>CM033475.1:136124863-137619441 GCA_019447015.1 Hymenochirus boettgeri | reverse complement strand
TCCGAATTGGACAAACGTACAATCGGACAGGTCGGAAAATCACAACTGATCGTGCGGTGCTCTATGGACTGCACGATCAGTCACGCCTAACTGTTGGACGTGGCTGTTTTTGCTGCAAAGCCTCGAAACAGATGATCAGAAGGAAGGATTGTATAGTGTGTTCCCAGCTTTAGAGGCTGATTGCTAAATTGTATTTGCTGGTCTAAACAAAATTTCCAAGGGATTAAAATATAATTTGTTGCATGTGTGTAGCCAAAGCCATCATAACCCATTGAGTGACACTAAACATATTCAGGGAGATTCAATAAAAGTTATTATCATTAAAATTGGTGCTAATTAATCAGACCTTATTTGGCATTTAAAAGCTAACATCTAATTGATTTTTTAAGGTTAAGAAATTTTGTTGAATCTCCCTGTTAATTTTCAACTCCCCCAAAAACACTACATTATGATATCAAAGATTTAGGAATGAATAGGATTTGCACAAGTCATAAAACACATCAACATATTTAATAACAGTGCAAATTGGTCAAAGTAGAAAAAGAACTCATTCTCAAGTTGATGTTTAAATATTTTGTTTTGTAATTCTTTTAACCACGTCATGTTAGGCTTAATTACCTGTTAATTTCATGCATATGCAAGTGATGGGAGGGTGTGTGTACCTTTAAATATCATGTGATATGGGATGTTACTATCTCTGTGTTGGCTTTTATACTTGATTAAGGCAGTGGCTGCTCCCAAAATGTAGCTATATATATGCAGTAAGCTACTGAATAGAAATTATTTTGTTTCATTTGGAGTGTGGTGTACTTGCGTAGTAATTGTGAAATAATGTATTAAATGGGAATTATTTATATACCAAGTTGTAAATCTAACATTTTGCTGGAACTAAAACTAGAATCAAATCCAAGAATGACTTAAGGTTCTGACCTCAATTTAAGGTTTTGCAACTTAAGCACATGGGCACTAACAAGCTTGTCTCATTATAATGAGGTGTATGTGTGATGCATAATTATGTAGCTGGCATGAATTTCTTGTTCACATAATGATATGCCGCATTTATGGTCAAGCAATTTCACTGTTTATGAAAACGAGATCCAACTAGAGTTTAGCTAGTTATTAATGGCTTATAATTAAAAGCAGCATGCATTTTTTTCTACTGATCCATACACCAGAAAAGCTATACTTTTTAAAATTAAAAAAAGATGCCAGTTTACATTTTTAATCTGTAATTAAAGCAACATGGCTTCATATTTTTTTAAATCCCTGAAATCCCTGTAAATTTGTGCATACTGCAATCACCAAATTGCAGTGGGAAATTCTTTGGGGCATATTTGTAACTGCAATTCTTTTGGGGCATATTTGTTAAAGGTATATATATTTTTATTTTTATTTTTCCAGAACAATTTTTTTGCAAGGTCAACATGTGTCCCCCTGCATGGCAAACCGTCATCAGAAGATCTGAAAATACTAACGTCACATCCTTAAAAGACCAACCCCAACCCACCCCCAACCATGTGATACAGTATGGACCAATAGAGTGCAAAAATCAAACCACTTAAGTCCCACCCCCAAGCTGCCCAAAGATAAATAGTAAAAAAAAAAAAGCAGAATAAGCCCAATAAAGTGCTCATGTGCATAAGTTAGACATAAGGACTACATAAGATTTGTTATGTTTGCAGCCTCACACCGCAACAGCCTGATGCATAGACATTGCAAAAAAAGTGCACCAGTGTGATCAAAATTAGTAAAGGTGACTATAATAGAAAGAGAAATAAAGTGTATAAGAAACAGTGTCAGTGCATACAAGTAAATACAAAGTAGATAAAATAAGCTAATCTACAGGGTAAGATATTACCTACTAGGGCTAAGATGCATATAAGGAAATGCCAAATATAGATACAACTATTACAGAGGGAATGATTAGATTACTCAATGCTGGATTGAAGACACTATAGAGCGATAGGTAAGTGAGGGAACAATCTATACGATACGAGATTGGCACAGAGAACTAGGACTAAAAACGGACACTTAGGAACAGCTTAAAAGGGCAAGATGGAAGACACCAGAGATAGTGGGAAAAGAATAACAGCTACATAATAGGAGGCTCACAAATGTATCTTTTTAGAGCAGGACCAGCATCTAAGACTAAAGGAAGGAGACATAAAGGTACAGTATTTTTAGGGAAGATTTGGACAACCATAATAATGAACCTTATACTGTAGTAAACATTGCAATGCCCATTGTTTGTTAAGTCCACTGGGAGACAAAGTTCCAAGGTAGTGTATTCACCTCGCTTCGGTATGTAGAAGAGTTGTTTACCTGTCAATAAACTTCTGACATTTGCAATCTATTCCATCTATAATCATCCATCTCAGACTACCCTCTAGATGTTTAGCTAGTTTGCAATGTTTGGCCATGGCCATATCTCCATATTTACTGGTGATGTTATGGTATTATTCGATTCCAGAAGAGCATGGTGAATGGAATTCTATTCCAGAAGATCATGGCGAATGGAAAATCTATAATTGGCCATCTATTTCATAAAACTGGTGGTGGCCATACCAATGTAGTATAAACCACATCATCTACCTCATGATATTAGGTTCTTATTGGTACATATATACCGCCCTTTGATTTTTTTTATCCTACGACCAGTATGGGGATGAGGATATGTAGTGCCCGAGAGCATCACATTACAGGTAATTCAATTAGGGCACCTTTAGCATCCTTCTTTCATGGAGGGTCTCTAGTGCTGGTATGGATATGATGTGAGTATGGTTGTGAGTATCCCAGAAGGGCAAAGACTTATCCATTTGAATTAATTCCCAATGGGTCTTGATGGTTTGTTGTAAAGTCTTTCTCTTAGGGTTAAACTCAGTAAAGAAATTCACAATGTTCCTCTGGTTAGATATGTTCAATCTTGTAACAGTATTTGGGTGTGCAGTTCTCATCCATTCACTCGCTTGTTTGGTGTCACTATTTTTTCTGGCTCACCGAAGGAATTGATTATATGGTATAGATTTCTTTTCAGGGTGGCTGTTATGGGGGTTTAAATTGATATTCTTGTCTGTTTGTTTTCAGAACAAAGATGTATGTAATGTATTGCCATGTTTGGAAATCCTCAAATCCAGAAAGTCAACCATGTGACTATGAATATGGGTTGTAAGTTTGATAGGCGACTGAAGAGAATTAATTTGATTGACAAAGAAGGTGGCGCTGAGCTCATCATCATGCCAAATAAAGAACAAGTTGTGAAAATATCTCTTGTAGAGAATTATATTAGAGGAAATTTTCAATAATATGTTCCCTCTCAAAAATTTCAATGTATAAATTGGCCACATTTGACCCCATGGCAGTGCCTGAGAATTGCTGGAAATAAGAGGTATCAAAATAAAAATAATTGTTGGTCAATATGAAAGCCAGCACATCCATCAGAGCTTCAACAGGTGGAGCAAGGTGGCGATAGTTGACAAGAGCCTTTCTACACACCTCTACAACTTCAAATTGTGGTATGACTGCGTACAAACGTGAGACATCGCAGGTCTATAAGACCACATCAGATGTCAGTTTGATATCAATCAGAAAAGATCTCGAATGTCTCAAATATACGAGTCCATCTTCTTAACAATAGGTAAGAAAAATGAAAAATCAATATATTGGGCAACAGGCTGAAATAGGCACCCATATGCCAAAATGATGGGATGGCCTGGAGGATTGGAGAGTGTTTTATGTATTTTGGACAGTGTGTAGATGAAAGAGCACAGAGGAAAAGGCATGCTGAGACATTCCAAATCTTTTGGAGTAATCCAGTTAGCAGCAGACAACATTTTTTGTGATTTATTGGCCAATATTGTTTTTAATTGATAAGTAGGATCTCCATTAAGAGGTAGGTATGTGTTAGTATCACATAGTTGCGGATTAAGTTCCTCTATATAGTCACTTTTGTGAAGTAGAACTATTGCACCTTAATTGGACAGTTGTATGATTAGCTCATTATTAGACATTAAAGTTTTTATAGAGGCCCTCTCAGCTTTGGTCAAAGTGGCAACCATCTTTCACTTGTTCCACCACCAGAATATCATCAGAAACCATATTTGCAAAAACGATGTGAAGTTAGGAAGTTCGCAACTTTTTCCTTCTATTTATAGAAATATCAAGAGAAATGTTTACTAATGTTTGTGCACCATAAAGGCCCTAGAGTTAGTTATTAAAGTCACTAAAGATATTTACGTATGGGCAGAGGCATTTGGACTTGTATAATAAGATATTCTTTATTAATATCAATGTTGCCTGTACTGCTGGGTGGAACCCTGGAGCTTATTATTTAAACATGTGTTTGCATTATTATTGAATTTGTATTCTTATTGTACTTGGTAACTCCATACAATATATAAGAACAGTGTCCGTGGTTAATGAGGCCACAAATGTTTAAATTCTACATATGAGTAGTGAACTTTGTAATTGTGTTTTTGTGTGTGTGAAGGGGGTTATGTGGATATGTAGACAGTGTAATAACTGCAAAACACCAACATTTATTATTGAACTTGGGCACTCTGTAATGTTTGGGACATTATAAAACACCATTACTAAAGGGCTGACTTAACAGTGTCTGCTGAACTGGAGGGAGACCTAACAGTGGCTGGTGAACTGGAGGGCTGACATATATATGCCACATGGAGGGTGCTAATACACCCCCAAATAGAGAATAGTAAATATTAGTCGACCACAGTGACTGGCACAAATATTTTACAAGTTGCCCACAGTGACGGATACATGAAAGTTGTCAACAGTCACTGGTACATACAAGTTACCCCCAGTGGTTAGTATATGCAAGCTGCCCACGGTGACTGGTACATTCAAGTTGCCCACAGTGATTACTACATGAAAGTTGTCCACAGGGACTTATACATTTAAGTTGCCCACAGTGATTAGTATAAGCAAGTTGCCCACACAGACTGGTACATTCAAGTTGCCCACAGTGACTAGTACATGCAATTTGCCCAAAGTGACTGGTACATTCAAGTTGCCCACAGTGATAAGTACATGCTAGTTGCCCACGGTGACTGGTGTTTTCAAGTGGCCCATAGTGATAATTACATGCAAGTTACCTTCAGTGATTAGTATGTGCAAGTTGCCCACAGTGACTGGAAGATGCAAGTTTCCCACACAGACTGGTACATGCAAGTTGTCCACAGTGACTAGTACATGCAAGTTGCCCTCAGTGATTGGTACATTTAATTTTTCCACAGTGATTAGTACATGCAAGCTTCCCACAATGACTGGTACATGCATGTTTCCCACAGTGACTGGTACAGGCAAGTGGCCCACAGTGACTGGTACATGCAAGTTGCCCAAAGTGACTGGTACATTTAAGCTGCCCACGTTGACTGTTAATGTAAGTTTTGTCTTAATGTGGCAGGAGACATGATGGCAGAAGCAGGTATTTCCTCCAGGCTTTACACACGCTGGTTCTAGTCCTGCCCCACCCCACTCCCACCATGTTTGTCTTGAAAAAAGTCTTAGCAAGGAAGATGAAACATTTCCGTATATTTGTACCACTAATCCACTAATGAATAAGTAATATCCTGGGGTGAAGGATAGAGCACTCCTAAGTTTTGTGATAATCTTCTTTATTATGGCAAACATCAACATACTCATGAGAACTGATCTGGGAGAACCAGAAACTGATAAAAAAAAAAAACAGACTTGACTGGAACAAAAATTGCATGTTTCATGTGTTTGGGCTGTACTGCATGTCGGTCGGTCATGGTAGGCTAGGACTTCCCTCATCCCAAAAGCGGACACAAAGAATAAAAATACAAAAATACAGGCTAGACTGACATGTCAAAGTCAGTTTGTTATATACATAATCGTCTGCCCATGCGGGAAATATTATGTAGGGAAGACAACTACATCCCTAAGAGAGCACTTGGCTAACCATCGCCAGGCAATTACGTCAGCCCTACAGGAAGTGAAGAGTTCCCAACAGAGCGATCCACACAATATGGCTTTGGACAAATTTGGGGAACAATGAATAGTGAGACTTTTTAAAAGGGAGGGTCATTCCCTAGACACCCTTAAATGGATGGCGATAGACTATGAACCGATTAGAGAAGGGATTGATAGGAAAAGAGCTCTGCTTCGCAGGGAGGTGGATCAAGAGACTTGGTGCCTAAATGAACAATATGCTCTATCATGTTTTTTATAATATATATCAAGATAGGGCCCCATTTACTTCTCTTTTCCTTATTGTCCAACCGCATAATAGTGATTTAGTTAGCTATAAGCCTAGCCCTCTACTCTATTGATTAGAGTCATCTAGCGGAAAATTAGCCTATTTATATGTCTATGAGAGTGTTTTGGGTTAAATGTACCTTCTCATTAGCAGGATTAAGCATATACATGTATCCAGATTGGAAGTATCACTGTACTAAACAAGTTTGTATTATACGTAACATATTGTATTGTATTAGATATTTTAGCTATTTTAAAGTTTTTGGGTTTTTTGTATCTTATCTTCCCATAGGGTAGCAGTATAGAACACCACCATTGGTGACACTGGATAGGTGGCACATTGTTCGTTTCTGTATTCTTATGTAGATATTAGCACCCGGGTCCTACTATCACTATGGGCACTACTAGTCTCTGTTTATCGATTTTAGCTTTTACACTTTGGTATTTATCATATTTATTCTCCGCACTTAGCACTTTATGGGTGAGAGTGGACTCGAGTAGCAAGTGGGATACGGTTATGTAAGTAGTGGTAAGCATGGACACTGGTGTCTACAGCAGGGAGTAATTTGACTACAGCTCGGTAGAATCTGTTGGATCAGAAAAGGTAAGGGTTACACTATGCACTGAGCACTGAGGGAAGGAGAGGGGGTGTGGTGGGAAAGGGAACTTACCTCTTTTAACCGCAATGCACTTTGGGATCTGTAACCCTGACGAAGGCCGCCATTGGGCATAAACGTGTAGGAGTATGGACCTACAATAAGACTTTAATAAAGACTATCTTTCTTTAGTTCATGGAGTGCTCCGATATAAATATATTTTTATAATATATAAATATAAATTTCAATCTCCATAGGAGATTGCATTGAGTTTTTAGAAGCTACCAATGTGGTGGTATATGATATTACATATAGGAAAGGTGTATATGTATGTGTGTATATCTCACGATTACCATTTAAATGACCATCAGTAAATGTATATAAAGAATAGCACTGGCTTATACTAGGTACATCACAAAATATACAAAATACATAAACTTACTTACAGAGCTGTAAATGGAATGGTCAAATGGCAGCTTAAACCACACCCCTGTGTCTGCTCCATGTGAAAGGAAGTGTAATCCAGAAAATGTTTGCTACACAGGATGTGACATATACACCAAGGCTCCTTATATAACATCTCCAGCCTGCAGGTGGCATCAGTGAGTAGTAAAAGACAAGACACCCCTGCTCTATATGGCTAGGAGGACAGAAAGTCAAAGTAGATTGTGGTGTGTGCTTTGGAGAGATATTGACTGCAACACAAGATCCTGTGTATAAGATCCTGTTACTACCTGTTGGGAGGACATATTATTGGACAGACAATTTACCTTATTGGATACAAACTCTGAGGCAACAGATAAGTGTACACCAACTTACAAGGACACGATACAGGCCTGGTCAATATTCAAAGTTATTGCTGCACATGTTATGTGGGGAACCTGTTTATGTGCACTGTCTGCTTTGTGCCAGACCACCAGAGTAACACACTGTGTGCCATGTTACCCATAATCATTCCATTAAGCAGTGATCTGGTACAAATTGTTGTTGCCGCTGTGCTGGTAATACCCTTTATTCTCCCTGTTTTCTTTGTATATTTGTTCTCTGTATTAAGCTATGGAGGCTGCTACTGATAGTATTGATTTAAATTCTCCTGTCCTGGTACCTGCAGATGAAATTCCCCAATTAGGCTCTGTAGCTCTACCAGGCCCAATTGCCAAACCTATTTTTAAACCTGATCCATTTGATGGGGTAACTAGGGAGTGGACTGATTGGCTAGAACAATTTGAATTGGCAGCCACTGTTAATGGTTGGGATGAAGGTGATCGCTAGCAAGTCCTTAGCCTTTTGCTTAGTGGTAAAGCCAGGCAGGTATACCAAGGATTTACTGTAATACTGAAATAAAAAGCAGTTATCAGTTATTAAAAATTGCTCTGAAGCAATTTTTTTCAATTAGATCTGTAGAAAATCCATTTCTTTAGGTAAACTGGGAATGAGAAATGTTTGTTTATATGTTAGATTATTAGGGCAATGCTATTATAATAACATGATGCTGTGAGGTACCTTCTGTTATAATATATGAGGTACCATCACCACTTGTAAGTATTAAACCTAGTATGTTTAGTTTCAACCACACAGTGTGGCAGGATTGCCTGGGTCTAATCTCAGACCTGAAGGATTATCCTATTTGGTTCCACTGGAAGCTGGTGACTGTCTGAGTAACAGTTTAAAATATACCTGTGTAAAGATTCTATATCCACACATAGCAAAACATACATACACATAATTTCCATTGTGCACCAACGGGCACATTTTTGCTAGTATAATATATATATGTATATATCCCTTTTATTATATAAATAAATTTATATTTTTACGGAGATTGCATTGAGTTTTTAGGAGCAACTAATGAGGTATATAACACTATTACACATATGTATGTGTGTTAATATCACTATTTAATTTAAATCACTTTTTAACACTATACAAAGTATAGTACTACTATCTACTACTGAATTACAAAACAAATGGTATACAATGAATAAAGTAAACTTACTTTACTGGACACCCCTAAGTTTGAATAGAAAACTCAAAATGATAGGTCTAGCTACACCTCCAGAATTTCTACAGGGTCTCCATGTAGACACTAAAAGGAAGTGGAATTTTACTAACATCCAATGAGAGGTTCTGATCTTACACTGTTAGCAAATCAAAAAATTCTCTTAAGCACTGTACATGACAAGACAGGAAGTGTAAGGAAGATCCTTTATTATACCCAGTTATGTGCTGTTTGTAAAACATGTGACAGTCTTAGCCAATTAGAAAATTCTTCAGACTCTCACATTTACTCCCCCTCCCCTCTCCATAGAAAGTAATGAGACAATCCAGTTTCTGTGTGCTAGACAGGAAGTGGTGTCTGTAAATGATTAAAGGACTTTGCATGTCTCTGAAACTACCCAGCATTCTTAGAGAAATGGACAGTTTCCACTTTTATTCCACTATTGATATAATAACAACTGTGAGGCTGTGGGGTACCTTCTGTAATAAGAAGGCTCTACTTCATTTTATACTCTGTGGGGAGCTTTTAGCTCCTTAATCCAAACCTCTCCATAACTTGTAAAGCTAATCACTATGCAGTGTTTCCAAGTCCTAACCCTATATTGACTGTAAATTTGGAACTTTCTGTGGTTAATACCAATAAGTATGAACCTAGCGTTTTATTCTGGATCCTGTATAGGGTCTCAGAATGACCAATGGTACTGATCAGATTGAATTGCACAATGTGGCAGAATTGCCTGGATCTGTTTTCAGATTTGCAGGTTAATACCATTAAGTCTGGATACATATAATACTCATATGTCCCAACTGAGCATCTGCTTTGTGTAAGAGCTTTGCCAGGACAGATGACTGTTGGTCACAGCTAGAGATGTCCGAACTTCACAAAATCCGGTCCGCTCGAGGATCCGAATTCGAAAATTCGAAAATACATGTAATCCTCGTAATTTCGAAAATTTTCGAAAATTTTCGAAAATATTTATTTATGGAAATATGATAAATCTTTGTATTTTCGAAAATTTTCAAAATTACATGTTTTCTCGTATTTTCGAAAATTTTCGAAATTACGTTAAAACTCGTAATTTCGAAAATTTTTGAAAATACGAAAAATTCACGAATCGGAAGTTCGGAAGGCGGAAAATCCGGAAAAAATCCGCCGTTCGCGAACGGGATAAATCCACGGCGGATCTGGGTTCGGATCCGCGAACCGGCCATCCCTAGTCACAGCAACAGTGGCTGTAGCCTGCAGTGCATGTGACAGACCGATAATGTGGTCCCATAGGAAACTATATGACTAGCCGTGATTTACTAACTGACCTGTCTGTCAGATACGGGCAAGCATATTCGATCGCAGCAGGCCGCCCCACACCATCAGATGTTTCCAGCCGACTGATCCATGGCGGTTGTTTACTGATGTTTACACAGCCTTAAGGTTCGTACACATGTGCGATCGCGGGTGCTAACCCGTGATGCACAACGCCTACGAACGGCCGATGATACTTTGCAATGGCCACACGAGTGCCTCTTCCGATACTCGCGCTGCCGCCGCAAAGCAAGCATTAACACCGCACCAACTGATCAACCCATATAATACTTCCCTAATTCAATAGTCTAATATTGTAGCTATGGATGTATGGGCAGAATTACTTGCATGTTTAAACCCTTGGGTAGGAAGCGCTAAAGCATGACTGTGAGCTTTTAATGTCTGCAAGTCTGGAAAATGTCTTTATTGTATGTATGAAAACTACATTTTCTAGAATTCTGTGCAGTCAGGGAATGCTGGGAGTTGTAGTTTTTAAAGATGTAAAAAGTTCATTAAAAGGAAACTAACTGCAAAACAGAGAATGCTGGGATTTTTAGTTTTCAAACATGCGAAAGGTCACAAGCTTAGGCTGTATTATGTCTAGACAGATGCCTTAGCTACAGGATATTAAGTAAAAACATACTACAAACAGAGAATGTTGGGAATTGTGGTTTTCAAATAAGTGAAAGGTCACAAGTTAAACATGCCTGCTCTATACCATTAGGCTGTATTATATCTAGACATACACCACAGGCTATAAACAAGATACTTTGCATGTCCCCACCCATTTCTTTAAGTGAGAAATATGTGTTTATGTGTTAGATTATTAGGGCAATGCTCTTATATTAACATGATTCTGTGAGGTACCTTCTGTTATAAAAAGGCTCTATTTCATTTTATACTCTGTGGGGATCTTTTAGTTCCTCTATCCACACCTCTCCCTAACATGTATATTCAATCAGTATTTTGCGCTACCAAGTCCTAACCCCATAGTGACTGTAAATATGGAACTTGTTGTGGTAATTACTAATAAGTATGAACCTTGCATGTTAATCAGGATACTGTATAGGATTTAAGGTGGCCATACATATAGCGCTCTTGCGATATTAGATCAATCCTGCCGGAACCACCTTTCCCATTGTTCTATGCCACCGACAATCGTTTCTGGCAGGGTTGGTCTAATGACACGGGAGCGCTCGGTCGGGAAAGTAAAATCGGATATATGTATGGGCTGCTTTTGATTGCCCATAAGTGCTGTTTAGATTGCCTGGGTCTGTTCTCAGAACTGCAGGTTTATTCCCCTCTATATTCTAGCTGGCAGGTAGTATAGGTAAGGGAGGATATAAGTGTGCGTTTGTTCATTTAGAATATATATATATATATACTTTAAATGAACAAACACATTTAGAATATATATATATTCTAGTTCTAGTAACTAGCACTTTCGGCACTAGTTTACCTGCTGCCATATCCTACTGTAAGTTGTAGGTTGGCAGGCTTGGTTAACCCACAACTGTTTCCCAACCACCAGTCTTTTCAGCTTGTAACTAGAGATGGCCAAACTTCCTACATTTTGGTTCGATTTCGAATTTTAAAACTTTTGATAATTTGATATATCTAGAATCTATCTCTGGATCTATAATTATTTTACAAGAGGAATCATGCCCAGCATGAATTGGTAACTATTCTGTGTTGCATACCTCAAAAAAATCTTTAAAGGGAAAGTTCAGTGGAAAATATTATTTTTAAAATTCTAACATATTATGTATATCAAATTATTCTAAATATTCTCATGCATTTATAAAAAATCAGTTGAATTTATACCCCTTGCTATTTCCTGCTGTTAACATTAGTGAGCTGCCATTTCAAGTTCTGTAATGGTCCTTCTTCTTCCCAGAATGCACATTAACATGGAATGTTACACAGACAAAATGCTGAATGCGCAGGTTAAGGTCATTAGAATGGAAAAATACTGCTCTTTTTTCTTTAAAGGGGAAGTTTAGTGCAAATACATATACCTTTATCTTTATTTTTGTAATTTTATATATTTGCAACATTTAAGAAAAAGTGGGCAAAGGGGTAATGCTTCATAGCAGAAGAACCATTGAGTTAGAGAAGGCTTATTGCAGTTTACCACCATTGTTGAAGAGACAGGCAAGCATGGCCTCTCCGGACATACCCAACACCACATTGGATTCTCTTCCCTGGAGTATGGTATCATGCAAGTGGGTGGAAGGGTAACCCATCACAACCACAAAGCACCTGTTGAGCTGTTAATAGCTGTCATTGGGGAATTGGGGACATGTGGATGTATCTCCCCAAATTCGATTAATTCCAAAATAACAATTTTGCCCACTTTCATTGCACAATGCATATACTCTGAGGGAGAGAAGCCAATGGCGTGGGTTATGTATAGAGGGACCAACAATAGTGGCAAACTATATTGAGACTACTCTAGCTCAATAGTTCTGCTGCTGTGTAGCATTACCTTTTCACCTGCTTTCCTCTGTATGATGCAAATATGATGCAAATTACAAAAATAAAGATTAAAGGGCAAGTTCAGTGCAGTATTTTTTCATCCTAATGTTTAGTGTGCATTCTGGGATGATGAAGGACCGTTACAGAACCTGAAATTTCAGCTCACTAATGTTAACAGCAGAAAACAACAAGGGTTATAAATTCAACTGATCTTTTAAAAAATGGAAGAGAATATTTAGAATAATTAGGTATGCATAATATCAAAGAATTGCATAAAGATGCATAAAGAATTTTACAAATAATGATATTTTCAACTGGATTTTTTTTTTAACCCCTTTTTTTGAGGTATGCAACAAGGAATCGATTTCTTGTTGCATAATTTTCAAAAATTCTCGATTTCCCAGATAATTATTGAATGTCAAATACTAAAGCTAGAAAGTTTTTGTCTGAGGAAGGAACCGGTTTGGTTCTGAAATGTCATACAATAAACGGTTGAATTAAGACTGGTGTGCCTGGCTTAGATATAGATTGTGAAGCTAGAAAGTATCGCATGTGGGAAGGAAGTGACTTTAATTCATTTATGTTTGTATGTGCTCCCCAGACCACTCACTAGGTCCCAGAGCCATGTACAGTAAGTTACCATTGCTATTTTAATTCAGCAAATAAGGAACAAAGACTTCTGGGAATTTACCATGTTTCCATGGAAGCTCTATGGAAAGCTATGCCTTTTAAAAAGACTTCTACGTCATTCCACAAGCAAAATGCAAAACCAACTACAGACCGGTTTCGGCTTTATTGAGCCATCATCAGTGTAGTGCAGGCTTCTGGTTTTGCAGTGTGAAGCGCCTATGGACAGACGTCACTAACACATCACATAAGATAGGGAGAGAACAGGCTTCAAAACTCCCCTCTAAGCGATATGCAAATAAGGAACAAAGACTTCTTGGAATTCACCATGGTTCCATGGAAGCTCTATGGAAAGCTATGTCTTTAAAAAGACTTCTACGGCATTCCACAAGCTTTTTATTTTAATTCAGAGAAGAATTCAGAGATCGATTCAAGAAATTCAAAAATTCTTGAACTTTTGAAAAGTTTGAAAAGTTCAGGAAGTTCAAAAAATGAAAAGTTTGGGTTCGTTCAAACTATTAAAGTTCGATTCAAACTCAGGTTCTAGTTTGAGATCTAGTCCATCTCCACTTGTAACTAACTGGGGTATATTTATAAAGGTTTTTACGGCCATTTTTGGCAGGATTATTTTTTTTGTACTTTTGGCATGATTTATAAAACGGCGTTAATATGGCAAAAACTATTTCCACTGCATTTTGCCGTTTCAAATATCACTGTGCATAGCCATACATTTTGCGAAAGCCACACATCAATATTCATAAAGTAGCAAAAGGTGTTTTTTGCTATTAAGATAATCCTTCAAAAATCGCCACAATAGTATAGTATTTGAGGTTGAATAAAGACACGTCCATCCAGTCCAACCCATCCAGCAATATCCTCATTTCCTGCCTAACGGTTTATCCAGGGGAAGGCAAAAAAAGCCCCAAATTTATGAAGGGGAAAAAAAATCCTTCCAGACCCCAAGTGGCAATCAGAGATTTCCCTGGATCAACTCTACTTTATGCATCAATATCAGTACCTTGCAAAATTCCTTGTTTGCAGAAACTTATCTAGCTTTTTTTTAAACTGTCCAATAAACCTGACATCACAACATCCACTGGAAGACAGTTCCATAGCTTTACCATTCTTACAGTGAAAAACCCTTACCGAACTTGAAGCCTAAACCTTTTTTCTTCAAGTCTCAAGGGATGGCCACATGTCCTCTGACAAGCTTTATTGGTGAACAATGCCCCAGTTCATTTTATGGCCTGTTAATGTATTCATACACAGTAATAATATCCTCACGAAAACACCTTTTCTCTAGTGTACATAATTGTAACTTATCCATTCTCTCCTCATATTCAAGCTCCCTCAATGCCTTTATTAATTTAGTTGCCCTTTTCTGAACCCTTTCCATTTTACAGATGTCCTTTTTGTACATAGAATTCCAAAATTGCACTGCATATTTTAAAAAGGTCTTACCAATGCTTTGAATAATAAATTAGTGGGCACATTTCTATCCTGGAAATAGGTTTTGTTGCTCACTGGAAGGTGTCTGCACATTATTATTTCCTAAGGTGGGTTTCCCAATACAAATAAGTGTACTGAAAAAATTATTAGCGATTTCTGATTTTTTTTTGCAATTTTACAATAAAATTGGCTGGGGGACTTCATTCATTCATTCATTTCCACCTGTACAGATTTGCCCTTTCAATGCTTAACCCCTATTGTATAAACTTCTAAAGACCCCCCTGTAATGTTACCTAATTATCAGTTTACACCCTGGTTTGGTATTGAGAGAAGTCCTGTTCCCATTTTTTTAATACGGTGGTAATAATGCAAATCAACATCGTGAAGTCTGGTGATACAAATGGTTATATTAGCTATTCTTTGAAAATATGCCCCCTATTGTTAACCACAGAGAAACATCTTAAATAAAGCTTTATCATTATCATAAACTTGATAAAAATAAAATACTGACAGGCAAATTCACCCAGAGCCGCAGCGCTTTATTATAGGGTTTAAGTCACACTATCCGATTAAATATCAGTTAGCATGACTTTAAACACTTACTGCTAGCTTACTAACAAAAAGCGGTTTGCGCATACAGCAGTGCAACTATTTAACGTTCACTGTAAGCGGCGCTATAAGTTGCGGGTGGGTAAATCCCAAAAGGATTCAATATCCTTCATGCAAAGCACATATTGAATTTGAACGGGGAGATTTATTGTGGCTCCATGTAAATGAGGATGTAAATCTTATAAATAAGTAGCAATGTATTACTAGATCAGATCATATCCCTGTAAGTTTATATTCTGACATTAAGATTTGTTGTAATCACATTCTGCATGCAAGTGTTAAGTAATGCTTGAAGGCTTACGATTAAGGGCCTCTAATTGTCCTAAACATGGTAAGCAGAACCTTGAATAAAATACTTACCGATACCTAGTAGTTTAGCCTTTACAGCAGCTACATTTTATTCATAATATGTTCTCACTTTCCCTTTAACACTGTTACGGTTCGTTTAAATTTAAGTTTCTAATTAAATTAGTATTTCGCATTTTAATGTTTAAACAGGAATATTTTATAGTAATTATGCAGATAACATTTTTATGGTAACCCAGGCGTGAAAATCACATACAACACCTGCCAGTTTCATTTTGCCCATATGTATTCTCTGCTAACTGTAAAAGTGTCCCAGCCAGATGTTACAGGGACTGAATAGTAGTTTTATTTGTGCTGCTAGTTTTGGGGCTTAATAACTAGACATTCCATAGTTTGCTCCCAAATACAACATTCCAATTGGTTATAACAGGTTAGTTCCCCAACATAATAAATATTTATCTTTGATCTGATCCAGACCAACAATCAACGGGTCATATTATGTGGTCTAACTGGCAGATAAGTGGAGCTTCTTAGTGGAGTACAGATGACAGAACCCCTATTACCCAGTTATCCCTATTTTATAATGTTATTAACCTCCCCTTTTATTAATATAGATGGGATTCAGGTCCAACTCGGACCCAGATCCGACACGGAACCCATCAGTTGCGAATTCTGAGCGTCCATCTGAATGGACCGTATTTTCGAGGGTTACTGAACGTTCAAGGTTTTTTTCGGTAACCCTCAAAAATAAACGTCAACATTTGATAACCCTCCAAAATACGATTGGAATCTCGAAAGAGTGATTATATTTTCGATGTTATTCAACGTTCTTCTGAGTTTCTGCCATGTTTATTAATAATATTATTTTTTCCGGTGAGAGTGGCTGCATTCATTAATTGAAAACATTAAGTGTATATAATATGCTTGTTTAAATATTTTGCATGGAATACATGGAAACTTACTAGATTTATGGAGATCAGACCTGTCTTTGATATCAGACCACATTAATTGGCTGTTCATGCTTATTGTGCTGCTATAGTTTCTGGAGCAAGAGGTTGATTTCCACGTGTTTGAAAGCCATGGGGAGTCAGTGATATCCATCCTGTAGGATTAAAAGGAAAAAAAAACGCTATATTGTATCATATTATTATTATTATTATTATTATTATAATGCATGTGTCTTATGCTGTTGCTCTCACTGTGTAGAGCTGACCATGTTTGTGGCCAAAGCTGCATGCACTTGTTTAAATGAGTTATTAAATCTGAAATGTAATTTTCTGTACCATTGTATATGGTAGATAGAAAATATAGGAAATACAATACTTAAACCACTGTGATTTTTTAAAATTATTTTTAATAGATACAATTATTTTACAGTTTAATAAACATTGCATTAAAGAATCTATCAGTTAATACACCTTATATCCCAATGATAATGGAGATAGTAATACCAGATGTCTTGAAAACCTAAAAGACAGCTTGAGAGTAAAGAAATAACAGGGAGATTCAATAAAGGTTCTTATTGTTTAAAATGGTGCTAATTTTGCCCCAACCAATCAAAACTTATTTAACATTTGAAAGGTAACATCTGATTGGTTGGGGCAAAATTAGCACCATTTTAAACGATAAGAACTTTTATTGAATAACCCTCTAAGTGTGGTCCTGGGTTTTCCCTAGTTGTTTTAATGCATACCAATGCTTCATGATACAGTATATTGAGCTACTTTATACGTATGTTAGTGGTTCCTTGTATTAGTCTTTGGCTGTTCCTACTCCTTTGCATTTAGCTTGTGGAATGCTGTAAAAGTCTTTTTAAAGATATATCTTTCCTAAGAGATTCCATGGAAACATGGTAAATTCCCAGAAGTCTTTGTTCCTTATTTGCAAATGTACACAAAGGGATAGATTCTTTAATGCAATGTTTATCAAACTGTTAAATAATTATATCAATTAAAAATAATTTTTAAAAAATTACAGTGGTTTAAAAGTATTGTATTTCCTATATTTTCTATCTACAATGGAACAGAAAATTAAATTTCAGATTTAATAACTCATTTAAACAACTGACCATCTGCACTTCAATGGAAGAATACTTGGTTGGATGGTTACATGATCAGTGAAACTGTGAGCTGCAATATATTATGGCAGATCTACCTGTTTCATCTGTGGTTATCACTAGAGATGGCTGAAACAGTTTCGTTCCGTTTTCGGATTTAGGGATCTCAGGAAAATCCCAAAGATCCGAAAATCCTTTGGATCCCATTTTCGATGATTATCGAATGTTCGAGCTATTTTCAATAATCCTTGAAATACCCTTGAATATTCGATAATCCCTGGAAATAGGATCGGAAACTACTTTCAAGTTTTTTTAGTATTTTCGAGGATTATCGAACGTTCAAGGGTATTTTCGAGCATTATCAAAAAAAGGTCGAACGGTCGATACATTGGAAATGGGATACGAAGTCCAAAAATCCGAAAGACCCAGAGCATTTGGTTTTCGAAACTGAGGGGTTCTGTGTCGGATCCGGGTCTGAGATGGACCCGGATCCCATCTCTAGTTACAAGGGACTGCTCTGTTTAAATATAGAAATGTTTACATACAGGAAGTTACCTGTTGTGTTTTTTTAAAGGGCATGTCCAACCTTAAACAAAAACTAGTGGCTTGTCAGTTTTTAAGGGTTGAGATGTACTTTAATATTGTGCATAATATTTGCAATGATAACTGGATACCTAATCCATTTTATTGTATTATTATGAATTGTTATCCAGTGAACATATCAGTGGTGATGCCATTTTTTGTTACTAAGAACATTATTTTAAAATATTTTTTAATTAAAATGTAAAATAGCAAATTTACATTTTACATACAATTTACTGAGCCTTAATTATACACTATGCAACGCAATGTAGTAACAAAATATTGGGAACCAGAATTTTTTTCAGTTACAGTAAAAAGAAAAACTCTTTAATACCATTAAGTTAACTACACAGCAGAGGGCATTTTTATATTGCTGGATTATAAGATTTAAGACAGCCCTCTAATGAGGGTGCCATGTAAAATCAACCTGAAATATATCTACCAATATTAAAATTTATACCCTCTATGAAGGACAAATTCAAACGAACCTTATCACAATAGGGAATTGCTGAGATAAAACAATTTTACTGCAGTTAAATGGCATTGTCCCAATTTAATTTCATTGCATTTTTATTTGCTGTTTTAACTTCATATGCATGTTCAATTCATTACTGTTTACAGTCTATAATATATTATATATATATTATATATTATTATTATATATTGCTCCTAACCTAGTTATGTAGCAACTTAATGGTATTCATTGTTACATTCCATAACTTTCTACTATACTATAGTACATGTTTTTTATGTTGGAAAGATTATTGAGTACCTGAATAAGAGTATTTTCCTCTTAGAATAATTGAAGACCTAGTGGTTTAAACCTGTGATTTTTGTCTCAAGCAACAAAATACGGTATTATAATTTGCCCTGTAATGTTGCATAATAGATTATTACTAATTTAATAGATATTGCTAGATGTATGACACAGCAGAGCTATACCACTTAATTTAAGTCAATCCATTTATCCATGATATTCTATTCTTAATCTTACAGTTTGCTTTTTTAATTAGCCTAAATTAGTCTATTTCTCTTCTATAAAATAAACATACTGTATTTAAAATATAATACGTTTTACATACATTTATATACTGCACATTTCAGAAGATCTAAATCAGAGCCTATACAGATGACTAACAGGGCAAACATTATTGCATTGGTTGTGCTATGCTATTTCCAAAAGTATTGGAAATGGTGCAGGCACTACAAAATAAGTGATGTGGGCTTTGCACTCATTTGGGTCACACTGTGGGTAAAGCACCTATTGGATCCCCCACAAAGTTCTATCCATTGTTATCTGACCATAAAAACCTCTGGCTTTTACATAGTATGCACACGGGGGGCGGGTGATACTATAATGTGGTCAGCGGAACTTACCTGACTGTGATCTCGTAATAAGGAAAACCTCTTTGCAAGACTTACCGCATCGCGTGATCCCGGTCAGGTAAGACATCTGGTTTATGCCTTTATTTAATAGACCTTTAATTTCAACACAAAACTTAGCCAAGCCTATGTTAAATAGACACGTGTTAAAAATGCAAATACATCAGGGAGCATTACTGATCTCTAGCAGAGATGGACTAGAACTCGAACCCGAGTTCGAGCCAAACTATTCGTATTCGAACGAATTCGGACTTCTCGAACTATCCCGGACCCGGATTTTTTGGGACTTTCGATAAATATCGAATGTTCTATCATTCGAATGTGCGAGTAAAATGCCTATTATACCTATACGCGTGCATCCAATCCGCGAGAAAAGGGTCCAATAAAACCTATACGCGAGCATCGAATCCGCGAGTAAAAGTCAATTCCATTAGAAGGAGGGTGATGTTTTTGTGTAGATGGGTGTTTTTTTTAGCACAGTACTCTATACTTACTATATATAAGGGATACTGCGCCCCTCACAGTGTAATATAAGGATATAAAGTCACCGAGTAGGCCGCAGGCCTTGTGCTTTTATACAGGGTGGGGAACTTCAAGTTGACTTTATAAATCTTATATTTCACTGTAATGGGGCATATTATTTCTTATAATATATAAGATTTAATTATTATATATAAAAAATGGTGTTTGACTCATAGATAAGACATCTGGGTCTCCTGGACAGCAGCTACAGACTTGGCAGTTAAAGTGAGTTAAAGAAAACTACTGACAGCCAATCACTACGCACAGGACACCGGCAGGGGAAAGGAATTCATCGGCTGTTTGAAGACAGAGAACTTAACCTGTTAAGGTCTGTTCTGTGCTTTTTATATGGAGGAAAGTTAAATGCTTCATGGTTAATGGTAACAAGACTTTCAATGGGGAAGTGCAGTCGTATATATTCTTATAAAAACCTCTTAACTACGTACATAAGAAATTTAATTTTCTTTTAAACCTCATGCTAAGAGGCCAGTAAAGTGAGCAGTGGTATGAAATGAATTAACTTGGCATTTAATTCACTTCAATGGAAGCTCAGGGAACATCTTACTGCTGGGCTGGCAATATGGAAAGATGCATTGCCTGGCAGTTCACAGAGAAGTGACTGTCATTGCTTTCATTGTGGCAAACATCTCATGTACCAGCAGCCTTAAATAAGTAATAATGATGAATACAATCTAATGCTGTAGATGGATCCTCCATAAACATTCTATGTCAAGGTTACCAAGTACCAGTAAACAAGAAAGTGATAATCTGCAAATCTCTACTATTTAGTGCTTCAATCTCATAAGAATATACAGTATATTTTTATTAGCTAGAAGAGATGGCCGAACTTTCGAAAGTTCGGTCCATTTTCGAACTTTCGAACTATATGGAAAGTTCGAAAGTTCGAAAATGGACCCATTAAAGTCAATGGGAGTCAAACAGTTCGAAAAGTTCGAATTAAATACAATTAAAACATCAATGGTAACTTAATGTAAATGGCTGTGGACCTGGCAAATGGTCTGGGGAACATGTTCGAATATCCAAGACATTCGAAAAATCGATTTTACTCTCACGCACGCTACTTTCGAGCTCTCACGTTTGAACATTCAACAATTATCCCATGAATGGCTCGCGGATTCGATATTTACTCGCTTATAGGTATAATAGACTTTTTACTCGCAGATTCAATACTCGCGTATAGGTATAAAAGACATTTTACTCGTGGATTCGATATTGAATATTTACTCACATATAGGTAAAATAGAAATTTTACTTGTGGATTCGATATTTAATATTTACTCACGTATAGGTATAATAGACATTTTACTCGCAGATTCGATACTCGCATATAGGTATAATAGACATTTTACTTGCGGGTTCGATATTCGATATTTACTTGCGTATAGGTAAAATAGACATTTTACTCGCGGATTCGATACTCGCGTATCGAACATTTGGTAATTATCGAAATCCCAAAAATATTGAAAGTCCGAGAAATCTGGGTCCGGGATAGTTTGAGAAGTCCGAGTCCGTTCGAACTCGAATAGTTCGAGTTCTAGTCCATCTCTATTAGCTAGCAGCTTAATAGCTAATTGTCTCATATTGCTCCAATTAACATTTTTGAAAGGGGAAAAAAAGAATAGAAGGAAACTTACCTGTGCTTTATTATTGTATCTTCACTTGCAAATCTGTATAGACCTAAAACAATTTTATATAAACCAATTAATACACTGAGCACTCCACTACTACACATATTTTAGTAATAGTAATTTTCCCATCTTTGATGGGTATCATCTAAATTAAAATTGATTTTGGCATTAAGTTACCCCCCAAAGCTAATAACATATTGTACCTTCCACGAGCCTCTGCTCTGGTAATTCTACCTTACCACTGCTGGAAAGCTGATGCAAACAATTATTTATGCCTCATATTACATTCCAATTTCCATCTTAAATGTTAATGTTTTGCTTGTGCCATGTACAATACTAAAACATTTGTTTTTCACCCATCCAACAATAATTACCATCATAAACCCTTGTAAACCTCTTAATATATCAGCGCAGTATTGCATATCCCTGGAAGCATATCAGGAAGATTCAATAAATGTAACTTATTTTTTAAAATGGTGCTAATTTTGCCCCAACCAATTAGATGTTAGCTTTCGAATGTTAAGCCAATCTGATTGGTTGGGGCACAATTAGCACCATTTTTAATTATAAGAACTTTCATTGAATTTCCATGATATTTATAAACCAACTTAGAGAAATCATACTTCTGAGGCCATACTCATACTGGGTACATACCATCAAATATTTCGTCCAGACTGACCTCCATTTTAGTGTATTGGGCCGACCATAACCAATGTGCAACAGTTTGTTTGTCCGAATTGGACATATGGGCGATTGGACGTGTCCAAAAACCATGGCCGATCGTGTGGTCCTCTATGAACCGCACGCATGATAAGTACTAATGAGTACTGTAGTGTATTGTGATACCTTTTTTCATATGCATTATAATATGCAGATTTGCCAATTGTGCATTGCTTAGTGAATTTCATGGTGTGCAGATAATGATAAAGGAATCCCAGTGTGAGGGAGCATTAAATAATCTTTTTTGGTAAAATACTGTAAAATTTGTGTGCATTTTTTTTCATTTAATTAATTGGGTTATATGTTCATTCCATTTCATTTTAACTAGCTGTTAACTGGTCAGTACAGATTCTGGATCCAACATGTTTTATTCTACAATGAAATTTACTGCCAAAATCTTGTCCTGAAAACCGAAATTATACATTTTTATTTATTATTGTGGTTTCATCATGGAATTTCCTTAATGAAAATGGCAAATTTGCAGCAGAATATTAGGGTGATATTTCAACTTCCCAACCCATAATATTGTCACAAAACCAGATTCCAAACATCTCTACTGGTTATGTCATGTCTCAAAATAAATTTTAATTGAGTGGTGGTCAATGAAGCTACACCTATGTGGGCTAAAGTGGAGTGTCTCAGGGTTCCTTACTAGGGCCACTTCTTTCTAATCTGTTTATAAATGACTTACAAGGGGGCATTGACAATCCTTGTGCCACCTACACCATAAATAACTGTGTTAAAGGATAAACACACTGTAAAAACAAGTTAAGTGTAATTGGAAGCAGCAGCTTTAACTAATCACCCCCCCTTTTTTTTCTAGCTCCCTCCTGAGCCTACCTGTGCTCATGTAAAGTTGCTGACATCTTGGATCTGCATTCTATCCATGCTTATTGGGACTTCAGAAGAAGGAGAACAAGGAATTCCCAGAGGGGCGGAGCTAAGCAGACAAGAATGCAGATCCAAGATGTCAGCAAGTTTACATCAGCATAGGTAGGCTTAGAAGGGAGATAGAAAAAAAAGGGGGGAGGAAATGATTACTTAAAGCTTCTGCTTCCAATTACACTTTTGCTTTTACAGTGTACTTATCCTTTAAATTAATTTCTAAAGGAAAAAGATTTGGGGGTTCTGGTAGACAACAGACTTAGCTGTAGCAAACAATGCCAGACAGCAACGGCTAGAGCTAGCAAGATATTGTCTTGTATAAAGAGGGGAAAAGGGAAAAAAAAAATTTTCTCCCTCTTTACAAGGCACTGGTAAGGCCTCATTTCGAATATGCTGTGCAGTTTTGGAATCCCATATGCAAAAAGGGACATCTTGGAAATGGAAGCAGTTCAGAGAAGGGCAACTAAAATAATAAAAGGAATGGAGGGGCTTGACTATGCAGGCAGATTAGACAAGTTAGGACTGTTTACATTGGAGAAGTGAAGTTTGCATGGGGATATGATCACTTTATACAAATACATTAATGGGCCATATAATAAACTCTCGGGTACATTGTTCACTAATAGGACATATCAGAAGACTTGTGGACGTCCTTTAAGATTAGAAGAAAAGAAGTTTCATCTTCAGATTAGGAAAGGTTTCTTTACAGTGAGAAAAGTGGAACTGGAACTGTCTTCCAGCAGATGTGGCAATGGCAAGTTCCCTGAATAGCTTTAAAAGTGGCCTAAATAGCTTTCTAAAACTAAAACATATTGAGAATTACTGGTATTAATAATGGCGTAAGTGATCGTTCAAGTGCACACTACCTACATGGGTGCAGACATCCAAAGCTTCCCACTTCCAAGGGAAGGAAGGTGAACATAGAAAATAGCATATGGAGTCACACTCCAAAGTAAATGGTCATTTACTTTTCAAAAACCAAACATCGACACACAACGTTTCAGGGGTACAATCCCCCTTCTTCAGGTATTAATACATATACATTTGTTCTGGTTGATTCAGGAAAACTTTCCGATTCTGTTTGGAGTCAGGAAGGAATCCCCCACCTCCTTTTTAGCTGGTTTTTTTTGCCTTCCTCTGGATCATCTTTTAGGTAGGGTTAAAAATGGAGGGTGAAAAGGTTGGACTTGATGGATGTATGTCTTTATTTAACCTCAATTACTATGATACTAAAAAACCTGCACCTTTTCAGGAAAACAAATATATACATCCCTGCAGCACTAAACTGTTTTATAAGACTGTATAATATATACCATTGTTAGCAGGTTGAATATCTTCTTTAAAAGTTTACAGTATGTCCATATATTTGTGTAAAGTGTACTGAACATGGTATTTCCTGCACATGACTTGGCTATGGATACATTGATTGGGGTCTCAGGGGGCCTCAGAAAGGATTATGACCTTTTTCAGTTTATTAAATAATTCGTATTTATTAGGTCCTCTTTTTCTATATATATAACTCTCTCGATAAAGTGGCTAAATGCCACGAAACGCATTGAGTGTACTATCTTCCATATTCATTGTAACAAAATGCAGTGTTTGATTTGATACAATAACAAGTTGGTGATCGGAACCTGCTGCCTCCCTTTTCCCTGATCTCTATGTAAAATTCTATTGGCTGTTGGAAGCAGCCATTTTACCAAGGTGTGTGATTGTGGAGCAGACAGACATGGGAATAACAGTTAGAGCTTGTGGGAGAAGCTGCTGATTTACTGGTTTGGATTGTCCTTTTTCTAAATATGAAAATGTCTTTAAAGGGACTGTCCATCCCTCTAGGATAAAATGAATATGTTGTGCAAAACCCCCCAAAACCAGGACTTCGTTTTGTTTCCTATGATTAAAGGGACAGTTCAGTGGAAATTATCAATATTTGTTAAATTGTTAGTTTGTGTAATGCATACTTAGTTATTCTACATATTTTCTTCAAAATCAGCTGATTTCATACCCTGCTGTTGACATTAGTGAGCTGACATTTCAGGTTCTAACGCTCCTTCTTCCCAGGATGCACCACTTCCTTGGAATGTTCCTAACAGTAATTTCTACTGATTGGCTGTTGGATGGGTCAAACATGCTTAGATCTCTACTGAGCAACTGAATCAACCCAAGCACTGGGTCAAGGACAAAACCATAATGGTCTCTACTAGGGGTCCTGCAAACAGGAAGTCAGTATTTTGGTTGCATTTATTTATACACAGACAAAATACTGAATTGGCAGATTAAGGTCATTGGGATGAAAAAACACTGCTCTTTTTTCTGAAAAGTACATGTATTTGCACTGAACTTCCCCTTTAAATCTGCTTCCATCGAGAGATCTTACAAGTTTGAGATCCACCGCCGCTTCCTGTCTCTCCACTGCTGCTGCGTTGTTCTTTTTCTGTTCCTGAGCAGCCGTAGTGGAGACTGCTCCGGGAATAACAGTCAGTGATTGACTGCAATGTCATTGTCATGGCCGACACTGACTGCCTTACCCGGAAGTGGAGAGCGGATTGCAGAGCCGTGGTGGTGGATTGCGGAGCTTGTAAGTATAAGATCTCTTGCTGGAAGTAGATTTAATGATTGGGAAAAAAACAAAGTCCAGGTTTTGGGTTTTTTTGCACAACATACTCATTTTTTCCCCAGAGGGGTGGACAGTCCCTTTAAATAATCAACCATTGTTATACAGCTGTTTTCTATACTTTGCTTGAAAAAGGAGACCATGCTTTTCAAAATGTTGCTTGTGTATGTCACTTGTAATTATATAAACTGTGATGAACTATGTTCTTACCTTTTGGGTGTGTGACTTAAAGAAATGCATGACTTGGCAATGCTATGATCTATAACTGCTGCCCACAAGGCTTACTGCACTATCACTAATCATTTCCTTTTTGTAATATTATAATTATATTATAAATGTTATACACAGTCACTGCACTACACATCTACCAACAATTATCAACCGTTTCCTTATAGTTCCATCTTTATCAAGGGAATCATGCGCATCTAAATCAAGCGCAAAATAAAATTATTCAAGCTTAAAAGTGATTTATAACTGACACTTTAAACTTTCCTATTAAAATGTAAATATATCATTTTACAATATGTTTGGAAAACAATAAAAATAACAATGCATTCACAATAACAAAATTTAACAAAAAGGACTTAATCCTAATGGGCATTTTCCTGTGATTACATGTGCAAAGAATCTTAATCTGTAACTATTCAGGTCTGGGCAAAGGATATCACACTGCCGCTGGTATATCAGCTAGTGCTGAATTGCAAAAAGAATGAAATCTTAGATACCCTGAGCCTAGGGGCAGAGATATCGCTTTAAGTAAACACAATGACAACCTTTAGACCTGAAGCAGATCAATAGAAAGTAAACATAACTGTAGGTTAAATGTTAAATCATGTTGATGTACATAAGAAACACTTTGTAAATTACAGGTTGTACATGAATTAGTAAATAGCACGAACACACAAATATGTACACCAGGGAATGTTTAAATGTATACCGGTAATCAAAAATGAATATTAATTATTCTTGTATTCACAATTGCATTCACTAAATGAATGAAATAGGAACAAACACAACATGAAGTTTCACAGAAAACACTTACTATTTCCTAATACACAGTGTTTTTTTGTGCTGTAGCGCTTGGAATGACGCTGACATACGTACACAGCAACAATCATTAGTAAGACCCAGGCTACAACTCCTGTTGTTCCAATGAATGCTGGATGGCGAATAACTTGCAATATGAGACCCAAATATATTTCTTTATCTTCCACTTCTGAGGGTTCTGGTGATTCTGCAGAAAAACACGAAGCTTAGTGAGCAATTGTGTTGTAATATAAAGTCTTTATTGAATAACTGCCCTGCATAGGGGATTGTGTATAGGGAATATCAAGCCTTCAGTAAAATAAATAAACACAAATATTACTCATAATGTATAGGATAAGTTTCCTTTTATGGTTAATTTTATGGGAATTTTGTTTTATTTACTCATTTAGAAATTTTCTATCGATAGAGCGGAAATAAGTTTATTTTCTTTTTTTCTTAACACATAAATATTCATATAACAAAAACTGTTAAAATGTATGTTATCAAAACAAAATATATGTAACAACTACAAATGCTAACTTCATATTGATAATTGTTATTAACCATTTGTGTTGTCAAAATAAACTGAATTTAAAAATAAAAACTGTAGCTCCAGGGGTGGGTGGTCGGTGGTAGCATTCTCCCTAATAAACGTATAGGAAGAACATTCAGGACTGTCACATTCCCTTTGGCTGTGGCCAACTCCCTATAGTTTACTTTGGGGGCTGCCTACAGCCAAGGGAAATTATCGGAAGGTAACAACCATTCCCGATGGTGAACATTTGTCATGTCAGGAATGATCATCTCTACACTACTTACTTTAACGATAAATGGACGATTCAATTGGATCTGACGGAATTGTCCCTAAAGGTGTACCCACCTTTAGTCTGTTTTAAGTTTCATCTGATAGTTAATCTAATTTTTTTTTTGATTTCTTTAGAGGCAGGATTCCTCTTGGTTTTTTTTGGTTTTTTTTTTTAATTAAACATAACCCCACCATTTTGTCGGAGTGTGTATCCACACGTAGCCAAGCATATTTTCCACTGAGTTTATATATAGGGAATAATCTCCAGTGAACTCATAGGGTCTTTTCCAAAAAAGCTATTTTTATTAGCACATATTGTGTAATCAGTGATATTATGGTCATGATGTCATGATCTGTGACCTTTTTTAAGCTTGAAAAATGTGGTAATAAAAATAGCTTTCTTTGAAAAGACCCTATGAATGTACTGGACATTATTTACTTTTAAATAATTAAGCATCCACCAGCATCGCCGGGGGAAGGAAGCATGGTCAAGCTTCCATGTGGTAATAGCACCCACAACACGCCCCTTTAATGGAAGGTCCAATGCCTTTAATATAAAGCACTGGATGGAGTGCCTCTTCCCTCATTTTAAAAAGCCAAAGGGCTGGGGGGGAGTGAAAAGGCCTGCTATATGGATCCAGTCTGCAAGTATCAGAAATGCAAAACTTTGCTAAGCGTAATTGAATTAAAGAAATTAAAGAAGGTTAGAATTTAGGACCTTCCAGACTGGGGTTACCTTGACGTGGTTGGAAGGCTTTTCATTCGTGTGATCATAGTAATGTATTGTCAGGAAAGTGTGTAGTGACTTGGCAAGAATGGGTTAACTATTGGTATTAGTTCTTAGTCCTATTGTTTATATTACGATTAGAGAAGCATGGAACCAGATCTTCTTTTCCAGACAATGTGAGGCCGAACAGTGTATCTGGAATTCTCTTCAGCTAGGGGTCTGGTGGGTACCTTAAGAGGTTATTTTAAGGACAACCATACATGTAAAATATATGTATTTCGGTATTGGAATATGTAAGACAGAAACCAATATTATATTTGTGAATGGGAAGGAAGGCCCCTAAAAATGATACCCAACTTGGGAAATATGGATTACACACAGGTCATATTTGGTATTGGAGGAATTGATATTTAATACAGGAGAGGAATATGTAGTCAAGAACCCAATACAATGTACATATCTACATTTACATGGAATCTGTAAAAAAACTGAGGTGGAATGAATGCTGTTGGCTAGTCGTAAATCTGGACATTCCTAGACACTCCCATCTCATGCATACCCAGGAGGGGGGTGGTTTATCAAATGGTTTAAAAATCCTTGTAGCCCCTATAACTGTGTTGTGTGTCATTTTATTATAACACCATTTTCTTTTATTTTTGTATTATATGCACTGTCTACCTTTTGGAATATTAAATCTAAAATTTAATAAGTTTTGTCTTTGATGCTCTAAAAGAACTCAGTTAGCCTCTGATAAGTTTATATGTGGTTGAATGGAGTGTTTTGCAGAGTAAATGCTAATTAACTCTGTGACTGCTTGTGAAGGACTGATGCTAATTAACCAGTTAGTTGCCGGAGTGAATGGTGTAGTGTTAACCATTTAGCTGCCAGGAAAGGGGTGTGCATAGTCAGTGAGAGCCAAGAGTGTTTTTGGGGCGTCTTTAAGGCCGTAACTTAAAGTGGTGGCAGTGAGTACCGATTGATTGGTCAGATCACGTGCCCAGCGAATTGGCGTTCGTGACATGTATACTAAAACCTCTTTGTTTATAAAGTATGCCAGTGTGCAGATAATATGTATGATATTATATGGGCCTAGGAATGTGCATTGATTATCTTTTCTATTTTAATATATATATATATATATATATATATATATAACTGTGGTGTGTATATATATATATTATAATATATATGGTGTGTGTGTAAATTAGCCTAATTGGAGTGCTTCTACAATCCTTGTATTGTATGTGTGTGTGTATATAATTATATATATACATTGTATTGTATGTGTGTGTGTGTGTGTATATATATTATTATATATAATATATATATATATTATAATTATATATATATATATATCAACAATATTCGAGATCCTTCACACTCCGTTCCACTTCAAGGCCCGGGGGCTATCGCAGGTTTCGATACATATAGATTTTATAAAGTAGTGATGCACTCCAGGGACTTCATTTGTAAAGTTTTATTAATACCTTAGTAGGTCCGTTCCTAGGCGTTTCGGCCCAATGGCGGCCGTCGTCAGGGTATATCCATATATATATATATATATATATATAATATAATTAGATCAGCGCACTCTGCAGACTTCTAAAAAATACCTTTTATTTAAAACACTTTCAGGTTTATTCAATAAAAGTTCTTATCGTTTAAAATGGTGCTAATTTTGCCCCAACCAATCAGATGTTATTTAACATTTGAAAACTAACATCTGATGGTTGGGGCAAAATTAGCACCATTTTAAAACATAGAACTTTTATTGAATCTCCCTGTTTAAGTTTTCCAAAGTGTGCTGATGGCGCTGATCTATTGGATTCATATATAGCTATACACAGCAGCACCTGCAATGTGCACACACATTATGATTATTTCAGATAACATAAACATGCTCTCTAATGTCAGTTATTTGGTAATCAATTTATAAACAGTATACAAACAGTGTACCTTTCAGATATATCCGACGTGCTATCTTATAAACCATACAATATTACATTAGTAACAGTAATAATAAAGTGCTGAAAAACAAATTGCAACTGTTAGTGCTGTCTAACTCTTTTACAGTATTTCATGGCCCACCAGTACTGGACCTACAGCTAATCGCGAGCACATTTGCTTACATAGGCACAATCTGATGTTTAAAACCTGGTGATCTTGTTACCATTCCTAGATTCCTAGTCCCTGGGCAGTAATCTGACAGGCTGAGTGTTACTGAACGTTATATCATTTGGTAAGTTTTCTGTCAGGAATATCAAATGTGTTTACCAGACATATGTCTGTTACAAAAAGAACATATAGTGTAAGGAGGATACAGACCGCTCTGTACTCAGGACAGATACGTGGTATTAAATCATGCTTTATACAAACTTCATATAGTGGAATATAACAAACAAAGGCACATGTGTACTCAGGGAGGGAAGTCTGACGCGTTTGCAGCGTACACACCGCTTCCCCTCAGACAAAGGGCTTTCTTTGTCTAGTGGTGTGTTCACCGAGAAATGCATCAGATTATATAGAGTTTATGCTTTTAAAGGCATGTCCACCCCTAAATTCGTTTTTTAATATTCTGCTCCCCCATGTCCCCCAGCCCCAACCGCATGTTTCTTTTTTTCCAAAAGCTCCCCAAACTCTTACTTACCTCCCCTCGATCCTCCGCCGCACTGCCGGCCCTCTGCTTGCAGATGCAAGCAGAGGGGCGGGACGGCAGTCGCGTCTGTGATTGGCTGAGCGGCAGCCAATCACGGACGCGGCTGCCGGTCATTCATTGCAGCGGAGGAAAGCGGAGAGGTAAGTAAGTTTGGGGCTTTTTTAAAAAAAGAAACATGCGGTTGGGGCTGGGGGACATGGGGGAGCAGAATATTAAGGGGGTTTAACGCTAGGGGGAGGATAGTAGAACGGGAGGGAAAGGGAGGAGAGGGAGGGAGAGGGAGGGGGAGGAGGGGGAGAAGGGCTGCAGTGCGCATGGCAAATATCTACCGGAGGCTAGATAGCAGGCAAGAACTGCTATCCTCCTGGTGGTTAGTTTTGAGACTTTGGGGGGTTTACAGGAGAACCCTATGGAGCTGGGATGTGAGGTAAGGATTAACTACACTACATGGTGGGGCCAGTAGTTGGGGGTTATAGTTTTGGGGGTGGACATGCCCTTTAAGTGCAGGCTGATAATGTATATATCAATTGAAGCTTAATTTACATTCCTCACTTTGGTACTTTTATTATTATTACTAATTTTTTAAGAAATCAGGATTTTGACAAACATAAAAACATACTATATTGTATTCACTATCATATATTATATATACAAAGCTTGATCAATTATAATTTTACATGATTTTAGCTAACAATTTGGAATTCTCACCTATCATATATATTTGAGGCTTGCTTGGCATTCCGATTCCTGCATCATTAATAGCAGCCACCTGGACTTGATATTTGATTCCAGAGGACAACATTGGAATTTCTAGACTCTGTGGTCCCTTCATCCACTATCCAGTCTGCCTTAGGATAAGTCTCATTCTCAAAACACCAAACCTTGTAATGTAATAAGATAAATACAGAAAATAAGATTATTGTCAGAGGGGAAGGTTTGAATCTCGGGTTTTAAATCCCTTTTTACCTTTTCTATCTTTCTCTTTAACCTTTTACCTGATTTATAAAAAGTTTCAATGTTTGCAGCTTCCACTTTTTTTTTACACAAAATCCCAATTAACTGTAGCTATAGTTGCAGTTGAATTCCCTACACTATATCAAAGTTAAAAAAAAACTTTTTATCGTCTGGTGTCTTTAAAGGGCACCTATAGTGGGAAAATGAACTTTTTTTCTTGATTTCCATGTGTTCTATAATTCCCCCCAACCCCCACATTGTCTTCACTTTCTTCATTTCCCCTCTCTGTCCCGGGATACCAAATTAGAAGAAGACGTGATTACATTCCTCTACTCCTACTTGTACTGCCAATCAAATCACTGTGACGTGACACTCTTCCCTGCTCATCCCTCCCTCCTCCTTGCTTTGTTACAACATAGAGATAAGAACATTAGCGGGGGGAGAGAGGTAGCTTTGACTGCAGGGAGAAGGCTGCACTTGACCCCCCCTTCTTGATAGATTTCACTGTTTGATGATGGATCACAAAGAGAGAGATGGTGTTGTAGCAGTAAATTGTACTGTTCTCCTTCTTCTGTGTCTCCAGGACAGCTTGATTCTATTGACCACTGTGTGGTGTGTGTTTTTTCAGGATGTTAAACTTTGAACTCCTAGGAGAAGGCAGCACAGAGTACTGAATTTAACATTGCAATGGGGCAATGGTTTTATTTCACTATAGATGTCCTTTAAGACTCATTTAGCAGGACTGGTTCACAAGTTTTCTTATAGTCTCTATAAAGTTCCAGTATTAGGCCACTTGCACTATTTGTGAGGCTTGTCTGAATAATTTTAGATTGTATTAACACTATAATGTTATTTACAAGCACAAAAAAGTAAAGTAATTGTAATTTGAACTAACAGTTTATTTAAGCCGACAAGTTTTGAGAAGACTGCCACCTTCATTATATCGGATTAGTACTTTTAAAATAATATGATTACATGTTTTATAAGGGCCAATAAAAAGATTTTATTAAGAGTGTTGTTAAGACTGAACACAAATCTTTATACATTGTGGAACCTTCTTGCTTACTTCATCTCATGCTTCAAACAAGACAGATTCAGGTCTTTATAAACATAAGTGTTTATAATAGGATAAATGCTGTGCAAGCTTATTGGCGTTCTCTGACGAAAAAGTCAGTCAGCATTTTCTACATAGTGTACAATGTATTCTTCTCAAATAGAGCATAACATTGGTTTTAACAGTGTAAAATTGCTGCTGATCACAGCTGCTAAAATATTGAAGAATACCCATAAAAAATAGGATATGCAGGAATCTCTCTACTTTCATTGCAAAGATGTGTCTTTTTGTTTTACACATAATATATAGATGAATGAGGTACAATGTAAGCACGGACAGGCAGGTCTTAAAAGTAGAATTTTAGTGTTCACATCTTACAAATTGTTTAAAGGATAACCGTGGTCTCCAATTTTTCCAAACTAGTAAGGATTATATAAAAGCCTTCCATCGTACCTTCAAAATAAAATCTAAATCACAAAAAAAGTGTGAGAAGTTATTGCTAGAAAGGCAATATTACTTCCTTCTTGAATACTTCCCCTTTTTCAGCAATGTGACCAGCTTGTAGTTATGTGACCAGCCTTTGCCTGCATTTAGGCCCCCCTTCCAACTTCCTGTTTTCCCCAGCATTAAGTCTTAACTAAGCATGCTTCTCCCCCAGCGGAAGGGTGGGGCCGAAGTCAGGAGATTTTACTCAACCAACTGGAATCAGGAAATGTGAACATTCACCCCAATATAATTTCTGACAGGCTGCCGCCAAATAAGTGATTGTTGGCTCATTTAAAATGAAATACTGCATTCTTTTATTTAACCCTAACTTGTTGCCCTTATATCACAGCTCCATACTCCATATTACATTGATAATTACATATGATGCCATTATAATAAAACGCAGAAGCTTTACTATTGTAAAGGATATTGACAGTAGAGGATAATTTGTCCTGTCTCGGCTATGTACTGACCAATGTGTTTACACATAATAATCATAGTGGTAAACCTAGGCACCCTCTCTGTCTTAATATCTGGGACATTTGTCTACATAAAATGGAATGTTACTTCTACTGATTCATTTGCATTTACTGTGTCTTAACTGCTGTATGAAGATAAGAATGCATTAATCTAAGAGAAAATTACAACATAATTAATAAAGTCTTATCTGTCAAATATGATAGAGTGGTGGCACATTCTAGTCATATAGTGTAGTAATTAGAATTTGCAACAAGCTTACATTAAAAGATTTCACACATTTGTGTCCTAAAAAGCCTTTAAAAGCTTTTATCTGTTCTATAGTGTATTATTTGGAAATTTCAGGGATAATCTGACATATCTGATGGTTCTATAATATAAAAGGCAATTATTATTAAAGCAAAGCTGACAGCATAAAAAGATTATCTAGGCATGAATAAAACTAGTATTTAATTGTGTGTGTAGCAAATTAAAGCCGAAATTACGCCAAGCAGAAAAGACAGGGTTCTTTGACACTGCTGGAATGATGTCTCTGGGTTCTGTATGTGTGCACAGACACAGATGCCTCCAGGAGATACGGAAGCATATTCTTTACTGGTCCAGAACAAATTCTTGTTTTCTGGGGGCCCTGAGAATTATTGTTTTAGAGGCCTGTTGGGGGCCCTAAAATGTACCTTAATAAAGGCCCTAAATATTCTGATGGCAACATTGACTGAACTGGGTTGTTTGTCTATTGTAAAAAATGACAATTTGACCAGTTTTTTCCGTTTTCTCTATAAAAAGGTTCGCCCATTGAAGAGAAAGTATAATGTGAAACAACTGAACTGGGTTAGAACAAATCTGGGAAATCTACTTCTTTTTCTTGTTCTGAACATGTTCTGTGTATCTATGCACATACTTTTGGCTTTGTGTCCCCAGCTATGAGATGGACAATATGGAACATATTGAAATTCTACACTATAATGCACTGCAGACAAATGTTAAAACAAGGTCTGATTTTTGCAGATCTTCAAATAACTCATCAATGCCGGATGATGTTTTTGTTATCAGAGTTAAAGATCTATTGAAAGTATATTTACCCTCCAGCATCTTACCTTATAACCTTTTATGTTTCCGCTGTGAATGCTACTTGGAGTGGTTCCCAGCTCACAACAACTGTGCCATTTCCACCTTTAACTGCAGTCACGTTGTTTCTGTGTGTGCTGTATTTGGGACTAGGGGGAATAAAATGGAAGGATTATATGGATTTTAATTAGTTTCTATTACCAGAGGATCATTTGAAATATTCACTATGGCCCAGCTAAGGGAAAAAAGGAGTATAAGATTTTAGATGCCTAATACTGTATATATTAAACCAAAAAATATTGTTTGCTCTTTTTCTGCCTAGTATAAAATCTAGCAGAATGCATAGGTAAAATATAACGTTTCCTATCTCCCCTTCTGTATGTAAAGGTTAAAGCTAAGGTAAAGGTTATGGCTGTTTCTCATTTAACTGATTTTGCTAATTACAATCCTGACCCTGACCTAAAATAGTATAGTATTTGAGGTTGAATAAAGACATACGTCCATCCAGTCCAACCTCCTAGCAATACCAACATTTCCTGCCTAACTGTTGGTCCAGAGGAAGGCAAAAAAAAACCCCACCAGATTTATGAAGGGGAAAAATTCCTTCCTGACTCCAAGGGCAATCAAAATTTCCCTGGATCAACTCTACTTCATGTATCAATACCAGTAACTTGCAACATTCCTTGTTTGCAAAACTTCATCCAGCGCTCTTTTGAAACTATCCAATGAACCTGCCATTTTTTTTTACATTGCCCCAGATTAAAGTTAAACTGAAACTGGTTTCAGAAGCAAATTTTGCAGATTTCATCATAAAACTGAGGAATCTAGTTGATAAACCAAATTTCTGAATCAAAATTTCCAATTTTATGATCTTAAAAAACCTGATTGATTTTGATGCTGAATTGGTTTCAGCATCAAGATTTTGCCTTTAACCTGCTGATGAACAAAAGAGTGTGATAGTATTGCTTTGTTCTTCTCTTTGCTTGGTAATAGTTAACACTTAAGTTTTAAGGGCTCCTCTGAACTTATTTCTTTAGCCCTCCCCTCTGTGCTAGTGGGGATGTTCTCTGCTCTGTGTTGCAGGTTTCTGATGACATCCGCCTGTGATGTAAAGGGTGGTGGGAGTCTAACATCAAATACTGATCTGTGTGTCGAAGGTTTGTCCAAATGGGTTAACACTTGGCCTTGTGTGCCCAACCTAAATGTCTGTGAATTGCCTAATATCTCGTACTCATAAGCAGGCTGATGATGTGAAATGGACATCCCATTATTGCAAATGTTCTTTTAAGATTTCTTATTTCCATTTGAAAATGTAAACAAAACGATTAAAAAGATTTTAAAAAATCAACTAGAAACATAGACAGTAGGACTTTTAATGTTTTGCAGGGAAGGTGATCACATAAACATGGAACCTAGATTAACCCCTCTATTAAAAATTTAAGTAGGTTTTTGACAGTTCAGGTGATTTATAAATTTACAATTGACTGTAAATTAATCCTTTTCATCTTCAAAGATATAATAAACTAGCCCTGTCTGTATGTCTATCATCACCTACTAACTAGTTATCTATTCATCATCTCTCCCTTTATATCCAAATTTGAAAGGAATTGCTATTCCCTTTTCCTGGTTTGCCCTTTGTCTTCTTACAAATTGTAAATTCAATGGTACACCAGTTAGTGTTTCTATGTAAGTAGATTGTTGATGCCACCTAGTGGTCAGTGCTGTCATTGAAAAGTGCAACATTGTACATAACTTGAATTTGCAGAAAATAATTTAACATTCAAAAGATGTTTTTGATGTTGATACTTTCACTCTTCTTTACTAATCTCTTACATTATACTAACAAGAGCTGGAACGTGCCATTCTAACATTACTAACTAGTTTCTAAAAGTTGATTAATAAAACATGTCCAAAGGGTACATCGTTTTCAAATCCAAACAAACATTTTTTCAGTTCCAAAGAACATCTGTGGTGTAAATGAGCAGTTAATTATTGGAAACACTTATTTAACTACTTCAGAGTATGAAAATTTAGCTATTCAAACTCTTTAGTTGCTAAATAGATCCGTTCACATCATTACACATAAAGTTACTTTGAGGTTTAAACAGTATCTGAGAACAGAAATGTTGATAGAAACAAATCAATGGATCATTTTAATGGAACAATAAGTTACAAATACCATGCAGCATCCCCACCGGTATTTAGCATAATACCAAATTAGGTGCAAAGTACCAGTACTAGAGGCATATTGCTACAGCGACATTTTATGGCATCCCCTTTTTCTAATGCCTGGAAACCTATTACCAATAAAGTAATTGGTAAACAGCATGTAGCTTTATAAACAGATATAATGTGCAGGATTTAAGGAATGAAGATGCTTTCTTGGAAAGCTGGGATGCTGGCGGTTTATTGGTCTAAAAACGGGGCATATTTATTAACGAGCAGTAACTTTTCGCGGCCGATTTTCCTGCCTAATTAACCTTTTGCGCTTCGTGCATCAGTTACCGATTGCTCTATTTATAAAGTGGCGGTAACTGATGCGCCAAGTTAATCTCGCAGAGATCGCCGTGGGTCGTGGTGAGGTGTGCGCCCAACCCACGGCGGGTGGACGCACCTGCCATGGGAGGCACGCCCTCCTCCCTGCGGGTAGTCACATTCGCCAAGGGCGTGGCAGGGGCATACGCCCCCCACAGCGAGGGCATATGCCTACACTGCCCTCGCCCCCGCGGTGTTGACCATCCGCCACCGCCCCCTTCCCAGCAGCCCCTCCCAGCCCCCTGCCCCGTATGCTCGCAGGGAGAGAAGGGAGGGGAAGGGCCCGCTGGGGGGTGGAGGGACCCTCCAGCCAGGGGCGTAACTAGAAATCAGTGAGTCCCCCAGCAAAAATTTGGATGGGGCCCCCCCGGCACCCAACCACAACTCCTTCCTCCTCCTGACACAACTTTGGCTTTCTGTCTGCGATTCCAGCAAATGGGAAGAAATGATTTGTTAAGTGTGTCTTCTCATTGGCCAAAATCGCTAATGAAAGTGAAGGAAGTGTCAGGAAGCAAAATGTAAGTATTACAGAACATGACATTTCTCTCTCTCCCTCTCTCTCTCTCTCTCTATCCCTGTCTGTCTGTCTGTCTATCTGTCTATCTATTCCTATCTTCATTCTATCTATCTATCATCTATCTATCTCTGTAAACTTAAGTATAATTTTCATTCATATTATTTTAGTGAATAGTAGATTCGACTTACTGGAGTTTGGGCTGACCTCAGATTGTGGTCTATGTGTGCACACACTAAGCAGCACAGTGGGTGCCAGTCACACAGACACTTAATAGCGTCTGGAGGAGTAAGGACAGAACCACAGCAGCAGTGGCAGTTACACAACAACTTGTGGGCTGTAGGCTCTTTCACTTCAGCACTCCCACCCTCCGTCCTCCCACTCCAGGTGATCACGCATGTGCTGGAAGCCAATAACTTGGACCTGAACACGGAAAATGGTTCGTAATGGCTTACACTGCACACTACAGCACAGACAAACCCAGGCCCTCCCCCTCACCGGCAGCACAAGTTAAAAAAATTAAAATAAAGGAAAGTTCTAACGTAACCAAAAAAAACCCAAAGGGATAAAGAAAACAGCTAATTACCAAGACCCGGTCGCGGAGGGGGCAGGGTAGTAGTTACGCCACTGCCTCCAGAGGGGCACTGAAAAGTGCCTTTTGGAGCTTAGGGGGTCCCGCAGCTTGTACCGGGACCTCCCTCACCCTATCAGGGCCTTTGCGGCTCTGACAAGAGCCCTTTGGGGCTTAAGTGGTCCTGCAGCTCACACCAGAACCCCTCTTCACTGGCCCTACCAGGGACTTTGAGGCTCTCGCAGAGCACTTTGGGGCTTAAGGGGTCTTGCAGCTCAAACCCTCTTCCCCGGCCCTATCAGGGCCTTTACAGCACTTGCAAGTGCCCTTTGGGGCTTAAGGGGCTTTTGGGCTTAAGGAGGCCCACAGCTCGAGCCGGGAACCCTCTTCCCCGGCCCTATCAGGGCTTTTATGGCTCTGACAAGAGCCCTTTGGGGCTTAAGGGGTCCCGCAGCTTGAACTGGAACCCCTCTTCCCCGGCCCTATCAGGGCCTTTGAGGCACTTACAAGTGCCCATGTGGCCCTGAGGAGGCCTTTGGGGCTTAAGGTGTCCCGCAGCTCCCAGGACCCCCCTCTCTCTGGCCCTTGTAAGGGCCCTTGCGGCACTGATAATGCCCTTGTTGGGGGTCCCACAGCTCAAATTAGGACCGCCGTCAGTTTTAAAAGAGCCCTTGGGTGATGTCTTCTTTCTTCCATGCGGTGACACCAACTCTGCCAAGGCCACAAACCCCAAGAAGTACCCCTGTGGCCACCAGGGGTACCTCGGAACTGGTAGCCTCGACAGGCCGATGTCACCGGCATATTGATCTATGCAACGTCTTGGGCTACGACACCAACACCACCAAGTCGCTGATGCCAGGCAGGCTTACTGCGGCCGACAGTGAGCCTGCTGGCACCGCAGGCCTCATCTGAGCCGATGTTGCTAGCGGCTTCTTTCTTCTGCCATCTACTGCATGACTTCTGAGCTCTGCTTGGTTTGCAGCTCTTTATATAGGTTTGCAGAAAACCCTAATCCGTTTCTGATTGGTCAATTTTTCAATGCTTGGTTTACATGGTTTACATTAACCAATCAATTTTCCAAAAATTTGCTGCAAGGGCCCTGATAGGGCAGAGGAGAGGGGTCCCGGTTCGAGCTGCAGGACCCCTTAAACCTCAAAGGCTCTTGTCAACCCGCAAAGGCCCTGAAGGCAAGGGAGGGGGCGGTCCCAATACAGCTGGGAAGGGGGTGGCGACGGATGGCCACCGCAGCAGGGGCGAGGCGGGGTGGGCATACGCCCACGACCTCGATGCGGCGGATGCAACCATCTGCCGCCACCCCTTCCCAGCAGCCCCTCCCAGCTCTATATCGCAGTGAAGGGATTTCAACTCCCTTTGCGGCGATATTGTACTTAGCGTACTGCTTTTTGCTGCAATGTCGCTCGCCATTATAAATATGGCGAAAGCGGTATTTTCACTGCGGCAATGTGCGGCAGTAATTTAGGGCGTTATTTTCAGCCCTTTATAAATATGCCCCCTAATCAATCATATAAGCCTTTCTTTAAATTTTGTAAAGCAGATGATCAGTAAGATGGGCGAAACTCCTAAAATCTGTTCGCCTGCGGATTAGCAATTTCGAAAGAAAAAAAAAATTAAAATCCACAGGAAAACCCATAAATCAATGGGAATCAATGGGAAAACAGTGCGTTTTTTTTCGAGCTTCGAAAAATTACAATTTTGTAAATTTTGCAATAATTATACAGTAATTTACTGTAAATTGAACTAGGAAATGTTCTGGGAACAGACAATCAGATTCTTTCTGAAAGAATCTCATTGTAACAAATTCTGATTGGATACAATAGCTTTAAGGTGAGTACGCACAAGGGACTTTTTGTCCTGAACGAGCATTCGCTACTAGTAAATGCTCGCCGGGACAAATTAATTTTGGTAATGGTCTCCATGGCCAACAGTTTGCGCGACTGATGTCTATCTGTCTATCTATTCCTGTCTATCTATCTATCTATCTATCTATCTATCTATCTATCTATCTATCTATCTATCATCTATCTATCTCTGTAAAACTTAAGTATAATTTTCATTCATATATTTTAGTAGAATAGTAGAGTCGACTTACTGGAGTTTGGGCTGACTCTCAGATTGTGGTCTATGTGTGCACACACTAAGCAGCACAGTGGGTGCCAGTCACACAGACACTAATAAGCAGTCTGGAGGAGTAGACAGAACCAGCAGCAGCAGTGGCAGTTACACAACAACTTGGGCTGTAGGCTCTTCACTTCAGCACTCCCACCCTCCGTCCTCCCGCTCCAGTGATCACGCATGTGCTGAAGCCAATAACTTGGACCGGTACACAGGAAAATGGTTCGTAATGGGCTTCACTGCACACATACAGCACAGACAACCCCAGGCCTCCCCCACTCACCGGCAGCACAAGTTAAAAAAAAAAAAAAGGAAAGTTCTAACATGTAACCAAAAAAACCCAAAGGGATAAAAAGAAACAGCTAATTACCAAGACCCGTCGCGGAGGGGGCAGGGGTAGTAGTTACACCACTGCCTCTACGGGGGCACTGAAAAGTGCCTTTTGGAGCTAGGGGTCCCGCAGCTTGTACCGGAACCTCCCTCCCCCTTCAGGGCCTTTGCGGCTCTGACAAGACCCTTTGGGGCTTAAGGGGTCTGCCTCTCACATCGAACCCCTCTTCCCTGGCCCTACCAGGACTTTGAGGTTCTGACAAGAGCCCTTTGGGGCTTAAGGGTCTTGCACCTCAAACCCTCTCCCCGGCCCTATCAGGGCATTTGCGGCACTTGCCCTCCTGCTTTTCGCTGCGATGTCGCTCGCCATTATAAATATGGCGAAAGCGGTATTTTCACTGCGGCAATGTGTGGCAGTAATTTTAGGGCGTTATTTTCAGCCCTTTATAAATATGCCCCCTAATCAATCATATAAACCTTCCTTTAAATTTTGTAAAGCAGATGATCAGTAGAGATGGGCGAAACTGCTAAAATCTGTTCCTGCGGATTAGCAAATTTCCAAAGAAATAAAAAAAATTGAAAATCCACAAAGAACACCAATAAATCAATGGGATCAATCGGAAAACAGTGCGTTTTTTTCGAGCTTCGAAAATTACAATTTGTGTACATTTGTAAAAATTATACAGTAATTTAAGTAAATGGAACTAGGAAATGTTCTGGGAACAGACAATAAGATTCTTTCGGAAAGAATCTCATGTAACAAATTCTGATTGGATACAATAAGTGCTTTAAGGTGAGTACGCACAAAGGAACTTTTTGTCCTGACCGAGCATTCGCTACTAGTAAATGCTCCGCCCGGGACAAATGAATTTCGGTAATGGTCTCCATGGCCAACAGTTTGCGCGACTGATGGGTTTAAACCAGCTTTTCGCCCCAATTCCCAAAAATACCCTCACACACATATCTGAAACCCATTTAGATGGGTTGCATATTATCTTTGCCTGTTCCTCCAGAATATACATATTTTGCTCTTGAAGACTCTTTCATAAATAAACTCAAAGGAATGTACACATTATCCTTTAGGAAACCACAATATTTACCTTCCTCTGGTAATCTGAGATGCTTGATATTGCTGTCTGGTCCATAGATTTTACCAGCAAATGGTTGGATTTTAAATTCATATTTCTGTCCTCTTTGTAGAGATGGAATAACAGTACTGTATTCATTGTTCCTAGACTGTGTCCACTCTGTCCATTTAGAATTAGAAGATATACGATAAATACACCATATCCTTCGGTGAACACTGATGTATATAGCACCTGCAGAAGTTAATTAATCCAATTTTAGGCCGACATATATGGGTGTATGCTGAATGAATAGATATAAGGATGTCTAAATAGCAGCATTAATTGGAATATCAAAATGGTTTCTTACCTTCCAGTGACATAGACCGATGATGTTGGCAGTGCTTAATATTATCTAAATGTACACGAACATTCATTATTGCTTTATGGATTTCTTCCTCCCTTTTCCATTTGACCAGTATCTAACCATCTAATAAAAATCATAAGAGTGCATCAATTGATGGTATTAAATAAAAAACTGTACCAATATGGTACTAATGTTTCTATTATGTATATAGAAGCCAAGTGACAAGAGTCATGATCTCCATCAATTTTTAGTTCTATGTCGTTCAGACCATTTCTTAAGACCTATAAAAATTATATTATATAAAAGTTAAATGTGTCAACAAATTAGTATTTGTGCCATTAAGCGCTAGGATATATCTGTAAAAGCTTCTTTTTTGACACCTTTTAGATTATTTGACACTACTATTTCTTTAACTTGTGGTTTGGTTCAGAAATGTTTTCTGCATTGTTTACTATCTCTAATTTCTATAAGTAATGTTATTTGCATATAGTGTCACATATTTGTATGTGTCCTGATAAATTTTGATTCCTGAGTGTGGACTGCTAAATTTTGGATCAAACAGTGCCATCTACGTAAAAAAAAGGGTAGAAGTGTGTGCCTACAACCTACAGCTGTATATGTATGTATATACATTACACAAAATTCTCCAGCACTAAACTACACATACATTATAAATGAATGGGGTAAAAGAGTTAGACATGTATGCAAGCAAAGAAGCAAATCACCTGCACTTAAGTTCAAATGGATACCTTTAGTTACATTGTTTGTACAAACATGCTTATCTGACACGCCACTTCACGCAGTATCCCAGTGTCAGTCCTAACCTAGTGAAAAAAATATATGTTCCCTGGGGCTCCCAGGCCATACCTGCTCTCTCTTTGTCTAGCATGACCTTTTTCAGGTAGTCAAATGAGCTTACAGAGCTTCTATAACTTTTTAACCTTCTTTCTGGACTGCCCTAAAGGGGCGGAGAATACATTTACACAGGGAAAGCATATAATAGGGCTTGGCCGAACTGCCCTTATTTAAATCACATCCAAGGATATGCAGCTCAAACCTTAATTCGAAAACACTTTCTGGTGCGGTGCAATGGAGGAACCAATTTATACATTACAACAACAAGTCCCAGCACTCAACTACACATTACCTGGAAAGGTCATGCTAGACAAAAAAGAGCAGGTATGGCCTGCCCCAGGGAACATATATTTTTTTCACTAGGTTAGGACTGACACTGGATACTGCCATGAAGTGGCGTTGTCAGCTAAGCATGTGATTTGCCTTCATTGCTGCATACATGTCTAACTCTTTTACCCTATTCATTTATATTGTATGTGTAGTTTAGTGCTGGAGACTTTGTGTAATGTATAAATTGCCGTTCCTCCATTGCACTGCACCAGAATTTTGAATTAAGTTTGAGCTGCATATCCTTGGATTTGTATGTATATATACATCTATATCATCTACAGTATGTGTTTCGGCTATCTCAAAGACCTCTGAAGTGCACCTTCTTCTCTGTACTGTATCCTAGACTTTTGGGCAGCACACTAGGCAGACTGGAGCCCGAGCAAGAGTGTGATCATATGTTCTATGTATATATATATATATATATATTATTTATATTTTATATTGTGTGTGTGTTTGTTTATTATGATGAATTAGGCCTTTAATACATGTATTCATCTTTTCTTTTTTTTGCATAGTAATAATTATTAAATAAATGCTCATTTAGTATATACTGCGCATGTTCTTTCAAGTTTTTATCTGCTGTGTTAGGAAAACTTTTACAAACGTATTTTGGCACTTAGATAAGTTGATCAAGTCTCTCCTTGTACAGTAAGCAAAGCCTTGGCTGATACGATTCAAGCTCATTTTCTATAGTGCTATGTATTTTCCAGTATCCTGAATGTTATAGATCGGATCCTTAAGAATTTTCACTGGTAATCTCATACCTGTTGAATAGCATTTCATTTAATTTGTGTTTACTAATTTCTATAATAAATATGAGTATTGATATTATTGTCACAAATACAACATTAAAATGATACTGATAAAAGGTTGCATTTTAGTATACAAAATGGTATTGCTCTTTATAATATCTGTATCAAAACCACATACCTCCCTTGAGGAAGCTCTCCATTTCTTTGCTCCATCGTATTTGGGTCGTGGGTCTCCTTGGGTCTCACATCCAAACTGAACTGTGCTCCCAAACATTGCAATAACATCGCTAGGTTTATTTGTAAACACAGGTTTCTCTACAATAACACATTTATTCAGATAAAAAGGTATATGATACACTGACCTTCTTAATGTCTGGTTTACAAAGTGTCCTGAATAAATCTTCGGTATCTTGAAAATGGCATCTGCAGCGATAGTGAGCTGTAGAGTGTGCATGCCTTGACTTATAGGAAGGCGCATGCTCTCTGCTGTACCAAAACACAAGGCCACCATAAGGTGAAGATTATCCCTTATTCCTTAAAGGATAAAGATCAAGGAGGTAGATTAATTATTCTCCCACAATATTGTTTTGTTGAGGAGCTACAGCATGAATAGTTTTTCATTTGTCAGTGTTAGCCTGGACTGTTGTATTGAAGATAGTGCTAATCCAGGAGTAAGACTGGCAGAATTCGTTTTCTTTGGGCTGGTTGCTCCTCACAGAGACAAAATTGGAGGTACGAAATACCAGTCCTATATACCTGTCCCATTTACTTTTCATTTAACGTTTTTTAAAAAAATGTATACACACTATAGTTCTCCTTTAATTTACTTGATATTAATTGTTTATGATTCCTTGGTATAGAATGTACGCAGTGGCCTATGAGACTGATCTATATGGAATGTGATTTTCTTTTAATATTTTAAATATTACTGACTAGAGGTACATCTAGCAATGCAAATAAAAATGTTATTTAACAAAAACCTTTTTTGGGTAATTCCTTCTAGATGTTATGGTTTGGAAATTTTTAATGGAATATTTAAGGATAAGTGCACTGTAAATGAAGTTATGATCAATTGGAAGCGTGCAGCTTTAAAAATGCTTTTGGCATTTCCCCTAAGCCCCCCTTAGAGCCTTCTTTTTAGATTCAAGTTGCTGACATATTGTTTGTCCTTAGTGCATTGTTTAGGTCCTTCCCTCAGATTATCATCTACCTCCTGATTGGCACCTCAATAGGTAAGGCTCGTCCTCTCCATGTGTGTGCGCGTGTCTGCCATGCGCACGCATGACGTCATGGTGCACGCGACGATCACCCAGTGATTCGCATTGGAGCGCATCAATTTGAACAAAATGCAGAACAACAGCGCTCCCTAGCGCACTAGTGTGGCCACATCAACTGGCGCCCACACTAGGTTGTCTTTTAAAACAACAATTGGATGCACTTAAAAGCGCTTCAGTGTAGCCTAGCCCTACTTGTCCTTTAAACCTAACTTTTTTCCTTTAAAGTTTGCCTCGTCTGAGCGCCTTAGTTTTTATTAAAAATACCCACACTAATGGGCAATGTGATTGGAAAGGTTTGATAGCCATTGTCTCCCTTTTAGCAATGGTCGTTTGACCATTAGACTTTCTGGGGTTATAGTTATAAAATCTATAATTACCTAAAGGGTTGAACATCACTAATACATTAAATAGAATAGGGAAAGAATTCAGGCAGAATTTACCATGTCCATACAAGCTCTTAGGAACGCTATATTTAAAAAGACTTTACAGCATTCCACAAGGGTTAGAAGTGATGCTTTTTATATTTGCATTCTAGTACATAGTAACATAGTAATTAAGGTTGAATAAAGACATTCGTCCATCAAGTCCAACCTATCTTTTTTTTTTTTTTTTTTTTTAACCCTACTAACGTTTGATCCAGAGGAAGGCAAAAAACCCCAGCTAAAAAGGAGGGAAAAAATTCCTTCCGAACTCCAAACGGCAATCGAAAGTATCCTGGATCAACCAGATCTATATGCATTAATACAGTAATTCTCAATATTTTTTAGTTTTAGAAACTTATCCAGGCCTTTTTTAAATTTTCAATGAACCTTGCCATTACCACCTCCGCTGGAAGACAGTTCCACAGTTTCACCGTTCTCCACTGTAAAGAAACCTCTCCTAACCTGAAGATGAAACTTCTTTTCTTCCAACCTTAAAGGATGTCCAGCAGTCCTCTGATATGCACCTATTAGTGAACAATGCACCAGAGAGTTCACTGTATGGGCCATTAATATATTTGTATAAGGTTATCATGTCTCCACGCAAACATTTTAAACAATAAGAACTTTTATTGAATCTCCCTGTTTAAGTTTTCCAAAGTGTGCTGAGTGCGCTGATCTATTGGATTCATATATAGCTTATACACAGCAGCACCTGCAATGTGCACACACATTATGATTATTTCAGATAACATGAACATGCTCTCTAATGTCAGTTATTTTGTAATCAAGTTATAAACAGTATACAAACAGTGTACCTTTCAGATATATCCGGTGACGTGCTATCTTATAAACCATACAATATATTACATTAGTAACAGTAATAATAAAGTGCTGAAAAACAAATTGCAACTGTTAGTGCTTGTCTAACTCTTTTACAGTAGTTCATGGCCCACCAGTACTGGACCTACAGCTAATCGCGAGCACATTTGCTTACATATGCACAATCTGATGTTTAAAACCTGGTGATCTTGTTACCATTCCTAGATTCCTAGTCCCTGGGCAGTAATCTGACAGGCTGAGTGTTACTGAACGTTATATCATTTGGTAAGTTTTCTGTCAGGAATATCAAATGTGTTTACCAGACATATGTCTGTTACAAAAAGAACATATAGTGTAAGGAGGATACAGACCGCTCTGTACTCAGGACAGATACGTGGTATTTAAAATCATGCTTTATACAAACTTCATATAGTGGAATATAAACAAACAAGGACCAGGTGTACTCAGGGAGGGAAGTCTGACGCGTTTGCAGCGTACACACCGCTTCCCCTCAGACAAAGGGCTTTCTTGTCTAGTGGTGTGTTCACCGAGAAATGCATCAGATTTATATAGAGTTTATGTTTAAAGGGCATGTCCACCCCTAAATTCGTTTTTTAATATTCTGCTCCCCATGTCCCAGCCCCACCGCATGTTTCTTTTTTTCCAAAAGCTCCCCAAACTCTTACTTACCTCCCCTCGATCCTCCGCCGCACTGCCGGCCCTCTGCTTGCGAGAGCAGCAGAGGGGCGGGACCGGCAGTCGCGTCTGTGATTGGCTGAGCGGCAGCCAATCACGGACGCGGCTGCCGGTCATTCAGTGAGCGGAGGAAAGCGGAGAGGTAAGTAAGAGTTTGGGGAGCTTTTTTAAAAAAAGAAACATGCGGTTGGGGCTGGGGGACATGGGGGAGCAGAATATTAAGGGGGTTTAACGCTAGGGGGAGGGATAGTAGAACGGGAGGGAGAGGGAGGAGAGGGAGGGAGAGGGAGGGGGAGGAGGGGGAGAAGGGCTGCAGTGCGCATGGCAAATATCTACCGGAGGCTAGATAGCAGCAGAGAACTGCTATCCTCCTGGTGGTTAGTTTTGAGACTTTGGGGGGGGGTTTACAGGAGAACCCTATGGAGCTGGGATGTGAGGTAAGGATTAAACTACACTACATGGTGGGGCCAGTAGTTGGGGGGATTATAGTTTTGGGGGTGGACATGCCCTTTAAGTGCAGTGCTGATAATGTATATTCAATTGAAGCTTAATTTACATTCCTCACTTTGGTACTTGTATTATTATTACTAATGTTATTAAGAAATCAGGAATTTGGACAAACATAAAAACATACTATATTGTATTCACTATCATATATTATATATACAAAGCTTGATCAATTATAATTTTACATGATTTTAGCTAACAATTTGGAATTCTCACCTATCAATATATATTGAGGCTTGCTTGGCATTCCGATTCCTGCATCATTAATAGCAGCCACCTGGACTTGATATTTGATTCCAGAGGACAACATTGGAATTTCTAGACTCTTGGTCCCTTCATCCACTATCCAGTCTGCCTTAGGATAAGTCTCATTCTCAAAACACCAAACCTTGTAATGTAAAATAAGATAAATACAGAAAAATAAGATTATTGTCAGAGGGGAAAGGTTTGAATCTCGGGTTTTAAATCCCTTTTTACCTTTTCTATCTTTCTCTTTAACCTTTTACCTGATTTATAAAAAGTTTCAATGTTTGCAGCTTCCACTTTTTTTTTACACAAAATCCCAAAATTAACTGTAGCTATAGTTGCAGTTGAATTCCCTACACTATATCAAAGTTAAAAAAAAAACTTTTTATCGTCTGGTGTCTTTAAAGGGCACCTATAGTGGGAAAATGAACTTTTTTTCTTGATTTCCATGTGTTCTATAATTCCCCCCAACCCCCACATTGTCTTCACTTTCTTCAGTTCCCCTCTCTGTCCCGGGATACACAAATTAGAAGAAGACGTGATTACATTCCTCTACTCCTACTTGTACTGCCAATCAAATCACTGTGACGTGACACTCTTCCCTGCTCAAGTCCCTCCCTCCTCCTTGCTTTGTTACAAACATAGAGATAAGAACATTAGCGGGGGGAGAGAGGTAGCTTTGACTGCAGGGAGAAGGCTGCACTTGACCCCCCCCTTCTTGATAGATTTCACTGTTTGATGATGGATCACAAAGAGAGAGATGGTGTTGTAGCAGTAAATTGTACTGTTCTCCTTCTTCTGTGTCTCCAGGACAGCTTGATTTCTATTGACCACTGTGTGTGTGTGTGTTTTTCAGGATGTTAAACTTTGAACTCCTAGGAGAAAGGCAGCACAGAGTACATGAATTTAACATTGCAATGGGGCAATGTGTTTATTTCACTATAGATGTCCTTTAAGACTCATTTAGCAGGACTGGTTCACAAGTTTTCTTATAGTCTCTATAAAGTTCCAGTATTAGGCCACTTGCACTATTTGTGAGGCTTGTCTGAATAATTTTAGATTGTATTAACCTATATATGTTATTTACATAGCACAAAAAAGTAAAGTAATTGTAATTTGAACTAACAGTTTATTTAAGCCGACAAGTTTTGAGAAGACTGCCACCTTCATTATATCGGATTAGTACTTTTAAAATTATATATGAGTACATGTTTATAGAAGGGCCAATAAAAAGATTTTATTAAGAGTGTTGTTAAGACTGAACACAAATCTTTATACATTGTGGAACCTTCTTGCTTACTTCATCTCATGCTTCAAACAAGACAGATTCAGGTCTTTATAAACATAAGTGTTTATAAATAGGATTAAATGCTGTGCAAGCTTATTGGCGTTCTCTGACGAAAAAGTCAGTCAGCATTTTCTACATAGTGTACAATGTATTCTTCTCAAATAGAAGCATAACATTGGTTTTAACAGTGTAAAATTGCTGCTGATCAGCAAGCTGCTAAAATGATTGAAGAATACCCATAAAAAATAAGGATATGCAGGAATCTCTCTACTTTCATTGCAAAGATGTGTGTCTTTTTGTTTTACACATAATATATAGATGAATGGAGGTACAATGTAAGCACGGACAGGCAGGGTCATTAAAAGTAGAATTTTAGTGTTCACATCTTACAAATGTTTAAAGGATAACCGTGGTCTCCAATTTTTCCAAACTAGTAAGGATTATATAAAAAGCCTTCCATCGTACCTTCAAAATAAAATCTAAATCACAAAAAAAAGTGTGAGAAGTTATTGCTAGAAAGGCAATATTACTTCCTTCTTGAATACTTCCCCTTTTTCAGCCATGTGACCAGCTTGTAGTTATGTGACCAGCCTTTGCCTGCATTAATAGGCCCCCCTTCTCAACTTCCTGTTTTCCCCAGCATTAAGTCTTAACTAAGCATGCTTCTCCCCCAGGGCGGAAGGGTGGGGCCGAAGTCAGGAGATGTTACTCAACCAACTGGAATCAGGAAATGTGAACATTCACCCCAATATAATTTCTGACAGGCTGCCGCCAAATAAGTGATTGTTGGCTCATTTAAAATGAAATACTGCAGTCTTTTATTTAACCCTAACTTGTTGCCCTTATATCACAGCTCCATACTCCATATTACATTGAATATTACATATGATGCCATTATAATAAAACGCAGAAGCTTTACTATTGTAAAGGATATTGACAGTAGAGGATAATGTTGTCCTGTCTCGGCTATGTACTGACCAATGTGTTTACACATAATAATCATAGTGGTAAACCTAGGCACCCTCTCTGTCTTAATATCTGGGACATTTGTCTACATAAAATGGAATGTTACTTCTACTGATTCATTTGCATTTACTGGTCTTAACTGCTGTATGAAGATAAGAATGCATTAATCTGAAGAGAAAATTACAACATAATTAATAAAGTCTTATCTGTCAAATATGATAGAGTGGTGGCACATTCTAGTCATATAGTGTAGTAATTAGAATTTGCAACAAGCTTACATTAAAAGAATTTCACACATTTGTGTCCTAAAAAGCCTTTTAAAAGCTTTTATCTGTTCTATAGTGTATTATTTGGAAATTTCAGGGATAATCTGACATAATCTGATGGTTCTATAATATAAAGAGGCAATTAGTATTAAAGCAAAGCTGACAGCATAAAAAGATTATCTAGGCATGAATAAAACTAGTATTTAATTGTGTGTGTAGCAAATTAAAGCCAGAGAATTACGCCAAGCAGAAAAGACAGGGTTCTTTGACACTGCTGGAATGATGTCTCTGGGGTTCTGTATTGTGCACAGACACAGAGCTGCCTCCAGGGAGATACGGAAGCATATTCTTTACTGGTCCAGAACAAATTCTTGTTTTCTTGGGGGCCCTGAGAATTATTGTTTTAGAGGCCTGTTGGGGGCCCTAGAAATGTACCTTAATAAAGGCCCTAAATATTCTGATGGCAACATTGACTGAACTGGGTTGTTTTGCTTATTGTAAAAAATGACAATTTGACCAGTTTTTCCGTTTTCTCTATAAAAAGGTTCGCCCATTGAAGAGAAAGATATAAATGTGAAACAACTGAACTGGGTTAGAACAAATCTGGGGAAATCTACTTTCTTTTTCTTGTTCTGAACATGTTCTGTAGTATCTATGCACAATACTTTTGGCTTTGTGTCCCCAGCTATGAGATGGACAATATGGAACAATATTGAAATTCTACACTATAATGCACTGCAGACAAATGTTAAAACAAGGTCTGATTTTTGCAGATCTTCAAATAACTCATCAATGCCGGATGATGTTTTTGTTATCAGAGTTAAAGATCTATTGAAAGTATATTTACCCTCCAGCATCTTACCTTATAACCTTTTATGTTTCCGCTGTGAATGCTACTTGGAGGTGGTTCCCAGCTCACAACAACTGTGCCATTTCCACCTTTAACTGCAGTCACGTTAATGTTCTGTGGTGCTGTATTTGGGACTAGGGGGAAATAAAATGGAAGGATTATATGGATTTTAAATTAGTTTCTATTACCAGAGGATCATTTGAAATATTCACTATGGCCACAGCTAAGGGGGAAAAAAGGAGTATAAGATTTTAGATGCCTAATACTGTATATATTAAACCAAAAAAATATTGTTTGCTCTTTTTCTGCCTAGTATAAAATCTAGCAGAATGCATATGGTAAAATATAACGTTTCCTATCTCCCCTTCTGTATGTAAAGGTTAAAGCTAAGGTAAAGGTTATGGCTGTTTCTCATTTAACTGATTTTGCTAATTACAATCCTGACCCTGACCTAAAATAGTATAGTATTTGAGGTTGAATAAAGACATACGTCCATCCAGTCCAACCTACCTAGCAATACCAACATTTCCTGCCTAACTGTTGGTCCAGAGGAAGGCAAAAAAAAACCCCACCAGATTTATGAAGGGGAAAAAATTCCTTCCTGACTCCAAGTGGCAATCAGAAATTTCCCTGGATCAACTCTACTTCATGTATCAATACCAGTAACTTGCAACATTCCTTGTTTGCAAAACTTCATCCAGCGCTCTTTTGAAACTATCCAATGAACCTGCCATTTTTTTTTACATTGCCCCAGATTAAAGTTAAACTGAAACTGGTTTCAGAAGCAAATTTTGCAGATTTCATCATAAAACTGAGGAATCTAGTTGATAAAACCAAATTTCTGAATCAAAATTTCCAATTTTATGATCGTAAAAAACCTGATTGATTTTGATGCTGAATTGTGGTTTCAGCATCAAGATTTTGCCTTTATAACCTGCTGGATGAACAAAAGAGTGTGATAGTATTGCTTTGTTCTTCTCTTTGCTTGGTAATAGTTAACACTTAAGTTTTAAGGGCTCCTCTGAACTTATTTCTTTAGCCCTCCCCTCTGTGCTAGTGGGGATGTTCTCTGCTCTGTGTTGCAGGTTTCTGATGACATCCAGCCTGTGATGTAAAGGGTGGTGGGAGTCTAACATCAAATACTGATCTGTGTGTCGAAGGTTTGTCCAAATAGGGTTAAAACATTGGCCTGTGTGTGCCCAACCTAAATGTCTGTGAATTGCCTAATATCTCGTACTCATAAGCAGGCTGATGATGTGAAATGGACATCCCATTATTGCAAATGTTCTTTTAAGATTTCTTATTTCCATTTGAAAATGTAAACAAAACGATTAAAAAGATATTTAAAAAATCAACTAAGAAACATAGACAGTAGGACTTTTAATGTTTTGCAGGGAAGGTGATCACATAAACATGGAACCTAGATTAACCCCTCTATTAAAAGATTTAAGTAGGTTTTTGACAGTTCAGGTGATTATAGAAATTTACAATTGACTGTAAATTATTCCTTTTCATCTTCAAAGATATAATTAACTAGCCCTGTCTGTATGTCTATCATCACCTACTAACTAGTTATCTATTCATCATCTCTCCCTTTATACCAAATTTGAAAAGGAATTGCTATTCCCTTTTCCTGGTTTGCCCTTTGTCTTTCTTACAAATTGTAAATTCAATGGTACACCAGTTAGTGTTTCTATGTAAGTAGATTGTTGATGCCACCTAGTGGTCAGTGCTGTCATTGAAAAGTGCAACATTGTACATAACTTGAATTTGCAGAAAATAATTTAACATTCAAAAGATGTTTTTGATGTTGATACTTTCACTCTTCTTTACTAATCTCTTACATTATACTAACAAGAGCTGGAACGTGCCATTCTAACATTACTAAACTAGTTTCTAAAAGTTGATTAATAAAACATGTCCAAAGGGTACATCGTTTTCAAATCCAAACAAACATTTTTTCAGTTCCAAAGAAACATCTGTGTGTGTAAATGAGCAGTTAATTATTGGAACACATTATTTAACTACTTTCTAGAGTATGAAAATTTAGCTATTCAAACTCTTTAGTTGCTAAATAGATCCGTTCACATCATTACACATAAAGATTACTTTGAGGTTTAAAGCAGTATCTGAGAACAGAAATGTTGATAGAAACAAATCAATGGAATCATTTTAATGGAACAATAAGTTACAAAATACCATGCAGCATCCCCACCGGTATTTAGCATAATACCAAATTAGGTGCAAAGTACCAGTACTAGAGGCATATTGCTACAGCGACATTTTAGTGCATCCCCTTTTTCTAATGCCTGGAAACCTATTACCAATAAAGTAATTGGTAAACAGCAGTGTAGCTTTATAAACACTGATTTATAATGTGCAGGAGTTAAGGAATGAAGATGCTTTCTTGGAAAGCTGGGATGCTGGCGGTTTATTGGTCATAAAAACGGGGCATATTTATTAACGAGCAGTAACTTTTCGCGGCCGATTTTCCTGCCTAATTAACCTTTTGCGCTTCGTGCATCAGTTACCGATTGCTTCTATTTATAAAGTGGCGGTAACTGATGCGCCAAGTTAATCTCGCAGAGATCGCCGTGGGTCGTGGTGAGGGTGTGCGCCCAACCCACGGCGGGTGGACGCACCTGCCATGGGAGGCACGCCCTCCTCCCTGCGGGTAGTCACATTCGCCAGAGGGGCGTGGCAGGGGCATACGCCCCCCACAGCGAGGGCATATGCCTACACTGCCCTCGCCCCCGCGGTGTTGACCATCCGCCACCGCCCCCTTCCCAGCAGCCCCTCCCAGCCCCCTGCCCCGTATGCTCGCAGGGAGGAGAAGGGAGGGGAAGGGCCCGCTGGGGGGGTGGAGGGACCCTCCAGCCAGGGGCGTAACTAGAAATCAGTGAGTCCCCCAGCAAAAATTTGGATGGGGCCCCCCCGGCACCCAACCACAACTCCTTCCTCCTCCTGACACAACTTTGTGGCTTTCTGTCTGCGATTCCAGCAAATGGGAAGAAATGATTTGTTAAAGTGTGTCTTCTCATTGGCCAAAATCGCTAAGGTGAAAGTGAAGGAAGTGTCAGGAAGCAAAATGTAAGTATTACAGAACATGACATCTCTCTCTCTCCCTCTCTCTCTCTCTCTCTATCCCTGTCTGTCTGTCTGTCTATCTGTCTATCTATTCCTATCTATCTATCTATCTATCTATCATCTATCTATCTCTGTAAAACTTAAGTATAATTTTCATTCATATTATTTTAGTAGAATAGTAGATTCGACTTACTGGAGTTTGGGCTGACTCTCAGATTGTGGTCTATGTGTGCACACACTAAGCAGCACAGTGGGTGCCAGTCACACAGACACTTAATAAGCAGTCTGGAGGAGTAAGGACAGAACCAGCAGCAGCAGTGGCAGTTACACAACAACTTGTGGGCTGTAGGCTCTTTCACTTCAGCACTCCCACCCTCCGGTCCTCCCACTCCAGGTGATCACGCATGTGCTGGAAGCCAATAACTTGGACCGGTACACAGGAAATATGGTTCGTAATGGGCTTACACTGCACACATACAGCACAGACAAACCCCAGGCCTCCCCCACTCACCGGCAGCACAAGTTAAAAAAAAAAAAAAAGGAAAGTTCTAACAGTAACCAAAAAAAACCCAAAAGGGATAAAAAGAAAACAGCTAATTACCAAGACCCGGTCGCGGAGGGGGCAGGGGTAGTAGTTACGCCACTGCCTCCAGAGGGGGCACTGAAAAGTGCCTTTTGGAGCTTAGGGGGTCCCGCAGCTTGTACCGGGACCTCCCTCACCCTATCAGGGCCTTTGCGGCTCTGACAAGAGCCCTTTGGGGCTTAAGTGGTCCTGCAGCTCACACCAGAACCCCTCTTCACTGGCCCTACCAGGGACTTTGAGGCTCTGACAAGAGCACTTTGGGGCTTAAGGGGTCTTGCAGCTCAAACCCTCTTCCCCGGCCCTATCAGGGCCTTTACAGCACTTGCAAGTGCCCTTTGGGGCTTAAGGGGGCTTTTGGGCTTAAGGAGGCCCACAGCTCGAGCCGGGAACCCTCTTCCCCGGCCCTATCAGGGCTTTTATGGCTCTGACAAGAGCCCTTTGGGGCTTAAGGGGTCCCGCAGCTTGAACTGGAACCCCTCTTCCCCGGCCCTATCAGGGCCTTTGAGGCACTTACAAGTGCCCATGTGGCCCTGAGGAGGGCCTTTGGGGCTTAAGGTGTCCCGCAGCTCCCAGGACCCCCCTCTCTGGCCCTTGTAAGGGCCCTTGCGGCACTGATAAGTGCCCTTGTTGGGGGTCCCACAGCTCAAATTAGGACCGCCGTCAGCTTTTAAAAGAGCCCTTGGGTGATGTCTTCTTTCTTCCATGCGGTGACACCAACTCTGCCAAGGCCACAAACCCCAAGAAGTACCCCTGTGGCCACCAGGGGTACCTCCGGAACTGGTAGCCTCGACGAGGCCGATGTCACCGGCATATTGATCTGATGCAACGTCTTTGGGCTAGCGACACCAACACCACCAAAGTCGCTGATGCCAGGCAGGCTTACTGCGGCCGACAGTGAGCCTGCTGGCACCGCAGGCCTCATCTGAGCCGATGTTGCTAGCGGCTTCTTTCTTCTGCCATCTACTGCAATGACTTCTGAGCTCTGCGTGGTTTGCAGCTCTTTATATAGGTTTGCAGAAAACCCTAATCCGTTTCTGATTGGTCAATTTTTCAATGCTTGGTTTACATGGTTTACATTAACCAATCAGATTTTCCAAAAATTTGCTGCAAGGGCCCTGATAGGGCAGAGGAAGAGGGGTCCCGGTTCGAGCTGCAGGACCCCTTAAACCTCAAAGGGCTCTTGTCAGACCCGCAAAGGCCCTGAAAGGGCAAGGGAGGGGCGGTCCCAATACGAGCTGGGAAGGGGGTGGCGACGGATGGCCACCGCAGCAGGGGGCGAGGGCGGGGTGGGCATACGCCCACGACCTCGATGCGGCGGATGCAACCATCTGCCGCCACCCCTTCCCAGCAGCCCCTCCCAGCTCTATATCGCAGTGAAGGGATTTCAACTCCCTTTGCGGCGATATTGTACTTAGCGTACTGCTTTTTGCTGCAATGTCGCTCGCCATTATAAATATGGCGAAAGCGGTATTTTCACTGCGGCAATGTGCGGCAGTAATTTTAGGGCGTTATTTTCAGCCCTTTATAAATATGCCCCCTAATCAATCATATAAGCCTTTCTTTAAATTTTGTAAAGCAGATGATCAGTAGAGATGGGCGAAACTCCTAAAATCTGTTCCGCCTGCGGATTAGCAAATTTCGAAAGAAAAAAAAAAAATTAAAATCCACAGGAAAACCCAATAAATCAATGGGAATCAATGGGAAAACAGTGCGTTTTTTTCGAGCTTCGAAAAATTACAATTTTGTAAATTTTGCAATAATTATACAGTAATTTACTGTAAATTGAACTAGGAAATGTTCTGGGGAACAGACAATCAGATTCTTTCTGAAAGAATCTCATTGTAACAAATTCTGATTGGATACAATAAGAGCTTTAAGGTGAGTACGCACAAAGGGACTTTTTGTCCTGAACGAGCATTCGCTACTAGTAAATGCTCGGCCGGGACAAATTAATTTTGGTAATGGTCTCCATGGCCAACAGTTTGCGCGACTGATGTCTATCTGTCTATCTATTCCTGTCTATCTAGTCTAGATATCTATCTATCTATCTATCTATCATCTATCTATCTCTGTAAAACTTAAGTATAATTTTCATTCATATTATTTTAGTAGAATAGTAGAGTCGACTTACTGGAGTTTGGGCTGACTCTCAGATTGTGGTCTATGTGTGCACACACTAAGCAGCACAGTGGGTGCCAGTCACACAGACACTTAATAAGCAGTCTGGAGGAGTAAGGACAGAACCAGCAGCAGCAGTGGCAGTTACACAACAACTTGTGGGCTGTAGGCTCTTTCACTTCAGCACTCCCACCCTCCAGTCCTCCCGCTCCAGGTGATCACGCATGTGCTGGAAGCCAATAACTTGGACCGGTACACAGGAAATATGGTTCGTAATGGGCTTACACTGCACACATACAGCACAGACAAACCCCAGGCCTCCCCCACTCACCGGCAGCACAAGTTAAAAAAAAAAAAAAAGGAAAGTTCTAACAGTAACCAAAAAAACCCAAAAGGGATAAAAAGAAAACAGCTAATTACCAAGACCCGGTCGCGGAGGGGGCAGGGGTAGTAGTTACACCACTGCCTCTAGCGGGGGCACTGAAAAGTGCCTTTTGGAGCTTAGGGGGTCCCGCAGCTTGTACCGGAACCTCCCTCCCCCTATCAGGGCCTTTGCGGCTCTGACAAGAGCCCTTTGGGGCTTAAGGGGTCCTGCAGCTCACATCGGAACCCCTCTTCCCTGGCCCTACCAGGGACTTTGAGGTTCTGACAAGAGCCCTTTGGGGCTTAAGGGGTCTTGCACCTCAAACCCTCTTCCCCGGCCCTATCAGGGCATTTGCGGCACTTGCCCTCCTGCTTTTCGCTGCGATGTCGCTCGCCATTATAAATATGGCGAAAGCGGTATTTTCACTGCGGCAATGTGTGGCAGTAATTTTAGGGCGTTATTTTCAGCCCTTTATAAATATGCCCCCTAATCAATCATATAAACCTTCCTTTAAATTTTGTAAAGCAGATGATCAGTAGAGATGGGCGAAACTGCTAAAATCTGTTCCTGCGGATTAGCAAATTTCCAAAGAAATAAAAAAAATTGAAAATCCACAGGAAAACCCAATAAATCAATGGGAATCAATCGGAAAACAGTGCGTTTTTTTCGAGCTTCGAAAAATTACAATTTTGTACATTTTGTAAAAATTATACAGTAATTTAATGTAAATGGAACTAGGAAATGTTCTGGGGAACAGACAATAAGATTCTTTCTGAAAGAATCTCATTGTAACAAATTCTGATTGGATACAATAAGTGCTTTAAGGTGAGTACGCACAAAGGGACTTTTTGTCCTGACCGAGCATTCGCTACTAGTAAATGCTCCGCCGGGACAAATGAATTTCGGTAATGGTCTCCATGGCCAACAGTTTGCGCGACTGATGGGTTTAAACCAGCTTTTCGCCCCAATTCCCAAAAATACCCTCACACACATATCTGAAACCCATTTAGATGGGATGCATATTATCTTTGCCTGTTCCTCCAGAATATACAGTATTTTGCTCTTGAAAGACTCTTTCATAAATAAACTCAAAGGAATGTAACAATTATCCTTTAGGAAACCACAATATTTACCTTCCTCTGGTAATCTGAGATGCTTGATATTGCTGTCTGGTCCATAGATTTTACCAGCAAATGGTTGGATTTTAAATTCATATTTCTGTCCTCTTTGTAGAGATGGAATAACAGTACTGTATTCATTGTTCCTAGACTGTGTCCACTCTGTCCATTTAGAATTAGAAGATATACGATAAAATACACCATATCCTTCGGTGAACACTGATGTATATAGCACCTGCAGAAGTTAGATTAATCCAATTTTAGGCCGACATATATGGGTGTATGCTGAATGAATAGATATTAAGGATGTCTAAATAGCAGCATTAATTGGAATATCAAAATGGTTTCTTACCTTCCAGTGCACATAGACCGATGATGTTGGCAGTGCTGTAATATTATCTAAATGTACACGAACATTCATTATTGCTTTATGGATTTCTTCCTCCCTTTCCATTTGACCAGTATCTAAAACATCTAATAAAATCAATTAAGAGTGCATCAAATTGATGGTATTAAATATAGAAACTGTACACAATATGGTACTAATGTTTTCTATTATGTATAATAGAAGCCAAGTGACAAGAGTCATGATCTCCATCAATTTTTATGTTCTATGTCTGTTCAGACCATTTCTTAAAGACCTATAAAAATTATATTTATATAAAAGTTAAATGTGTCAACAAATTAAGTATTTGTGCCATTAAGGAACCTAGGATAATATCTGTAAAAGCTTCTTTATTTTGACACCTTTTAGATTATTTGACACTACTAATTTTCTTTAACTTGTGGTTTGGTTCAGTAAATGTTTTCTGCATTGTTTACTATCTCTAATTTCTAATAAGTAATGTTATTTGCATATAGTGTCACATATTTTGTATGTGTCCTGATAAATTTTGATTCCTGAGTGTGGACTGCTAATATTTTGGATCAAACAGTGCCATCTACGTAAAAAAAAGGGTGAGAAGTGTGTGCCTACAACCTACAGCTGTATATGTATGTATATACATTACACAAAAGTCTCCAGCACTAAACTACACATACAATTATAAATGAATGGGGTAAAAGAGTTAGACATGTATGCAAGCAAAGAAGGCAAATCACCTGCACTTAAGTTCAAATGGATACCTTTAGTTACATTGTTTGTACAAACATGCTTATCTGACACGCCACTTCACGGCAGTATCCCAGTGTCAGTCCTAACCTAGTGAAAAAAATATATGTTCCCTGGGGCTACCAGGCCATACCTGCTTCTCTCTTTGTCTAGCATGACCTTTTTCAGGTAGTCAAATGAGCTTACAGAGCTTCTATAACTTTTTAACCTTCTTTCTGGACTGCCCTAAAGGGGCGGAGAATACATTTACACAGGGAGCAAAGCATATAATAGGGCTTGGCCGAACTGCCCTTATTTAAATACAAATCCAAGGATATGCAGCTCAAACCTTAATTCGAAAACACTTTCTGGTGCGGTGCAATGGAGGAACGGCAATTTATACATTACACAAAAGTCTCCAGCACTCAACTACACATATACCTGGAAAAGGTCATGCTAGACAAAAAGAGAAGCAGGTATGGCCTGCCCCAGGGAACATATATTTTTTTCACTAGGTTAGGACTGACACTGGGATACTGCCATGAAGTGGCGTGTCAGCTAAGCATGTGATTTGCCTTCATTGCTTGCATACATGTCTAACTCTTTTACCCTATTCATTTATAATTGTATGTGTAGTTTAGTGCTGGAGACTTTTGTGTAATGTATAAATTGCCGTTCCTCCATTGCACTGCACCAGAAATTTTGAATTAAGGTTTGAGCTGCATATCCTTGGATTTGTATGTATATATACATCTATATCATCTACAGTATGTGTTTCGGCTATCTCAAAGACCTCTGAAGTGCACCTTCTTCTCTGTACTGTATCCTAGACTTTTGGGCAGCAACTAGGCAGACTGGAGCCCGAGCAAGAGTGTGATCATATGTTCTATGTATATATATATATATATATATATATATATATATATATATATATATGTGTGTGTGTTGTATTATTATGATGAATTAGGCCTCTTAATACATGTATTCATCTTTTCTTTTTTTTTGCATAGTAATAATTATTAAATAAATGCATCATTTAGTATAATACTGCGCAATGTTCTTTCAAAGTTTTTATCTGCTGTGTTAGGAAAACTTTTACAACGTATTTTGCACTTAGATAAGTTGATCAAGTCTCTTACCTTGTACAGTAAGCAAAGCCTTGGCTGATACAGATTCAAGCTCATTTTCTATAGTGCATATGTATTTTCCAGTATCCTGAAATGTTATAGATCGGATCCTTAAAGAATTTTCACTGGTAATCTCATACCTGTTTGAATAGCATTTCATTTAATTTGTGTTTACTAATTTCTATAATAAATATGAGTATAGTGATATTATTGTCACAAATACAACATTAAAATGATACTGATAAAAGGTTGCATTTATAGTATACAAAATAATGGTATTGCTCTTTATAATATCTGTATAAAAACCACATACCTCCCTTGAGGAAGCTCTCCATTTTCTTTGCTCCATCGTATTTTGGGTCGTGGGTCTCCTTGGGTCTCACATCCAAACTGAACTGTGCTCCCAAACATTGCAATAACATCGCTAGGTTTATTTGTAAACACAGGTTTCTCTACAATAAAACACAGTTATTCAGATAAAAAGGTATATGATACACTGACCTTCTTAATGTCTGGTTTACAAAGTGTCCTAGAATAAATCTTCGGTATCTGAAAATGGCATCTGCAGCGATAGTGAGCTGTAAGAGTGTGCATGCCTTGACTTATAGGAAGGCGCATGCTCTCTGCTGTACAAAAACACAAGGCCACCATAAGGTGCAGATTATCCCTTATATCCTTAAAGGATAAAGATCAAGGAGGTAGGATTAATTATTCCTCCCACAATATTGTTTTGTTGAGGAGCTACAGCATGAATAGTTTTCATTTGTCAGGTTAGTCCTGGACTGTTGTATTGAAGATAGTGCTAATCCAGGAGTAAGACTGGCAGAATTCGTTTTCTTTGGGCTGGTGCTCCTCACAGAGACAAAATTTGGAGGTACGAAATACCAGTCCTATATACCTGTCCCATTTACTTTTCATTTAACAGTTTTTAAAAAAAATGTATACACACTATAGTTCTCCTTTAATTTACTTGATATTAATTGTTTATGATTCCTTTGTATAGAATGTACGCAGTGGCCTATGAGACTGATCTATATGGAATGTGTATTTCTTTTAAATATTTAAATATTACTGACTAGAGGTACATCTAGCAATGCAAATAAAAATGTTTATTTAACAAAAACCTTTTTTGGGTGAATTCCTTCTAGATGTTATGGTTTGGAGAATTTTTAATGGGAATTATTTAAAGGATAAGTGCACTGTAAAATGAAGTTATGATCAATTGGAAGCTGCAGCTTTAAAAATGCTTTTGGCATTTCCCCTAAGCCCCCCTTAGAGCCTTCCTTTTTAGATTCCAAGTTGCTGACATATTGTTTGTCCTTAGGTGCATGTTTAGGTCCTTCCCTCCGAGATTATCATCTACCTCCTGATTGGCAAGCCTCAATAGGTAAGGCTCGTCCTCTCCATGTGTGTGCGCGTGTCTGCCATGCGCACGCATGACGTCATGGTGCACGCGACGATCACCCAGTGATTCGCAATTGGAGCGCATGCAATTGTGAACAAAAATGCAGAACACAGCGCTCCCTAGCGCACTAGTGTGGCCACATCAACTGGCCCACACTAGTGTGTGCTTTTAAAAGCACAATTGGATTGCACTTAAAAGCGCTTCAGTGTAGCCTAGCCCTACTTGTCCTTTAAACCTAACTTATTTTCCTTTAAAGTTTGCCTCGTCTGAGCGCCTTAGTTTTTATTAAAAATACCCACACTAAATGGGCAATGTGATTGGAAAGGTTTGATAGCCATTGTCTCCCTTTTAGCAATGGTCGTTTGACCATTAAGACAGGTTCTTGGGTTATAGTTATAAAATCTATAATTACTAAAGGGTTAGAACATCACTAATACATTAAATAGAATAGGGAAAGAATTCAGGCAGAATTTACCATGTTTCCATACAAGCTCTTAGGAACGCTATATCTTTAAAAAGACTTTTACAGCATTCCACAAGGGTTAGAAGTGATGCTTTTTATATTTGCATTCATAGTAACATAGTAACATAGTAATTAAGGTTGAATAAAGACATTCGTCCATCAAGTCCAACCTATCTTTTTTTTTTTTTTTTTTTTTAACCCTACCTAACAGTTGATCCAGAGGAAGGCAAAAAACCCCAGCTAAAAAAGGAGGGAAAAAATTCCTTCCTGACTCCAAACGGCAATCGGAAAGTATCCCTGGATCAACCAGATCTATATGCATTAATACCAGTAATTCTCAATATTTTTTAGTTTTAGAAACTTATCCAGGCCTTTTTTAAAGTTATTCAATGAACTTGCCATTACCACCTCCGCTGGAAGACAGTTCCACAGTTTCACCGTTCTCACTGTAAAGAAACCTCTCCTAACCTGAAGATGAAACTTCTTTTCTTCCAACCTTAAAGGATGTCCACGAGTCCTCTGATATGACCTATTAGTGAACAATGCACCAGAGAGTTCACTGTATGGGCCATTAATATATTTGTATAAGGTTATCATGTCTCCACGCAACCGCCGCTTCTCCAATGTAAACAGCCCTAACTTGTCTAATCTGCCTGCATATTCAAGCCCCTCCATTCCCCTTATTAATTTAGTTGCCCTTCTCTGAACTGCCTCAATTTCCAAGATGTCCCTTTTGTATATGGGATTCCAAAACTGCACCGCATATTCCAAATGTGGCCTTACCAGTGCCTTGTAAAGAGGGAGAATAATATTTTTCTCTCTTGATTCCATTCCCCTCTTTATACAAGACAATATCTTGCTAGCTCTAGCTGTTGCTACCTGGCATTGTTTGCTACAGCTAAGTCTGTTATCTACCAGAACCCCCAAATCTTTTTCCATTTCAGATGCACTTAACACAGAGTTATTTATGGTGTAGGTGGCACAGGGATTATTAAATCCCAAATGCATCACCTTACATTTATCAACATTGAATCTCATCTGCCATTCTGCTGCCCATTTTGATAATCTATCTAGGTCTGCTTGCAGCACTTGCACATCATTGGAAGTTTCCAAAGCTCTGCATAATTTAGTGTCATCAGCAAACACAGAGACCTTGCTCTCAATGCCCCCTTCTAAGTCATTTATAAACAGATTAAACAGAAGCGGCCCCAGTACAGAACCCTGAGGAACTCCGCTTAGAACTTTAGCCCACATAGATGTAGCTCCATTAACCACCACTCTCTGTTTGCGGTCCAATAACCAGTTCTCTATCCATGAACAAATGTTTTCTTCAAGGCCAACAGTCCTCAGTTTATACATTAGTCGCCTATGTGGCACAGTATCAAAGGCTTTTGCAAAATCCAAATATACCACATCCACAGCTGTGCCTGAATCTAACTTCTTACTCACTTCTTCATAAAAACCAATTAAATTTGTCTGGCATGATCTATTTCTCATAAATCCATGCTGACTACTACTAATAAGATGATCTCTGGAGACAAAGTCAAGGATATGATCCCTTAACAAAGTTTCCATCACCTTCCCTACCACTGATGTTAGGCTTACAGGTCTATAGTTACCAGGCTGTGAACGACTACCTTTTTTGAATATTGGTATTACATTGGTTTTTTCCAATCCAGCGGCACATCCCCAGACAAAAGTGAATCTGAAAATATGAGACACAGTGGTCTTGCTAGAACTGAACTAAGCTCTTTTAAAATCCTAGGATGCAATCCATCTGGTCCTGGCGCTTTATTGATATTAACTTTGTCTAATTGATTCCGTACCATATCCTCCGTTATCCAATGTGAAAACTCTTCATTTCCTCCCTGCACATTGTTACAATCCCTACTGTAAGGATTCTCAACAGTAAAAACCGATGTAAAAAAACGGTTTAGCAGATTAGCCTTTTCGGCATCCTCTACAACCACCTCAGCTCCATTATTTAATGGTCCCACATTCTCAGTCCTCATCTTTTTACCATTTATATACTTAAAAAACATTTTGGGGTTGGACTTGCTTTGTTCGGCAATCCGTATTTCATTTTCTATTTTAGCTAGTTTAATTGCTTTCTTGCACTCTTTATTACAACTTTTGAAGTCCCTGTAAGCCTGTTCTGTGCCTTCTGCTTTCAAAATTTTAAAAGCCCTTTTCTTTTTTTCCATTTCCCTTTTTACCTGAGCATTAAGCCATGCAGGAGTGGACCTAATTTTTTTACACTTGTTTCCTAAAGGTACCGATTTGGAAATGTTATAGTTTAATATCCCTTTAAAAGTGGTCCACATCTGCTCAGTATCTTTACCTAGAAACAGTTCCCCCCAGTCTATGAGCAGGAGCGATTCCTTTAAAAGCATAAAATTAGCTTTCCTAAAGTTAAAAGTTTTTGTTAAGCCAGTGCACTTTAGTTTTCTGCAACCTATATTAAATGACACTATATCATGGTCACTATTCCCTAAGCTTCCCATTACCTTCATCTCCAAAATGAGCTCTGGGTTATTAGATATCACCAGATCCAACAACGCATTCTTTCTAGTAGGAACTTCTACCATCTGTGAAAGAAAATGCTCATATAGGAAATTTAAGAACTTTATACCTTTTGAGGTGCTGGCAGTTCCATTACTCCAATCTATTTCAGGGTAGTTAAAATCCCCCATAACCAGAACATGCCCCATACCAGCAGCCTTCGCCAACTGCATATGGAGATTCATTTCCACCTCTTCCCCGGCATTTGGCGGCTTATAACACACTCCAACAATTAATTTACCCACCTTCTTGCTTCCTGTACACAGTTCCACCCATAATGTTTCTGCCGCATCGTTTGCTCCCCCATCTATTCCATCTTTTAAATTTGGCTTCAATTCCTGTTTAACATACATACATACTCCTCCTCCTTTCTTATTAACTCGGTCATGTCTAAATAAGGAGTACCCTTCAATATTTACTGTCCAGTCGTGTGAATCATTAAGCCATGATTCTGCTATACCAATTACATCATACCTTTCCTTTAACGCTATTATTTCAAGTTCGCCGGTTTTTCCAGCCAGACTCCTTGCATTTGTAAACATACATTTTAGATTATCAATTGATTTACTTCCATACATGGTCGTACATGCCTCCTTTTCCTCTATGCTCCCCCCTCCTCCTTCTCCTCCCTCCGTTGTGTTACTAGCCCCCAGATCCCTAACTTCTCTATCTACCCCTGTGTAGTTAAACGTTCCCTCCCCCCCATACCTAGTTTAAAATCTCCTCCAACCCCCTAGCCATCTTCTCCCCCAAAACAGTTGCACCATCACCATTGAGGTGCAATCCATCACTACTAAAGAGCCTGTAGCCAACAGAAAAGTCAGCCCAGTTCTCTAAAAACCCAAACCCCATCTCCTTACACCACTCTCTTAGCCACGCATTTATACTCCTGAGCTCCCGTTGCCTCCCTAGCGTAGCACGTGGCTGCGGTAGTATTTCTGAAATCACTACCCTGGAGGTCCTTGCTTTTAACTTGGCCCCTAATTCTCGGAAATCATTTTTAAGGACCTCACCTCCACCTCTAACTTTGTCATTGGCACCAATGTGAACCAAGACCGCCGGGTCACTCCCAGCCCCACCCAATAATCTGTCTACACGATCCACCACATGTCGAACCCTAGCACCAGGCAGACAACACACTGTTCGGCATGCAGGGTCCTGGCGACAGATTACCCTATCTACCCTTCTAATAATAGAATCCCCTACCACTACCACCTGTCTATCCTTCCTAGCCCCCAGTTCTCCCTCCCTTGTATTGGAGATGGCCGTCCCCTGGGTGCTCAAGGGAAAGGCCCGCTCCATACATGCTGCTTCCGAGCCATCGTCCTCCACATCTTCACCTAAAATGGCAAATCTGTTGGGATCGACCAGCTGGGAAGAAGCCCCCCTATCCTTCCGTCCCCTACTTCCCCTGGTGACCCTTACAAATCTATCTTCCTTCTCCACCTTATCTGCCCCATCTCCACCCACCAGTTTACTGGCCCCTGCCAGTACCTGCATTTCCCCCAGGTTTGCCAAGTCCTGCAATGCTGCAAGTTTACTCCTTAGATTCTGTACCTCAGATTCCAGATGGGCAACCCACTCACATCTGACACATACATAGGTCCCCTGGGGCGGCTGCTCCAAGATCCCATACATGCGGCAGGATGCACATTGCGCGGCCCCAACAAAACTGTCCATACTAAACCGCAATACACAGCAGAGACACAGCAGAGAAATAGTGTTGTTCTTAAACGCTTTCTTGTTTTAAACGCTTTAGTTTTTAACGCTGTCAATTCTCTTAAAAACAGAAAAATCTCTTTAAAACAGGAAGGAAATCACTCAGAGCTAATCGCTCATGGGAAGGCCTTAAATGAGGTTCAAAACCAACCAGAGCCAACAGGCCTCAGCCAATTTAAACCAATTAGTTACACCCCCATCCAATCAGAGAGAGAAAAAAAAAAAAAAAAACCCTTTCCTTTGTCCCTACCAGCCCCCGCTCCACAGGTAACAGTGTTTTTAAACACAAGTATTTGTTTTAGTAATCCAGTGCTTTGAGTTACTCAAACAATTCCTACCACCTTATTCAAGCAGTAAGTAGTAAAAAAAAAAAAAAATACACTAGTGATTAATTACTTACACAGACACCCTCCTAGAAATAAATAGTGTTAGGTTAGTACATTACTAGGCTGCAACCACGTTAATAAACGCTTTAGTTTTTTAACGCTGTCAATCTCTTAAACAGAAAATCTCTTTAAAACAGGAAATCGTCAGAGCTAATCGCTCATGGGAAGGCCTTAAATGAGGTTCAAAACCAACCAGAGCCAACAGGCCTCAGCCAATTTAAACCAATTAGTTACCACCCCATCCAATCAGAGAGAGAGAGAAAAAAAAAAAACCTTTCCTTTGTCTCCTACCAGCCCCCGCTCCACAGGTAACAGTGTTTTTTAAACACAAGTATTTGTTAGTAATCCAGTGCCTTTGAGTGTTGTACTCAAACAATTCCTACCACCTTATTCAAGCAGTAAGTAGTAAAAAAAATAAAAATACACTAGTGATTAATTACTTACACAGGCACCCTCCTAGAAATAAATAGTGTTAGGTTAGTACATTTACTAGGCTGCAACCACAGTTAATAAACGCTTTAGTTTTTTAACGCTGTCAATTCTCTTCATTTCAGGTATTGGCAGTTTGTACAGATATCAATGGACATGGAAAGCAATTGAAATGTCACAATATCACACAACTAGTCTGGAACTTGGGGTAGAGCCATTCATTTTGTTTATTCTAAAAATAAGAATAAAAAGAAACAAAACAAAAAGACATTGAAGGAATCCCCCAAGATCATCTTGGAGTATAGCAAAGATATAGGAACAGTGGTAAAATCCATTAAAAAGTATTGGTACATTATTCGAGGGGACAAAGAATTAAACGGAATTTTGGGAAATAACCAAAAATCTATTTTACTAAACCAAAAAATCTAAAAAGTATGCTTGCCCCTAGTGGTCTAAATATTAAGGACATCAGACATGTTAAAGGTCCAGTTGGACTGTTTAAATGTGTGGACAATGTTGTGTGTGTACATTTGTTAAAAATATAAAAACTTTTCCGGATCCATGTGGTAAAATGAAGAAATGCCATAAGTTCTATAACTGTAAATCTAAAATGATTGTCTACATGATCATTTGTCCATGTGGATTACGTTATATTGGTAAAACCATAAGAGAACTCCACATTAGGATAAAGGAACATATTAGACTAATTAAGAAAGGTATGTCAACACTGACTAATCCTTCTGTACCACCTATCTATGATCATTATTATTATAAACATAAAGCATCCTTTAATGACAGCCAAGTACTGATTTTGGACCAATTGAATGTGACAGGTTCCCATAGGGGTGGTGACTTTAATAATCAATTATTGAAATAGGAACACAATTTATTTTTAATTATGACACAATATTCCCAAAAGGGCTTAATGATAAAACTAAATTGTGTCCTTTTCTTTAAAAATGAATTACATTGTGATATATGTATTTTCATTGCTTTTTGTATTTTTAAAAATGGTTCATCCCATCGCTTTAAAGGTGTTCTCAATTTGTAACTAATTTTATGCCTGATGAAGTTTGTGTCAAACGAAACGCGTTACATGTTGCTCCTTGTATTTGTATTTGTAACAATTTATATATTATTACCCATTTGGGTGTTATGCACTGTGTTATGATACATTTTGATTCCTGTTTAGAGCCTGTCTGAGTGAATTAGGACCAAGTAATCTGCATTCTGATCCTCCCCCTGTCTCTGGGCCTAGAACCACCAGATCTGTGCATCTCGTGACTGCTTTGGGACTGGGACGCCGGATTGAGAAGAGGTGCCGCGAGTACGGCCATGTCGGCGGGATTAACAGCACTGTTTCCTCGATCTTGAGTAGCCGGAGTGGGTTGCCTATACTGAGTCCAGAGGAGGAGGTCTTACGACGTAACAGGAGTGCCTGGGTCCGCAGCAAGGGGTGATCTTTCCACGGAGGTTCGGCTGTTTCATGGAGTGGGGGGTCGGTCTTGCATACTAGTTTTGGTACCTGCTACACTAGTCGGACAGGTAGATTTACCACAGTGTTTTACATTGTTCCATACTACTTTTTAGACTGTGAACTTTTATTCATTTATCCTCAATTGGGAATTTTAGTCACTATATTTGAAGCGTGACCTGGACTCTACAGGGGATCCTGGGAGTAGTATTTTTTTATTATGTTCAATTTGATCAGTGTATATATACATATATATTTGGGATTTTTATTCTAAGGATATTCCTATATTAAAAATAATATACATTTAGCTAGAGCTTGTCACTGCTATTCTTTTATTCTATTTATTGTTGAGGTTCGATCGCTGTATTGTCCCTTATTATGGTTGTTTAGTATTTTATCCTACCTTTTTTCTCCATTTCTATAAATATCTGTAGTTTCCCCTTATAGAAAAATAAATCAATAATACCAATAATGTTAAAAACAGTTATGTTAAGGGAGTATAGACAAACCTCCAGCATCTTACCCATGACAGAGATCTTTGCGGCTCGACTCTCTCTGTCTCCTACTTGATTTGATGCAATGCAGACATACAATCCTGAATCTGACTTAAGTGTTCTTCCAACAAAGAGCTTGCCTGCGGAAACCTGCAAGTTTAAGAATTGAATGTGAAATAACACGTCAGGCCAGGGTTTTAGCAAGCAATCTGAAATGTGAATAAATACACTAATTGTAAATCACACTGGAATATGTTCAGGACTCCAATATGTTTGAAGAATTTAGATTGAGTTAATGATTTATAGAAATATTATTTCACAGTGACTTTATTAATACATTAAATAAAAAAAGGCAACATTTAGGTTCTTTATTGCATGCTGTTCAGTTTTGTCAGGTCTCGGGAAACCTCTTTTCACAGTTTGTTGTATTGCCAACACAGCATGCTTGTAATTAAGAACCAAAGAAAGAAATCTAAAATTTAAAAAAAAATGCAATCATTTTTTATGGCACGGCTTACTTTGCTTTGATCCCAAAGTACACTAGCATTTGCAAATGTTAATGCATCTTGGAAACTGAGAAAAACAAATAACACCAGTATGCATGGGTTTAAAGTTTTGGTTAAATAAGTGTTAAGTTTTGTGCTAAATAATACTGCAAAACTAAACTTAATTTCTAAAACTCCTAATGTGCACCTGTTGCCACACCCTCTGACCCCAGTATTAACTGTTGTTATGTATCTCCCATATAAGACTTTTAAAGCTGCAGTTTACTTACCAGAAAACCTTTTTTTAATTATTCTGTTCCTAGCAAAAGATAAATATTCTAAATGTACCTGTATTCCTGCATATGCAGTTGTGACTTACTAGTCTAAACACATGTTTTGGATACACAGAGTCCATGAGCTCATGGGTTCTAATGCCCAGATCTCTGTTCTGTGTCAGGGAGAGGGAGGATCTTTGTGTTGTTATATGATTGGCTGTCAGCTTCTAGGAAGCACGGCTGCAGTTTCCTTGTTTTGATCTGCTGAGCACTACAGAGCATGTGAAATGTACACTGAAAGTGTACAATGAAGTGTACAATTAGGTGTCAGTCAGCCAATTTTTAACACATAGCAGGATAGTAAAAATGCAGCAAATGGAGTATGGTCTATGGTTGCTGCTCTTTCAGAGCAAAAAGTGTCATGCACTTGTCTGCACGCATAGCAGGTGTACATGTTCAGGAAGAAAAGCAAGAATATGAATAAGAAAAGAAAGCTCAGTGAAGCTGAAATGATTGTTCAATTGCCCCAGGGAATTAAGGGTACCAAGAACTGGTCACTGTTACATATACCCTCTGAGCCTTGCCCAATTGCCCAATTTCCAACAAACTGGGATAAGAGGACAAAACTAAAAAAGGGAGAAATACAAGTAGAATAATGTTGATAAACACATTATACAAATGTTTTAGTTTTCAATTTTAAGGCATAACAACATTTTACATCATTTTTCTTTTTTGAAAAACCATCAAAAGGTAATTGCTTGTTGTACTTTTAGAAACCTTTTTTTAATAAACAACAAGCTGTGCACATACAAACACCAAATCAATCAATGAAACAAAAAAAAATATGAATATATAATACTCTTGGTCTTAAATTCATAACTGGAGGGCTCTTGAATTATTTATATTTAATAGGAATACAAAGTGAGCATTAAGCCATACATAGTTGGTATGGATTATTAAAGTAGCTGTTTCCAGAACACCAGGGTATTGCGCTTGTGGTATTGTACCAGGGTATTTATTTTGTTAGACAATCTACAAAGTTTGAACTACAGAAGAACAACTAAGACTGAACAAATGCTTAAGCAAAATACTAGATCCAGCTCAGCTTTGTGTACCTACAAGACTAGAAGAACTGAGTACTATACTATGCAGTAGTACAGTAAATGTACTTTAAGTTTGACATGCTCTATAAACTCATCCAATTGACCCCTAATTGATTTGCTTTATTGTGGCTTTTTCTACTTTCTTGGCATCTTCATAATAATTTGCTATTTATCGCACAAACTGATTTGCAAGGACAATTTTAAAAATGTTTTTAGTATGTAAAGGAACTCAAAATTGTAAATAATAATAAATATTTTCCATTGATAAAAACATGTGTAAAAACATTCAATAACATTTACAAAATGAATTCTTGCTGTGGATACTCTAGGTATACTTACTTACCAAGTAAGGGTATATGCTCTTTGTGTCTTTAATAACATGCCCATTACTTTTGGGTTTGTGGAGCTGTAATAGGTGTGAATCAACTGGTATTTACAGGAAATATCGAGTGTCTCCATTTAAAACTCACTTACAGCTAATAAACGTTCAGAAGATGCATTAGTAAAATGGCGTTCTTAACCTTGGAAACCATATCTGGCTTTTATAAATCCTAAAGTCTTTAGGAAACATTAGAAACCTTGTAAATGCTTTATCTCTATCTCATAGTTTTAACCCCCTTTATACAACTGTTCCTCCTTGGATACTGCTTTTACTTCAGTTATGTATAATTTAATCAAACATTACCTTTAGACTCTTTTTTTTAATAGTATTAACAGTACATGGAATTTGGTACAGTTCTTAATCCATTTTTTGACGCTCAAGTTATATCATTAAGATACCATTTTGCTAAAATCTATTTGCTGCTGCAAATGAATGTAACTTTTAGCACTATATATAGGACCAAAATGTATTCACACTACATCGGGTGTATTTAAATAAAAAACGGACATACAGTAAAACTCCACAGGATTTCACAATAACGTTCAAACTTGCTGCGTTGTATTCCATTCTTTTCCAGTCCAGATAACAACACACGCATTTGTGTTTCTGTCCATTTTTCGAGGATGCCTGGGAGTTCCATTTCTGGTCCACGGGCTCTAGGAAACACGCAGAGAGTTGAGGAGTCATTTTGTCTACCAGCCAGCTAGGAGAGAGGAGTCAACCAGCCAGCCAGCCAGAAAGCCAGTCAGCCAGCAAGCAAGCCAGCCTGGCTACCAGACAGACAGTTTGCTAGCAACCAAACCAAATTTTGCCACAATGGCCGACACATTTTTATCAACTGAATAATTAATTAATGCATTACAGGGCATCCTCAACTGTTTGATAAAGGGCACAAACTTTATAAAGATGTGAAGGCAAATATTTTCATTTGGCTGGCAATTGCAAAAGAGCTTTGTGGCACAAAATGGGCAGATTTGTCTGAGAGGCAATGCAGGGCAAAAGGTATGTGCCTAATTATTTTAGTAGAAATAAATACATTTATTGTTGGTGAATTGAAAGGATTGATGTTATGTATTTGTTTTGGTTTTTTTCAACACCAAACTCGGACAGGAGTAGGGGAGGAGGACTGGCAATGGGCAGTAGTCTCCGTGTGCTGTGGTCTCCATCTTATGGTAAAATGTATTTTTGTAATTGGAAATCACACTGGGACAGGAATATGTGTAATGTGTTGTACAGAAAAAAAGCACAACAATATTTGTTGGTAAAAAAATATATTTCAGAACAACAAAAAAACAGTAATAACAAACAGTATTTTCAGAAAAATATAAACTTAATGTACATATTAAATATAGTTTTCCTGCCCCAGCAGGGCTAACAAAATACTGTGAGAGTTTGTCTCTCAGGCTTAAGGCACCTAATATGCCCCTTGGAACTGGACCATGCATGCTCCTGGGGATATTACGGTCTGTGTTCTCCACACGTGTTGCCCCCTCCTTCTCATGGACAAAGCTATGCAGGAGACATGTAGCTTTAAAGGGCATGTCCACCCCCAAAACTAAATTCTCCCCCACTACTGGCCCCAATGTGTAGTGTAAAAAATCCTTACCTTACAACCCTGCTCCAAATGGTTTTCCAGTAATGTCCCTCCAAAGTCCCAGAAAGTGACCACTAGGAGCACTGCAGGGAGGAAAATTGTTTCCGCCTCTGAGGCGTCCTCTCAGAGGTTTGTGGCTTGCTCAGTGCAGCCCTCCCCCATTCCCTCAATCCCAATCAGTCATTTTCCCTCTACCCCTAGTGTTAAATTACATTTTCTGTAGTGGAGGGCTTCCTCCCCCCAGCCTCAACCGCTATATTAGTTTCTCCCAAATCTCCCCCAATCTGTACTTACATTACCTCTTTCCCCCGGCATCTCCACTGCTGGCAGCAACCTCCGTGATTGTCTGCCTCTCAGCCAATCACGGAACGTGGCTGCCAGTCTGGCCCCCTGCTTGCAGTTTTATGCAAGCAGAGGGCCGGGACTGAAGGTCAAGCATGTCCATGCTCAATCGCTGACCAAAGCAGCTCCTGCTGAAGATCCTGGCATCGTTGGTGCTGCCATATGATCCAACTTCCACATAAATAAATTTATAGTCTGCGTCAACCACAGCAAGCAGAACAATAGAAAAATATTTTTTATAATTAAAATACTGGCTTCTACTGCATGGTGGCATCACAATCCTTATATGCTTGCCATCAATGGCCCCACACGCAGTTTGGAAAGTTATGCCTAAACCAGATCATATTGCTTATGTCCTGCCATTTCTCCTTCTAAGGAAAAGGTAGATATGATGACTGAAGTGCCTTACACATCAGTTTGCACAATTTTTTCTATGGTGTATTTCCCCATTCGAAACGCATAATGCATATGTAGGCATGGCTGTGCCTGTTTAAGAAAAGAAAAAAAACTTTTTAATAAACAATAAAAATTGTGTTTTATTTCATTACAGTGCAAGAACTGAAAACACTGATCTATGCGTGACAACTTCCAGAAAGAAATATGTGCTGAAAAGAAAGACAGTAGAAATGGGTCCGGAAGCAATACAAGGAGGCCTTACAAATACTGTACACTATTCTATTGATGTTTCTGCAACCACACTCAAGACTGTAAGTATCTCATGACAACATGTTGTGCATCCTAACTTTCACTCATGCACATGTGTGCTCACAAGGTGATTTGTTTTTCAGAACTAAGGATAATTCATGTTCTGAGGAGAACATCCCTATTAACCCACCATCACGGCCATATGGTCATCAACACCAACCATGACAGACTGTCTGCCGATGACATGTAACATATGATTATGATCATAATTATCCCTTATTGTGTGTTTGTATATGACGTGTATTTTCTCAATGCTACTTACCACAATGTGAAACGAGTGTCCTCATATGTCAGGCCAGTCTCCAACACCTGCAGTAGTTGGTCAAAACTGCAGGAAAAAATATACTTGTTATTGTTGCCTTTTTAGGTATATTTTGTATTTTAAGATATGATACACAAACACTTGGCGTATTTAACCAGGACCCCCCAAAATCCAAACCTCCAGCTTCCTTCCTTAAAGACACCTCCTCTGCGTCAAAAACTGCAAACACATAGGAAGTGTCACCTGGCATAGCTTTCAGTCACAGATAGCATCACCACCATGACTGACAGCTGCTCCCAGGAGAACAAGACCAAAGACATATGAATTTTGAGGGATGCTGCTTACATGCCAAGTTCTAAGAACTCCTTTAGTTTTATATAACAACAGTTTAATAGTAGTTCCTGCTGGGGATGGTACTTGTTTTAGTAATCTATAAGCACTTATTTGAATAATATATGTGCAATGTGTGTTTGTGGAAACAAGTGTTAAAATAATTTTATAATTATGCTATTTGCAATGGTATGAGCTTTAATACCTATTTGGTGTATGTTTGTACATTGCAGAGATGTTTGCACTTTGATATATGTGGTAATATATCTGTGTTTGCACATGTGGAGGGACACCATTTGAACACTGAAAACTGCATCAGTACAGTATAGTGTGTGCATAACACATACATCAAACATGTATTAAAAAACTAGTCTTACCTTTCAATAGACATCCAAGTGTAGTTAAAGCACTTCTCTGGATGGCGCCTAAGGTCCTCATTACAGCACCCCAAACTGCCCTTTCTTCTGTCGCTCCTCCAGAAGGAGATGCGCCCAGTACCTCCGGTTGTTTTGCCGGCGGCGCATCTTTGCTGCTATCAGTATGAGAGCACGGCAACACTCTGCATACTTTGCTGAAATAATAGCCACAAAGTTTGCAACTACAAAATCACCAGAAAATCGCAAGATCTCTCTCCACAACACTATCTTCTAACTCTCTCTCCAACAGCTCCTGAAACTACCACACTCTCAGGAAGTGACATCAGGATTTTAGTGTTGTTAGGTCTTGCCCCCTTAAATTTGAAAAATGCGGTCAAAAACGTGTTAAAACGCAATGGACAGACATGCAGGAAAAACAGTCAAAACAGATAATAACATTCACGCAAATGTTTAACAAACGTCACTAATGTACTATGTTTTTAAGTTGCGTTTTTGTCCTTTCCTAGTATCAACGAGCCCTAACACAAGAAAAAATTACAATAACCTACAGCAAATCGGTCACTTCAATATTAGTCTTTGCATAGAAAAAGTGGTCCACATAGTGTTAGTGACTGCAGATTCAGGTTAAAGGGTATCTCCACCCTGAACTTTTTTATAGTGTGGCCCACCCTAGGCCACCCCCAACCGCCAAGTTTGTTTTGTAAAAATAGCAGCACAAATGTTCTTACAGCTAGGTCTTTTACAGAAAAAGTCTTAATGGTAGGGGATCAAAAAGATAGAAGGGATGAGGAGGTAGGGAGGGAAGGGCTCTCCTGCGCATGCCAGAAACATTTCAGAGGACAAGGAAGAAGCAGGAACTGGATGACACACTGACAGCTCCTTCTCTTCACTTTCTGGAATTTTGAACAGACACTGCAGGAGAACCATAAGGAGCTGAGATGTAAGGCAATGATTTCTGAAGACTATACAGTGGGCCAGTAAGGGGTAAATTTTAGTTTTGGGAGTGGAAATGCCTTTTAATGACCACAAGGTGTTATTTAGCAACTGCAGGTGTTAGTTAATGACTGCATAGTGTTAGTTAGTGACTGCTGGTGTTGGTTAGTGACCATATTGTATTAATAAGTGACTACAGGTGTTAGTTAATGTGTAATTTAGTGACTGCGGGTGTTAGTAAAAGGCCACATGGTGTAAGGTAGCGACTGCAGGTGTAAATTAATGACTATGTCAGTATTTATTAGTGCTGAACAAACTATTGCAATACTAGGCTTTCATTTCCAATCTTGTTTAACAATATAGATTGATGATGTAACCAAATTACTTTCCCATTGCTATGTAGTGATAAAGGCGCAAATATATTTTGTGACTGGATTGTTAAATAATGATCACATGGTGTTAGTTAATATACCACATGGTGCTATTTGAAAACTGCATAGTCAGGGGCGTAGCTACGAGGGTGCAGGGGATGCGACCGCACCAGGACCCTTGGCCAAGAAGGGGCCCCATTTTGCGGTAAGGTTCTAAAACTACCAGTCTGTGTGCCAACTGTTTTACCAGTGGTCTGTATACAAAGCATTTTTACCAATGCTTTGTGTGCCAAGCATTTAACCAGTTGCTGGCTGTGTGCAGTGCCAGTTTCCCAACCATTTTATCAGTGTCTGCATGCCAAGCATTTTACCATTGGGGGGCCCATGCCCAAAATTTTGCATCAGGGCCCATAAGTCTGTAGCTACGCCACTGTGCATAGTGTTAAATAACAACCACAGTGTTAATTAACTGCCATAGTGTTAAATAACCATTGTTATGACCATATATATCGAAAATGATGTTTTAATAGCCTTTATATTGTTGATTAATAAAGGTATATTTTCCATTATATATTAAGAGATGATAAGGACTGTTAACTTTCCGCCAACGTTTTCCCTGCAATTTATAAAAGGCGGCGGAAAGTTAACATTGCGCTAACATTGCATCAGTGGCATTCACCAGAGGGGAGTCACTGAGTGTATGCCCACCCTGCCCTCACCCCCCGTGGTGACCAACCATGGCACATCCTCTTCCCAGCAGCCCCTCCCAGCCCCCTGCCTTGTACAGTTGCAGGGGGAAAGGAGGGGACGCACCAGCGGGGGGCACTGAAAAGGGCCTTTTTGGGGCTTAGGGGGTCCCATTGCTTGAACTGGGACCCCCTTTACCCGGCACTTATAAGTGCCTTTGCAGCTCTTAGAAGGGCCCTTACAGACCCGACAACTCAAACTGGGACCCCCCTCCCCAGCACTTACAAATGCCCTTGCGGCGTGTCTTCTTTCTTCCATCCAGCAACAACAACTCCGCTGATGTGGCTAACACCGGGCAGTTTCCCTGCGGCCACCAGGGACACCACTGGCGCTAGCCACATCAACAGAACTGATGTTGCCGGTGTCTTGACCCGAAGTCTTCTTTCTTCTCAGCCTGCGATAGGAACTCCGCTGAAGTTGCCAATACCAGGCCGTGTCACTGCGGCCGATAAGCAATTGGACCCCCTAAGCCCCAAAAAGACCCTTTTCAGTGCCAGACGGGATGAGTCTTCAACCACGTGCAATCCAATCCATTTTATTGTGGTATAATCGGCACCATAAGTGAGGTAAGAAAAAACACGCAAAAGAAACCGCTCCCTGACGCGTTTCGTGATGATTATCAAACATAAAAAATCATACCGAATCCTCCCGTTAGCTTCTCTGGCTCCCTCTGATGTGTGTTACACTGCCTCACCCAAAATAGTCCATAACAGCAAAATTTCAAGTATCAAGGGGTCCAGGCATTGATATGGTGCAAAATAGGTGAATTTATTCCTCCATTAAGAGTAAACAGCCATCGTTTCGGGCCAACACTCAGCCCTTTGTCAAGCCCTTGTCGTGACGATTGTCACTTCATCAGAGGTGATCATATGATTATACAGTAACAAATCATATTTCAGAAATATGATTGGTTACTGTATAATCATATGATCGCAAGCATTGAAAAATTGACCAATCAGAATTGGATTAGGTCCTTCAGCAAACTTGTATATAGAAGTGCAAGCCCTGCGGAGCTCAGAAGTCATCGCAGTTGATCGCAGAAGAAAGAAGACTTCGCAGAATGGGCTCCGTTGTCGCCAGTGCCGATCGTGTGACTGGCGGCCGCAAGGACACAGTCTGGTAATGGCGACTTCAGCGGAGTTTGTGTTGCCGGCTGAGAACAAAAAAGACTTCGAGTCAAGACGCCGGCAACATCAGCTCTGTTAATGTGGCTAGTGCCAGAGGTGTCCCTGGTGGACGTAGGGACACTGCCCGGTGTTAGCCACATCAGCAGAGTTGGTGTCGCCGGATAGAAAAAAGAAGACATGCCCAAGGGCTCTGCTAAGAGCCAATGGGGGGTCCTGTTTCGAGCTGCAGGACCCCCAACTAAGGCACATTTTCAGTGCCACAAGGGGCCTTCCAAGGGCCGCAAAGACACTTATAAGTGCTGGGGAAGGGAGGTCATGGTTCGAGGTGAGGAACCCCCTAAGCCCCAAAGGGCCATTTTCAGGGCTGTAAGGGCCCTTCTAATGGCTGTAAAAATGCACTTTTCAGTGCCCCTTCTGGCGGGTCCCTCCACCCCCCAGCGGGCCCCTCCCCCCACACCCATGAGCGTACGGGGCAGAGGGCTGAGAGGGGTTGCTGGGAGGGGGCTGTGTGGCAGGTGGTTTCCGCCGTGGGGGGCGAGGGCAGGGAGGGTGTACATTTAGTTTGAATAAATTGCAGCTAGAAGCATGATCCTTTTAAAGGGGTTGGCTCTTTTTATTAGAGGACACTTTTATAAAGATCACCGTTTCCCTTTCATACCACAATTGTTTAAGAAGGGGTTTACACTCAATATTTCAAATAGAATATAGGAATTCTTAACAATACATGAAAATAGGTATTAATTAGATATCAAACTTGTTACAAACTTGTTTATCTGTATTAATGCTTAAATTGAAACTTCTTATGTTGAAGGATTTACTTTTGTATCTAAGATTAAGTGCAATGAAGTGAAGGTATTTAGGTTATTTGCAAAAAATGCATTTAATGGAATTTCTGGGATACGCTAATAACTTTCAGTTACACATACTTGGTGCTTAATTTTATTTTATTTGGACTCAACACCCTCTCCCCCCTTGAAGAACAGCACTCACGGTATTAATTAAATTGCCTAAATAGAAAAAAAAATGGATACTCTTCCTGTTTCATTAACAGTGACTGATGGGGTGGTGCCTTGTATCTGTGGGAGGGAAAGTATGCATTTGGGTGCATGTCTTTCTTGCTTCTTCAGTTTTCTTAAAGGGTAACAGTGGTCTCGAAGACTTCCAAACTAGTAAGAATTATATAAAAAGCCTTCAATTATACTTTCAAAATAAAACCTAAATCACATCTCTAGATAAAATAAAAAGTTATTGCTGGAAAGGTTTAGCAATATTACTTTCTGCTTGAAAACTTCCTGTTTTCAGCCTGTCTGCATTAATAGGCTCCCCTTCACAACTGTAAATTTTTTCCCCTAAGTACTTCCTGATTTCCCCAGGCGAAGGGGCATGCAAAGATAAGGTGATGTCACTCAACTAACTGGAAGCAGGAAGTTTGAACATTCACCCTAATGTAATTTCTCACAGGCTGAAGCCAGAGATGTGATTGTCGGCTCATTACAAAAGAAATATTGCAGGCTTTCATTTAACCCTAACTTGTTTGGAGACCACAGTTGTCCTTTAAATTGTATATCTGTTGTATTCAATTAGATTAACTGGACTTGAAGTTAAGTTCTTAAAACCTTTCGCTAGTCATCCGACTGGCTTTCTCAATTCAGAAGGATTCTGAATTGAGAAAGCCAGTCGGATGACTAGCAAAACGTCTTCAAGAACTAAACTTCAAGTCCAGTTGATCTAATTGAATACAACAGATATACCATGACCTGGAAGAATGAGAACCTTCACAAGCACCTTTAAATTGTACATACACACGTTCTTTTTCATTGTTTACTAATTTTAACTAGTGAAAACTTATCAATCCCATTACCAACATTACGTAAAAAAAATGGCAGATATTGTTGAAATTCCCTCAGGATCTGCCTGGCTTCCAATTGTCTATGGTCAAATTTAGGGCTATTTCCCACAATGCTTGTTTTTCAGTCCAAATGTTATGTGATAACGCAGAGGCATTCATTTTTCCTGTTTCCCCGAGTGCCTTGTGTTGAATAGCGATGCGATAATGCACAGCTGCATGGAATTTTACACATTGCAGAAACCAATGGAAACCAATATAAATCAATAGGACTTGGAGAAAATCACGTAATAACACTTGCGATTTTTGTAAAGAAAAATGCGTTCAAAAACCCGCAAAATGTACACACCAGCACATGATAATGAAAACTTACTTTGCTGCACCAGCACATGATAATGAAAACTTACTTTGCTGCATGAGTCTCCATTTCTTTACTCATTGGCGGTTTTACTGTGTCTTTGAAAGGAATTAACTGTATATGCTTTTTGTATAATGCCACTGTTAAATTGAACTTAGCTTCTAGAAATATTGTTTCAGATTTTTAGGTTAAGTGGCACCCAGTGTCCTCCAAAGACATGGTTATTAGTGCATACATCCTAATCGTGTGGTAAACAGGATGGGAATATATTTTTTGGGTGTGTGCAATGCTTCTTAAGACTCTTCCCCCCAATGAAAAATAATTGGCAGCATTGTTCACCCTTCAGTAGATAGGGACCCTCATTAATGTGCTCCCCACCCTCTGACTGTAATGGTGTTACTACCCAGATCATGCAAGAACAAAGGCAAGCCCTGAGCTTATAGGTAACCTGTGCCTATACAGTCTCACAGTGTTTAATTAAAATGTATAGTTTTCTGTCATCTGTTATAGTCAAACGATAAAAGCTTCCTAAGAATGATAAATAAGTGTTATTACTCTATTTATTATCAGGAAAGCATCTCATTTCATCATATCCAAACCTTTAATCCTTTTAAGTAGACTCTCTGGTAATTAACAAGAAATTAAAGCTGATTTCATTACACAATGTGCTTAAAAATGCATTAATTTGCATCTGATATATTCAAAAATGAATAATACTTTGAGGCATATTTATAAAGCGGTAAAGTTTTTCCACCGCTGAGTTAGTACATAAAGCAGCAACATTTTCCACAAAACATTTAGCAAAATTGTTAATGCATTTGGAGACTTTTTTAACCTAGTAATAAGTTATTTTGTAAATAAAAAGTACAATTACATATATATGTTAACATAACTGCCAACATACTTTTTGGTGTTTTAGTCTGACACAACAATAGAAAAATCATAGGGGAGATTCAATATCCCTAAAATAAGGGTAAAACCCACATTAACCCAATGTCATATCGAGTTAACATGGGTTTTACAATGATTTTTTGGCACTGCTTTGTTTCCAAATGGTTGTGGAAACAGCACACCCGATACAATTTTAATTAAAGGGTTACTATACTTACTCAAATACCTTTACATTATCTGAAACTACAATTTGAGAGAAGTAAGGTGAGAGAAGTAAGTACTTACATATTTAAATATGCTTGCTTTCTCATTAAATTTTTAATGTTTAGTGAGTGCCCTTTATTGCCCCCACCCCACCTTAGATGTATAGATACCCTTTAAGCGCGAAACTTAACACTGAATTGGAATGGGTCTTTAAACTTGTACAATAGGAAAGGATAACTCCACCCTCATAAGAACATCTTTTAGAAAGAATGGCCTCTTTAAAATATGTTGATATACTGTATCATAGTTTCTCCTGTGAATTCATTACTGTATGCCTGCTATGCTTCTGGATGCCTTGTGGAAACTGAGCAATTTAGAAACCTGTACTGAGCCTTTACTGAGCCTGGGCATGCTGAGAAGAGGCAGACGGGATTAAAATTCATTCATTGGCTGTGATATTAACTGTCAAATACATAACTAACAGTTGCTAACTGTAAAAAACAGGAAGCAGAAACAGGGGAAACAGGACATTGTGCAGGATTTCAGGTTAGATTTATGTATTTCAGATTTCAAACTATTACCGTTAAGGGTTTTGGGGGGTTAATTACCTGTATGTAAGTTTTCATTTTGGGGATGGGCTTGCCCTTTAAAGGTTATCTCCAACTCCCAATCTAAAATTTTCTGCAGTGTAGGGTATGCCAGCATACCCCCAACCGCCATGTTAGTTTTTCTAAAGAAGCTCCAGACACAGACTTAACAGCGGGTGCTCTGCTTCCCGCTCCCTGTTTGTCGGAATTTGCAGGGGCCTGACCGAAAGCCGTGTCTATGATTGGCTGAGGGGGGTGGGTAGGAGGGCTCCTCTGGGCATGCCAGGGTCCTCAGGGAGAACAAGGAAAAGTAGGCACAGAATGACACACAGATAGCTCCTACTCTTCACTTTCTGAGACTTTACACTATACAGTTGGCCAGTAGTGGGTTAAATTTTAGTTTTGGGGTTGACATGCCCTTGTAATGTAAGTAATGGTATTTGGCGAAAATTCTGGTAAAACTGCAAAAAATGCAACAAAGGGCAGAAAAGGTGACAAAAAGGCAAATTTTCAAGTATTTATAAATAACTTTAAATACAAAATAAGACAAAAGTAGCTTTGAAAATTTCACGTTCTCTGGTCTGGTAATGGCCAACAATAGAGAACAATTTCTCTTTTCAGCACGATACCAGACTTGAAAAATCTTGAAAAAGAGCACTCACAATAATTCAGCGCAATGGAAACGGTGAAATTAGCAGTGTTTTTATAAACAAGGCAAAAATAGCAATCTTTGTCATTTGCGATGTCCTGCAAAATGGCAAAAATAGCGATTGTTTGTAAATATGCCCCCTAGAGATGTGATTCAGTGTTAATTTTAAAGGTACGATGGAAGGGCTTTGATTTAGCCCAAACTTGTTCAGAGACAGCAGTTTCCCTTTAAAGGAGGAAAAAAGTCACCCTTGTGTGTTACCCTATTCAAAATAAGTAAGCAAAGTTGCCCTGGCCCAGCATAAAATTGAAAACATCTGAAAAATCTCTCCCTTTATAAAAATGATTATATAAATATGTAACATTAAACATTATAAATTAGGGAAGGCGATAAAGGACTCTGACAGTGGCATAAACAGAAATCAGCATGGGCCCCTTTCCTGGTTTATTTACAGCAGTTGTCTGTTGCATGGGGTAAAATAGGCAACAGTAGTGTACATGTAGATATACAAATAAAAAAATGAAAGAAAAACATTTTAAACAGAACAAAAAAAAAACCAAAAGAAGTAATTACCATGTAGTGACCATTATTTTGATTTATGAGGATCCCATCTTTCTTCCATGACACAGTTGGTTCAGGGTGGCCTTTTGGGGGCAAACATTCTATCAGAAGAGGCTTCCCAACAGCTACAACATGATCAGAAGGATTGAGGCGAAAGTCATCTTTAAGACCTATAGGTCAAAAAGCAGATATTAATAGTGAACAATGTATAGTTTTTACACAGATATCATCACACAACTCCCAATTATAGCAATTTAAAAATTGTGATTCAAAAAGTCTGTGTAGCGCTCGGCCATCGGAGGTCGTTCCTTGCGCGTAAATCAATCGTGTGTATGAACCTTAAAGGCTCGTACACACGTGCTGTCGTGGGTGCCGACCTGAGATGCACAATGTGTATGAACGGCCGATTATCGGACGAAACGGTTGTTCGTTCGGATATCCGCCTGCAACGATCCCCGAACGAACAACCGTTTTAGCCAATAAAGTGCCCATACACAGGCCGATTATTGCCCAAAATGGCTGTTCGTACACATCGTGCATCGCGGGTCGGCACCCGCAATGGCACGTGTGTACGAACCTTTAAGCTAGGTACACACCATACAATAATTCGGCCCCAAAATATTGTATGGTTCCTTGTGGCAACCACGAATGACCGTCGATCATTTGTTTGTCAGAATTGGACAAGCGCACGATTGGACAGGTTGGAAAACCACAACTGACCTCTATGGGACCACACACTCTGTCGTGGTTACTGTCAGATGTGGCTTATTTTGCCGCAACCGACAGTCCTTTCTCCTGGCCGACCGGTCGAAAGTCTCAAACGGTCTCTCAGGAGGAGCATTGGTACATGTGTATCCACCTCTATTTCTGCTCTCTAAATTTTACATGAAATGTTGCAAGTCTGTTTACCTTCAGAGATGGGAGCATTTTCGAGATTTGCACTGGGAGCAAAGAAATATAGACCTCTTCTTGAAAAAAGAACATGCTCTTTAGCTCTTAATACATAACTGCTTAATAAATGTATGGGGGGTAAAACAGGCTGACACAAGTGTTGGGTGCCACAGCTTTTATCGACACATTCCAATTATGTGTTTAAAATGCCAGATCTTAAATAATACATATTTGCATACTAATCAGATGAAACAGAGCCGCAGCCAAAGCTTGAATGCCAAGCCCCAGAAGGCATGTGATGGCTCCAATAACCATATCCATTGCAAGGATGTATCCACCAGCTGTGACTCCATCTTAAAAATTCCCTTTTTAATTTGACAAACTTTGTAAATAACTTGAACTAACTCAGAAACCCTTTCTTTAGGGATGGAGGGAGGAAGGGAAGAACATGCTTCTTTCTGGCAAGTTTAACACTCAAAATGGTGCCCGTTGCCTCGTGGAGCTGGCTAATATACCTTCTGTGACATCACTGCCACTGACCCAAATCTTGTGAGGCTGATGCGCAGCCTATCAGGGGGCATGCTGTGATGATGTCATCAATGGCCGCCTCACCAAAACCCCATGTGATCCCCCTACCAGGAAGAAGGCTACAATTCTCAGCATGTCCAGCAAGATAAGCCCCACCCATGGTCAGACACCCCAACCCCCATAATTTAACTTCTACCATTTGTGTTCTTTCACTACAAGAAAGATTTTGTAATTGATGAAGATTTCCTGGGACATCTTTGTTATGCTAAATACATTTTAAAAGGAAGCACAACTGGTCTTTTAAATAAGGATTACAAGATTCTTAAAATTTTTGAAAGTTTATAAATGTAGTTCCCATTTAATGATACTAATGGTGCACATTCCGGGTGATGCATTATTTGCTGCTAAGTGGGCAAATTGGTGTCATGCTACCCAATGTATTATCAGGTTATTACACATAATCTAAATGAAATTTTATGCTACTAACACCTATGGAATGGAGGCGCAAAGAGGCGCATCTTACCTGACCCCGATCCCGTGATGCAGTAAATAGGAGTTGTCCTCCTATTGAAGTGGAGATTGTGTGTGTGACAATCAGTGAGCTCAGGGAACTAAGGAGCACTCAGCACTCTGCAGAAAGCAAAGATGCATTACATACCATCACAAAATCCTGTACTGTAAATACCTGCATCGAGATTAACTGCATCGCGTGATTGTGGTCAGCGACACACTGGGCCTCTGCCTATATTTACACAGGTAAAAAAAATATATAAAAAGGAAATTGTGCATCCAACGCAAAACCTGTGCAAACCTGCTAATACATTAGGTAACCTGGGTTTAACTCTTCATTGCCCTGTAACTGTGATGAACTGTGCATTCATCAATCTCACACTATCAGGGTTATTCAATAAAAGTTCTTATCGTTTAAAATGGTGTTAATTTTGCCCCAACCAATCAGATATTATTTAACATTTGAAAGCTAATATCTGATTGGATGGGAAAAAATTAGCACCATTTTAAACGATAAGAACTTCTATTGAATCACCCTGCATGTTTTAAAGGTTTGTGAAGATTCTCATTCATCCAGGTCATGGTATATCTGTTGTATTCAGCTAGATCAACTGGACCTAAAGTTTAGTTCTTGAAGATGTTTCGCTAGTCATCCGACTGGCTTTCTCAATTCAGAATGACTTGTACAAGAATCTGCTGGCAATCATGTATCCTGGAAAGTCACAATTAGCATATCACAGCCAGGTGTTAGGGGCATTATGAATGCAAGGCGTGGATGTATTGTGGCTAAGAGGTGTTATAGGAACGCCCATGGTAAGGCACTTTAAACCAAACAACACACTTCGGCAGCAATTGGTACATGTGAAAGACCCAATACTGAAACACAAGAAAAGCGACATTATATAAAACAATGCAGTGAAGAGTGCTCTAATTTGTATGTGGGGGAGACCAACCAGCAACTGCATCAACGTATGGCCCAGCACAGAAGAGCCAATTCCTCAGGTCAGGACTCAGCAGTGTACCTGCATCTTAAGGAAAAAGGACATACCTTTGAAGATTGTAATGTGAACATATTGGCAAAGGAACATGACTGGTTCAAGAGAGGTGTCAAGGAGGCCATTTATGTAAAAATAAAGAAACCAAGCCTGAATAGAGGTGGGGGGTTTGGCACCAACTGTCTGCCATGTACAATGCTGTTTTGACACCTTACCCTGGGCATTCCAATAACACCTCTTAGCCACAATGCAATCAAACCGTGCATTCAGAAGGTCCTTAACACCTGGCTGTGAAATGCTAATTGGGACTTTCCAGGGTACATAATTGCCAACAGATTCTTGTACAAGTCATTCTGAATTGAGAAAGCCAGTCGGATGACTAGCGAAACGTCTTCAAAAACTAAACTTTAAGTCCAGTTGATCTAACTGAATTCAACAGATATGTTTTAAAGGCTTAGCTTTGACTTTCTATTGCCTCAACTTTTAAGACATTTTAAAGAAATAAAGGAATACTTTTTGTTGAGCTGCCAGTGTGCCTGTGTGTCTCAGTGTCCCTGAGATAACTGCACTGTATCACTTATGCTTCCTTCCTATCACGTCAACCCATTTCCTTTCCCATAATATTCAAGTTCAGGGAAGCCAGATTGTTCATATGGTAAAATTCAGATGCATAGCCATAGAGAATCACTTTGTTACAGACAGTGTCCTCTGTTACAGCTGTACACTGTATTTCTGTTTTTATAATTACAAGGGCATTCTGCTAAAAGTACATTTATCCACTTGGGTTGCATTTAGGGAAGATGGGACAAAATACTGTCAATCAGCAAATCTTGAAATGAACGAAAAACTTAAAATCATATTTTGGTTTAGTCCACTGCCTTATGAGGATGCAAAGAAGGATAACACCCTTTACTAATTCTATAATTGGGGATGCTATTTATTACACTCTGGATCCCCATGTATTCTTTCAACCCAGATACCCTAATCTAATACCACTCGCTTCACTAATAGACAAACCCTGCTTGCTGGGAGGCTTTTAGCACCTCACCGAGATTGGCTGCCCCCTGGACTTAGAGTGCAGGGTATCTGAGCTGAGGTCAAGAATACATGAGATAACTGGAGACGTAACAGGCGGACACGGCACAACCAGCCCAGGTCAGGCAAAAGGACAGAACAGGTGGCATACGGAATAATGAAACAGAGTTCACACCACGACCATGGAACAAGTCACAGGCTATAACGGCAGTGAAGCAGAAACAGACAGGAAACTAAATAGGGACAGAGAACCAATCAAACAGCACTACAGGCACAGCAGGACAAGGATTGGAAGAAGGAGATTTGAATCTCATGCTAAACAAGTGGCAACCAATAGCAAGAGACGTTGTGAACGCCCATGCACCCCTGCACTTTTGCGCACACATAAATATAACAGGTACACAGTATCTGCATACAGCACTCAATACCCACAAATCACTCCCCATCCTAGAGTGGCACATACCATTCAATACACACACAAAAAGCCGCCAGAGGGAAGAAGAACGCTGCGTGACCGGAGCCCAGGTAAGCAACGGCTGACACTATTTAGTTCTGATGATTGAAAAACTTTTCTTATTGCTGTCAGAATGCAGCATATGGAGATTTTTGTCAGTGCAAGGATAAAAAATAACTGTAATTGTTTCCTTAACAATGACCTCGATTTATGTGCAATATGATGCCCTAAATAAAATCCAGTGTATAATGCCTGCAGAAATTCTGCATAAGTGTTGCTTTTGAGACAAAATAAAACCTAATTCATTACACATTTCTATTTTACCTGTAATGTGCCATGCAAAAAAGCATAAGAAAGAAAGTCCGCTGCATGTACCCTTCCTTACGCAATACATACAACAAGTGGTATGGTCGGTAGAACATTGGAATGTTCTCCAACGGTCATACCCAGAAATGAAAGACTTTGAATTACCTCCTCTACTATCATACAGAAGAGAGTGTACCCTGTATAGTTCTTTGGTCTTAGCTGATCGCATAACCCCAACACGTTAGGAATGTACTATAACAGGCAAGAAGAGAATGCAAATGTACCCTTGATTGTCTTGTATCCATTGTAAAATTTTTATCAAAGGAGATCTGTATACAAAAACACACACTGGGAATAAAATCAATGTGAAAGATTATTACACTTGTATTTCCTGTGCCCCTTTTCGCTGATTTATTTTGGGGAAACAACCCAACCTGTTAAACATCATAAATCACAATATAGGTCAACGATTCGCAAGAGTAATAAAATCTTACCAGTGTCCAGACACTTCATAGAATATGGTCACCAATTCATGGTTATAGATGGGGTTAAACCCCTTAGACATGGTGGTGATAGGGAATTAGTATTAAGAAGGAAGGAAGTGGGATGGATCCAAAGATTAAGAACACTATCTCCCACCGATCTTCACAAAGGTTACAATTTCTTTTCTTAAATGCTTTTGTAGTGGCTCTTATCCTTTCTCTTGCAAAAATTTTGATGTAGATGATTATATATAAAATGTACATGTAATTATATATATATATATATATATATATATATATATATATATATATATATACAAACATAGAAAAGATAATCAATGCACATTCCTAGGCCCCATACAATATCATATTATCTGCACACTGGCATACTTTATAAACAAAGGGGTTTTAGTATACATTACTGTGATCACATGAATGAAAAGCCTTCCAACCATGTCAAGGTAACCCCAGTCTGGAAGGTCCTAACGTCTAACCTTTTCAATTTCTTTTACTTCAATTACGATTAGCAATTTACATTTCTCCTTCTTACACACTGGATCCATATAACAGGCTCTCTCACTTCCCCCTCAGCCCTTTGGCTTTTTAAAATGAGGGAAGAGGCCATCCAGTGCTTTATATTAAAGGCAAAGGACCTCCAATAAACGGGGCATGTTGGGGGTGCTATTACCACATGGAGGCTTGACCAAGCCTCCCAATAAATACATACAATACAAGAATTGTGGAAGCACTCCAATTGGGCTAATTTACAACTACATTTAGTGGAAGTGCTACTGATCTGGTCAAACATTTATACAAACATAGAAAAGATCAAAGTTTATTTCACACATACTTTCGACATGTTTCCGCTCCCTACAGAGCCGTCATCAGGAATACCTACAACTCCTCCTTTTCCCTTAAAATACCCAATCCACGTGCCACTCCCAATCCCACGTGCCACTCCCAATTACCCAACACCCAAAGTAAAAACAAAAAATATAAACATACCGTCCCTTCAATTGATTCACCGCCCACTCCACTGTCTCACAAGGGCTGTACAACAAAAAAACCTTTATTTAAGCTATTTGCTTAATTCCTTGATTATTTTCTATAATCAATGGTTAAACTTGTGCCCTCATATTTAAGGGATAGTTCACCCACACCATCAGCTTTGTGTCCATTTATTTTTCGGACATCGTATCTTTAAAGCTGACCATGGTTTAGGCACCACCCTATATAGAAAGTATATGGACAAAAACTCCATTCTATATGCCAACAGTTGTCCCCCTCATAATACCAAAAGGGGTATTGTCTTTAGTCAGTTTCTTCAGGTTTTACATAATAACTCTGACCAGGTATTGGCTGAAAAAGAGTGTTACATAATCTTTTAATAGAATAATTACAGAGGGCGAGAACACAGATGAATGAAAACAGGCGAAAAATGGTGTTACTTGAAAAATAGTGAAATGAAAGTAGACTTTTGTACTACACACACCCCGCTTAGTAAAAAGATAGCGGTATCCCAGGAATATTGGAAAATAGTCAGGACTGACAATCTTCTTCCCTTTGAGAATACTAGACTCAGACACACATATAAAGGGGACAGAATCTTGCTAACTATTTGGTGTGTACAGACCTGTATAAGACACTCACCCCAGTTGCCAACACATAATGGGGTATGAAAAAAATGGGTTGTTTCAGTTGTCCAAATTGTACCACGTCATTCCATGCTGGTGGGTGAGGATTTTGCCCATCCACATACTGGCAACTAAATCTAAGATTCTCTTGTGAAAGCAAATATTTGATTACATATTACTGTATTATTTTGGTAAAACTACATTTAAGGAACGTATGGCGAACCACAGACCTTCCATAAGGCAGGCATTGGCAACAACCCAAACTCTACCAACACAAAGTATGGAGAACTTTCAGTCGCAAGACACGTTAAACAGGTGTCACAACCATTATCTAGTCTCATTTTTGATTTTTGAAGGGTTATTTGTGTCTGAGTTAAAATCTAACATTGATATGGGCAAATTATTGTTACAAAGGGAGGCGATGTGGACACACCATCTTAACACATTGTCTCCCAAAGGATTGAATGAGCAACTTTCCTTATATTGCTTTTTGTAATTAAACAATGCTTTGTCCTGTTTCTTTTGATGTTGCCCTTAAGGATTAAAAACAGGATTGCCTCTAGGTGCATATACTATGTGTCTATATCAATCTACGGTTGCAAAATTGTATATTTTTCATTGTACTGGTATCTATTTGTAATGATTTAAATTACTTTGTTAATGATTTGTACATATGTGTTTGTATTTTAACTTTTTCATGTATCCTCTACTCTGTGCTGCCTTGTACTAGCATGGATATAAAAACCCTTTACCCCTTCATGATGTCACATCCTGAGGATGGCTCCAAAGGAACTGAAACGTGTAGATGGCATAATTTTAACTCTATTAAATAAGTTACATTTTACTTAGTCCTTTGAGTGTCTCCGTAAGTATCCTATGTGCGTATATATATATATATATATATATATATATATATATATATATATACACACACAGATACACAGTATATACTGTATATTCCATAAATGTGCGCATTCAAACTTACCAAATTAACTGTCAAGCGCAAAGAACACATCAAAAAAGAACAGGATGTTGAAACAATGAATTGGCCGACCATGTCAAAACAATTCCCTTCCTGTTTCCTATACTTACTGTTTCATCTGCTTACAAGCAGCCTCTATTTCACTATGAACACCTGGATGCTGCAGGTCTACTATTGGGGCAGACATTACAAAACAATACATGTGTACAACTGAGTTGAAATAATATCACACTATCTTAACTTTGCCACCTTTCCAATTAAGAATTTAATCTGTATGAAATCTGCATTTAATTAGCATTTCATTTTGATGCATGTTGCAGATTGTGCTTTTTTCATGGAAAATGCAACTAAATCCTAATAACCCATGCAGTAGACAGATTTTTAATTTAAAGGGAGAAACACTTTCCTATAATAGAAGGCATCTTGCAGTCTCATGCTATATGAATAGCATTGCCCACAAATTTAAGAAACAAGAGGTAATTTCTTACTCCCAGGTTCCCCAGAGTAAGGGGCGGAGATATGCAAAATACTCCTTTATGTTCCTAAGCTTATGCATGTGTCCAGAACCGCTGGCTTAATAACATGCAATATAGCCTAATATATAGAACCAATCATCTGACCTGCAGACATGATACGTTTCGATCTTGTTAGATTTCATCAGTGCAAGATAGAGATTCATAGCTCTATGGTGTAGGACTTGGGCGTACAGTAGATAAGGCAGCTAGAAAGCTTAGGGAGAAGGGGGCCAAAAGGAGCAAAAAGCCCTCCACTGATTATAAAAATGGAGAAACACCTTCTTATAACAGAAGGCATCTTGCAGTCTCATGCTATATGAATAGCATTACCCACAAATTTAAGAAACAAGAAGTAATTTCTTACTCCCAGGTTTCCCCAGAGTAAGGGGCAGAGATATGCAAAATACTCCTTTATGTCCCTAAGCTTATGCATGTGTCCGGAACCGTTAGGTTAATAACATGCAATATAGCTTAATATATAGAACCAATCATCTGACCTGCAGACATGACATGTTTCAATATTGTTAGATCTCATCAGTGCAAGATAGAGATTCATGGCTCTATGGTGTAGGACTTGGGCATACAGTAGGCATGCCCACAAAATCTGTTTCTTAGATTTTGTGGGCAATGCTATTCATATAGCATGAGACTGCAAAATGCCTTCTGTTATAAGAAGGTGTTTCTCCATTTTTATGTTCAGTGGAGGCCTTTTTGCTCCTTTTGGTCCCCCTTTCCCTAAGCTTTCTATCTGCCTTGTCTAATTTAAAGGGATGAGGTTACAGACAATAGTATAAACAAGATATGTTTTGCTTCTGCATTTTACTACTATTTTCTTCTTTCTGTATTGTACTCTTCATACATTTTTGCATTTATCTTAAAAGCCCCTGGTATTTAATCATTCACAAACATTTACAAATCCTGTTGTCTTCTCTAAGAGCATCATTTTAATATATAATTGTACTGTATATTTGTATAGGTATTGCATATCTTAAAAAAATAATAGATGTCAAAACTATAGGAGCAAACGCAAAGGGCTTCATTTACCCAGAGCAACAATTGATCAGGGCAAATGTGACTTCCAGTGCTATTTAAATAGCACATTTTCATCTGGTGGTAAATCCCAAAAATAGAGATGTTTGAAACTGTTGAGTTTAAATTTTTTTTAAAGTTTCTATCCATTTTGAGGGGCAAATAGTAATTGATAGTAGGTTTTTGTAAATGACACAGGGACCTGGTAAATGGTCTGGGTAACCCATAAATATAACCAAATCCAATTTTAAAACTATCTTTCCTCACGATCGGGCTGTTTTCAAATTTCCACATTCTATTTTCAAGAGTTTCAAGAGTGGTTACTTTCGTTTTGCGATTTTCGATTTCGAAAAATCATCTATTTTTGGTTTCGATGATTATCGAAAGAGAGTTCCGAAAGTTTCGTCTGGACTTCGAAAGCCTCAGACTCGATTCGAAACTGGGTTCTATTCCAACCCACATTACATCTCTAGTTATTAAATACATTGCGCTGTGTCTTTTGTGAAACTCTTGCAGCTGGCAAAATGAAGGAGTTAGACGTGTGCTAACGTATTCAATACCGGTTAGCTCAAGTTTAACTCCTTTTATTTGTGCAACGTGCATGGGTAAATGAGGCCCAAAGACTATAAAACGGACACTTTAGGAATAAAGATTTAATTTACTATATCATTTTCATCGGGATTAATTGTTAATAAATATAAAATAACTAAAAGCAAAGAAGGGGTATGCCAGGAACCTTGATGCATTTTGTTATGAAAAGTGCAGGGTTCCTGGCTTTCCCCTTTCTATGCTTTTAATTATTGAATATAAGTAGTCCTGTGTTTTTCATTTCACAAAGCTTTGCTGTTTGGGGCACCTTAACTTTGTTACTCAATTTACTATATCATTATGGCATTCCACAGTAAAAATAAAGTATTCTAGTAGCCACCTGTACCATTAGCTTTAAAATTGTTCAAACTTCTAAAGCAAATACACAGAGGAAGATTCAATAAAAAGTTCTTATCGTTTAAAATGGTGCTAATTTTGCCCCAACCAATCAGAATTTATGTAACATTAAAAGGGCATGTCCACCCTTAAAATAAACTTTTGCCCTATAATAGAATGCCTTCCCCCAGCCCCAACCGCTATAAAATAATTTTAAGAAAGTGCCCAGATCTTTATTTACCTTCCCTCTCTCTTCCGACGCCCGGCCCGAACTTCTGCTTGCAAGGCACTGCAAGCAGGGGGCGGGACCGGCAGCCGAGATTGGCTGCCTCTCAGACAATCACGGACGCGGCGGTCGGCTTCTCAGAATGCCGCGGGAGAGAGGGAAGACTTTCTTTAAATTATTTTTTAGCGGTTGGGGCTGGGGGAAGAAATACTATTAAATGGACAAGGGGTTTTATGGTAGGGGGAGTGATCGCAAAACGGAGGGAGGGAGGGGGGGGGAGGGAGGGGGAGAAGGGCTGCAGTACGCATGCCAAACTTCTCCCGGAGGCGAGACAGGAGGCAGAGTCCTATATGGACTCTGCTATCCTCGTGGTGGGCAGTTTTTGGGACTTTGGGGGGGGGACTACAGGAGAACCATATGGAGCTGGGATGTGAGGTAAGGATTTTATACACTACATGATGGGGCCATTACTGGGGGGGATTATAGTTTTGGGGGTGGACATGCCCTGTAAAAGCTAACATCTGATTGGTTGGGGGGAAAATTAGCACCATTTTAAACAATAAGAACTTTTATTGAATAACCCCGACAATTTGTAGCCCTTTGAATAGGTATATGTGAATAAAATACTTTCAATCTTTTAAAATACTGTACTGTTATGTTTACAAAATTTCATTTAATTTAACATAGTGTCTGTAGCACTATTTACTGTCGAGTTCCAATATCACACAGTTACCAAGGGTGCTTCAAGTTGGAACAGCACCTGAAACCAAATGCTTCTAGTGCTGCCCGCCTTGCCATTGCTCCTTATGTGTGAGGGGGGGGGGGGGGGGCACATGCATTGGCTTCTATTGCAGGGGTAGTTAGTGTCCAGAGCAATATTTTATACTTGCCCCATGGATGGGACACCCCTGACAGTTACATCTAGCTATTTGTTATAAACATAAAGGTTTGGCATTTTCATGATTAATGCATTATTAAGCTATTTGTAATAGTAAACTCTGCTTTCAATTTTCTCCCCTGTATGAATATTTATAAAGACTGACCCTCTCTGGGAGCCAACAAAATCCCGTGAGAGCCCAAAGGAGGAAGAAAAACCTGACAAATAAAGAAGTGTTAATTAAAGGCTCAGTGTCTTCCTTTCTGACAGGAATTAATTACACCACTAATTGAACTGTTATTTAGTGTTTTTTCCTATTTCTCACAGAATTGAATTCCCCTGAAAAGACGCAGGGGAAAAAAATTAGAGCAGTGTGTGTGCATGTCTCTGGCTGACATATCCACCCTTCCTATGGTGAGAGTTTACAATAAGACTAAATAGGTCACTGAATGTGTTTGTGGCATGGTGCAAGCACAGTAGATAATGCTAATGATTGGGTCTCCTCTTCCTCTGATTTAAATGAGTTACCTTTTTTTTCAATGTGGTCATTCAAATAGACATTCTATTACATAAAGCAAAAGATCAAAGAGGTTTTGGACTTTGGAAATATATTTTTCTGTTGTTTCTGAATAATTTGTTAATTAAGGAAATTTCATTGAATGGTAACAGAGAGTAAAAAACTTTTCTGTAGGATTTTAAGGATAATGTATTCACTATAGGCCAGATTTGCTGCCCTGTGAAAATAAATGGGATTATTTTCACTTTAGCGTTGACAAGGTTTATATCCAAGGCACTACAGTTGTTTGTTTAATTCATCTATTTCAAACAATATGTTAACTTTCTGTTAAAATCTCAGAACAACACTCATTGAGAAGGAAGAGCACATTAATATAAAATCAGTAATACTGTATGTGTCTCACCTCTCGTATTGACATGGTTGTTGGGAAATTTACTTTTCTAACATGGTGTTTGTGCTTTATTTCCCAACATTCCAGTATCACACAGTGTGGTCACAGACCATTGTGTGCTTTACACATGCTCAGTCCTAAGAAACTGCAGGAACTTGTTACAGTTGGTTACACCCACTAGTAGCCTCTAGCCAATCCCTTTACTAGACAGAATAGGCAAGGGAGCATGTGAATGAGTTCAGGGATGTGACCAGTCACTGTGCATACACACAGTTATTTTATCCAGTTCTTCAAGGAGTTACATTTACTTTAATGCTATTTACTGTATTGGGATTTTAACAATCTGTGAACCTTTTCCCAAAGATAGGAAAAAGGTTCACCAGTGAGTTTTTCATGCCCTGTGAGATCTACCTCTACTGCTAAGAAAATGATCAGCTTTTAATTTTCAAAGAATTTCATAAATTTACCTAGCATATAGATTACATTATTTGGTGAGCATAGCTTTGTTTTATTTATTAGTGAGTGAGCATTTGCTTAAAGGGCAAGTCCAGTCCTGAAATGAAAACTTACATACAGGTAAATCACCCCCAAAACCCTAAACGGTAATAGTTTGAAATCTGAAATATATAAGTCTAACCTGAAATCCTGCACAATGTCCTGTTTCCCCTGTTTCTGCTTCCTGGTTCTTCCAGTTAGTAACTGTCAGTTATGGATTTGACAGTTGACATCACAGCCAATGACTGAATGTTAATCCCCTATCTGCCTCTTCTGAGCATGCCCAGGCTCAGTACCTTCTCAGTACAGGTTTCTAAATTGCTCAGTTTCCACAAGGAATCAAGAAGCATAGCAGGCATACAGTAATGAATTCATAGGACAAAGTATGATATATCAACATATTCTAAAGAGGCCGTTCTTTCTAAAAGATGTTATTATGAGGGTGGAATTGCCCTTTAAATGAATAAACTGATATTGTTGGTCTGTTAGGCTGGGTACACACCAGCAGATATTTCCGACCAATTCACGGCACTTTCGGTCAGTCGGCCGAAAATATCGGCTGGTGTGGGACGGCTGGCCATGACAGATCATGACAGGCTGGCCAGATCGGACGAATGGACGTTTGAACATGTCAGAAAATCACGATCGATCATGTGGTTCTCTCTGGGACCACACGGTCGATCGTGTGGTTCGGCCTCTGTCGAATTTACCGCGACTGATGGACATTTGTCCCGGCTGTACGCTCGCTTGAAGCGAGCGCTCCATCTGGACATGTAATCCCTCCCAGCCTTAAGGAGGATGTGTATCTTTCTCATGCAAACAGGTTCTGTGTTCACCCCTATTGAACTAGGGCAAATGTTGGTGCTTTATGTACTGGGAAACTTATCAATCCTTTCATTAAAGGGCATGTCCACCCCCCAAACTAAAATTTAACCCCATACTGGCCCCACTATACAGTTTTAAACAATCCTTACCTTACAATCCTGCTCCTTATGGTTCTTCTACAATCCATGTCCAAGATCCAGGAAAGTGCAGAGTAGTGGCTGTCTTCCTGTCCTAACTTTGCTGCCCTCTGTCTCTCCTCCCGGAGGGATGGTGACATGCGCACAGCCAGGGGCCCTTTCACCCCCCTCCCTCCCTCCCGATCCCTCTCTGCAAAGACTTAATGCAGCGTAAAAACCTTTATACCTATTGTAGGGCAAACCCTCCCACCCCCGACCGCTAAGTTAAAAGATTTAAAATCTTTCCAAACACTAGTTACAGCTCCCGGCTGCCAGCGTCTTCTACATTGCTGGCAGCCGCGGCTGTGATTGGCTGCCTCTCAGCCATTCACAGCCGCGGCTGCCAGTCCGGCCCCCTGCTAAAGATCCGGCAGGCAGGGGAGCCAGACCAGAGTGACGCTGGAACCAGGAGCTGTAAGTAGTGTATGGGATTGATTTTTAAGTTTTTAACTTAGCGGTTGGGGGTGGGAGGGTATGCCCTACGATATAAAGGAATGTTGCTATGGGGGGTGGACATGCCCTTTAATATGTACTACAACTGGCCCTATTCACACACACAAATGCAGCTTTTAAATAGCTATTCACTTTCTCCCAGTGTGGGTTTTCTTTTGGCTGACATTTGGCTAAATGAGGTGTGAGAAATTACACATCATAAATCCAAAGAAAGTTAGTGGATCTAAAGGCAAAGCGCTAATAAAGAATAGAGCTCTTTAAATTATGCTACTCCCAGAAGAATATTGAATAAATAGCACTTTCTTTCCTTTGCTTTTGTAAAATGTTCCACAGGAGCTTATAGTTCAAATAATAAGCTCCTGTGACACTTTAAGAAAAGTGAAGAGAAGATACATAAAACAAGATAAGCAATTTACACAATGTTTGTGTTTATGAATTACATTTTTACATTGTACTTTTCTGGTGCTTTGATTTGCATGTGCTTTGTGTCATGCTAAAAATAAATGATATTCTAAAGCTTCAAACAGAGTTACAATGTTCCTGCAGACCCACGACCCACAAAAGCATCCACGCGTCTGATAGTAGGGGGTTGTTCGTCAATCCGGCATGGCGGATTGGGCATTCTATAAAGTATCTGTGTCTCATTATGTCCTTCCCCATCCTGTAGCAGGCTTGTCCTGTTTCATTAGGCTTTCTTTATGCCCTACACAGTCAAACAGATAAGATCAAAATCTCCCCTATATAAAAAATGTAAATTAGTCACATTATTTACCCCTACAGGACCTGCTGGGGTGAATACACCAAGCTATATGAAATTATAGCCTATTAAATAAATTCCATTAGCTCATATGGATGTGATGGTCACATTTAAAGGTCTCAGTGGGTAGATCACTACCAAACGCCACCATTTTTTGTTTGGTAGGTAGGTACGCAATATGGTGGGTCCCAGGAGTTTGACTACATGGAAGCAGACCCTGCAACTGCAGGGGGGCCTGAGAGCAAGGTGGGCCCCAACTTTTTACTTCTTATGACAGATACAGCTTCCTCCTAGTTATACCACTGGTGAGTCCTGCTATGTTTTATTTACTTTTACATTTTTTAAGTAATTTTAAAAACACAGATATATTATTGATACTGTATATGCTTTGATCATTGATGTTCTGATATTTTTTCCTGTTTCTCAAGGTCCTCTGAACCTGATGATATATATCTACAATATTCAAGTCTAAAGCTTTGTGCCAAATGAAGGAATGAGGATAAGGAGTAAGTGATTGCATCTTTTTGGGTAGAAGGGTTCTAATATTAAAATGAATAAGGGTTGATTTGAACTATCAGATTTTCAAGATCGTGGAACTTTGATAATTATTGAATTTTTTTCCAAATCGAATGCTTGTGAAGGTTCTCATTTATCCAGGTCATGGTATATCTGTTGTATTCAGTTAGATCAACTGGACCTAAAGTTTAGCTCTTGTTTCGCTAGTCATCCAACAGGCTTTCTCCAGTTGATCTAACTGAATACAACAGATATTCCAAATCGAATATTCCAGAATAATCAAATTTTCAAAATGAAATATGTAGAAATTATTGAATATACAGGCCAATGTTGAGGAATGAAATATGTGAAAATGGGAGAAATAGCAAATATGAAAGCCCTTGATTTTGAATATTTAAAAATCAGCAAAAATGTGACACGAAAACTCGAAAATAGCTTGCGTATCAAAAAAGTCTGTTTTTGTGGAAGTTTTTATTCTGTGTACATGTTCCCCAGGCCCTTCGGTATATATCTACCAACCTTAATACTCTATAGCACCCTTCTGGAAATCCAAAGTGCTCTGTTCATGCACCTAACAACATCCAGCATAAAAAAGGGATAATAACCAGGACAATCAAATTCCAAAGCAGGAAATTGTGTTTAATAGCAAAATCACACTACATGTTTCTGACAAGTGTGGTTATTTGTTAAGTGCCAAGTAAACCATTTACATTAAAGGGCAACTCCACCCCCCAAACTAAATTTTACTATCCTGCAGGGAATTGCTATAAACCTAAACCTCGCAACGTTTATATCATACACTGCAGTCCCCAAATATACATACCAGCCTTTGTTGCCTTGCTGTCTTCTGCTTAACTCCCATGCCTTTTAGGCAGTTTAGCAGGAGGGCAGGGCCACATCTACCATTAGGCAGAGTGAGACATTTGTCAGCACCTCTGCACTCAAGAAAAAAGGCATCAGACAGGCAGTGGGGAAATCCCCCCCCTCTTAATTGGCAATCGTGCACACAAGAAGTGTAAGCGACGCCCGCATGACTCCAATACACAGTACGGTGAGGTTGCTTCAATTCCACTTTTTTTTTTGGTTCGGTTAGCTTTAGTTTGTTAAACTAGTTAAAGGCTATGTCCACCCCTAAATTCGAATTTTAATATTCTGCTCCCCCATGTCCCCCAGCCCCAACCGCATATTTTTTTTGTTCAGAAAGCCCCCCAAACTCTTACTTACCTCCCCTCGATCCTCCGCCGCACTGCCGGCCCTCTGCTTGTGAGAATGCAAGCAGAGGGGCGGGACCGGCAGCCAATCACGGACGCGGCTGCCGGTCATTCAGTGCAGCGGAGGAAAGCGGAGACGTAAGTAAGAGTTTGGGGAGCTTTTTTAAAAAAAAAAACATGCGGTTGGGGCTGGGGGACATGGGGGAGCAGAATATTAAGGGGGTTTAATGCTAGGGGGAGGGATAGTAGAACGGGAGGGAGAGGGAGGGAGAGGGAGGGGGAGGGAGGGGGGAGAAGGGCTGCAGCACGCATGGCAGGAATCTCCGGGAGGCCAGGTAGCAGGCAGTGTCCTATATGGACCTGCTAGCCTCCTGGTGGTCAGTTTTTGGAACTTTGGGGGGGGACTACAGGAGAACCAGATGGAGTTGGGATGTGAGGTAAGGATTAAACTACACTACATGGTGGGGCCAGTAGTTGGGGGGATTATAGTTTTGGGGGTGGACATGCCCTTTAAGTCTAGTTAAGTCTAGTTATGCTAGTTAAACTAGTTAAGGCTTGACGTGGTGGCTGGCTTACAAATCTTCTGTCTAAAATATTTTATATTACAGAAAGTATGGCATTTCTAATTTTTTTTTTACAGTTGAACCAACATATATAGCACAGACTATAAAAGAAGTTATTTTGATCAACTAAAACTTGAAAGGAGCAATATGGTAGTGGGAACACAAGCTGTTTGAGAAAGGGATGTAATATGTAAAATGTTTCTAGTAATTTACATTATTGGTAATTGACTGTTTGAGGAATTGTTTAAATACCTATGTGATAGGAAGTTCAAAACCATAACATTTTACCCATACCCACCAGCGAAGCCACGGCCATGGACAAAGCCACATCCACTTTATCACAGCAATGCGTGAAGGGCGGAATTTACTGGCTCAGGCAGCAAAAACCTTAGAAGTGCCCCTGCAGGAGGGGCTCAACCGGCATCTGCTCCTGTGATTGGCTAAGGCGCGATGTATTAGTAGAATCTGTAGCTAATGCATTGAATAAGATAGGGAAAGAACCGGCTTCAAATCTCCCTCCTCAGCAATATGTAAATAAGGAACAAAGACTTCTGGGAATTTACCATGTTTCAATGGAAGCTCTACGGCATTCCACAAGCTATATGCCAAACCAGAGCGCCAACTACAGACCGGTTTTGGCTTTATTGAGCCATCATCAGTGTAGTGCAGGCCTCTGGTTTTGCAGTGTGGAGCGCCTATGGACAGACGTCACTAATACAAAGAAAAAGATAGGGAGAGAACCGGCTTCAAATCTCCCTCCTCGGCAATATCCAAATAAGGAACAAAGACTTCTGGGAATTTACCATGTTTCCATGGAAGCTCTATGGAATGCTATATCTTTAAAAAGACTTCTAGGGCATTCCACAAGCTATATGCAAAACCAAAGCACCAACTACAGTCTGGTTTCGGCTTTATTCAGCCATCATCAGTGTAGTGCAGGCCACTGGTTTTGTAGTGTAAAGCGCCTATGGACAGACGTCACTAATACATTGAATAAGATAGTGAGAGAACAGGCTTCAAATCTCCCTCCTCCACAATATGCAAATAAGGAATAAAGACTTCTGGGAATTTACCATGTTTCAATGGAAGCTCTATGGAATGCTATGACTTCCACGGCATTCCAAAAGCTATATGCAAAACCATGTTGTTGCAAGTACAACTAATCATGTAGTCAAAGAGCCTTGTGAGTATATACATCTATTGTCCATGCCCCCCTGACCCCATTATTCACTGTCTCTATGCTCATATTTTTGATACAGATATCTCCAAACCAAAATGGAACATTGTAGGCAGCCTACCGGGAACAATTCAAAATAGTTAGTTAATTTCAGTGCCTTTTTTATTTTGTATTTTTGCTTCCATTCTGTTTTTAGCAAAAGATAAACAGGGAGATTCAATAAAGATTCTTAATGTTAAAAATGGTGCTAATTTTGCCCCAACGAATCAGATCTTATTTAACATTTGAAAGCTAACATCTGATTGGTTAGGGCAAAATTAGAACCATTTTTAACGGTAAGAACTTTTATTGAATCTCCCTGAAAGTTTCTAAATGTATCTGTTCTCTTTGTTTAAACACTGGTAGGTTAGCGACCTAATGCTTTATTTTTAGAAACATGCAGCCCATGAGGTTAAAGGTTCAAAATTTGTTTTGTCCTCAGTGCTTGATAGGAAATAAACTGCAAAGGTTACTTTTGTTTTAATGAAAATGTAAACATATTTAAGGAATATGTTAAATCTTGGTTGGGCACAGATCATGTTACAGCTGATCCTTCCTAACAAATGTGGATCTCTATGCTGTAATTTGATTGGCAGTCAGCTTGTTGGTGGCAAGGCTTCCTTGTTTTGATCTGCTGTGCACTAGAAAGCATGTGAAGTAATCTGCATACAATTAGACTTCAACCCAAACAAAAAGGCGGATTATGGGAGGTGCATAAAATAAACCTTCTGGTTTAACAGAACCTCACCATACCATTTGTAGGTAAAAATCCTATTTTCATTAATTTTCCTGCATGTATCTTAATTTTCATTAGATAAACAAAATAAAAATGATGGTTTACAGTGTTAACAGTTATTGTTTTGTTTGGTTGTTTTACACTGGTTATTAGCTACTTGGTATAAAGTATTGTAATATAAAGTTTGGTGATGTAACCTAAAATGACCAACCCTGTTATTCCAACTGTGACTCTACTTAACTTAGAACTTTCTCGCACTAATAAAGAACAGTGCGAGAAATAATAATTAAGAAATAATTGAGCAATATACTCTGGGGGAAAACAATGCAATTGATAAAAAAACAGAATAAAAGAGTTGTGTTCCCTTCTAAAAGTCCATGCAGACATCATAAAGGGTTATGAGGGGCTAGAAAAAATTTATGTGAAAACATAAAGTATCATTAACATTGCCCTTTTGCCCTTGGGTTACATTACAAAGGAGGCATGTCTCTGAATGTAAATATCAGAGCAAATTGGCGCAGCTGGCACCCATGAGTTTACATTTTCAGTGGTTTTTTTCCACGCTTGTATATGTGAGTGCAGGGCATCATGCAGCTGCCACTTCCATCAAGTCGAGTAAGTCACTCTCACTTTTTAAGTCATTTGGCACTTTATTATTATTATTATTATTATTGTGGATTTATATAGTGCCAACTTCTTCCGTGGCGATTTACAGTTGCATTAAAATACATAAGGAAAACATACATGTTACATACAAGGGTAGTGCAAGTAATATAAATTGCGAAAAATGTGCTGGTCAAGCAGCATTAAGTGTGGTAAGTTACAGCATTACTGTGGTACAATAGGATGGAGGGCCCTGCCCGAGAGCTTACAGTCTAGATGAGATGGGGATGAGACATAAGGTGCCTTAATTCACATCTTATATTTACCATTTTGTGGGCACATTTATACAAGTCTGCGTCTGCTGGGCATCTTATAAGTCCAAACCTGTTGCTGGGCATTGGGGCATCTTACATTTACCAGTCTGTGTGCTGTGCATTGAGGGAATCAAATATTTACAAGTCTGTGTGTTGGCATGCTGGCATCTTATATTTACCAATCTGTGCTGGGCATGAGGGCATCAAATATTTTCAAGTCTGTGTACTGGGCCTGGGGGCATCATATATTTACAAGTCTATGTGCTGGGCATGGGGGCATCATATATTTACAAGTCTGTGTGCAGGGCATGGGGGCATGGATATTTACCAGTCTGTGTGCTAGGCGTAGGGGCATCTTATGGCATATTTACCTGTGTGTGCTGGGCATCATATTTTTACATGTCTGTGTTTTCTTTGACAAAGAGAAGATTAGTGACGCACCACTACCCTATGAAGTTACTAGACACCTATAACTGGGGATTAAAGGATAAGTAGAAAATGAGAGATCATACAGAATACCCCTCTAAAATGTGATTAGTCACAGTGATAAAGCACACAGTGGATAGTAGGGTTATTAAAACTTAGCTTTAATAAATATAATAAAAATATGTAGAAAAAACACACAATTAAAAACATGTGTTGCAGTAAGCCATCAGAAATTGGAAGGAATAGGCAAAGAATACAAAGCTGGTATACTGTATATCCCTCAAATAGGTGGAAGAAATCTCTCCATCAAGGTAGCTAGCACTTAGTTCTAAGAAGCAGCCCTAAGCACTCAGTGCTCTCCTAGTCCAAAATCAGATAGACAGATGCTAGTCTAGGTCCCTAGCTCTTGGTGACTGACTGCGGTGTGGTTTAAAAATGAAAGAACTGAAACCATTGGTAGTAAGATGCAGCGTGCATGTTCCTGCCACAACAAGATGGCTGCCCAATCCCCCAAGTAGTAATTCATTGAAAAAAGGGATTTGCAGAGAAATTATCTAAAGTGCAAATTAAAATTAGAAGATAAGAAGGGAGCTTATATAATCATATATTTACAAATCTGTGTGCAATTCTGTGTACTGGGCATAGGGCATCTTGTATTTTTACCGGTCTGTGTGCTGGGTGTGGGGGCATTATATATTTAGAAGTCTGTGCTGGGCACGGGAATCATATATTTACAAGTCTATGTGCTAGGCTTGGGGCATCTTATATTTACAAGTCTGTGTTGGGCATGAGGGCATCATATATTTACCAGTCTGTGTTCTTGCATGGGTGAATCTTCTATTTACCAGTCTATGTGTGCTGGACATGAGGGCATCATGTAATTACAAATCTGTTTTACCCACCTGTGTGCTGGGAATGGGGGCATCTTATATTTACAAGTCTGGTCAGGGCATGGGAACATCATATATTTACAAGTCTATGTGCTGCACATGGGGGCATCTTATATTTACAAGTCTGTTCTGGGCATAGGGGCATCTTATAGTTAACAATCTGTGTGCGGGTCATCATATAGTTAAAAGTCTGTGCTGAGTACAGGGGCATCATATATATTTACTAGTCTGTGTGCTGGGCATAGGGGCAACTTATATTTACCAGTCTGTGTGGGCTGGGCATGAGGCTTTTATTTACCAGTGTGTGGACTGGGCATAAGGGAATATTATATTAATTAGTCTGTGTGGGCATCTTATATTTACCAGTCTGTGTGGGGACTTATATGTACCAGTTCACCAGTGATTGTTACGTCAGCCCTCCAGTTCACCAGTCAGTGTTAAGTCAGCTATCCAGTCCAGCAGCCAGGGCTAGGTCAGCCCTGCAGTTTACCAGCCAGTGTTAGACCGCCCACCACAGCCACAGCAACCTCCATAAGCCATGGACCCTTTTTATCTGGCACGCATCATGGAAACAGGAGGATACTGGGGCAGCTTTAAAGGAGATCCAAACTTAAATTTTTAAAAACCTACAGGGAGATTCAATAAAAGTTCTTATCATTAAAAATGGTGCTAATTTTGCCCCAACCAATCAGAACTAACATCTGATTGGTTGAGGCAAAATTAGCACCATTTTAAACGATAAGAACTTTTATTGAATAACCCTGCTAATGTGAAAGTGTTTCTCCCCAGAATACCAATACATTGTAAGATTCTTCTCTAGTAAGTTGCATTTAGTACATGTGAGAAATAGATTCTGTAAATAAGAGTGTTGTTGCTAGTACCACCCACAGCCCATGAAAGAACCACGCCCCCTGACCACAGTTTTCACTGTCTCTATGCACAGTGAGATTTCTATAAAGATGTCTCCACACCAATATGGAAGTCCATGAAAAGACTTTGAAACTGCTTGTTACCCTGCAATTTATTTACCAGTCAGTGTGAGTTGCTGAAAAATAAACTGCAAGGTAACAAGCAGCTTTCAAAGTCTTATCAGGGACTTCCATATTCTATTTTTTTATTATTATTATTATTTCCTACCAAAAGATAAAGCTTCCAAATGTACCTAGATTGTCTGCTTATTCAGTGTTGGCACATCAGGTAAGGCACCAGGTTTGAAAATTCATATTTTAGAAGGTCACAAGTTCAATACCCCAATACCCTTATCTTTTATGTTCCAAAAAAGATAAGACTTTAAAATGTACCTAAAATTTTAGCTTTTTCTCTGGTGGCTCACCTGGTAAGATGCCAGTATTATAACCACACAGTTCAAGTTTGAATCCCCATACTTCATTTTTGTTTTTTGTTTCCATTTTGTAGTAAAAGATTCTACATATACCAGTGTTCGATATAGTATCTCTGTTAGCCAAGAAGTAAGAGTTCTGCTTTTAGCAAGACAGAGTAAATGAACACGTTGCAGGTTCTATTCCTCAGACTTACTTTTATTTTTTTTTATTTTTGTTGAAATGTTAATATTCTGTTTTTTACATCCCTGCAATCTATAAAATACACTGCAAAGATTACTTCTTTGTATGAAAAGTAAAGGATTATATCATTGTTAGAACATAAGCATTGAATGTGTTTAAAAACAAAAATCTGAAATCCCTGTTCTGTGTCAGGGAGAGGGAGGGTCTCTGTGCTGTAATGTGATTGGCTGACAGCTTCTAGGAAGCAAGGTTGCAAGTTCCTTGTTTTGATCTTTTGAGCTCTACAGAGCATGTGCCTGTATGGCTTAGGGGGTTTACCCAGCTAAGGTGGATTGTGGGAGCTGACCCCTAGTACTCACAGGTTGTTTTCATAAATCACCCAATGGTCACAGCAAAGGGAGAAGGGAGACAGCTTGTTGTATGTTTGTGAATGTGCTCTGTCTATTGGGATAATGTTGTCTGGAGACTTAAGTTTCCCTTTAAATATTTGTTTAAAGTGCCAAAAGGTCTAGGGAAGTTCCTTCCACAAGTAAATAAGGATTTTTAAAGATAGTGGTTGAATAAAAGAAGAAAATAGAATATATATTTTGTTTACCTACCAGCAATAGTGAGGGAAGCATTTCGACTAACTGCTTCTCCTAGAGGGTTTCTAGCCACACAAGTATAAATCCCTTCATCAGATTTGCCTTTGCGCTGGTTAAGGCGAAAGAAGAAAAGAGATCCCTCAGGCAGCTGTTCAAATGAGCGCTGGGCTTTATCATCTGTGCTTGTTTCTACATTCTCTCCATTACGGCGCCACTCTATGATGGGTTTTGGATTTCCCTCCGCTCGACAATTAAGTGTAGCTGGTTTATCCTTTAACACAATTAGGTCTGAAGGATGTTCGATGATTCGTGGTGGAAAGTCATCTGATTGTGTCTTTGAGCCTACAAGAGATCAAACATGCAATTTTTAAATTGGATGAATCAAAATAAAGATTACATTTTTTAAAAATATTTTAATATTATTTTATTTGTAATTATATTCACAAATTAGATTGCAGCACAGCGGCAAGGAAACTGATTTCCGAATACCCTTGTGCATAGACATCAAAGATACTACCAATGTGATTGAAATTATCAATGCATGCAGGGTCCATTCTGGCAATTTTTTATTCCACTCATGTAGCATTTGTCATTAAAAAAAGGTAATTACCGTCTAAAATATATTTTCTGAACATGTAAAAAAAACAAATCACTGTATCAGTAGGTGTGTATTAGAGATGGACTAGAACTTGAACTCAAACCCGAGTTCAAAGGGATTTTACAAGTTCATACAAATTCGGACTTTGCAAACGTTTTGGCATGGGGGGATCTTATATTTACCAGTCTGTGTGTGCTGGGCATGAGGGTATCATGTAATTACAAATCTGTGTGCTGGGCATGGGGGCATCATATATGTTTATGTCTGTGTGCTGGACATGGGGGCATTATATATGTACGTGTCTGTGTGCTGGGAATGGGGACATCATATATTTACAAGTCTGTGTGCTGAACATGTGGCATCTTAAATTTAGTTTGTTCTGGGAATAGGGGCACCTTATATTTAACAGCCTGTGTGCTGGGCATGGGAGCATCATATATTTACATGTCTGTGCTGAGTAGGGGGACATCATATATATTTACAATTCTGTGTGCTGGGCATGGGGGCATCTTATATTTTACAGTCTGTGTGGACTGGACATAAGGCTTATATTTACCAGTGTGTGGGCTGGGCATCAGGGTATATTATATTTAATAATCTGGTGGGAATCTTATATTTACAAGTCTGTTCTGGGCATAAGGACATATGGGCATTATATGTGTACCAGTCTGTAAATGTTCAAGGATTTTCGAATTTTCTGAATTTGTTGAATTTGTGGAAATGATCCAGCCATATGTCCCAAATTCCCCCTATATGATGCAAACTGTGGGGGAGAGAAGTTAATGTAGTCTTATAATCTTGGACTCTTATAATTCCAAGCCTGTTGCTGGGCATTGGGGCATCTTACATTTACCAATCTGTGTGCTGGCATGGGGCATCTTACATTTACCAATCTGTGTGCTGGCATGGGGCATCTTACATTTACCAGTCTGTGTGCTGGGCCTGGGGGCAACATATATCTACAAGTCTATTTCCAAGTCTATTTACAACTCAATGGTTCTGCTGCTGTGAAGTGTTACCCTTTTACCCATTTTCCCTTGCATGATGCATACTCTGAGGAGGAATAGCCAATGTGGTGAGGGGTATGTCCAGTGGGGCCAAGCCTGCCAGGTTCTGCATTATCATTTTGTCTGCCTTTCCCTATTTGTTGCAAATATATGATGGAAGTTTTGTGCAAATGCATATACTTTTAAGGAAAAAAAGCAGTATTTCTCCATAACTTGCCATTTCAGCATTTTGTCTGTGTATAAATAAATGCTTCCCAAAATGCCTGTTTGCAGGACCCCTAATAGAGAGCGTTATGGTCTTGCCCTTGACCCAGTGCCGGGGTTGATTCATTTTCTAGAGATCTGAGCATATTTGACACACACAAATGGCAATCAGTAGAAATTCCAAGGTACTGTGCATCCTGAGGACATTTACAGAACCTAGAATCTCAACAGCAGGGAATATCAAGGGGTATAAAAAAATAGAGAGAGGAATACCGGTAGGTAGAATAACTAAGTATGCATAATATAAACTAACAGGGCTATTTTATAAAAGTTCTTATCATTTAAAATGGTGCTAGTTTTGTACAATCTTTCCCAGGGGTGTCCCTATGGTTTTTGGCACCTGAAACAACTTTTGAATGTCGCGCCCCGCCGCGACAAAGTGAGCGTGGCTTTGTGTGGGGGTGTGGCTTTGTGTGGGGTGTGACTTTGTGCGTGGGTGTGTTCTCTATTGTTATGACATCAATTATAGAAAAACCCCTATCTTGTTCATCAGCCAATCCTTCAATATAGTGAATCCAAAACAAGAGAAAGCAAGGATATATGGCTAAAAGGTATACATTTATTCAATAATATTTAAAAATTCATCAATAGTAATAAATAATCATAAATAGTAATAAGTACGTCTACCCCTCACACACGTCCCCCCTCACAGATGTTCCAGCCTAACCCAGTGGATATACGATCATATAAATATGTCCTGTGGCCAACAACTCAGCAAACAGGTAAGTATACTTATCAATATGTCTCAGTCAAGTCATGTACGTCCGTGCACGGTAATCAATTGAATAGTGCACTATTCAATTGATTACCGTGCACGGGCGTACATGTCAGTTAGAAGCCAATCACAACTTCTTTCTTCCCCACCAGCTCCATTAGAAGACTTGTCTCTCCCCAGTCCCTCTTACCCTAAAGGACCCTTACCTGCTTCCATATTTTAGCTGAAACTCCCAGTCCACAGCTGTTCTGGTGGAAGGGGCATGCATGGTAGGAGCTGTATCCTCTGGCTACTGTCAGCAGTTGTGCACACACTCACTTTCACACACACACGGGCATAACTAGAACTCAGTGGGCTTCTCAGCAAAATTTTGAATGGGCCCCCCACGCCACTCTATCTATCTATCTATCTATCTATCTATCTATCTATCTATCTATCTATCTATCTATCTCTATCTATCTATCTATCTATCTATCTATCTATCTCTATCTATCTATCTATCTATCTATCTCTCTCAGCGTGATAGACCTTGGATGCTTTACAGTCACCGGGGGCCACAAGCAACAGCCAGAAGGGCCGGATTTTGAGTTTGACACATGTGGTGTATACCTTTGTCTGTCTTGTGTGATGGGGTATGCTTTTGTGTTTATGAGTGTAAAACTAACTTTTGTTTTGTGGTGTTAGGAGAGTAAGCTTTTGCATTTTATGCTATAAAACTTCAGGTTTCTGTGCAGGGTGGGAAAGTAGGCGTGGTGAGTGTGGCGTAACATAACGTGGGGGTGGGGCGTGACATAACAAGGAGGCGGGCCAGCATTCTAGGGGTGGTGGGAGGCAGTGTTAAGGCAGGGTTAGGGACGTTCCTGGGACATTCTGGGGCATGGTCACTGAAAGGGGGCATGACTGGGGAGGAGACTCAAGTCTCCTCTCAAATCTGGGATTCTGGGGTGGTTTCGAGGGAGTGCAGAAGACCACCCCAGAATGAGGGAGACCCCCAGACAATCCGGGAGGGGTGGGATACCTGAGATTTGTGCTATTTTTCTTTTTATATCTATTGTCTATAGTATTACCATGTCCTTTCAGAGGAGAATTGATACCTGAGTATCTGGGTTGACTCCCATTATGATGTCATCTCGGATGTAATAATAAAAGTTGATTTCATTCACTTTCGGCTCACTGTATATGGAGTATCAGGTACCAGATATAATCACTTTTTTGAATGTTTGTTAGGTAGTTTACGGCAACCATAATTTCTATGCTACCTTACCTACTTTAGTGGTGGAGGTGAACGTGGAACCTGTGCATACACTATCCCTAATTTAATACTTAACATATGAGTACTGTGGTTGTACCATTAAAGGGACACAATACTTATGCAGTAAATGACTGCCCTCTGGCTCCTATCCCAGTCATTATCACTGACATATCCCCCATTTTTCATATTGGTATAATTATTGTGGATTTATATAGCACCAACATCTTCTGTGTCGCTTTACAATTATATGTACACATTCACATCAGGCCCTGCCCCGAAGAGCTCACAATTTAAGCACTTTTATTTGACACATACAACCTATCAGTATGTCTTTATGATTGTGGGGGAAACTGGAGTGTCTGGAGGAAACCCACACAAGCACGGAGAGAACATACAAACTCCTTGCAGATGTGTCGAACTCAGGACCTCAGCACTGCAAGGCATCAGTGCTAACCACTGAGCCACCACGCTGCATTCATTTTTATTTAAATATGCAATGGCGGATCAACAAACGACGCCCAACCGAATGCATACACATGTGCGATTATCAGCCAAAGCGACCTTTTGTCGCATGCATGGAATGCGCTCGGGGGTTGTTCGTCAGTCCATGCATTGATGTACGAGGCTATGGAGGGGGAGAGGGTATATAGGTTGATTAGAAAAATGTTAGATTAAAAGATGTGTACTGTACACTGGCCATTACTGAAAACTATAATAGGAGAATTCACAGAGGAGCGCTGCAACCGCGCAACGCTCCTTTCTCCCCTTATGGTTGCGCTAACCGATTTACGATCGGTTAGCACAACGTTAAGTCTCACTTTGCGGCTGCTGGGCGAGTCCCAGAAGAGGCACTCGCGCAGCCGGCGCAAAGTGATTTACCAGAGGCTGCACAGGTCTTAGCACGTAAGTATTTAACTTAATAATACTTAATAATACTTACTTACTTACTTAATAATACTTACGTGCAGATGAGATTCACCCAGAGCCATGCAGCCTCTGGTAAATCTCGTACGGGAGATTTCCCAGAGCATTTGCGGCTCTGGGTAAATCTCCCTGTAAATCTTCCCAACTATCACTGTGGCATTTTTTTTTCTGTCCCCTATTTCTTTAGATATTCAGTCTGAAACATCTTACATTTTAGCTGTCAATCAAGTTTCTTAGTATCATAAACTCTTCTGTTATGTATAGTTTATCTGTAGCTGGAATGGTGACAGTTGGTACATGAACTGCATGGTGGGAAATTCCTTCTCCCATCACTGCCTCATAGGGATTACTGAGCATGCTTACCCTCCCAGACAGTCAGATACTGTAGTCTGGCAGGGGGCTAAGGGACTGAGCTTTAGCAAACAAGTATGGGTTAGTCATGCTGCAACATGGACACGTTTGAGTAAGTGCATATTTTCATTTATAGATTAAAATGAGGCAAAATAATTTTATCAGTATACAATTCCTTTATGTAAATGACAGAGATAGATTGATAGATAGAATAGATAGAGAGATAGATAGATAGATAGATAGATAGATAGATAGATAGATTGATAGATAGATAGATAGATAGATAGATAGATAGATAGATAGATAGATAGATAGATAGATAGATAGATAGACAAGCAGACATGATAGATGGATAAATCGACGGATCAATAGATAGATAAATAGACCTTAATAGCAGTACAGTAATATATACATTAATATAAAAAAATTCTTGTTTGTTTTTTGATCTTCTAAACAGTTATACTGTAAATACCATAAAGGAAGCAGGTTTACCGGTATGTAAATCATTAATATGTACTTAAATACAATTTTTTTTTTTAAATAGAAATAATTTTTTACAGAAGTTTGGACTCTCTGTTAACCAGTGGGATCTAATATAATTCTATAAGCATTATGAAAACCTCACATGAAAATGCCACCATTGAAGATAATTAATTTATTAGACTCCAAACTGCACAGATTGCTGTCTGTGGGAGATCTAACTCTTTCCTGGGGTGTTAATTCACTTGGCTTGTTTTTAGGCTAAGCAGCTGTAAAACAATGGTTACATACAAAAAGGATTTCTTCTGTAAATTTTGTATACCATATATACTCGAGTATAAACCGACCCGAGTATAAACCGAGGTACACAATTTCACCTAAAAATCTAATAAAAGTTGTTGACTCGAGTATAAACCGAGGGTAGAAACTTGGCATTCAAGATGTTTGGAAACTACAACTCCCAGCTAATAAAGCATGCTGGGAGTTGTAGTTTACAAACATCTTGAATGCCACCCTCACTTGGCATTCAAGATGTTTTGGAAACTACAACTCCCAGCATGCTCTATTAGCTGGGAGTTGTAGTTTACAAACATCTTGAATGCCAAGTGAGGGTGGCATTCAAGATGTTTGGAAAAATACAAATCCCAGCATGCTTTATTAGCGTGGAGTTGTAGTTTACAAACATCTTGCCACCCTCACTTGGCATTCAAGATGTTTGGAAACTACAACTCCAGCTAATAAAGCATGCTGGGAGTTTGAGTTTCCAAAACATTTGAATGCCACCCTCACCCTCAAACCCAGTTAAGTTGTACCTGTGAGCTCTCTTATCCAGGATCTGTGGGCTCTCCTCATCCATGGGTTCCTGGGACTGTGTGCTGGTAAGTTCCTCTCCATTCCGGCAGCAGCGTCCTCTCCATTCGGCAGCAGCGTCCTCTCCATTCGGCAGCCGCACGATCAGTCATGTACTGCGCCGCGGCTGACCGGCAATAATTGGCGCCAATTAGTGACGTCAGCCGGCGCGCCAGTACATGGACTGATCGTGCGGCTGCCGGAATGGAGAGGACGCTGCTGCCGGAATGGAGAGGACGCTGATCTTTAATGGTGAGTGACTCGAGTATAAACCGAGTCCGAGTTTTCAGGCTGATTTTTCAGCCTGAAAAACTCGGTTTATACTCGAGTATATACGGTAGGTTAATGTGTAATATTTAACTGAATTATATATAAAACTTTTCCTTATTAAATTAAAGGGAAGATCAGTGCAAAAACAAATGCTTTCAGGAACAAAAACATTTTCTCGGTTCGCTCACCACTTAATTTCCCAGCAGCTTTAAGTTTAAAGGTGATGTACTTTTAAGTAGTGAGGATGGCCTTCCCCTTAAAGATGTAGGTGAGCATGCTTGGAAGAAAAAGGGCAAATGAAGGATCTCAAATAGCAGCATATAATGAAATATATTTAAAATATTATTTATAAATTAATATATATATATATATATATATATATATAAATATATTTTATTTTTTTTTAACTGAAGAGAATATATAGAAATACAGAGGTGTGAAGTTGCATAACAATAACCCCTGCAAACCCCATGATGGCAGGAATGCCCAGGAACTAAAAGGGCATGCCATTAGTATGCCAGGTACCATGATTAGCTGTTTTTCACCTTTACTTAAGTAAAGGTAAAGGTTTTGATTAGCTGTGTTCACCTTTACTTAAGTAAAGGTGAACACAATCAGCTGTTTTAAAATACTGCCGGTCCAGTTCCGGTGTTTTAAACAGCTGATCCCATGCACCTTTACTAATATACATGCATTCAGCTGTAGTAATTGGCCTGGCTAGGTAGAAGGGGGTGTCAAACCACAAAACTTGCAGGGGGGGCTGGGCCTCTGGAGTTTCAATACCGGAGGTGTGTGTAATGTAAATCAAGACTGGGATGAGATGAGAGCCTGTGACAACATTCACAATGCACCCTGTTCTAAATGCTGCCTATGACTGCCACCTAGATATGTAAATAACAGAAAAATGGTCTATACAAATGTAGCTGCACAGCTGGAGATATATATATAAAAATTGAATATATTTTCAAATATCACAAAGAGGAGAAGGTTCTAATGATAATAATTGGTCAAAGTAGTGAAATCACAGTGATAAAAACGTTTGACAAGCAGCACTGTATGTAACCCTTTAAAATTTACATAGGGCAGACAAGCATGTTTAAATAAATTGGTTTCCTAAAATAACATGCACTTTGCTAGTAGAATATTAATAGCAATTAGGGGATTTAAATTATACTTTTGTGTATTTAGCAAGGATAATGAAATTAATGTGAATTTCATACTAGTTTCATACTATAAAACTTCTGACCAGGTCAGAGCAGGTGAAGTCTTTCAGTTTATAATCAAGGCAAGGATATGTTAAAAAGAAATGCAATGGTTGAAGAGCCCAACCGATCCTGTATGAGATCTTTTGGATAGGTGCGCATGTGGGTTAGCAGGGGTGAGAGGAAGGCGGCCAGTGGGAGAGACAGTGTGGACCTTGAAAAACATATTTTTCTTGTTCCAAACAAATCTTTCTCCTGTGCAACCCCAAAATTAATACTGCTTCCTCTTACTCAAACCTTTCTCTCTTGCAGCTAATTAAAAATGAATTATATTCTTTAAGTTTAAGTTACTAGTTTATGGTGCAACGACAGGAGCGTCAGGAGACCAGGGGCCCCAGCCTTCCTACCCTCAGGGACCTTTACTCTTGATATTATATTCCTTAAGCTCTCAACAAAGCTGGAATGCAACTCAACATCATAGATATCCAGTCTTTCCCCACTGAGCTGTGGAAGTGACATCTTAAGCACACGTGTTTTTTGGGAAGCAGGAGGGAGCTAGCATTTGTAATCCTGTAGCCTATGCTGCCAGCCTCATGACCTTGGAGGAAGGGTGCTGCATTGGTGCCTTATCTCCTTAATAAATACGATTTTGATTCCCTCTACTTAAAATTTTAATTTGGGTCCTTCCTAAGCAAAGGGCCAACATAGTAAATGACTCAAAGCTGTCATGTACTGAACCATAACAATGTTAGCATTAGTCCTTTTACACTCCTAGTATACAACATCTGTATGTTATCTTTTCATCATAGTCTGTATAATTATGTGTTTCATTTCCATTTAATTCCAGTATACAGGTGGCACCATTTAAAAAAAAAAAATTACATGCGCACATAGGGGCTTATTCAATAAAAGTTCTTATCGTTTAAAATGGTGCTAATTTTGCCCCAACCAATCAGATGTTAGCTTTCAAATCTTACATAAGTTCTGATTGGTTGGGGCAAAATTAGCACCATTTTAAACGATAAGAACTTTTATTGAATCTCCCTGATACTGTATAAAGTAACAGGCAGTGGAGTAACTAGAAATCACTAGGCCCCCCTGTGGTTTCCTGGGAGGAGGCTATATCTAGCATAAGAAAAGTAAAAAGATGTGGTCCCCTTGGCTCCAGGGCTCCCCTGCAGTTGCTCCCCCTGCTCCCATAGTAGGTATGCCCCAGATTATATGTACAATCGTCAGGCTGTGTATGGGCAATCGGACATTATTTTGTCCTGCAAACACACATACAATGCTGGAAAAACAAACACAAAAAGGTTGTGGGATTCTAGCCTAAAAATGTTTCATTGGTGCAAAAATGTTTATTTACAGTGATTTGTTTCCCTTCTCTCTGCTTTTGTGTAAACAGACACTGAGAAATACACTGACACACAAATAAGAAGGGGAAAATTACACCATTATACATTTAAAGACATTCACGGCTCTTTTCCAAACAGATAACATCTGGAGGCTGATTGATTACCACTTGACAATTACAAAAACTTCCTGACAAACACTTCACTTGGAAAAGGAGATGCTTGAATGGCACCAAAACATAAGAACAACAATAGTAACCCTCAGCGCTGTTTACCTTCCTCTTGCGTCTTGAGTTTCTAAAGCTCAAATTGCTGTGTGCATCTTATACTACGAGTTTATGTTTTTCATTATTGTTCTTAGAGCAATAACAAAGAGATACATATTACAAGTCCATGTATTATTCACAGGCTAATCATAATTTTAACAGTGTTTTAAGGTTTTCACATAAATACATTACGAAGCACAGCTTGAGGACATTTTGGGCACCTGCATTGGAATTGCTGAATGTGATTGCTTAAGTTCTCTTCAGAGTGATAGCTTCTAGTGATTTACATACTAATTCTGTGTAATTGCTGCATACCACCTGACAGATGTTTCATTATAGGAGCCTCTTAAGAACAGTAAAAAGAAAAAGTCTGCTGTAAGTTCTGGGCTCTGCGCACTTCATAGTGAAGACTATTCAGCACGAAAATGGATTTTAAAAAAAAAACAGAATTAGTGTTGTGATAGGAAACATTGAACCAATTGGCATGTTAATGGGTTGACATTCTGTAATTAAGTAAACAAAATGTTCAAATTACCCATGATACTTCAGGATGGTTTGCAAGATCAAACGTAAGGAAACAATTTGCATGAAAAAGCAACCCAGAAATTGTCAATTTTATCAAACTAAAACATGTCTCAATGGCTATGATTTACTGTAGTAAGGTTTAATCCTCATACATATACTATATACAAACAGGGAGCTGTAATAAAAGTTCTTGTCGTTAAAAATGGTAAAAACGGTAAATTAAATCTGATTGGTTGGGGCAAACTTAGCACCATTTTTAACGATAATAACTTTTAATACATCTCCCTCAATGAGTCTTGACTTTCAATTGATCTCTGTCAGCAATGGAACAAACACTTCAACTTTTATTTTTCCTGTCATGTGTAGACACAGTCTACAATATTCTAACAGGCTTATAGCTTATTTCCAGAAAGTAATACTCACTGTCCAAAAGATGAATTTCCATCCAGATGATTATAATAAAGGGTACAATTCTCCAGCAAGACATAGCTACCCAGTGGTTTTATATCTGGGTTCCTTTAATCCACAAACGAAATCCTATAGGATATGGAGCAGCCACAAACTTCCCATCATATCTTACAGCTTTGTTAGTCCTTTCTTTAATGAAAGCAGCTTAGAAATCTGTCCCAGCTACAATTATCTACAGTCTAATGAGCCTTGACTGTGAGCAAGTTACTAGTGTATTGTCATTTCCTTTTTCCTAACCAGCAATCTGTTGTTAGAGGTGTGACTGCAGTCCCTCCCATTCCCCATGCACAAAGACAATGCAAAGTTACTAGTTAACTAAGCTTTTTTTTTTTTTGCCCTGGTGTCATCGTTTAGCACCATTATGATATTCTAAGGTTGTATTGCTTTTAAAATGCAATTCTGAATTAAGCTGAATTAAGGCCAACTATAAGATTTATCTTATTTATCTTTTTGCACTAAGGGACTCAATAAATTGCAATGTGTGTAGCAAATTTAGTTTACACAAAAATAAAATAACACAAACTGCTGCCTTAAATTAAAAAAAAACCACAGACTTAAAGAAAACGCAACATAAAACACAAGTTCCAGCTGCTATGAAATTTAAAAAATATGTATATAAAGTACCGGTATGCTACACTTATTGCTTGAATAATGCCAATTCCGAATGGACAGGCACAGAAAATGTGTGAATACAGCCTTAAAGCAAACGCAACATATAACGTAAGCTCACAACAGCTGCTAGCTACAGTACAGTATACAGTGTAAAATAATCATTTAGAAAACAGCAGTGACTCTTATCTTTCTTTCTGGCAGAGACCAATTATTTACATATCTGCATGTGTTTTAGACATATTGGTTCACACATTTTACAGAAACCTTTAGGATATCCATATATTTATTCTGGCTCAATAATAGGCTATTTTCATCATAGAAGCTGGGGAGTATTGGGGCTATGTTACAACTTTGCCTAAATTCCATTTAAAATCTAAAAAAGCTATTTAATTTACCTTCAGTGCAAGACCTAATTTTTCCTTTAAGTTATAAAATCTATGAACAAAAGAACACATTATTGTAACCTGTTTTAAGTGGCTTTAGTAAACACAATGCAATTACACATCTGGTTTAAAGAAGAGCAGCAGTTAAATGTTTAACATAGCAGAGGTCATCAGAGCTACAGCTATGTGGGCTAAAGTTCTAAGTGGAGTGCCTCAATGTTCTGTACTGGGGCCAGGGACACTTAAATTTAATCTATTTATAAGTGACCTAGAAGTGGCCATTGAGAGCAAGGTCACAAAACTATGTAGAGATTGGGAAACTTTAAATCATGTGCAATTGCTGCAAGCAGACCAAGATAGATTCTCAAAATAAGCAGCAAAATGGCAGATGAGATTCAATGTAGATAAATGTAAGGTGATGCATTTCGAGGTGAACAATACTTGTGCCACCTATACCATAAATGGCTCTGTTTTAAGGGAAGTAGATATTATTCTCCGTTTTTACAAGGCATTGGTAAGACCTCATTTTGAATATGCGGTGCAGTTTTGGAATCCCATATACAAAAGGGACATCTTGGAAATGGAAGCAGTTCAGAGAAGGGCAACTAAAATAATTACGGGAATTGAGGGGCTTGACTATGCAGGAAGACTAGACAAGTTAGGGCTGGAGAAGCAGCAATTGCATGGGAATATAACCACTTTATACAAATATATAAAGAGGCATTTAAAAAAAGCTTTGTAGTGCATTGTTAACAAATAGGTAATTTTAAGTAAGGACTCGTGGACATCCTTTAAGACTAGAATAAAAGAATTTTCAGGTTAGGAAAGGTTTCTTTATACTGAAAATGGTGAAACTGTGGATCTGTCTTCTGTCTTCCAGCAGAAGTTCACTGAATAGCTTTGAAAGTAGAATGAATAATTTTCTAAAAATTACTGGTATTAAAGGGTAACTGTGGTCTCCAAGTCTTCCAAACTAGTAAGAATTATATAAAAAGCCTCCCATCGTACTCTCATCTCTAGATAAAATGTGTGAGAAGTTATTGCTGAAAAGGTTCAGCAATATTACTTCCTGCTTGAACATTTCCTATTTTCAGCCATGTGACCAGCTTGCAGTCATGTGACCAGCCCCTGCCTGCATTAATAGGATCCCCTTCTCAACTGTTATTTTTTTTCCCAGTAACTTCCTGATTTCCCCAGCATTAAGTCTTTACTGAGCATGTCACTGATGTCACTGAACCCTCTGGAAGCAGGAAGTTTGAACATTCACCCCAATGTCATTTCTCACAAGCTGAAGCCAGAGATGTGGTTGTCAGCTCATTATAAAAGAAATACTGCAGACTTTCATTTAACCTTAATTTGTTTCAATACTACAGTTGCCCTTTAATACATATAGTTCTTGTTGATCCTGGGATCCTTTCCAATTGCCCTTTGGAGTCAGGAAGCAGCACCCCCCTTTTCCCTTTTTTTGCCTTGCTGTGGATCAAATGATAGGTAGGGTTAATGAGTAGGTTTAAATGGTTGGACTAGATGGGCATATGTCTTTATTCAACCTCTATTGCTTTGTTACTGTGATGCTGTTTTGCTACAGTTTTTATTGTCGGGATAACCTTGAACAATTATCAACATGATAATCAGACCAAGAGTATAAATAAAGGGCATGTCCAGCCCCCAAATCAAAAATTGCCCACATTGTAGGGACCCCCCCTAAACCCTAAATCCCATTTAAAACAGGCCACACATGGCCACCTTGATTCCCTCTGCCTCTGCGTCTTCTGTTTCTTCCGGCAAAGTCAGCCAATTATGGGTGTGGCTGCCACTCTTAAGAAGGAGCCGAGGGAACAAAGGTGTGTAAGTTCATTTCTGGCCCGAGCTCATGCCAGAGCCCTAAGAGACAATGATAGATACCTTATTGCACAGAGACAGGCTCCTACTTAGTTTCCTGGACTTTCAGAAGGCAATGCAGGACAGCACAATGTATGCCTGCTGTTGTAGGTTTAAGCTGAACGTTCATTAATTTACAAATATTCGGCCGTAGAATACCATTCAGTAAACTACATCAAATGGTATTTAATGGGGATCGTGAATTTACGATCGCTTTATCGTAGATTTACGATCGTTATCAGTAATCTCTGATCATTTTCGTTAATTTCTAATAACAATCGTAAATTAACAAACATTAAAATGATTGATTGTTAAAGGTGTGACATCGCTAAAAAGTGATACCGCACCTTTATTACTATGGCCCAAAGTGCTGCTCTTACCTTACCACAAGTTAATACACCCCCTTGCGATATTGCATTGCCTGTTTGGTTATTGCCTATATATTCTAAAAAAAACTGTTATCTGCCCATCTTGACAGTATCCATTTAAAGGGCAAATCCAGCCCTCAAATAAAAACCTATATACAGGTAAATCACCCCCCAAAACCCTAAACTAATGGTTTGAAGTCTGAAATATATAAGTCTAACCTGAAATCCTGTACTATGTCTTGCTGCCCCTGTTTCTGCTTCCTGGTTCTTCCAGTAAGCAACTGTCAGTTATGAATTTGACAGTTGACATCACAGCCAATGACTGAATGCTAATCCCCCTAGCTGCCTCTTCTGGGCATGCTCAGGCTCAGTACCAGGTCACTAAATTGCTCAGTTTCCATGAGGCATCCAGAAGCATAGCAGGCATACAGTAATGAATTCAGAGGACAAAGAACAATATATCAACACATTTTAAAGAGGCCATTTTTTTCTAAAAGATATTATGAGGGTGAAGTTGTCCTTTAATAACTATATTCTGCTTTAAATAACTATGACTTTTAAGAGGTATAAAATATAATAGTATTTAAAATATTTATGAAGTCATTATTGTTAACAGATAGTATTTTTTAATAAATAGTATTTTTTAATAATAGTCAAAACTAATATATTTTCTATATGTTAATATACAGTATATGTAAAAAGTCCCACACAATATTTATTCAAATAGACAGATTTGTCTTCAATCAGCAGACATGTTGTTTGTGGTATGTTGTAGATCATGGTTAAATATAACTACGTAAAATATAATTATGTATAAATATTATTTATCATCAGCTCAGTTCAGTGGGGGTTTTAGAGCTCACAATTGCAATGGAAAAAAAAAACAGGAAATCTTAAAAGGTTGTTTACCAATTGATAGAAAGTAACCCACATTTAAGTGCTAAAAAAGAATGGTATGTGACCATTGTCCATCCTTTTCTTGAAATTTTGAAAACAGGATATCCACGTCATTGCTTCTCATAGAAGTTACTATAATGTCTTTTAGTTGACAGGAAATATTTTGAGGATGAATAAAGAATCCAAAAATGGATCATTGTTTATAATAATAGTTTTTACTATGCTTTCTACTGTTCTTATACTTGCAGTGTTCAAGATGCCACTAAAATAATGTAGCGTGTAACACTATAGACTGTAACACTGTGGACCCTTGTACAGCTACAATAGGGGCCCCTCCTCTAAACCCCACTATAAAAAGGGATAAAAATAAGAAGGTGGACCAACTGCGGAGGATCATGGGTAGATACAAAACACAATCCAAGTGAGAGTTATGAGGTCAGAGCAAAGTCTTTAAAAACTGTAAATATGATCCCTGTTCAGCTGAGCTGAAGCTGTTTAAGAATACTTCCCAATCATCTTGGTCTTGGTGGGACAGTTCAAACAGTTTCCCAATTTTAGGACTGCTATTTAATGAGTGAATACGATCAAATTAGATGCATGAATGCTACACAGCAGTAACTTTACAAGTACAGGGCATAATGTGAGAACAATTTGAAAGGAGTCAGTTCTCCTTTATCCCCCAGGATAACAGCATTCGGAGAACTCTATCTATGGGCGTATTTAGAGGGGGATTACAGGTGCTGAGAATCCCCCTTTCTGCTGTTTGGGAGGTTTACTGAATATGCAAAACCTCAAATATGGGATAAGTATTGAATGTGGAATGCGGAAGCTTGGAAGTAGCAGGCGTGTGAAGGAAGTTTCTTTATTTCTTTTTTAAGTTTTGGATATTTGTACATTAATCCCCATTAACTTTAATGGGTCTGATTTTGGACTTTTGCATTTTAAAACTTTTTAAGAAGTTCAAAAATCGGAACAGATATTTGGAAATTTGCCCATCTCTAGATGCAGTCATTAAAGTATTATTTGTTTTTGGAAGTATTTTTACCAGTACTATGAATTGGACGCATGAATAAAGTCTCATGAAACATATTAATTAACCTCTTTAGTACAACTGCTGCTAACAGTACTGATCACTGAGTTTATACACACTACTGTATGTGTACAAGGCCAGAAATGAACAACGATTTACATGGCAATTTTTCTTTTATTATAATTATATACAGTATAATAATATTATTACAATTTTGAAATACTATATAGTATAGTATTTGAGGTTGAATAAAGACATACATCCATCCAGTTCAACCCATCTAGCAATATCCTCATTTGCTGCTTAACTGTTGATCCAGAGGAAGGCAAAAAAAAACACCAAATTTATGAAGGGGGAAAAAATTCCTTCCTGACTCCAAGTGGCAATCGGAAATTTCCCTGGATCAACTCTACTTTATGTATCAATACCAGTAACTTGCAACATTCCTTGTTTGCAGAAACTCATCCAGCTTTTTTTTTAAACTGACCAATGAACCTGCCATTACAACGTCCACTGGAAGACAGTTCCATAGCCTTACCGTTCTCACAGTGAAAAACCCTTTCCGAGCTTGAAGCCTAAACCTTTTTTCTTCAAATCTTAAGGGATGTCCTTTGACATGTTCTATTGGTGAACAATGCCCCAGATAGTTTATTGTATGGCCTGTTAATGTATTTATACACAGTAATCATATGCCCACGCAAGCACCTTTGATCCAGCGTACATAATTGTAACTTTTCCAGTCTCTCTTTATATTCAAATTCCCCCAATCCCCTTATTAATTTAGTTGCCCTTCTCTGAACCCTTTCCATTTCAAAGATGTCCTTTTTGTACACAGGATTCCAAAATTGCACTGCATATTCCAAATGAGGCCTTACCCAAAGGGAGAATTACATTTTACTCCCTTGAATCCATACCTCTCTCTATACAAGACAATACCATGCTGGCTCTGGCTGTTGCCGCCTGGCACTGCTTGCTACCTTTAAGTTTGTTATCCACCAAAACTCCAAGATCCCTTTCCAACAGGGATTCACTTAACACAGAGCCATTTATAGTATAAGTAGCACAAGGATTTTTAAGCCCAAAATGCATCACCTTACATTTATCAACATTGAATTTCATCTCCCACTTAGCAGCCCAATGTGACAATCTATCTAGATTCCCCTGCAATGATTGCACATCCTCTTAAGTTTTTAATGGTCAACAAAGTTTTTTTCGTCAGCAAACACAGAAACCTTGCTGACAATACCCACTTCCAAATCATTAATAAATAGATTAAATAGAAGTGGCCCCAGCACAGAACCCTGTGGCACCCCACTTAGCACTTTAGTCCATAATGATAAAGCCCCATTAACAACTACTCTCTGCATCCTATTCATTAACCAATTTTCTATCCATGTACAAATGTGACTCCCCAGACCAACAGACCTTAGCTTATACATTAGTCGCCTATGGGGGACTGTATCAAAAGCCTTTGCAAAATCCAAGTAAACTACATCTACTGCTATGCCAGAGTCTACATTTCTACTTACTTCCTCATAAAAGCCAAGCAAGTTAGTTTGACAAGATCTATTCCTCCTAAATCCATGCTGGTTACTACTTATAATGTCAGTCCTTGAAACATACTCTAGAACATGTTCCCTTATTAAACTTTCCAGGATCTTCCCCACCACTGAAGTTAAACTTACAGGCCTGTAATTACCCGGGCTGTGAACGACTACCCTTTTTGAATATTGGAATAACATCAGCCTTTTTCCAACACAGAGGCACACCAGCGGACATGAGGGAATCAGCAAAAATAAGAAACAATGGCCTAGATAAAAGTGAACTTAGCTCCTTAAGTACCCGAGGATGTATTTTATCCGGTCCAGGAGATTTATTAATATTAACCTTCTTTAGCTCTTTCTGTACCATATCCTCGGTTAACCAAAGTGCACTTGAATCTTTTATACCATTATTGCTACTATACTCTATGATATCTGTACTTGGATCTTCTATAGTATATACAGAGGGAAAAAAATTATTCAAGACATTTGCTTTATCGCCATCCTCCGTAACTAACTTATCCCCATTAATTAATGGTGCCACATTCTCAGTCCTCATCTTCTTACTATTAATATACTTAAAAAATGTTTAGGCTTAGTTGTTTGTTCAGCTATCCTAACTTCATTATTAATTTTAGCTAGTTTGATTGCTTTCTTACACTCCTTTTTACAGTTTTTATAATCCCTAAAGGCCATTTCCGTTCCCTCAGCCTTAAAGGTTTTAGATGCCTTTTTCTTCCTTTCCATTTGCCTCTTTACATCAGAATTCAGCCACATGGGCGCAGATTTATTTTTTTTACATTTATTTCCTAAGGGTATAAATTTAGATGTGAACTGGCTTAAAATCCCCTTGAACACAGTCCACTTCTGTTCAGTATATTTACCTGATAATACATTATCCCAGTTGACATTCTGAAGAGCAGCTTTTAACCTGGAAAAATTTGCCTTCCAGAAATTAAAAGTCTTTGTTAACCCAGCGCACTTTCCTTTCGATAACAAAGTCCAAATGCCACTATTTCATGGTCACTATTCCCTAAGCCTCCAGTTACCTTAATATCTATAATGCGCTCCACAATGTTAGATATTACCAGATCCAACAGAGCTCCTTTTCTAGTAGGAACCTCAATCACCTGTGAGAGAAAATTATCCTGCAACAAATTCAGGAACTCATCGCCTTTTTCTGTGATGGCAGTTCCACCACACCAATCAATGTCAGGGTAATTAAAGTCCCCCATAAGGAGCACACTCCCCAAACTTGCAGCCCTCGCCAACTGCATATGAAGTTGACTTACCTCCTCTCTGCTAGCATTTGGCAGCTTATAGCAGACACCAACAATGACATTACCCCCTTTCCTGTTGCCTAATTCCACCCATATTACCTCCACTTTATCATCCATATCACCAGTTATCTCTTCTTTTAAATTTGGCTTCAATTCTTTTTTAACATAAACACATACTCCTCCCCTTTTCCTTTTTTTTCTGTTCTGCCTAAACAAGGCATATCCTTCTATATTTACAGCCTAGTCGTGAGAACTGTTCAACCACATTTCTGCTATACCTGTTACATCATACATTTCATTCAATGCCATCATTTCCAATTCCCCCATTTTGTCAGTCAGGCTTCATACATTTTAGATTATGATCCTGTAATTTATTCGTACACTTTAATACACATGCCTCCCTATCCCCATGCTAGCCCCACCCCCCTTTCCGCCCACCACTGGCCTATCTACACCCTGCTTTCCTCCTGGGCAATCTATCCCAGTGAGACTGCTAATACCCTCCCCCCCAAACCTAGTTTAAAATCTCCTCCAACCCTCTAGCCATCTTCTCCCCTAAAACAGCTGCACCGCCATCAGTGAGGTGCAACCCATCCCTACTAAAGAGCCTGTAGCCGACAGCAAAATCTGCCCAGTTCTCAATAAACCCAAACTCTTCTTCCTTACACCACTCTCTTAGCCACGCATTAAAGCTTCTAAGCTCCTGCTGTCTCCCTGGCTTAGCACATGGCTGCGGTAGTATTTCTGAAAACACTACCCTGGAGGTCCTTGCTTTTATCTTGGCCCCTAGCTCTCGGAAATCATGTTTAAGGACCTCACCTCCTCCTCTAACTTTGTCATTGGCACCAATGTGAACCAAGACCGCCGGGTCACACCCGGCCCCACCCAATAATCTGTCTACACGATCCACCACATGCCGATATCTATGCCTCATACGTTTATATGGTCATGGGACTCCTTGGTGACATATCCTTATATTTTATAATAAAGGGGAGCATTATTCATGCAGTAAAAAGTGTAGGGATATGGACCATCTAAATCAAGGGATACTTTTAAATGGGAGTGGCCTTTTAAAGAAGTTGTGGCTAAAATGTTAGTGATGTAGTGTGCCTCTGTGCCCACCCCTTCTCAAAATCTAAGGCACAGCTAGAGTGGGGAGTCTGTGCCTTCAAACAGCCAATAGCATTCAATCAGTGTTTTTGTGTGAAAGTAAAACTGCTTTGCAATGGGAAGGTAAGCAGCAATGGAAGCTGTTATCACTGCTTGAATTAAATACAATTTTTCTTTCAGCTGTAGGAGTTTGAAGGGAAATGTGTATGTGTGTGTGGGATTTTGAAAATTATTTCTTTAGGTAGGTAACCGAACCGGATGTTTGGGTCCGATCTTTTAAGCAGCTGATCATGCATATGTTTCATTCATACGCGCAACAGCTGTTTAAAAACAGCTGATTGCGGAGGTTGTGAGCTAACGTAGCAGGCACAAGCTCCTCACTCCTTTTTTTTTATTTACTGTTGCTGCAGATTTAATGTAAATAGTCAGCCGGGACAAAGGGGGAGTGGCAGGCACAGACACAGACAAAAAGTGGACATTGTGTTAATGAAGCACATCTGGAAAATGAAACACGGGTACATGGTCATGTTTTTTTATTATAGCAATGATTCAACTTAAGTTAAAATTTAGGTATAGATGCACTTTAAAGGTAATCTATACTGAAAAAATAGTTTTATCCCATTAATGTAAATTATAATTCTTCCAAATGATCACTACTGTACCATTTTTTTTGAAGATCTGTCCCCTATTTCTTTAGAAAACAATATATCTTTAGAAAAATTTCAACCATCATTCAAGTGTCTTATTATCAGAAACTCTTTTGCAGTTTGTATCTGAAATAGTGACAGTTGGAAATGTGCGTTATATGATTTGAAATCGCCCCTCCCAGTACTGACTCAGAAAGTCATGTCAGATGAAAGATGGATTCAGTTTAGAGTGGGAGGGGAATAACTGGGCTTAGCAAAACAAGTACTGGATTAAAGGTATGCACATACTTACATTTATTTTTTTTATAGATATAGATGAGGAAAGTAATTTTTACAGTAGTTGCCCTTTAAATAATATATATTGCAGCAATGACCGCATTTCATTTATTTTATCCCTACAGGCTTTTTGCTGCAGAATACTGAAATACCTGGTATTAGCCAGAAATGCAATTTTTTTATGCATTTCTTTATTTGCAGACTACTGTGAATTTTGCACTACTGCTATGAATGCAGATAGTAGTGGCACTACAGATCTGACAAAGGTTTGATAATTCTTTAATAATTCAAGTTTATACATCATAAATTGAGATGGGATCTGGGTCCGAAATTGGACGGATCGTTCGGATTTTCGAGACATCAGAAAGTATTTTCAAGGGATACCGAAAGTACAAGGTTATTTTTGTTAACCCTTGGCATACAGACATTGGTAAATGGTTTGAAAATTGGCAGTGGTAAATGGCCCTTGATGATGAAGTGCTATTTGCCACTGCCAATTTGCCAACCATTTACCAATGTGCAGACATGCCAGTTTGGCATACAGACATTGGTAAAATCAAAATGGTTGGCAAGTTGACAGTTGTAAATGGTTGGCATTGTCTGTGCATCAAGTGACGTTTTATTCCTGCCCATTTTCCAACTATTTCACCAATGTCAATGTCTATGTGCCAACAATTTTACTAGTTCCAGTTTAAAGCATTTTACCGGTGTCTATGCCAACCATTTACCAGTGTCAATCTTTCAACAAATTTATCAGTGCCTGTGTGACAACCATTTTACCAGTGGTCCATGTACTAAGCATTTTTACCAATATCTGTGTGCCAAGCATTTTACCTGTTTCTGTGTGCCAGGCATTTTATCAATGTCTTTGTGCCAGGCATTTTACCAGTGTGTGTGTGCCAAGCATTTTACCAGTGTCAGTTTGTCAGTTATTTAAAAAAGTGTTAAAAAATGTTAATGATAAATTTGGATGTTTTTTTATGGAAATGATTATTGGGTTTGCTGTGCTGATTTGCGTTTGCAGCGGGGTTGGGGGGCATGTCCACATTTTGCATCATGGCCCATAGGTCTGTAGCTACACCAATGATTGAACTTTAACTGAAGTTCGAAAACGAACTAAACTTTAGGAAGTTTGGCAGTCTCTACTGAGAAACTTTACATTCTTTCTTTTCCACTGATAAGAATAACAACAATACCCTTATTTACTTCCAAGCTCTCAGTGCTGAATAGCTTAGGAGAATTTCCCCCAGGTGATTTTTCAGTGACACAATAAGGTATTTTATGCTAAGTTACCTTTGGTAATTGAATTGACTGCTATAAACAATGAATTAGGGAGAAATGGACAGGTCTTTAAATTGTTAAGCTAGAAATACCTAAGTAAATTCTTCTTTTCAATCAATTATTATATTTGATTCTTTAAAGCGATCACTTTCACAATTGATTCATTTTATTAAATTTGATCAATTTTGATGGTCAGGTCAGAAAATTTCACTCGATTTCAATATATGACAGATTTGTGAAAAATTTAAATCAATTTTTGTTTGAAGGTATTAATAAGCATACATGCACAATTATGAATCACATTAGTAAGGAACTGGATTTATATAAGAATCACATTTTAAAGGAATTGCATTAGTAAAGAAAACCTACTACAACTGTGCAGCTCTGATCTTTCGCCCCATCCACCCACCAGACCACAGGTGGAAGGTAAGAAGGCCTGCCTGAAACCTCTGCTATCAGCTGTTTTTAAACAGCTAATCACGCATATACAGGAAACATACGCGCTATTAGCTTTTTAAAAGACTGTAACCAAACCAGAAGTTACCTTCATACACGTGAATAGCTGTTTAAAAACAGCTGATCGTGGGCCTCTTGGGAGAAGAGGGGGTAGTTCACAGGCACAGCCTCCAATCTCGCAGGGGGGGGGGGGGGGGGCATGCAGTTATGCCCCTGTATACCCTAGTGGTAATATATTTTTTTAATGATATATTTGTAAAAGATACCAATAAATTTATCAGCCTACAGATTGTGAATAAAATCTAGTTTTACACGTTTATGGGAAATTAAGACCCATTATAAAACTGAAATAGCAGCTCCTGGATGATTTAGGCCATTAGTGTGATTCCTTGTGCTCTAAACATAATAATAAATGCTAGGAGAAGGTGGCATTCTTAAAGTCAATTGGTCAATATTCTGCTTATATGTTACTACCAAAGCACAGCATAATTTAGGTCCATGGTTAGAGTTCCTTTAGGAAATCAGTACAAACAGGTCATTAATCTGGATTTATTTAGGCAGTAACTTAACAAGAAAAATTATTAACCATTGTAATTGACAGTGAACAATGTCATCAGTGTCACATTGAAATTTGTGTACATTGAAAAATAACAACAAACGCTGTCCCAGGTAAGAAATACATAGCCAATAGATGTAGTGCACTTACTTTCCCTGCAGACCTAGGGAAAGCTAATCTAGCCTTTGTATTCAATGAAACCAAGAAATAAAGCAAGGTGCAGAACTACAAATAAAATCTTGAATCTTCATTCCATTGCTTCATAATAAAAACCAGCTTGATAAGCCAAACAAAAAGCAGCATCCTTACACCTAATGCTTTTGGGATCCTTCCTTTATCATAGGGCAATAGAGAACTACTATTTTGTTCTCTGCTCCTCTGCATCATTTATATAACTATCATAGTATATCCATAATACGGGGATTTTGTCTTTGTGAGTAATGGCTCGTTTCTGGGTGCCTTATTTTTCTCATTTAAGTTACAGCTTTTTATGTTACGAACAAGCTGGAGTTACAGTCGGTTTGCTTAAGTAATTCATTTAAGTAATTCCTTTGCTAGTACACATTTGTATGTTTTCCTCTAGGCTTTTTTAGTTTGTTTCTGTTACACATTTCAAATCTTCCAGATGTTTAGTTAATGTCTCAAGCTGCAAACTTGCATGTCATTGTCTGTTTTTTAGAGCCTAATTACTAGCTTTAATGAGGAGCAATGTAAACCGCTGGTTTTAACAGCCTGTAGAACAAATTCATTCATTTTGTTTTAATAGTAGGCGCTCATCTCTCCGTATGCGATTTATTTTTCTGTGTAATGGATGATTTAATCAAATTAATTTTGAAAAATAAAGTAATTCTCCATTTTTACTGTTTGATGGCATAGAAGCAATTATTGCAAATGCAGAAATGAAAGAAACAAATATGAAATTACAGGATTCATGTCATATTGCAAAGATCAGTTTCTTTTTTTTTCCTAAAAGAAATACATCTATCGAGGGATTAAGGCAGTGATCCATGAGAATCCTTCTTTTAATCCAATCTAGTATTTTCACATTTTAATTGAAAAATGCCATTTTGAAATCTAGTCTATAAATATTCACTATGTGACTAATTGCTTTAAAATGGAAATAACTTTTGGAAGTTTTTTTTTTTTAACTGTTTTAATTTATTTGAGATAACCGTTTAGATTCAACATTGAATACATAAATGTCAGGATAGGTGCAATTTTAGTCAGTTTATATTTAATATAATATTGATTAGAAGGGTAGATTATGAAGATTTTTCAAAAATAGTGATTCTAAAAATCGACTCCACTCTTAGGTCATCTGTTTCATTTTCTCATTGATTTATGAATATTTAAGGGGGGGGGGGTAGGTTAGGGATAGAGATGGACACAAAACTGAATTTGAACCCAAGTTCGAGCTGAACTTTATGAGTTCGGACTAACTCGAACTATTCAAACTAGTTTGGGTTCAAACTAGTTAATTTTTCTGGACTCGCGGCTGTATTTACGATAATTATCGTAAATTTGATAATTATAGAATTTACGGACCGTTTGCTAACCCTAGAATGTATCATTCGCTAACCCTCGAAAGTATCATTCGTTTTCAATAACCCTCGAATGTACGGATCGTTTTTGCTAACCCTAGAATGTATCATTCACTAACCCTCGAATGTAGTTTTCCATTTTCTGTAACCCTCGAAAGTATCATTCGTTTTCGGTAACCCTCGAATTTACGGATCATTTTCGCTAACCCTCGAATGTATCATTCACTGACCCTCGAAAAAATCTTTAGTTTTTGGTAATCCTCAAATTTATGGTCCTATTTCAGTAACCCTCAAATTTATGGTTCTATTTTCGTTAACCCTTGAAAGTATCGTTCATAACCCTCGAATTTGCCGTAACCCTCGAATGTAGCTTGCACAAAACCCGACAATTGCCCGCTCGTGTTTAAGAAGTGTTTTCACAAGTAACAATTTTGGTGATATTTACATGTTCCACAGACCATTTCCCAGGTGCCACAGCCATTTACAGTAAGTTACCATTGTTAGTTTAGCTGTAAATCACTCAGACTTATCGAACTATCACTCCCCATTGATTTTAATGGGTCCAAAATCAAACTTTAAATTTTACAGAAGTTCAAAAGTTTTAAAATGGACCGAACTTTGGCCAACTCTAGTTAGGGAAGAGGGAAACTTGGGGGGGGGGGGGGGGGGGGGGAACAAGGTTCATCTGTGTTATGGTTCTATAAATATATAAAGAGATATTATGGTTCGAGGATTTCATGAGGTTTGACTGGGTTTTCAGAAAGAAAAGATCGAACTTTACAGCCATGGGGGACCAGAGGAAGAAATAATCATTGCATGGCCTTTTTGTTTCTCTATCTTGAGGATCCTAGGTTCAGTGCCCCGTGTTTCTCACTCTTTGAGGGGTTCTCCTAGCGTATAATAGTGTTTACTCATTTCGTGGGTGTTCCATAGATCAGCTTTAGAGATGGTCAAACTATTGGGAAAGTTCGAAAGTTCGAAAACGGACCCATTAATGTCTATGGGAGGCGAAAAGTTCGAGTCAAATACAACTAAAATATTAATGTTAACTTAATGTAAATGGCTGTGGGACCTGGGAAATGGTCTGAGGAGCATGTTCCAATATCCAGGGCTTTAGTAAAATCGATTTGACTCTCGCGCGCGCTACTTTCGCGCTCGAACGTTCGAGGTAACATGGACATTTTCCTTGCGGATTCGATGCTCGCATATAGGCTTTAATGGACACTTTAATCGCGGATTCGATGCTCGCGCCTAGACACCAGGAATGCACCGTGTATACTTACCTGCATATTGTTCCAGACTGGTAGCACCTGGGCAAGAAACAATAGCCTAAAGCAAGCGCCTGTGATTTTGTTGCATGTCATATTATAGATATATTATATAATATATATATATATATATATATATATATATATATATAAGGTGCCAAAAAATCAGTTGCTAAGTTATGGCATTTGGAGCATTCTGAGGAGTGTGTAGGGGACATCTGGAAGAGTCTATATGGGGATAAATAGACTTGGTGGGGGATGTAAAATTGCATCAAATTGTTTGGGGCTGCTGGGGACACTAAGAGGTGTGTTTCTGCCAGACCTTGACAGTCTCCCGCTGTCACTGTGGGAATTAATGTTTGCTTTTTGGTTAAAATTTTATTGGTGGTTTCTGTGGCTTGTTTATTTATAAGGCTGATGTATAATTTGGATATTATACCTCTTTCTTGTACTGATTTAAGGATTTTAATTACAGGGTGGGTTGCTACTGGTATTGTGTCACTTTGAAATTCGGACAGTATCTCAATTGAAGGTAACTGAACCAGAACGAGTGGTAGTGAAAATTTTTCTTTAAGATCTCTGAATCGTAGGAGTTTTTTATCTTGTATAATATGAGAGAATAAGGATACTCCTCTCTTTTCCCATAGGTTAGCTAAGGGGATGCCTTAAAATTTTAGTGTTTTATTTGCCAGTTTTCAGATCTTGTGTTGTTGTATATGTAGTATAGTGCCTCCTGCAGGAAGTAAATATGTTCGAGTGCTTAAGAAGACCATTGGGTGTGTTGGGAAGTATGTCTGCAGGATCCTTTCAGTGTTAGGTGTGTGAGGGGTTGGGGTGTGTGAGGGGTTGGGGTGTCTGGTTTCTCTGGATCAGGCACACACCAGGGTGTGAAGTATCTGAGCTGGCCTGTGATATAGTATAGTCTGAAGTCTGGCATTGCGAGGCCGGCCAAAGATTTGGGCCTTTGTAGAGTTTTTAGTCTTACTCTAGCTCTTTCTGCGCCCCAGAGGAAGGTGAGCAGTATGCTTAGTAGTGGGAATCTGGAGGTTTGGGTCTAGTGGGAATAGAGCGGATTTGTCTCAGTTAATATATAGGCCTGATAAGGGTCCACATTGAGTAATTATGTCATAGGCCGCTTTGATTGATTGTTGCGAGTTAGCCAAATATAATATCATATCATCTGCATAGAGAGTTATCAATGAGTTATGAGCTCCTAGTTAAAATCCAGTGATACGTGGGCATGATCTAAGTTTAATGGCTAATGGTTCTATTGCTAATGCAAATAGGTAGGTTGAGAGGGGGAAGCCCCATATTGTGCCTCTAGCTAGAGGAAATGGAGAGGAGTAGGTGCCATTGACACGGATGGCTGCTGTTAGGTGAGTATATAAGAGGCAAATCCATTTTTGAAATATGGGGCCAAATCCAAAGTGTTTTAAGCATAACCACAGAAAGGGCCACTCAATAAAGTTGAATGCTTTCTGTGCATTAAGTGATAACATAGCTCGGGATCCTGTGATATCATGGTCTAGTTGTGTGTGTATAAGGGTTTTCCAAATATTAATGGATGTGGATTTTTCTGGCATGAATCCAGTTTGGTCCGGATGTATTATACTAGTAATGACAAGTTGCAATCTGTTGGCTAGGATTTTGGCTAAAAGTTTATAGTCTAGGGGGGATATTGGCCTGTATGATCCACATCTAAGGGATCTTTGCCCAACTTTTGGAAGTTAAACATTATTTTTAAAACATGTTTATAAAGACCTTCTGATTGAAGGATGTGTACATTAAGGTACTGTACCATATGCCAAAGTTGCAGGTTACTCTGCCACAAGATTTTCATGCCTTAATGTAAAGGAAACTGCAAACTAAGACACATACTTGATTTTTTTAATATAAAATGTAATAAAATGGGCAGGGACAGATTTATAATTTTTTTTCTTCTTCTCTAACCTTCTTCTATCCCCTTTTTTTTTTTTTTTAGCTCTGGGAGTTTTACTTTCTAAAGAGGGCGTGGCACAGCTAGTCAGAACTATCAATCACCCAGCCACTCCCCCTGGCACATGTAAAAACTATCTATTGTATAAAAGTAAATTTATTTCTCTGTCACTGCATGGCTAATTGAGTCAGCATTAAGATCAGGAAAGGGAATAAGCATTATCTGTTGCTCTGTGCTCTTTCTGTGCAGATAAATCCAATCCTGCAGTTAGCTGCTGTCTGTGTTAGTAAAGTCCCAATGTAGCACTGTACCTAAATAAATCAATTACAAATCCCCCCACTATACTCACACATACACATTCAAACTTCTACAGCTAAAAGAAAATCTTACTTGATTCAAGCAGTGATTACATCTCTGAATGCTATTGGCTATAGGGGGGCACAGATTAGCTCCACTGCACATGCTCCACACTCTATCTGTGCCTCAGTTTTGGGAGGGGGTGGATACATAGAGAGGAGACATGCATACTAACTAGAAGTGAGCTGAACAGGACATGAGGAGATCTAGTTACAGGGAGCACTGAGAGCAAAAAGTGATCAAGTTCCTGGCAGCACTAAAAATATAGAAAAGGATAAAAGTAAGTCATTTTTTTCAGTTTAGTTTCACTTTAACTAACAAAGACTTAGAAAAATCTCTTTTTGTGAATGGATCTCTTTGATCCATTCACAAATACTATAGTAAGCTGTCTGTGTGACAGCTTACAATATAGCAGGTGCTAAACTGTGATCACAGTACAGTACCTCCATCCGACCACCAGGGCACTCCTGCTCTTTTTGTGAATGGATCTCTTTGATCCATTCATAAATACTGTAGTAAGCTGGAATTCCATACCTTACACTGGACCACCAGGAAAGTTGTATTTATCAATGGATCTCTTTGATGCTGACTGCTAAATGTTACAAGGGGATCCAATGATGCCTGTATGTTTTTGTGCCACCCCTAGCAACTCTGTCACCCTAGGCCACGGCCTATGTGGCTGGGTGGGAAATCCGGCCCTAAAAATGGGCACTATATTCATGCAGTCAGTGACTGCTCTCTGGCTCCTCCCACAGTCTGCCCACCCCTTTAATAACATATGCATATCTGTCAGAGATAGTAGGTGTCAGGGAAATAAATGTGGGAGTAAGAGCAGTTTTGACTGCATGAGAATAGTTTTCCTTTAAATAAGTTTGCTTAGTTACTGTAGTTTTTGTTTTGTTAGTACAAGTTTGCCCACAAACACATTTGCTTTCTTTGGTTTAACAGAATTCATGAGAAATATGTGATGCACGTGTTAAAACTATTATTGTCATTAGAGATGGACTTGAACTCAAACATGAGTTTTTACGTAGACTTTTTTTGACTTTTGAGGAGTTGTCAAGGATGTTCAAATTTTTAATGATTTTATTGAATTTTTGGAAACAATCCGGCCACATGTCCCAAATTCACCAATGACAAGTATTTTTAGCAGTGCCAACTTTCTGGGTTGTCTTGTGAGGTGCTTCCCTTTCACCCGTTTTCCCATAAATTATGCAAATATGATGCCAATTGCACAATTAAAGATTAAAGGAGAAATTTAGTCCAAATAAATATAAGAATAATAAATAATATAAGAAAAAAAGAGCAGTGTTTTACCATCCTAATAACCCTAACCTGCCCATTCAGCATTTTGTCTGTGAATAAATACTGTAAATGCTTCCAAATTGCCGAATTCCTTTTTGCAGGACCCCTAATAAAGACCGTTATGGTCTTGCTCCTGACCCAGCGCCTGAGTTGATTCAGTTGCTCAGTAGAGATCAGAGCACATTTGTCCCATCCAACAGCCAATCAGTAGATATTAAGGTGGCCTTACACATTAACAATAATGGGTAAATACTGGATTCTCTGCAGTGTGTAGGAACTTAAACCGGGCAGCTGCAATGCGGACGAATGACCATTGTCGGCAGTACAGTTGGTAAGGAAAGATGAAACATTTTCACTGTTGGTATCGGCCTTTAATTTTAGTAAAGGGAGTCAATACTAGCAGTCCGTGTATCAAAGTAAGTATAGATCGGGGGAGTTTTTAGAGAAATGACTATGGTGGTTGGGGTGGGGGAGGGAGCCCTACACTACAGAAAAAAATTATAAATGGGGTGGACATGCCCTTTAAGGCCAACTACTAGACTCAGATGGCCTCTTTTGATGGGAATAGATCAGTTGGTCAATCAAATATTATCTGAATATTATATGTAAGCACAAATGTATTTTCAAATGCTTTAATATGAAGGTTGTAAGATGTGTCCCCAGTCTGCATTGACTGTAACTGAATTGGGACCTGAGGGATAATCGTGATTTGCCAATGATTTTCTTCAGATTTGCGATGGATTGACCCAAATACTGTTGTTCCAAAGGCCATGTTTAATGGGCAGACAGACCTAAACTTTAGTCTGAGCTTTGTGCATGGCATTTTGCTTATTAGCAATGTGCACTGGTTAACCTAGCTCTCAAGCAGCATACACATTGGAACCACAGAAAGTGTTGGACTTTTTTTTGGTAGGTGTTTTATATTTGCACAGGAAACTTAAGCCTTATGTACAGTATGTTAGGATGTATCAGGGTTTTTTGCTGCCTGACCAAAACTTTTTAATAGTGCCCTTGATTATTTAAAGTGGGCGTGGCTTTGACCGTGGGCATAGTTTTGTTGAAGAGCGGGGCTAAAATGTTACAATTTTGAAACTCCTATCACATATTTAAATAGTTCCTATTGCTCCTTTTTTTTGTTGCTCAAATCAAAATAACTAATTTTATAGCCTGTGCTATACATGTTGGTTCAACCATTACAATACATTAGTAACGCCATACTTTCTGTAGTATAAAAGATTTAAGGCTGCCACCATGTCAAGGTAGACACTTTCAGCAGGACCCTAACTAATCCAACTATTCTAACCTAGCCTAACAAACTAACTAAAGCTAACCTAATCATATAAAATAATTTTAACAACATCATATCTGTTACTAGGGAATTTTTTTTTTTTTCTTGACCATTCAAGGGAAAAAAATTTTTCCCCACCACTGCCTGTTTGCTGCCTTTCTTCTTCAGTGCAGGGGTGCCGCCTGAGACAAATTTCCCACTCTGCCTCATGGTAGAAGTGGCCCTGGGATGTATGTTAGGATGGGCATGGCAATATTGGGCTGCTTGTGCCAAACTTCCAAAAATTTCCAATACCGACAATTTAGCACAATTAAGACAAAGGCAATTAGGTAAAAGTAGCTTCAGGGGTTGTGGTGAGATAAGTAAGTATATCAATTAAAAGGTTTAGAATGTGGGGAAGGTAAGTATATACTGACATATAAGAATGATAATATTGTAAAGTTTAATAGTTTACTATAATACACTTTTTAAGTAGAAACATCTTTATCAAATGTAATAATCATGATAATAATAAGTATGATATTTAAACCCAAATTTATAGTGTAAAAGAGACAAAAGCAGGCACTGTGCCCAAATGTAAACAATGTCAAATGTCAAAACTTTAGAGAATTATGTTATAAAGTGTCCACAAAACAGTTTATATGGTAGGCATTCTGTAGTATGCACATGCTTAAAAAACCCAATCTTTATGGCTTGGCTCAGTGTTGAGATGCTGAAATAAGTTATTGAGGAATTTATTATAGGGAATAAACAAAATGCACAAAGTAAGCATTTTGCAGGATGCTTCATGATGCACTAATCTCATTTTATGAGGAGGAAGTTTAATAGCTAATAAGATCAGAAAAATGCAGTGTATTCAGATTTTCTGTAGCTGTTGATATTGGTCCTTATGGATTATTTGAAGATAAAAGTATGGTATTAAAACTAGTTTCTGACGGAACATTTGGATTTTGGAACTGAGGGTTCTCGTGTCATCTCGACATGGAAGTTTAAAAACATTTAGGCCCTAAAGTAATCAGGTAGAATTTATTGGTTTGAAACTTTGGGGGCAGAATATACTTTATTAACCCGCGGTATCAAAAAGTTCCAATACCGCAGGTTATACGAAAAAGTACTGCAGTATACTACTCCTATGGGATTGAATAGGGGATGGTACAATTACGTAACTACAAGTAACTGTGTGACCAGTTAAAGTGCAATTCTCCCAAAATACATGGGCCCAACTTAATTTAAATAGCTTATAATGTCCAAAAGAACCCAATTCCTATTGATAGAGATTTCTTTGAGTATAAAGCCTCCTGCCTCACAAACCTCCCTCCTCTTCCTACATAGGGACCACAAGCCAGAGGACCCTTGGTACCAATGCCAGAGAGCTTTTAGATATATAGATCTCCGTGTTCTATCCATAGCACTCTGTTCTTCGGTAGCAGTATTCATGGTCTTCTGCAGTTTGACTACTATTTTCTGCTCAGTTGCAGGGGAAACACCAATATGACCTTGAATGCTATTGTTTTGACTTGGTGGAATTATTTAAGGCCAAATGCTGCGATTTTCAGTCTGTTTACATTTGTTCCTTTTTATATATGTATGTACATACAAACTCATTTTTATAAAGGATTTGCTTTATTTCTTGCTCAGTACAAAATCAAATAATGCATCTCATCTATAGACAAAATATTATACACAGGGAGGAAAGTATTTTTATTTATGTAGGGTATTTATCTAACAAATGCTCCTAATGCAGCAGAGTAATAAAACTATTGATTTTACAGTAATGAATATAACATTTTTTATGTGTTAGATATATGCAGCATGTACAGTAAAACATTAAACATAGTAAAATAATTGAACGTATTTACTGTAGTTTGGTATAACTGTAATGGGAAAATGGGGATATAATTTTAACAATCTATAGATAAACTACAGTATATATAAGTTTATCATTCCTAATTGGTCCAGTGCACACAATTCTTTATCATTTTCAGGCCTTTGTTGAATGTTCAAAAATCATAGGCTAAATGATCATGAAATAAAAATTGCAGCCAATGTTGAAATACTGAATAGGGCAAAGTTTGGTTTTATAATTTAATGGATGTGCCAGAATATAATAGTTTATTCTGTAAATATCAATCTACATTTTAAAAAAAGTATTTAATTTTCCAGATCTGACAGGGTTGAATAAAAAAAAAATTATTTTTTAAACCTTCATTATTATAAGCATATTCTATAATTGAATTTTGCAAGGAGTACAAATAATGAATATTCTTAATACTCATCTACTACCTATCACATTTTTTTCATAAACCTTATTGTTTGCTTGGAAAAGTTCTATGAATCTACATGTCATTTTAGTCAAACATTTTAACTCAGATTGTATAATGCTGGACTGGTCCAGAACTTTTGATCAAAAGCAACAGTTCTTGTTACATGAGAACCGACTAGCTATTTAAAGCTGAACTCAAGATAGGAATATTTTATACAATACAAGTTGTAAGAAACAGAAAATAAATTATATATTTTTTACCTCTCATTCGGTGTCTTCTTGTAGATCGATGATGCTGCAGGTGTCTGGTCTGTCTATGTGGAGCTACCAGGCCATGTCTCTCATAAATGACTGGTTGATAGCACTGACTTGTCTGTAAACACCATCCGAATGGAAAAAGTACAAATATTGGAATAAAATACGAAAAAAACATAATAAGGCAAAAATATATAAAAACCACCCTTCGTAAAATATACGAATTTCCAGTAACTATTTTTAAGATTGCAAAGAGGAGATCTCATCTGAGGGAAAAATCTTGCTGTCTGTGTAATCTACCCCCTTCTGTTCAGTCTTTGGTAAATTATTTGGAATTTGTTATTAAGCATGTTTTTCTACAGCTTTTGTGCCTTTTTTAAGTCTCTCCTTCCTCCTCCTTTTTTCTGTTCATGAAGTTGTTGAACAATGGGGTAAAAAAGCATGCAGACCCCATGCTGTGCGTGGGGCTGAGAAAAGAAGGCAGAGGCTCCCCCCAGCATCCCTGGAATCTTAAAATAAAACTTTAGTGAGGGGGGTGATTTGATAGTGAGTTTTTTTATGTTTCACATAAAACAAATAAGTAGAACAGAATAAGTGGGAAATAATTCTATTTAATATTCTCATGAATACTAAGTTCTCCGGGAAATGTTTTTTTTTAGCAGTGTTATAATAAAACGTGCTTAGAAATCAGTGAAAAGTGAAATTTCCGACATTCTTGCACAAGTCTATCACTATATAAAAGGGTAGCAAAGAACTGCAGACTGTTTCCAAACAATATTGATTGACCTTAGTTCTTAAAGGATGGCGACTGGGCCTTTGTAACCCTGGTCAAAGAGTGTGGATCTTGGAGAGATCCTAAAACATTTCCATTTGTAAGAACAGGACATAGCATCTTTAAGGTACAGTGTTATATTCATTGAGCTACTAAGCAATTATTTTGTGGTGTCATCAGTGTTAGGAAACATTGGGATCTTTTAACAGTGGTGGCTGAGGTTACTATTTTCTTTTCTTTTCTTTAGTTTTTTTCTAGTTCCTGCAGGCATTGCTTTCTTTCCAACAGAGGTACAAACATAATTAGCTGTAGGAAATTTGTACCACTTAGCTTTCAATGTAATGGCTATTTATCATCCTAAATAGCGGAACACACTCAATGGCAGTCAAATAATCCACTAAAGGTGTAGCTGAGGCAATGGAAAATGGAAATGCTGGGTCATTTAAAAATGAATGATGTTTGTTATAAAAAGAGCCAAGTCTGGATTTTTGGTTGATGTATTATTTAATGTGAAAGCTATCAACATTACCAATGTATGAAAATGCTCAATAATGCTGTGTACATATGAGGATCAATATTGAGAGCCAGATCATTTAAAGGGTATGTCCACCCCCCAAAACTAATTTTTACTATGTGCCTGGAAATGGATATAATCCTTAACCTTGCGAGGTTTATATCAGTGCCATCTCCCCCCCAAATGTACAGCCTTCATTCCCCCAACACCTTCTGCATGCCTTTTCCATGCACTAAAAGCCTCAACACAGGTCACATCCCGAGACTACACCCATTTTATAGTTTTAGGTGGAAACAAATAATCTGTAAGTTGCAACATCCACAAACTGTTTCAGCTATTAAACATGAAGCAGGGGGTTGTCAGATTCTTTTAAAACTTGATGTGCTGCAAATGAAAATACCAATAGTGTTGTATCAAAAGAGTATTTAATAAGCAATCTAGATCGTTAATGCAATTCTCCTTTTTGTTTACACTAAATGAAGGGAAGCCTAGCAATAGTTATCATAAAATGATCAAGTTTATCCTGGAAGAGCACAATCCATATATTTGGACCATATGGAACGCTGAATATACAGCGGTGCCTAATAGGGGAAAAATAATATATTTATTACCAAGCAACAGACACAGAGAAAAAAAGTCCCCTGAGACATAGGCACAAACCACTTGTAAGGTCAGATAAAACAAAAAACGTTTTTTGCATCCACATTATAATGCAATACCATCACCTACCAGTACACCCTTATCCCTGAACACATGTAGGTCAGAAACAAAGTGCAAGTGCAAATAAATAAATACAATAGATAATATAAACAGCATTAAAACACGAGGTCAGACTTCCCTAGACCTCTGCCAAATTGCTGACACAGCTATAGCACACAAAATGGGTCATAAAGATACAATCCTAACTATAGAAACAAATAGTAACAATAGCTATAATAGGAATGTATCAAAGTCAGAGGAGTCTAAAATAAAGTTGAAATAATGTAGTGCATGATAATAATGGCCAACGAATACTTGGCCGTTGGATAAAGTCCGACTACACGGACGAAACGCGTCCGGCTTTCTCTTTTAACTAGCTCTTCAAACCTCCTGAAGTATCCTGACCATACAGACGAGTGCTTAGTGGTGAGATCATGCTGGTTATGTTCGGCCATTGGTTTTAGGTGTTCCCTCCTCCTATTTCAGGGGTATTGCTAGTATTAGGGACATCAGCCTAAAGCATAGGTTTACTACTTATTACCAAATTCTTGTTATATATACATATATACTGTCCTTATATTGTTGCTATATGCATATTTAAAGGTCATACCTATATTGATATATATATATGTTTGATGCACCACCTAGCAATGTTGATCCAAATAGATGCTAATACTTGTGTATGATTGGATGGATGAATATACCGGTATATTGTCTGTATGAAGCATTCCTGCGATACTGAGGTTTGGAGATGTGTTTTTAATGTATTTTTGTTACACCATTTTCAACATATCCCATGTTTGTTTAATAAATTATTTTATTATTACTATAGTTTGGGTGTGCCCTGTTTATACCACTGCTGCTCTCTCTTGGTTACTATATTATATTAGTGGTAGGAGCACCCCTTGCATTATTTCTTTAGATATTCAAGTAATCTGTGCCGGGCAAACTTTCTTATATACAAGCAGAGGACCATGACAGAACGCCGCAGGAAAGAGGCAGTGTAAGTATAGATCGGCTAATATTTTTGACAAACTACCATTGCGGTTGGGGGTGGGAGAGGGAGCCCTACACTACAGAAAATTTGCAAAATAGAGGTGGACATACCCTTTAAATTATTACTCTTCTAAATGTATACCTTTAGGGAACAAATGCAAAAGATACATCTCCACACCTGCAGGGCTGAATGCAGAAAAAGAAAGAAAGAAATAAAGAAAAAGAAAGAAAGAAAGAAAGAGAGGCATTTAAAAGTTTTAAAACAGAGGGAACTGGACAGTCCTACATGAATTATAAAAGTGCAGGTAGCTGAACAAATCAAGAACTGCACCAGTTATTACTATGGCACTTCTACCCTTTCTCATGTATCTGTGTTACCTACCTAATTAGATTGAAAGCTCTACGGGGCAGGGACTTCTTTCCCCATGTTACATGTTTCAAGCACTTGCATATTTCATGATGCACATATATATATATTTATGTATACGTGTAGTGATCCAATTTCAATTGCCTGGGTGCTACCGGATAGCGGTTATATAAACATCAGTATAGATTCCGAGCACTCCACGTAACAAATAGTAGGTCTGTGGCCTACTCGTTTCAGCCCATATAGCAGGGTTATATAAACATCAGTATAGATTCCGAGCACTCCATGTAACAAACAGTAGGTCTGTGGCCTACTCGTCTCAGCCCAATCGGGCTGAAACGCATAGGCCACAGATCTACTGTTTGTTACGAATAAAATATTGGAACATTAAGTCCGTGGAGTGCTCGGAATCTATACTGATGTTTATATATTTATGTATTTATAATAATATAATTTTCCGCTTTGTACAGCTTTTTGTATTCTACATACATACATAGATACAAGACCAAACCCAACATTTTAAGTATATTAATAGTAAAAAGATGAGATTGCATAAAATATTAGAACTAAGATAGTTATAGAGGATGGCAAAAAGGCATATTTGTAAAAAAAAAAAAAAAAATAGTATAAAAAATCCTAGTTCTTATAGAAGTGATTATATAATACTATGAAGGGTATAAAATATAAAAGAGAAATATTTAATCTGTCTGACAAAGGGTATGGTACAGAAACAATTGGACAAAGTAAATACCAATAAAGCCCCAGGACCTAATGAAATCCAACCTTGGATCTTAAGAGAGCTTAAGGTGGCCATACACACAAACGATAATGGGTAAATGGGAATGACGGGACTTACCCATTATCGTCAGTGTGTAGGGGCTGTTCCCAACCGACCAAAGTGCCGTCAAAAGACCGTTGTCAGCAGTACAGTCGGTCGGTGACGACAGAAGATTTTTGTAGGTTGGTACCGGCTCCCTTTAATTTAAAGTGTATGTATACTAAAAAAATGGTTTTGCGTCATCTTAATCTATAAATACATGTAAGTAGCATTTACTCTGAGGTGTGTATGTTGCTGCATGTCTTCAATACAATACTGTACATGTTTTTCTCAGGCTATGACCCACATACCAACTGTTAAAACTGCATACAGCACAACAACCGTCAAACCATTCCATCTACAGCAAAACTGCTTACAGAAATGCTAAAACGTAAGATGTTTCAGATTGGATATCTAATGAAATTGGTGGCAGTTTAACAAAAAAAGGTACAGTGATAGTTGGGATGAATTATAATTTCCACTAATGGGCAATTTTAAAAAAATCCCATGTACATACCCTTTAAGGGAAATATGTATGGCTGCACGGCCGAACGATCCCCATACCGAACCCAAGTCTGTAGATTATCATACAGCCTCAAAGTATATCTGTACTATTTAGCCACCACCAAGGCTTTTATGCTTAATGGTCATTTTGGGGTTTGTTTTTTTTCTTAAACAGTACTTTTAGAGTTATTTGTAATATGTGTTATGTTGACTCTTGGGTGTATAAAACAAGTTTCCTAATATTTACCATAATAGTTTCCTGTATCAGCAATCTCTAGCTCCCCTTACCGATTGCCTGTATGTCTCCCTTTGATTTATTGTTTTTGTAGTCTTTCCCTTATCTGTTTGCACCTTTTTTGTCTCTTAATTATTACTCTGAGCTCTGATCATGAATGGCTATGTCCGATGCAATACAGAAGTTACTCCTTAAAGGGTAACTGTGGTCTCAAATTCTTCCAAACTAGTAAGAATTTTATAAATTGCCTTTAATCATACCTTCAAAATAAAACTTAATCCTATATCTAGATACAATTTGTGAGAAGTTATTGCTGGAAAGGTTTAAAAATATTACTTTCTGCTTGAACACTTCCTGTTTTCAGCCATGTGACCAGCTTGTTGTCATTTGACTGCTTTAACAGGCAGTAAAAGGCAATGTAATTTTTCACAGACTCCAGCCAGAGATGTGATTGTCAGCTTATTTTAAAGGAAATACTGCAGGCTTTCATTTAATCCTAACTTGTTTTGAGACCACAGTTGCCCTTTAATGCTGCATCTATCTCTTAAAGTTCTTCCCATTCCCTCAAAATCCTCTATTTATAGAACACCTTTTTTTTTTAGATATACATATTCTATGTATGTGGGTGGAGCATTTGATGTCACCCTATGTGGGCGCAAGTGTTATACTGGCTTTAATAAAGAGCACTGTTTAAAAAAGAACCTTTGAGTACATCCATTTTCAAATATATAAATACATACATATATACAAGGCTACAACACTGGGGATCTGTCTATTGCAACTTAGTATAGATAAAAAAACAAAGCATATTAAAATCCATGTGAAATATTTTGACATTTAATTGCCCAGCTGGAGACAGGAAAAGGTTGGCATCTGTCAATCATTTCATGAACATCCACATGCATATACATATGTAACAGCACTTTGATGTTAATAGAACATTCTCTGTTAATAACTTGCATGTCATTGGGGTTACATTCCAGAAAGCATCCCCTGTAGTGCTTAAAATATTAGCTAGAAATTTATAACATTAACCATTTCAGTTTCACAGATTACAAAAAATCATTTTATTCTGATCTGATGTTGTGTACTATTATATAACATTTATTGCAATTTAATAATAGTCCCAGAATGCTGCTGTTTTAATTTTTTACAGATTAAGCTGGCCACAACTCGTGTGGGATTGATTCGAAACCAAATTTCATACACTTTACATTTTTTGGGGATTCATCTAAATGTTAATTTAGCATCTTAGTTATCCTTTAATAAATAATTGCAAATTAACGTGATGCTCTGAAACAGCCTAAATAGTATTCAACATAGTAAGCAAATGTATCTTGGCCAGTAGACATGAGTACTATTCGCATGTTTGGGGGGTATATACTGACTTACTTAGATTGTAAGCTCTTCGGGGCAGGGATCTCATTCCTAATGTGTCAAGGCTTGTTGCACTTATATCAATTTATACATAATTTATAAATTTATGCTTTCTTAACCGATGTATGAAATTGTATTTCATTTAATTTTTATCTATCTGTATAATGGCTTGCACTTATCCCCTTGTTTGTATACTCTGTATTTTTTTTAATGTACAGCGCTGCATACCCAAGTGGCGCTTTATAAATAAAATTATACATATATACATACAAACTTATAATTATATATAGTATAGCATAGTTTTTGAGGTTAAATAAAGACTTCTATTTATCCAGTCCAACTTACTCAGCAATACCCATCTTTCCTGCCTGGCTGAACCAGAGGAAGGTAAAACAAAAAACAAACAAAAATAAACACCAGAACTATAAAGGGGGGAAAAAAATCCTTCCTGACTCCAAGTGGCAATCGGAAATATCCCTGGATCAACTCCAGTAACATGCAACATTCTTTGATTTTAGAACTTCATCCAGATTTTTATCCAATGAACCTGCCATCACAACATCCAGTGGAAGACTATGAAGTTCCATAGTTTTAGATAAAATAAAGGTTTGTGTGTCCTCTGACATGTTCTATTGGTGATCAATGCCCCAGACAGTTTATTGTAGGGGGCATTACATTATACACGGAAATCATATCCCCACACAAGTGTCTTTTCTCTAGTGTGTATAATTGCAACTTATCCAAACTGTCTTCATATCCAAGCTCCCCCATTCCCTTTTTTATTATTTTAGTTGCCCTTCTCTGAACCCTTTCCAATTCCAAGATGTTCTTTTTGTACACAGGTTTCCAAAATTGCACTGCATATTTCAAATGAGGCCTTACCAATGCTTTGTAAAGAGGGAATCATCTCCCTTGAATCTATAACTCTCTTTAAACAAGACAATATCTTACTGGCTCTAGCTATTTTTACCTGCCACTGCTTGCTACCTGACTAATTGAAGGCAACATAAGCATACTAGCTATAATAAGTAGAGATGGCTGAACTTCCTAAAGTTCATTTAGTTTTTGAATTTTCAAACTTCAGGAAAAGTTCGAAAATTCGAAAATGGACCCATGAAAGTCAATGGGGACAAATAGTTTGAAACCTTCGGATAAAAAAGATAAAATAAGGTTAAAGGGGAACTGTGGTCCAAAAATGATTTAAATTGATAGGAATTGCTCCCCTGAGAATTTTTGCATTGTATTTCAATTGTTTATTTTGCATAGTTTTGAAGATATTTACATTTTTGTGTTTGATAGGGCAGCAGCATCACCAGGTCCCCTGCACTTCCTGCTTCCTGCTCTGAAACTGTCAGTCATTCTGTCCTGTGTCTCCTCCTCCCCTTTGCAGCCCCGCTGGTCCCTCCCACTCATGGACCCCATGGACCCTCCAGTTGCAGGCCCCCCATGGCCCATTATCTTATAGCTCCATGTGGCCCCACCCACTCACGGGTGCTGTGGCCCTGCCCACCCACGGATGTCATGGCCCCACCCACCCAGAGTGCCTAATTCCCACCCACTCGTGGGTGCCTAAGCCCCTCCCACTCAGACCCCCCTCTACCTTCTCTGTCAGGACTTCACACAGCATATAGGAGGAGGGACTTCCTGTCTCCCTTACACACTGAGGGAGTTTGAGGCTGTGCTCGCTAGCGGCACTGTGCAGGAGAAGCCTCAGGAATGTCACAAGTCAGCCTCTCACCCATTAACTTTCTGGTCAGTCATTTCTGTATATCTTGGGCTGTGGAGCACATAGAGAGGTGGTTGATGGCTCATTTTAAAGGTAGGAAACTGGCCTTTCATTTAAACTTAACTTGTTTGGAGACCACAGTTCCCCTTAAAAATAGCAATGGTAACTTACTATACGTGGCTCTGGGACCTGGGAAATGGTCTGGGGAACATGTTCAACTATCCAGAACTTGAAATAAAGTTACTTCCCTTCACACGCACACTACTTTTGAGCTTCCAGTTTCTACATTAGAATTTTTGAAAATTCAAAACTTCTAGAATCTGTCTCTGAATCTCTAAAAATTGGGTGTTAATTATTATACAAGAGGAATCATGCCCAGCATGAACTGGCAACTATTCCTTGTTACACACCTCAACAAAAGTGGTTAAAAAAAATTAATCTGTTTTTAAGGAAAGTTCAGTGGAAAATATTATTTTTAAAATTCTTATTTTATATTATGCGTTGGTAATTATTCTAAATATTCTCATCCATTTAAAAAAAAAATCAGTTAAATTTATAACCCTTGCTGATTTCTGCTGTTGACATTAGTGAATAACATTTGTGTTATAAAGCTTTTTATTTATATAATTTGGAATTGCAGTGACATCTTTATGAGCTTTTGGGGTTCAATTATTAAATTATGTAAACAAACAGTTATTCTACTCAGAATACACACTGAAGTGGAATATTCCTAACAGTAATTTCTACTGATTGGCTGTTGGATGGGTCAAACATACTCAGATCTCCACTAAGCAACTAAATTAACCCTGAAGCTGGGTCAAGTGCAAGACCATTACGGTCCCTATTAGGGGTCCTACAAACAGGAAGTCAGTATTTCGGAAGCATTTATTTATACATGGACAAAATGCTGAATGGGCAAGTTAGGGTCATTAGAATGGAAAAATACTGCTCTTTTTTTCTTAGAAGTATATGTACTGAACTTCCCCTTTAATCTTAATTTCTTTTTAGGGGATTCAAAGAGAGATTCAGAGACAGATTCTAGAAATTTCCGAAAATTCTCAAAAAGTTTGGGTTCACTCGAACTATTTAAGTTCATGTTAAACTTGGGTTTGAGTTTGGTATCATAAACAAACAACTTAGTACATGGCTGTCTGAACTAAATTTAATCCATAACTCCATGAATTATGCTTTAAACGTTTAGCAACATTGGAAGAGCATTGTACATTAATTTAATCACCAATTTCTGGGTTATACTTATTCAGGGTTATTCAATAAAAGTTCTTATGGTTTAAAATGGTGCTAAATTTGCCCTAACCAATCAGATGTTAGCTTTCAAATGTTAAATAGGATCTGATTGGTAGGGGCAAAGTTAGCACCATTTTAAACAATTTTAAAGAACTTTTATTGAAGAACCCTGATAGTGATTTAGGAGAATGTTTTACTTTAAACTTCTTAAACAATTTACTGAAGATAAAATGGAAGAAAGTTGAACCACAAGATTTCATTGAAGGACAATGTTTAAATTAACTTTAATGGTCTTTCATCTAGCAACACAAAGAAACACTATATTATCCAGAAAGAGGCATAGAATAATGGACACAGTCTATTTGAATTTTTAAATGTATTAAATGCTTGACACTGCTGGAATGAGGTCACATCACTGAAGACGGTACAGTCTGTAAAGTGAGAAGAAAACAAGTTAATGTGCATATACTATGTGTAGGGATATCATTGGAAAGGGAAAGATAATCATCTCTGTTTGAAGCCGGCCTTCAACTTGGAGATCTAGTCTTTTGATCTTCTTATTGAATAACCATACCTCTGGAGATTCTGACCACACAACATGAGGTTTTATAGAGTGAATACAACTCCATATACTGCGTGATTATGTCATATATATATATCAGATGTGATAGTAAAGTTAAAATAACATTATTATCATCATCAGTAGATTATGGGAACTTTAAATTAGAGACAATGACAAGAAAAATATGAAAAATGTAACATATAATGTAAAACAATGAACTGCTTATCCCTTCAATGATAATAGCAAGCTTCTAAACTATCTATTCACATTCCATTTAAAATGTTTTTATTCAGGGAAAAAAAGATAAAAAGTAACCACTTCTAATTGCTAAATAAAATGTGTCACATTAATTTCTAATCGTGTCAAGAGAGTTTAATATCCCTGTATCTTTCCTGTTCTTTTTAAATTCCCTGGGTACATGTTTCCCCTTGAGATTCTGTTCACACGTGCAAGGCTACCAAATGTTCTAAATTGCATGAGACATCAACAATAGTGCTCTTTCATCAAGCTGCTTTCAAATACCAGTGTTTGCAAACATAAACCTAAAACACCCAGTAAAAGGTCTTTGTATATCTTCATCTGAAAAGCAAATAGATTTTTAGAGTTTGTGTTAATACCAGTATACTGATCCAACATTTGATGCATCAGAATGCCATATGAATTTCTAAGTATTAGATATTCATAAATGTTAAGCAATTCTGTTTATTACTGGATTTTAAAATAAAGGCATGTTTATTTCATTAAAATGTCCTGATTCAAGAACCTCTGAGAATATAGTCAGGAGGTATCAACGGATAGATGCACTGGACTGGACAGTAACAACAGAACACTCTCTCTTCAGAATAGGCCGCTTAATACTTTTCGGACTGTTAGAGAGCCTTAATCATAAATCAAGAATATATTGGGTTATAGAATGGGTTGGTAGCGCCCATACTTTTTGTACTATGTGCCCACCAGAATATGCCTATATTTTAAAAAGGTTCAATACAAAATGGATTGAATTGATTTGATTTGTGTTTAAGATTCACTTAACTGGTTTAATTGACATTGAAAAAATAATTCTCTTCTATCAGAGACAATCAAAAATTCAACTGCATTATAGTGCATTTTTTATACCATGGCACCAAACACACAGCACAACTAATGTATCCATTAATATATGTGTCCTCACCAAAAAGCTTATAGTCTATACACCTTTTCACACACACATCCCATTAGTCTGTCATTATGATTAGAGTAAAACCAGATTACCTAGGGAAAACCAATAAAAGCACCGACAGAACAAGCTCCTTGCAGTTGTATTGTTTGTGTTGGTGTTTAAAGATTAGAGAATGAGATATTTAAGGATAATTATTGCCTCCATTCAGTCAGTTATCTGGCTCCTCCTTCAATGCAGTCAATCAAAGCTGTAACTGCTGACAACACAGCCAATGTTTGAATGCTGTTTTCATTGCTGCTTCTTCTGCACATGCTCAGGTTTATTAAAAGCTCATTGAGCAGAGGGAGGACGTGGATACCTTTGCCAGAACGAAAGGGAACTTGTCATTAAATATCTTATTACAGATGGAATAAACTGGTAAAAATAGCATTTGGGGTTGTGGGCACATAACAAGTAACCATTCCCTTTAACCCTTGGGGTAAGGGTTGGAGAGTTTCTGCACCCATCCTAATAAATGTTGTCTTGGATGTATGTGTATTTAAAGATTGGATTTAAATATTATATATTGTGTTTAAATAATGTATAATGCTAAAATGTTGTGACACCCATGTGTTCTCAATTTATTTACCTTCACTGCTTAAATTGTGATGAATGTGCATAGAGCATGTAAAATGTTTTGAAACCTTACAGTTTTAGTAAAGGGTAGAATTGAACCAAGGGTGCAGTGCTGCATAGCATCAGCACAAACCATTGAGCCACCACGTGGCCCTGTATAATAGCTATAATCAGTAAACAATCATGGCTATGTGCCGAGAACCATTATTGTTCTCTATTGCCTCCACTAGGCAATGCACTGAGCCGATAGCGGCTCTGAGGGCATAGTGCATGTTTTTTTTTCCATACCGATACTTTAATGCCAGCTGCTGGCATTAACATTTTTGTCTTAAAGAGCCGTCATCTGCTCGATACATAGCTGGCAGCAATTGCGAAGTTTCAGGGTTATTCAATAAAAGTTCTTATCTTTAAAAATGGCGCTAATTTTTGGTGCCCCAAAATTAGCACCATTTTTAACGATAAGAACTTTTATTGAATCTCCCTGTTTGTTTGTACCACCACAATTGCCGTTAGTTATGTCTTAAAGTCACGATAACCCTTGGTACACGAGTTAATGTGACTTTTAGACAGAAAAAGGTGTTTGCGGCTTTTGGTACATAGCCCTGAATGTCTTCTCTCCAGAGAGTCTGTTAAAGTGTGTGAAACAATATTTCTACTATTATATTATTTATGCAAGAGATTAATGAATTCCTTTACAGAGAGCCACACTGATTTAATATTGCAATATCACCTCTTAGTAAATATTTGTGAAAGCTTAACACCAGCTCTTAGAATGCTGTTAATTTTCTATTAAAACTGCACAATTCCTAGATTAAATGGGGTTGCTGTGACTGCACATTTCCCACCCAGAAACCACTTCAAATACCTTCCTAAATTGGTTATTATGTGGTTATTATGCCTTTAGTGACTAATTTTAGCGTAATGCATTTCTTAAATAAGGATTGTGTTTGTTTATCTGACTGTGTAATAAGTAATATCTAATATACATATATATCTATTATATATATATATATAATATATATAATATATATATATATATATCATATAGTGTATAAAAACATTTTTGCTGCCCAATCTGATAACAAAATGTAATTTATAGTTGGACATTTTTGGGCCAAAGGAAATTAACTTAGCAAGTGCAGTCATTTGGGGTTGCAAATATTTTAAGAACTGTAAAAATCAATCTGCCTGACCAAAGCATCACATTATAGGGACAAATACTGTAATTGTTATGTAATTTTAGTGGGAACTATAGTCAACAGACAATACATTCACAAAAACATAATAAGCTGTGTCTTACCTCTCATTTTTCCCCTGTCTGTTAGTTATGAAATTATCCTGTGGGTACAAGGAGTCAGCTTCCTTAATCCATCACGCGGAAGTCTGAGGGGGAGATCTTATAATGACCACTAATTGGACAAGTCAGTGTAAAACCCACGCTACTCAAAGTATTATTGGGTTAGTGTGGGTTTTACACTTAAAACTTAGGTTTGGCTGCACCATTTCCAAAAATATTTGGAAATAATGCTGCCTGTACAATATAGGCAGAGTTAAGTTTTGAACTACCATGTAAAATAACATTTTCCAAATTAGATTGGAAAATCAAAAACTTATTTTCAAAAGTTCAATCAAATATTCAAAAATACAATCTAAAAATTCCTAATCTAAATCTAAAAAACTCAACTGGTTTCAAATCAGATTTTCAGAATTTTAAAAAACTGTGGGAACAAAACTCAACAGTTTGTTCATCTCTATTTGATATCTAGCATTGAGGAGAAAATAAAATTTGAACTTAAAAGTAAGCCTGGGGAATTCATACATGCATAGGTGGTACTCATCAGGAATATGTGATAAATGGTCACTATACAAGTGATTCAGACTACTGTGTCTACCTTTTATAATGCCCCTGTAAATTACTCTATATAGGTAAGAGATGAAAAGTAAAATAAAGGATGTCTCAACATAGATCATCTATCAGATGTAAGAATACAGCCTTACCAGTTTCAATACACTAGTGTGACCAGGGAAACTGTGCTGATCAAATCAACGAATCGAGGAGTGAGCAAGGAGTCTGCCAAAACACACACACACACACACACACACACACATATATATATATATATATATATATATATATATATATATATATATATATATATATATCCCTTATCCCTTATATTATTATAAAACTAAATTTATAAATTCATGGGGAATATATTGGGTTTTTCGGAGGTACTATGTTGGTGGGGTGGGTAAAAGTAATATACATAGGGACAGTGTTTATGTGGTGTTTAAGCACTAAATAAATAGTTATATCTATATTAACAAATATGTAGTAAAGACATTAAAGTATATAGAAATGTAAATAAGGCAAAATAAATAAATAAAGTGCTTGCATAGCCCCCACTCCTGTATTGTAATGGGATCTTCAAAATGTGTTGTTAAGCCACACCCCAGGAAGTTTTACAAGGAGGCAATGTAAGCTTATAAAGGAACATATTTATCACTTCCCTTTTAGTGTTGTGTCCAATGGTGTGCTTAATATTAGATTGATAGCAGTGTTAGCGAATTAAAACATTTTCTGAGTGTTAGTAGGAAGTAGGAAGTTCATAGGAAGTTGCAAATTAAATATGTCACTTCCTTTGTAAAACATGTGACAGTCTCTCACCTCACCCCACCCCTCCTCTCTCAATAGAAAAAAAGGAGAGCTGCTGTTTGCTGGACAGTAAGTGATATCTATATATGATAGGGGGAAGGGTCTCAGGTTTCCCAATGGTGCTGTTTGGTTTGAGCTGCACAATGTGATAGAAATGCCTGGGTCTATTCTCAGACCTGCAGGTTTATTCCATTGACATTCTATGGATTATAGAATGTATAGGGTTTTGGATGTGTAGCTCCTACTGTCTGAATGGACCTGAACAATCCTTCTCTAAACCAATAGTGAATAGTGTAATTGCTATGGAAGTAAGGGAAGGGCAGATAAATCACTTGCATGTTCAAACCCTTGGGTAGGAATCACTGAAGCATGGGCTTTTAATGTCTGTAAGTTAGTAAAAGGGCTTTATTCCAGGATGTATGAAGGGAATGCTGGGAGTTGTAGTTTTTAAACATGTGAAAAGTTTAACAACCATGCTCTATATCACTACACTGTGTTGCATCTTAATACATTCATTAGCTAATGGACATAAAGAAGAAACTTACTGCTTTCAGAGAGTGCTGGGAGTTGTAGTTCTCAAACATGTGCATATTCAAACCCTTTGGTAGGAATCGCGGAAGCATGGGCTTTTAATGTCTGTAAGTTAGTAAAAGGGCTTTATAAGTATGTACCTAGCATGTTATTCTGGATCCTGTAAAGGATATCAGGTTTTCCTATGGTGCTGTTTAGTTAGAATTGCACATTGTGGCAGAATTGCCTGGCACTTGCTGGCAGGTCAAATAAAAATGGGTTGGTATGTAAGCACTTAATCATATTATTCGGTGGGATTGCCTGGGTCCCTTTTAGGACTTTCAGACTTATCCCATTTGAGCCTCCCCCTGGATACTTGCTGGGAGTGGAAAGGGAGAGCAAGTTCAGAATGGATCCTGATACCTACCGGCTAAAGGGATGTAAGTAGCCTCTCTCTGGCCCTACAGCTTAACAGCTATAGGCATAAGGGAGAGGCAGACAGATCCCGAATCACTTGCACTTTCTGCACTTTGTGTTGGTCTCACTGAAAGCATGACCGCAAGCTTTCAATAAAAATAATTACCTAGCAAAACATACACACATAATTTTCACTGTGCACCAATGGACACACCTTTGCTAGTATATGTGTATACAAACCTTAATTCAAAAACACTTTCTGGTGCGGTGCAATGGAGGAACGGCAATTTATACATTACACAAAAGTCTCCAGCACTCAACTACACATAAATGAATAGGGTAAAAGAGTTAGACATGTATGTGATATAATATCCTGCTAACAACATGGAGTGTTGAAACGCGTAGATCATTTTTGCTATATGTGGTAAATAAACAACTTGTTTTTATCAAGACCCATGAGTGCTGCCTTGAACCTTTCTAACAACATAAATATTCAGAGCACTCGTGGGACTTTTTCCATGTCAAACTTTTATTAACGTCGCAGACTGTATGACACAGATGTCGGATGTCAAATAAAAAGTTTTTTATTTGCAATATTTGTGCTGCTGTAATGTTGGAGAAAAATATATACTTGATTTGATACAGCTTTGCACTAAGACACGTGGACTTGAGGTGCTGCAACCCTGTTGTGGGCTCCTGCCAAGGTGAAATTATATAATAGCCAGGGTGCTACTACAAGATGCTAATAATGAAAATATATATGAATATAGAGCACTCCCAAAGGACTTGGGAATTTTTATTAATGGTAAACAGGCAATGTTTCAGTCCTTGTCCTTGGACCTTTCTCAAGCCAAACCAGGTCCAAGGACAAGGACTGAAACATTGTCTGTTTACCACTAATAAAAGTTAATAAAGTCTTTTGGGAGTGCTATATCCCTTATATTATATAAATATATTTATATCTCCATAGGAGATTGCATTGAGTTTTTAGGAGCTACCAATGTGGTGGGGGGTATATGATATTACATATAGGAAAGTTGTATATGTATGTGTGTACTATCCTATATGATATTACATATAGGAAAGTTGTATATGTATGTGTGTACTATCTCACTATTACCATTTAAATGACCATCAAAAAATCTATAAAGTATAGATAGCACTGACTTATATTAGGTACAACACAAAATATACAAAATACATAAACTTACTTACAGAGCTGAGATCCCTATTTCAACATGGTATGGTCAAAATGGTAGGTTAAACCACACTCCTGTGTCTGCTCCATGTGAAAGGAAGTGTAATCCAAAAAAAGTTTCTGCTACACAGGATGTGATGTGTATTGTTATGGACATATACACCAAGGCTCCTTATATACCACCTCCAGCCTGCAGGTGGTGTCAGTGAGTGATAAAAGATAAGACATCCCTGCTCTCTAGGAGGAGAGAAAGTGAATGTAGATTGTGGTGTGTGCTTTGGAGTGATATTGAATGCAACACAAGATCCTGTGTATAAGATCCTGTGTATAAGATCCTATGTATAATACCCTGTGTATAAGATCCTGTTACCACCTTTTGGGAGGACAGATTATTGGACAGACAAACTCTGAGGCAACAGATAAGTGCACACCAACTTACAAGGACACACAATATACAGGCCTGGTCAATATTCAAAGTGGTGCACCATAGACAGGGACACCCCTGATTACTGCACATGTTATGTGGGGAACATGTCTGCTTTGTGCCAGACCACCAGAGTAACCCACTGTGTGCAATGCTGCCCATAATCCTTCCACAAAGCAGTGAACTGGTAAAAATTGGTGGCAGTGGTGCTGGTAATACCATTTATTCTGTGGCTGTTTTCTCTGTATATTTGTTCTCTGTATTAAGCTATGGAGGCTGCTACTGATAGTATTGCCCCCAATTAGACTAAGTAGCTCTACCAGGCCCAATTGCCAAACCTAATTTTTTTTTATTCTGTTTTTTATTGGTAACAGTTTTTTGCAAGAGACAAAGTTACAATAGTATTATATGAATTGTAAAGGTGTAAATGTAAGAAAGTCATAAAATGATTTAAATTGTGATATAGTTTGCTTTACTGTGGCCCAAGACACTAATGGTAAATGGTTTCAGTGCTGGTCCAGTCCAGTTTAGATCAATTAATTCCCTGTGGCTGGAGCTCACTGATTAAAGGGGCAGGTGTAGCCTGCTTTGGGAAGAGAGTGTGATCAGGCAAGGAGCCTGTGGGTCTGCAAGCAGGCAGACCAGTACCTCTGAGTGTCAGAATTGTAAACCCCAGTAGGAGACTGGGTACAACCAGCTAATTCTCCAGGGAGAGACAGAGCTGAGTACTGGACTGTGAGTGTTCAAACAGTCAGGGACACTTATTTTGTAGGCTGGTGTGGCATAGGATTTATTATTTTATTGTGTGAGCTATTACCCTGACTGAGGTCAGTTTGAAAATCAAACCAAAGACTATTGCCTGCTTCTGTGTAGGGATGGCCGGTTCGCGGATCCGAACCCGGATCCGCCACGGATTTATCCCATTTGCGAACAGCGGATTTTTCCAGATTTTCCGCCTTCCGAACTTACATTTCGCGGATTTTTCATATTTTCGTAAATTTTCGAAATTACGGGTTTTCGCGTATTTTCGAAAATGCAAGTATTTCTCTTATTTTCATAAATACTACTTGTCTCGTAAAAAATACGAAAAATCTAGTAATTTCAAGGGATTTTTTCTTTTTAATGGGTCCGCAAGTGGATTTTCGAATTTTCGAATTTTTTCGAAAATTCGCGGATCCTCGAGCGGACCGGATTTTGCGAAGTTTGGACATCTCTACTTCTGTGTGTTAAATTGTGCCCAAGGCTGTCTTCCCAGAGAGACAATGGTCCTTGCTACCTGACAATGTTACAGAGTATTATCAACTGTTGTTTTTTATACAATTCTAAAACATTGTAAAATAATTATAACATTGTAAAATAAAAATAAAAATGTAGTAATTTACCTGAAGTGCTTTTGCTGTTTTTATTCAGGGAGGGAGGGGGGAAGTGGTAGGGATAGTGGAATTTAATTATTCCACTTATTTTTCTATGATTCTAATGATATTCACAGGGGTATTATAAACTACCTTATAAGGTATAACCTATATAGTATGTCATATTCTATTGTACTTTTGAATTGAAAAGAATTATTAGGTTAAATTAAATTAGGTGAAGTTAAAGTTATTGAGCCGCTGGGCGTTATTACAATATATCTACACTTATTTTACATTCCTGTCTCATCATATCATATCAATAATACAATTTCTCGACTATTTTGGGACTGTTTTCCCATTTTTTTGTTTGTGATGGCTATAGATTATTCGGTATTAGTCTTAGTCTTAGGTGAGTATGAGCAATGTGTAGTGGTTGGTTTCTGTAAAATGATCCATGGGGACCATTGTGTTATAAATTTGTATTTTTATTTTCCAATGATGCTGTCAGTTCCTCCATACGTTGATCCATTCGTTGTTGGAGGGGCAGATTGTTTGCTTCCAGTGCCTTGTGAGTACAGTTCTCCTGGCTGTTAGGAAAAATCTCAGTATGCTGTTTTTGGTTTGTGTGGTTGTGCCCGGTATCATTGATAATAATATAATTTTGGGTTCTGTTGGGACGTTATCTGCTGTGATTGCATTGTATATTTGTAGAATCTTGTTCCAGTACGGTTGGATTATTGGGAAATCTGTTGTATTCAATTATATCAACTGGACTTGAAATGTAGTTCTTTAAGACGTTTCGCTAGTCATCCGACTGGCTTTCTCAATTCAGAATGACTTGTACAAGAATCTGTGGCAATTATGTACCCTGGAAAATCCCAATTTTTTGAACCTCATTTAAGGCCTTTCCCATGAGCGATTAGCTCTGAGCGATTTTCTGTTTTAAAGAGATTTTTCTGTTTTTAAGAGAATTGACAGCGTTAAAAAACTAAAGCGTTTATTAACTGTGGTTGCAGCCTAGTAAATGTACTAACCTAACACTATTTATTTCTAGGAGGGTGCCTGTGTAAGTAACTAATCACTAGTGTATTTTTTTTTTTTTTTACTACTTACTGCTTGAATAAGGTGGTAGGAATTGTTTGAGTAAACTCAAAGCACTGGATTACTAAAACAAATACTTGTGTTTAAAAAACACTGTTACCTGTGGAGCGGGGGCTGGTAGGAGACAAAGGAAAGTTTTTTTTTTGTTTTTTTTTCTCTCTCTCTCTGATTGGATGGGGGTGTAACTAATTGGTTTAAATTGGCTGAGGCCTGTTGGCTCTGGTTGGTTTTGAACCTCATTTAAGGCCTTTCCCATGAGCGATTAGCTCTGAGCGATTTTCTGTTTTAAAGAGATTTTTCTGTTTTTAAGAGAGTTGACAGCGTTAAAAAACTAAAGCGTTTAAAACAAGAAAGCGTTTAAGAACAACACTATTTCTCTGCTGTGTATTGCTGTGTCTCTGCCGTGTATTGCTGTTTAGTATGGACAGTTTTGTTGGGGCCGCGCAATGTGCATCCTGCCGCATGTATGGGATCTTGGAGCAGCCGCCCCAGGGGACCTATGTATGTGTCAGATGTGAGTGGGTTGCCCATTTGGAATCTGAGGTCCAGAGTCTAAGGGGTAAACTTGCAGCATTGCAGGACTTGGCAAACCTGGGGGAAATGCAGGTACTGGCAGGGGCCAGTAAACTGGTGGGTGGAGATGGGGCAGATAAGGTGGAGAAGGAAGATAGATTTGTAAGGGTCACCAGGGGAAGAAGGGGACGGAAGGATAGGGGGGCTTCTTCCCAGCTGGTCGATCCCAACAGGTTTGCCATTTTAGGTGAAGATGTGGAGGACGATGGCTCGGAAGCAGCATGTATGGAGCGGGCCTTTCCCTTGAGCACCCAGGGGACGGCCATCTCCAATACAAGGGAGGGAGAACTGGGGGCTAGGAAGGATAGACAGGTGGTAGTGGGATTCTATTATTAGAAGGGTAGATAGGGTAATCTGTCGCCAGGACCCTGCATGCTGAACAGTGTGTTGTCTGCCTGGTGCTAGGGTTCGACATGTGGTGGATCGTGTAGACAGATTATTGGGTGGGGCTGGGAGTGACCCGGCGGTCTTGGTTCACATTGGTGCCAATGACAAAGTTAGAGGTGGAGGTGAGGTCCTTAAAAATGATTTCCGAGAATTAGGGGCCAAGTTAAAAGCAAGGACCTCCAGGGTAGTGATTTCAGAAATACTACCGCAGCCACGTGCTACGCTAGGGAGGCAACGGGAGCTCAGGAGTGTAAATGCGTGGCTAAGAGAGTGGTGTAAGGAGATGGGGTTTGGGTTTTTAGAGAACTGGGCTGACTTTTCTGTTGGCTACAGGCTCTTTAGTAGTGACGGATTGCACCTCAATGGTGATGGTGCAACTGTTTTGGGGGAGAAGATGGCTAGGGGGTTGGAGGAGATTTTAAACTAGGTATGGGGGGGGAGGGAATGTTTAACTACACAGGGGTAGATAGAGAAGTTAGGGATCTGGGGGCTAGTAACACAACGGAGGGAGGAGAAGGAGGAGGGAGGAGCATAGAGGATAAGGAGGCATGTACGACCATGTATGGAAGTAAAACAATTGATAATCTAAAATGTATGTTTACAAATGCAAGGAGTCTGGCTGGAAAAACCGGCGAACTTGAAATAATAGCGTTAAAGGAAAGGTACGATGTAATTGGTATAGCAGAATCATGGCTTAATGATTCACACGACTGGACAGTAAATATTGAAGGGTACTCCTTATTTAGACATGACCAAGTTAATAAGAAAGGAGGAGGAGTATGTATGTATGTTAAACAGGAATTGAAGCCAAATTTAAAAGATGGAATAGATGGGGGAGCAAACGATGCGGCAGAAACATTATGGGTGGAACTGTGTACAGGAAGCAAGAAGGTAGGTAAATTAATTGTTGGAGTGTGTTATAAGCCGCCAAATGCCGGGGAAGAGGTGGAAATGAATCTCCATATGCAGTTGGCGAAGGCTGCTGGTATGGGGCATGTTCTGGTTATGGGGGATTTTAACTACCCTGAAATAGATTGGAGTAATGGAACTGCCAGCACCTCAAAAGGTATAAAGTTCTTAAATTTCCTATATGAGCATTTTCTTTCACAGATGGTAGAAGTTCCTACTAGAAAGAATGCGTTGTTGGATCTGGTGATATCTAATAACCCTGAGCTCATTATGGAGATGAAGGTAATGGGAAGCTTAGGGAACAGTGACCATGATATAGTGTCATTTAATATAGGTTGCAGAAAACTAAAGTGCACTGGCTTAACAAAAACTTTTAACTTTAGGAAAGCTAATTTTATGCTTTTAAAGGAATCGCTCCTGCTCATAGACTGGGGGGAACTGTTTCTAGGTAAAGATACTGAGCAGATGTGGACCACTTTTAAAGGGATATTAAACTATAACATTTCCAAATCGGTACCTTTAGGAAACAAGTGTAAAAAAATTAGGTCCACTCCTGCATGGCTTAATGCTCAGGTAAAAAGGGAAATGGAAAAAAAGAAAAGGGCTTTTAAAATTTTGAAAGCAGAAGGCACAGAACAGGCTTACAGGGACTTCAAAAGTTGTAATAAAGAGTGCAAGAAAGCAATTAAACTAGCTAAAATAGAAAATGAAATACGGATTGCCGAACAAAGCAAGTCCAACCCCAAGATGTTTTTTAAGTATATAAATGGTAAAAAAATGAGGACTGAGAATGTGGGACCATTAAATAATGGAGCTGAGGTGGTTGTAGAGGATGCCGAAAAGGCTAATCTGCTAAACCGTTTTTTTACATCGGTTTTTACTGTTGAGAATCCTTACAGTAGGGATTGTAACAATGTGCAGGGAGGAAATGAAGAGTTTTCACATTGGATAACAGAGGATATGGTACGGAATCAATTAGACAAAGTTAATATCAATAAAGCGCCAGGACCAGATGGATTGCATCCTAGGATTTTAAAAGAGCTTAGTTCAGTTCTAGCAAGACCACTGTGTCTCATCTTTTCAGATTCGCTTTTGTCTGGGGATGTGCCGCTGGATTGGAAAAAAGCCAATGTAATACCAATATTCAAAAAAGGTAGTCGTTCACAGCCTGGTAACTATAGACCTGTAAGCCTAACATCAGTGGTAGGGAAGGTGATGGAAACTTTGTTAAGGGATCATATCCTTGACTTTGTCTCCAGAGATCATCTTATTAGTAGTAGTCAGCATGGATTTATGAGAAATAGATCATGCCAGACAAATTTAATTGGTTTTTATGAAGAAGTGAGTAAGAAGTTAGATTCAGGCACAGCTGTGGATGTGGTATATTTGGATTTTGCAAAAGCCTTTGATACTGTGCCACATAGGCGACTAATGTATAAACTGAGGACTGTTGGCCTTAAAGAAAACATTTGTTCATGGATAGAGAACTGGTTATTGGACCGCAAACAGAGAGTGGTGGTTAATGGAGCTACATCTATGTGGGCTAAAGTTCTAAGCGGAGTTCCTCAGGGTTCTGTATTGGGGCCGCTTCTGTTTAATCTGTTTATAAATGACTTAGAAGGGGGCATTGAGAGCAAGGTCTCTGTGTTTGCTGATGACACTAAATTATGCAGAGCTTTGGAAACTTCCAATGATGTGCAAGTGCTGCAAGCAGACCTAGATAGATTATCAAAATGGGCAGCAGAATGGCAGATGAGATTCAATGTTGATAAATGTAAGGTGATGCATTTGGGATTTAATAATCCCTGTGCCACCTACACCATAAATAACTCTGTGTTAAGTGCATCTGTAATGGAAAAAGATTTGGGGGTTCTGGTAGATAACAGACTTAGCTGTAGCAAACAATGCCAGGTAGCAACAGCTAGAGCTAGCAAGATATTGTCTTGTATAAAGAGGGGAATGGAATCAAGAGAGAAAAATATTATTCTCCCTCTTTACAAGGCACTGGTAAGGCCACATTTGGAATATGCGGTGCAGTTTTGGAATCCCATATACAAAAGGGACATCTTGGAAATTGAGGCAGTTCAGAGAAGGGCAACTAAATTAATAAGGGGAATGGAGGGGCTTGAATATGCAGGCAGATTAGACAAGTTAGGGCTGTTTACATTGGAGAAGCGGCGGTTGCGTGGGGACATGATAACCTTATACAAATATATTAATGGCCCATACAGTGAACTCTCTGGTGCATTGTTCACTAATAGGTCATATCAGAGGACTCGTGGACATCCTTTAAGGTTGGAAGAAAAGAAGTTTCATCTTCAGGTTAGGAAAGGTTTCTTTACAGTGAGAACGGTGAAACTGTGGAACTGTCTTCCAGCAGAGGTGGTAATGGCAGGTTCATTGAATAACTTTAAAAAAGGCCTGGATAAGTTTCTAAAACTAAAAAATATTGAGAATTACTGGTATTAATGCATATAGATCTGGTTGATCCAGGGATACTTTCCAATTGCCGTTTGGAGTCAGGAAGGAATTTTTCCCCCCCTTTTTAGCTGGGGTTTTTTGCCTTCCTCTGGATCAACTGTTAGGTAGGGTTAAAAAAAAAAAAAAAAAAAAGTGAATAGGTTGGACTTGATGGACGAATGTCTTTATTCAACCTTAATTACTGTTACTATGTAATTAGCATATCACAGCCAGGTGTTAAGGGTGTGATTGGATAGTGGCTAAGAGGTGTTATAGGAACGCCCAGAGTAAGGTGTTAAAACAGCATTGTACATGGCAGACAGTTGGTGTTTTGTAGATATTATGGAGGATTGTTGGACATTTATACCACCTAGAGAGTAATTTATAGTTCGTTTCTTGTGCTTTACAGGACATTGACAGGTGTATATATATATATATATATATATATATATATATATATATATATATACTGCAACGTAAATCAGGGCACACTCCACTCCAACCCTACTTCGGCCCCGGTGTCTACCCAAAAATTCAATGACAGTTCAAAGGGTAAAGAGGTAGGTGCACACAAGGGGTCTTAATCAATATAATTTTTAATAGTGCAAAAACAAGGCAACGTTTCGGTCCACGTCTAGGACCTTTATCAAGCCAACCAAACAGTGTAATATCATAAGTGCTACTATACATAAACCAGTAACGAGCCCCCACCCACTCAGCTAAGATCCACCAATCACATATCTCACTTTTTTAACCATCAAAGTGCCTAAGTGCTAGACATTAAAGTGCCTAAGTGCTGAACATATGTCTTTTACTAATAAAAGTGATATTGTATCTTACTTAAAGTGCTACGGCTTAGTGTCATATTTAATAAAACGTGCTTAAAATCTCCCATACTCCCATTGCGTGTCATGATAATAGTGCTTCATATTTCAGGGAACATGATCATGATATTAATTTAAATGACCATGATTAATGTATAAATAATCCTGATTAATATATAATAAATTTAAGTAGACATTATTAAAATATGAATTCAAGTAAACATTATTAAAATATGGATTTATCGCTAGCAAGTAAATTCAATAGTACTATTAAAGTATTAACCTCTGCATATACCGAAAAAAGGCCAACCAACAACCTATATCTATGGTTCTAACCTAGGGAACTATCTATCTGTCAAAAAACATTTAAATGAACAGTATTCATTGAGTCCATCCGGTGGTAATGGTATTAAGGTGCTTTATCCAAAAAGTCTCTCTTTGGGATAGTTTTTGCCCTATCCCCCCTTCTGGAAGGGAGGGGAACATGTTCAATTAAGTTTACATTGCAAAACATTTCAAAGCCTTGCACAGTTTACTTAAGACACTGTTCCCTCTCATTGGATTTTGTGTGACAGATATAAATTTTTTGTTCACATACAAATTCAATTGTGTCACTACATACCGTGCACGTTATTTTCCGCAGATTTTTGTTGCGTCACCACTTTCCTGTGTGCGGGCCGCGATTGTGTGCGCGAGCCGAACGCACACCTATAGTGGTGAACACTGCCTAAATCAACGTTAGAGCTAGCTTTGTGCCTTGGAAGTCTGACATCTTGTTAATGTTTTTGCTGAATGTTGAGCTCAAACAGTAGCTTTTTTATTCCGTGCACACCACGTGCCACGGAACTCCAGGAATTACTGTTGGCTCAGCATGGAGAGTCACGAACTTACAAGCATACTGTCATTGAGGCTCAAGTCAGGAGATGGAATAGGAACGCACAGGCCTTACTGTCTGAGGCTCAAGCACGAAAAGCAGATAGGAAATCTCAGAGGGCGGGGGCTTACCATTCATCAACCAGTACAATGTCAGCACTTCAGGCAGCATAGGTAGGCTCTGGATGACCTAGGTAAAAAAATATATGGGCACGGTATTTTTTAAAGCTGGCACGCTTCCAAATGACCATACTTGATTTTACAGTGCACTTAACCCTTATTTGTTTTGGAGTTCACAGTTTCACTTAATAAGCAAAAACACCTTACAGCTGGTAATGTACCTTTGTCTACTTTGACACCACACTTAGTACAAAACAACGGTACTTTAAGATGCAACCACCTGTTGGCATGAGTTGTACTGGTTTTGTCATAGCCCTGCTACAAAGTAACCTGCAATGCCAGTATCACAATGCTGATTTAAGAAACTTGTGAAATGAATTCCCTAATTCACCCTAATTGCATTAATATCAACTAACAAACACTACCAGTACAAACAGACATATAAACATTACATATTCATAACATCGCTGCACACACACATATTTATTCATAAGAACGGAAATAGCTGTAAGTTTTGCTGTCTGCATGTACAGTATTTGGGATGATTTATTTGTTTATTCTTATAAGGGACTTTAATTTTATTGCATGTGCATGACTGCCAGCTGTTAAATCGCTTCTGATTTTAATGTCCTAAATAAGCAGTATGCCCCAGCCCATGGCCTGCGGGCAGGCACATGTTTAAATCCGTGCCAGCATGGAGCCATGATATTGTGGGCTGGCAAAGGCATGCGGAGCGCTTTCGGGGCATCGGGACCGGTGGCTGGGCGAGAGCGTACTCCCACCATGGCACCTTGACGGTGGTGATCGATGCCGCTAGTGCTCCCGCAGCATAATAGCATTAAAGATTCCTGGATAATTGGGGCATCCGTGCAATCTCAAGTTGCTGTGTATCCTTATACCCTGATAAACAACGCTAGACTCCACATCCCAAATACATAAGAGGAGTAACTTTCCAACATCTCCCTCCCCACCCCTATACTCACTTTAGCTTTGGTGACCTACCCCGAAGCTTTATGCACTTTCAGTTTTCTATGTTACCCAATTTGTAACAATGGCCTAGTAAGTCTAGATATCAACATTGGTTGCAAAAGGATGTTTTCTCTGAGTTTGTAGATCAATAAATCTGGAGTTAAGTGTAAAGTGGTGTGGATTTTGTTATCTACTTTTTAGCAGTGTTTTAAAAAGATATTTATTTTATGTGTCCTTCTGAGGCATCTATTAGTTATACAATCTGAAGATTTTCCAGGGAGGTTTAAAAAATTTGAAAATCCCATTCTAAAATGAGGATTTAAATAGTCTATATAATCCACCCCCTTCCATGGATTCCTATGGGCCCACAGTAATAATAATCTTCTCTCGGCGCGCTCATGCGAGTAGTGTAAAAGGAAGAGTGGAGCCGCGCCATAACACAGGGTGCGGAACTCCGCCGTAAGTCCGTGAAACATAATGCGACCCACGAAACCTAAATGGAAATGAAACAGAGGTGGGGAAGTGAGCATGAGAGAGAGAAGAGGGTACGGCATGGTGGCAGCCTAAAATGGAAAAGTAAATGGAGCTGGGGGAAGTGAGCAGGGGGAGCGAAGAGGGTAAGGCAGTGGAGCACTAAATGGAAAAGTGAAATGAAGTCTGGGGGATGTGAGACCAGGGGAGAGGAAAGGACAAGGGCAAGGCAAGGGGCCTGGATGGTTCTCAAATGAGGGGGGTATTAGACTAACTAATGCACCCCCTACATAAATATTCGAGATATTAGAAGTCCCTGGAGTTCCGCGCCCGTATAAAAGCACTCGGCCCATGCGGCCTCGTGCTTTTATATGGTCCCGAAGAAAAAAACTCCTCGGGACTTCTATATCCTTATATTTACTAAGTAGGGGGTGCATTAGTCACACTATATAATAACTTTACTGTAATTAGCTAGGTATTCCCCTGGGGGAACACACATAGAATGCCCCTGAAATTTTTTAAAACACCATCTGAAACGTAGTTTTCGAAAAAAATATTGGGTTCTAGAATATTATAATTACGAAATTTTACATTTTTCAAAAAAACAGAAAAGTCAGAATCCGCAATTCCAGTTCTGGCTAAATCTGTGAAATCCACTTAGGAACCAGTTTGGTGGGTTCAGATTTGGAATCCTCTCGGTTTAAAGCTTAAATAACTTTTTTTTTTTTTTTTATAACCAGGGGGTGTCCATTCCATGAGGCAAATTAAACCAACATGTTCTCCTTAAACAAAAGCAATCTCGTTCAACTGGAGTACAATTGATCAGAGACTCATACAGTGGCCCCCAGGGGTCTAAATGAAATGGTGTCCCTTTCGTGCTTTTTTGTGAGGGCCAACGGACTATCGTTATTATGTGTTTAAGTTGCCCAGCAGGCTTCATACGAGTGTGCTATTTGTAGGGGGTCCCCGATATTATAGTGCCTGCGATAACTTGTTAAGACACTTAACAAGACACTGGTGATCTAGCGTTTATTCGATAAGAGTTTCAGTGTTACAGCATTGAAACTACTCAGTCACGGTCATATTCATCTTTTGGAGATTTCAATATCGTTTTTTAATAGTAGGGAGTGGTGTTTTTTATTATATATATTTTTGTATAGATAGGTATTTTCACAACATAGGGTTAAGGGTACAAGGGGTGTGTCCCCCCGCGCCCTATAAGATGGTGAGAGGAACCGGATATGGTGATCCTGAGGACGGTCCCGTATCATGGCCCAAATGCATTGATCCTATCCGTACACGTTTTGGCAGTGTTCTCATCAAGTCCGAGAGTGCCCTCATTCATGATCATGTTCCGTATATATAATATATAATTATCTATATATATATCTCTATTATATATATATCTCTATTATCTTTTATACATACACTAAATCATAAATTTTTCTCCTTTTACCTTTTGTTACTAAAGTATTCATTTTTTTGTTCGGGTTAAAAATAGGAGGTGATTTCAGCATTGGCCAGTGAACACTGTTCCTGTCGCCCAGCTACGCCTGGGTCCATAAACGGCGCTTAGACATGCTGGTAATCACGGCCAATTGTCCGTCCATAAAGCATTTGGCTGTGAACCGACAGTGCTTTATCCTGGCCGACCCAACATAGCGCGATAGCGTTTGGACAAAATTTAGTCTGTGTGTTCCCAGCCTAACGCCTATTTACTGAGAAATCTATCATTTGCACTACATTACCATTAGTGTCTTATTTCAAAGTCAGAGCTGTGACACTGACGTGGGGGGGAGACATAATTGGCTGATAATTGTCGGTATTGGGACCTATTGGGCAAGATTATTTTTACTGTGCTCTTTTACTACAGTATAGCGAGCCATAACATTGGACCATGTATAGGCACATTGAATGTTGTTCTGTATAAAGAATATATGGAAAAATCATCAATCACTGTGTATATAATACATTGTTGAGATCATTTATACAACCACCTTCAGGATCACAGGGCCACTGGATAAAATTTTGAAGCAACAAAAAATGGCTGCTTCTCACTCACACTGATAGCTGATGTTACATTGTCATAGCCTTAGGGGTCATATTTATAAACGTTATCTTTTCGCTGGCCGCTTTTCACGCCATTTCCTGAAAAAAATCGTAATTACCACGATTTATAAATTCCGGAAAGCGGCCGCGAAAAGGTACCGTCTCGTATCAGAAACCGATTATGGTTTTTCTGCAAAACTATAATAAAGAGGTGCACTCCACCACGGACCCTCAGATGCCATCGCATAGATGCTGAAGAAAGAAGCATCTGGCAACATCGGCTCCGCTGAGCCGGCGGTGCCAGCTCGGCCACTGTTTGGCTGCAGTGAGCCTACTGGCATCAGCGACCTCATGTGGGTTGGTGTTTGCCAGCACGAAGACGTCGCAACGGATCAAGATGCCGGCAACATCGCCCCATTGAGGCCGCCAGGGGTACCTCTCGTGGGTCGGCAGCCTCTCGGAGCTGGTGTCGCCGGGGCTAGAAAATAGAAGACGTCACCAAAGGGCTCTTTTAAGAGCCACTCACTGGGGGCCCCGGTTCCAGCATACCACCTCTCCGCTTCCCCTCTGAGGAACAACGTCCACCCGGGTGACTCCTTTCCTGGCTCCTCCCATCCAGCCCCTGCTCCGGGATTCAGGCGGTATTGTAGTGCATCTCGATAGTGCTGTATCACTGCAAAATAGTTCAAAATTAATTACCGCCACGCATTACAGCCGCAAAACATTTAGATAGCGGTATTTTTTTCACAGCAATTTGCGGTGGTAATTTTACGGCGCTAATTTTGCCCATTTATAATATGGGCTTTGTAAGGGAAGCACTGTGGACAATAAGCTTCCCTTATTTAATTTTGCACATATTCACAAAGATATATAATGCAAAAAACAGAGTACACAACTTTTTTTTTTCTGCATTGTTTTTCCAGTTTGTTTTTCAAAAACTGCACACACACACAAACGGACTGGAATGCATACATAAGCATAAAAACGTATGTCTGTTAACCTGCAAATGGACCAGACACAAATGCATTGTCCTAAACGCACTCAAAAGGGACATGCACAACACACACCACCAGTAGTGGGACCTTGCCCTCAGTTTCTCTCAACATGGCTCCCACTTGCTTACTTGTAACAATTGGGGATAGTGAATCTTAGGGCCAGTTTATTAAATTTGACATGTTGAAAAAACTTTATTTATACAAGCTGCCTAGATAAAAGTGTTTGTGCTGTTATGCGCTGTAAAGTGCATGTATATAAATCAGTGTATTTTATTATTATTTACAAAACAACTGAAACTTATAAAGGACGCAAATTAGTTAAAGGAGCACTAAACCCCTGCGAGCGGAGGTGGGTAAGGTAAGTTCCAGGTCTCCCGAGCGTCCTATTATTCACAGGGAGTGAGAATAGCGTTCTCACCTCTCTGTGAATAATAGAAACGAATGGCACAGGTTCTTTTTAGGGTATAGGGAGTTTTACAATTCCTTTAAAGAGCCATGGAACGCCAACTTGTTAAAAAAAAAACTCTTCTCCATAGATTGTAGTTGCAGGTAGAACAATGCTTCACTTGCTCCCCTAACTTCATTTGCCCATAAATTTCCACTAAGAGCAAGGAGCAATCTCTCTTTAGGATGGCTTCTCCTTAGGATGGCATGGAAAATATGTCAGACATTTTATTATATTCATTTAAATTTTAAGTCTGCATTCATATAATTTACATCATAATCCTACAACCTTTGTTGTTTTTACTGCGTAAAAACACATCCAATTCTATAATCCTTTAGACTATTTTCAGTAGCGTTCATTTTAGCAACAATGATTGGCTTGGCCGACATGAAGAAATGCAAATTGACAGCAAGTTGGGTGGTTAGTTAAAATAATTCACTGCCTAAATGGCATGTAGTGATAACTAGTGACAGGCGTGTCGAAGCCATGATCATGTTGTCCATACGGATTCTCATTTCCTCCTCTCGTTAAAGACTATTCTTGTTCACCAGACACATAGTCATAGCTTAGCCCTTTACATTCTATTGTAACATTATTTTGTGGCCCAGCATGTTCCTGTATGATGCTTATGTGCTTATTACTTCTCTTCTTGTACCTAATAGGGTTAATACATTCACTGAATGAAGAACAAATATAAAAGCTAATCTGTTTTATATAACATTTCTTTTGTTGATGTTTTTTCACAATTTTTAAATAACAGAATAGATGGTATAAATAAGTGTATCAAGGTTCGTACTCCCCAGAACAATGTGAACAAGAAAAATAAAATAACACTAAATATGGCATAGTATATAATAGAACATTAAAAAAAAAATTCGACATATTTATAAAGTGCCAAATTTCAAACAGTGAATAATTTTTTGTATATCAAAAATCTAGAGTTAAGTTAAAAAGTTGTGAAAATAGTCTGGTGTAACTGATTCTAACCCCTTTTCTTAACATGGAAAATATCTAGAACACCCAAGGACACTTACAGGGAGATATATAGCTTCTGCACTCCCCTCCTCTTCTGGTTTTTGCTACCTAGTATTCCATTGAGTTACTGAGTTTCTGAATTGTGGGAACAGGCAGGGAAGGAGCTTGGAAGCAATGGCTGCTTTGAAATATATATATTTCTTGCTTACTTAGCACGTACATTGTGTTTGTGTATTTGCACGCTGGCTTGAAAAGGCTCTAGAAAGGGGCCGAAATGTTGTCGATATGCAATTTGGGCATGGGTGTGTTTGTGTGGGTGTGGCTAAAATTTTATGAATTGAACTTCCATACACATAGGAATTAACGTTCCCAGACAGTCAATTTGCAATATGTAAATTACTAAAAGATATACAAATCCCTTTTTTTTGCTCCTTTCAGGTTTTGTTACTCTAATCAAAGTACTTATTTTATAGCCTGTGATATACATGTTGGTTCAACTGTTACAATACATTAGAAAATGCCTACTTTCTTTCTTTGTAAAAGATTTAGCCAAAAGATTTATAATCCTGTCACCACACCACGGTAGACTCTTTCAGCAGGCCCATAACTAGTAATCTAACTAGCCTAACTAAAGCTAATCTAACCATATAAAATGAATTTAACAACATCATATGTTACTAAGGGAAAATTCAATAGTCATTTAGTTTAATATTTTGGTCAAAACCTCAATACTGAGAAACAACCCCAGGTACTGGGTTAAGGGCAAGACCATAATGTTCTCTATTAGGGGTGCAAATAGGAGTCAGTAATTTTGAAAACATCTATTTTTGTCAACTACATTAAACATCATTTAGGTACCTATAATATAATATACAGAGCCATAATGACCACATACCCCTACCCCTCCCTATACAGAGCCATCACCAATATCCTCCAGCACCCACATTATCATATACCCCTATCCACTCATATACAGAGACCCTTAACAATATCTCCCAGCACCCCCATGACCACATACCCCTACCCCCTCCTATACAGAGACCCATCACCAATATCTCCCAGCACACCCTATGACCACATCCCCTAACCCCTCCCTATACGAGACCCATCACCAATATCTCCCAGCACCCCCAGTGACCACATACCCCTAACCCCCTCCCTATACAGAGAACCCATCGCCAATATCTCCCAGCACCCCCCCCTTTGACCACATCCCCTAACCACTCCCTATACAGAGGCCCATCACCAATATCTCCCAACACCCACATGATCATATACCCCGATCCCTCCATATACAGAGACCCATCACCACTATCTCCCGCACCCCCCATGACACATACCCCAACCCCTCCATATACAGAGATAGATTGTATTAATGTGTTTAGCCATAGCGCTATGTTTCTATCTCTCTGTTTCTCAAGCTTTTACATGCTCCTGTATCCTCTGAGTGAGGGAGCTCTTAGTTTGGCCTACATATTTGGACCAGCATCTACATTCCATGACCTGGCTTGACTGACATGTAATGAGACCTTTTACTTTAATTCTCTATCAAGAAATGTATCAGTTTTTCTTTCATATATTTACAAACGCAGCTTTTTGACACTTTCTATTTCCTTTAATGGGTCAACCCCAACTAACTTCTAATGGTATTGCTCCCAAGCTTCAATTGGCTTTTTTCCCTTCTCGGGCCATCATGGGTCTTTTCCCCTCACATTAAGATAAATCAGGATATGAATAATATACTTATTCACCACCATTCTTAGTTAATGAACAGAAATTAATCTAATTTATATGATGCCACCATATTGGAGCAGCTACGCCGAATATATAAAAATTGTCCTATCGGTACACTTCGTATTTGATTTTAGAATGGTGACTAGAAGCTTCTAGAAGAGCATTTACACCTGTCTCTTTGCTATATACTTCAGTTATTAATTGACCTTTATCCTTTAGAAGTTGTTAATCGAGAAAGTAATGGACTGCATGTTCCACTCAAATGTAAGTTAATATTACATACATTTTTGTTGAGCCTGTCCACATAAATAGTGAAATGTTCACACTGCTCTCCGCAGGTTCAGCACATCTTCTACATATCTGACCCACAGGGGGAGAGGCAGTCGTCCACCTCCAGGTCATCAACAATGCATTAACTTCCTCCTGCTCCCTCTGCCCAGATGAGACAGTCAATAAGTAGGAGAGCAAGAACTGCCCACATTAGCTATGCCAAAGTTGCTTATAAACGCACTTGTTAATAGCAATACATTATTTTCCTAACACAAAGCTGAGGAGGTCGATAATAAGTTTGTATGAGCCTGGACAGCACTGTCCTTTAGTCTCAAGAAATTTTCTAGAAGCCTCATGCCCACACTGTGAGGAATGGATGAAGGGCTTTCTACATCCAGTTTCCTCAATTTAAAATTGGTCAATTGATAACTGAAGTATATCGCAAAGAGACGCTGTAAATGCTCTTTCAAAATGTGAGTGGTACCTATCGGCAATTTTTACGTATTTGACGTAACTGCCCCTTTATGATCTGTTTGAAAAATAGCTAGTGAGTGATTGGGAGATTTCAAGAATTTGATTGTCTGTTTCCCAGACCATTTTCCAGGTCCCAGAGCCATTTACAGTTATTGTATCAATTTTACAACAACTTTTAAAAATTTCCTTTTCAAATTTTCTAAATTTTCGAACGTGAACGTGGCTCGAAAAAATCTGCATGCAGATTCTGCAAATCTGTTTAGATCCGCGGATTTGAGCAAATCTGCTTGGAACCGGGTTTGGATCTGTGATCTGGTCCATCTCTACTAGTTAGTTGATTGGGCAGATTTCAAGAAAGAGTAATGCCAAAAAAGATATTATGAAAGGGTACTACAGAACTAAACATTCTAATGAGAGTCCCGTGTTATATGGTTAACAACTGCGAGAATAAAGAGGTGCTTAATAAAATCAGATATTTTCTTGTTATAACAAAGAATGGTGCGAATTAAGGAGTATATTAACATCAGAACTGGTACCGTTCTGAGGAAAGATCCAAACAGTTTGGAGTGAGACTTTAGTGGAGCTCCTGTTCCCTAGGAGAGTTCCCTGTTAATTAGCACCACCGCTCATGTCACAGCTTTGGTGAGATGCAAGAATTTTTTAGTCTGATGACATTATGAATGGTGAACTTACATGGTCCAGGTTCTTGGAGTAACATTTGACTGTAGCCACAGTTTGCATTTAGATCCTGGTGTGGGAGGTCACCGAACCACCGTGTAGTGAGAGTGCTATAGTGTATTGCCTATAGTTGATGTATCAGCATATTATACTTCGTATTAGTTTGACTTCCATCTGTCGTATGATACTATCAGACTGATAAAATGTGTTTTTCAGATTGAGAGGAGTTCTGTGAGATGGTATCTGGTTTTATGCCAGCCTTATAGTGGTAATTGCTGTGAATGGGGCTTGTTGGGTTTTTCCTCTTTTGTCTATATAGTGTATTCACTGAAATTTCCTCTGCTCTCTCCTGCTTGAGCCTCAAACAGTATGCTTGTGATGAGGGATGGCCGGTTCGCGCGTCCGAACCCCGATCCGCCGCGGATTTATCCCTTTCGCGAACGGCGGATTTTTACCGGATGTTCCGCCTTCCGACTTTCGAACACGGATTTCTCGTATTTTTGAAAAACAGATTTTCGTATTTTCGAAAATTTTCGAAATTACGAGATTACTCGTATTTCGAAAATACGCGACTCGTAATTTCGAATTTCGAGAAATCTCGTAATTTCGAGAATATTTTTCATTTTATACGGTCCTCTGCGGATTTTCGAATTTTCTCGAAAATGTCGCGGACCCTCGAGCGGACCGGATTTTTGCGAATTGTTCGGACTCTCTACTTGTTAGTTCCATGCACACCACTGCACGGAACTCACAGGCATTACTGTTTGAGGCTCAAGCAGGAAGTGCCACAGACTCACAGGCTTATTTGTTTGAGGATCAGCGAGAAAGCAGAGGAATCTCAGAGGGCGAGACTTAACATTCAGCAAACGTAACAAGGTGTCAGCAACTTTCAGGCACAAAGGTGGCTCTGGGGGGCCTAGGTAAAAAAAAAATGGCAACATATTTTTAAAGCTGCAGCTTCAATGAACATAAACTTGATTTACAGTGCACTATACTTTAAGTTAATTAGGCTGGGAACAAAAGTATACAGGCACAGGGTATTCAGTTTGCAAAAGTGCTCAAAACTACAATGCAGCCTTTATATGTCTTTATATGTGTTTTAGGTTGTTAAAAGAAATGTTTCACGCATGGCATTTCTTAAGCTGGGTATACACAGTAACGATGGAAACAACAGTCCCGAGCGTTCTCCTATGATGTTATAGGGAGAACGCTCGAGACTGTGTGTATGCAGATTTTTGAAAGACAGATCCTGTCTGTCTTTTTTCACTGATCTGTATGGTGTGTACCCAGCTAAAGTCTTAAAGCAACTAATGTTGCCCAGTATATGACATTCCTATGATATTCTCCCTCCTGGGAAAACAATTGATATTGTGTTTTAAAACATCAAAAATGACAATTCAGGACATGTGCCCAATATTAAGATCAATTAATAAATAAGTTCAGATCTAATAGAAATTTGCAAGAGGACCAAAAAAGACCTAAAAAATAAGTTCAAAAGGCACTGTTAGTTTTAAAATCTAAGGTAGAATACAATCTATAGAACCTTAAAGACCTTTCTGTATGGCCAACACACTGATCTAATTACCCTTTTGTTCCTATTCTAATACATCGACAGAAGCCTATGGGTGGCAAAGTTTCCATCAATCTACAAGGTATTCTTGTTAGACATGTGGAATGTGATGACCACCCTCAGCCACTATAAATGGTAAAGCACTTGTCATCTTAACATTAGAAGTAACTGGTAAGATTCATGAAAGATGCAATTGGCTAATAATGCTGGGGATTTACATTGACTCCAACCATTTGTTTGCTTTAGTTGTTTAGTTTACTGTAGTTGTTTAGTTTTTTTTCATGTTAGCAAACCACTAATGTCTAGTGAATTTGCAATGATCTCTGTTCATTTCCTCCTGGAATCTAGGCATCAATACTGCATACAGTAAACATGGGGACAGTGTTAACATTATACATTTGCATCCTTATGGGAGCTAATTATATAAAACATGCAATTTGTTTAATTTTGATCACCCTCAACATTCCCTCGACATTGGGAAAAACTGATCATTTTACTGTTGAACTGTTGATATTTGATCACAAATAATTGAGCCAGGTGAGGACATTAAAACAAGGTATCTATTACATGTCTAATAAGTGTATGGCCACCTTAAAGGTATGTATATGTTATCATTATAATCCAACAGATTACTTAACTATATCAGGGGGAGTCTCCACACATCCATTGCTTTGGCCACTTTACCTATAATGATCTATCTTGTGTACATAGCTTTGAACTGCTCATCCATCACTCACTCACTTGTATATTAACAGGGTTTATTCATAAAAGTTCCTATCGTTAAAATGTGTCTAATTTTGCACCAACCAATCAGATGTTAGCTTTCAAATGTAAAATAAAATCTGACTGGTTAGGGCAAAATTTAATTTTAAAACGATAAGAACTTTTATTGAATCTCCCTTTATTGAATCTTTATTGTTTCAGAATTTCTATATTGCTAGGTGTATTTTAACTACAAAATAGGGTTTGTTTTTTTTTTTTATTTAAGGATCAAAGTATCCCAAAACGAAGATTATTTTGTTTTGCATAAAGGGCTTAACTACAGTATCAATACTTTATAAATTGTTTCTATCTTTTTCGAAGATTTTTGATAATTTTCAAAAATAGATTCAACGTTCGAAAACCTTTGAAAATACATCGGAAAATCAAAGTGGTCTCCGGATGATTTTCGAGGATATTGTCTACGTCACTGCCTAAAACTTCAATCTAAGTTTTTAATAATTATTTGCTGAGCTGCTCCAAAGCTACTGACTTAAATGTCACCATGAAGAGCATTCAGTTTCAATCCATGTCTTTAGTTTTTAGTTGAACACCTGAATGGATTTCTGAAAACATAACATCAACAGACTTTTTCTTTTTTAAGGTTTACCCTAGTGAGCCATAGCCTTTACTGTAGTGTACATTTCCCTGACATCTTGGATTCCAGAACAAACATTGAAATCACAATAGATTCTGGGAAATTCATTTTAACATTCTTAAGTGAGAGTTCACAAATTTCACAAACTTAGATTGATATCTGCAAAATAGATTTTTGTCATAGTAATGTTTCAATATTATTGCCAAGACTTTAACAAATAGATACTTAATGTATCAGTATGGTTAAATACTCAGCACTTTCATTTTGCTACTACGTCCCCCACCCAAAGCTGCTCTATTTCTCCTGTTTCCCCTTCTTAGCATAGAGTGGGAAATACTTTTAACATGCACCGTTGAATCAGTATGTCATTTAAGATTGTGCATAGCACCCCTTTGTCATGGTCCAGCTGGGAACAAGTCACAAAGAGATCCCCTTCTTCACAGCAAGGGCCTTCTCCATTCAACATCACTCATGCAAGTAGACCACAGACTCAAGGCCTTTCTTTTTAATCTTTTCTTTTTGTCTGTGTTTAAGAAATTCCACTTTCAGTGCCTTTTTTCAATCTTTGACATGTCTTCCTTTATTGCAAAAAACTCTGAGAGAAAGATGTACTTTCCAATTTAACTGACTCTGTAAGCATCCTTGACTTCATATTTTCTTTCATGGACAGCAGGTTTGGCACCAGGGAGATAGAAATAAATTACATGACCAATCCTTGTTGTTAAGGTTGTTATGGAATCACGTGTTGGTCTGTACTCATGTACATATAAAAGGAAATTAAAGAAAAGTCCTAAAACTTTTCACCTACAGTGAGAGAACATTAACTGTTTTAATGTATTTACTTTAAGGTCTAGATCTGCTCACTTTCTCTCATGGCTGTCTGAAAAGCTGTCAGATTGCAATGGTTTTAACAAAAGCTGATAGCTAAGAAAACGACCCCTCTCCTTGGGAGGGATTGGAAAGTTCAGTTATACTGTTTGGGATGATTAGGTCCATTTAGGGTCAAGCTATATGAAAATGCCTCATGCTGATTTTAACTTTGCAGGCACTACCTCGCCTGCCAGGCTGAAGTGTGCCCTGTATAGTTCCCACTGGGATAAGTTCACAGGTGAAAAAATAACAAGCTAGTGTAGTAATGAGGATTAACCAAGACAGAAGAAAAGAATCAGTACCCAAAAAGACATCAATTAGGCCTAGCTGATCACTTACGATAGTGAACCAAGGCATTAAATGATTAGTCTCAGATTTCAGGAACCAACACTATTCTGAAATTCCACGTGTCTCATGTACTATTAAAATACATTTTGTGTTAAAGTGTAAGTCTTCACATTTCATTTTTTATTTCAGTGGAAAATGGATAAAAGCCCAGTAATGCCCTTAATCAAAACAACTAACATTTACTTTACAAGAAAAATCTAATACTATATACAATACTAACAAAATTATTTTTATTTAGAAAATATCAATTAATTACTATGTTGTTGTCATAAGATGTTGTCAAAAATATAATCTTGCATTTAAAGAAGAACACAAATTAAAGTTATTGTTATTGACTTTCTAGCCATAAACAGAACATTTTTCAGTAAATTTACAGTATAATAGGTCAATAAAAAGATGTTGGACATAATTTGCATCCAAAATGATAATTTCAAACCACTGAGAACATGTATGTCATTTTTCTAACAGTTAAAGATTGCTAATAAATTATCATCATCAGTAGATTTAGCAAAAACAATCCCTGTGTTTGATATGGAGAAACCAAAATATACAGAAACCACAAAATACAGTGCTCACTCCCCTTATATACAATATTGAACCCATATAGAGCACCTATTAGTGCTATATATAAAACACTGACTTACTCTGTCAGTAGCTTGACCCGTGCAGGCAAGCCCCGGTCCTTCGCTCAACCAGGAACACTCCTTCTTCTAAAACTCATGTAGGTTCAAAAATTGCAACACAAACCTCACCAGGGTTAAACTTACCCACGTGGGTCTGTGGTCCGGGTGCAGCACGCCCCGGACCCGTCGCTGTAGGTCCTCCGTAATACTCAACACACCATATGGAATACGGCGCACACCGGAAAGTGGACACCTGGACTCTGCAATCCACACGCTTATATTCAGAACAGTGCCATAACAAACAAGGAGTCCCATAGCCTTACGCGTTTCGAGCGTACCCTCCGCTCTTACTCTAGGCGAAAAGGAGAAAACCCAGTTAATATCTTAGAGCCTTTCTGACATTGTTTTTTTAAATGTTCATTAGAGTAATGAGCAATTTACTGATAAAAAACATTTTAAATATTAACATCAACTACTGTAGTGTTTGAATAAGACTGTATTAGTGTGGGCCGTGTGTGTCATTTTATGCATTTTGAATTCTTTAATTCGATTTTGACAGCTGTTCTCTTAATACATCACAGGACTTAGGCCCTTAGGAGTTCCACAGAGTTCCTACATTGACCAACATGAACTAAATACTGACCCTTCATAAATGGGTCAGGTCTACATCAACCAAAACAGTCAATGTCTGCCTATGTAGAAGCATCTCCTACATGGATCCTTTATAATAGTTATTAAATAGAGCCCTACATAGTGGCTGTAAGATAAGAGTCAGCCCTTCTAAACACAGAAGATGTATCCTCAGAAAAAGTTGACGTGTGGAGGCAGAATTCTAATTGATTTATTCTAAGCGTTAAGCTTTTTGCCAGATTTGTAATAGTTTTAGAGCCACCCCAGTACAGGAGACCAAACACTTGTATCTTAAAAGGAAACTCTAGTTCTACTAGTTCTATATTATTTTAAAAATTAGGATTAGTGTTTAACATATAAATCACAAAGATGTACATATACATATATGTAAATAATTTAAAATATTTAAAACTGACATATAGTCTACAGCAAAATAGGTATTTATAAGGGGAACAAACCCAAATACAAGGCAGCTCCCACCGATCCAATTGTCCACTTTATAAACCACTTGTCTCTCACCCTCAAATTAAGCCTGTAAGTGGAAAATATAATAATATATAATATAATACAAGCTACTGAAAATCTGTGATGTCATTTCTGCTTTCTATGTTTGCCTCTTCCTGTGGTTATGGATGCAAATTCCTTCTGCATATGTTCAACTAGGTACATTGTGTTTTGTACCGGCGCGCGGTGGTATGTGAACGCAGCGGCTGCTTCTACTTTGCGGTGTAGCTCCCCCACAGTAAGTAGAGGTTCCATGATTCTGTGACATTGTGTTTGATCCCTATCCCTCTAATGCTAACTGCATCTAAGGCTTTGTTCACTATTAGAAGTGCTTTATTTATGTTTGCCATAAGGCATGCTTGGAAAAAGCAAAGATTAGAGATGGACAACTTCCTAAAGTTTCAGTTCGATTTAGAATTTTCGAACTTCAAGAAAGTCAATAGGGACAAATAGATTGAAAAGTTTGGCTAAAATACAGTTAAAAAAGCAATGGTAATTTACTTTCATGGTTCTGGGACCTGGGTAGTTGTCTGGGGAACACGTACAAACATCTAGAACTTTCTTTATTACCAAGAGGAATCATGCCCATTATGGTAACTTTCCTTATTGCATTCCTCAAAAAAAAGGGTTTAAAAAAAATCTGTTTAAAGGGAAAGTTGTCAGTAAAAACTTCATTATTTTTAAAAGTCTAGTTTATATTATGCATACCTAATTTTTCCAAACTAGCAACCCCCCAAATCTTTAAAGGTCTCTCCCTCCACCTCTCTCCTCCCTCCTCTCCTCCCCTCTCTCTCTCCCCCCTCTCTCTCACTTCCCCCACTATATCCATCCTCTCTCTCTTTCCTATTCCCTGCTCTCTCTTCCTACTCACTCTCCTCTTTCTCTCTATCCCCCTCTTCTCTCTCACCCACTCTCTCTTTCTCACTCGCTCTCATCACCCCTTTCTCTCTTCCCTACTCTCTCTTTCTCCCCCTCGCTCTCTCTTTCCCACTCTCTCTCCCCTCTCCTCTTCCCCCCCTCTCTCTCCCCTTCTCCCCCCCTCTCAGCTTACTTGCCCTAGTTTGCTCCATCCATCCTCAGCATCTCCATGCTACTTACTAACTGTTCCCACCAATTATCTATTTCGTCGGCGGAGCCTCAGCATGAGCAAATGGGTCCAGCATTCATGGCTGAATACTCTGGTTTAGTATATAAGATATTCCTCATCCATTTTTTAAAAAAATCGTTGAATGTATACCACTTACTATTTCCTGCTGTTAACATTTGTAAGATGACATTTCAGCTTCTGTAATGGTCTTTCTTCTTCCCTAGAATGCACACTAAACACAACTGAATCAACCCAGGTGCTTTGTCAAGGCAAGATCTGAACGGTCTTATTAGGGGTTCTGCAAACGGAAGTCAGTATTTCTGAAGCATTTATTTATACCACAGACAAAATCTAAATGGCCAGTTTAAGGTCATTAGGATTAAAAAATACTGCAATTTTTTCTTAAAGTATTGTTTTGCACTGACTTCCCATTCCCCTTTAATCTTTATTTTTCTAATTTGCATCATAAAGGGAAAGCGGGCAAAGGGTAATGCTACACAGCAGCAAGAACCATTGAGTTGGAGTTGACTGAATTGAGCCCTATTCTACTCATGGTTCGCTGCTACAACCTGAAATGTCAGCTCACTAATGTTAAAGGCAGTAAATATCAAGAGGTATAAATCAACGTTTTTTTTAAATGGATGAGAATATTTAGAATAATTAGGTATGCATAATATAAACTAAAATTTTAAAATAATGATATTTTTCCACTTAACTTTCCCTTTAAAGACAGTTTTTTTTTAAAAAAACCCTATTTTTGAGGTAAGCAACAAGGATTCGCTATCATGATTACAGTTGTATAAAATAAACACCTTTTTTTAAGAGATTCAGAGAAGACGATTCTATAAATATCGAATATTTGAAAATTTTTAGACATTTCCAGATATTACCGAATGTTTGAAGCTCAAAGCATGAGAAATGACTTGCTAGTGACTCAAGTTCTGGACATTTGTACATGTTCCAACCATTTCCCAGGTACCAATCCATGTAAAGTAAGTTACCATTGCTATTTTAATTCAGAGACAGATTCTAAAATATCAACAAATCAAAAGTTTGAAATCTAAAGTTCGGGTTGTTTGAACTATTAAGTATATATATATATATATATAATTATATAGATATATATACTATATATATAATTACAGATATAGGAACACACTCACGATCTTTTTTTATTGTAAGTAAATTGTAATCACAAAGGTTTCCGCATTTCCGCGAGAGTCTCCTCGCACACCTCTCGCGGAAACGCGGAACCTTTGTGATAAAATTTACTGTTCCTATATCTGGAATATGAATTTATTGAACTGCACCCGGGCGTTGACTATATTTAGTTGGAGGGCCTTCCTTGGTCTTGGATATTATATATATATATATATATATATATATATTTTTTTTTAATATATATATTTAGGGTGTGTGCTCGTCCGCACTCTGTGACTATTCAACTGCCCGGGTGCTACCGGTGTAAAAGTTCACATAAACCAAAGGAGCAAACGGAGCACTCCTGGGTCTTAAAACCAATTTATTAATGAATCAGAAGTAGCAGCATAACCTAGGCGTTCAGCCCCTAGTGAGGCCCTATCACTAGGGATGAAACGCGTAGGTTATCTGCCTACCTCTGAGTCATTAATAAATTGGTTTTAAGACCCAGGAGTGCTCTGTTTGCTCTTTTGGTATATATATATATATATATATATATATAGTTCAAGGGTAAGAGGTAGGTGCACACAAGGGTCTTAATCAATATAATTTTAATAGTGCAAAAACAAGGCAACGTTTCGGTCCACGTCTAGGACCTTTATCAAGCCAACCAAACAGTGTAATATCATAAGTGCTACTTATACATAAACCAGTAACGAGCCCCACCCACTCAGCTAAGATCCACCAATCAACTATCTCACTTTTTTAACCATCAAGTGCCTAAGTGCTAGACATTAAGTGCCTAAGTGCTGAACAATGTCTTTTACTAATAAAGTGATATTGTATCTTACTTAAAGTGCTACGCTTAGTGTCATATTTATAAAACGTGCTTAAAATCTCCCATACTCCCATTGCGTGTCATGATAATAGTGCTTCATATTTCAGGGAACATGATCATGATATTATTTAATGACCATGATTAATGTATAAATATCCTGATTATAATTAATAAATTTAAGTAGACATTATTAAAATATGAATTCAAGTAAACATTATTAAAATATGGATTATCGCTAGCAAGTAAATTCAATAGTACTATTAAAGTATTAACCTCTGCATATACCGAAAAAAGGCCTACCAACAACCTATATCTATGGTTCTAACCTAGGGACTACTATCTGTCAAAAAACATTTAAATGAACAGTATTCATTGAGTCCATCCGGTGTAATGGTATTAAGGTGCTTTATATCCAAAAAGTCTCTCTTTGGGATAGTTTTTTTGCCCTATCCCCCCTTCTGAAGGGAGGGGAACATGTTCCAATTCCCTAATTTCAAGTCATCCAATTTATGTCCATACTCCGGAAGTGTTTTTGCTACAGTTTTACCGTCTTGTTATCCCTATAGGCTGTGTTTATGGCCGATCGATGACCGTCCATTCGTATTCTTAATGTGAGTCTGTTTGTTCCTATTTAATACATCAGATACAAGGACACCAAATAGCATACACTACATGTGTAGTCTGCATGTAATATGTTGTTTGATCATCATCCATTTATCCTTGTGTGGATGTTTAAACATTTACCTTCATCATATACTTGCGAAATACATTTGTGGCAGCTGTAGCAACCTACTCTGCTATCCTGTAGCCATGTCTGAGTTGGTCTGTATGATTGTATAGGGTCTGTTTTGACCAAAAGTCCCGTAAATTACGTGATCGTTTAAACCCTACTGTGGGTTTTTTCTGGTAACTTGACTTTAAGGCCGGGTCAGCTCTAAGGATGCGCCAATTAGCCCACCAAGCTTACGTATGTCAGTGCCCAATAGGGTATAGTTTGTACTGCAAACAAAGATTTTCCTATCTCACAGTTTTGGGTATGGGGTCCTTTATCACCTTCCCTCTGGCTTTAACCATTGCTTGATCCAAGATCTTGGGGGGTAGCCTCTTTGTAAAAATCTTAATTTCATTTCACATAATTGAACCTCACATTTCTCCTATTTGAGTTATTACGGATAACTCTGGAAAATTGTGCCACAGGTATTGAATCCTTTAGTGATTGTGGATGGAAGCTGTTGTAATGCAATAATGTATTTCTATCAGTAGTTTTTCCTGAACAGTGTATATTCCAATAGTGAATTTTCACACTTACCGCACCATCCAAATATTCAATATGAGTTCTACTATGCTTAGCGGTAAATCTATAGTACCTTCCAGTTGATTAAGGGTAATCAACCATATTCAAAAGTTCCTCTCACTTCCATGCCCAAACCAAAAAGACATCATCTATATCCTGTCATAGAAACAAGGTGTTTCAGCATACTGTTAGGATGTTATCAGTTCATATTTGTGCATATCAGATTAGCATAGGCCGGCGCCATGGCCGCCCCCATGGCAGTACCTTATTGCTGTAAGTAAAACGTATTTTCAATTTGAATAGTTATATTTTAAAGCAAACTTGAGAGCATCTATAGAAATTCTTGCTTCTTTGGTGGGCCAAATTGCTTGAATTGATGTAGCCTTTAACTACCTGAATCCCCTCCTCATGTGGGATTTGGTGTAAGGCTACTACATCCTCCAGTGTTACAACCATACATCCCCTTTATCTGGGATTCTAAGTTCCCTTATTTTCGAGATAAAGTGGCCGTATCCCTTATAACGTATCCGTATCCTGGATTATGGCTGCAAGCTCTATCCAGTATTTGCCAAGGCTCCAATAGACCCCCTTTAGCTGAAATTATAGGGCGGCGGCCGGTGGATTACATGCATCTTTGTGTATCTTAGGGATAGTGTACAACACTGGAATTTTCGGCCATTCCTGGTATAGGAACCTAGATTAGGTAAATCAATAACATCCATCAAACAGATTGATCCAAAAAACATTTTATGTGATCCTGATTTCACTGTAGGATCCCCTTGGAGTTTATTGTACACTTTATATCTCCCACTGGTCAATATCTCTTTGCGGTAATCTGTATAGTTAAAGGATCACTAAGGCCGCCCCCTTTATCAGCCGGTCTAATACAATCCCCATGTCCTTTGCCAGATTCCTTAAGGCCTGTTGTTTCCGCCCTAGATGTTAACTGACATTTTTGTGCTGTTCACTCGCTTCCTTAATTTCATTATTCACCACATGTATTAACTTTTAATGGATTTCATTTTGGTTTAATGGCTCAATTTTACTCTTTAATTTGAATTCCGGTTCCGATTATCCAAAGTTAACCCATCACTGAAGAGATCTTTCAAATTCAACTTCTATTCATTTTATACCAGTCTACCTCCCTTCAAATTGGTTAAAACATTTAGTAGGAGAGAAAGAGAGACCTCGTTGTAAACACCCACCTCAGTAATCTGTTTAGATTCGGTTTGAATGTTAAAGTCGGATGGTTGCTGGTGGATCTGTTCCGTTTCCCCCCCTCTGCGGATAGGATACCTTTGATCTTTGGTTACCCCGTCTCTCTTGGCGGTGTTCCGTCCCGTGTTGGCTCCCATCCTAAAAAATCCCCGTCACTGCCTTTACGTTTACGTGCCATTGGTGGTTCCCGGTTCACTCCTCCTTGGCGTCCCTTTATACCACGTGGTATGGCCGCCATCTCATTTCCGGTTCCGCTTCTGAGTCCCGCAACCGGAACTTACATCAGTGTTCCCGCGTGATCTTCCCAGATTCACGCGATAGTTCGTCCGACTCTTGGCTCTCCTTCTATTCACTTCCGGGATCCCCGTCAGCCACCGGTATACCTTTAGTTGCTTATAATCCTCATTTACTCGCTTCATCTTTTCTTTTTGAACCTCAATAAATCATTCCTGTATTGTTCCACCTGTGTGTTAATCCTATTGAGTATATCATCCCCTTGATCCTTTGTAGTAGTATCACAGTAGTCACTCATAAACTCAGCCGTTAACTCCGTAGCTTCCTGTAGTTTCTCTAGATTATTTCCTCTATGACCAACACCATCAGTTCCAATGACATCTGTTCAGAACTCCCACCCCCATTTGCGGCAGAACTCTGGGTTCAGACGTCCTATGGTAGGTATATTTTTAATTCGGAAACCCCTAGGGATTTTCTTACTGCGGTAATAATCCGATAAGAAGAGACCATGGAGATCGAGGTCCACTTCCTTCTTTTTAAGGCGGAGTATATCCCCTGCAATCTCTTTCATTGAGACTTTAACATTATAGTCCGTATGTGTATTGTTCCATAATACCTTATTAGCATCGGCCTCATGACTTCCATATGTCCGCTTGACTAGTCATATGTGAGGTTGATCTATGCTCAGTTCCATCTTGCCCGTGGGGATAGGGTATTACGGTGGTGGTGTCTTCCCGGTGGTTGAATCACTCCCATCCAATACTGCACGTAAATCCAGGCACACTCCACTCCAACCCTACTTCGCCCCTGGTGCTACCCCCAAAAATTCATAGACATTCAAGGTAAGAGGTAGGTGCACACAAGGGGTCTTAATCAATATAAATTTTTAATAGTGCAAAAACAGGCAATGTTTCGGTCCACGTCTAGGACCTTTAATCAAGCCAACCAAACGTGTAATATCATAAGTGCTACTTATACTAAAACCAGTACGAGCCCCCACCCACTCAGCTAAGATCCACCAATCACATATCTCACTTTTTTAACCATCAAAGTGCCTAAGTGCTAGACATTAAAGTGCCTAAGTGCTGAACATATGTCGTTTACTAATAAAAGTGATATTGTATCTTACTTAAAGTGCTACGGCTTAGTGTCCATATTTAATAAACCGTGCTTAAATTCTCATACTCCCATTGCGTGTCATGATAATAGTGCTTCAACTATTTCAGGGAACCTGATCATGATATTAATTTAAATGACATGATTAATGTATAAATAATCCTGATTAATATATAAATAAATTTAAGTGACATTATTAAAATATGAATTCAAGTAAACATATTAAAATATGGATTTATCGCTAGCAAGTAAATTCAATAGTACTATTAAGTATTAACCTCTGCATATACCGAAAAAAGGCCTACCAACAACCTATATCTATGTGTTCTAACCTAGGGAACTATCTACTGTCAAAAACATTTACAATGACAGTATTCATTGAGTCCATCCGGTGTAATGGTATTTAAGGTGCTTATCCAAAAGTCTCCTTTGGATCGTTTTTTTTTGCCCTATCCCCCCTTCTGGAAGGGAGGGGAACATGTTTCAATTCCCATGAATTTCAAGTCATCCATTTATGTCCATACTCCAGGAAGTGTTTTGCTACAGGTTTTACCGTCTTGTTATCCCTATAGGCTGTGTTTATGGCCGATCGATGACCGTCCATTCGTATTCTTAATGTGAGTTCTGTTTTTTCCAATATACCAGATTACAAGGACACCAAATAGCATACACTACATGTGTAGTCTGGCATGTAATATGTTGTTTGATCATGCATCCTTTATCCTTTGTGTGGATGTTTAAAACATTTTAACCTATCATCATATACTTGCGAAATACATTTGTGGCAGCTGTAGCAACCTACTCTGCTTCATCCTGTAGCCATGTCTGAGTTGGTCTGTATGATTGTATAGGTCTGTTTTGACCAAAATGTCCCGTAAATTACGTGATCGTTTAAACCCTACTGTGTGTTTTTCTGGTAACTTGGACTTTAAGGCCGGGTCAGCTCTAAGGATGCGCCAATATCCACCAAGCTTTTTACGTATGTCGTGTCCCAATAGGTCGAGTTTGTACTGCAACAAAAGATTTTCCTATCTCACAGGTTTTGGTTATGGGTCCTTTATCACCTTCCCTCTGCTTTAAACCATTGCTTGATCCAGATCTTGGGGGGGTAGCCTCTTGAAAAATCTTATTTCATTTCCACATAATTGAAACCTCACACTTTTTTCTCCGAATTCCTGGAGTATGGACATAAATTTGGATACTTGAAATTCATGGGAATTGAACATGTTCCCCTCCCTTCCAGAAGGGGGATAGTGCAAAAACTATCCCAAGAGAGACTTTTTGGATAAAGCACCTTAATACCATTACCCGGATGGACTCAATAATACTGTTCATTAAATGTTTTTTGACAGATAGATAGTTCCCTAGGTTAGAACCATAGATATAGGTTGTTGGTAGGCCTTCTTTCGGTATATGCAGAGGTTAATACTTTAATAGTACTAATTGAATTTACTTGCTACGATAAATCCATATTTTAATAATGTTTTACTTGAATTCCTATTTTAATATGTCTACTTAATTTATTTATATATTATCAGGATTATTTATACATTTATCAGGTCACTTTAAATTAATATCATGATCATGTTCCCTGAAATATTGAAGCACTATTATCATGACACGCAATGGGAGTATGGGAGATTTTTAAGCACGTTAATTAAATATGACCTAAGCCTAGCACTTTAAGTAAGATCAATATCACTTTATTAGTAAAAGACATATGTTCAGCACTTAGGCACTTTAATGTCTAGCACTTAGGCACTTTGATGGTTAAAAAAGTGGATATGTGATTGGGTGTGATCTAGCTGATGGGGTGGGGCTCGTTACTGTTTTTGTATAAGTAGCACTTATGATATTACACTGTTTGGTGGCTTGATAAAGGTCCTAGACTGGACCGAAACTTGCCCTTGTTTTTTGCACTATTAAAATTTATATTGATTAAGACCCCTTGTGTGCACCTACCTCTTTACCCTTTGAACTGTCTATTGAATTTTTGGGTAGCACCAGGGGCGAAGTAGGGTTGGCGTGGAGTGTGCCCTGATTACGTTGCAGTATTGGATGTGGAGTGATTCAACCACCGGGAGCACCACCACCCGTATACCTCTATCCCACGGGCAAGATGGAACTGAGCATAGATCAACCTAACATATTGACTAGTCAAGCGGACATATGGCAAGTCACTGAGCCGATGCTAATAAGGTATTATGGAACAATACACATACGGACTATAATGTTAAAGTCTCAATGAAAGAGATTGCAGGGGATATACTCCGCCTTAAAAAGAAGGAAGTGGACCTCGATCTCCATGGTCTCTTCTTATCGGATTATTACCGCAGTAAGAAAATCCCTAGGGGTTTCCGAATTAAAAATATACCTACCATAGGACGTCTGAATCCAGAGTTCTGCCGCAAATGGGTGGAGTTCTGAACAGATGCTCATTGGAACTGATGGTGTTGGTCATAGAGGAAATATCTAGAGAACTACAGGAAGCTAAGGAGTTAACGGCTGAGTTTATGAGTGACTACTGTGATACTACTACAGAGGATCAGGGGATGATATACTCAATAGATTAAACACCGTGGAACAATACAGGCAGGATATTATTGAGGTTCAAAAAGAAAGATGAAGTGAGTACATGAGGATTATAGCACTAAAGGTATACCGTGGCTGACGGTGGATCCCGGAAGTGAATGAAGGAGAGCCAAGAGTCGGACGAACTATCGCGTGAATGCTGGAAGATCACGCGGACCACTGATGTAAGTTCCGGTTGTCGGACTCAGAGCGGACCGAAATGAGATGGCGGCCATTACCACGTGGTATAAAGGGACGCCAGGAGGAGTGAACCGGGAACCACCAATGGCACGTAAACGTAAAGGCAGTGACGGGGATTTTTTAGGATGGGAGCCAACACGGACGGAACCACCGCCAAAGAGAGACGGGTACCAAAGATCAAAAGGTATCCTATCCGCAGAGGGGGGAAACGGACACAGATCCCACCAGCAACCATCCCGATCTTTAACTTATCAACCCGCATCTACAATACTGAGGTGGGTGTTTTACAACGAGTTCTCTCTTCTCTCCTACTAAATGTTTTAACCCATTTGAATGGAGGTGACTGTTATAAAATGAATAGAATGTTGAATTTGAAAGATCTCTTCAGTGATGGGTTAACTTTGGATAATCGACCGGAATTCAAATTAAAGAGTAATTTGAGCCCATTAACCAAAATGAATCCATTAAAAGTTTATACAGTGGGTGAATATGAAATTAAGGAAGCGAGTTGAACAGCACAAGAAATGTCAGTTAACCTATCTAGGGAGGAACACAACAGGCCTTAAGGAATCTGGCAAAGGACAATGGGATTGTATTTAGACCGGCTGATAAAGGGGGCGGCCTAGTGATCCTTAACTATACAGATTACCGCAAAGAGATATTGACACAGCTGGGAGATATAAAAGTGTACAATAAACTCCAAGGGGATCCTACAGTGAAATTTCAGGATCACATAAAATGTTTTTTGGATCAATCTGTTTTGATGGATGTTATTGATTTACCTACATCTAGGTTCCTATACCAGGAATGGCCGAAAATTCCAGTGTTGTACACTATCCCTAAGATACACAAAGATGCATGTAATCCACCGGGCCGCCCTATAATTTCAGCTAAAGGGGGTCTATTGGAGCCTTTGGGCAAATACCTGGATAGAGCCTTGCAGCCTATAATCCAGGATACGGATACGTACATAAGGGATACTGGCCACTTTATCTCGAAAATAAGGGAACTTAGAATCCCAGATAAAGGGGATGTATGGTTGGTAACACTGGATGTAAGTAGCCTTTACACCAATATCCCACATGAGGAGGGGATTCAGGTAGTTAAAGGCTACATCAATTCAAGCAATTTTGGCCCACCAAAGAAGCAAGAATTTCTACTAGATGCTCTCAAGTTTGCTTTAAAATATAACTATTTCAAATTTGAAAATAAGTTTTACTTACAGCAATCAGGTACTGCCATGGGGGCGGCCATGGCGCCGGCCTATGCTAATCTGTATATGCACAAATATGAACATGATAACATCCTACCACAGTATGCTGAACACCTTGTTTTCTATTGCAGGTATATAGATGATGTCTTTTTGGTTTGGCATGGAAGTGAGAGTGAACTTTTGAATATGGTTGATACCCTTAATCAACTGGAAGGTACTATTAGATTTACCGCTAAGCATAGTAGAACTCATATTGAATATTTGGATGTTGCGGTAAGTGTGAAAAATTCACTATTGGAATATACACTGTTCAGGAAAACCACTGATAGAAATACATTATTGCATTACAACAGCTTCCATCCACAATCACTAAAGGATTCAATACCTGTGGCACAATTTTCCAGAGTTATCCGTAATAACTCAAATTCGGAGAAATGTGAGGTTCAATTATGTGAAATGAAATTAAGATTTTTACAAAGAGGCTACCCCCCCAAGATCTTGGATCAAGCAATGGTTAAAGCCAGAGGGAAGGTGACAAAGGACCCCATACCCAAAACCTGTGAGATAGGAAAATCTTTTGTTTGCAGTACAAACTATACCCTATTGGGCACTGACATACGTAAAAGCTTGGTGGCTAATTGGCGCATCCTTAGAGCTGACCCGGCCTTAAAGTCCAAGTTACCAGAAAAACCCACAGTAGGGTTTAAACGATCACGTAATTTACGGGACATTTTGGTCAAAACAGACCCTATACAATCATACAGACCAACTCAGACATGGCTACAGGATAATTTTTGATATTTCTAGAATCTGTCTCTGAATTAAAATAGCAATGGTAACTTACTTTACATGGATCTGGTACCTGGGAAATGGTCTGGGGAACATGTACAAATGTCCAGAACTTGAGTCACTAGCAAGTCATTTCTCATTGCTTTTGAGCTTCAACATTCGGTAATTATCCTGGAAATGTCTAAAATTTTCAAATATTCGATATTTATAGAATCTGTCTCTGAATCTCTTAAAAAAAGGTGTTCATTATTATACAACTGTAATCATGATAGCGAATCCTTGTTGCTTACCTCAAAAATAGGGTTTTAAAAAAAAAAACTGTCTTTAAAGGGAAAGTTAAGTGGAAAAATATCATTATTTTTAAAATTCTTAGTTTATATTATGCATACCTAATTATTCTAAATATTCTCATCCATTTAAAAAAAATCAGTTGAATTTATACCTCTTGATATTTACTGCCTTTAACATTAGTGAGCTGACATTTCAGGTTCTGTAGCAGCAGAACCATTGAGTTAGAATAGGCTCAATTCAGTCAACTCCAACTCAATGGTTCTGCTGCTGTGTAGCATTACCCTTTTGCCCGCTTTCCCCTTTATGATGCAAATTAGAAAAATAAAGATTAAAGGGGAATGGGAATTTCAGTGCAAATACATATACTTTTAAGAAAAAATTGCAGTATTTTTTAATCCTAATGACCTTAAACTGGCCATTTAGCATTTTGTCTGTGTATAAATAAATGCTTCAGAAATACTGACTTCCTGTTTGCAGAACCCCTAATAAAGACCGTTCAGATCTTGCCCTTGACAAAGCACCTGGGTTGATTCAGTTGTGTTTAGTGTGCATTCTAGGAAGAAGAAAGACCATTACAGAAGCTGAAATGTCATCTTACAAATGTTAACAGCAGGAAATAGTAAGTGGTATACATTCAACCGATTTTTTTAAAAAATGGATGAGAATATCTTATATACTAAACCAGAGTATTCAGCCATGAATGCTGGACCCATTTGCTCATGCTGAGGCTCCGCCGACGAAATAGATAATTGGTGGGAACAGTAGTAAGTAGCATGGAGATGCTGAGGATGGATGGAGCAAACTAGGGCAAGTAAGCTGAGAGGGGGGGAGAAGGGAGAGAGAGGGGGGGAAAGAGAGAGGGGAGAGAGAGTGGGAAAGAGAGAAGCGAGGGGGAGAAAGAGAGAGTAGGGAAGAGAGAAAGGGGTGAGAGAGAGTGAGAAAGAGAGAGGGTGAGAGAGACAGAGGGGGATAGAGAGAAAGAGGAGAGTGAGTAGGGAAGAGAGAGCAGGGAAATAGAAAGAGAGAGAGGTGAGATATAGTGGGGAAGTGAGAGAGAGGGGGGAGAGAGAGAGGGGAGAGAGGGGAGAGAGGTGGGAGGTGGGAGAGACCTTTAAAGATTTGGGGGGTTGCTAGTTTGGAAAAATTAGGTATGCATAATATAAACTAAGACTTTTAAAAATAATGATAGTTTTTACTGAACTTTCCCTTTTAAACAGATTTTTTTTTAAACCCCTTTTTTTTTGAGGAATGCAATAAGGAAAGTTACCATACTGGGCATGATTCCTCTTGTATAATAAAGAAAGTTCTAGATGTTTGTACGTGTTCCCCAGACAACTACCCAGGTCCCAGAACCATGTAAAGTAAATTACCATTGCTTTTTTAACTGTATTTTAGCCAAACTTTTCAATCTATTTGTCCCTATTGACTTTCTTGAAGTTCGAAAATTCTAAATCGAACTGAACTTTAGGAAGTTTGTCCATCTCTAATCTTTGCTTTTTCCAATGCATGCCTTATGGCAAACATAATAAAGCACTTCTAATGTGAACAAAGCCTTAGATGCAGCTTAGCATTAGAGGGATAGGGATGCAAACACAATGTCACAGAATCATGGAACCTCTACTTACTGTGGGGAGCTACACCGCAAAGTAGAAGCAGCCGCTGCGTTCACATACCACCCGCGCGCCGGTACAAACACAATGTACCTAGTTGACATATGCAGAAGGAATTTTGCATCCATAACCACAGGAAGAGGCAACACTAGAAAGCAGAAATGACATCACAGATTTTCAGTAGCTTGTATTATATTATTATATTATTATATTTCCACTTACAGGCTTAATTTTGAGGTGAGAGACAAGTGGTTTATAAAGTGACAATTATTGGATCGGTGGAGCTGCCTTTGTATTTTGGGTTTGTTCCCCTTATAAATACCTATTTTGCTGTAGACTATATATGTCAGTTTTAAATATTTTAAAAATATATTTACATATACTGTATATGTACATCTGTGTATTTATATGTTTAAAACACTAATCCTAATTTTTAAAATAATAATAGAACTAGTAGAACTAGAGTTTCCTTTTAAGATACATAGTGTTTGGTCTCCTGTCCTGGGGTGGCTCTTAAAACTATTTACAAATCTGGCAAAAAGCTTAACGCTTACGAATAAATCAATTAGAATTCTGCCTCCACCGCAACTTTTTCTGAGGATACATCTTCTGTGTTTAGAAGGGCTGACTCTTTATCTTACCAGCCACATATGTAGGGCTCTATTTAATAACTATTATAAAGGATCCATGTAGGAATGCTTCCTACATAGGCAGACATTGACTGTTTTGGTTGATGTAGACCTGACCCATTTATGAAGGGTCAGTAATTTAGTTCATGTTTGGTCAATGTAGGAACTCTGTGGAACTCCTAAGGGTCCTAAGTCCTGTTGATGTATTAAGAGAACAGCTGTCAAAATCGAATTAAAGAATTCAAAATGCATAAAATGACAACACGGCCCACACTAATACAGTCTTATTCAAACACTACAGTAGTTGATGTTAATATTTAAAATGTTATTTTATCAGTAAATTGCTCATTACTCTAATGAACAATTTAAAAAAACAATGTCAGAAAGGCTCTATAGATATTAACTGGGTTTTCTCCTTTTCCAGCCTATGAGTAAGAGCGGAGGGTACGCTCGAAACGCGTAAGGCTATGGGACTCCTTTGTTTGTTATGGCACTGTTCTGAATAAAGCGTGTTGGATTGCAGAGTCCAGGTGTCCTACTTTCCGGTGTGCGCCGTATTCCATATTGGTGTTCGTTGAGTATTACGGAGGACCTACAGCGACGGGTCCGGGGCGTGCTGCACCCGGACCACAGACCCACGTGGGTAAGTTTAACCCTGGTGAGGTTTGTGTGCAATTTTTGAACCTACATGAGTTAGGAAGAAGGAGTGTTTCCTGGTTGAGCGAAGGACCCGGGGCTTGCCTGCACCTGGGTCAAGCTACTGACAGAGTAAGTCAGTTGTTTTATATATAGCACTAATAGGTGCTCTATATGGGTTCAATATTGTATATAAGGGGAGTTGAGCACTGTATTTTGTGGTTCTGTATATTTTGGGTTTTCTCCATATCAAACACAGGGATTTGTTTTTGCTAAACTACTGATGATGATAATTTCATTAGCAATCTTTAACTGTTAGAAAAATGACATACATGTTCTCAGTGGTTTAAATTATCATTTTGGATGCAAATTATGTCCAACATCTTTTTATTTTGACCTATTATACTGTAAATATTACTGAAAAATGTTCTGTTTATGGCTAGAAAGTCAATAACAATAACTTTAATTTGTGTTCTTCTTTAAATGCAAGATTATATTTTTTGACAACATCTTATGACAACAACATAGTAATTTAATTGATTATTTCTAAATAAAAATAATTTTGTTAGTATTGTATATAGTATTAGATTTTTCTGTAAAGTAAATGTTAGTTGTTTTGATTAAGGGCATTACTGGGCTTTTATCCATTATTCCACTGAAATAAAAAATGAAATGTGAAGACTTACTAACTTTAACACAAAATGTATTTTTAATAGTACATGAAGACACTTGGAATTTCAGAATAGTGTTGGTTCCTGAAATCTGAGACTAATCATTTAATGCCTTGGTTCACTATCCGTAAGTGATCAGCTAGGCCTAATTTGATGTCTTTTTGGGTACTGATTCTTTTCTTCTGTCTTGTGTTAATCCTCATTTACTAACACTAGCTTTGTTATTTTTTTCACCTGTGAACTTATCCCAGTGGGAACTATACAGGGCACACTTCAGCCTGGCAGGCAGGTAGTGCCTGCAAAGTTAAAATCAGCATGAGGCATTTTCATATAGCTTGACCCTTAAATTGGACCTAATCATCCCAACAGGATAACTGAACTTTCCAATCCCTCCCAAGGAGAGGGGTCGTTTTTCTTAGCTATCAGCTTTTGTTACAACCCATTGCAATCTGACAGCTTTTCAGACAGCCATGAGAGAAAGTGAGCAGATCTAGGACCTTAAATAAATACATTAAAACAGTTAAATGTTCTCTCACTGTAGGTGAAAAGTTTTAGGACTTTTTCTTTAATTTCCTTTTATATGTACATGATGTACAGACCACACGTGATTCCCATAACAACCTTAACAACAAGGATTGGTCCATGTAATTTATTTTCTATCTCCCTGGTGCCAAACCTGCTGTCCATGAAAGAAAATATGAAGTCAAAGGATGCCTTACAGAGTCAGTTAAATTGGAAAGTACATCTTTCTCTCAGAGTTTTGCAATAAAGGAAGACATGTCAAAGATTGAAAAAAGGCACTGAAAGTGGAATTTTCTTAAACACAGACAAAAAGAAAAGATTAAAAAGAAAGGCCTTGAGTCTGTGGTCTACTTCTGCATGAGTGATGTTGAATGGAGAAGGCCCTTGCTGTGAAGAAGGGGATCTCTTTGTGACTTGTTCCCAGCTGGACCATGACAAAGGGGGTGCTATGCACAATCTTAAATGACATACTGATTCAACGGTGCATTGTTAAAAGTATTTTCCCACTCTATGCTAAGAAGGGGAAACAGGAGAAATAGAGCAGCTTTGGGTGGGGGACGTAGTAGCAAAATGAAAGTGCTGAGTATTTAACCATAACTGAATACATTAAGTATCTATTTGTTAAAGTCTTGGCAATAATATTGAAACATTACTATGACAAAAATCTATTTTTCAGATATCAATCTAAGTTTTGAAATTGTGAACTCTCTACTTAAGAATGTTAAAATGAATTTTCCCAGAATCTATTGTGATTTCAATGTTTTGTTCTGGAATCCAAGATGTCAGGGAAATGTACACTACAGTAAAGGCTATGGCTCACTAGGGTAAACCTTAAAAAGAAAAAGTCTGTTGATGTTATGTTTTCAGAAATCCATTCAGGTGTTCAACTAAAACTAAAGACATGGATTGAAACTGAGATGCTCTTCATGGTGACATTTAAGTCAGTAGCTTTGGAGCAGCTCAGCAAATAATTATTAAAAAACTTAGATTGAAGTTTCTAGGCAGTGACGTAGACAATATCCTCGAAAATCATCCGGAGACCACTTTCGATTTTCCGATCGTATTTTCAAAGGTTTTCGAACGTTTGAATCTATTTTTGAAAATTATCAAAAATCTTCGAAAAAAGATAGAAACAATTTATAAAGTATTGATACTGTAGTTAAGCCCTTTATGCAAACAAAATAAATCTTCGTTTTGGGATACTTTGATCCTTAATAATAAAAAAAAAAACAAACCCTATTTTGTAGTTAAAATACACCTAGCAAATATAGAAAATTCTGAAACAATAAAGATTCAATAAAGGGAGATTCAATAAAAGTTCTTATCGTTTAAAATTAAAATTTTGCCCTAACCAGTCAGATTTTATTTTACATTTGAAAGCTAACATCTGATTGGTTGGTGCAAAATTAGCACCATTTTTAACGATAGGAACTTTTATTGAATAACCCTGTTAATATACAAGTGAGTGAGTGATGGATGAGCAGTTCAAAGCTATGTACACAAGATAGATCATTTATAGGTAAAGTGGCCAAAGCAATGGCATGTGTGGAGACTCCCCCTGATATAGTTAAGTAATCTGTTGGATTATAATGATAACATATACATACCTTTAAGGTGGCCATACACTTATTAGACATGTAATAGATACCTTGTTTTAATGTTCCTCACCCTGGCTCAATTATTTTGTGATCAAATATCAACAGTTCAACAGTAAAATGATCAGTTTTTCCCAATGTCGAGGGAATGTTGAGGGTGATCAAAATTAAACAAATTGCATTGTTTTATATAAATTAGCTCCCATAAGGATGCAAATGTATAATGTTAAACTGTCCCCATGTTTACTGTATGCAGTATTGATGCATTAGATTCCAGGAGGAAATGAACAGAGATCATTGCAAATTCATAGACATTAGTGGTTTGCTAACATGAAAAAACTAAACAACTACAGTAACTAAACAACTAAAGCAAACAACTGGTTTGGAGTCAATGTAAATCCCCAGCATTATTAGCCAATTGCATCTTTCATGAATCTTACCAGTTACTTCTAATGTTAAGATGACAAGTGCTTTACCATTTATAGTGGCTGAGGGTGGTCATCACATTCCACATGTCTAACAAGAATACCTTGTAAGATTGATGGAAACTTTGCCACCCATAGGCTTCTGTCTTATGTATTAGAATAGGAACAAAAGGGTAATTAGATCAGTGTGTCTGGCCATACAGAAAGGTCTTTTAAGGTTCTATAGATTGTATTCTACCTTAGATTTTAAAACTAACATTGCCTTTTGAACTTATTTTTAGGTCTTTTTTGGTCCTCTTGCAAATTTCTATTAGATCTGAACTTATTTTATTAATTGATCTTAATATTGGGCACACTGTCCTGAATTGTTCATTTTTGATGTTAAAACACAATATCAATTGTTTTCCCAGGAGGGAGAATATCATAGGAATGTCATATACTGGGCAACATTAGTTGCTTTAAGACTTTAGCTGGGTACACACCATACAGATCAGTGAAAAAAGACAGACAGGATCTGTCTTTCAAAGATCTGCATACACACAGTCTCGAGCGTTCTCCCTATACACATCATAGGAGAACGCTCGGGACTGTGTGTTTCCATCGTTACTGTGTATACCCAGCTTAAGAAATGCCATGCGTGAAACATTTCTTTTAACACCTAAAACACATATAAAGACATATAAAGGCTGCCATTGTAGTATTGAGCACTTTTGCAAACTGAATACCCTGTGCCTGTATACTTCTTTGTTCCCAGCCTAATTAACTTAAAGTATACGTGCACTGTAAAATCAAGTTATGTTCATTTGGAAGCTGCAGCTTTAAAAATACTGTTGCCATTTTTTTTTTACCTAGGCCCCCCCAGAGCCTACCTTTGTGCCTTGAAAGTTGCTGACACCTTGTTACTGGTTTGCTGAATGTTAAGCTCCGCCCCTCTGAGATTTCCTCTGCTTTCTCCGGCTTGATCCTCAAACAATAATGCCTGTGAGTTCCGTGCACTCTCCTGCTTGAGCCTCAAACAGTAATGCCTGTGAGTTCCGTGCACGTGCGTGTGCATGGAACTCACAAGTAGAGATGTCCGAACTTCGCAAAATCCGGTCCGCTCGAGGGTCCGCGAATTTTCGAGAAAATTCGAAAATCCGCGAGCGGACCCGTTAAAATGAAAAATATTCTCGAAATTACGAGATTTCTCGAAATTCGAAATTACGAGTCGCGTATTTTCGAAAATACGAGTAATCCTCGTAATTTCGAAAATTTTCGAAAATACGAGAAATCTCGTTATTTCAAAAATACGAGAAATCCGCTGTTCGAAAGTTCGGAAGGCGGAACATCCGGAAAAATCCGCCGTTCGCGAACGGGATAAATCCGCGGCGGATCCGGGTTCGGATCCGCGAACCGGCCATCCCTACTCACAAGCATTACTGTTTGAGGCTCAAGCAGGAGAGAGCAGAGGAAATTTCAGTGAATACACTATATAGACAAAAAAGAGGAAATTAACCCCAAACAGGCCCCATTCACAGCACTTACCACTATAAGGCTGGCATAAAACCAGATACCATCTCACAGAACTCCTCTCAATCTGAAAAACACATTTTATCAGTCTGATAGTATCATACGACAGATGGAAGTCAAACTAATACGTAAGTATAATATGCTGCATACACAACTATAGCACTACACTATAGCACTACTCACTACACGTTGGTTCGGTGACCTCCCACACCCAGGATCTAACTGCAAAACTGTGGCTACAGTCAAATGTTACTCCAAGAACTTGACCATGCTAAGTTCACCATTCATAATGTCATCAGACTAAAAAATTCTTGCATCTCACCAAAGCTGGTGACATGAAGCGGTGGTGCTAATTAACAGGGAACTCTCCTAAGGGAACAGGAGCTCCACTAAAGTCTCACTCCAAACTGTTTGGATCTTCCCTCAGAAGGTACCAGTTCTGATTTAATATACTCCTTAATTCGCACCATTCTTTGTTATAACAAGAAAATAATCTGATTTTATTAAGCACCTCTTTATTCTCAGCATGTTGTTAACCATATAACAGGGACTCTCAATTAGAATGTTTAGTTCTGTAGTACCCTTTCATAATATCTTTTTTGGCATTACCTCTTTCTTGAAATCTCCCAATCAACTAACTAGTAGAGATGGACCAGATCACAGATCCAAACCCGGTTCCACAGCAGATTTGCTCAATCCGCGGATCTAACAGATTTTGCAGAATTCTGCATTGCAGATTTTTTCGAGCCACGTTCACGTTCGAAAATTTTAGAAAATTTGAAAAGGAAATTTTTAAAATGTTGTAAAATTGATACAATAACTGTAAATGGCTCTGGGACCTGGAAAATGGTCTGGGAAACAGACAATCAAATTCTTGAAATCTCCCAATCAACTCACTAGCTTATTTTTCAAACAGATCCATAAAGGGGCAGTTACGTCAAATACGTAAAAATTGTCCTATAGGTACACTTCACATTTTGAAAGAGCATTTACAGCTGTCTCTTTGCGATATACTTCAGTTATCAATTGACCAATTTTTAAATTGAGAAACTGGATGTAGAAAGCCTCCATTCATCCATTCCTCACAGTGTGGGCATGAGGCTTCTAGAAAATTTCTTGAGACTAAAGGCAGTGCTGTCCAGGCTCATACAAACTTCATTATCGACCTCCTCAGCTTTGTGTTAGAAAATAATGTATTGCTATTTAACAAGTGCGTTTATAAGCAACTTTTAGGCATAGCTATGGGCAGTTCTTGCTCTCCTACTTATGCCTGTCTCCATCTGGGCATGAGGGAGCAGGAGGAAGTGTAATGCATTGTTGATGACCTGGAGGTGGACGACTGCCTCTCCCTGTGGGTCAGATATGTAGAAGATGTGCTGAACCTGCGGAGAGGCAGTGTGGAACATTTCACTATTTATGTGGACAGGCTCAACAAAAATGTATGTAATATTAAACTTACATTTGAGTGGAACATGCAGTCCATTAACTTTCTCGATTTAACAACTTCTAAAGATAAAGGTCAATTAATAACTGAAGTATATAGCAAAGAGACAGGTGTAAATGCTCTTCTAGAAGCTTCTAGTCACCATTCTAAAAATCAAATACGAAGTGTACCGATAGGACAATTTTTATATATTCGGCGTAGCTGCTCCAATATGGTGCATCATAAAATTAGATTAATTTCTTGTTATAACTAAGAATGGTGGTGAATAAGTATATTTATTCATATCCTGATTTATCTTAAGTGGAGGGGAAAAGACCCATGATGGCCCCGAGAAGGGCTAAAAAGCCAATTGAAGCTTGGGAGCAATACCATTAGAAGTTAGTTAGGGGTTGACCCAATTAAAGGAAATAGAAAGTGTCAAAAATGCTGCGTTTGTAAATATATGAAAGAAACTGATACATTTTCTGATAGAGAATTTAAAGTAAAAAGTCTCATTACATGTCAGTCAAGCCAGGTCATGGAATGTAGATGCTGGTCCAAATATGTAGGCCAAACTAAGAGCTCCCTCACTCAGAGGATACAGGAGCATGTAAAAGCCTTGAGAAACAGAGAGATAGAACATAGCGCTATGGCTAAACACATTAATACAATCTATCTCTGTATATGGAGGGGTTAGGGGTATGTGCTCATGGGGGTGCTGGGAGATATTGGTGATGGGTCTCTGTATATGGAGGGGATAGGGGTATATGATCATGTGGGTGTTGGGAGATATTGGTGATGGGCCTCTGTATAGGGAGTGGTTAGGGGATGTGGTCAAAGGGGGTGCTGGGAGATATTGGCGATGGGTCTCTGTATAGGGAGGGGTTAGGGGTATGTGGTCATGGGGGTGCTGGGAGATATTGGTGATGGGTCTCTGTATAGGGAGGGGTTAGGGGATGTGGTCATAGGGTGTGCTGGGAGATATTGGTGATGGGTCTCTGTATAGGAGGGGTTAGGGGTATGTGGTCATGGGGGTGCTGGGAGATATTGGTTAAGGGTCTCTGTATATGGAGTGGATAGGGGTATATGATAATGTGGGTGCTGGGAGATATTGGTGATGGGCCTCTGTATAGGGAGGGGTAGGGGTATGTGGTCATTATGTGCTCCTGTATATTATATTATAGGTACATAAATGATGTTTAATGTAGTTGACAAAAATAGATGTTTTCAAAATACTGACTTCCTATTTGCACCCCTAATAGAGAACATTATGGTCTTGCCCTTAACCCAGTACCTGGGGTTGTTTCTCAGTATTGAGGTTTTGACCAAAATATTAAACTAAATGACTATTGAATTTTCCCTAGTAACATATGATGTTGTTAAATTCATTTTATATGGTTAGATTAGCTTTAGTTAGGCTAGTCTAGATTTACTAGTTATGGCCTGCTGAAAGAGTCTACCGTGGTGTGGTGACAGGATTATAAATCTTTTGGCTAAAATCTATTATACAAAGAAAGTATGGCATTTTCTAATGTATTGTAACAGTTGAACCAACATGTATATCACAGGCTATAAAATAAGTTACTTTGATTAGAGTAACAAAAACCTGAAAGGAGCAAAAAAGGGATGTAATATCTGTTTCTAGTAATTTACATTATTGCAAATTGACTGTCTGAGGAACTGTTAATTCCTATGTGATAGGAAGTTCACATTCATAAAATTTTAGCCACACCCACCAACACACCCATGCCCAAATTGCATATCGACAACATTTCGGCCCCTTTCTAGAGCCTTTTTCAAGCCAGTGCAAATACACAAACACAATGTACGTGCTAAGTAAGCAAGAAATATATATATTTCAAAGCAGCCATTGCCTTCCAAGCTCCTTACCTGCCTCGTTCCCACAATTCAGTAACTCAGTAACTCAATGGAATACTAGGTAGCAAAAACCCAGAAGGAGGAGGAGTGCAGAAGCTATATATCTCCCTGTAAGTGTCCTTGGGTGTTCTAGAATATTTTCCATGTTTAAGAAAAGGGGTTAGAATCAGTTACACCAGACTATTTTCACAACTTTTTAACTTAAACTCTAGATTTTTGATATACAAAAATTATCACTGTTGAAATTTGGCACTTTATAAATATGTCGAAATTTTTTTTTTAATGTTCTATTATATACTATGCCATATTTAGTGTTATTTTATTTTCTTGTTCACATTTTCTGGTGAGTACGAACCTTATGAACCATTATTTATACCATCTATTCTGTTATTTAAAAATTGTGAAAACCTCAACAAAAAGAAAATGTTAATAAAACAGATTAGCTTTTATATTCTGTTCTTCATTCAGTGAATGTATTAACCCTATTAGGTACAAGAAGAGAAGTAAATGCACATAAGCATCATACAGGAACCATGCTGGGCCACAAAATAATGTTACAATAGAAATGTAAAGGGCTAAGCTATGACTATGTGTCTGGTGAACAAGAATTAGTCTTATAACGAGAGGAAATGAGAAATCCGTATGGACACATGATCATGGCTTCTGACACGCCTGTCACTAGTTATCACTACTGCCATTTAGGCAGTGAATTATTTTAACTAACCACCCAAACTTGCTGTCAATTTGCATTCTTTCATGTCGGACAAGCCAATCATTGTTGCTAAAATGAACGCTACTGAAAATAGTCTAAAGGATTATAGAATTGGATGTGTTTTTTACTGCAGTAAAAACAACAAAAGGTTAGTAGGATTATGATGTAAATTATATGAATGCAGACCTTAAAATTTAAATGAATATAATAACATGTCTGACATATTTTCCATGCCATCCTAAGGAGAAGCCATCCTAAAGAGAGATTCTGCTCCTTTCTCTTAGTGGAATTTTATGGCAAATGAAGTTAGTGAGGCAAAGTGAAGCATTTGTTCTACCTGCAATAAATCTATGGAGAAGAGTTTTTTTTTTTAACAAGTTGGCTTCCATGGCTTCTTTAAAGGAATTGTAAACTCCCCTATACCCCTAAAAAGAACTCTGTGCCATTCGTTTCTATTATTCACAGAGAGGTGAGAACGCTTATTCTCACCTCCCTGTGAATAATAGGACGCTCGGGAGACCTGGAACTTACCTTACCCACCGCTCCGCTCGCAGGGGTTTAGTGCTCCTTTAACTAATTTGCGTCCTTTATAAGTTTCAGTTGTTTTGTAAATAATAATACTAAATACACTTATTTATATACATGCACTTTACAGCATAACAGCACAAACACTTTTTATCTAGGCAGCTTTGTATAAATAAAGTTTTTTCAAACACTGTCAAATTTAATAACTGGCCCTAAGATTCACTATCCCCAATTGTTACAAGTAAGCAATGTGGGAGCCATGTTGAGAGAAACTGAGGGCAAGGTCCCACTATGTGTGTTGTGTTGTGCTGTCCCTTTTGAGTGCGTTTAGGACAATGCATTTTGTGTTCTGGTCCATTTGCAGGTTAACAGACATACGTTTTTTATGCTTATGTCTGCATTTCCAGTCCGTTTGTGTGTGTGTGCAGTTTTTGAAAAATCAACACTGGAAAAAATGCAGAAAAAAAAAAGTTTGTGTACTCTGTTTTTTGCATTATATATCTTTGTGAATATGTGCAAAATTAAATAAGGGTATAGCTTATTGTCCACAGTGCTTCCCTTACAAAGCCATATTTATAAATGGGCAAAATTAGCGCCGTAAAATTACCACCGCAAATTGCTGTGAAAAAAATACCGCTATCTAAATGTTTTGCGGCTGTAATGCGTGGCGGTAATTTGAACTATCTTTGCAGTGATACAGCACTTATCGAGATGCACTAAGTACAATACCGCCATGAATCCCGGAGCAGGGGGCTGGGATGGGATGCCAGGAAAGGATCACCCGGGTGGCCGTGTTCCTCAGAGGGGAGCGGCGAGGTGGTATGCTGGAACCGGGACCCCCAGTGAGTGGCTCTTAAAAGAGCCCTTTGGTGACGTCTTCTATTTTCTAGCCCCGGCGACACCAGCTCCGCTGAGGCTGCCGACCCACGAGAGGTACCCCTGGCGGCCTCAATGGGGCCGATGTTGCCGGCATCTTGATCCGTTGCGACGTCTTCGTGCTGGCAACACCAACCCCACTGAGGTCGCTGATGCCAGTCAGGCTCACTGCAGCCAACAGTGAGCCAGCTGGCACCGCCGGCCTCAGCGGAGCCGATGTTGCCAGATGCTTCTTCAGCCATCTACTGCGATGGCATCTGAGGTCCGTGGTGGAGTGCACCTCTTTATATAGTTTTGCAGAAAACCATAATCGGTTTCTGATACGAGACGGTACCTTTTCGCGGCCGCTTTCCGGACATTTATAAATCGTGGTAATTACGATTTTTTTCAGGAAATGGCGTGAAAAGCGGCCGCGAAAAGATAACGTTTATAAATATGCCCCTAAGGCTATGAATGTACATCAGCTATCAGCTGTGAGTGAGAAGCAGCATTTTTTTGTTTGCTTCAAAATTTTATCCAGTGTGCCCTGTGATCCTGAAGGTGGTTGTATAACTGACTCTCAACAATGTATTATATATACACAGTGATTGATGATTTTTCCATATATTCTTTATACAGAACAATCATTCAATGTGCCTATACATGGTCCAATGTTATAGGCTCGCTATACTGTAGTAAAAGAGCCAGTAAAATAATCTTGCCCAATAGGTCCCAATACCGACAATTATCAGCCAATTATGTCACATCCCCCGTCAGTGTCACAGCTCTGACTTTGAAAGACACTAATGGTAATGTAGTGCAAATGTAGATTTCTCAGTAAATAGAGCGTTAGGCTGGGAACACACAGACTAATTTTGTCCCAAACGCTCTCCGCTATCGTGCGGTCGGCCAGGATAAAGCACTGTCGGTCACAGCAAATGTCTCTTATGGACGCACAATGGCCGTGATTTACCAGCATGTCTAAGCGCCCGTTTATGTGACCCAGGCGAATGGGCGACAGACAGTGTTCACGGCCAATGCTGAAATCACCTCCTATGTTTTAACCCGAACAAAAAAATGAATATACTTTATAACAAAAGTAAAAGGAGAAACATTTATTTATTTATGTATGTATAAAATATATATATATATATATATATATATATATATATATATTATATATATATATATATACGGAACATGATCATGAATGAGGGCACTCTCGGGACTTGATGAGAACACTGCAAAACGTGTACGGATAGGATCAATGCATTTCGGCCATGATACGGACCGTCCTCAGGATCACCATATCCGGTTCCTCTCACATCTTATAGGGCCGCGGGGACACACCCCTTGTACCCTTAACCCTATGTGTGAAAATACCTATCTATACAAAATATATTATAATAAAAACACCAATCCCCTACTATCAACACGATATTGAACATCTCCAAAAAGACTGAATATGACCGTGACTGAGTAGTTCATAATGCTGTAACACTGAAACTCTTATCGAATAAAAGCTAGATCACCAGTGTCTTGTTAAGTGTCTTAACAAGTTATCGCAGGCACTATATATCGGGGACCCCCCTACAAATAGCACACTCGTACTGAAGCCTCTGGGCAACTTAAACACATAATAACGATAGTCCGTTGGCCCTCACAAAAAGCACGAAAGGGACACCATTTCATTTAGACCCCTGGGGGCCACTGTATTGAGTCTCTTGATCAATTGTACCTCCAGTTGAAGAGATTGCTTTTTTGTTTTAAGGGAGAACATGTTGTTTAAATTTGCCTCATGGACTGGACACCCCCTGGTTATAAAAAAAAAAAAAAAGTTTAAGCTTATAAACCGAGATGGATCCAAATCTGAACCCAAACCTGGTTCCTAAGTGGATTTCACAGATTCGCCAGAACTCGGACATTGCGGATTTCTGACTTTTTCTGTTTTTTTGAAAATGTAAAATTTCGTAAATTCTAAATTTCTAGAAATCCCAATATTTTTTTTCGAAAATACTACGTTTCAGATGGTGTTTTAAAAAATTTCAGGGCATTTATATGTGTTCCCCAGGTCCCTGAGCTAATTACAGTAAGTTATTATATAGTGGATAATGCACCCCCTACTGTAAATTATAAGGATATTAGAAGTCACCGAGGAGTTCCGTGACCATATAAAAGCACGAGGCCGCAGGCCGAGTGCCTTTTATACAGGGCGCGGAACTCCAAGGTGACTTCTAATATCCGAATATTTTACTGTAGGGGGTGCATTATTTAGTATAATCCACCCCCTCATTTGAGAACCATCCAGGCCCTTGCCTTGCCTTGTCCTCTCCTCTCCCCCTGTCTCACTTCCCCCAGCTCCATTTACTTTTCCATTTAGGCTTCCACTGCCTTACCCTCTTCTCTCCCCCTGCCTCACTTCCCCCAGCTCCATTTACTTTTCCATTTAGGCTTCCACTGCCTTACCCTCTTCTCTCCCTCTGCCTCACTTCCCCCACCTCTGTTTCCTTTTCCATTTAGGTTTAGTGTGTTCGCATTCTGTTTCACGGACTTACGCGGCTTCCGCACCACTGTGTATGGCGCGGCTCCACCTCTTCCTTTTACATACTACGTAGTAGCGCGCCGATTATAAGATTATTATTTACTGTTTGGCCCCATAGGAATCCATGGAAGGGGTGGATTATATAGCTATTTATACCTTCATTTTAGAAGGGATTTTCAAATTTTTAAACTCCCTGGAATCTTCAGATTGTATAACTAATAGATTGCCTCCAGAAGACACATAAAATTAAAATATCTTTAAAACACTGCTAAAAAGTAGATAACAAAATCCACACCACTTTCTGCACTTTAACTACAGATTTATTGATCTTACAAATCTCAGAGAACATCCTTTTGCAACAATGTTGAATATCTAGCATTAATCGGCATTGTTACAATTGGTGTTAACATAGAAAACCTAGTAGCTATAAAGCTTCGGGGTAGGTCACTAAAACTAAAGTGAGGTATAGGGGTGGGGGAGATGTGGAAAGTTACTCCTTTATGTTATTTGGATGTGTCTAGCGTGTTTTATCAGTATAAGGCACAGCAACCTTGAGATGCACAGGATGCCCAATTCTCAGTATCTTTAATGCTTTATGGCAGGGATGCACTAGCGGCACTGACCACCGTAAGCGTGCCATGGGGAGTAGCTCCTTCCCCAGCCCACCCGGTTATGCCCCAGAAAGCGCCCGCCATGCCTTTGCCATGCCCACTCATGGCTCCATGCTGGCCACGATAAAATGCTGCCCGCAGGCCATGGGCTGGGCATCACTGCCTTAAGGACATAAAATGCAGAAGAGATTTAACAGCTGCAGTTCTGCACACATGCAATAAAATTAAATTACCTACTTAAAGTAATAACAAATAAATCATTCCAAATACTGTACATGCAGACATGCAAAATTACAGCTATATTCCTCTTTTATGAATAAATATGTGTGTTTGTGCATGCATGTATGTTAATATGTAAATGTTTATATGTCTGTTTGTACATGTATGTTTTGTTAGTTTATTTATTAATGCATTAGTGTGATATTTGGGAATTCATTTCACAAGTCTTTCTTAAAATTCAGCATGCTGAATACTGTGGAATTGCAGTTACTTTGTAGACAGGGCTATGACACAAACAGTACAATCATGCCAACAGTGGTGCATCTTAAATGTACCTTTTTTCTGTACTAAAGTGTGGTGTCAAAGTAGACAAGGTACATTTACAGCTGTAATGTTTTTGCTTAAAGTGAAACTGTGAACTCCAAACAAATAAGGGTTAAGTGCACTGTAAAATCAAGTTATGTTCATTTGGAAGCTGCAGCTTTAAAAATACCGTTGCCATATATTTTTTTTTACCTATGTCCCTCCAGAGCCTACCTATGTGCCTTGGAAGTTGCTGACATCTTGTTACTGGTTTGCTGAATGTTAAGCCCCGCCCCTCTGAGATTTCCTCTGCTTTCTCCTGCTTGAGCCTCAAACAGTAATGCCTGTGAGTTCCATGCACTCTCCTGCTTGAGCCTCAAACAGTAATGCTTGTAAGTTCCGTGCACTCTCCTGCTTGAGCCTCAAACAGTAATTCCTGTGAGTTCCGTGCACGTGCGTGTGCACGGAACTCAAAAGCATTACTGTTTGAGGCTCAACATTCAGCAAACCATTAACAAGATGTCAGCAACTTCCAAGGCACAAAGCTAGGCTCTAACTTGATTTTAGGCAGTGTTCCCCACTAAGGTGTGCGTTCGTGCTCGCGCACACAACTCTGCAGGCCTGCGCACACAGGTAAAGTGGTGCGCACACAAAAATCTGCTGGAAAATAAGTGCCACGGTATGTAGTGCACACAATTTAATTTTGTATGTGCACAGAAAATTTATATCTGTGCACACATAAAATTTCCAATGAGAGGGAACATTGTCTCTAAGTAAAACTTGTGAAAAGCTTCTGGAAATGTTTTAGCAATGTAACTTCATGCGCAGTTGCTGCTTTCACCAGATTGTAGCTACATGACCAGTCCTTGCCTGCATTAATAACCCCCACCTGTTATTTTTTTATGTCTGAACAGGTAGTTTTTTTCCCAGGTGAGCATGCTCAGCCCCACTGGGGTGGGAAAGATTCTTTTTTCAGCACTTAGTTTTAGTTTATCATTTTACTAGTTCCTTTACTATTTTAGATATCAGCATGTTTGATTGAATTTTGGAATAAAACTTAAGCAAACACTTTCCACATTTTTAAAATGTTTCCAAAAAATGTGATTGCATTTTAATGCATTTACTCTTGCTGTGGGCTGTCTTCAGGATACAAGGTGGCAAATTACGCATCCAATAGTCCTACCTGCTCCTTATGGGGTACTGTATAGTCATTTAAAAAACATACACAAACACATATTTACAAATGCCGTAATTTGTATAAGTCCTTGGCACTATTGATGCCTTCACTAAAAGTTTACGGTGGGAATGTACCGAGAGAGCTGGGCTCTATAATGGTGTCAAAGTCACACTAAACTATTTAATATCGGTTAGTGCGACTTTAACTCCTTCATTGCGCCAACTGGGAGGGTATCGTAAAAGACACCCTCACATCTGGCGCCACCAATATAATACACTGTTTGCACTAGTTTAATCACAGATTTTAAACTTTAGCTAATAGCTGCTGTTTAAGCCGCGCTGTTGTATTCAATTAGATCAACTGGACTTGAAGTTTAGTTCTTGAAGACATTTCGCTAGTCATCCGACTGGCTTTCTCAATTCAGAATGACTTGTACAAGAATCTGTGGCAATTATGTACCCTGGAAAGTCCCAATTAGCATATCACAGCCAAGTGTTAAGGGCGTGATTGGATAGTGGCTAAGAAGTGTTATAGGAACGCCCAGAGTAAGGTGTCAAAACAGCATTGTACATGGCAGACAGTTGGTGTCAACCCCCCCCCACACACACACACACCTGTATTTAGGCTTGGTTTCTTTATTTTCACATAAATGGCCTCCTTGACATCCTTGACATCTCTCTTCACCTGCATACCCACCAAGGAGGCTGTTGACATGGTGAGAAAATGGCTAGGCCAAGAAAGCACTCTTACTAGCAGAACTGATCTCAACCCAGAACAGGTGTGTTCCTTACTGGACTTGTGCCTGAATACCACCTATTTCAAATACCGGGATCCATAAGCAAAAACATAGATGTGCTATGGGATCTCCAGTTTCACTCATTGTGGCCAATCTTTACATGGAGGAGGTAGAAAAACAGGCACTTAAAACCTTTAAGGGCATAGAACCCAGCCACTGGTTCAGATATGTGGATGACATCTGGGTTAAAATCCACCAGAAGGAAGTACAAACTTTCACAGAACACATTAATGCGGTAGACCAAGACATCAAATTTACAAGGGAAAAGGTACAAAATAACAAACTGGCTTTCTTGGACTGCTTGGTAGAAGTCAGGGAGAATGGTAAACTGGAAGTAGAGGTTTACAGAAAACCAACACACACATATCAGTATTTGATGTTTGACTCCTACCACCCTTTAGATCACAAGCTGGGTGTCATCAGAACCCTGCAACACAGAGAACATCCCCATTAGCACAGAGGCAAAGGCTAAAGAAATGAAACATCTTAGAGGAGCCCTTAAAACTTGTGGATATCCAGACTGGGCCTCTGTCAAAAGAAGCAGAAGGAAAGAAAAGAACAGGTATACCAACAGTGAAGGGGAAAAGCAAGACAGGAGAAAGAACATGGTCATCCCATATGTAGCAGGGGTCTCCGAGAAATTAAGAAGAATTTTCAAAAAACACCGTATCCCTGTCTGCTTTAAACCAAACAACACACTGAGGCAGTAATTGGTACATCCGAAAGACCCAATACCGAAACACAAGATAAGCAACATCATATACGCAGAGCAGTGCAGTGAAGAATGCTCTGATTTGTATGTGGAGGAGACCAAACAACAAGTGCATCAACGTATGGCCCAGCACAGAAGAGCTAATTCCTCGGGTCAGGACTCAGCCATGTACCTGCATCTTAAGTATAAAGGACATACCTTTGAAGATCGTAATGTTAACATATTGGCAAAGGAACATGACTGGTTCAAGAGAGGTGTCAAGGAGGCCATTCATGTGAAAATAAAGAAACCAAGCCTAAATAGAGGTGGGGGGTGGGTTCGACGCCAACTGTCTGCCATGTACAATGCTGTTTTGACACCTTACCCTGGGCATTCCTATAACATCTCTTAGCCACTATGCAATCACGCCCTCAACACCTGGCTGTGATATGCTAATTGGGATATTTCAGGGTACATAATTGCCACAGATTCTAACAAGTCATTCGGAATTGAGAAAGCCAGTCGAATGACTAGTGAAATGTCTTCAAGAACTAAACTTCAAGTCCAGTTGATCTAATTGAATACAACAGATATAGTGTAAACTAGAGGTTAACTCATCTTTCTTCCCACCTGGCTCTCAACCAGATAAATGTTATCATGGTGAACGTATAACTGGCTATTTCATACCCTCCATGATCAAATTTCCATGGGCCTTTATTTACCTTTAATATAAGTTTCTGTGGCTTTAATTCCTTCATTTTGCCCGCTCTTCGGGTGCCTTATGCAATACCCACCGATGCAGCAAAGTCAATATCAGTTTTGCAGTAGACATACCAACAATATAGCTGCTGTTTTGACCCCCTCTGCTGTTCCGTGCGGAAGAGCAGAAAGAGAGGCCAGGAACGAGGAAACAAAGGCTGGTGAGTACCTTTAGGAGCCGATTTGGGTATTTAAAACCTAGGGCCATTTTTAAAAACCAATGGTATTGCAAGTTTTATTGTTAATGTATCATCGCAGGCATAAGTGTATGGTGCAATCGTATATTTATGACCGAACATTCGTAAACGTAGCAAAATGACATTCATTGGGCAATCCTTGATCTACAATCATGATCAGAAATTTACGACCACAATTGTAGATTTACGCTATCGTTGATTATATACCATAAATAAATTATCTCAGCAACAAGCGTTAAAATGCAGTATCGCTAAAAAGCAATACCGCTCCTTTATAAATATGGCCCATAGCAAGGTCTATGTTAGGAGGGATTTTCTAGAACTTATTTATTTTTGTTTTTGGGGTGGAGATACCCTTTAAAGGGACACTATACTGAAAAAATGATTTTGCCTCATCTTAATCTATAATTGAATACATGTAAGTAGCACTTTGTGTGTTGCTGCATGCCTTCAATCCAGGACACATTTTGTTTAGGAGCAGTATCCCCCCTCCCTCTTTTAACCACTCCCACTTCCACCCGGCCTGACTTTTTTTTCCCACAAACCAACCGTGAAGCCTGCACACAGCATACAGCATTCCAACTGTCAAAACTCTGTCACCATTCCAGCTACAGTAAAACTACTCACAGAAGAATAGGTTTGAGAGCAAGGAACTTGATTGACAGCTGAAATATAAGAAGTTTTAGATTGGATATCTAAAGAAATAGGCGGCAGATTAACAAAAAAATTATACAGTGATGGTTTGGAAGAATTATTGTTTCCAGTTATGGTCAATTTAAAAAAAAACTATTTTTCTGTATAGATGCCCTTTAAATTTCTCTTATGATGTTGGTAACTACCCCAAGTTGCCTTTTTACACACACACACACACACACACACACACACACACACACATACGCCCAGCAATGTCACACCTCTAATATATGCCAGGGAATGTCCCTATTAAGCTGAATTAGGGAAGCCAATTGGATGAGTGAATGGTAGAACATATTCAATTACTAAATACGTCCAGTTGAATTTTACTTTACTTGATATACAATGAGCTGGATAATTGAAAAACCTTCATTAATATTTTAACCCTTTCAAATATGTTAAAGGACATTCCAGTCAATAAGCAGTGGATATTTTTACAAATTGACAAGACAAACAAAAGACAAGAGGTCACCCCTATAGACTTAAAGAAAATTCATTTTAGCTTAAGTGGCTCAAATGGTTCTTTACTGTGAGGGCAGTAGTGGTCGAGGAATGTTCTTTTGGAACACCTTCACAAGAAGATTGGATGTCTTTTTTGTCTGGGGGACAGAAGATCAAGGGTTACAGATAGTTAACTGTATCCATTAATGCGTATATGCAATTGTTTGTTGTTTTGCAGATTGATGTATGTCGAAGGGGTGTACAGGCATTGTACACCTTCTTACTATCACAAATAAACAGAGTCACAACTGGATATATTTAATCATTTGACAAATATGCAATGATAGCATTTAACCAATAATTATAATAATGAGTTTTTGGAAGCATCAACATGAGGAGCATCCTTTATCTAACTGTATTAGCCCTGTAGTACTTGTGTTTTGTTCATCAAGCTTACCTCCTTCATGCACAAATCCCTATGGCTAAGCATGCTAATTACTGAAAAAGGTATGTTCCCTGTTCCCTGCTGCCCTCTGTTTCTTTTTTCTCTCTTTGCAAGGCTGCCTTTACCACATCACAATTATAATATACCTACAGTAGTTAATTTTTTTACTTACCACAAAAAAACAAATTAGCCCACATCCCAAATATAACCTTTGCATCTGGAAAAAAATAACTGTTAATCTACAAAATAATTTGAAATGCTTGAAACTTATCTTTTCCTTATTGTGTGTTTCAATGGCTCTTGTTTTCAAAGTTACTTGATGGACTGCAGCTCACCCCTAGGGTGCACGTGCAGTACATAACACCTCCTCATTGCCTGTGTTGATAGTCAGTGACCCAATTAAACTTGCCCTCTCTTTCACAGTGAAACAGCAGACATAACTACTATTTTGGCATGTAAATACTAGAGTCCACTGCTGTCCAACAAGAGACCTAGGAGAGAGTAAGTGTGGAAGATCTAATAAAAGGAGAGGCTGGGCAAAAGACATTCATTTTCTTTGCCATGCACAGTGCATTAAACATTGTCAAGAAGTGGGAAAAAATTATTACTCTCCTCTGGTCTTTTAAAACTATATACAATAATTTACTGTATTGGCAAATAAACTGTTAGCTAATTAATATTTACACATACTTTATTACCCCTAACAAATACCAAAAATTGTAAATGTTATATTGGACATTCTACAACAACTATTTGGTAGATTTTCTCACTTGCTTTAATGTATCTCCTAAGATACATAACCCATAACTAATAGGATTGACTCTGTTTCATTAAATCCCTTTTATTCAGCCTGGTTTGGTTTCCATCACACGTAGCAACATCTTTCCCATCATTTATCATGGATTAAGGAATGCAGTGAGCTAATATGAATAACTATACATCTCTCAGACACAGGAATAGATACTTAGAGGCAGCGAGGCCAGAATAAAAATTTAGGAGATTAAACTCTGTGTGTTTTTTTATTAGTAGGTTTTAATGCTCCCAGGCTTTTGATTATAATGCTCTGTTGCTTTTATGTTTTAACAATTTTCTCTGCAGTATAAAATTCTACTTAAATAATCCTTGTACCCTATACTTATGTTACTTTAATACATTTCTTTATAATTATGTATAGTATGTGGTGTCTTTAAATAATATTTGTTCTGTTTACTATTAGAGATGTTCGAAACCGGTAAGTCCTGTTCCGTTTTTGTTTTTTTTAAAAAAAATTAGAAAATTTGAAAACTCGAAAATGAACCTATAGTCATTAAGAGATAAAAAAGCAAAAGTTCAGATTAAATAAAGGATAAATAACAATGGTGTGTTAGTGTAAATGACTCGGGGACCTGGGAAATATCAGTGTCTAAAGGGAGAGGAAAGGACAGAGAATGCTTGCAGGTATGTATCTAGTTTTAGAAAAAATATTGTTTTAGGGGGTGGGGTTTTTATACACTACATCATGTGCTTGTCACAGACTCAGGGACACAGGAGAGACAAGGAATTTAACTTTACAAGCCTATAGCTTGATATGCAGAGAAGCTAGATACATCATAGAAGGCTTGTTTGAAATGTATGAAAACGGTTTGCAATAGAGGACAATTATATGGAGACCACGGTTACCCATTGCAACCTCTTAACAAAACTTAGTATTTAGCTTCCGAATTCCCCAAACCTAGTTCTCGTAATACGTACCTTTTTCAATGATGCTTCTAAAGTTACCAAACCCAATCCCTCACATCTCCTCTGCTGCTACAGTACATGCTTTTAAGGTGCATACACAGCAGCAGACGAGGCAGAGGAGGCAGTTTCAGTAGCTCCCATCAGCCATCAAAGCTGCAGAGGAAAAGAGAGACAGGTGAGGGGGGCGGTTCTATAAAGGTAACTTTAAAAGAATCTCTGGAAAAGGTAAGTAAAAAAAATATAAAAACTAGGTTGGGGGGATTCTAAATCTATGTACCGATCTTGGTTAAAATGGTGGAGATGCCTTTTAATATACAAAATTAATAAATTTAAGATAGGGAGAGAATTAGGCTTTGCAGCTCCCCTTTAGTATATGCAAATAAAGAACAGACAGGGCGATGCACCGAGCGCCGCTATCGGCAACCGGTGCAAACAGCCCGGCGATGTTATATGCCGATAGCGGCGCTCGGAACATCGCTACTTGGCGCTGTTCTATTGCGGCACTTTCAACGCCAGCTATTAGCTGGCGTTGAAAGTGCCGCAATAAAATGTCGATTTCGGCATATAACATCACTTGCGGCGGCTGCGCTGTTAACTTTCGCGTTAGCCACTCAGCCGCCGCAAGGAAGGAGTTAAAGTCACGCTAACCGATATAACATCGGTAAGTGCAACTTTAACTCCAAATCAGGAGCGATGCGCCCGTTGGTGCATCGCCCTGAATGACTTCTGAGTAATTTCCATGGCAGCTCTCAGGAAAGCTATACCGTTTTTAAAGGTTTTTACAGCATTCCACAAGCTAAATGCAAAACCACAGTGCCAACTACAGACCGGTTTTGGTTTTATTGAGCCATCATCAGTGTAGTGCAGGCCTCTGTTTGTGGAATGCTGTAAAAACCTTTTAAAGGTATAGCTTTTACCCCAAGGCATCTACAGCTAACTGCTGAAGGGAGGAGAATTTAGAGATGTGTTGTCATGTGTGACCTTTATCATGTATCTTTCTTCTATTCAGTTGGTTTTTGGCGTCTTTCTCTTCATGCTGTCCATTTACAGACACATTTCTATAGTATTATAACTGTTCTTATTATACCGCATACTTCAGTATTATTGTTTATAAATACCGCCCTATATAAGTTACGGCCAATGACAATTTTAGCTCCAAAATTACCAAATCGTCATTTTGGAGGTATACACAAGAAGATATTTATTGACCTGATCCACTGGTAAAATCCAAAGGTGTATGGGTCCAAAGAAAAAACTTAGTTACTGATGGGCTAGTATTTTAATTTGTGTTCCAACTCAATGTCATTTTTGAGATGAGTTGAAGGTAACAGTTTTGCATGCCAAGACTTCATACACAGGGGTTGATATTCCAGCATATCTCTATAAATTGTCAAAGCTGTGAAATTGATATTACTTTAAAAATTAGAAATTCATCTGATAAATATTTTGTCTTAAAAATGTGTATAGGTTTTATTTTATTTTAGCGTACAGTAAGTCTGTATAAAAGTGTCTATATGTTATCTACATCTAATCAAAGGTTTCCACTATCAGGCTACAAAAGCAAATGACTGGCCATGCCTGTCCAGTCTGAGACAAAGTCTGACTAGTATCCTAAGAGAACTTAAGCTGCACATATTTAGCCTTCTAAAATAATCTAAGCTGCACTTGTACATTTGTCTTACCTGTTCAGGCAGACAGTTTGTGGACTGTACAACCACGATTATAGCATCTATGGTTACTATAAGGGCTAGGCCACACTGGTGCATTTTCTCATGTGCTTTTGATCCTTCTTGCTATCCATTATCATGTGGGAATTTCCAATTACTCCTAGATCTCTTATTGCCCACGTTACTCAATATGGCCGAGGGAAAAATGCCAAAATAGACCAGATTTGGGAACAGTGGTGAAAATACACAGAAATGTGTAATTGCTTTACACAAAAAATCCATTCCCTTTTCCTATTGGGGAATAACAGTATGATTTTATTAGACAGATAGAACGCCCTATGTTATATGTTAAGCTCTAGCCACTTTTATTTCCCCTACTTATTTTGGTCTCCTGTTGCTGTGCCATGTTTATCATCTGCTGCTCCTGGTCCCCTGTTACTGAGCTTTATTCATTATCTGCTGCTCCTGGTCTCCTATTGCTGTGCCACATTGATTATCTGCTGTTCCTTGCCTCCTGTTACTGTGCCATATTGATTATCTGCTGCTTTTGGTCTCCTGTTGCAGTGCCATACTCATTATCTGCTGAACTTGGTCTCCTGTTGCTCTGCTGTATTCATTATCTGCTGCTGCTCCTGGTCTCCAGTTACTCTGCCATATTCCTTATCCACTGCTCCTAGTCTCCAGTTGCTGTGCCATATTCATTACCTGCTGCTCCTGGTCTCCTGTTGCCATATCCTGCTGTGTTCCCTGCAGAGTGCCCTCATACCATCTTTATTAGGCAATCTTGCCCTGCGGAGTCCTGGGTCACCTGTCACCACCATCAGCATGATTCCAGGCTCAGGGAAGCAAGTGAAGCCACTTTTGCTCACTGAGATTCTGCCCCCCTCAGACTGACACAAAGATATAAGGACAGTTATAATCATTCTCTATTTTGTGATATCATCATTACAGCTTTCATTCATTGTCATTCTTATTGTATGGAATCTATATATGATCATCAGGGGCATCTCTAGGGTCTCAGAAGATCAGGGGGAACTTTGGGGCACGCAATGTGCTGCACGTAGCATGTCAAAAATTTTTCCAGGGTATCGGCCCGGAACTGATGGGCTGAAACGCGTAGGTGTATCAGGCCTACCCTTTGTTTGTCTAATAAAGAAGCTGTTTTATCCGTGGAGTGCTCTGGATTTCGACTAAGATATATATAATATTAATATTATGATATTCTCCGCCCCTTTAAGGCAGTCCAGCTGACAGAAGGTTTAGAACCTGTTGTACACTCATATGGTTCCCTGGAAGAGATCATACTAAATAAAGAGATAAGCAGGTATGGTCTGTCGCCTCCCAGGGAGAGAACCTTTTGTATTAGGTTAGGACGGACGCTTGGATACTGCCATGAAGCGGTGTGTCGGCTTTAAGCATGTTTGTACAAACAATGTAACCAAAAGGTATCCATTTTTAACCTGAATATAAGTGACTATTTTTTTGTGACCTGTAAATGTTTAATTCCCATATACATATGCTGTTGAGTGCTGGGCATTCTTATATCGTGTTTATACTGCCTAGCCCCATTTTCACCAATTATATATATATATATAGTATAAAACTCTCAGTGCTTCACAGGACTTGTAATAAAGTACTTATTAATTTATACAAACATAGTTCAATGTGCAGTGGTAGCAACGTTTTGGCCTTTGCTTATCGGTCTTTAAGCAAAGGCCGAAACGTTGCTACCACTTCACATTGCACTATGTTTGTATAAATAAATAAGTACTTTATTACAAGTCCTGTTAAGAGCTGAGAGTTTTCTACAATTTGTATTCGTTTGGATATATTCAGTAGCACCAGGCAACCTAATTACTGAAGGACTGAGAGCACACACAACCTTCTACTATATATATATATATATATATATTAGACCAAAATCTGAGAATTTAAGTACAAAGATGAAATATTACTGAAAACCCTTCTTTTATTTAATGTATTGAATTTATTAGATAATTCTAATTAAATACCATTTTCCTAACATTTATATGTATTTGTTTTATTAAAGAAATCAACAATTGAATGTAAAAAAACAATGAATAATAATGCAATAATGTATTTTTAATGTTGTGCTGCAGATATACAGAGAAGCTTTAATCACCAACTACATTTAAAAATAAATAAATAAAACTGAAAACACTTGCATAAAACTGATCAATGAAGAAATCTTTTGAAGGAAATGTTTTATTCCAACCAAGGGGGGGGGGGGGGGAAATAATGTTCCAGGAACTTTTTGTTTTGCTGTTGTATGCACACAAAACAAATTGAAAGTTCAAATACCATTCCTCTTAAATGTATATTTTGATGTTTGAAGTGCACTTAAAATCTATATTTACAAAAATATAATTAAAGCATTGTTTTATTATTTTATTTACGGTTACAGATACTATTTAAATATAAATACAGCAGGTTCTCAATTTTTTATGCTGCTATTTTTTTTAGGAGGTGCCCACCCTCCTCTTTAATCAATGCAATTTGCACAGAACAGCTAAAGAACGAAGAACACCACTTAATAGTCCAAGGAGTTTTTAAGTTGCCAGTTTGATAAAAGCAGTACTGCACAGAAGTTAACCGTCAACAATGTTTTGTTTAAAATATTCTTCCAATTTTGACACATAAATATTCTGGTTGTATCCTTTTCTATAACCAGCCCCCCCCCCCCTTCTTTTTCCCTTTATACCGAATTTTCATTCTCTTGGTCGATCCCTTCCCAACCCCCAGACCCCCAGAACAAGTACCTCCACAACACATACCTATAGACTGATGTGTTCATGTTGTAACATTTTTCTTTTCATGAAGTTATTCTATACTTTTACCACAATATGTTATCTATATTTAAAGTCCTTTAATAAAAATATTTCATTCCTTATTTGTATAAAATGAAGAAACTAGCCTCCTATTTTATATGCTCCCTAACGGTGTATACTCTAAATGCGATGTTTTTTTAATATTTTCTGAACTTTGACTTTTGCAATAAGAATTGTGATAAAACAGTTAATAAATCTATATGTTAAACATTGTTTCAAAATAAAATTCAGAAAACAGGCAAATGGACATTAAATAAAATATTTACAGCTCTTCTAATAGTCAATAATCTGTGAAGGTACCAGTTGTAATAATTTCTTATATTACTTGTCACGTATATTCTTGTATAGAACAAGTAATTATTTTTTAACTAAAAGTATTGTATAAAAATACAGTTTGAGCACAGCAGGTTAAAATAAAGTCATTTAATTTATTGTATGTTAAGAATCATTTCATTTTGTTTACTATACATAAAATCTGGTTTTGGTTGCATGCCAATATAAGCTTCCTATGTGTTCTACATTGAATTAATTAGTGTTATCTAAAGCAGCAGGCAGGCATGGATAGCACATTGAATGTGTTGTCTGCGCCTAGCTGGAAATGTATTCCATTAAATAGAAACATTTTTATTATTCCATTCTTAATTATCATTTAAAACTTTATTTTTACAAAATAAAATGATATTACAAAGCAATAAAATTCCATTTGTAAGGTTATGATACTACTGAACGTGTCATTTTCTTTATAGACAGTACACCCATATGTTCCATATCAGCAAATGAAAGTGATTTACTTATTTTACAAAAAATAAATATATTTGTGCTGATGAACAAAACAGTAGTATTTCGGTCATGAATTATATTCTTTCTATGATGTTTATCATTAGTTCTATGCAGTATAGTAAACAAACATGGATATTTAAAAAAAATTGGTAATTTTTGGCCACACACCAAACAAAGATCATAGCCATTGCTCAGTAAATTATAGGATAATTATGTTTGGGTTTTAACTGGAAGCCAAGAATATCCTGTATTTTATTGGGTAGTTCTTTTTGTAGATAAGCCGGAAAAACTTTCAAAATTTATATAAATTTATAAATATATATATATATATATATCTCAACATAACACATTTGTTATGTGTGAGATTTAGGCCTTTAAGTGACCACCCAACATTGTCCTTACAGCCCTAACTGAATGGGAAATGTGGGGGTATGTTATAATTACAGACTGCAGAATATATTAAATTCAGTTACTGAGACTTTAGCACAACCTGCATCACACATCACACAAGGTAGGGTTGAAAGGTGTATTGTAAATAAGGCACACTCAAGACATATTTCAGGAATGCTTTAAAATGATTGCCGCACTCTATCTATCTAATCATAATGCATGTTCAGAACAGTAAACATTTTAACCAAGTTTACAACTATATACAAAACCATGAGTCATTATTTTTTTCTTTTTAACATCAGCCCTATTTAAAGGGAAATTAAAGTCTCCAGACAACATTGTCCCAAAAAACAGAGCATTCACAAACATACAAGCTTTGTCTCACCTCTCCCTTTGCTGTGGCTGCTGGGTGATTTATGAAATTAACCGGTTAGTACTAGGAGTCAGCTCCTATAATCCACCTAAGCTGGGTGTCTCTCAACTAAGTGAATGCAGTTCAATTCACATGCTCTGTAGTGCTCAGCAGATTAAAACAAGGAAGGAGCAGCCTTAGAAATTGACAGACAATCATATAACAGCACAGAGATCCTCCTTCTCCCTGACACAGAACAGGGATTTGCAGTTTTTGTGTAAACATATTTGAATGCTTTTAACACACAAAAAAATAATCTTTACAGTGTATTCCTTAGACAGCATGGACGTAAGACACAGAATATTAACATTTCAGTAAAAATAGTTTGAGGAATTGAACCTGCAAACTCATGTACTTGCTTAAAGCAAAGCTTTATACCACTATCCCAATAGATTTACCATATATAAAGGAGTACATGTAGAAATTTCATATTTTGCTAGGAACATAATGGAAACAAAATAAATTTAACCCATGAGCCATTTAACCCATGACTTCATGGGCTGTGTTTTTCTAAAATATGCCTTTAGACTGGTGAGCCACTACTGCATATGTAAATCATACAGATACATATAGAAGCTCTATTCTTTGCTAGAAACAGAATAACATTTTTTTAGCAACATGACCTAACTATTTTGTATTGCTCCAGGAAGGCTTTATGCAATTTATGCTGACTAGAAATGGGCGAAACTGTAAAGTTTTGCCCTGTTTTCAGATTTATAGATCTCGGGAAAATCAAGAAGATCCGATAATCCGAAAACAGAACTTTCGGGACTTCGGAGCCTATTTTCAATAATTATCAAATGTTCAAGGCTATTTTAGAAAATGTGTCTGATCCGAGTCTGAGATGGACCCTGATACCATCTCTAATGCTGACTGCTAAATAAACTGCAGGGTAAACAACAGCTTTCAAAATATTACCAGGAACTTCCATATTGGTTTGGAGGCATCTGTATAGAAAATACACTGTGGAAAGAGACAGTGAATACTGGGACCAGGAGGTCTGGCCAATAAGTGCACATGCTCCAAAGATTCTTTAAAGTCTACATGGGCTAAGAATTGTACTGGCAACAACATAGAAGCCTTCTTAGTTACAGAATGTATTTCTCACATGTGTTAAATGCAACTTATTAGAGAAGAATCTAACAATGTATAGAAGCTCTGGGGAGAAAAGCTTTTAAACTAGGATACAAAACATTAAGTACAGTTCTCATTTAAGCTATTTTTTAGGATTTTCTAAAGCTCAAAAAATATACTTGTATTTACTGGCACCAAGGGCAAAATTATGCAAAGGACTTCTATCATCTAGGTGGAATTTGTGACTTGAAAGGGGAAAGGAATTAGGAATTAACAATCAGATAACCCAATATAAGAAACCATATTTACTTGCTTACTATGTCCTTTTTAAAATAAATTTGTACAATATTTCTTCTTTACATTACAGTCTCCCAATTGCTCCTAATCCCGCATCTGGTGAAATTCTTCACTAACAACCTGATTTAGAGAAAATATGCTAAAGCTGGGTACAGTACCAATAACAGGACAATCTCATGAGGCCTGACTGATTCAGCCATTTTTGGTCATGCATGGATAAAAACAATTGATTTCATGGCTGAGTAACTACCACTGTTGTGAATCTTTTACCATGCCCTTTTTTTATTATGAGGAGTCGATAGCTTCTTGTGGCCATCTAAATTATCTTCCTATACAAAGTATAGGGAAAATGCCACAATTGTTTGTAGCCAGTTTTGTACTTTAGCCATTGACAGAATGCTTATAATAGAATCTGAACCAAGCTTGCTCCATATGTTGAGGATGATCTTTTAAAGGAAGCCTTAAGTCAGGGTTATCAATGCATTCCAAAAAGGGCACGCACTCTGGGAGATATTTTGTCTCCCAGTATGGTACGAGAACCTAAATATGAAGGAGGAGCTTGGTTACAGATGAAGGGTACCTACAAATGTGGAGCAAATAGATGCATTACATGCAATCATATTCAAAAAAGTGCAAGGTTCAGGAGTAATAGTACAGGAGAGGTATATAATAACAAACAGTACATAAATTGTAAAACATCGTTCGTAGTATATCTACTCACTTGTAAAAAATGCAATATCCAATATGTGGGAAGTACATCTAGGTGTCTAAAGGAAAGGACAAGGGGGCATATTCGTGACATTAAAAACAATAACACTAAGAGTCCCTAGCACGTCATTTTACTATATGTAATGATAACAATATTAATAAACTAACAGTACAAGGTATACAACATATACCCAAAGACTGTAGAAATAAAGATAGAGTACAGAAGTTATTAAAAAGTGAAGTCAGTTGGATTTTCAAATCGGATACGAATTTGATATGTGACATATCATGTCATATGGGATAGAAAGTAAAGTTGCATTTATCCATTAATAATGTTGAAGTTTTTATCCCCATTTTGATAATCTTCCCTATGTACTAGCAGTAATAAATTGTTTTTTTGTCCCCCTTTTAGAGCATCTAATACTTCTGCTATCTGTGGGATACTGAATGTTAAATTTTAAAAAATATTTGTGGTATTTAAAATATTAGTGGTGTTAAAAATATAAAATGCTTGTGGTCTTAATAACAATATTTCATTTTGTGTTTATTTAATATATATATATATATATATATGAGAATAATGGATATAATTGGTATTAAGTATAAGAAGTATAAATACATTATAATTGCATAACTGAAATGGACTTTAATATACATGGTTTAGATATCTTATAGCATAATAGTTTTTATACTAGTTTGTAACTTCTGTTGGTCACTGGTGAAACTTAGATAGGTTTATTAGTATTTACCAGAATACTGATTGGCTATATAGGTTAGGGAAGGTATTGGTTTAGGGAGCTTAAAGCTCCCCACGGAGTATAAAATGAAATAGAGCCTTCTTATAACAGAAACTACCTCACATCCTCATGTTATTATAATAGCATTGCCCTAATAATCTAACATATAAACACATATTTCTCACTCCCATAGAAATGGGCAGGGCAAAGTATCTTATTTATTGCCTGTAGCTAAGGGCATGTGTCTAGATGTAATGCAGTCTATAAAGCAGTATAGGTATAGAGCAGGGGTGTTTAACTTGGAAATTATAACTCCCAGCATTCTGTTAGTGGTAAAGTTCTTCCTTATGTCTATTGGTTAATGAATATATACAGATGCAATACAGCCTAATGATATAGAGCACGTGTATTTAACTTTTCACATGTTTTTAAAACTACAACTCCCAGCATCACCTGGCTGCACAGAATGCTGGAAATTTTTATTTTCATACATCTGGAAAACTGTTTTCATACATCCTGGAATAAAGCCATTTTCCTGACTTAAAGACATTAAAAACCCACGGTCATGCTTTAGCAATTTCTACCCAAGGGTTTGAAAATGCAAGTGATCCACCTTCCCTTCCCTTACATCCATAGCTATTACACTATTGGATTAGGGAAGGATTATATGGGTCGCATCCAACGGTATCGGGGCTTTATCGGTACTTTGTGTACCTTGCTTTTCCCAACGAGCGCGCGCCAGGTGTTAGGTGTTATAAACCTTACCAAACATTCCCTCACTTCCATATTCCACCTGCCTGCCAGCTATAATCCATGGAGTCTAAGTGGAATATACCTGCAGATCTGAGAACAGACCCAGGCAATTGTGGCACAATGTGCAGTTCAATCTAAACAGCACCACTGGGCAACCTGAGACCCTATACAGTATCCAGATTAACATGCTAGGTTCATAGTTATTAGTATTTACCACAGCAAGTTCCAAATTTACAGTTGCTATGGGGTTAGAACTTGGGAGTACAGGATAATGATTAGCTTAAAAGATGGAGAGGTGGGGGTACCTTACCATAAAGGAGCTTAAAGCTCCCCACAGAGTAGAGCCTTCTTATAACAGAAGGTACCTCACAGCCTCATATATCAATGGTGCATATAAAGGGAAAAACTGCCCATTTCTCTAAGAATGCTAGGAAGTTTCAGAGACATGCAAAGTCATTTTATCATATACAGACATCACTTCTTGTCTAGCTAATGAAAACTGTATTGTCTTTCTTTCTATGGAGAAGGGAAGGGGGGAGTAAATGTGTAAATCTGAAGAATTTTTGATTTGCTAAGACTGGTACATGTTTTATAAACAGCACATCATTTGGTGTAATACAGGAACTTCCTTACACTTCCTGTCTTGTCATGTACAATACCTTGAATTAATTTTTTAATCAGAACCTCATTGGATGTTAGTAAAATTCCACTTTTGGTGTCTATATGGAGACCCTTTAGCACTCTTAGAGGTGTGGCTAAACTACCATTTTGAGTTTTTCATTCAAACTTAGTGGTGTCAAGTAAAGTAAGTATACTAAGTAAGTATACTTTATTAATTTATATCATTTGTTTTGCAATTCAGTAGTAAGTAGTAGTAAAATACTTTGTATAGTGTTATTTGTTATGGTGATTTTTTTTATTAAATAGTGATAATTACACACATACATATAGATCTTTCCTATGTGTAAGTGTTATATACCCCCACCTAATTAGTTGCTTGTAAAAACTAAATGCAATCTCTGTAAAAATATAAATATATTTATATAATATAAAGGATGTGTTCTTAACCTATGTATGAAATTTTATTTAATTTTTATTTATCTGTATAATTGCTTGCACTTATTTACATACTATGTATTTTTTAATGTACAGTGCTGTGTACCCACATGGTGCTTTAAAAAGAAAACTATATATACATACATATAAACTGCCAGACCAGCATTGGGCAGCCAAAGTAATGTGCAGGAAGTGCAACTTAAAAGTGTTTGCCAAGATTTTGTTTTAATAAAGTTACATAGGCCACTGACTACTTTTTTTCCCATTGAAACATCTTTTTTTTTTAAACGCTCCAGAATGAAATGCTTTGCCCAAATCCAGCACAAACAATATGGATTTGCAAAATTAAGTTAATCCACGACAATAAGAATGTTTTTTAGGATAACTAAATTGATAACTAAATTCTATCTAAGATACCTACTGTAAAAAAATATCTAATACCGTATATACTCGAGTATAAGTCGATCCGAGTATAAGTCGAGGTACCTATTTTTACCTGAAAAATTTGTAAAAACTGATTGACTCGAGTATAAGTCGAGGGTAGAAATTATCATCACTACTGCCTTCTGATTCTGTGTTGTTTTTAGGCTTTAGTTGCCCTTTAAATGGACAGCAGAATTCCCATACATGAATCCCATACAGTAATAGCCAAATCCAGTACCAGTAACCTCCAATTCTTTTGCACTCCAGATGTTTGGAAACTACAACTCCCAGCATGCTTTGTTGCTGGGAGTTTCAATTTCTAAACATGTGGAGTGGCAAGGTTCAGTAAACTTTTAATTAAGCTTACCATCATTTACAATTCTCCTGACCCCCATATAGTAAAGGGCCCTCTGACCCCCATATAGTAAAGGGAACTCTGACCCCCATATAGTAAAGGATTCTCTGACCCCAATAATTAAAAATGTCACCTGAGAGTTGTAGTTTCAAGCTGTCCTTTGCACTGTACTAGCAGCTGTTTTTTGCCCCAAACTGAGGAGACCCATCAGATTTACAGCATCCAGTGACAGTGCTGAGTGAGTCCAGCAGGCAGAATACAGGAAGCAGGAAGTGTAAAGGCAGATCAGCTCCTGTAACTTTCTATGCAGGTTAACACAGCGCCACCTACTGGTTACTATCTGTAATTGCAGAATTTGGATCTAAATTAGGACTTGACTCGAGTATAAGTCGAGGTTAGGTTTTCAGGCTAATTTTAAAGCCTGAAAAATTCGACTTATACTCGAGTATATACGGTACATCAGATTAGCTGGAACATCTGTATAAGAAATCCTTTTATTAATGTGACAAACAATAGATTCTAATATGCACATTGTTTGTATAACACTGTTAAGTTCAGAGCATACTGATTTGGCATATCATTTTCACTTTCTAATGTATTTAAAAATTTCATTTTACAAAAGGCATTTTTTGAAAAAAAAAAAAAAAGCATGCAGATTATTATTGCATTTGCATAATCATTAATGTTTTTCTGTTTTGAAAAGTATAAATGAGGGCTTAACCTGTCCTTATGAAGCTTTTGTTTTATTTAACTGTACACTGGCACTGCCAAATTTCTGAAAGTCTTACCAAATTCCTACCAATATTTTGGGAGTTATTGCGTGGGGCCTTTGACATGCTCAGGCATAGTTTTGGTTTTAAATTACTAAAAAAGACAAGCAAGATATAGTTGCAACCAGATTATCTGGGCTTTAGCTTGAAAGCAAATTAAATAGATATCAGAAAATGTAATATACCCCATATCTAAAAAAAAAATAAATATTAGCACTAGTTGTGAGTAGTGATGGCCCATTTCGCGGATCCGAACCCGGATCCGCGGCAGATTTACCTCGTTCGTGGATTTTCCGGTTTTCCACCTTCTTCCACTTTTCCGAACCGCGTTTTCAAAAATTTTCGAAATTATGAGGATTTCTCGGATTTTCGGAAATACGGGAAAATACGAGAAATCCTCGTAAATTCAAAATTTCGCGGATTTTTCGCATTTTTGGACGGAGCAAGCCACATTTTCGGGTCTGTATTTTCGAAGAATCCTCGTATTTTCGAAGATTTTTTGCCAAACTACCATTTTAATAGGTATTAATGGGTCCGCAAGCGGATTTTTCGAATTTTTCCGAAAATTTGCGGATCCTCGAGCGGACCGGATTTTGCGAAGTTCGGACATCTCTAGTTGTAAGTACCATAGGCATTTAGTATTAACCATATCCGTAGTGAAGAAAGGGAATAGAAATGAGATGCAATTATTACAAACATTTAATTGGAAAACAATGCCCCAAAATTTTTATCACTTGAAAAACTTGAATGTTTAATTTATAATGACACAAATGTTGAATTAACATATAGGAACAATTCAGGGTTAATGTTTTATTTAACATATATAAAGATTAACATTAAAATAAAACACAGTTCAGATTATTCCACAACCAATATAGATTTGTCTGCCACTTTAAAAGTACCAAAAATCCAAATTCAATTATGGTTGATAAGCCTCCTCTTCTTCCCTAAAGCTGGGTACACACTTGAAAGATTTTTGAAAAATAACAGACATTATCTGCAAGATCCTGTCATTTTTCAAAGATCTGCATACACACAGTCCCGAGCGTTCTCCTTATAGGAGAGCGACTGTGCGTTTCTCTCGGCCGCGGCAGACTCCTCTATAGGGGAGGCTGCGGATTCTCGAACTCAATCCCGTGGCCTTTCCCGGGTCCTTTGAAGGACCATTGTGGCCCTTACAAGGGCCCTTTTGGGCTTAAGGGATCCCGCAGCTCTGGCACTTAGAAGTGCCCTTGCATCACTGACAAGTGCCTTTGTTGGGGGTCCTGCAGCTCGAAACCAAGACCCCCATTGGCTCTTAGAAGATGTCTCATGTTGACGACATCACCTGATGTCGTCAACACCAGGTGATGTCACTGTGGCCACCAGTGACACCGCCGGCGCTGACAAAATCATCTTCCCCGGCATCTTCTATCTTCTGCCATCACTGTGATGACTTTTGAGCTCCATGGAGTTTGCACCTCTTTATCTAGGTTTGCTATTGGACCAAATCCAATTGTGATTGGTTAATATTTCAATGCTTGCAATCATATGATCACACATTATCCAATCATATTTGAATTTTATTATTGTATATATACGGTTAATGTGTGATCATATAATTACAAGCATTGAAATATTAACCAATCACAATTGGATTTGGTCCTATATAAAGAGGTTAAAAACCCCACGGAGCTCAGAAGTCATCACAGTGATAGCAGTGACATTTTCTGTTGTCGGCAACATCAGTGGCGCTAGTATCACTGGCTGGGGAGCCAATGGGGGACTTGAGCTACAGGACCCCTTAAGCCCTAAAGGGCCCTTCCAATGGCCACAAGGGCACTTGAGAATCCCCGGCCTTTGGGGGGTTTTGGAAATTGGCTGTTCGAGGCTTACCCAACGTTCAGAAATCCTTGTTCGATCGAAAACAGCCAGTGGAAAACAGAAGTAGCGCACATGTGCACTACGTCTGTTTTTTTGCAGTTCTCCCCGCAGGAACATGTTCCCGAGACCGTCTCCCGGGTCCCAGAGGCATTGACAGTAAGTTACCATCACTATATTTTGGAAAGTTCATTTCCCCCCCATTTTCTTTCAATAGGTTCGAAGGAATAGGAAATGAACCCAACTTCAGTAAATTCAGCCATCTCTACTTCTTAGTCATTTGAGCTGGAGGGTTGCCACCTTGTCTCAAAAACAATACTTTCCTAAGCAGGCTGGGCTTTTGCAGAACTTAGTGCTTGGCGTACAAGCCATCAAAAATATAAAACTTAAACCTGTGTTTACTGATTTTTTTTTTTTTTTTGTACTGGCTTGGACACTAATTAACATGTCAGACCAATTAAATATTGTCTAGATGGCAATCATATCTAGTTGTAAATAAACAGTACCAACATTACTTAGTTAAAATATATACAGTAATAAAAAATTTGTTGCACATTTCATGACAACACGTTTTAGTTTAGGATTTTGGTCACGTAAAAACTATTTATGGGCAAACATACAATGCAGCAGCCTAAATTGTAAAAGATACAAGCACATTACAACTCCTAAATGATGCTTTTTTGTAGGGAATCTATCATAGATAGATGTAATATGTAATATGTAATGGTCAAATTCACAAAGTAATCTATTGCTAAAATGATATGAACTGGATAATCTGTTAGGTGGGCATCATACAGACGTAAGGTTAAAGGGACAGTTCAGTGGAAATGATCAATATTTGTTAAATTGCTAGTTTGTGTAATGCATACTTAGTTATTCTACATATTCTCTCCCATTTTGAAAAATCAGTTGATTTCATATCCTTTGCTGTTCCCTTCTGTTGACATTAGTGAGCAGACATTTCAGGTTCTAACAGTCCTTCTTCTTACCAGGATGCACCACATCCTTGGAATGTTCCTAACAGTTATTTCTACTGATTGTCTGTTGGATGGGTCAAACATGCTCAGATCTCTACTGAGCAACTGAATCAACCCAGGCACTGGGTCAAGGGCAAGACCGTAAGGGTCTCTACTAGGGTTCCTGCAAACAGGAAGTCAGTATTTTGGTTGCATTTATTTATACACAGACAAAACGCTGAATTGGCAGATTAAGGTCATTGGGATGAAAAAATACTGCTCTTTTTTCTGAAAAGCATATGTATTTGCACTGAACTTCCCCTTTAAATTTGAAAATTACATGTCTTAATTCAACCTCAACTATCATTTTACTGTAAGTTACTATGTATTTCTTGGTGGTGCCAAGCCAAGTTGTAAAAAATGACACTGCAGTTTTTGCCCTGCAAAGTTTTTCCAGGAAATCTAGTTAAACATAAATGATATAACACAATAACAGTCAACTGAAAAAGTCTCAATACAGTTTATTTAAAATTGTAAAAATAAAAGAGCAACAGGACATTTAAGGTGGCCATACACATGTTAGACTTTACAGCCGATTTGACATTCAATCCTCAAAACATCCAATCAACTGTAACCTCTAATGTAACTCGGTCTGAAAGAGCTTTACTATTAATGTTATACTCTACCTGAATTACCAGTTGAAACATGCTAAGGCTAGACAGTGGTCTTTAATGTTGAGGTAATTTTGAAAAGAAAGTTCTAGAGCATGGACATTTTAAAGGGCACATTGTTGGCAGGACTAAATTTATATTATTTAACTTAAATGCAGTTTGTTTAGAAAAATTTTTTAGCAGCAATTTAAACTTCTGCAAAAGATGGGGAAAAGCAGGGGATATTTGCTTGATGATATTACCCCAGTTATACAAGACTATGCTGATTGTGTAAATGGCAGGCAGATCAGTTTCTATCCTATAGCATAAACTAGAATATCCTTGCAATAATTAGTTGTTGCCGTCTACAGCACCATCATCTTTTTTCTTCTGGGCAGAGTGTATTCCAGCTGTAGGAGTGCTTCTTTGTTCAGAACCTATGGCAGGAGACCTAGATGGCGATACCTGTTCTCTACTTACAGATGATGACCTTACTGAGGGTCGGTGGCACCTAACTGAGGGCAGAGTAGAAGGACCTGAGGATCTCCCAGAGGGAGCAGCACTGACATAACTTGGAGATCCTTGATCAGATGCAGTTCTTGATTCTGTTGGGGAGTCTTCATCTGCTTCAAGATATTCCTTAAATATTTGTAAAGATTTATTTTAGTGTTATATAAAATGGAAGAATTGCACATTTACAGATTCCATTACAAATGTTTTGCAATTATCTGCTGTGGTATTAGCAAACCTAAAAATTATAATAATTATAATTAAGCAAACCAGTAAACCAAACATTTATCTGGTTCCAACAATAAAAGTATGTCCATTTGTGAAGAAGACATGCTTATAATTAGTATGCAGCCTTTGGTAGGTCCAGTGACAACATGCTTTAGCTCTGTAATGACAAGAAGTGCTTGCACCTCTGCCAGCTGGGCTAGGGGAACACAGAATGGTGCTGGAACTGCAAATAACAGGGTCTTAAATGCCCAATGAAACAGCAATGTTAAGACAGTTTTAGGGCTGTCAGAAATTATAGAATTCTATGGGAATCATATTTTTCCCTTATTTTATGCTCCTTGAAAACAATGGTGATATAAACAGTTTCTTTTTTCATTTGTTTTTAGATAACATTTCCCTTGAATATAATCTTCTTGCTCAAGAGAGACATCTAATGGACAGTAATAGTAATTAACTGTGCTGTGGTATTATTCATTAATGTGAAGCTTTTTCCTTGTAATGTTAACTTGGCATTTTTTAAACAGCTTCTGCTATTTGATGATGCATGTTGGCAACTTAATTAAATAAGATGATATACTGAATGCTATAGTTAACTAGAATATTGGATCACAATGCGTGACTGTTAATGCAACACTAATGTTGATTTCTTAGAAAGTAATGTAATTTTTACATTGAATATTGTGTTTTGCCTGCTAATTAAAAAAAAGAAACTAAGGGCAAGGCCACACTGCACCGCACACGGAAACACATGCGATTTCGTGTGCGATTTTAATGCGCTTGCGCATGATTTTTTTTTAGAGATAGAAAAACGCATGCGATTGCGCAAAAAAATTTGCAGAATGCAAACGCATGCGCAATCTCATCGCACCTGAAAATGTGCGTTTTCGCCGCATTGCCGCGATTGCAATGTTCATGGATAACATGTGTGCAAATGCATCAAAATCGTGCTAGTGTGGCCTAGCCCTAAGGCTTTGTGCACTCACGCACAACATTAGTTTTATTTACCAATTTACAGCTGTTCAGTAAGTATGGGGTTTACATATAAAACACATACCAGATAAGTGACTTATCAATTCCTATATTTTTCTAATAGTTTGGGAAGAAACACAGCAAATAAAGTGGTGAGTAGAGCAGCAATATACACAATATAGGAACTTTGTTTGTAAACACAAACATGTGATTAATCTAAAACAGTGCATATTTTGTTTCTTAAAAGCCAATGTGTGTGTGCTTACACAATATACAAATTCCCTGGCTGTGATCCTGAGCATGTATAAATATGGTACTACTAAGTGTATTAGTACATGTGGATATGCCATTTCAGGCATGGATCTTGAAAGTACCTCTAAAGGGAAGAGATATGCTATCAAACAGTATATTCATTATAGAACCACACGCAGGATGTGTAAGATACAGTACGTGGGGTGTACCACTAGAACCCTTATGAGTAGAATAAGAGAACATGTCAGGGACATAAAAATCCAAAATGATAAGTACAGAGTGTCTAGGCATTTTATTATGTGTAATAATGGCAAATACAAATAAAACTATTTAATGATTCAGGGAGTGCTTTTTGACATTGAAATATGGATATCTAGAGGGCTAAACTCCCATTTTGATATATCCTGTTTAATGGAGTCTAGGCCAGTATTTATTATGTTATAAAGCCATTAATTTTTCATTAATGTCAACTAATATATTTGTATATTATTATTTTCTTATGTTTTAATAATTCGTAGTTTATTATTTTATATTGTTCCACTTTTCTGAGTCTTTTGTGTTCTTATTTCCCTTTCCTGAGGTTTCATTTCCATGCCCTATTAATTTGCATTGCCCTTTGCCCATTTTTTTTGTTTTGCTCTGGATTGCCTAACCTACACAAAGAGATAGTAGTAAATCAGTCTCTATGGAAACCATTCCATTCCAGACAGTTATTCTATGCTCTGCCTGTTAATTTAGCTACAGTAATGTAGAGGAAAGGTTTACCTATTTGTGGCATTCAGTTAGATCAACTGGACTCAAAATTAATGTTTTTAAAGACATTTTTCTAGATATCCAACTAGGTTTCTCAATTTAGAATGACAAATAATCTGTTGGCAATGGATACCCTGGAATGTGTCCCAATCAGCATTTAACAACAAAGTGTTATAGATGTCCTAAATGCAAGGTGTTTAAAACTATAAGAGGTGTTCTCAAAACTGCATTGCACCAACGTATGGCCCAGCACAGAAGAGCCAATTCCTCGGGTCAGGACTCAGCCACAAATCTGCACTCCATGGAAAAAGAAGACACGTTTAAAGATTGTAATGTCAACATACTGGATGAGGAATTGGTTCAAAAAAGGTCATTTATGTCAAAATAAAGAAATTGAGCCTGAATAGATGTGTGCCTGTGTGTGTGTGTGTGTGTGGGGGGGGGGGGGGGGGGGGGGGGGGGGGGTTCAACAACAATTGTCTGCCATGTACAAAGCTGTTTTGATGCCTTATGATGGGCAGTTTTAATATCACCTCTTAGATACATTGCAGTCACATCTTGCATTCAGGAGGTTCTTGTCAGCTTGCTGTTATATGCCAAATGTGAAACATACCAGGGTATTTATTTCCAACAGATTCTTGTACAAGTTATTCTGAATCGAAAAAGCCAGTAGGATGACTAGTAAAACAGTAAAAACAGATATACCATGACCTGGATGAATGAGAACCTTCACAAGCAAAATTTTTATTTAGTTAATGTTACCTGCATTTTGATACATACAGGAAAAGGCTAGTCTGTTATCAGTGCTCTTTATTAAAGCATAAATAAGTGGATTTGGGGGCATATGTGTTTATATTTATTTACATTTTCTCTTTTTTTAACCTAATGTTGCTCCTTAGTGATGAGGTGGAATTTGGGAGCTCACAGGGGGTTATGAAGAGGGTGACATGTTGTCCTGATTTATGCTTTGATGAAAAAATAAAGCTATTTTTTAGTCTAATTCTGATGTGGAGCAGATTCAAGTGGCCTTGTTTATTTTTCTGCTCTTTAAGTTGCGCTAACCGATTTCGGATTGGTTAGTGCTACTTTAAGCCTCGGTTTGCGGAGGCTGTGCGAGAACCAGAAGAGACTCGCAAGTCAATTTACCAGAGGCTGTGTGGCTGATAGCTGCTGTTAAATACTTACGTGATGGTGAAATCACCAGAACCGCGCAGCTGCTGGTAAATAGGGATGGCCGGTTCGTGGATCCGAACCCGGATCCGCCGCGGATTTATCCCGTCCGCGAACGGTGGATTTTTCCGGATTTTCCGCCATCCGAACTTCCGATTCACGGATTTTTCACTTTTTCGAAAATTTTCGAAATTACGAGGATTTCTCTTAATTCCAGACATACATATTTTCGAAAATTTTCAAAATTACGGGGATTACTTGTATTTTCGAAAATGCATATTTTCGAAAATACATGAAAACTCGTAATTTCGAAAATTCCCGAAAAAACGGGAAACTCGTAATTTCGAAAATTTTCGAAAATACGGAAAATCTCGTTATTTCAAGGGTATTTTCAATTTTAACGGGTCCGCTCGCGGATTTTCGAATTTTCGATTTTCGAAAATTCGCGGATCCTCGAGCGGACCGGATTTTACGAAGTTCGGACATCTCTACTGGTAAATTCGCTATGGGAGATTTGCCCAGAGCGTTAGTGGCTCTGGGTGAATCTCCCTACTGGTGTGACCAGCTATATTGGCATATGTTACTCTAAATTTTCTGTCTAAACAAAATATATACAGAACAAAACAATAACACTGTTTTACAAAGGGAGCTAAATGATTTACCGACTCAACAAGCAATATTAGTTGATAATAAGCCTAATAACTGATCCAGAGGAACCACACACAAAAAAAAACTCAGTACAAAAAGAAATAATTCCTTCCTGACTTCAAATGGTAATTAGAAATGATCCCTTGAATAAAAATAATTCCATGTAACTATCAATATTTTTTCATTTTACAAACGTAAACAGCCCTCTCTTGATACTATCCAATAAACCTGCCATTAACACATTTGCAGAAAGACCAAACCTGAAGAAAAAAACTTATTACTTTTAAGTTTAAGAGATGGCCAAATGTCCTTTTTGAATATTGGTATTGCATCAGCTTTTTAAAAATCAAGAAACGCATTTTCACACTAAGTGAATCTGAGAAGGTAAGGACCAATGGCCTAGCTAAAATTAAACATAGCTCTCTTGAGACCTATAGGTGTATATCAGGAGTTTTATTGATAATAACTTTATCTAATAATTACCATATTGCACATTTATTCAGTATATTTTGGGGTTCAGTGTCTGTATAGATGTTTCTAAGCCACCAGAAGTCTTAGAATCATATAAAAAGAAAAACATATTCAATAGACATAATTAATGTAGCCAGATTAGGAGAACTGAATGTTACTCACCTTGTCTTTTACAATATACAAAGCAATAGGATCTCTACATTCTTCACCCCTACTACGAGCTATAATTCCATCTAAAGAAAAAAATATACATTTTGTGATGACTATACATTTAGGTCTCTGGCATTATAAATTAAATTTATAACTGCTTAAAACAATCATCAATTCTGTAACAAAATTTAAACTTTCAAGACAAATTTTTTTTTGGCAAAAATGAAAATTAGCACACATTAAATAGTTCACTATTATAGGTTTGTATTGTTATGTTACTTTTATAATTAAGGTAAGCATAAACATTTACCAGCCAAGATCACTTAATGGCAAGGACACCCATGTCTACACCCATGTATCATTTTACAAAGTGAGTATTGTATGAACCCATTGCTCTAAAAGCCAACATTGTAAAACAAGATTAAATTAATGTGTTGAAGTTTAGTTTGCAATGGGTTCTTCAAAATCATAGTTCTATAAATGTTTCACCTGTTTGAGCTATGTATTTAAGAGATCCATAAACTAGATTAACTAGATTGTAAGCTCTACGGTACAGGGATCTACATTCCTCTCATGGCAAAGCCCTAGCACTTCTATTTATATAATTTAAATATTTATGTACTGAACTATCTATGTATTTATCCCCTTGTATGACTTTATTGCATTTTATTACTGTACAGCGCTGCGTCCCCAAGTGGCGCTTTTTAAATAAACTATACATACACACTGTCAGGATATGGATCCTGCAGAAAAAAAGCTCTAGTGTATTTTTTTATTAATCATACACTGTTTGTAATAGCAGATTCCATTAGTTTTATTACACTGTACATTTGTTTCCTATCTTTCTCCTGTACTCCACTACCATTTGGCTGAGGTGCCATAAACCCAGCAAGAAGCCAAGAATTGCTTATTCCTTGGACCTTACTTTTAAAGGATACAGTAGACTTGAGTCTTCTAATCTCAGCAGGAGGTCAAACAGACCTGGGAATGTGACCTTTTGTTTAACTATGATAAAGGCACAATCTCCTTTTCCATAACATATACATAACTCTGCCTATGTAACAGAATATGGCGGGCTGATATGAAATATTGTTCCAGGTAGGTGAGACCATTCGGTACAATCCAAACATCATGTATGTAAGTCTTAGTAGAGGCTGGAAACCTATATTATGTCATTCTGGTCAACTGTATTTTCCATATCTGTCATGTTTGGTGTCTATCAACTGGTAAATTCATGACAATAACTAATTTAGTGATTTCCAGTTGGTGGCACCTTGGACCACTTGGTAATCACATATCTCACACACCTTCAGTCCAGCCTACACCTGTTAGTGATTGGTTGGGGGTAAATTATTTGCCCCCTTTTGCCTGGGGGTAAATAAGGAGCTACACAGCTACTGGAGGGAGCTCCTAATTTACATCTTATGGAACATCAAAGTGGATTACAGCGAGTTACCTTTTTGGAGCCAAGGAACTCTTTTTCATCAAATAGACTTATTCTTTTAAGGACTTGGACTTTGACCAGCATATAAGTATTTTTCCCTTTTATCCCTTTATTTTATTGTTGCTTGTTTTTATGTCTGTTTATTATTTTTGTAATCACTATTGCACCGTTTTTGTTTTTCTTTTATTAAACGATATTCTATAAAATCGTTAAGCTGATTCTCCTAGTGCTCTAACAGAACTAAGTAAGAATCCTGTCCTCTGAGACATATAATAATTGCATTTAGTATTTGTTGTATTATCTGGTACTATTCCTGCTTGAGTGTGGTAGCGAGTGATACAGGTATGTAGTATTATTTTAGATTTGTAGCTGTTAAGGCTAGTATCTGTTTCTATGGCCATTAGTAAGTAGGTTTTTGCAGTAGTTTATATACCTGGTAGGGGGAATATGTTAGTAACGACCACCTTCAACCTGGTTTTGACCCGATGAGCTGGGAAAGCTCTGTATGGTCTGAAGTTAAGAATTGTGGTATCGTCACTTGTATTGGTTCCCACAGTCATTATTGAGTGGGTGGTGGCAGTGTTTTATATACCTGGTAAGTGGTATATGGTAAGTGACTGCAGCCCTCAACCTGGTTTTGACCCTGTGAGCTGGGAAAGCTCCGTTTGGTCTGAGGTTGAGAGCTGTAGTTCCGTCACACACACATACATGAACTTTCCCTTAAAAAAAATTAGATGGAGAAATGTGCTTGCATGATGTGGTGAAATCTTACAACTTGCACATTATACAAAAATATACATGTTTGGTGTTGTAAGAAATCATGATCCTTTACATATATTAATGTAAAATGTTTTATATAATTTTATATGCCAAGATTCTATTTATAATGTATATTGGGCAATACAAAAGAGATAGACGGCATTCCCTCACAGGACAACTGGTCAATAATGGTAGAATATACATCTATGGAAGGCAGGATACTGCATTCCCATGATAATTAGTTCATACACAGGTGTAAATTAATGCTGGTTCCTAGGACAAATAACAATAGTTAGCCAGTTTTCATTTGCATACTGTGTATCACAGAGATGTCTTGTCTATGGGAATCAGAAGAAGAGAGACACCTGTCCATGTTGACAGGACATGATTGATCAGGGAAATGGGATAAAAAGCTAAGGAAGAAGCCAGTAGAAAAATGCATTCTTGGACTAGGGAAAAGAAAGCTCTCTTGGACTAGGAGAAGCCTACTTGGACTACTGAGAGACTGAGGACACAGACTGGAGATTGGACAGGGTGGATGCCATGCGAGAAGGATGTCATGTGGGATCTAATACAACAGCAAGGCTAACATTGAAGTATACGTTCTGTGGTAACTAATGTAGTCTTCTTGTAATCATGTATATATTGTAATATAGTGTATATGTTTTATGTTTAAATAATCTTTGTTTGTTTTATTGTAACGGTAACTTGATTAAGTAAACCATATTCATTTTTCATACATTTATCATTGTGGTTTCTTTGCTTTCCAACCCCAAAAGAACGGTATACAGATTTATATATTTATATCTGATAAATATAGAGATATAAATCTTACAATGAGCATGGAGATTATGTTATGCTATCGCAAAACAACTTGTTTTATTATTGTGCTTGTGTTATAAAGAAAAGTGTATATCCCATACACTATATATAAGTTCCTGCTTGGTCTAAACATTTAACCTAAGATATTAAATCTGTAAGCTCACTGAGCAATATCTTCAGCCACTGCCTGGGAATCAGGAAATAAAGAAGAAAAATGTAGGGCTTAAGATCACTTCTGGATAATAAAAAACAAATGCTAGTCCTCCATAATACCCATTGGTATACAGGGTTTCATTAAGGGGGAACAGTGGTATAAAAATGACTTTAGGTAAATTGATAGGAATTGCTCTCCTGAGAATTTTTGTGTGTGATATGGCAGCAGCATCACCAGGTCCCCTGCACTTCCTGCTCTGAAACCTGTCAGTCAATCTGCCCTGTGTCTCCTCCCCTTTGCAGCCCCCCTGGTCCCTCCCACTCAGGGACGCCATGGACCCCTCCAGTTGCAGGCCTCCCTTGGCCCATTCCTTTACAGCCCCATGTGGCCCCGCCCACTCACAGGTGTTGTGGCCCTGCCCACTTGTGGGTGCCTTGACCCCGTCTGCTCGTGGCTGCCGTGGCCCAGCCCGCTCACAGTGCTGTGGGCCACTCTGCCCCCCCCCCCCCTGCCCCTCCCCCCCCCCCCCCCCCCGAAAACTCTGTGGAAACGCCTTTTCAGGCAGAGAGAGAGAGAAGGGCTGTAGATTCCCTTACCTTCTCTGCAGCTGCAGGTCCTTCACACAGCAGGGAGGAGGAGGAACTTCCTGTCTCCCTCACACACTGAGGGAGTCTAAAGGTGTGCTCGCCGGCGGCACTGAGCAGGAGAAGCCTTAGGAATGTCATCCTCCCACCCGTTAACTTTCTGGTCAGTCATTTCTTTATATCTTGGGCTGTGGAGCACGTAGAGAGGTGGTTGATGGCTCATTTTAAAGGTAGGAAACTGGCCTTTCATTTAAATGAAACTTGGTTGGAGACCACAATTTCCCTTTAAAAGACCAATAGTTTTTAATAAATAAACAAAAATAAATCTAAATGTTAGGCTTGATATAGGAAAACAATGTACTATAACAATATTTTATTTCATTTAAAGGGTCCAGTCCTCAAATGAAAACTTATATACAGGTAAATCACCCCCCCCAAACCCTAAACTATAGTTTGAACTCTGAAATCCTGCCCAATGTCCTGTTACCCCTGTGTCTCCTTCCTGGTTCTTCCATCTAGCAACTGTCAGTTATGGATTTGACAGTTGACATCAAAGCCAATGACTAAATGCTAATCCCCAAGCTGCCTCTTCTGAGCAACCTCAGGCTCAGTACCAGGTCACTAAATTGCTCAGTTTCCATGAGGCCTCCAGAAGCATAGCAGGCATACAGTAATGAATTCAGAGGACAAAGTAGAGGCCATTCTTTCTAAAAGATGTTATTATGAGGGTGGAGTTGTCCTTTAATTTTAGTTATATACACACACATATATATTTAGTACAGACTTTGAATAATGTGACCAAGTTGGGGATAGAACACTGTGTATTCCAATTATAAGTGTGCTATGAACATTTTTACTAGAAAAGATTAAGATAAAATGACACCTTCATTCCTTCATTTTAAAGAATTGAGGAGTCAAAAAGCACATTGATCGTGCTGTGCGGAAATTAATCCATCTGTTCTTTTTGACAGAGAGCAACTGCAAAATCCAGTTGCTGTAAAGATAACAGCAGGACAATTGGCTGAGTAACTATAATGTAGTTGCATTAAGTCTGCTGTATTATGTATATGTTTATGCAAATAAGCCTCACATGAGGGAAAATGCCTGGTAAATTTAATGTAATGAAGAATAACCCCCTTGTCTATCTTTGACATATATTAATTGAAAGTCGTATAAGAAAGGGAAAGACTTAACTTGGCCCCTTTTCTCAATATGCAATTAAAGTGAAGCACTATAGGTAATTTTCATGTTTTCCTAGGAGCTAACAGTGAATGATCTCCTGCAGTTCCAGTTTTCACCTATTTGCACTCTCCCTCTGTTCCCATTGTTGTGTTCCTGAACTTCCATTTACCACCAGGAGTAGGCCTTCTTAAGCTACCGGATCTTAATCAACTAATTACCTTCACCAGCAAACTGTGCTACCTATTTAAGGTCTCCACCCCTTTGCTTCAGTGCCAGATCATCAGGTTTACTTGGCTCCTCTTGTCAGTCCTTGTATCCTGATCTTCAGTTTCTTTTCATAGTCCTTGTATACTGATCTTCGTTTATTGTTCATAGTCCTTTTCATAGACCTTTTCTTAGTCCTTTTCCTGAGCCCCCTTCCTTGGTCCCTGTTCTTGTTTACCAGCATCCTGCTTTTGCCCCAGTTATCCAGTTCTCTCTCCTGTTTTCTTTGTTTATCTTTGTCATCCTTGTTCTAGTCTTTTGCCTTTATTATCCCGTCTTCTTGTCTCTTGCCTTTACTATATATTATCATATATAAGATACTTCCCAATTTTTGGAAATATTAAGAAGGTTGCATATAGAGAATTGGGAGGACATCATCTTGGTCACACTTGATGTGTCCTCACTCTGTACTAGCATTCCCCACAGTGATTAAAGCAAAACTAATTGGAAAAAATGCTGATTTAGAGTGAAATGTGTAGTGACAATCACATTAAGTTTTTTATTGAATGTTTATGACTCATATTAACATGCAGCTAGTTTTGATGAGAAATTTTATATACAGCTGAGGGGAAACACAATGGGATCCAATGTCACTCCATCTTTATGGCCTGGCTAGAGGAGGACTTTGTCTATAGATTACCATCCTTAGTGGAGATATATAGACGATGTCTTCCTCTTGTGGCGTGGTGACATTGGATCCCTTCAGTCCTTTCATTGGGAATTGGAATCTATCCACCATATGATCAAGTTTACAATGCAGTACAGTAATGATTTGTTTTTTAGATGTTTTAATAGAGAAAAATCATGACCATGTATCAACAGCATTGTACTCTAAACCGACTGATACTGTATAGAAGTTTTAATCCCATGCATGTGTAGCACTCAATTCTGATCAGTCAGTTTTCAAGAGTAAAAATGATAGTAACTGATACAACAACACAGGAGGCACAGATGGGTCAGATGTACTAAAAAAATTTGGCTAGAAAAATGTGGCCATTTTGGATAGAACAAGACAAAGGGTGGGACAGTCACAAAGCCAGTGGAATGTTGAGAAAGGGAAGCGTATTTGTTTAGTAATGGACTACACATTTGGGAGTCCAGAAGTGGAACAATTTGTACAGCCCCCTGTAGTAACATACAGAAGGGGCTGGACAATAGGGAATACCTTGGTTAGGTCCACATTTAGAACAAAAAGGAAACAGGGTGAAACGTTTTTGGGCAGATCGAGGAATGGGATGTTTCCCTGCCTTCGATGTGTCTAATGCAAATATGTGAATAAGGCTTTGTGTACCCTAAAACAGGGAAGAAATATGTTAAGAGTTTTTTTTTTTACATGTGACACCAAATACGCAGTATATGAGTTGTGGTGCCCATGTAAATTACAGCCAGTTAAGTCCCATATCTCTTATCATAGATCAAGCATCAAACACAAAGATAGTAAGATACCAGTATCCAAGCACTTTATGGATGCAGGCCAAAGTGAGAATGACCTGAAATTCATGGTGCTGGACACTGTTGCCAACCCTTAAGGAGGTGGTGATTGGAGGCTTTTTAAAAAATGGGAGACATAAATTCACTGTAACCACTTGGTCCTCCTTATGCCTTTATTTTGCCTTCATCATTGCAGAATAGCTAACTTAAATTGTGCTTTACAATGCAGAGCCAACTGATGTCACACGAGACAGGAAAAAAACGTAGCTACAGTTCTATTTCCCAATAAGCAATCATGATAATGGAGATGCCTGGGTGTCAAAGTTTGGGCTATGCAGATTACACTACATTCATGAACTTCATCCATTTAGTGTCTGGACTTCACACCAGCAGGTGGCCTGTCACTTTAAAGCATAACTAAGGTCAAAAAAATACTTTTGGTAAAATTAATATTTTTGCAATTTACTAAAAAAATTTTACATAGTTTTGAAGATATTTTAATTTTTATATGTAAGATAGATGGGGCGGATACTGGAACAATGCTGGGGCGGATACTGGAACAATGCTGGGGCGGATGCTGGAACAATGCTGGAGCGGATACTGGAACAATGGTGAAGTGGCTACTGGAACAATAATACTGGAGACTGTAACAATGGAGCTGGATGCTGGAACAATGAAGACTGTGGCAATGGAGCAGGATGCTGGAACAATGGAGACCGGAGCGCCGCCTAGCGGATCGTCGCTGGAGCGGAAGCACAGGTAAGTACCCTACAGTACCCCCTCCTCCACGGGGGGTCACAGGACCACTACATCCAGATTTGAAAGGATGATTCTTATGGAAGGTTTTGATTAAACGGGGTGCATGAATGTCAATAAGTTTAATCCAGGAGCGTTCTTCTGGACCAAAGCCTTTCCAATGGACCAGGTATTGTAAAGAGTTTCTGACATATCTAGAATCGAGATTTTCCTGAATTTCAAACTCTTGCTGACCATCAACTAAAATTGGAGCCAGAGACAGATTAGAACTGGAAAATTGGTTGACAATAAATGGTTTGAGTAAGGATACATGGAAGACATTTGAGATCTTCATAGTAGGTGGTAAATCAAGACGGAAAGGCAGTAGGACTAATTTTTTCAGAGATGGAAAAGGGTCCAATAAATTTGGGACCTAGTTTAGGGGTTGGAAGGTGAAGATGAATGTTTTGTGAAGATAGCCAAACTTTATCTCCAATAGAATATTAAGGAGCAGGCCTTCGTCTTTTGTCTGCAGCTTTTTTCTGAATCAGGGAAGATTTCAAAAGATTGTTCCTTGTAGAATCCCAGATAGCAGACATATGGGCAAGCATATCATCAGCGGCAGGATTATTGGAAAAAAGAATATCTTGAGGAAAACACATTGGATTTTGTCCCATATTACAAAAAAAAGGAGAAGTCCCGGATGAAGAGTGTGGGGAATTATTATATGCAAATTCCGCCCATGGTAACAGGTCGGACCAATCGTTTTGAGAAATGGAAATATGACACCGGAGGAACTGTTCAAGAGACTGATTAATCTGTTCAGCAGCACCTTTAGACTGTGGGTGATATGCAGAGGAAAATTGAAGTTTAATGTTCAAGGATTTACATAAGGCTCTCCAGAATTTGGAAATGAATTGTGTTCCTCTGTCGGAGACAATTTCTGCAGGTAATCCATGTAAGCGGAGAATGTGAGAGATGAATAAATGAGAAAGTTCCAGGACTGAGGTTAACTTGGGTAGAGGAACAAAATGAGCCATTTTGCTAAAACGATCAATAGTCACCCATATTACCGTATTTTTCTTGGAAGAAGGTAAATCAACAATAAAATCCATGGATAGATGCGTCCAAGAGCGAGAAGGTGTGGAAAGTGGTTGAAGAAGTCCATAAGGAAGATTACGAGAAGACTTGGACATGGCACAAATGGAACAGGATGCTACAAAGTTCTTGACATCTTTTATTAAATCAGGCCACCAAACAGAACGAGATAGAAGTGAAATGTTTTTTTGAACTCCAGGATGACCGGCCTGTTTAGAACAATGAGAAATTGAAAGTAGCGGTGTGCGTAAAGCAGAGGGAATGAAAACTTTGTTAATTGGGGTAGTAAAGGGGCAAGAGTCCTGAGCAGAATTGATTTCAGCAGATAACTGAGCAAGAATAAATAGTACCCAGAATTTTGGACTTGGGAATAATAGGGCCTTTGTCGACTATGGTGGATTCTTGAGAACAAAATGACTTGGATAAGGCGTCAGCCTTCTTGTTTTTTGTTCCAGGGCGAAAGGTGATGTGAAATTAAAACGTGGGGAAAAAAAGTGCCCAGCGGGCTTGTCTGGGATTCAGTCTTTTAGCGGTTTGGATGTACTCTAAATTTTTATGGTCGGTGAATATAGATATGGGTTGACTTGTGCCTTCCAGAACATGCCGCCACTCTTCAAGAGCAAGTTTAATGGCTAGTAATTCTCGATTGCTAATATCGTAATTTCTTTCACAAGGAGTAAATCTCTTAGAAAAGTAAGCACAAGAATAAAGTTTCAATTTTATTCCATGTGTTTGGGACAAAATTGCTCCAGCACCAATATCGGTGGCGTCAACCTCAACGAAGAATGGCAAATGGGTATCCGGATGGATTAAAAAGGGAGCAGAGGCAAATGCCGTCTTAATTCTTTTGAAGGCTTCTACTGCTTCTTCAGTCCAGGAATTAGGTTTGCCCCCTTTTCGGATGAGGTTTAAGATTGGAGAAATGATGGAGGAAAAGCCTTTAATAAATTGCCTATAATAATTGGCGAAATCAATGAAACGTTGAATGGCTTTTGTAGAAGAAGGAAGAGGCCAATTGAGAATAGCAGAAACTTTAGAGAAATCCATTTCAAAACCTTGGGCAGAGATAATATAACCCAGGAACAGGACTTTAGTAACTTCAAACAGGCATTTTTCCAGCTTGGCATAAACATGATTGGCGCGTAATCGGGAAAGAACTTGACGAAGATGAATACGATGAGAGGGTAAGTCTTGAGAAAAAAGCAAAATATCATCTAGATAGACCACTACTGAGTTGCCTAATAAATCTCTGAAGATATCGTTAATAAATTCTTGAAAAACCGCTGGGGCATTGCAAAGCCCAAAAGGCATTACCAGATACTCAAAATGGCCATCACGAGTATTGGACGCTGTTTTCCATTCGTCCCCTTTTCGGATCCGGATCAAATTGTAAGCTCCTCTGAGATCAAGTTTAGAGAAGATTTTTGCCCCCTTCAACTGATCAAACAATTCAGTGATTAGGGGAAGGGGATAATGGTTTTTTACAGTAATTTTGTTTAGTTCCCTGTAGTCTATGCAGGGGCGTAAGCCTCCGTCTTTCTTTTCGACAAAAAAGAACCCAGCCCCAGCAGGAGAAGTGGAAGGACGAATGAATCCTCATGACACGTTATCCTGAATGTATTCTTTCATGGCAATGGTTTCAGGCTGTAAGGGTAAGTCCGTCCACGAGGGGGCATGGTTCCGGAAAGAAGATCGATGGAGCAATCATAGGGTCTATGAATAGGCAATGTCTCAGCTGATTTTTTACAAAATACATCAAGGAAGTCTTTATATGCTTCAGGAAGGGAAGAAGGATCCTTTTCCGCAAGGAAAGGCAATGAGAGACGCAAGTTTGAACTCCAAGCAGTTATTTCTCCAGAAGGCCAATCAATAGAAGGGTTGTGGAATTGAAGCCAGGGAAGGCCTAGAATAATTGGTGTGGAGGGACAATCAATGACAAAGAAGGACAACTTTCCATTATGCAGGGCCCCAGTTTGGAAGGATAACTCCGAAGTGATTTGAGTGTCAAACTCTGAGGATAGGGGTCTATTGTCAATAGCAAGTACACAGAAGGGGTTAGACAATGATCGAAGAGGAATATCATGTTGTTGTACAAACGAGGAATCAATTGAATTGCCTGCTGGGCCGGAATCTAGGAAAGCATCCTTGGATAGGATTTTGGAGTTTAGCTTTATGGTTACGGGTACCAGAAGCCAAGGAGAAGAACGTGGAGGAGAAGGATTGTTTCTGCCTAGAAGATTTTCTCCTCTAACCTCTAGGCAGAGTAGTTTCCCAGCTTAATAGGGCAGACTTTGGCAAAATGTCCCGAGCCAGCACAATATAGACAAAGGCCCAGAGATCTCCTACAGGTTTTCTCTTCTGGAGACAAACGGGTCCCCCCAATCTGCATGGGTTCTTCTGTAGTTGGAGTAGGAGGAGAGAAAATAGGTTTCACTGGGTGGGGGGCAGATCTGGAATCCCCCCACCAACAGACGACTGGTCAACAACAACAAATTGATTAATGGACCCTTACCCAAAGCAGTCGCTCAACTCCACTTGTAAAATTGCAGCCTAAACCCTGGACCGCACTGAACCAGTCTGGCTGGAACTGGGGCTGCTTGCCATCTCTCGACCGCAGGGAACCAAGAGGAGGAGCTGCCCCCCTCAAAAAAAGAAAGAAATCTTGGGACACACCCCTGATACCTCAGGAATTTTTTCCCCTCTACATTTCTGCAGCTGCATTTATGTTTATGGGGTCTTAGAGAATAGTTTACTTAAAACCATTGTACTATAATAATAATTAATTAGCATATTTAAAATGATTACCCATTATTTGAAAAGTAATAATGTTCACTATATAAAGTCAAAATGTGATATGTTTTTCCCTTCTCTCTTCTCTTTCTCCCCTCTCCCCTATCGCTACATCTTCGTTGACTACATCTATAATATGGTAATGAAAAGCACTTACTGTCTATAAATGCTGTCTTACGGAGAGCCAAGTCCAACCAAAGAGACGATCTCCAAGAAACTTGTGACATAAATGTGCCAAACGTTCTTGGAACCTCAGGAATACTTACTGCAGCTATAAACCTAACGAGGTTCTCATTCTCTCCCCTCTCCTTCTCCTTTATTTCCTATATCTTTTTACAACTATATTTGTATTTTTAATATATAAGGTACTTATTTACCTAAAGCTACAATCCTATAAAGATAATAATGGTTACTGTCATATTTATTAGGACCACCTTCTATTTGAAATGTGTTGTTTCGAGAGGTTGCAAACCGGTATCTTTTTCCTTTCTCTTCCTTTTTTTTCTTTCTCCCCCTCTCTTTACTTTCTTATAACTACATTTGCATTTCCTACCATGGAAGGCACCCCCCTATTTAAAGCTAATACTTAATATAAAATACATGCTGCTTATTACCACATATACTATGTTTAAATACTATCTGAATTGTATTGCATTGTTGACTATGCCAGGAAGGTTACAACAAGATATACCTCCCTAAACCCCCCTCCCCCCCTAAAATAAACTGTCTAACCACCCACACTGCAACTACTCATTTGCTGCAGAACAAGCAATCAGTTAGACAACACTCCTCCTCCCCTCCCCTTCCTCACAAAAAACTAACTTAAAGCCCGCCAGGTCCCGAGACACTGGCGTGAACATAGCCACCCAGATGCGCTGGGCCCATTAATAGCCCCATTTTGCTCCAACAACCTCCCCCTTACCTTTCCCCTCCCTTCCTCCCTAGGCCACGTTAGACTTTTATACACCACTGTGACAATCTGGGAAACAGTGACTCAATCCCTATCTTTGTAGGCCAATGTATCCCTCATCCTTCTAGCAGTAGCACAGTTTTACAATGTCTAATCAGTCCTTTTACCAATAGGGTCACATACACCCAATGGATCTCCCCATGATGGCAATTGTTGGCTGTATTTATTCTGTATTGAGAGATGAAATTCTCATCTATCCCAGTTGTTATTGTTTTACTTGTTTTTTTTCTATTACTTCATTTTATTTCATTTTAGGAGTTTACAGACAAGAACAGTCAAATTCTGCAATACCTCACAATTCGACCCGCCGCTCACCTCCCAACTGCAACTTTCCAGGTTCATATGGAACAACAAACATCCTAAAATAAGCAGGAAGACACTACAACACCCTAGAGAAATGGAAGGAGAAGGTCTGACTAGCCTACACCACTATTTTTTATCAACTAGACTAGCTCAAACCCTTCAATGGGGCCAATTACAGGACCCACCCAGATGGGTAGAATTGGAACAAAACCTGGTACCAAACACTCCACTAAAAAACCTATTATGGCTCCCCTCAGCGACTCTGGCAATAAAAAGAGGTGGAACTAACCCATGTATACACCACTACATTAAAACTTGGTATGACACACGAAGGTCATATAAAATATGTAATACGCCCTCTCTGATGACGTCCATCTTTAATAACCCAGAATTCCCCCCCAGCAAAAACCCAAAGGGTTTGTCCGCCTGGACAGACAGACACATTGAGAGGGTATGCCAATTAATAACAGGTGGACAGCCATTACCCTGGGACATGGTTAAGGACCGATTCAAAATCCCGCCCTCAGAATGGTTCTGATACCACTAAATCAAGCACTTTATACAAAGCACCTTTGCAAACCGCAATACACTGGAACTAACTAAATTTGAAGCTCTGACCCAACCACACCCCATACAATCTCACAAATCTATACACTACTGAACAGCCCCAGACACTCACCCAAACTAAAATTCATGAGCAAATGGGAGAACTAGCTGGGCTCCACACTAGAGGATGCACAATGGACAAACATATTCCAATCTCTCCGCAAATGCTCCTCAAATATTACATTACAAGAAAAGAATTTCAAATTACTCCTCCACTGGTACCTGTCCCCTCATAGAATCTCTCAAATTTACCCAAACGCCTCCCCTCTTTGCTACAGAGGTTGTCAAATGACGGCCGACCTGCTGCACTGTTGGTGGACCTGTAAAAAAACCAAAAAGCTGTGGACAGCATGTGACAACTTAATTTACAAACTACTTCATACCACACTAAGCTTAGACCCTTGGACAGCCCTATTCGATAGAAACATCCCCCAGTTATCTACACCTAGCAATAATCTAATACACAACTTCTGTGCTGCTACTCGCAGCCTTCTTACAGCCACATGGAAACAACCCTCCCCCACAGAGACCCAGTTAAAGGACAACTAAAGCCTCAGAACAACACTCTTTCAGAAGAAAGAGCACCTTAATATAAAATCAGTAATCTGTGTCTGACCACTCATTATGATATGGTTGTTAGAATATTTACCTTTCTAGCCCACCACCTTTCAGTGTGGTCACTGACCATTATGTTCTGTACACATGCTCAGTCCAAAGAAACTGCAGGAACTTTTTACAGTTGGTACAGTTGGTCACACCCACTAGTAGCCTCTAGCCAATCCTTTTTTAGGACAGATTAGGCAAGAAAGCACGTGACTAAGCTGAGGAGTGTGGCCAGTCACTGTACATATGCACAGTTATTGCATCCAGTTCTTCAAGGTTTTATATTTACTTTAATGCTATTTACTATAGTGGGATTTTTCATTTTATTGGTGTGTTTAGAGGGGATATGTTCAGAATCTGGAGTGTAAAAAATTGTGTTTAGTTCTCCTTTAATCTCAAAAATATGGTGGATATGCGAAAACAAACATCTGAGCCATCTAATCAAAGGCTCAACTCGCAAATATGATGAGACCTGGTCCCCTTGGCTTTATACCATGACCGATGCCAGTGGGCACAGAATAACAGCGAGCATCTCCAATGACTGAAGAATACACAACACTGACCAGTGATTCTAACAGAGAGGTGCAGTGGGGTGTGGCAGACCCCACTTGGAAACTCAGGGAACGATATCTGGGTTTCCTTTACTGTTCTATATATCCAATACCAAATCGGATAGTTTATAATACTGTTTATAATGTATATTTAAGGACAACTTATGTGATGTACCAAATCACATTTTCTTTTTTTTTTTTTATAGGGTAACCCTTTAGAAATAAAAAATAACAAAAGTGCTATAAAGGTGTTACCTTAATTGGCTAACTAAGATAGTCATAGCAAGCTTTCAGAACATTCTAGTTCCTTTTTCAAGCTGAATACAATGAAACTGTGGTGCTCTCTGATATTTATACAACATTCAGCTCATAGTTCAAATAACCAGAAAAAAGGAATATCAGGGTGGAAGGTGTTAACAAAGTCATATAAAGGGGGTCTGCAGGGGACAAACAGATACGATACAATATAATGTGGATCAAAGTGGCTGATATAAATAATAATAAGCTACTGAAGTGTGAAGTAAAAGGAATTCCATGTAATTAACTGTCCCAATGTCTCTACAGATGTTTGTATTTCTGGCTTGGTGCTGGCAGTTCTTAATTTATATAGTTTGCCATAAATCCAAGGCCCAGGTTCAGTCCCTTCTCCAGAGAGTTAAAAGTTTTCATTAATTTATACTCCCATACCTTCCTTTCATTCCCTGTTTTAAAGTTCCCCTTAAGGACCAAAATTCTTAGATCGTTTATAGAGTGGTGAGGGCTGTTAAAATGGTTCCCTTACTGGTGTGTCCAGTTTTTTATTTATTATAGTAAAGCGGTGGTGTGTATTCCTCTTTCTCATGTTTTGGCCAGTCTCTCCTATATACAGCCCTCCTGTTGGGCATCTAGTACACTGTATTAAGTACACCACGTTGGATAAAGAGCAGTTGTATTGGCCATGGATGCTGTATTCCTTTAATGTGCCTGGAATCTGTATTTTGTCTGAATTACAGATGTGTGGGCAGGTTTTGCATTGTTTTTTTTGCCACAGGAATAGGTTCCATTTTTGTTGGGTTGAATCAAGGCGCTTCTTGTTATTAGTCTTTTTAGATTTGGGGGCTGCCTGAATGCCAGAAGTGGTGGGTCTGGGAATATGTTTTGGAGCCTCTCATCCTTGTGAAGTGTACACTGTAGATCCTTGGCTATTTTTCTGAGGGTCTTTAGATGGGGATTGTATGTGACGACTAGAGGGATTCGATTTGTTTCAGTTTTTTGTTTGCATTGCAGAAGTTGACTTCTGGGAATCCTGGTTACTGTATGGATGTTTTGATCCACAGGTTGTAGCCCCTGTTAATGAAGTCCACTTTGAGTGTTTTCAGGTGGTGGTCCCTTATATCCAATTATATCGTAGAGCCTGGCTGTAAATGATGGAGTGTTTAGTTTGGTCAGGGTGAAAGCTTGTTACTGGTTTGCTAAATGTTAAGCTCCGCCCCTCTAAGATTTCCTCTACTTTCTTCTGATGGAGCCTCAAACAGTAATGCCTGTGAGTTCTTTGCACACGCACATGCATGGAACTCACAGACATTACTGTTTGAGGCTCAAGCAGGAGAAAGAATAGGAAATCTCAGAGGGGCGGAGCTTAACATTCAGCAAACCAGCAACAAGATATCAGCAACTGTCAAGGCACAAAGCTAGGCTCTGGAGGGGCATAGGAAAAAAAAATATGACAACAGTATTTTTAAAGCTGCAGCTTCCAAATCAACATAACTTAATTTTACAGTCCACTTATCCTTAATAGCATGCCAAATGGTTGAAGGACTCTCTACCAACAAGCATGTATTGGAGGGAATTAAAGCGTATCGTTGTAGGTGAGAAGCGAAGGAGAAATAAATTTGACCGAACATGCCAGACTATCAAACAGGTGGCATGTACCAATGGGGAAGTTCCAGTCCACTGACAGAGGAATTTAGAGCCATTCATGGGAGAGCACCTAGATGGTCTTGCTCAGTCCCGGAATGGATTACCAACAGGGATGGGCTGGAAGCGGGGAGCCGTGGTACACAGGCTGATTCTTTTCCGATGGCAGGCCTCCAAGACACCAGCAGTGGTGGGGAGGCCAAAGATGGAGGAGATGGCGGCGGTGGATCCATGAGGAAACAAGTGATCCAGAAGGGGGAGACCATTCAAACCCAGGAGAGGCAGATATTCTATAATCTGTCTTTGGAGGTGCTGTCTCTTCTACAAATCCAGGTACTCTCCAGATGCTTAAATTTCATTCCCACACACAAAGGGGATAGATTACAGTCTGACATATATTTATACAGGTTCTATCGCTCTTTGAGACTGAAAGCCTACTATGCTAATAGATCTGCTTCTGTACATTGAATCTAAAGGACCTGGGACTAAGTTAAAAAAGTACTTTTATACTACCTACGTCCTGTGCCAAGGTGGAAACATTAATTCAACAGGTACAGAAGGAGTACAAGACTCTTAATTTTGACAATAACCAGCCTGAGCATGCCAATATCTCTAATGCTGAAAGAAGGGCCCTCAGGGAGATGGGGGAGAATTCCAGGATCACTATTAAGCTCTCAAACAAGGGGTGGGTGGGGTCCTGGATACTAACTATTATATTGGTGAAGTCTTACAGCAGTTGGCTGTGACAGATGTTTATCGTAAATGAAATCATGACCTGATACTGTACATATGATTAATGCTTGTCTGACAACCTTTATTGATAGGGGTATTCTCAGCACTAAAGTTAAGGAACTTTTGTGTGTTGCCTTTCCCAAGTCATTTTTTGTCCATTAGCAAAGTTGGTAGACAAAGTGTTGGTGCCTTTGATCAGGCAGACACCCTCATATGTTAGAGATAGCATTGATCTGCTAAATAAATTTAAAAATGTGTATGGTATGTCGGGGGACCTTATACTAGCCACTTTTGACGTGGTGAGCTTGTACGCTTCCATATCTCACGGGGATGGGCTAAAAGACACCTGTTGGGTGTTTGAGATGTTTGGTGCAGTCCCCATGGGACAGTTGGAGCTGGTGTTGACACTCTTGGAGATTATCCTCACTCTGAACTATTTTGTGTTCCAGGAGGTGCTTTACCTACATCTGCGTGGGACTGCAAATAGGTCCAATGCCACTCCTGCCTATGCCAATGCCTTCGTGGCCTGGCTTGAGGACAATCTCATCTATCGACTGGATCTCTTCCACGCACATTGTATGGTGTGGTGGAGATACATAGATGATGTGCTCGTTCTATGGCAGGGTGGCATTGAAATCCTATCGTGGTTCCACACCAAGATCAATGGTATACACCCGGATATTCGCTTTGGCATCAATTAGGGTGTCATTTCAAGGTTCATTTTTTGGACATTTTGATCTCCAAGAAGGAAAACAGGTTTGCCACCCAGCTTAATCACAAACCGACTGACCAAAATCAACTATTACTGCTCACTAGTCAACATCCTTCCCATACCAAGAATGCTATACTCTACAGTTTTCATCCTAAAAACAAAACTTACATATAGGTAAATCCCCCCCCAAACCCTAAACTGTAATAGTTTGAAATATGAAATATATACGTCTAACCTGAAATCCTACACAATGTCCTGTTGCCCCTGTTTCTGCTTCCTGATTCTTCCAGTTAGTAACTCTCAGTTATGGATTTGACAGTTGACATCACAGTCAATGACTGAATGTTAATCCCCTATCTGCCTCTTCTGAGCATGCCCAGGCTCAGTAAAGGCTTAGTACAGGTTTCTAAATTGCTCAGGTTCCATGAGGCATCCAGAAGCATAGCAGGCATACAGTAATGAATTCATAGGACAAAGTATGATATATCAACATATTTTAAAGAGGCCATTCTTTCTGAAAGATGTTCTTATGAGGGTGGAGTTGTCCTTTAAAAGGGTTGACAGACTGGTTGATGATGACAGGGTTAAGGACGTACAGATTGAAGATATGTGACTTAAATTCACGGAAAGGGGTTACCCCAATTCCATTGTACATAAGGAAAGAGAAAGAGTTTTACAGTGGGGTGAACAACCCCGGGAGAGAGCTAAAGGGGTAAATAGGTTCACATATGTTACTAATTTTGATCCCTGTAGTCAGCAAGTGATCAAAATTATACAAAAGCATTGGCCTTTACTAGCCCAGACATGCCCGGTGATCCCTGAGTTTTCTAGCCCGCCCTTGGTCTCATAAAGACGGGGACAAAACGGTGGGGGCTTTTATAAATAACTAACGTGGTAGTGTGTCCCTTGAAAATAAATCAAATTGGTTAGTTGGCAACAACGAAGGGATGTTTCCCTGTTTAAATTTTATGTTTTGTTCAAGAGTAATAAAAGGAAAACATTTGTACACCCTAAACCAGGCCAAGTTTACACTATCTCGGTATCTAGTTTATGCCCTTATTTGTCACTGTGGCTTAATATATGTATGTGAGACTACCCAAAAGTTGAAGTTGCGAATATCGCAGCACAAATCATCCATACAGCTTAAACAGTTAACTCTTCGTGTGCCCAAACATTATGCGGATATGGGATATGGGACTGACCAGTTCAGGTTCACAATTCTTGAACATGTAAAGTCCAGTTCCAGAACAGGGGGAGATAGACAAAAACATCTCAAACAGAGGGAGGTGTGGTGGATCCATAAATTGGGTTGATTGACACCTAATGGGTTGAATCGTAATTACAATTTGTATGTATTTTTGTAAGTTTCAGAGTGAGCACTCCCAATAGAACCACTGGATGGCACTGTGTAACTTTGTAACTCGTTTCTAAGGTTTAAATGTAATTAATTTGTATAATTTGTATCCATTTCCTGTGGTGTGGTTACTTTACTGGCTACATGGTGGCCCATTACTCTTTTACCGTTGTTCCTTTAGCTTGATAAAGGGGATATCCCCGAAATATATTTTGAAATAAACTAATGTTTTTTTTAGTGCTGCTGCATTTTTAATACCCAAGCCTGCATCCAAGAATTCAACAGACCCACACCAGCAGCTTTCTAACCAAACCTAGCCAATTCAAAATCACTGTGGGTTAGCTGAGCCACAGATCTGGTAAACCTTGGGTGCCTGATACAATGCAGGATTGTAGGTCAGATCTCATCCCCAATTACATACCTCACAACATTTGGGAAGTTGATGTGATATGCATTAAAGGGGAAGTTGATAAGATATGCTTTAAAGTTTAAGGGGAAGTTGATATGATAGACTTTAAAGCGTATCACATCAACTTCCCCTTTAATGTATATCACATTAACTTCCCCTTTAAAGTACATCACACCAACTTCCCCTTTAAGACTTATCACACCAACTTTCCCTTTAAGGTGTATCACTCCAGCTTTATTTAATGCATATCGCACCAACTTCCCCTTTAGCGCATATTGCATCAACTTCCCCTTTAGCGCATATCACATCAACTGCCCCTTTAACCCGTTTAGCATCAACTACCCCTTTAACAGTAGGGTACAACATGTCACATTAATTTATTTTTAACTGCAATCGATTAAATTAAATTATTGACACATAATGTCCTCCAGAAAACAAAATTCAGATGCCAATTCATTCTTGCAAAAACAAAGACACATGGAAAAGAAAGGTAAGTGTAAAGAGTATGTACATGGTCTTTAATACTGGTGTTTCAGTAGTTTGTGGGGAAAAGGGACACAAAGGGGCATATTTATAAAAGGTTATAAACTTTCCGCCACCAGGTTTCCCGGCATTTTCGCCAAAATCAGAATTACCGTGAGTTTATAAAATGGTGGAACCCGGCGACGGAACGTTATCAGCGCGATTGGCTTTTCGCCAAATTGTGCACATTGCATCAGTTACAGTGGTGGTAACTGTGTTCTCGAGCTAAGTTCAGCCGTTTCAAATTGCCAACTTTGGATCAACGGAGACGGCCGAGCTTGTGGAGACACCCCCCCCCAGGCTGCAGCTACCACCCTTCCCAGCAGCCCCTCTCAGCTCCCTTCCCCGTAAGCTCACACTGACAAGTGCCTTTTGGGGCTTAAGGAGTCCTGCAGCTCGAATGGGGACCCCCCTTCCCAGCACTTACAAGTGGTCTCCCCCTCTGGCTCACTTGTTTCCTCACATATCCGCAAGAGAATGAGGGACATAGCTGGAAAACATTGGGGTCTGTTACAACATGGCAAACAACTTCCGTTTAGCCATTCCAAGCTTCGTCATAACTATAGAAGGGGATGTAGCTTGGCCAGTTTACTTGTATGTACTGATATTGCTCCATCGGAGACTAATACTACAGGGGGGATTTGGAGTATAAAAAAAAATGGCTGTTATAGATGCCCAGATTGCATCACTTAAAGATCCATCCATGTTGGTAGACGAATCAACATCAAACAAAGATTTACATGTGACAGCAGACATATAATTTACTACATAACATACCCATGTGGGCTGTATTATGTTGGAAAGACACAAACAACTTTCAAAGAACGCATGGCTAATCACCGCTCATCTATACGTGCAGCTCTCACTACAAAAAAACCTACATCTACAAACTCCAAATATGGTGATCTTTCAGTAGCCAGGCATTTTAAATCATTGTTAATCATCCACTCTCTAGCCTCAAATGCATGATCTTTGATGGCTTAACAAAATCAGAGCTTAGCTTGAATCTTGATCACGATAAATTGCTACTTCAGAAGGAATCAAGATGGATACATACGGTACACTTAACATGTTATCTGCCAAAGGGTTAAACGAACAACTGTCAAGTTAATCTGTCCCAACTACTTTTTTTGGTGCAGTTGGCTTTTAAAAGGTTAAATGTTGGATTTTTACAAAAAAAAGTTTGAAGGGAAGCTTTTGTATTGATACATGATTCAACCCCGCCTTTCACACTCCACTGCCAATCTTTTTACAGCCTACCAGTTCCTGCAACCTTATGTCTCACCCCCATATCCTCTAGTCTGTAAGCTCTTTGGGCAGGGTCCTCTGTCCTATTGTATCACAGAATTGCTGTAAGAAACTCATCACTCTGTTTACTTATATTATGTATTACCTGTGTATGTAATATGTATGACTTTGTATAACCTGTATTACCCTGTATGTAATGTATGACTATGCAATTGAAAAGCGCCACAGAAGATTTTGGCGCTATATAAATCCATAATAATAATAACATTAATACTTACCCCTGTGGCATGGATCTCAGGGAGTGCACGTTATATTCTAACATATATATATGTTACATACAAGGATGGTGCAAGTAATACAATGTGCAAATAATTTAAGTGCTGGTCCAGCAGCATTCAGTGTGGTAAGTTACAGTATTACTGTATAGGAAGGAGGGCCCTGCCCAAAAGAGCTTACAGTCTCGAGGCGATAGGGGTGAAACATAAGGTGAAGCAGATCAGTAGCTGTAACTAAGGTATCAATGGAGTATAACTAGCAGGTCTGTGATGGGTCAGTAAGAGGGGTAAGAGTGTCCAAGTCTAGATTGTAAGCTTGCCTGAAGAGGTGAGGTTTCGTTTGTGATGTATAAAGTAACGTATGGCGAGTTGTGATGGCGAGTGACGTATAAAGAGAGGAAGGGTGTTCCAGAACAGATGGGCAGCACAAGAATAGTCCTGTATAAGGGCATGGGAAGAGGATAGTAGAGTGAATGAGAGGAGAAGATCATTAGCATAGCAGAGGTTAAGCCTTGGGTAGTATCTGTTTAACAGATCAGAGATGTATGGGGGGGCTGTATTGGAGAGAGCCTTGAAGGATAAGGTTAGCAGCTTAAATTGGATCCTTTGGGTAATGGGAAGCCAGTGGAGAGATTGACAGAAAGGGGCAGGGGCAGTGTGAGAAGCGGGAAGATAGGTGAATAAGCCTGGCAGCAGAGTTAAGGATTGATTGAAGGGGTGCCAGTCGGTTGCTTGGTAAACCACATAGGAGGGTGTTACAGTAGTCCAGCCAAGAGATGATAAGGGCATGAACTAGAATTTTGGTGGCGTTCTGTGAAAGGAAGGGATGAATGCGTGAGATGTTTTTGAGCTGTAACCGACAGGAGTTAGGGTATTAATGTCGTGTTTAAAGGAAAGTTCTAAGTCAAAGGTTACTCCCAGGCATCACATGTAAGGTGTTTGGGAGATTGGTGTTTCATTGATGTGGATAGTAGTGTTAGGTAGGGGGGTAGATCGAGAGGGTGGGAAAATGACAAGTTCGGTCTTATCCATGTTGAGTTTGAGGAAGTGGGAGGACTTAAAAGAAAAGATGGCATTTAGGCAGTCAGGTACCCGGGATGTCAGAGTAACGAGGTCAGGGGCAGAGATGTAAATTTGGGTATCCTCAGCATACAGGTGGTATTGGAATCCAAAGGAACTAATGAGTTGACCTAGCCCAAAGGTGTAAATGGAGAAGAGGGCCAACTACTGAGCCTTGTGGTACCCCCAGGGAGGGGGAGTGTGGTGGAGTTGGAGCCAGAGTGGGAAACAATTAACGTCCTACCTCAGAGGGCGGAGAGAAGGCTTGAAAGTCTATGTTCTGTAATATTGGAAAAACTGGCGAGAGCAGAGATGGAGGTGGTGAAAGGGAGGCCAGGTAGAAATGTAGATGGGACTGGAGGCTGTAGAGATGAGCCCGGTCATGCAGAAAAATGATATCTAATATTAGTTATTTTTTCTGTGAAATAAGAGGAAATTTTATCAGCAGATAAACAGGGTGTAGGAGGAGGTGGTGGACAGAGCAGAGAGTTGAAAACTTTGAAAAGCTGTTTTGGATTGTGGGATTGTTTGGAAATAAGGGAGGAGAAATAGGTTTGTTTGAAGACAAAGAGTTCCTGATCCAATGAAGAGCATTTTCGAAAAGAAAGTCAATGGTCATGTTGCTTTTTCGCCATTGTCGCTCAGCTACATGGGACTGACTTTTCATCTTTTTAATCTGGTCCGTAAGCCAAGGTTGCGGGTTAATGCGACTAAGGCGAGAGGTGGTTAAGGGGGCAACTCATACACACAAAAGTGTGGCTGGCACAAAACTCTTGGTAAAAAATTTGCAATGGAGCAAGATCCCCATCTAGTGGTAAAAAAAAATAATTTGTTTAATTCTTGCATTTAATCATAATAGAGAATGCCTTCTTCATGCCTTTGAATGTATTTCTATTGTATTTCTTACACAGCGCTAAACACATCCCGCTTTTGTTTATAATTGGTGTTGTAGGGGACATCACGGCTGGGTACTGGATGGGAGATATGGGTCTCCATTATTTGGTCTCTGGTCCCTTTAAGAGCTTCTTGTGTACCTGGGAAGGGATCAGGGTAGTGTTTGGCAGCAAACTAGTTGCTGCCTTTGTTGGGTTTTTTTTAGGGCCGGACTCCTGGAATGGGAGGGAAGGAAGGGTGGGACTTCCCATTCCACCCAGGTACACACCAGGGTTTTTGGGAAGCAGAGAGGAGCTCTGGAAAACATTTGCATATCAGAAGCAGCTGAGGCAGAATCTAGAGAGATGTGGTGTAGGAAGGGTGTGTGCCGCTGATTTCCTGCCCCAAAAGTGTTTGAATGCACTGTGAGAGAAAAAGAAACACTACACAATGAACGGCTGATTTGTTAGTTTGCCTACGAAGTGGGACTGTGCTGATTAAGCTGGACTTTATTTATGTTAAAGGATTCCAAAGCTAATGTAAGCCTTTTCATTTACTTATTCCTTTATGCTGGAACAAAGTTGTTTAAGTTACCTCTGCAAATAAAAAGGACTGTTGTTTTATAAAACTGTGTACTGCATGCTGGCTGCGACCCCTCTAAACTTCACAACTGGGGCTCGAATGCGGGCAGCGCAGCACTGCAGGAAAAGCTCAGTTTAAAGGTGCCATTTAAAGGGCCAGACTCCTTGTCTGCATTATGGAGGAGTTGGTGAAGCAGTTGGCCTTGGCGACTGTGCAGTTGCAGCAGAGCATGGTAACTCAGCAGGCAAGCATGATAACGCAGCAGCAAGCCACAGACGCACTGCGAGAAGCCACAGAGGCACAGTCCAAAATGCTGGTTGAGGCAGTGCAACAGCTAGCACAGGGGAAAGAGGCAGCAGGAGTTGCCCCTAGCAATCAAGCCATGATGAGAGCCACTATCTGCAAAAACTGACACCCACCGATGATGTGGAAGCCTTTCTGAAAACGTTTGAAAGGGCAGCAGAGCGGGAAGGATGGCCGAAAGACAAATGGGCTGGTCTCCTTGGCCCGTTCCTGGCTGGGGAACCCCAGAAGGCCTATTATGACCTTACCCCTGCAGACGCCCTTAATTATGATCGTCTGAAGGCAGAGATCCTGGCCCACCTAGGTGTGACCACAGCAGTCCGGGCACAGTGGGTGTACAGTTGGAGGTACCATATGGATCATCCGGCGAGGTCGCAAATGCATGATCTCATCCAACTGGCAACAAAGTTGTTGCAACCAGAGGTACTCACCGGTCCACAGATGGTGAAACGATTTGTGCTAGACCGGTTTTTACGGGCCTTGCCAGTGGAGCTACAGTGGTGGGTCAGTCATGCAGACCCCAAAACGGCAGAGCAGTTGGTGGAGATGGTGGAGAGATACACCACAGTTGAGGGTCTGTTTTCCCCAGAGCGCCGGGCAGTCTCAACGGCATCCCGTGTTGCAAGGTTTCATTCTGTGGGAAAGAGTACTTCACAGAACCCCAGAACCAGCACCAACAGTAATAGCGAGGTATCGCCAACAACAACTTCGGGAGTACCACCGGCTACCACGGCACCTCGAAAGGGAGGCACTTTGTAGTGCTGGCGATGTTCTGCATGGGGTCATATCAGAGCTCAGTGTCCACTACAGGAGGAGCCCATGCAGTGTGATATGCTACAGAGAGTTTCCTTCTTTGCCCAGGAAGTGTGCCTGGCAGAGTGCCAGGAAAGTTTTGTGTGCACCGTTCATGTGAATCCGGTACCTGCTAAAGCCTTGCTGGACTCGGGCAGTATGGTAACTATGGTGAATGCCGAACTGATTGGCGAAATTGATACAGTAATAAAACCACTCAAGGTCGTTTGCATCCATGGAGATACAAAAACATATGCTGTAGTGCCTGTGTCAATTGCAACTGACTATGGAATAGTTGACCACACTGTTGGGGTGGTAAGAAACCTGATGTGTCAGGTGATATTGGGACGAGACTTTCCATTGTTTTGGGAACTTTGGGAGAGTGTAAAAGGGAAATGGTTGAAAGGTGTTGAGAATAATTTAACTCCTATTCCCTCATCGGCAGAAACTGATGTACAAAGTCCGATTGAAGTAGACCCTGAGAATGTGTTGTTACCAAATTGTGAAAATGTGACTGACCATCCATGTCGGGACCCTGAGCTGACTTCTGAGGGGGGGGGGAAGGATTCCCTATTACAGGTCATGCTGGGAGAGGATGATGAGGAATCTTCTCCCCATGCTGTGATCCCCGACCTGGATGTGTCAAAAGGTACCTTTATTATGGCACAGATTCGGGATCTAACATTATCCCATGCTAGAGAACAGGTATCTGTGGTGAATGGGGTACCCCAGGAACCTGGGGCTGAGGAGAGATTCCCTCATTTTTCAGTTAATAGGGATCTGTTGTATTGGGTTGCTAAGGTCCGGGACAAGGTGGTGGAGCAGTTGTTAGTACCTCAATCATTCCGGAGGATGGTTCTGAATTTGGCGCATAATGAGGCCTTGGGGGGGGGGTCACCTGGGGGCCGAGAAAATGGAGGCGCGGATAACCAACAGGTTTTATTGGCCTGGGCTAAAGGCCGAAGTAAAGAATTATTGTGCTTCCTGCCCAACCTGTCAGTTAACTGTGCCAGTATCCCATTTTTGAAGTCCTTTGGTACCCTTACCAATAATAGAGGTACCATTCGAGCGCATTGCCATGGACATAGTGGGACCATTAGTAAAATCTGCCAGGGGACACCAATATATCCTGGTAATACTCAATTATGCCACTCGCTACCCGGAAGCCTTTCCTTTGAGAAAACCTACGTCCAAAGCCATAGCCCGAGAATTGTTTAATATGTTTACTCTGACAGGTTTTCCCAAGGAAATACTCACGGACCAAGGAACTTATGTCCAAAGTTATGGCTGATGTGTGTAAGCTGTTCCAGATTAAGCAGTTGAGAACATCTGTCTATCACCCCCAGACGGATGGGCTGGTTGAACGGTTTAATAAAATGCTAAAAATGATGCTTAAAAAAGTAGTTCAAAGGGATGGAAGAGATTGGGATTGTTTACTGCCGGCTGTGATGTTTCCTATTCGGGAAGTACCCCAGGCCTCCACAGGATTTTCTCCGTTCGAACTGGTGTATGGGCGCAGACCTCGAGGGTTGCTTGACTTGGTAAAAGAAACCTGGCAAAGTGAGTCCAGTCCCTATAAAAGTGTGGTGAAACATGTTTCCCAGTTGCAAGAACGCATTGCCAAGGTAATGCCCCTGGTCAAGGAACACTTACTGGCAGCCCAGGAAGCGCAAAGTCGAGTGTACAACCGGTCAGCAAAAATTAGACAGTTTCAGGTGGGAGACAGAGTGGCAGTATTGATCCCTACCATAGAGAGTAAATTCTTGGCCCGGTGGGAAGGTCCCGTCGAGATTATTGAAAAAGTGGGGAAAGTAAACTATAAGGTCCATCAGCCTGGTAGACGAAAACCCTATCAATTTTATCATATAAATTTGTTGAAGCCCTGGAAAGAGAGAGAGATTACTCCAGTTATGGTGGGTGTGAGTATTATACCACAAGTTAGCAATGAGGATGTTAAAATAGCCCCCACTCTTTCTAAGTCACAGGTCCAACAGGTAAAGGAGTTTCTCCAGAGAAACAAAGGAATATTTTCTGATTTGCCTGGGCTCACTGGTATGATTGAACACAACATTATTACTGAGCCCAAGGCTAAAGTGTTTGTCAAACCCTATCGAATTCCAGAGGCCCGCAAAATGGCCGTTTCAGAGGAGGTAAAACGAATGTTGGAATTGGACGTTATTGAAGAGTCGCAGAGTGATTGGTCGAGTCCAATTGTGTTGGTACCCAAGCCCAACAGAAATCTGCAATTCTGTAATGACTTCCGCAAGTTAAATGAAATTGCAAAATTTGACGGATATCCCATGCCACGAGTGGATGAGCTGATTGAAAGATTAGGTCCTGCCCGCTACATCACCACCTTAGATCTGACCAAAGGGTATTGGCAAATACCCTTGGCCAAAGATGCTCCAGAGAAAACGGCATTCTCTACACCAGAAGGTCACTTTCAGTATAAGAGAATGCCGTTTGGACTACAGACTGCCCCTACCACATTTCAAAGGGTCATGGACAGGTTGTTGCGTCCACACCAGAGATATGCGTCCATCTATTTGGACGACATTGTGATTTTTAGTGCAGACTGGGAATCCCATCTTCCAAAGGTCCAAGTAGTCCTGGATGCACTGAGGAGAGGGGGTTTCACAGTTAACCCTGAGAAATGTGCCCTGGGTATGGAGGAAGCAAAATACTCGGGGTACATTGTCGGAAGAGGGTTGGTGAAACCCCAAATCAATAAAATTGAGGCAATCCAGAAATGGCCCCATCCCCTCAGTAAGAAGCAGGTTCAGGCTTTCCTGGGAATAGTGGGGTACTACAGACGATTTATTCCCAATTTCTCTACTTTGGCAGCTCCCTTAACTGACTAGACGAAAGGTCGCAAGTCAGTGATGATACACTGGACTGCAGAGGCAGAGAAAGCTTTTGTGGAGCTAAAGTCTGCATTGTGTCGGCACCCTGTCCAGGTAGCCCCAGATTTCATGCGAGAATTCGTGGTTCAGACAGATGCCTCAGATGTTGGGTTGGGGGCAGTACTGTCCCAAATAATTGATGGAGAAGAACATCCTATAGTTTTTCTCAGTCGGAAGCTGACGGCTGCTGAGAAAAACTATGCGGTGGTGGAGAGGGAGTGCCTGGCCATAAAATGGGCTCTGGACTCCTTGCGATATTATATGTTGGGCAGGAAGTTCAGGCTGATTTCTGACCATGCTCCCCTAACCTGGATGAAAAGGAACAAAGGTACGAATGCCAGAGTGTCCAGGTGGTTTCTTTCTCTCCAAGAGTTCAACTATGTGGTGGAACACAGGCCTGGTAAAATGAACCAGAATGCTGATGGCCTTTCCAGAGTTCACTGCTTGCTGGTTCAGAGTGCCTCCACCTCCTCGGGGTTGAGGCAGAGGGGGGGGATATGTAGGGGACATCACGGCTGGGTACTGGATGGGAGCTATGTGTCTCCATTATTTGGTCTCTGGTCCCTTTAAGAGCTTCTTGTGTACCTGGGAAGGGATCCGGGTAGTGTTTGGCAGCAAGCTAGTTGCTGTCTTTGTTGGGTTTTTTTTAGGGCCGGACTCATGGAATGGGAGGGAAGGAAGGGTGGGCCTTCCCATTCCAACCAGGTACACACCAGCGTTTTTGGGAAGCAGAGAGGAGCTCTGGTAAAGATTTTCATATCAGAAGCAGCTGGGGCAGAATCTAGAGAGATGTGGTGTAGGAAGGGTGTGTACCGCTGATTTCCTGCCCCAAAGGTGTTTGAATGCACTGTGAGAGAAAAAGAAACACTACACAATGAACGACTGATTTGTTAGTTTGCCTACGGAGTGGGACTGTGCTGATTAAGCTGGACTTTATTTATGTTAAAGGATTCCAAAGCTAATGTAAGCCTTTTCATTTACTTATTCCTTTATGCTGGAACAAAGTTGTTTAAGTTACCTCTGCAAATAAAAAGGACTGTTGTTTTATAAAACTGTGTACTGCATGCTGGCTGTGACCCCTCTAAACTTCACAGTGTATACATTCAAAGTGGGTCCTGCCCTGAACTTACAACTATAACTTGGGTCAACTTTTTTTTTTCTCTTAGAAAAAAAGAAATAAAAAAAAACATATGGGACATTCTAGTAGGCTAGTAGAACAGTGACTTGTATAAAACAATGCCATAGATCCATGAATCTGTATCTTGCACTGACGAGATCTAACAAGATCGAAACATGTCATGTCTGCAGGTCAGATGATTGGTTCTATACAATCGGCTATAATTGCATGTTATTAAGCTAGCGGTTCTGGACACATGCATAAGCCAAGGGACATGAAGGAGAATTTTGCATATCTCCGCCCTTTACTCTGAGGAACCTGGGAGTAAGAAATTACTTCTTGTTTCTTAGATTTTGTGGGCAATGCTATTCATATAGCATGAGACTGCAAGATACCTTCTGTTATAAGATGGTTCTGCTCCATGATAGGTCTGTAATTTTGTCTAAAATAATTTTCAGCTCGGACATCAAAAGCAACCTCTGATTTCTATTTCCTAAACAGACCAAGACACTTACAGTGCTAGTCGCATTCGGCTGCCTCTGATTAAATATTATATTCTATCCTCCTTTCTCATTCCATTCTGCTTTCTGTCCCCTCCTTATTTTATTATGCTACCATTTCAATTCCTTGTTCAATCCTGATCTCTCTCTTTCCCATTCTATATATTATTGCATTCTTTACCAGTTGTCCATGTTTTGCATTCTTTACCGTTTCTCTGTTCCCATTCTAACCCAAAAAAGAAAATAGGAATTTGTATCTTGTTTTTCTTTTTAGAATATTGATAATGTAAAAGCCCAACAGTATTTTACAACACCATTATGGTAGTTAAGTGGGTTGGTTGCTAAACAGATCCCAGATCTTTATAGCTACAAATATCTTCCAAGGTAAATGAATAAAGTAACATAACTATATACATTGTTAAATAAGGGTTCAAAGAATTTTAGGTAGTTTTTACTGTTTGTTTATTTAATGTTATTTTTTTTCTTCTTTATTTTGTAAAGCCTTTGCAATGAAAGACTTGTATAAGACACAAATAACATTCAGGTAGATTCAATAAAAGTTCTTATTGTTAAAAATAGTGCAATTTTTGCCCCAACCAATCAGATGTTAGCTTTCAAATGTTAATAATATCTGATTGGTTGAGACAAAATTAAAACTTTGATTGTTTTGTATAAAATGCACAACAATGATACAATAAATAAATATCCCTTATATTAAATAAATACATTGATGAATGCAATGGGGAATACATTGCAGTTTATTGGAGGTACTCTCTGGGTAGAGGTAAGTAAAATATGATAGCAGGGAGGAGCACTCAAATGAGATATAACTGTTTTTATTGTGACAATGTTTATTGTGCACAACATTTCAGGGCTGTTCCCCTTCCTCAGGTGCACCTGAGGAAGGGGGACAACCCCGAATCATCGTGCACCGCATTGTCACAATAAAAACAGTTCTAACTCATTTGAGTGTGCCTCCCTGCTATCATATTTTACTTTTGGACTTCACTGCGAGTGGTTGAGCAGTTTGGGAGAAGCAGCACCTTTGAATATTTACAGGATTTCAGGTGTGCGAGGATAAATATATACAGTATACGCCAAGGACAGTGTGTATGTGTTGTTTAAAGGACAACTATACTGTAAAAATTTACTTTTTAAAAATGAAAAACACCTGGGGCAAGGTGATAAAATTGATTATTCCCACCTCCCAATATTGTTTTGTTGAGAAGCTACAGCACATCAGTTTTCATCTGCCAGATTATGGCCCTGGGCCATTCAATATTAAAGATAGTGCTGAAGCATACAGGAAGACTGTCAGAAGCAGTTTTCTTTGTCCTGCTGCTCCTCATAGAAATGATATTGGGAGGTAAAAAGCACCAATCCTACCTCCCTGCCTCAGGTACTTTTTATATTATAAATGTTTTAAAAGAAACTTTATATACACTATAGTTTCCCTTTAAGCACTTATTAAATAGGTGTATGATTCCTAACAAATATGTAGCAATGGCATGAAAGTATATAGTAATGTAAAACAGTCGATATATGTAATTAAATAAAAGTACTTACCTAGCCCCTACTCCTAATGTGGAATGGAATCTTCAAAATGGAGTGTTTAGCCACACCTCCAGTATTTCTCCTTGGAGGCACAAAAAAGGAAGATATATGTCATTTCAGTTTTTTTTAAATAGCTAATGTTGTGCTTAGTTTTAGAAAGATAGCATTGTTAGCTAATCTAAACAATTCTTAACTTTAGTTGGAAGTGGAAGTGTTACGTTCGTAACATCCGTTTTTAATATATTTGTGGTCTGCTATACGTTTGTAGTTCAATAGATGCGATTCGTCAAATGCAGATATGACGTAGCGCACCTATTGAACTATAAACGGATATGATGTGCAGATTTATAGTACAGTTCCTAATGTGCTATCCGTGTTTAGTTTAATGGGTGCGAGACGTCAAATCCGAATTAAACTACAAACAAATATATATCGCATGTTTTATATTACTATACACTTTAATGTCATTGCTACATATTTGTTACATATCATAGAACTATTTACTAAGTGCTTAAACAACACAGACACTGTCCCTATATATATTAATTTTACCTACCCCTACCCACATAGTACCTCCAAAAAATCCAATGTATTCTCCATTGCATTTATAAATTTATTTATAATACATAAGGTAAGGGATAAGGAATATCTAATAGATAATATACTATATATATACTGTATTATGTATATATATATATATATAATACATGGCCTACACACACAATTTCCAATTGGCACACCTTTGCATGTTGATTATAAAAGGGGGGGGAAAGTGCACTGTTAAAACAGGCAACTGCAATTTTCTCCTCTCACATTATGCTCATTCTTGTTCCTCCCTCTTCTCCCAGAATGTTATTTGATTTAACACTGGCTGGTAAACTGGAGTGCTGACTTAACAGTGGCAGGGGAACTGGAGGGCTGACATATATATGTTACATGAAGGATGGTAATAAATGTACCAAACAGAAGTTGGTAATATAAGTGCCCCCCAAAAGAGACTGGTAAACATAAGTTTCCCAAACAGAAATATAAGTGCCCACACAGAGTGGTAAAAAAAAACTGCCCACACAGATTAGTATATTTGAATGCCCTCAAAGACTGGTAAGTATAAGTGCCCACACAGACTGGAAAATATAAGAAGTGCAAACAGAGACTAGTAGTGGCCCAAACATTGAGTAGAAACTTACCTTCTTTCTTTCCCTCTCCTGAAGACCAAGAAGCTTACCTTTTTTCTCTCCCCTCCTGAAGACCAAGAAATCAGGAGATGTGGATGAGAGACCCACAGGTCTTTAAAATTTGGTGCTTCTCACAGCTGCACAGGCACTTCATAGTTTACTTTCACAGGGGCACCACCTCAGACAAAAGTCTCACCTTGCCTCACATGAGTGGCGTTTGCACCTTGAAACTTTCCATGTTTAAGCATTTTGCAACATGTGTACTTTTTTTTTTTACATTGAAACTTACCTTCGGTTTTAATTATATGCATTTCCTTTATATGAGCAGCAACATAATTTTGCTAACAATACTTTAGATAGATATATTACATATTGTAGGTTTTCCCCTGAAGCAGCTACTGCTGCTTAAAAGGGTGCCATGCAACTGTGGCCTGGCGATAAATCTAAAGGCCCATGGGCGCACAGAAGTGTACCTAGCATGAGTAGACAAAAACTCAGATTGTGACCCTTGTTCACTTGCAGTGAGAATTTTTTGAACATTATTAACATTATCTAATAACACAGTGCCCCACTTGGCTTTTATATAAATGGCAGAATGTTGGCTGGAGCTAGAACCAAAAGAATTTTCTCTGGTTATATTATAATCTACAATACCTTCATTCTTCAGAGGGTGTTCCATTTCATCGAGGTATTCAGATGAGCCACGTTTTTCAGATTTCTGCTGTTCTCTAAAAGATAAACTATATAAATATATCTGAATATAAAGAACTAAAAATGTAAATGTGATGTATGTTAGTAAAAACACCTTTCAATTATTAGGGGCTGGATTTGATATTAAACGCACTGTTAAAGGAGAACTACAGTGGAAAATAACCTTTAGGCTTGAAGGCTAGAAATGCTGTACATAACACATTACATTGAATTTACTGACCTATAGATGTAGTTTCATAATAACAATATATCCATCTGAAGTTTTTGAAGTTAATCAGTTAGGAGGCCTCCATTTTTAGCTATAGACACAAAGGGAGATTCAATAAAAGTTCTAATCATTAAAAATGGTGCTAATTTTGCCCCAACCAATCAAATGTAAGCTTTCAAATGTTAATAATAAATCTGATTGGTTGGGGCAAAGTTAGCACCATTTTTAATGATAAGAACTTTTATTGAATCTCCCTGTTACTCTGTAGCTCTAAATGTATCATGGTGCTTTGTTCCTTAGGGACCGTGAAATATTTTCAATCCTTTACCCACATTTGCAACTTTTCTAATGCATGTTGCAAACTGCAATGGATCCAATGCAAGTGATTTGTTTTAATTGATTAATTAAATACACCTGAAAGAGAGCTGCACAGACTGCAGCTTTTAAAAGGGAATATATGTATATAGTAGAATCTTATTCAACAAATCACTGGTGGTGATTCAGTTGGTCAGTTTCAAAGCTGTCTAGATTTGAATGTACAATCTCTCAATTTAATGTTAAATAAAACATCAACTTTAATGCATACCCTCCAAAATTCCCCTTTAATAGTTACACTTATAGAAACACATAACCTCCAAAATTCCCCTTTAATAGTTACACTTATAGAAACACATACCCTCCAAAATTCCCCTTTAATAGTTCCACTTATAGAAACACATACCCTCCAAAATTCCCATTTAATAGTTCCACTTATAGAAACACATACCCTCTAACATTCCCCTTTAATAGTTCCACTTATAGAAACACATACCCTCCAACATTCCCCTTTAATAATTACAATTATAGAAACACATACCCTCCAACCTTCCCCTTTAATAGTTACACTTATAGAAACACATACCCTCCAACTTTCCCCTTTAATAGTTACACTTATAGAAACACATACCCTCCAACTTTCCCCATTAATAGTTACACTTACATAAAGAACATGGTGTAGAGCTGCAGGGGGGGGGGGGGGGGGGATGATGTGAACATGATTTTAGCACATGTTTGTGCAATGCATAGGGTTGGGGGTAAAGGATGGTGGGACCTGTGCTTCAGGCATTAGGCAACAAATAAGCAGAGAGCTTTTCATTACTTAAAAACACATTTTTTACTTCTTAAATATTTTTTTCTTGTAAAGGATGCTGGGATTAGTAGTTCAATATCAACTAAGATCATTTTACTCATGTGCTGTTGTTAAACAATTATTGCTGCCCTAAGATGTGCCATTTTGATATCACTTTAGTAACTATTTTAAAATTGTCCTGGTTGGTTGAACTACACTTCCCATCATCCATTATCAAACAAAGAGATATAACCTGCATCATTCAGGGCAGCAAATAATGCCACAACAATTTGTGGTTAAAATTACCCTAGTTAAAGGATCAGAAAAGGTGGCAGAGGAGCGAGAGATCGGGTAAGTACCTTACCTTCATTCCCAGCTCCTGAACGTTTTATTGAAGAATGGGAGGTAAGACGCAGCTCCTTTACCTCCTGTTCTTCAATAAAACTGTATACCAAAAAATTATTTTACCAGTGGAGATACCCTTTAATGTTTAAACTACACTTTTAAGCATTTCTTACCAGACATAGTGTTCTCATAAAATTTCTATTGCTGTCCAGAAAGATGTGATTTTGGTAACATTTAAGCAACTGTTCAGTAAGGGATGCTGGGAGGTGTAGTTCAATTGAACCAAGTTTGTGGAGTCCGAACAGGTAGGTTATGCACCCCCTATTGTCTGCACCACATCGGGTAGGTATACATATATACTTTAAAAGGGAGGCACACTCAAGCAGTACTTCATTATTTAAATATTTAATTTATTCAAGTGCTGAAAACAAGTACACAACGTTTCGGGAGGTTATACCCCCTTCCTCAGATTAAGTATAAAAAATATAAAAAATCTGTTGACTATGAGAATATGTGCTACAATTGTGAAAGGTGTTAAAACGTCTTCCTGAATAAAATGAATTAAAACATAAGGTCTGAGTCTAATTCAATGTCTTGTCTTATCAGTGTATAGATTATAAAAGACATCTTGTGCAAGTATAGAGGTGTAGTTCAACCATTAACAATGAAAAAAAAAGTGTTGTAGGGCATATTAATTCCTGCCTTAAATGTTTATTAAACAAGTAATTAAATGGGTTGTCTGACAAATTACAAAAAAAACATTACATTTAAAAGTATGAGGCAAATACTAAAAGGGTTACAAAAAGGAGTCACACAAAGAAGCAGCTTTCTGAATACCCTTAAACATTTCCTTTAGTAAGGTGATGCATTGCACAGTGCTTTTTGCAGTTTCACATCATTACCCTCCCCCTGCAACTCTGCACAATGTTGTTTCTATAATTTACCTTTTGCACAATACTGAATATGTTGCAGCATATGTGATATTAATTTGGCATAATTTATCCATTAACCCCCTCCTTAAAACTAAACGTGGGTTGTGCAGGGATACAGATATTTCAGCACATTTTAAAGGTAATTTTTGGAGGGTATGTTTTATACTGGGAGACAGAAAACAAGTGCCAGAGCCCATAAAAGGGTTATTTTGTTCAGCTTACCTAGTAGAAAAAACAAGCAACCATAACTGTATTTTATAAATATTCAGTTTAAAAAGGATTTAGCAAGTTTGTTCTTTTAAAATCCATATGCACTGTTTTAGTGCACATATAAAGTGCATTACAATTTCTAATCTAATGTAGGTGCAATATTAATTAGTTCTATTAAGTAATAAATTAATAAAATAAAAAACACATGCAATATAAAGATGAGTTTACTTTTTTATCCTCAGTCCCTAAAGCATGGCTATCTTGGCTCAGAGGGATGAGCCAAGATGGCAGCCCCCATGGGACAACTTTAAAACAACATCTTCACTGTCATTGGACTGGTGTCACTCTGAGTAGTTGCATTATATACAATACAATATGTACTTTAGACCAAAGTTGTTCTTTTCAGTTTTGTTGTCCTTTAAACCCGCAGACAGCAATCAGAATAGGGAGGGAGGTGAGGTCACATTTGCAAATTGCTACTTTAACCCTATCTTAGTGCCTCCTATGGCATTTTTGCCAAAGACACCTGAGCAAACCAAGCTTGTGATTTAATATTAGGTTTGCTCTACTTTTAGCAGAAGAATTTATAATGCCGGCTAATAGCTAGCATTACAATCACGCTGTGGGTAAATCCCTCTTGGGATTTACACATGGCTGCAACATGATATTGCATATGTAAAATTTACCCATTACCCATAGTAGCTCTGGGTAAACCTCCCCATAAGTATCTCTAACTGGCAGTGTCTATACTTTATTATCAGGGATTTTGATTTTCTCTTTTGTATATTTAGTAGGACTGTAACAGAGGAAATAAGCAGTGTAATTTACACGACTCAGACACAATGATACTGTACTACATTATTAAAAGAGTCATATCAGGGTTATTCAATAAAACTACTTCGGGGAGATTCAATAAAAGATCTTATCATTAAAAATGGTCCAAATATTGCCCCAACCAATCAGATATTAGCTTTTAAATGTTAAATAATATTGTTAAAAATGGTGCTAATTTTGCTCCAAACAACCGATAAGAATTTTTATTGAATATACCCAATATGAGTATTAAAATATTACATTTACGGCACAATTATAAATAAGATTTAATGCGATAAAGAAATATTCCTATGTATAAATTATCATACTTTTTAGAGGGTTTCCAACAAGCACACACCATTACCAGTGTAACTAAAATAAATATTCCTCCTGTTGAAAGGATGATATAAAGGGAACTTCTTCCTGTTGGAAAAAAATGGAAACCATTAAGATCGCTTTTCTTAAATCACACAAACCTGTAGAGCTCTATGCTTCATAAAATGAAGAAAATTGTTCAAATATTAAACAGCATCCTTATTAACAGGGGGAAAAAATTAATATCTGTTATAGATGAACATTACTCTAGCATATAGCAAAAGCCAATTCTAATGATAAGAATTAACATTCTTTATACAACATAGTGGTCACATATCTGTATTTACAGAAATATGGAAAGATACCTGCTAGAGTGTTTATAAACACCAAATGTGTAAACATTATAACTAAATGCTTGAATTTGCAATGGAAGCATACTGTTGCTTAAGTTAACTAGCTTAAAGTGCAATTCTAGCCCTTAAAATGAAAATTATATACAGGTAAATCACCCCCTAAAACTCTAAATGGTAATAGTTTGAAATATGAAATATATAAGTCCAACCTGAAATCCTGCACCATATTCTGTTTCCCATTTTTGCTTCCTGGTTCTTCCAGTTAGCAACTGTCAGTTATGGATTCACAGCCAATGACTGAATGTGAATCCCCCAGTTGCCTCTTCTGAGCATGCCCTGGCACAGTACCAGGTCACTAAATTGCTCAGTTTCCATGAGGCATCCAGAACCATAGCAGGCATACAATAATGAATTCAGAGGACAACGTAGGATATATCAACATATTTTAAAGAGACCATTATTTCTAAAAGATGTTATTGTGAGGGTGGAGTTGTCCTTTAAACTAATCTTGAATAATGTGTACCATATGCAGCCTGTTGTTGTTGTATTGGGATATACTGTAGATAGACAAGTGTAAAAAGAAAGCACTGCAGAGAACATGCAGTCATGGAAAGACAAAGGGAGGAATATGGTAGGTCAGGGGAAACAATAAAATTACTGATTCAGGAGGATTAAAAATAGGACCTATTACTGCTTTCAACATCCTGCATAATCCAAATGTTTGCCGAAACATTACCTCAAATAAACTCTTGGCATAGTCAATAGCAAAGGGTAAAGCACATATGTAACCTATTGAACTGAGAATATTTCTATGAGGGAAAATAACAAACTGCTGAACATCAACAGTAGAGGGCTCATTTAAAAATGGAGCTTCCTAAAATCCACTGAGGTTATCTTGCATGCTTGTAGATAAAACACGTTGCAAATTTAATCAGTTTGCAAGACCAGAACACAGTTTGCTTGCATTAAAGGGCCTGTCCAACCCCAAAACTACAATTTAACCCAATACTGGCCCTACTGTGTAGTGTAGTAAAAGCCTTACCTTACATGCCTGCTCCAAATGGTTCTCCTGTAATGTCCCTCCAAAGTACAGAAAGCTGACCACCAGGAGCCTGGCCGAGTCCATATAGGACTTGTCTCTCCTCCGGGGAAAAAAAGTCATGCGCACTGCAGCCCTCCTGTTTTGATCTCGCTCCCCCTAGTGTAAATCCCCTTTTCTGTAGTGTTGGGCTCCCTCCCCCAACCCCAACCGCCATAGTTATTTGTCTAAAAAATCCAGCGATCTATACTTACATTGCCTCTTTCCCCCGACGTTCAGAACAGCCCAAAGCCAGGTTCGTGATTGGTTGCCTCTCAGCCAATCACAGACACGGCTGCCGGTCCAGCCCCCTGCTTGCAGTTTCATGCAAGCAGAGGGCCAGGACTGAACTTCGAAGGAGAGAGACAAAGTAAGTATAGATCGCAGGAGTTTTTAGACAAATAACTATGACGGTTGGGGTTGGGAGCCCTACACTACAGAAAAAGTGTTAAAAAGGGGTGGACATGCCCTTTAAGATCATATTTAGAAAAAAAGAGGCATCAAAGGAGTTATGCAGATTGAATCCAGTAATTGTCTTTGGACAGCATGTCACTGCCTCATACATCAGGATCTTTATACAGTAACAGGTCGGGCATACAACTCATGTAGAGAAAAAACACCATAAGAGATAAGGAGTCTTCCACCTCGAGGGTCACAGAACTGGAGCCGGAAACTTCACGAAAGTATAAAAGTTAACATTTATTCATAGAGATTAAAAGATACCAATGTGATCTGTCGGCACACATGCTGTGGGATCACATGTGTATGGCCAGCTTTAGTGGCACAACAATTTTTAATTAGCAAAGATAACAATTTTTAAGCCCAAAATGCATTACCTTACATTTATCAACATTGAATATGATCTGCCATTTAGCAGCCCAATGTGACAATTTATCTAGATCCCCTGCAACAATTGCACATCATCTTTAGCATCATCCACAAACATAGAGACCTTGCTGACAATACCTACTTCTAAATCAAATACACGAAAAGTTCCTGGGCACACTGTTCTTTTTCATATTTTTATTTTCACAATTCAATTTTTCAATGTCTCGCAGGGCATCTTCATCAGGAGAATAATAAAAAGTGCAATGGGTGCATATCCCCTTATATACCATCATGTGAACAAACCACACCCCCTTATTTTCATCATAAGATGCTAAACATCTTTAAATATACATATTTCCACCTCTACAATTGAACAACCTCTGTATTGCATTATACTGGTTAATTAAGGGCACGGACACACTGCAACGCAAACGCAATCGCACACGGAATCGCATACGATTTCATGTGCGATTTCGTTGCGTTTGCGCATACGTTTTTTTCAGCAAGTTTTGGAAAACGCGCGCGATTGCGATTTAAAATGCGGAACGCAAATCGCAATCACATTGCACCCAAAAACGCACGTTTTCGGTGCGTTGCCGTGATTCCAATGATTTAAAAAAAAACGCAGTGTGGCCTAGCCCTTAAAGTGCATCATAAAATCATTATAATATGATAGCACCTTATTAGTGCATATATTATAGTGTAGTTAAAACTTTGTCATTGGTACATATATTACTATTTGTACTGTTTATTTATAACATCCATACGCAGGGCTCTTATAGATAAAAGAGATCCATTAGCCAAGTTCTTAAAGATAACTTATTTTAAAAAATCCATAAACCGAGTTCTTAAATGTAAGTATTTTTAGAAGATCCATAAGCAAGGCTCTTAAAAATAAATTTTCTCACAATCATACTGTTTTAGAGTTTTCTCATATTTTCGAGGGTTATCGAAATCAACTTCCAGATCAGAGAGTTACAGAAATCAATTTCAGTATGCAAGGGTTATCAAATTTGGAATTTCTTACTTTGGCTATCATTTAATTTTCCCTGTTTTATCTAGTATAAAGTGGCAGAGATATATAGTTTTAGAGGTTATGGGTATGGGTACAATGCAATGCCAGCTGGCACCCCCAATAAACAGGTGTGCAAATTGTGCATCATGCTTAGTTTGCAGAGGAAGCTGTGGGGCAGCTTTTAAGCTTTTTTCAACCTTGATTGTTATATAAAATGTTCTAAGATTCTATTTGTGTAAAGCACTTCTTATAGATGATAGCGCATTGCAAACCCGCCACAAACTTTTTCAGGGGCTCTATCAATAGCGGTTACCTATTAATTATTATTATTATTAATTATTATAATTAATTATCCATCAAGAATCACTGTTTTTTTTGGGGGGGGGGGGTCACCTTAAGGGCTAGGCCACTATGGCTTGTTTTTGACAGGTTTTGCTCTCCATTTGCACTTTACTATCCACTATGACATTCTATTTATATTGTAAATCAGGAGAAGTAGGCCCAACTGTGTGCGCTATGATCCATTGCGATTTTCATTTTTGGTCCGTTTCTGTCAAAACCGCACTCAATATAAGTCTATGAAAGTGCATGAAAAAAGCGCAGTGTGTGTTAATGTAATTGTTAGTTAATGTTCGTAAATATAACTGTTGGGGCATTAAGAAACTGTCGCTTCCGTCATATTTATATATAATCTTGCAGAAGAGGGAAATACTTCAGGGATAGGGGGCACCTCCTTCTCCAGAACCAGCTTCTCAACCTCTGCCTCCAACCCAACAGCACCCACTACACCACCACCAGTGTTGCAACTGATTGTCTTCCCACCAGCCCCTATGGATGGGGAGGAATTAACAGGTGGCTGGCCACAATTGAGTGGGCCTTATCAAGCAGAAAATCTCACTGCATGCAGCGAGACATTTTCTTCTGGAAAAGAAAATCTATATTTTTAATTTCTGTTGTATTCAATTAGATCAACTGGACTTGAAATGTAGTTCTTGAAGACGTTTCGCTAGTCATCCGACTGGCTTTCTCAATTCAGAATGACTTGTACAAGAATCTGTGGCAATTATGTACCCTGGAAAATCCCAATTAGCATATCACAGCCAGGTGTTAAGGGTGTGAATTGCCACAGATCTTTGTACAAGTCATTCTGAATTGAGAAAGCCAGTCGGATGACTAGCGAAACGTCTTCAAGAACTACATTTCAAGTCCAGTTGATCTAATTGAATACAACAGATATACCATGACCTGGATGAATGAGAACCTTCACAAGCATATATTTTTAATGTTTTATATTGTATATAGTTTATTCCAATTTATATATGTGAGTTTTAAATTATATTTGCCTTTATAAATTACTACAAAAAGAATTATACCATCCCAGGCATTTCTCCCCACCTCAATGGCTTCAACCACACAGTTTGCATTGTATAGAGGAAAATGGGTGATGGGGTGACATTTTTTGCAGCACCACAGAATACCGGGAATATGCCCACTGTAGTTGGTTTGTACTAGGGCCAAGCCTGCCTGGCAACAATGCTATCACCACACATGCATTAGTAACTGTCTTTTAGAAGTATTCATCGTGCAAGGGAAAGTGGGCAATGGGGACCCATTTCTTTGCAGCCTCAAAGAGTAAAGGAGCAGGCCCACTGCAGTTTATTAACATTGTTACCAAGCTAGTATAATGACTCCACACCGTATTATAACTCCACAACTGTCCCTTTGAGTATTCATCGTGCAAGGGAAAGTGGGCTATGTGGTACCATTTCTTTGCATCATCACAAAGTAAAGGAGCTGGTGCACTGTAGTTGGTTAGCATTGTAGCCAAGTCGGGAAGACTTGGCCCTATAAGAATGACCCCACAACGCATAAGTAGCTGTCCCTCAGAGTATTCATCTTGCTATGGAAACTGGGCAATGAGGTAGAATTTCTTTGCAGCATCATGGAGCACAGAAGCAGGCCCAATGCATTTTGTTAGCGTTGTTAGTAGAATGACCACACACCTTGGTAGAAGCTGTCCCTCAGACCATTCATCCCGCAACGAAAAGTGGACAATGAGGAAGCATTTATTTGCAGCATCACAGAGTACAGAATCAGGCCCACTGCAATTTGTTAGCATTGAACTGTCCCACAGAGTATTCATTGTGTATAGATGGTGGGCAATGGGGTAGCATTTCTTTGCAGCAACACAGAGTAAAGGAGCAGGCTCACTGTAGTTTGTTAGAATGTTTGCAGAGCCAGACAGGCCCTGTTAGCCCTGTTAGAACAACCCCACACATTGGGGTTGTTCTAACAGTTGCAACTGTCCCTTAGAGTATTCATCGTGCAAGGGAAAGTAGTCAATGGGGTAGCATTTCTCTGCAGCATCATGGAGTACAGGAGCAGTCACCACTGTAGGTTGTTGGTATTGTAGCAGAGCCAGACAGGGATATAGAGAATGGCACTAAACCTTAAAAAAAACTCTTCTTCAGAGTATTCATTGTTCAAGGGAAATGGGTGATGGGTTAACAAACTCCAGCACTGTCTGGTCTTCTACTAAACAAACTACATTACACATCATATTGTACCTGAAAGACCTATTTAAGGAATCAAAAAGTTGACAGGTTCAATTATGGTAAAAATGCTTTAGTAGATCAAAGAGTGTTCAGCAAGTACAGGGACTGACTTCTTCTGAGGTCTTGTGTCAAGATGGGCAGCAGAGGGGGGGAAATGAAGGACAGGCTGCAATTCTGAAGAAACTACAAAGATTGTACAGTTTGTGACAATCCATTTGTGATGTTGCTTCTTTTCCAATGGAGTGGTCTTACTCACAATTCTGCCTAAGAACATTGCCATGAATAAACAGTAGTATAGTAACAATAACTGTTTATGTTGCTTTAGCTGAAAATACATTTGGCATCCTGTCCTTTTACACATCTCTTTGAGAGAAAAAAAATGAAATTATATTGGCATGTGCTACTTTATTGCATGGAACACAACCTCAGTTTTGATAGTCTCTCCTCCCATCTCGATACAAAAATCTTCACTGCATACTTAAAGGGACACTAAAGTTATCCTTTTCTATATTTTTACTGATGCCAGGAACTTGATATATTTTTGCTTTCAGTGCTCCCTGTCACTAGATCTCCTCATGTCCTGTTCAGCTCACTCCTTGTTATTATTTATTCCTCTCTATCTGTGCCCAAACCCTGCCAAAATCTGTGGGCACAGCTAGAGTGGAGAGCATGTGCCTTCAAAACAGCCAATAGCATTTAACAAGTGATTTTGTGTTGTAGTAAAAGTCAAACTGATTTGCAATGGGTAGGTAAGCAGCACTGGGAGCTGTTATCCTTGCTTGAATCAAATATGATTTTCTTTCAGCTACAACAAGTTTCAAGGGGAACGTGTGTGTATGTGGGTGTGGGGATAGGGGTAACAACAGACAGCACAAACAGCACAAACAGGATAGGGATAGGGTGTTTACTGCAGCACAGAAAGAACATAGAGCAACAGATAATTATTTATTTCTTTTCATGATCTTAATGCTGAATCAATTAGCCATGCAAAGACTGATAAATAAGCCTTGCTTTTATAGAAAAAAACTCCACAACTTATGCTAGTCACACACTGACCCAATATTAGATTGATTTAAGGTTTGACTAGAAGTGAATATCAAATCTATCTTTTAATCAATGTCAGGAACCTCCCTGGTTCCTCCAGTTTACGGTATTCTATTCTGGATAACAATACTGATTGCAAAAAGGAAAGGTCCAGGTGGATTTTGAAAGGAATGTGAAAATGTAAAGACAAATAGTGTTTTCTCTACATTTGTGCAAATATCCCACCAAACCTGGCTTCTGGGCAGGAAAGAGGAGGGGAGGCATGCCTTTGTGTAGGGATCCAGTAGAGGCGTGGCAGAGGTGGAGGCGTTCTGGTTAGTGTCCGCATGGTAAGGGGTGTTCTGGACAGGTAAGGGGCATTTGGGGGTCACGGGAGGGGTCGATACCTGTTTGTGTTGATACACACAGGCCAGTTCTTTGCTTATTAAAACTAGTAGTCATTGGTAGTCAAAAGGTGGGCAATGAAATGGTATCTAATATAATTAAATCATATAGCAAGATTCCACAAAGCAAGCACAGATAAATAGGAGTACCACCATTTTACTTTTCTCAAATTGTAGTTTCAGAAAGTAAAGTTGTTTGAGTGAGTATAGTGAACCGTTAAGTGTTATGGACTACATTTCAGGCCAAACTGATTGTGCATTTAAAGGGTATCTCCACCTATATAAAAACATGTGCTAATAAAGTTGTTGATGTCACCTTTAACTGAGGAAGAAAGAGCAGCATGGTGTCTATGTGCAGTTACTTCCCTGACTAGGATTATATCACATACCGGTTATCCCCTCTCTTGTGAAAAAATGGTAACAGGTTATGGGCCCAGGAGAGAAGGAGGAAACCGATGGAGCAGGCTGATTTTTGATGGAGATTAAAAGAATTTTGAACTGTGGGGGACAAAGTTCCTAGGATTATCTGCAACTTGTGAAATTTAGAGACCATTCTGCAGGAGCCATCAGAGGACACAGACTCAGATGAGAAATAAGAAAATAAGACAGAGAAAATAAGACAGAGGAAGCTTATGCTGAATTATTTACATTTCTGGATGATAAAAGTCTGTCTTTGGTTATGAAAGAAGCAGCTGATGATGGAAGGAAAGTGCTTCAAATCCTGAGAAACCACTATGCAGGCAAAGGTAAGCTAAGAATCCTTAGGTTATATATTACAGTGCTGAGTTAACAGCACTGCAGAAAACTGAACATAAAAGAAACAGCCATTACAGCACTGAGAGAGAAAGACTGTTGATTGCAATGATTCTTAAAGGATTACCTGAATTATTTCATCATCTCACACAGGGATGATGGGTTTAAAACACAGTTAAGAAGCTTTGAGGACACTGAAAAATACCGTGGCAGTCCAAACACTGATAATGTGATGGAGGTCAGTATCCCTGTTACAGTAAGGGAGAGAGATCTTAAAGGACAACTCCACCCTCATAAGAACATCTTTTAGAAAGAATGGCCTCTTTAAAATATGTTGATATATCATATTTTGTCCTATGAATTCATTACAGTATGCCTGCTATGCTTCTGGATGCCTCATGGAAGCTGAGCAATTTAAAAACCTGTACTGAGCCTGTACTGAGCTTTGGCATGCTCAGAAGAGGCAGATAGGGTATTAAAGGGCAACTCCAACCTCATAAGAACATCTCTTAGAAAGAATGGCCTCTTTAAAATATGTTGATATATCCTACTTTGTCCTATGAATTCATTACTGTATGCCTGCTATGCTTCTGGATGCCTCATGGAAACTGAGCCATTTAGAAACCTGTACTGAGCCTTTACTGAGCCTGGGCATGCTAATCCATAACTGACAGTTACTAACTAGAAGAACCAGGAAGCAGAAACAGGGAAACAGGACATTGTGCAGGATTTTAGGTTAGACTTATATATTTCATATTTCAAACTATCACCCTTTAGGGTTTTGGGGGGTGATTTACCTGTATGTAAGTTTTCATTTTGGGGCTGGACTTGCCCTTTAAAGGGCAACTGTGGTCTCAAAACAAGATAGGGTTAAATGAAAGCCTGCAGTATTTCCTTTACACTGAGCCAACAATCACATCTCTGTCTGGAGCCTGTGAGAAATGACATTGGGGTGAATGTTCAAACTTCCTGCTTCCATGAGGTTAAGTGACATCAACTGACCTCTGCCGGCTCTTTTCCCCTGGGGGAGAAGCATGCTCAGTTAAGACTTATTGCTTGGGGAAATCAGGAAGTAGCTGAAGAAAAAATTGACAGTTGAGAAGGGGAGCCTATTAATGCAGGCAAAGGCTGATCACACGACTACAAGCTGGTCACATGGCTAAAAGCAGGAAGTGTTCAACCAGGAAGTTACATTGCTGAACTTCTCCAGCAATAACTTCTCACACATTTTATCTAGAGATGTGATTTAGGTTTTATTTTGACGGTACGATGGAAAGCTTTTTATATAATTCTTACTAGATTGGAAGAATTTGAGACCACAGTCATCGGCTGTGATGTCAACTGTTAAATCCATAACTGACAGTTACTGGAAGAACCAGGAAGCAGAAACAGGGACAACAGGACATTGTGAAGGATTTTAGGTTAGACTTAAATATTTCAGATTTCAAACTATTACCATTTAGGGTTTTGGGGGGTGATTTGCCTGTATGTAAGTTTTCATTAAAAGCTGGACTTGCCCTTTAACCTTGTCTGCTACAATTGCAACCAAAAGGGCCACAGAGCTATAGTGTGTCCAAGCAAAATAAACAAGAGAAGATCCCAGTGGTGTTACTATTGCTAAAGCCCAACACATAAGGAAGCATTTTGCAGGTGCAAAGAACAGGACAATGTAAAGCAGGCAGCTGATGATGAAGAACAAGCATATGCCTTTAAAATAAGCTAACAGAAGTTAAACTGTTTAATACAAAGGGATCAATGGTTGATACAGGGGCCACGTTGCATGTAATTACAGATATTAAAAATGTAAAAGTTTTGATGACACATTTAAGCCTGAGAAGCACTACATGGAGTTGGAGCAAACAGTGAAAAGACTTCCGGTGTGGCACTTAGAAGATGTGACACAGAAGTGTGCCTAACTGACAGCAAGGGGAATAAAGTAAAGACAATGTTACGAAATGCACTGTATATTTTCATATATCCACAGGGCATTTTCTCTGTTGAAGCAGCGACAAGCAATGGTGCATGTGTAGAATTTCAGCAAAGTGAGAGTGAACTAATCCATAAGAATCGTACCAAGTTCATGATCAAGAAATACAACAGGCTTTACTACCTGAATTCTTTTAATAAAAATGAAGATAGTTGTAATAGTTGTTATGATATTCAAATATGGCATGAAATCCTTGGTCATTGTTATTGTGATGATGTTATAAAACTAGTAGTAGGTGGGATGAATATTAAGGGTAAGGTTGATGTTTTCATTTCAAATTGTGAAATATGTACTCAGGGTAAATATGTGCAGAGTAGAAACAGAGAGTCTGACACCCATGCAAATCACACACTTGAACAGGTCCCATAGAGCAAGTAAGAAAAGATGGTTTTAGATATACCATAGCTTTTCCTGATTATTATTCTGGTGCAATATTTGTGTATGATAAATAAAAGTGAGACACTATTAGCTACAGAAAGGTTCATTGTTGATACTATCCCCTATGGCACTATCAAATGCATAAGGTCTGATAATTGTGCAGAATTTATGGCAAAATATTTCCAGTCACTGCTCAGTAGAGATGGACTAGAACTCGAACCCAAGTTAGAGCCGAACTATTCGAGTTCGAACGGACTTGGACTTCTCGAACTATCCCGGACCCGGATTTTCGATATTTTCCAGACTTTCGATAATTATCAAATGTTCGAACGTTCGAATATGCGAGTAAAATGTCTATTATACCTATACGCGAGTAAATATTGAATTTTCAACTCCGTGAGTCGTTCATGGGATAATTATCGAATGTTCGAACGCAAGAGCTCGAAAGTAGCGCACGTGAGAGTAAAATCAAGTTTTCGAAAGTCCTGGATATTCAAATGTGTTCCCCAGAGCATTTCCCAGGTCCCACAGCCATTTACATTAAGTTATCATTGATATTTTAGTTGTGTTTTATTCGAACTTTTCAAACTATTTGACTCCCATTGATTTTAATGGGTCCGTTTTCGAACTTTCGGACGTTCGGCCATCTCTACTGCTCAGTAAAAGGAGCATAAGACATGAGATCTCAGGACCTCCCTCACACCACCAAAATGGAACTGCTGAAAAGAAACGGAGAACACTGTTTCATATGGCAAGATGTTAATTGAGAATAAATTGCCTAAGGAATTATGGACATATGCAGTAATGACTACTGCTATGATCTGTAACAAGTGTTTTAATAATCGTTTAAAACTAACCCCATATTACAAGCTAACAGAAAGGCAGCCTAATCTTTCTAAGATGGCAGTCTTTGGATCAGAATACTTTGTGTACCAGCATGGCAGGAAGCAGCTAGATTCAAAGTGTAAGAAGGGAATATTTGTTGGATATGACAAAAATAGTCCCTCATACTGGTGTATTTTCCAAACAATGGAAACATCTTTAAACATAGACTAGTAAAGTTTATCGCTAAGAGTGTAACTGAGAGACAAACACAAACTGATTTGTTAAATGGAGATGAGGATGTTTATAGGGAAAGGAGTGTACGCTCTATGATAGATAAGAATCCTGTGGAGGTCCCAATTTCTGAAGGTGAGATTACAGAAAGTGATGATAATAAGGAAATGACAGGAATGTTTCTCAGTATTTAGATGATTATGTGTTAAAGTCATGTTGGAATGATAATATTTTGATAAATATTGAATACTGTTACAATGTATATGATGTACCACAAATGTTTAAAGAAGCATCAGATTCCCCTCAATAACAGGTTTGGCTGAATGCAATGAAAGATGAAATGAATTCATTAAAGATAAATAATACTTTCACATTGATTACCCTACCAGAAGGTAAAAATTCAGGGGGGGTAGATGGGTCTATGCAATAAAAATGAATGTTGATGGATCTGAAACTAAAGGTTACAGTCAATTAAAGGGAATAGATTACAGAGTTACCTTTTCTCCAACAGCCTGATGCAAATGGCTGTATAGTATGATTTTATTGTCCATCAAATGGATGTTAAAGCAGATTATTTACATGCCCAATAGATTGTAAAATTTTCATGGATCAACCAGAGGGGTTTCAGATCAAAACTGAAGCAAACGTTAGTATTGTTATTGCTGCTAGTAATGAAACACTTAATAATATGAAAACAATGCTTGCAACACAATTTAAAATAAAAGATCTTGGAAAGTTGAATGCTGGGAGTTGTAGTTTTGACATAAACAATATGAAGCCCTAACACAAATAAACTGGGGTCATAGTCTGGATCCCACCAAGACTACAAAACGTATTCCTCACGGAACACCTGAATAATATACAAATAGCTACTTGAATAGAAAATTAAGAAGTAAAATACCATAAAAATACCAAAAAAGTAGAATACCATATAATTAAAGATGAAAGTACAATTTTATTCATGGACTTCCCACCCTTTAATACACCGACTATAAACACACCCACAGTGGCAGGCCAGCCTAAAAATCTTAAATTTTAAATCACATTCACTATGGTAAATTAAAAGATTAATTAAACCATAAAAAATATCTTATATGTAAAAACCCTGTATACACTGATTAAAATGTAGTTGATTCTACGGTCTCTAGAAACATGTGCCAGTCAAAACATTGTTATCAATCTTATCCTTTCCCACAGAAGAGTTTTAAACATGTATCTTTCCTTAGTAAATTGTACTCAATTGTATCAGATCCTCTGTATACACATTGGCAACTTCCAGCCTGGAAATAAGTTAAAATATTTAATCAAATACTTATCGAGCTCCACTTCCGATCATCCCAGCCTCGGGTAGAGAATTCCCCTGGGTGTGCGATATGCTTGCAGGACCTCTAGCTTCGGATTATGTTGCCTCCAGCAAAAGACGTCTTAATTTTCCCACCTCGCTGCAACTGACCCAGTGACCTTTACTTGAACACTCTGCCATGTCTCCTGGTTTGGGGCATCCAAGGCCGCTTAGCACAGTGGTTATTTGCTTTCCCGGCATACACACCCGGCATACACACTTCCCGCTCCAATGACGTCACCCAGCCGTCTCTCCCAATTTCCTCACTGCTCTTTTTTTTGCCAGTTTGACTGGGCACACTTAAATAATAAACTATAACAGGGTATTGTTATTGTTATTGCTATCACAACACGTTTCACCTTATGGCTTCATCAGGCGAATAGTAGAAATAAACTTTTAAACATTCAAACTTATATAGCCGGTGTTTTCCCCTTCCTCCCCTAACTCCTCCGTTTTTAAAGGTATATTTACCCTTTCAACTCTCAATATGATTCAACTTATTTAACACCATGTTTAACCCCAAATCCCTACAATACATGTCTTGATCACTACTTTTGAAGGAATGCCACAATTTCAATTGCATCATTTAACCCTTTTGGTTTAAGGGAATTGTACCCATAGATATACTTCTGTTCCATTCTCAATAACATATCACTAACATTTCCTCCCCTCCCCCCTAACTTAACACCATCCACTACCTTATAGGTGCTCCCCTCAAAATTATCCTGATGACATTTTAAATGGTGTTCATATAAATAAGTGATAGTTAATCCCCTTGATCTCCTTAAATTTGCTTGGGAGTTGTAGTTTTGAAACATGTGAAAAGATCAACACCCATGCCCTATACCATTAGGCTATATTACATCTGTATACATTCATTAACAAATGGACATGAAGAAACTTACTGCTAACAGAGAATGCTGGGATTTGTAGTTTTCAAAACATGTGAAAGGTCACAAGTTTAACACCACTGCTCTATACCATCAGGCTGTATTGCATCTGGACCTATGCATTAGTTACAGACTATAAATGAGATATTTTGCATGTCCCCAACCATTTTTCTAGAAAAGCTGGGAGTAAGAAACATGTGTTTATATGTTTGGTTATTATGGCAATTCTATTATAATAACATGAAGCAGTGAGTTACCTTCTGTTATAAGAAGGCTCTATTTAATTTTATCTCTGTGGGGAGCTTTTAAATAACTCTGGTAATGGTGTCTGTACACGTGCCCACATAAATAACCAACACACATACAAATATTTCTTGTCATATAATGTCCCTTATATAACAGAGGGGGCAAATAATGTTTGGCGTTGTTTAACAATAACAAGATACCAATTCAGACAACCACAAGATTAAATAACAATCTCCAGGGTTCCAAAAAGCCATACATGTAACCAAGTTCTTCCATAATAAAGTACATACACAATGTTATGAATTAACACTGTCCACATATTTGTGTACCGCCAACAAACCCCCTTACAAAGTTCACAACTCACAAAGTAGAATATAAAAATTTGCAGGCTCATTTATTGAGGGCAGTATTTAAAGGAGTTAAAGTCATACTAACTGATATTAAATCCTTCATTGTGCGTGCTGCACAGGTATCACAAAACACACCAGCACATCCGGTATGACTAATTTAATATGTGCTTTGACCATAAATCATCGCACCTATTCAACGTCAGATAATTGCTAGAATTAAAGTCACACTGTGGGTAAAATGCATTTTCATTGTGTTTTCAATCCAACACCCCGTACACACCCCTACAATAGTCACTGCCCATATGTAGAATATAAACATTTGTGGTCAAATTTACCACTGCTAAAATATGTTTAAAATATGGAGTTAATGTTGCACTAGCAGCTAAATTGGTGAGGGCGGTTTTAACCCCTCACTTGCGCCAGCATCATAAACCCCCCCGTGAAGCCGCCACAAGGAGTTTGTATTCTTTAATGACATTTGCTCTAATAGCTTGTGTTAAAGTCATGCTGCAATTTCTGATACTAAATAACAGTATGAACATTTATTAGTGATTGCATGCTCAGTCTAGTAATACAGTCTAGTAATACAAATACAACCCCAAATAATCTCCAGTATTAAGACTGTACACATACCCACATAAGTACCCCCCTAACCCCCTCACATACGTCCAAATGTCTCTGCCCATGCTTAAAGGGGAACTGTGGTCTCCAAACAAGTTGAGTTTAAATGAAATTTCAGTTTCCTACCTTTAAAACGAGCCATCAATGACCTCTCTACGTGCTCCACAGCCCAAGATATAAAGAAATGACTGACCAGAAAGTTAATGGGTGGGAGGCTGACATGTGACATTCCTAAGGCTTCTCCTGCACAGTGCCGCCGGCGAGCACAGCCTCAGACTCCCTCAGTGTGTGAGGGAGACAGGAAGTCCCTCCTCCTCCTCTCTGCTGTGTGAAGGACCTGCAGCTGCAGAGAAGGTAAGTGACTCTACAGCCCTTCTCTCTCACTATGTAAAAACAGCCTTTTAAGGCAAAGTTCTCACTTTGCCTGAAAAGGCTGTTTCCACAGAGTTTTCGGGGGGGGGGGGGTAACAGCGGGGTCAGAAGAGCCCAAAACAGCATCGAGCAGCCGGCGCCCCCATACCAGCCGCGAGTGGACGGGACCATCATGACACCCGTGAGTGGGCAGGGCCACATGGGGCTGTAAGGGAATGGGCCATGGGGGGCCTGCAACTGGAGGGACCATGGGGTCCATGAGTGGGAGGGACCAGGGGGGCTGCAAAGGGCAGGAGACAGAGGGCAGATTGACTGACAGGTTTCAGAGCAGGAAGCAGGAAGTGCAGGGGACCTGGTGATGCTGCTGCCATATCACACACAAAAATGTAAATATCTTCGAAACTGTAAAATAAATAATGGAAATAAATTGCAAAAACTCTCAGGAGAGCAATTACTATCAATTTACCTAAAGTCATTTTTGTACCACAGTTCCTCTTTAAATATCTTTGGTAATGGTGTTTTACAATATCAATGCAAGGTGGACTGCACTCCAAAAAAGAACGTGTTTATTCAAAGCGCCCCTCCCTTATCAGCCTTTTTAATAATAATCCCTTTAGTTTTTTTTAATTTTTGTAAAGTCCCAAACTCTTTCTTAGTTAAATTAAAGTGGCGTGGTTTGGAGTGCCATGGGAGATTTTTGACTTTCTGTTGGACTATGTTATTGAATGTATCCAATGTGGAATTGATAATATTAGGCAAATAGGTAGATTTTTTCCTAAATTGGCGTGGGGGAGCTGTATTTTTATTGAAGCACATTTTAAGTTTAAGGTTTCTCATAAATTTAAACCATTCCTTTTGAAAATCGATTAAAAACATATGCAACATACAGTGGAGGGCATGTGACGTCTTGAACACTGTTGAATTTTATTGGTGGCATTCTGGCGATGGCCTTTTTTTATATATATATATGTAGAAGATTCAACAGCACTCCAACTCGAACAAAGCAACTTCAGGGAATACCAATCCCCTTCTTCTTGGCAACATTGATAACATACTATCAATTTTATTGGTTATCAACGATTTGCCTAAAGAGGGGATTGGTATTCCCCAGAAACGTTTTTTTTTGGATGGGGCGGAACACCTACATAAATTGATAGAAGCAAATCAGTGTGCTGTGGCCGTCCCGATATACTATATTAAAATATATATATATATATAATATATAGTATAATACAAGATATGGAGCACTCCTAGGATTTTCAATGTGTTGAAATAAACTTCATTGAAATTCTAGAGTGCTCCTATATCTTTGTTTATTGTCATTTTTTAATCAACAGGAAGCACCCAGGTGATTTTCACCTATAAGGGTTGGAGTGCCACCCACTTGGTTTATATTATATATATATATATATATATATATATTATATATAGGTGCCCAATTGCACCACCTGCAATGGGATGTTATCAGGACCATCATTCCACCTCCACATACAGGCAAACGTATCAAAATCAGGGACATTATACATGTACCAGCCGCAATATTATATATTACAATCACATGCCCAGTGGCATGTATTATATAGGAAAGAACCTTCGACCACTTTAAAGGAACGCATGGCCACCACCGTATGTCATTAGACAAGTTTTAACTGACAAGGATAGAAATCTCCAAGAGCAAATCGGCATATGGCTGTGGCCAGCTTAGTCTTTTCATCAATTTCATTAGCAGTTTGCGATGGATGATCATAGATGGTCTACCTGTCAGTAGGATACAAAAAAGATGATACTGAGAGATATTTCTGAGACGTGAAGCCAAATGATACACCAACTGGAACTTTAACACCACGTGCCTTAATGAACAGTGGTCTTTACAATGTTTTTTATGAACTTTAAATATCTGTGCTTTGATTTCTCTATTAAGCTCAACGCTGTGGCTCTCATAACGAGTTTGCCCGACCTTCTGTTGACCCCTGATTATTTCCCCCTCAGCCCCACTTTTAATAAAGCAAACACGTTGCTACATTATTAGCAGTCTTTTAGTCATTTGACGCCAGTCTCCATACATACCCAGGGTTCCGTTATTGATTAATAATGCATACTCTCCTATTTGATCCCTTAGTATACGGCCATCCATAAGCTATTGAATTGCCGATTGTTGTACCTTCACGTTTCTTCAACATTTATTTATCTATATTATATACTCTCAGTCCCCAATGAATGTTGTCATCCATTAGTGCTCTTAGTGTTAATTACTTATTCTACGTATTTGTTAATATTCTTAAGGTGTCCCACTTGTGCTTTGAGCACTGTTGTTTTTTACAACTTCAGTAGAGTCCTCATAGATGCTTTTTTGTTAATCTGTTTTTATGTATTTATCGCTTAGCACTTATCACTTTGTACACCTGTGGTGTGTCCTTTATGTCCATTCTTACTGCTCCAGTGTGTTATCTGGCACGATATTAATTTGGATACTTTGTTGCTTTCTAATTGACGAGTTACGGCTCCTTTTTCCCTGCATGACGTTATTCCGCCACACCCCTTTCCTCATGGCCTTTGGCCTACCACCTCTCTGGTTCCGTTGGCCATTGTCACAATTGCACTTATGACTCACATCTATGCAGTCTCACGGATTGGATGTTTTAGGCATTTAAACTATTGTTGCACAATCCTCAGATGTCTGAAGACGGCCCCATTGACGGGCGGAAACATGTCAACCACCATGTCCAAATAAACACGTATGCTGTTTGTGAAGCCCTGCGAGTGCCTCCGTTTCCTCTCTAGTTATATATATATATAAGATTATATATATATATATATATATAATATATATTAGTTTAGAAGGGTACGAGGCACACTCCGCTCTATATTAAATATGTAAAGTCAAGTAACCGGAGCACTCCTGGGTCTTCAGTAAAGAATTTTTATTCAAACTTTCAATCACGCCATCAATGATGATATATATATAGTCCATATAAGTTTAATAATCTTTGAAAATTACCTGGTGCACTAAACTTTATATGGACTGTATAACTTATCTTTAGTAGCACACAGGTGTGTAATCTCTTTATACCCTACTTTGTTGTGTGCCTACCATTTGTCTGATATTATATATATATATATATATAGTATTATTAATAATATTATATATATTTCCCAGATATTTTGTTGAGACATCTGGTAAGGTATGTAGACTTAATGTACAACCTTTTAAGCCAACGTTAATTAAAACCGCAACAAAATAAGTAAAAAGATATCCTTTAGCCAGGTGGTGAAGGAATGCTAGGATCTGTAATTTACCCAATTAACTAAAATAATTCTTTTTTTTCCCTCCTTTTTTTTTAGTAGTGTTACATTTCATTACTCTGGAAAATGCAGTTTTTACTTCTTAAGTGACTTTTTCAGCAAGGGATGCTGGGACCTGTAGTTCAATATTCCTAATAATTTTAACCACTTCTTGTTATACACATTCACTGCTGCTGTGAAAGATGTAGTTGGTAATATTCATCCTATATTATAAAGCCAACTACTGTGTCTACTGAGGAAACACCACCGAGGCAGCACACAGCATTACACAGACACAGGAAAGGTTGCTTGGGACAGAGGGGGGGGGCTGTATTTGGGACAGAGTGGGGGTCCTGTTTTTGGGACAGAGGGGGGGGGGTGTTTGGGACAGAATGGGCCCTGGTTTTGGGACAGAGGGGTTGACCCTGGATTTGGGACAGGGGGGGGGAATTTGGGACAGAGGGGGACCCTGTATTTGGGATAGGGGGGTCTGTATTTAGGACAGAGGGGTAACCCTGGATTTGGGTAGAAGGGGGGCTGGATTTAGGACAGAGGGAGGCCCTGAATTGGGACAGAAAGGGACCTGAATTTGGGACAGAGAGGGACCCTGAATTTGGGATAGAGGGGGGACCTCTGGATTTGGGACAGAGGGGGGACTCTGGCCTTGGACACTGAGGGGAGTCTGGCCTTGGGGACACTAAGTGGACTGTGCTTGACATGAGAGGGATCATGGCCTTGGGGCACTAAGGGGCACTCTGGGCTTCTGCCCTGTTATGGTACGGGCTTAATGTCTAGTGATATATAATCTGGTAGCTGCTTTTTTTGCAATATTTTTTCAACAACCAACATTCTAGTATTTGTGGGAAAGTTGTTTTATTTATTTATTATTTAGCATTGCATATTAATGCAATATGTCTTAACCCCAAAAGTGTTTCTTGCTGGGTGGTGGTGGTGGGGTGGGGGGGGGGGGTGGGGGGGGGGGGGGGGGGCGAATTCAAGTAGAAAACATGTACAAGACAGAGCTGTTCTATTCAAGGGATGTTGGCAGACATCACTTAGTTGTGGCAGCAAATCTCCTAGCAGTTTAAAGGACGTGCCCAGATTGGACAAAACATGCTAATTGTCTGCAGGGGAATCTAACTAACCTAAAATGAAGACAGAACAAGAGGCTACTTAAGTCTTTTAGCTCCCTTACTTTGCTTCATTTACATATCTTCTTGGCATCCAACAGGTAATTTTCTATTCTACTGTTTTGCTAGGGAAATCAATTCACATTTAAGGGAAATCGCTCCGTATTATCTTGTAAAATTTACATAACTTGGACAGGTTTGTTAATGGGGGTTTTAAATGAATATTGTTATTCTGTGCAATGTGGTGTAATTAAGACTCAATTAATTTACTACATACCATGCAGGGGAATTCTACATTGTTTGTACTCACTATGTTATCATAGAAAAGTTAACTTTTTCATCTAATTTACATCACAGTTCAATAATATATGTTGGTTTAGATACCAGAAGCACAAAAATGATTAGCTGTTAGAAGAAATAAGAGAAGTTTGTATGGATACTTATATATCTTATACTGCACAACTGTTTATGGCACTACTCTTTAATTCTATAATTACAATATGGTTTTACAGTTTGAAGTCTTATATAATGAAATAATAATAATAATAATAATAATTAATAATATTATATCTATATATATATTATATATATATATATATATCTGTATGTGTATGTGTGTGTGTGTGTTGGTGTCTATTTTATTATATCTTTATTATATTTAATTTATTTATATTTTATTATATTACTGTTTGTGTTCAATTGTATATGTTTGTATGGGAGTCTGTTTGTAAAATATTTGATAGTAAAACATGGTTTTTCCCAGCTGTGGATGTTTTTTCTTTCTGACTATTATGTATAGGCGTCTGAACTCTCAGAAGTTTGTTTACTGTCATGCTTGTTTTTTAATTCTTCACATTTCTCAGTAAAGGCTGAATTGGTATTATTTATCAAGTGGTGAAAGTTTATGCTTACTGTCGTTTTACTGGAGAAAGGGACATTTTACTGCATACACAAAGTAATCTCAGATCTAGAAGCATCCATAATCAAGAACGACAGAGTAAACCCTTACTGTGAATATAAGGATATAAAGTCACCCTTGTATTTCATGATGTAATGAAGCACATTTATCATCTTGTAATATCTTTACAACAGCAAGGTGTAATCTAGTCCTTAAAGGAATAGTTCACTGGAAAATGAACTTTTCCTTAAATGCATTGATTGAAGAAACAGGAGGTAAGGCATAGCTCCTTAGCTTCCGTTCTTCAATCAATTTTCATCAATATTCCTTAATGTGCATGTGAGCTTAAGTTAAACTGTAACAGGAAGCAGTCGGGACCTGTCAGTGCGTGCGGCGCAGGATTACCACCTTTATTCCTGGCTCTTGAAATTGATTGAAGAACAGGAGCTAGGCATTGCTCCTTAACCTTCCATTTCTTAATCTCAATGATTAAAGGAATAGTTCACTTATAGAGCTAAACATATTCCATAGAGTTTTGCAATTAATCTGTTCTAAAGAGCTTAATTTAGCTTACTATTACCTATTCACTCCATATATATGTTCTTTTGATTTTTGGAGGAAACTAGAGGTAGCATCCAGGAAACCATTGGACAGAGAAAGGACATGCAAACCCCTTGCTATGTTGATTTTAAAGATTCAGGGCTGCCAGACATCCTTGCTAACTAATGAGCCGATGTTCATGCTACCTATGATGTGATTTCTAAATCTAAACTGAGTCCATATTTGAAAATCTGTGGTTTGCCAGATGAACGCAGACATTCAGTTGCATAAATTAGCAGCACTATTTACCATTTGTTTTAAAATAAAAGAACAGATGGAATGACTATAAATGTAATTATTTTTCAAATATGTTTAAGGACATTCCACCCCCAAACTATAATTTAACCCACTACTGGTCCCTTTGTAGTGTAATAAAATCCGTACCTTACATCCCTGCTCCAATGGTTCTCCTGTAATGTCCCTCCAAAGTCCGAAAACTGACCACCAGGAGCCCTGGGTGAGCCATATAGGATCTTGCCTCCTATCTATCCTCCGGGAGAATTTGCACATACTCACTGCAGCCCTCCCTCTCTCTCCTGTTTCTCTCCCTCCCCCTAGCTCCAATACCCTTTTATGTAGTGTAGGCTCCCTCCCCCACCCCCCAATGCCATAGTAATTTGTCACAAAACTCCCCCGATCATTACTTACATTGCCTCTTTCCCCCGCGTTCAGTACAGCTCTCTCAGCCCATGGACACCGGCTGCTGGTCCGCCGTCTCTTGCAGTTTCATGTAAAAGAGGGCCGGGACTGAACATCGGAGGAGAGGCAATGTAAGTAATGATTGTGGGAGTTTTGTGACCACATACTATGGCATTTGGGTGGGGGAGGGAGCCCTACATTACAGAAAAAGTTTTAAAAAGGGGTGGACATGCCCTTTATTTCTCTGTCTTTCTTCAATAAATGGTCTGTAAAATGAATCTAGATGTCTTGTAAAATCAATAATTTTTTTTTCTTAAATAATGTTTACCTGCAAATGAAACAGGTAAACTCTTGTTCTACATAGAACCTAGGAAGCTATAGGCTTCACACTTGCCTCTTAAAATGTGCTTTTACAAATTACAATTCAGTCCAGTCAAAAAATATTAGCTGGTGGTTGCCATATATTGTGGGAATAGTTTCTCTTTACTTTATATAATCAATTTACCCAGAATGGCTTAACAGATTCTTTTTTTCTTGTTTTTGCACAGCTGGTATTTCAAATTAAGTGTAGCTTTCGTTTTTTTTGTCAGGCCATGTTTGGAAGGAAATTTTTCTAACATAAGAGTTTTGTTAGTTGTCCTGGCAACCCATGTTTGTATCTAAACACATTGCAATCACTTGAAATATTGCTCCACTCTTTTGCTTTTTATAATGCCCAGAATTGACAATGAGTTTTCTTTGGTGACTTGAAGAAACGGTTCACTGATTTCTTTCACTCAAGACTTCAGTGTTTTCTGTTCTCTCTGCTGAAAGCAGCACAAAACCTTAATTCTATCATCTATACTAACTCAAGTGATTAGCCTGCTCAAAGAGAGATAGAGAAATAAAATAAATGTTTAAGAACTTACACTATTGGTTAGTCTTTAGGAAGTTATTCGATACAGTTATACTTTCTGATCTGACAAAACAATTGAACTATTGTTCTCTTGTTTTTCATGTTACTTGACAGAACAGGGCACAAACCCCAGTCAAAATCACCAATATACTGTATCACACATACCTACATTAAACCATTTCAAATATAAAGCCGTTTAGTCTACATTTGTTTATTTACTTTAATCTACATTTCAGTTGTCTGATATTTGAATCTTCATGGACAATAGACAGCTAAAGTTAATTTGGAAACTTTAACTTTTTTTTATGTTTCCCCAAGAAATATAATTTTTTTTACTTCATTATCCTATTACCTTCAAAGTACTTTTGAATACTATTAAAGTCTCAGGCGTTTTTAAAGCTCATTCTGCAGCTTTTTCCTTTACCTTTAGGACTTTCAGAGGGAGTAACATCAAATTCATCTTCACCATGTATGGAACTTTTGGCAAGTCTGCTCTGCTCTCGCCTCCACTATATTAGCTCTAGCAGTGATAAACCAGTAGTAAAATGGCAAGTTAAAAAGAGAAAACCCAGTTACAGTGGTGCAATCTATCGGTAAAGAAATAATCGAAACTTGCGGTCAGACTACAGGACCGGATACAGATCTTTGAAAATGGCTCTCTCTTAATTAGTATCTCTTGATGTCAAAGGGACCTATGAGGTTGAGGTTTCCATCACTGATGATAGTTTTACTGGTGAAAAATCCATCAACCTGACTGTGGTGATTATTTTATTTGTGTGCTATATGGAAATATGGAGAATTTAAAAAAAAAAAAAGTCTTAAAGGTCCCCCTCTTCTTAGTACTCACAAACAATTTCAGAGTGGTCTGCACATGTTTACTTCACTGAAGACATTTTGTGGAATGGAATGGTAGGTAGTAAAACTCTTGGGGACAGTGTAATTAGAGGAGCATACTGCTACCTGCACAATCAACAGTTCAGAATACTCCTGACTAATATTAATTTTCCATTAGAAGATGTAGATATCAAAACTTCTTTGAAGCTACATCTATGACAATCCTCGCTATTCCTTGTATTACTCCTTTTTTACAGTATTTTTGCTATCATGAAATAAGTGGGCGATTGTTAAGGTTCTAGTAGATTATTAATAAGATCAAGCTTTTAAAATGCCACACTGAGGACATTTTGTTGGATTTAGATTTCAAAAGGACAATAAAAGATCATATTGTATCTCTCTTACACCTGCCAATCATCCCAATGCAGTAAGTGATTTGTGCCCATATTGCATTTCATCTTACCCCTTTGCTCTTGTTTAAGAGCTCAATATTATTGGGACAACTAAAACAAAAATAAATCCAAAATTCTGATTCATTGCACAATGGCAAAATCATGCTTACCTTGCTGCAAATGTATTTGCAGCAAGGTAGGTAGCTAGGTATCTGCACCTCATATTGCATTGCCCTTCTGTCTTTTTGTAGTGGAGTTTAAGGAACAACCTTTTTATATTGCAAAAATCTCAAAATTTCAGTCTCTTGAGGAGACTATCTTAAAAACACACTATTGAATAAGTGAAGTACCAAAATTAACACTGTGACTTGGTGAACAATGCTCCAGAGTGTTTTTATAGGGCCCATTTGTATTTGCAAAAGTGATTATATCCCTTCACAATCGCCACTCTCCCAGCTCTAACTTGTCTAATCTGTATGCATTGTCAAGCCCCTCCATTCCCTTGTTGCTCTTCTCTCAACTCTTTCCATTTTCACAGCTGCCCCTTTTATATATTGGATTCCAAAACTGCACCGCATATCCCAAATGATGGTCTTACCAGTGCTTTATAAAGAAGGAAAATATTTTTCTCCTCCCTTAATGTATACCCCTTTTTATACAAGACAATATCTTGCTAGCTTTAGCCTTTGCTCTCTGGCACTGTTTACTACAGCTACTGGAACTTCCAACACCTTTTTCCAACATAGATTCTCCAGTGTTATTTCTGGTGTAGGTGGCACATTGATTCTGCCCCCCCCCCCCCCCTCTTTTTAGTAACTACTATTACTACTCCTAGTAGTTCTACTTAAATCAGTTTTTGATAAAAATCCAGAATATAATTCCATAACAATTTTCCGGTATTTTCCCCACCAGTGCTGTTAGACAGGTCTTAGTTCCAAGCTGCAAAACGAAAACCCTTTTTTTATATTACATCTGCTTTTCCAGAGGCAAATTGTGAAACTCAATTGAATCTGAAAAAATAAGGAATAGATAGAAAAAAACCTGAAGATTTATTAAGATCAGAATGTATTTAATCAGGACCTGGGGCATTATTTAATTAAATTTGTCTAATTGTTTCTGTAGAATACCCTCTGTAAGCTAGAGTGATATTCCTCTTTTATACCCATATATTATTACAGACACTGCTACTAGGATTAGGATTTTCTAGGACTAGGATTCAGAGTAAAAAACAGATATCGTTTTTTGCCTTTTCGGCATCCTCTATGACTATCTTACATCCAGAATGCCAGTCATCTTAGTTTATAAAGAGTTTGCTGCATACCCTTAGTGTTTGTTTTTCTAAATATCCCATTTTATTTAGCATTTTTTACTTTCTACTTTAAGGTTGCATGGTATAAATCCATATTATTTATATTAACATGTTTTATTTTAATGCATTAATTAAGAAAAATAGTTTTTTTAATATTCGTCAATTCCAAATGACAGGGGATAGCAAAGAGAATTCTCCTGATATATTTATCACACTCTGAAACTTTTTAAAACCCTTTCAACTTGTGCAACAAATTCAGTTTAGTAGAAAGAGTCCACTTATCTACATTTGTACAATCTCGGGGTCTAGAATCCTGTGGGGAAGTCCCAGGCAGTTATTTATAATCAGATGTGATACTCATTGTTACCAAAGTAAATGAAGTTATTTTAGGTGCAGAGAGATCTGTTTGTGTTTGAATACTTTAAAGCTCAGATTTTTTTATTTTTTTTGTCTATCTTTTTTTAAAGATTATTTGAGATGGTAAGCACATATTGCATAACTGACATTTAAAGTTTTCTTTTTTGTCTTTGAAACAGTTCCTATTTCTAAGCCTCAAGTCATCATTCATCCTCTACTGCTCTTAGAACTTACTGAGAATTTCACTCTTACCTGCTTCCATGAGAATGGCACAAAACCTTTCTACACTTGAGAAAAATGGCAAACTACTTAACATGATTCAAGAATACTTATGTCCCCAGACTATAAAATCCTCACCATTACCAGAGTTCTGATGTAGATGATGATATCTTAATTGCCAGGTAGAGAACCTCAGCAGTGGACGCAGCGCTGCTATAAAAATTACTGTGTACAGTAAGTATATGAATATCAATCCAATAGCAGGGACCCCCAGATTCTCATAGCAAGCTCACAATTTGTTATCGTTGTTATTACCCTTTCTTGTAAAACTAATTTTATTTAATTATATTTACCCTATATATTATATAAATATATTTATATCTTCTTAGGAGATTGCATTGAGTTTTTAGAAGCTACCAATAGGTGGTGGGGGGGGGTATTTGATATTACACATAGAAAGGTGTATATGTATGTTGTGTGTACTATCTCACTATTACCATTTAAATGACCATCAATAATGTATGAAATGTAGAGCACTGACTTTGGAAGACTTACAATTTCAAGATAACCAGATACGAGGATTCCCCAGAATTCCCATTTTTAAGAACAGGCAAAGAAAATTGCAGTTCTTCCCTCCTCTTAGTCAGTTTCCGAATGTTAAACTGTTTGTTGAATTGATGGAAAGGTAGATTAAAAACTTTAGAGCCTACTCGGGTGAACAAATGGTTCTTAATGACCTCAAAAGAGCAAAAGGGGATAGTGAAGGCGGCAGATAAAGGATGGAAATGCAAAAGTTATCTCAGATCGTTTTTCAAAGGATTATAGACACGTTCGAGGCTATTTTTGAAAATTATAAAATAGCCTTGAACTTTCGATAATAATCGATTTTTTTTCCATTTTCGGGATTTTCCAGAGATCCGGGAATCCGAAAACGTAACGAAACTGGTTTTGGCCATTTCTAGTGGATCATTGTCTGAGAGAATTCTTAGGCACTCTTTCCTCTTGTTATGGACTCTAATGATGTTTTTTAGGAGGCTTCAGAATCTGGAGGTGAATAACACCTCTTGGCTCTGCACAATAGACTTAGAGGCTCTTTAATCCTCAATTCCCCACGATTGGGGGCCCCTAGCCTCTAAACATTTCTTAATGAGTCAAGGGAATCATATAAATCCTATACAGATTTCGTGATTCAGCTTCTGGAATTTTGGGCTGACCACAATAGCTTTGTTTTCCATGGCCATTATTACAGGCAATTTAAGGGTACAGCAATGGGGTCTACTTGTGGCCCGACATATGCAGGCCTTCATCTTGGGTTATGGGAATTATACGGTGTAGCCCCTTATGGAGACCCTAGTTGATGCTTGCATCAGACCCTAGTCTGATGCTGATGAAGGTGTCAGTGACACCGAAACTTTACATATGTGTTGAATAAAACACTATTTGGATTTTTCACTAAAGGGTGTCACTACTGCTTTTTGAACTATTGATATTTGTCACAGGCTGTGACCTGGTAGTAGCACCCAGCAACTACATCTATATTTACAGCAGTGCGGCAGGCTCCATTTCTTTCTCTATTTGATGCTTGGGTTGATTTATGGATTCAATACGTAAAGATGTCCTGATGCTTGGCAAGGGCCGTTAGTTTCTCTGACTACTTTTTTGAAGAAATAATATAAATGGAGAAAATATTCGACTTACTTAAAATAAGATATTGTTAGTTTTCTTGATTTGGAAATTTTTAAACAGGGTTCCAGAATTCTGACAAGAACTCATCGGAAAGATACAGGAGTAAACTCTTTTTTAGATGCAAATAGTCATCATCCTTCTTCCTTGATAATGGGCATACCAATAGGCCAGTTTTTAAGATGTAAACGAACTGTTCCTTGAGTTCTGACTTTGCTAATGAAGCAGTTGAACGAGAGCTTCTATAAAGAATTGTTTTTATAAAGCCAATAATTGGAAGGGAAGATATATCCTTTTAAAAAACATGAAAAGCTAGGTAAAAAGAATGTATTAGATTTTTTCAACTTATAATCAACACTGGAGAGAAGTGGGAACCTGTTCAATAATGTGTGTATTTCATTAAAAGATGATCCCCAATTAATGGTTTGATTCTAAGATCAGTATGGTGGCCCAATATAATGGAGATGATCTCCTTCATAGTCATTTTACACCATCAATAAGTGGTATCTCAGATCTGAAATATCTCTTAAATTGGTATTAAAGGGGTTATTTGGATTAAGTTTACCTTGCCACTATAGTGACTTTCCTTTAATTGTGGATACAAATAGTTATTTTTAGGTAAACCTTAGAATGGAAGTAAAGTGACTTTACCTCCGTGTCCAAGCACAAAGCCCCCCAAGTCGGGAGGAACGCATAGGCCTTTTGAGTTTACCGAGTGGCTGTTTGGTTCCACCGGGGATGTTCGTGGCCTCTCCCTAGATCGTTGTGGAGATACAGTTCAACAGCGTACCAGTTTGAGGTGCGTGTTGTGGGAGCTATGTTTATATGGTAGCAATTTTTCTTGTAATTTTGTACTAAGTGGCACTTTACTTTATATGTTGTATGATGTATCATAAAGGATAAGTGCACTGTAAAATCAAGTTATGTTCATTTGGAAGCTGCAGCTTTAAATTACCGTTGCTATATATTTTTTTTTTTACCTATGCCCCTCCAGAGTCTACCTTTGTGCCTTGAAAGTTACTGACATCTTGTTACTGGTTTGCTGAATGTATACTCCGCCCCTCTGAAATTTCCTCAACTTTCTCCTGCTTGAGCCTCAAACAGTAATGCTTGTGATTTCCATGCACGTGCACAGAACTCACAGGCATTACTGTTTGAGCTCAAGCAGGAGAGTGCCGGAACTCACAGGCATTAATGGGATATTGTAAACAAGTATATATGAGTGTCCCATATGCACACTAATCCCCAGGTGGGTGCAAAATGTCCAATTCCCTTACTCCACAGGGAAATAAATCAGTAATATAAATGCAAGGTGGACTGCACTCCAAAAAAGAACGTTTTTATTCAAAGCCAAACATCAAAACAACAAAATGCGACGTTTTCGAGGGATAACCCCCCCTTCATCAGGTGATGTGAGCAACACATGTGGGTTTAAATAGCCAAGTGTAAATGTAAAGACACACCCCCTTGAGGTGTGTACAAACACAAGTCCAAAAGTCATGTGATAATAAAAATACTTAAATATGAATAAAAGTGTAAAAATACAAATATTGCATGGGCTAATTAAAAGCCCTAATAACGTGTGAAGTGCATACTGTAATACATGACTAAAAGTGATAAAAATCATCTAGATGCCCCATAAAATACATACGATGTATCAGAGATATAACAATGTGGAAAGTGCCGACATAGTGCATTAAGAATATATAGACATATACAAATACAATATTAAAATCAGGACATGAAGAAGTTCTTATCTGATGTCATTGTTTCAACTACAGGAAGTCCCAAGGCATAAGTGTCTGCTGGCAATGTTGCAAGTCCTATTCATATATAGAACATCCACTAGATGGCGTAGAAAGGCAGACAGAGAAATGAAACAATGACATAACTTTGTTGCAAGACCACAAGTAATGTAACAATAATGAATGAAACGATGTCCAGAAAACAAAGCATGTATCAAAATCACATTACAGAAAAGCAGACCAATTTATTTCCTCATTTAGCCCATGGGGAGACAATGTTTGAAGCTTATGGTCCAGAAACATTCCCTTTGTAGGAGTTTTAAGTTCTGGTCTCCACCCCTTGGTTCTTTATTAACTACTTCTAATACAAGCCATCTCAGTTGCGAGGCTCTATGTCTGTTGATATGAAAGTGCTTACTCACTGATGTTTCATATCTTTTCGTTCCCTCTGTGCCATCATAATTAGTGATGTCACGTTTGTGTTCCCCAATCCTGAGCCTGCCTCTCTTTTAGTTTTACCTACATATGCCTTGCCGCATGGGCATTTCAAGAGGTAATAACATTATTAGTTCTGCAGGTAGCATAATCCCTAAGTTTATTTCATTCCCTTTCAGGGATGTGAGATGCTTTTGCCTGCTATAATGGCATTGCAGGCCTGACAGTTACGGCAGGGATATGTTCCTATTTGAGGACTCCCTATAATGATTGGGTACTGGTTTTGGATAACATTAAGTCAGTGTGTGTCAATTCATTACCAATGGTTTTACTTCTCTTGTATGAATAGAGGGGGATTTTTAAATAGGATTCCATGTTCCGGATCAATTGCAAGATCCGCCAGTTATTTCTAACATTTTCTGGATACTTTTAGACAGGGTGTGGTAAGTGGATACAAATGGATCCTATCTGTGTCAGAGCAGTTTTTTTTTTTTCTAAGCAGGGAATCTCTATCGGACGATAAAGCCCTAGCCATATCTCTGGATAGTTGTAGTTCGTCATAGCCTCGTGCTAGGAATTTCTTTTTCTATCTCTTCCATTCTAAGCTCACATCGGCTATCCTCCTGTACAATTCTACGAACTCTCAAAAACTGACTAGTGGTAATCCCTTCTTTACACTCTCGGCATGATGGCTTGTAGCTAGTAGCATGTTTTTCCTATCTGTGTCCTTAATATACAGGTCTGTGACTATGCTGTTACCTTTTTTAGAAACTGATCATCCAGGTAATTAACACAGTGAAAATCATACTGTATAGTGAATTTCAGAGTAGGGTGCACATTATTAATGTACGGACAAAGTCAAGGAGAATGCAGGTTCACCATCCCATATGAAAAAACACATCATCAATATATCTTACGTAGTGCTGTATATGGTTTTTAACATGTCATTAGTAAACATAATTGAGTTTCAAAGTAGGTGACAAACAAGTTAGCATAAGCTGGCGCAAAATTTGCGCCCATACTGTTCCCTGAGCCTGTAGGTACCATAAATCGTTGAATCTGAAGAAATTGTTTTTGAGACAAATGGTAGAGCAGGTCCAAATAAAATACACTTTCTTATGGTCATACCCAAAATCAAGAAGTGCATGTTCCATGGCTTGTAATCCTTCATCATGTGGAATAGAGGTATATAATGCCTCTATGTCCATAGTACAAATAATTTGCTTTCTGTAAATCCGTGATGTTATTCAAATGATTAAGGAACGCTGTAGTGTCCTTCAGGCATTTTTTTCATGCGTACTATGGGCTGAAGGAATGAATCCACATATATACCCACGGCTGTAACAGGAATCAACACCTTGATACAATTGGACGGCCTGGGGGGGAGGTAGTACTCTTATGGATTTTCGGTAGGGGTAAAGCACGGGGCCCGTGGATTATCACATATAGAAAATCCTTCACATGTTTGTCAATAATCCCCATGTTAAATGCTTCCAAAATGATGGTATCTATCTCCTTTTTAATTTTAAGTGTGGGATCCCCTTGTAGTGGAGTATAATGTCTTGCTTTTAAGTTGTTTTTTTTTTCCGCTTCCATAAATAGTCTTTGTAATCCATGATAACCGTGGCCCCTCCCTTATCAGCCTTTTTAATAATAATCCCTTTAGTTTTTTTTAATTTTTGTAAAGTCCCAAACTCTTTCTTAGTTAAATTAAAGTGGCGTGGTTTGGAGTGCCATGGGAGATTTTTGACTTTCTGTTGGACTATGTTATTGAATGTTCCAATGTGGAATTGATAATATTAGGCAAATAGTAGATTTTTTTCCTAAATTGGCGTGGGGAGCTGTATTTTTATTGAAGCACATTTTAAGTTTAAGGTTTCTCATAATTTAAACCATTCCTTTTGAAAATCAAATAGGCTCCCTATATGAGTGGGGACAAATCCAGACTTTATTAATAAGTGACTCTTCTTCTTTGGAGAAAGTATGTTTGGAGATATTAACCAGCAGTGATTTTTATCATAAGGTATACAGGAAAAACAGATTGTACAGTACCTGGGGTTATTTCTTGGATCGGTCCTGCCAGCTGGACCTTGCCTTCCTCTGTCTCTTTGCTCGTGGCTTCTCCGGATCTTCTTCTGTTTCCTTTGTGCCTTGCTGGTTGTGTGCTGACGGCTGTAGGTAAAAAATCACTCCGTGTGCTGTCCGTGGAGCAGGAGCTGTCTCTTTTACAGATGAGGAGTTTCCGCGGCGTCTTTGATCCCCGCGCACTGCTGTAAGGTCCCGTTTCCTTAGTAACGCGATCACGCTTTCCGCTGCCACGAGGGTTCCGGCGTTCGCGTCTCCTCCTTTGCCCAGCTGTAAACTCTCTTTAACTCGTATTCCTTCGTGTCCCGACGGAATTTATCGAGTTTCCTTTGGATCAGGTCGGCTTTAATGTCGGCAATGAGGTTGGTCAATTGTTGTTGTATTTCAGAGAGTTGTTCCACAGATACCAGGGTTTTGGAGTTCTTGTTCAGTACTATGGATATCTTGTCTCACTTTTTGTATAGCTCGCTGAAGTGTTCTATTGTAAGGTAAATCAGGTCTATACTGAATTTATTTAGTATTAAGTACCACTTATCTTTGTAATCTGGATCATCTTGACATAAAATGGGATGAAGATTTACTCTGAGTCCTCGGGGATGCGCTCTGCAATGGCGTATTCTCGTAGAGCCGTGATGTGCAAATGGAGGTTAATTTCCCTTCTCCTTAAGGCTTCCAATCTATTCTTGCAGTCCCTTTCTGAGGTACTCAGGGGAATGGCTTCCACATCAGTAAGTAATCCCAGTATTCTTTTTTCCTCCGCTTCGGAGTATGCCAAAGTTTTGGCTTTTTCAGTGGTCGTTTTGGCAATATCTGTGAATGACATCACTGACGATGGGGTAGGTGCAACACGGATGGAGTAAATAGAATCCAAGTATATATGAGTGTCCCATATGCACAGTAATCCCCAGGTGGGTGCAAAAATGTCCAAATTCCCTTACTCCACAGGAAATAAATCAGTGTATAAATGCAAGGTGGACTGCACTCCAAAAAAGAACGTGTTTATTCAAAGCCAACATCAAAACAACAAAATGCGACGTTTCGAGGGATCCACCCCCTTCATCAGGTGATGTGAGCAACACAATGTGGGTTTAATATACCAAGTGTAAATGTAAAGACACACCCCCTTGAGGGTGTGTACAACACAGTCCAAAAGTCATGTGATAATAAAAATACTTAAATATGAATAAAAGTGTAAAAATACAATATTGCATGGGCTATTAAAAAGCCCTATAACGTGTAAGTGCATACTGTAATACATGACTAAAAGTGATAAAATCATCTAGATCCCCATAAAAATACATACGATGTATCAGAGATATAACAATGTGGAAAGTGCCGACATAGTGCATTAAGAATATATAGACATATACAAATACAAATATTAAAATCAGGACATGAAGAATTCTTATCTGATGTCATTGTTTCAACTACAGGAAAGTCCCAAAGGCATAAGTGTCTGCTGGCAATGTTGCAAGTCCATATTCATATTAGAAACAATCCACTATGGCGTAGAAAGGCAGACAGAAATGAAACATGAGCATAACTGTGTTGCAAGACCACAAGTAATGTAACATAATGAATGAAACGATTCCAGAAACAAGCATGTATCAAAATCACAATTACAGAAAAGCAGACCAATAGGAACATATCCCTGCCGTAACTGTCAGGCCTGCAATGCCATTATAGCAGGCAAAAGCATCTCACATCCCCTGAAAGGGAATGAAATTAAACTTAGGGATTATGCTACCTGCAGAACTAATAATGTTATTTACCTCTTGAATCCCATGCGGCAAGGCATATGTAGGTAAAACTAAAAGAGAGGCACGGCTCAGGATTGGGGAACCAAACGTGACATCACTAATTATGATGGCACAGAGGGAACGAAAAGATTTGAACCATCAGTGAGTAACACTTTCATATCAACAGACATAGAGCCTCGCAACTGAGATGGCTTGTATTGAAGTAGTTAATAAAGACCAAGGGGTGGAGACCAAAACTTAAACTCCTACAAAGGAATGTTTCTGGACCCATAAGCTTCAAACATTGTCTCCCCATGGGCTAAATGAGGAAATAAATTGGTCTGCTTTTCTGTAATTGTGATTTTGATACATGCTTTGTTTTCTGGACATCGTTTCATTCATTATTGTTACATTACTTGTGGTCTTGCACCACAGTTTATGCTCATTGTTTCATTTCTCTGTCTGCCTTCTACGCCATCTAGTGGATTGTTTCTAATATGAATATGGACTTGCAACATTGCCAGCAGACACTTATGCCTTTGGGACTTTCCTGTAGTTGAAACAATGACATCAGATAAACTTCTTCATGTCCTGATTTAATATTTGTATTTGTATATGTCTATATATCTTAATGCACTATGTCGGCACTTTCCACATTGTTATATCTCTGATACATCGTATGTATTTTATGGGGCATCTAGATGATTTTTAATCACTTTTAGTCATGTATTACAGTATGCACTTCACACGTTATTAGGGCTTTTAATTAGCCCATGCAATATTGTATTTTTTTACACTTTTATTCATATTTAGTATTTTTATTATCACATGACTTTTGGACTTGTGTTTGTACACACCTCAAGGGGGTGGTCTTTACATTTACACTTGGCTATTTAAACCCACATTGTGTTGCTCACATCACCTGATGAAGGGGGTGTATCCCTCGAAACGTCGCATTTTTGTTTTTTGATGTTTGGCTTTGGACCCTTTGTAGTGGAGTATAATGTTCTTGCTTATTAAGTTGTTTTCCGCTTCCAATAAATAGTTTGTAATCCATGAAACCGTGGCCCCTCCCTTATCAGCCTTTTTAATAATAATCCTTTAGTTTTTTTAATTTTTGTAAGTCCCAAACTCTTTCTTAGTTAAATTAAAGTGGCGTGGTTTGGAGTGCCATGGGAGATTTTTGACTTTCTGTTGGACTAGTGTATTGAATGTATCCAATGTGGAATTGATAATATAGGCAAATAGGTAGATTTTTTCCAAATTGGCGTGGGGGAGCTGTATTTTTATTGAAGCACATTTTAAGTTTAAGGTTTCTCATAAATTAAACCATTCCTTTGAAAATCAATAGGCTCCTATATGAGTGGGGACAATCCCAGACTTTATTAATAAGTGACTCTTCTTCTTTGGAGAAAGTAGTTTGGAGATATTAACCAGCCGTGAATTTTTATCATAAGGTATACAGAGAAACAGATTGTACAGTACCTGGGGTTATTTCTGGATCGAGTCCTGCAGCTGGACCTTGCCTTCCTCTGTCTCTTTGCTCGCTGGCTTCTCTCGGATCTTCTTTTGTTTCTTTGTGCCTTGCTGGTGTGTGCTGACGGGCTGTAGGTAAAAAACACTCCGTGTGCTGTCCGTGGAGCAGGAGCTGTCTCTTTCTACAGATGAGGAGGTTCCGCGGCGTCTTTGATCCCCGGCACTGCTGTAAGGTCCCGTTTCCTTAGTAACGCGATCACGCTTTCCGCTGCCACGAGGGTTCCGGCGTTCGCGTTCTCCTTTGCCCAGCTGTAAACTCTCTTTAACTCGTAGTCCTTGCGGTCCCGACGGAATTTATGAGTTTCCTTTGGATCAGGTCGGCTTTAATGTCGGCAATGAGGTTGGTCAATTGTTGTTGTATTTCGAGAGTTGTTCCCCAGATACAGGGTTTGGAGTTCTTGTCAGTACTATGGATATCTTGTCTCACTTTTTGTATAGCTCGCTGAGGTGTTCTATTGTAAGGTAAATCAGGTCTATACTGCATTTATTTAGTATTAAGTACCACTTATCTTTGTAATCTGGATCACTTGACAAAAATGGATGAAGATTTACTCTGAGTCCTCTGGGGATGCGCTCTGCAATGGCGTATTCTCGTAGAGCCGTGATGTGCAAATGGAGGTTAATTTCCCTTCTCCTTAAGGCTTCCAATCTATTCTTGCAGTCCCTTTCTGAGGTATCAGGGGAATGGCTTCCACATCAGTAAGTAATCCCAGTATTCTTTTTTTCTCCGCTTCGGAGTATGCCAAAGTTTGGCTTTTCAGTGGTCGTTTTGGCAATATCTGTGAATGACATCACTAGACGATGGGGTAGGTGCAACACGGATGGAGTAATAGAATCCAGTATATATGAGTGTCCCATAGCACACTAATCCCCAGGTGGGTGCAAAAGTCCAAATTCCCTTATCCCACAGGGAAATAAATCAGTAATATAAATGCACAGGTGGACTGCACTCCAAAAAAGAACGTGTTTATTCAAAGCCAAACATCAAAAACAAAAATGCGACGTTTCGAGGGATACACCCCCTTCATCAGGTGATGTGAGCAACACAATGTGGGTTTAAATAGCCAAGTGTAAATGTAAAGACCACCCCCTTGAGGTGTGTACAAACACAAGTCCAAAAGCATGTGATAATAAAAATACTAAATATGAATAAAGTGTAAAAATACAATATTGCATGGGCTAATTAAAAGCCCTAATAACGTGTGAAGTGGCATACTGTAATACATGACTAAAAGTGATAAAAAATCATCTAGATGCCCCATAAAATACATACGATGTATCAGAGATATAACAAGTGGAAAGTGCCGACATAGTGCATTAAGATATATAGACATATACAAATACAAATATTAAAATCAGGACATGAAGAAGTTCTTATCTGATGTCATTGTTTCAACTACAGGAAAGTCCCAAAGGCATAAGTGTCTGCTGGCAATGTTGCAAGTCCATATTCATATTAGAAACAATCCACTAGATGGCGTAGAAAGGCAGACAGAGAAATGAAACAATGAGCATAAACTGTGTGCAAGACCACAAGTAATGTAACAATAATGAATGAAACGATGTCCAGAAAACAAAGCATGTATCAAAATCACAATTACAGAAAAGCAGACCAATTATTTCCTCATTTGCCCATGGGGAGACAATGTTTGAAGCTTATGGGTCCAGAAACATTCCCTTTGTAGGAGTTTAAGTTTTGGTCTCCACCCCTTGGTTCTTTATTAACTACTTCTAATACAAGCCATCTCAGTTGCGAGGCTCTATGTCTGTTGATATGAAAGTGCTTACTCACTGATGGTTCAATCTTTTCGTTCCCTCTGTGCCATCATAATTAGTGATGTCACGTTTGTGTTCCCCAATCCTGAGCCGTGCCTCTCTTTTAGTTTTACTACATATGCCTTGCCGCATGGGGATTCAAGAGGTAAATAACATTATTAGTTCTGCAGGTAGCATAATCCCTAAGTTTAATTTCATTCCCTTTCAGGGGATGGGTAGATGCTTTTGCCTGCTATAATGGCATTGCAGGCCTGACAGTTACGGCAGGGATATGTTCTATTGGTCGCTTTTCTGTAATTGTGATTTTGATACATGCTTGTTTTCGGAATCGTTTCATTCATTATGTTACATTACTTGTGGTCTTGCAACACAGTTATGCTCATGTTTCATTTCTGTCTGCCTTTTACGCCATAGTGGATTGTTTCTAATATGAATAGGACTTGCAACATTGCCAGCAGACACTTATGCCTTTGGGACTTTCCTGTAGTTGAAACAATGACATCAGATAAGAATTCTTCATGTCTGATTTAATATTTGTATTTGTATATGTCTATATATTCTTAATGCACTATGTCGGCACTTTCCACATTGTTATATCTCTGATACATCGTATGTATTTTTATGGGGATCTAGATGATTTATCACTTTTAGTCATGTATTACAGTATGCACTTCACGTTATAGGGCTTTTAATTAGCCCATGCAATATTTGTATTTTTACACTTTTATTCATATTTAAGTATTTTTATTATCACATGACTTTTGGACTGTGTTTGTACACACCCTCAAGGGGGTGTGTCTTACATTTACACTTGGTATTAAACCCACATTGTGTTGCTCACATCACCTGATGAAGGGGGTGTATCCTGAAACGTCGCATTTTGTTGTTTTGATGTGGCTTTGAATAAACACGTTCTTTTTTGGAGTGCAGTCCACCTTGCATTTATACACTGATTTATTTCCTGTGGAGTAAGGGAATTTGGACATTTTTGCACCCCCCTGGGGATACTGTGCATATGGGACACTCATATATACTTGGATTCTATTTACTCCATCCGTGTTGCACCTACCCCATCGTCAGTGATGTCATTCACAGATATTGCCAAAACGACCACTGAAAAAGCCAAAACTTTGGCATACTCCGAAGCGGAGAAAAAAAATACTGGGATTACTTACTGATGTGGAAGCCATTCCCCTGAGTACTCAGAAAGGGACGCAAGAATAGATTGGAAGCCTTAAGGGAAGGGAAATTAACCTCCATTTGCACATCACGGCTCTACGAGAATACGCCATTGCAGAGCGCATCCCCCGAGGACTCAGAGTAAATCTTCATCCCATTTTATGTCAAGATGATCCAGATTACAAAGATAAGTGGTACTTAATACTAAATAAATTCAGTATAGACCTGATTTACCTTACAATAGAACACTTCAGCGAGCTATACAAAAAGTGAGACAAGATATCCATAGTACTGAACAAGAACTCCAAAACCCTGGTATCTGTGGAACAACTCTCTGAAATACAACAACAATTGACCAACCTCATTGCCGCATTAAAGCCGACCTGATCCAAAGGAAACTCGATAAATTCCGTCGGGACACGAAGGATACGAGTTAAAGAGAGTTTACAGCTGGGCAAAGGAGAGACGCGAACGCCGGAACCCTCGTGGCAGCGGAAAGCGTGATCGCGTTACTAAGGAAACGGGACCTACAGCAGTGCCGGGGATCAAAGACGCCGCGGAAACTCCTCATCTGTAAAAGAGACAGCTCCTGCTCCACGGACAGCACACGGAGTGATTTTTTACCTACAGCCGTCAGCAACACACCAGAAGGCACAAAGGAAACAGAAGAAGATCCGGAGAAGCCACGAGCAAAGAGACAGAGGAAGGCAAGGTCCAGCTGGCAGGACCCGATCCAAGAAATAACCCCAGGTACTGTACAATCTGTTTTTCCTGTATACCTTATGATAAAAATCACTGCTGGTTAATATCTCCAAACATACTTTCTCCAAGAAGAAGAGTCACTTATTAATAAGTCTGGGATTTGTCCCCACTCATATAGGGAGCCTATTTGATTTTCAAAAGGAATGGTTTAAATTATGAGAAACCTTAAACTTAAAATGTGCTTCAATAAAAATACAGCTCCCCACGCCAATTTAGGAAAAAATCTACCTATTTGCCTAATATATCAATTCCACATTGGAACATTCAATAACATAGTCCAACAGAAAGTCAAAAATCTCCCATGGCACTCCAAACCACGCCACTTTAATTTAACTAAGAAAGAGTTTGGGACTTTACAAAAATTAAAAAAAACTAAAGGGATTATTATTAAAAAGGCGATAAGGGAGGGGCCACGGTTTCATGGATTACAAAGACTATTTATTGGAAGCGGAAAAAACAACTTAAAAGCAAGAACATTATACTCCACTACAAGGGGATCCCACACTTAAAATTAAAAAGGAGATAGATACCATCATTTTGGAAGCATTTAACATGGGGATTATTGACAAACATGTGAAGGATTTTCTATATGTGATAATCCACGGGCCCCGTGCTTTACCCCTACCGAAAATCCATAAGAGTACTACCTCCCCCCCAGGCCGTCCAATTGTCAGGTGTTGATTCCCTGTTACAGCCGCTGGGTATATATGTGGATTCATTCCTTCAGCCCATAGTACGCATGATAAAAAATGCCTGAAGGACACTACAGCGTTCCTTAATCATTTGAATAACATCACGGATTTACAGAAAGCAAATTATTTGTACTATGGACATAGAGGCATTATATACCTCTATTCCACATGATGAAGGATTACAAGCCATGGAACATGCACTTCTTGATTTTGGGTATGACCATAAGAAAGTGTATTTTATTTGGACCTGCTACCATTTGTCTCAAAAACAATTTCTTCAGATTCAACGATTTATGGTACCTACAGGCTCAGGGAAACAGTATGGGCGCAAATTTTGCGCCAGCTTATGCTAACTTGTTTGTCACCTACTTTGAAACTCAATTATGTTTACTAATGACATGGTTAAAAACCATATACAGCACTACGTAAGATATATTGATGATGTTTTTTTCATATGGGATGGTGAACCTGCATTCTCCTTGACTTTGTCCAGTACATTAATAATGTGCACCCTACTCTGAAATTCACTATACAGTATGATTTTCACTGTGTTAATTACCTGGATGTATCAGTTCTAAAAAAGGTACAGCATAGTCACAGACCTGTATATTAAGGACACAGATAGGAAAACATGCTACTAGCTACAAGCCATCATGCCGAGTGTAAAGAAGGGATTACCACTAGTCAGTTTTTGAGGTTCGTAGAATTGTACAGGAGGATAGCCGATGTGAGCTTAGAATGGAAGAGATGAAAAAGAAATTCCTAGCACGAGGCTATGACGAACTACAACTATCCAGAGATATGGCTAGGGCTTTATCGTCCGATAGAGATTCCTGCTTAGAAAAAAAAAAAACTGCTCTGACACAGATAGGATCCATTTGTATCCACTTACCACACCCTGTCTAAAAGTATCCAGAAAAGTTAGAAATAACTGGCGGATCTTGCAATTGATCCGGAACATGGAATCCTATTTAAAAATCCCCCTCTATTCATACAAGAGAAGTAAAACCATTGGTAATGAATTGACACACACTGACTTAATGTTATCCAAAACCAGTACCCAATCATTATAGGGAGTCCTCAAATAGGAACATATCCCTGCCGTAACTGTCAGGCCTGCAATGCCATATAGCAGGCAAAAGCATCTCACATCCTGAAAGGGAATGAAATAAACTTAGGGATTATGCTACCTGCAGAACTAATAATGTTATTACTCTTGAAATGCCCATGCGGCAAGGCATATGTAGGTAAAACTAAAAGAGAGGCCAGGCTCAGGATTGGGGAACACAAACGTGACATCACTAATTATGATGGCACAGAGGGAACGAAAAGATATGAAACATCAGTGAGTAAGCACTTTCATATCAACAGACATAGAGCCTCGCAACTGAGATGGCTTGTATTAGAAGTAGTTAATAAAGAACCAAGGGGTGGAGACCAGAACTTAAAACTCCTACAAAGGGAATGTTTCTGGACCATAAGCTTCAAACATTGTTCCCCATGGGCATAATGAGGAAATAAATTGGTCTGCTTTTCTGTAATTTGATTTTGATACATGCTTTGTTTTCTGGACATCGTTTCATTCATTATTGTTACATTACTTGTGGTCTTGCAACAAAGTTATGTCATGTTTCATTTCTCTGTCTGCCTTTCTACGCCATCTAGTGGATGTGTTTATATGAATAGGACTTGCAACATTGCCAGCAGACACTTATGCCTTGGGACTTCCTGTAGTTGAAACAATGACATCAGATAAGAACTTCTTCATGTCCTGATTTTAATATTGTATTTGTATATGTCTATATATTCTTAATGCACTATGTCGGCACTTTCCACATTGTTATATCTCTGATACATCGTATGTATTTTATGGGGCATCTAGATGATTTTTATTACTTTAGTCATGTATTACAGTATGCACTTCACACGTTATTAGGGCTTTAATTAGCCCATGCAATATTTGTATTTTTACACTTTTATTCATATTTAAGTATTTTTATTATCACATGACTTTTGGACTTGTGTTTGTACACACCTCAAGGGGGTGTGTCTTTACATTACACTTGGCTATTTAAACCCACATGTGTTGCTCACATCACCTGATGAAGGGGGGGTTATCCCTCGAAACGTCGCATTTTGTTGTTTTGATGTTTGGCTTTGAATAAAAACGTTCTTTTTTGGAGTGCAGTCCCCCTTGCATTTATATTACTGATTTATTTCCCTGTGGAGTAAGGGAATTGGACATTTGCACCCACCTGGGGATTAGTGTGCATATGGGACACTCATATATACTGTTTACAATATCCCATTAATGCCTGTGAGTTCCGGCACTCTCCTGCTTGAGCTCAAACAGTAATGCCTGTGAGTTCTGTGCACGTGCATGGAAATCACAAGCATTACTGTTTGAGGCTCAAGCAGGAGAAAGTTGAGGAAATTTCAGAGGGGCGGAGATACATTCAGCAAACCAGTAACAAGATGTCAGTAACTTTCAAGGCACAAAGGTAGACTCTGGAGGGGCATAGGTAAAAAAAAAAATATATAGCAACGGTAATTTAAAGCTGCAGCTTCCAAATGAACATAACTTGATTTTACAGTGCACTTATCCTTTATGATACATCATACAACATATAAAGTAAAGTGCCACTTAGTACAAAATTACAAGAAAAATTGCTACCATATAAACATAGCTCCCACAACACGCACCTCAAACTGGTACGCTGTTGAACTGTATCTCCACAACGATCTAGGGAGAGGCCACGAACATCCCCGGTGGAACCAAACAGCCACTCGGTAAACTCAAAAGGCCTATGCGTTCCTCCCCGACTTGGCGGGCTTTGTGCTTGGACACGGAGGTAAAGTCACTTTACTTCCATTCTAAGGTTTACCTAAAAATAACTATTTGTATCCACAATTAAAGGAAAGTCACTATAGTGGCAAGGTAAACTTAATCCAAATAACCCCTTTAATACCAATTTAAGAGATATTTCAGATCTGAGATACCACTTATTGATGGTGTAAAATGACTATGAAGGAGATCATCTCCATTATATTGGGCCACCATACTGATCTTAGAATCAAACCATTAATTGGGGATCATCTTTTAATGAAATACCACATTATTGAACACGGTTCCCACTTCTCTCCAGTGTTGATTATAAGTTGAAAAAATCTATACATTTCTTTTTACCTAGCTTTTCATGTTTTTTAAAAGGATATATCTTCCCTTCCAATTATTGGCTTTATAAAAACAATTCTTTATAGAAGCTCTCTGTTCAACTGTTCATTAGCAAAGTCAGAACTCAAGGAACAGTTCGTTTACATCTTAAAAACTGGCCTATTGGTATGCCCATTATAAGGAAGAAGGATGATGACTATTTGCATCTAAAAAAGAGTTTACTCTGTATCTTTCCGATGAGTTCTTGTCAGAATTCTGGAACCCTGTTTAAAAATTTCCAAATCAAGAAAACTAACAATATCTTATTTTAAGTAAGTCGAATATTTTCTCCATTTATATTATTTCTTCAAAAAAGTAGTCAGAGAAACTAACGGCCCTTGCCAAAGCATCAGGACATCTTTACGTATTGAATCATAAATCAACCCAAGCATCAAATAGCAGAAAGAAATGGAGCCTGCCGCACTGCTGTAAATATAGATGTAGTTGCTGGGTGCTACTACCAGGTCACAGCCTGTGACAAATATCCAATAGTTCAAAAAGCAGTAGTGACACCCTTTAGTGAAAAATCCAAATAGTGTTTTATTCAACACATATGTAAAGTTTCGGTGTCACCATGACACCTTCATCAGCATCAGACTAGGGTCTGATGAAGCATCAACTAGGGTCCCATAAGGGGCTACACCGTATAATTCCCATAACCCAAGATGAAGGCCTGCATATGTCGGGCCACAAGTAGACCCCATTGCTGTACCCTTAAATTGCCTGTATAATGGCCATGGAAAACAAAGCTATTGTGGTCAGCCCAAAATTCCAGAAGCTGAATCACGAAATCTGTATAGGATTTATATGATTCCCTTGACTCATTAAGAAATGTTTAGAGGCTGGGGCCCCCAATCGTGGGGAATTGAGGATTAAAGAGCCTCTAAGTCTATTGTGCAGAGCCAAGAGGTGTTATTCACCTCCAGATTCTGAAGCCTCCTAAAAACATCATTAGAGTCCATAACAAGAGGAAAGAGTGCCTAAGAATTCTCTCAGACAATGATCCACTAGAAATGGCCAAAACCAGTTTCGTTACGTTTTCGGATTCCCGGATCTCTGGAAAATCCCGAAAATGGAAAAAAAATCGATTATTATCGAAAGTTCAAGGCTATTTTATAATTTTCAAAAATAGCCTCGAACGTTCTATAATCCTTGAAAAACGATCTGAGAAACTTTTGCATTTCCATCCTTTATCTGCCGCCTTCACTATTAACCCCTTTTGCTCTTTTGAGGTCATTAAGAACCATTTGTTCACCCGAGTTAGGCTCTAAAGTTTTTAATCTACCTTTCCATCAATTCAACAAACAGTTTAACATTCGGAAACTGACTAAGAGGAGGGAAGAACGCAATTTTCTTTGCCTGTTCTTAAAAATGGGAAATTCTGGGGAATCCTCGTATCTGGTTATTTGAAATTGTAAGTCTTCCAAAGTTAGTGCTAACATTTCATACATTATTGATGGTATTTAAATGGTAATAGTGAGATAGTACACACATACATACATATACACCTTTCCTATGTGTAATATCAAATACCCCCCCCACCACCTATTGGTAGCTTCTAAAAACTCAATGCAATCTCCTAAGAAATATAAATATATTTATATAATATATAGGGTAAATATAATTAAATAAATTAGTTTTACAAGAAAGGTAATAACAACGATAACAAATTGTGAGCTTGCTATGAGAATCTGGGGTCCCTGCTATTGGATTGATATTCATATACTTACTGTACACAGTAATTTTTATAGCAGCGCTGCGTCCACTGCTGATGGTTCTCTACCTGGCAATTAAGATATCATCATCTACATCAGAACTCTGGTAATGGTGAGGATTTTATAGTCTGGGGACATAAGTATTCTTGAATCATGTTAAGTAGTTTGCCATTTTTCTCAAGTGTAGAAAGGTTTTGTGCCATTCTCATGGAAGCAGGTAAGAGTGAAATTCTCAGTAAGTTCTAAGACAGTAGAGGATTGAATGATGACTTGAGGCTTAGAAATAGGAACTGTTTCAAAGACAAAAAAGAAAACTTTAAATGTCAGTTATGCAATATGTGCTTACCATCTCAAATATATCTTTAAAAAAAGATAGCAAAAAAAATAAAAAAATCTGAGCTTTAAATGTATTCAAACACAAACAGATCTCTCTGCACCTAAAATAACTTCATTTACTTTGGTAACAATGAGTATCACATCTGATTATAAATAACTGCCTGGGACCCCCACAGTATTCTAGACCCCGAGATTGTACAAATGTAGATAAGTGGACTCTTTCTACTAAACTGAATTTGTTGCACAAGTTGAAAGGTTTTAAAAAGTTTTCAGAGTGTGATAAATATATCAGGAGAATTCTCTTTGCTCATCCCCTGTCATTTGGAATTGACGAATATTAAAAAAACTATTTTTCTTAATTAATGCATTAAAATAAAACATGTTAATATTAAATAATATGGATTATACCATGCAACCTTAAAGTAGAAAGTAAAAAATGCTAAATAAAATGGGATATTTAGAAAAACAAACACTAAGGTATGCAGCAAACTCTTTATAAACTAAGATGACTGGCATTCTGGATGTAAGATAGTCATAGAGGATGCCGAAAAGGCAAAAAACGAATCTGTTTTTTTACTCTGAATCCTAGTCCTAGAAAATCCTAATCCTAGTAGCAGTGTCTGTAATAATATATGGGTATAAAAGAGGAATATCACTCTAGCTTACAGAGGGTATTCTACAGAAACAATTAGACAAATTTAATTAATAATGCCCCAGGTCCTGATTAAATACATTCTCGAGTCTTAATAAATCTTCAGGTTTTTTTCTATCTATCCTTATTTTTTCAGATTCAATTGAGTTTCACAATTTGCCTCTGGAAAAGCAGATGTAATATTAAAAAAAGGTTTTTCGTTTTGCAGCTTGGAACTATAGACCTGTCTAACAGCACTGGTGGGGAAAATACCGGAAAATTGTTATGGAATATATTCTGGATTTTTATCAAAAACTGATTTAAGTAGAACTACTAGGAGTAGTAATAGTAGTTACTAAAAAGAGGGGGGGGGGGGCAGAATCAATGTGCCACCTACACCAGAAATAACACTGGAGAATCTATGTTGGAAAAAGGTTGGAAGTTCCAGTAGCTGTAGTAAACAGTGCCAGAGAGCAAAGGCTAAAGCTAGCAAGATATTGTCTTGTATAAAAAGGGGTATACATTAAGGGGAGAAAAATATTTTCCTTCTTTATAAAGCACTGGTAAGAACCTCATTTGGGATATGCGGTGCAGTTTTGGAATCCAATATATAAAAGGGGCAGCTTGAAAATGGAAAGAGTTGAGAGAAGAGCAACAAGGGAATGGAGGGGCTTGACAATGCATACAGATTAGACAAGTTAGAGCTGGAGAGTGGCGATTGTGAAGGGTATAATCACTTTATGCAAATACTAAATGGGCCTATAAAAACACTCTGGAGCATTGTTCACCAAGTCACAGTGTTAATTTTGGTACTTCACTTATTCAATAGTGTGTTTTTAAGATAGTCTCCTCAAGAGACTGAAATTTTGAGATTTTTGCAATATAAAAAGGTTGTTCCTTAAACCCACTCAAAAAGACAGAAGGGCAATGCAATATGAGGTGCAGATACCTAGCTACCTACCTTGCTGCAAATACATTTGCAGCAAGGTAAGCATGATTTTGCCATTGTGCAATGAATCAGAATTTTGGATTTATTTTTGTTTTAGTTGTCCCAATAATATTGAGCTCTTAAACAAGAGCAAAGGGGTAAGATGAAATGCAATAGAGGCACAAATCACTTACTGCATTGGGATTGGCAGGTGTAAGGAGGATACAATATGATCTTTTATTGTCCTTTTGAAATCTAAATCCAACAAAATGTCCTCAGTGTGGCATTTTAAAAGCTTGATCTTATTAATAATCTACTAGAACCTTACAATCGCCCACTTATTTCATGATAGCAAAAATACTGTAAAAAAGGAGTAATACAAGGAATAGCGGGATTGTCATAGATGTAGCTTCAAAGAAGTTTTGATATCTACATCTTCTAATGAAAATTAATATTAGTCAGGAGTTTCTGAAACTGTTGATTGTGCAGGTAGCAGTATGCTCCTCTAATTACACTGTTCCCCAAGAGTTTTACTACCTACCAATTCCATTCCACAAAATGTCTTCAGTGAAGTAAACATGTGCAGACCACTCTGCAATTGTTTGTGAGTACTAAGAAGAGGGGGACCTTTAAGACTTTTTTTTTTTTTAAATTCTCCACTATTCCATATAGCACACAAATAAAATAACCATCCACAGTCAGGTTGATGGATTTTTCACCAGTAAAACTATCATCAGTGATGGAAACCTAACCTCATAGGTCCCTTCATTGACATCAAGAGATTACTAATTAAGAGAGAGCCATTTTCAAAGATCTGTATCCGGTCCTGTAGTCTGACCGCAAGTTTCCGATTATTTCTTTACCGATAGATTGCACCACTGTAACTGGTTTTCTCTTTTTAACTTGCCATTTTACTACTGGTTTATCACTGCTAGAGCTAATAGTGGAGGAGAGCAGAGCAGACTTGCCAAAAGTTCCATGTACATGGTGAAGATGATTGATGTTACTCCCTCTGAAGTCCTAAAGGTAAAGGAAAAAGCTGCAGAATGAGCTTTAAAAACGCCTGAGACTTTAATAGTATTCAAAAGTACTTTGAAGGTAATAGGATAATGAAGTAAAAAAAATTATATTTCTTGGGGAAACATAAAAAAAAGTTAAAGTTTCCAAATTATACTTTAGCTGTCTATTGTCCATGAAGATTCAAATATCAGACAACTGAAATGTAGATTAAAGTAAATAAACAAATGTAGACTAAACGGCTTTATATTTGAAATGGTTTAATGTAGGTATGTGTGATACAGTATATTGGTGATTTTGACTGGGGTTTGCTGCCCTGTTCTGTCAAGTAACAGAAAAACAAGAGAACAATAGTCAATTGTTTTGTCAGATCAGAAAGTATAACTGTATCGAATAACTTCCTAAGACTAACCAATAGTGTAAGTTCTTAAACATTTATTTTATTTCTCTATCTCTCTTTGAGCAGGCTAATCACTTGAGTTAGTATAATGATGATAGAATTAAGGTTTTGTGCTGCATTTCAGCATGAGAGAACAGAAAACACTGAAGTCTTGCTAGTGAAAGAAATCAGTGAACCGTTTCTTCAAGTCACCAAAGAAAACTCATTGTCAATTCTGGGCATTATAAAAAGCAAAAGAGTGGAGCAATATTTCAAGTGATTGCAATTGTTTAGATACAAACATGGGTTGCCAGGACAAACTAACAAAACCTTTACTTGTTAGAAAAATTTCCTTCCAAACATGGCCTGACAAAAAAAACAAAGCTACACTTAATTTGAAATACCAGCTGTGCAAAAACAAGAAAAAATGATCTGTTAAGCCATTCTGGGTAAATTGATTATATAAAGTAAAGAGAAACTATTCCAACAATATATGGCTAACCACCAGCTAATATTTTTTTGACGGACTGAATTGGTAATTTGTAAAAGCACATTTTAAGAGGCAAGTGTGAAAGCCTATAGCTTCCTAGGTTCTATGTAGAACAAGAGTTTACCTGTTCATTTGCAGGTAAACATTATTTAAGAAAAAAAATTATTGATTTTACAAGACATCTAGATTCATTTTACAGACCATTTATTGAAGAAAGACAGCAGAAATAAAGGGCATGTCCACCCCTTTTTAAAACTTTTTCTGTAATGTAGGGCTCCCTCCCCCAACCCCAAATGCCATAGTAATGGTGTCACAAAACTCCCACAATCATTACTTACATTGCCTCTCCTCCGATGTTCAGTCCCGGCCCTCTTTTACATGAAACTGCAAGAGACGGCGGACCAGCAGCCGTGTCCATGGGCTGAGAGAGCTGTACTGAACGCGGGGGAAAGAGGCAATGTAAGTAATGATCGGGGGAGTTTTGTGACAAATTACTATGGCATTGGGGTGGGGGAGGGAGCCTACACTACATAAAAGGGTATTGGAGCTAGGGGGAGGGAGAGAAACAGGGAGAGAGGGAGGGCTGCAGTGAGTATGTGCAATTCTCCCGGAGGATAGATAGGAGGCAAGAGTCCTATATGGCTCACCCAGGCTCCTGGTGGTCAGTTTTCGGACTTTGGAGGGACATTACAGGAGAACCATTTGGAGCAGGGATGTAAGGTACGGATTTTTTACACTACAAAGTGGGACCAGTAGTGGGTTAAATTATAGTTTGGGGGTGGACAGTCCTTAAACATATTTGAAAATAATTACATTTATAGTCATTCCATCTGTTCTTTTATTTTAAAACAAATGGTAAATAGTGCTGCTAATTTTCATGCAACTGAATGTCTGCGTTCATCTGGCAAACCACAGATTTTCAAATATGGACTCACGTTAGATTTAGAAATCACATCATAGGTAGCCTGAACATCGGCTCATTAGTTAGCAAGGATGTCTGGCAGCCCTGAATCTTTAAAATCAACATTAGCAAGGGGTTTGCATGTCCTTTCTCATGTCCATGGTTTCCTGGATGCTACTCTAGTTTCCTCAAAAATCAAAAGAACATATATATGGAGTGAATAGGTAATAGTATAGCTAAATTTTAAGCTCTTTAGAACAGATTAATTGCAAAACTCTATGGAATATGTTTAGCTCTATAAGTGAACTATTCCTTTATCTATTGGATTAAGAAATGGAAGGTTAAGGAGCAATGCCTTAGCTCTGTTCTTCAATCAATTTTCAAGAGCCAGGAATAAAGGTGTAATCCACTGCGCCGCACGCACTGACAGGTCCCGACTGCTTCCTGTTACAGTTTAACTTAAGCTCACATGCACATTAAGGAATATTGATGAAAATTGATTGAAGAACGGAAGCTTAAGGAGCATGCCTTACCTCCTGTTCTTCAATCAATGCATTTAAGGAAAAGTTCATTTTCCAGTGAACTATTCCTTTAAGGACTAGATACACCTTGCTGTGTAAAGATATTACAAGATGATAAATGTGCTTTCATTACATCATGAAATACAAGGTGACTTTTATATCCTTATATTCACAGTAAGGGTTTACTCTGTCGTTCTTGATTATGGATGCTTCTAGATCTGAGATTACTTTGTGTATGCAGTAAAATGTCCCTTTCTCCAGTAAAACGACAGTAAGCATAAACTTTCACCACTTGATAAATAATACAATTTCAGCCTTATTTACTGAGAAATTGTGAAGAATTTTTAAAAAATCAAGCATGACAGTAAACAAACTTCTGTAGAGTTCAGACGTCCTATACATTAATAGTTCTAGAAAGAAAAAACATCCACATTGCTGGAAAAACCATTGTTTTACTTTATCAAAATTTTACAAACAGACTTTTTCCCCATATCAAACATTTATTACAATTGAACACAATACAGTAATATAAGTTATAATATATAAATAATATTAAATATATATATAAATATAATAAAATAACACCAACACACACACACACATACACATACAGATATATATATATATATATAATATATATATAATATAATATTATTATATTATTATTATTATTATTATTTATTTCATATATAAGACTTCAAACTGTAAAACCATATTGTAATTATAGAATTAAAGAGTAGTGCCATAACAGTTGTGCAGTATAAGAATATATAAGTATCCATACAACTTCTCTTTATTTCTTCTAACAGCTAATCATTTTTGTGCTTCTGGTATCTAAACCAACATATATTATTGATACTGTGATGTAAATTAGATGAAAAAGTTAACTTTTCTATGATAACATAGTGAGTACAAACAATGTAGAAATTCCCCTGCATGGTATGTAGTAAATTAATTGAGTCTTAATTACACACAATTGCACAGAATAACAATATTCATTTAAAACCCCCATTAACAAACCTGTCCAAGTTACTGTAAATTTTACAAGATAATACGGAGCGATTTTCCCTTAAATGTGAATTGATTTCCCTAGCAAAACAGTAGAATAGAAATTACCTGTTTGGATGCCAAGAAGATATGTAAAATGAAGCAAAGTAAGGGAGCTAAAAAGACTTAAGTAGCCTCTTGTTCTGTCTTCATTTTAGGTTTAGTTTAGATTCCCCCTGCAGACAATTAGCATGTTTTGTCCAATCTGGGCACGTCCCTTTAAACTGCTAGGAGATTTGCTGCCACAACTACAGATGTCTGCCAACATCCCTTTGAATAGAGACAGCTCTGTCTTGTACATGTTTTCTACGAAATTGAATTGCGCCCCCCCCCCCCCCCCCCACCCCCCCCCCCCACCCCACCACCACCACCCAGCAAGAAACACTTTTGGGGTTAAGACATAATTGCATTAATATGCAATGCTAAATAATAAAATAAATAAAACAACATTTCCCCAAATACTAGAATGTTGGTTTGTTGAAAAAAATATTGCAAAAAAAGCAGCTACCAGATATATATCACTAGACATTAAGCCCGTACCATAACAGGCGCTAGAAGCCCAGAGTGCCCCTTAGTGCCCCAAGGCCATACTCCCTCCTCCATGTCAAGGCCACAGTCCCCACTTAGTGTCCCCAAGGCCAGACTCCCCTCAGTGTCCAAGGCCAGAGTCCCCCCTCTGTCCCAAATCCAGAGTCCCCCCTCTATCCCAAATTCAGGGTCCCTCTCCTGTCCCAAATTCAGGTCCCTTTCTGTCCCAAATTCAGGGCCTCCCTCTGTCCTAAATCCAGCCCCCCTTCTATCCCAAATCCAGGGTTACCCCTCTGTCCTAAATACAGACCCCCCTATCCCAAATACAGGGTCCCCCCTCTGTCCCAAATTTCCCCCCCCTGTCCCAAATCCAGGGTCAACCCCTCTGTCCCAAACCAGGGCCCATTCTGTCCCAAACACTCCCCCCCCCTCTGTCCCAAAAACAGGACCCCCACTCTGTCCCAAATACAGCGCCCCCCCCCTCTGTCCCAAGCAACCTTTCCTGTGGTCTGTGTAATTGCTGTGTTCTGCCTCGTGTGGTGTTTCCTAGTAGACACAGTAGTTAGGCTTTATAATATAGGATGAATATACCAACTACATCTTTCACAGCAGCAGTGAATGTGTCATAACAAGAAGTGGTTAAAATTATTAGAATATTGAACTACAGTCCCAGCATCCCTTGCTGAAAAAGTCACTTAAGAAATGTAAAAACTGCATTTTCCAGAGTAATGAAATGTAACACTACTAAAAAAAAAGGAGGTGAAAAAAAAGAATTATTTTAGTTAATTGGGTAAATTACAGATCCTAGCATTCCTTACCACCTGGCTAAAGGATGATCTTTTTACTTATTTTGTTGCGGTTTTAATTAACGTTGGCTTAAAAGGTTGTACATTTAAGTCTACATACCTTACCAGATGTCTCAACAAAATATCTGGTAAATATATATAATATTATTAAATAAATATACTATATTATATATATATATAATATCAGACAAATGGTAGGCACACAACAAAGTAGGTATAAAGAGATTACACACCTGTGTGCTACTAAAGATAAGTTATACAGTCCATATAAAGTTTAGTGCACTCAGGGTAATTTTCAAAGATTATTAAACTTTATATGGACTATATATATATATCATCATTGATGGCGTGATGCAAGTTTGAATAAAAATTCTTTACTGAAGACCCAGGAGTGCTCCGGTTACTTGACTTTACATATTTACATATAGAGCGGAGTGTGCCTCGTACCCTCTCTAACTAATATATATTATATATATATATATATATATATATTTATATTATTATATATAACCTAGAGAGAAACGGAGGCACTCGCAGGGCTTCACAAAAGCATACGTGTTTATTTGGACATGGTGGTTGACATGTTTCCGCCCGTCAATGGGGCCGTCTTCAGACATCTGAGGATTGTGCAACAATAGTTTAAATGCCTAAAACATCCAATCCGTGAGACTGCATAGATGTGAGTCATAAGTGCAATTGTGACAATGGCCAATCGGAACAGAGAGGTGGTAGTCCAAAGGCCATGAGGAAGGGGTGTGTCGGAATAACGTCATGCAGGGAAAACGAGCCGTAACTCGTCCAATTAGAAAGCAACAAAGTATCCAAATGTAATATCGTGCCAGATAACACACCTGGAGCAGTAAGAATGGACATAAAGGACACACCACAGTGTACTAAAGTGATAAGTGCTAACGCGATAAATACATAAAACAGATAAAAAAAGCATCTATGAGGGACTCTACTGAAGTTGTAAAAACAACAGTGGCTCAAAGCACAGTGGGGACACTTAAAGAATATTACAAATACGATAGACTAAAGTTAATTAACACTAAGAGCACTAATGGATGACACACATTCATTGGGACTGAGAGTATATAATATAGATAAATAAATGTGAGAAACGCTGAAGGTTACCAACAATCGGCAATTCAATAGCTTATGGATGGCCGTATACTAATGGGATCAAATAGGAGATGTATGCATTATTAATCAATAACGGAACCCTGGGTATGTATGGAGACTGAGCGTCAAATGACTAAAAGACTGCTAATAAGTGAGCAACGTGTTGCTTATTAAAAGTGGGGCTCTGAGGGGGAAATAATCAGGGGTCAACAGACAGGTCGGCAAACTCGTTATGAGAGCCACAGCGTTGAGCTTAATAGAGCAAATCAAAGCACAGATATTTAAAGTTCATAAAAAACATGTGTAAAGACCACTGTTCATTAAGGCCACGTGGTGTTAAAGTTCCAGTTGGTGTATCATTTGGCTTCACGTCTCAGAAGTATCTTCTCAGTATCATCTTTTTGTATCCTACTGACAGGTAGACCATCTATGATCATCCATCGCAAACTGCTAATGAAATGATTGAAAGACTACAGGCTTGGCCACAGCCATATGCCGTATTTGCTCTGGAGATTTCTATCCTTGTCAGCTAAAACTTGTCTAATGGACATACGGTGGTTGGCCATGCGTTCCTTGAAAGTGGTCGAGGTTTTTCCTATATAATACATGCCACTGGGCATGTGATGTAATATATAATATTGCGGCTGGTACATGTATAATGTCCCTTGATTTTGATACGTTTGCCTGTATGTGGAGGTGGAATGAGGTCCCTGATAACATCCCATTGCAGGTGGTGCAATTGGGCACCTATATATAATATATATAATATATATATATTATATATATAAACCAAGTGGGTGGCACTCAACCTTATAGGATAAATCACCTGGGTGCTTCCTGTTGATAAAAAATGACAATAAACAAAGATATAGGAGCACTCCTAGGAATTTCAATGAAGTTTATTTCAACACATTGAAATTCCTAGGAGTGCTCCATATCTTTGTATATATATATATATATATTATATATATTATATATATATATATTATCGGAACGCACAGCACACAGGATTTGCTTCTATAATTTATTAGTGTATCCGCATCAAACGGTTTCGGGGAATACCAATCCCCTTCTTTAGGAAATCGTTGATACAGATAATTGATTATATGTTATCAATGGTTGCCAGAAGAAGGGGATTGGTATTCCTGAAACGTTGCTTTGTTCGAGTTGGAGTGCTGTTATCTTTCTACATATATATATAAAAAAAGGCCATCGGCCAGAATGCCACCAATAAATATACAGTTCAAGACGTCACAACACTCCACTGTATGTTGCATATTTTTTAATCTTAAGTTTAAGGTTTCTCATAAATTTAAACCATTCCTTTTGAAAATCAAATAAGCTCCCTATATGAGTGGGGACAAATCCCAGACCTTTATTAATAAGTGACTCTTCTTCTTTGGAGAAAGTATGTTTGGAGATATTAACCAGCAGTGAATTTTTATCAAAAGGTATACAGGAAGAAACAGATTGTACAGTACCTGGGGTTATTTCTTGGATCGAGTCCTGCCAGCTGGACCTTGCCTTCCTCTGTCTCTTTGCTCGCTGGCTTCTCCGGATCTTCTTCTGTTTCCTTTGTGCCTTGCTGGTGTGTGCTGACGGGCTGTAGGTAAAAAATCACTCCGTGTGCTGTCCGTGGAGCAGGAGCTGTCTCTTTCTTCAGATGAGGAGTTTCCGCGGCGTCTTTGATCCCCGGCACTGCTGTAAGGTCCCGTTTCCTTGGTAACGCGATCACGCTTTCCGCTGCCACGAGGGTTCCGGCGTTCGCGTCTCTCCTTTGCCCAGCTGTAAACTCTCTTTAACTCGTAGTCCTTCGTGTCCCGACGGAATTTATCGAGTTTCCTTTGGATCAGGTTGGCTTTAATGTCGGCAATGAGGTTGGTCAATTGTTGTTGTATTTCAGAGAGTTGTTCCACAGATACCAGGGTTTGGAGTTCTTGTTCAGTACTATGGATATCTTGTCTCACTTTTTGTATAGCTCGCTGAAGGTGTTCTATTGTAAGGTAAATCAGGTCTATACTGCATTTATTTAGTATTAAGTACCACTTATCTTTGTAATCTGGATCATCTTGACATAAAATGGGATGAAGATTTACTCTGAGTCCTCTGGGGATGCGCTCTGCAATGGCGTATTCTCGTAGAGCCGTGATGTGCAAATGGAGGTTAATTTCCCTTCTCCTTAAGGCTTCCAATCTATTCTTGCAGTCCCTTTCTGAGGTACTCAGGGGAATGGCTTCCACATCAGTAAGTAATCCCAGTATTCTTTTTTTCTCCGCTTCGGAGTATGCCAAAGTTTTGGCTTTTTCAGTGGTCGTTTTGGCAATATCTGTGAATGACATCACTAGACGATGGGGTAGGTGCAACACGGATGGAGTAAATAGAATCCAAGTATATATGAGTGTCCCATATGCACAGTAATCCCCAGGTGGGTGCAAAAATGTCCAAATTCCCTTACTCCACAGGGAAATAAATCAGTGATATAAATGCAAGGTGGACTGCACTCCAAAAAAGAACGTGTTTATTCAAGGGGATCCCACACTTAAAATTAAAAAGGAGATAGATACCATCATTTTGGAAGCATTTAACATGGGGATTATTGACAAACATGTGAAGGATTTTCTTATATGTGATAATCCACGGGCCCCCGTGCTTTACCTCCTACCGAAAATCCATAAGAGTACTACCTCCCCCCCAGGCCGTCCAATTGTATCAGGTGTTGATTCCCTGTTACAGCCGCTGGGTATATATGTGGATTCATTCCTTCAGCCCATAGTACGCATTGATAAAAAATGCCTGAAGGACACTACAGCGTTCCTTAATCATTTGAATAACATCACGGATTTTACAGAAAGCAAATTATTATGTACTATGGACATAGAGGCATTATATACCTCTATTCCACATGATGAAGGATTACAAGCCATGGAACATGCACTTCTTGATTTTGGGTATGACCATAAGAAAGTGTATTTTATTCTGGACCTGCTTACCATTTGTCTCAAAAACAATTTCTTCAGATTCAACGATTTATGGTACCTACAGGCTCAGGGAACCAGTATGGGCGCAAATTTTGCGCCAGCTTATGCTAACTTGTTTGTCACCTACTTTGAAACTCAATTTATGTTTACTAATGACATGTTTAAAAACCATATACAGCACTACGTAAGATATATTGATGATGTGTTTTTCATATGGGATGGTGAACCTGCATTACTCCTTGACTTTGTCCAGTACATTAATAATGTGCACCCTACTCTGAAATTCACTATACAGTATGATTTTCACTGTGTTAATTACCTGGATGTATCAGTTTCTAAAAAAGGTAACAGCATAGTCACAGACCTGTATATTAAGGACACAGATAGGAATAACATGCTACTAGCTACAAGCCATCATGCCGAGAGTGTAAAGAAGGGATTACCACTAAGTCAGTTTTTGAGAGTTCGTAGAATTGTACAGGAGGATAGCCGATGTGAGCTTAGAATGGAAGAGATGAAAAAGAAATTCCTAGCACGAGGCTATGACGAACTACAACTATCCAGAGATATGGCTAGGGCTTTATCGTCCGATAGAGATTCCCTGCTTAGAAAAGAAAAAAACTGCTCTGACACAGATAGGATTCCATTTGTATCCACTTACCACACCCTGTCTAAAAGTATCCAGAAAATTGTTAGAAATAACTGGCGGATCTTGCAATCTGATCCGGAACATGGAATCCTATTTAAAAATCCCCCTCTATTCTCATACAAGAGAAGTAAAACCATTGGTAATGAATTGACACACACTGACTTAATGTTATCCAAAACCAGTACCCAATCATTTATAGGGAGTCCTCAAATAGGAACATATCCCTGCCGTAACTGTCAGGCCTGCAATGCCATTATAGCAGGCAAAAGCATCTCACATCCCCTGAAAGGGAATGAAATTAAACTTAGGGATTATGCTACCTGCAGAACTAATAATGTTATTTACCTCTTGAAATGCCCATGCGGCAAGGCATATGTAGGTAAAACTAAAAGAGAGGCACGGCTCAGGATTGGGGAACACAAACGTGACATCACTAATTATGATGGCACAGAGGGAACGAAAAGATATGAAACATCAGTGAGTAAGCACTTTCATATCAACAGACATAGAGCCTCGCAACTGAGATGGCTTGTATTAGAAGTAGTTAATAAAGAACCAAGGGGTGGAGACCAGAACTTAAAACTCCTACAAAGGGAATGTTTCTGGACCCATAAGCTTCAAACATTGTCTCCCCATGGGCTAAATGAGGAAATAAATTGGTCAGCTTTTCTGTAATTATGATTTTGATACATGCTTTGTTTTCTGGACATCGTTTCATTCATTATTGTTACATTACTTGTGGTCTTGCAACACAGTTATGCTCATTGTTTCATTTCTCTGTCTGCCTTTCTACGCCATCTAGTGGATTGTTTCTAATATGAATATGGACTTGCAACATTGCCAGCAGACACTTATGCCTTTGGGACTTTCCTGTAGTTGAAACAATGACATCAGATAAGAACTTCTTCATGTCCTGATTTTTATATTTGTATTTTTATATGTCTATATATTCTTAATGCACTATGTCGGCACTTTCCACATTGTTATATCTCTGATACATCTTATGTATTTTATGGGGCATCTAGATGATTTTTATCACTTTTAGTCATGTATTACAGTATGCACTTCACACTTTATTAGGGCTTTTAATGAGCCCATGCAATATTTGTATTTTTACACTTTTATTCATATTTAAGTATTTTTATTATCACATGACTTTTGGACTTGTGTTTGTACACACCCCCAAGGGGGTGTGTCTTTACATTTACACTTGGCTATTTAAACCCACATTGTGTTGCTCACATCACCTGATGAAGGGGGTGTATCCCTCGAAACGTCGCATTTTTGTTGTTTTGATGTTTGGCTTTAAATAAACACGTTCTTTTTTGGAGTGCAGTCCACCTTGCATTTATTACTGATTTATTTCCCTGTGGAGTAAGGGAATTTGGACATTTTTGCACCCACCTGGGGATTAGTGTGCATATGGGACACTCATATATACTTGTTTTACAATATCCCATTAATGCCTGTGAGTTCCGTGCACTCTCCTGCTTGAGCCTCAAACAGTAATGCCTGTGAGTTCTGTGCACGTGCATGGAAATCACAAGCATTACTGTTTGAGGCTCAAGCAGGAGAAAGTTGAGGAAATTTCAGAGGGGCGGAGCTTAACATTCAGCAAACCAGTAACAAGATGTCAGTAACTTTCAAGGCACAAAGGTAGACTCTGGAGGGGCATAGGTAAAAAAAAAAATATATAGCAACGGTAATTTTAAAGCTGCAGCTTCCAAATGAACATAACTTGATTTTACAGTGCACTTATCCTTTAATGCTATACAATCATACAACATATAAAGATAAAGTGCCACTTAGTACAAAATTACAAGAAAAATTGCTACCATATAAACATAGCTCCCATCAACACGCATCCTCAAACTGGTACGCTGTTGAACTGTATCTCCACAACGATCTAGGGAGAGGCCACGAACATCCCCGGTGGAACCAAACAGCCACTCGGTAAACTCAAAAGGCCTATGCGTTCCTCCCCGACTTGGCGGGGCTTTGTGCTTGGACACGGAGGTAAAGTCACTCTTACTTCCATTCTAAGGTTTACCTAAAAATTAACTATTTGTATCCACAATTAAAGGAAAGTCACTATAGTGGCAAGGTAAACTTAATCCAAATAACCCCTTTAATACCAATTTAAGAGATATTTCAGATTCTGAGATACCACTTATTGATGGTGTAAAATGACTATGAAGGAGATCATCTCCATTATATTGGGCCACCATACTGATCTTAGAATCAAACCATTAATTGGGGATCATCTTTTAATGAAATACACCATTTATTGAACCAGGTTCCCACTTCTCTCCAGTGTTGATTATAAGTTGAAAAAATCTAATACATTCCTTTTTACCTAGCTTTTCATGTTTTTTAAAAAGGATATATCTTCCCTTCCAATTATTGGCTTTATAAAAACAATTCTTTATAGAAGCTCTCTGTTCAACTGCTTCATTAGCAAAGTCAGAACTCAAGGAACAGTTCCGTTTACATCTTAAAAACTGGCCTATTGGTATGCCCATTATCAAGGAAGAAGGATGATGACTATTTGCATCTAAAAAAGAGTTTACTCCTGTATCTTTCCGATGAGTTCTTGTCAGAATTCTGGAACCCTGTTTAAAAATTTCCAAATCAAGAAAACTAACAATATCTTTATTTTAAGTAAGTCGAATATTTCTCTCATTTATATTTATTTTCTTCAAAAAAGTAGTCAGAGAAACTAACGGCCCTTGCCAAAGCATCAGGACATCTTTCACGTATTGAATCCATAAATCAACCCAAGCATCAACTAGCAGAAAGAAATGGAGCCTGCCGCACTGCTGTAAATATAGATGTAGTTGCTGGGTGCTACTACCAGGTCACAGCCTGTGACAAATATCCAATAGTTCAAAAAGCAGTAGTGCACACCTTTAGTGAAAAATCCAAATAGTGTTTTATTCAACACATATGTAAAGTTTCGGTGTCACATGACACCTTCATCAGACATCAGACTAGGGTCTGATGCAAGCATCAACTAGGGTCTCCATAAGGGGCTACACCGTATCATATTCCCATAACCCAAGATGAAGGCCTGCATATGTCGGGCCACAAGTAGACCCCATTGCTGTACCCTTAAATTGCCTGTAATAATGGCCATGGAAAACAAAGCTATTGTGGGTCAGCCCAAAATTCCAGAAGCTGAATCACGAAATCTGTATAGGATTTATATTGATTCCCTTGACTCATTAAGAAATGTTTAGAGGCTAGGGGCCCCCAATCGTGGGGAATTGAGGATTAAAGAGCCTCTAAGTCTATTGTGCAGAGCCAAGAGGTGTTATTCACCTCCAGATTCTGAAGCCTCCTAAAAACATCATTAGAGTCCATAACAAGAGGAAAGAGTGCCTAAGAATTCTCTCAGACAATGATCCACTAGAAATGGCCAAAACCAGTTTCGTTACGTTTTCGGATTCCCGGATCTCTGGAAAATCCCGAAAATGGAAAAAAAATCGATTATTATCGAAAGTTCAAGGCTATTTTATATAATTTTCAAAAATAGCCTCGAACGTTCTATAATCCTTGAAAATACGATCTGAGACTACTTTTGCATTTCCATCCTTTATCTGCCGCCTTCACTATAACCCCTTTTGCTCTTTTGAGGTCATTAAGAACCATTTGTTCACCCGAGTTAGGCTCTAAAGTTTTTAATCTACCTTTCCATCAATTCAACAAACAGTTTAACATTCGGAAACTGACTAAGAGGAGGGAAGAACTGCAATTTTCTTTGCCTGTTCTTAAAAATGGGAACTTCTGGGGAATCCTCGTATCTGGTTTATCTTGACATTGTAAGTCTTCCAAAGTCAGTGCTATACATTTCATACATTTATTGATGGTCATTTAAATGGTAATAGTGAGATAGTACACACATACATACATATACACCTTTCCTATGTGTAATATCAAATACCCCCCCCCACCACCTTATTGGTAGCTTCTAAAAACTCAATGCAATCTCCTAAGAAGATATAAATATATTTATATAATATATAGGGTAAATATAATTAAATAAATTAGTTTTACAAGAAATGGTTAATAACAACGATAACAAATTGTGAGCTTGCTATGAGAATCTGGGGTCCCTGCTTATTGGATTGATATTCATATACTTACTGTACACAGTAATTTTTATAGCAGCGCTGCGTCCACTGCTGATTGGATTCTCTACCTGGCAATTATAGATATCATCATCTGACATCAGAACTCTGGTAATGGTGAGGATTTTATAGTCTGGGGACATAAGTATTCTTGAATCATTGTTAAGTAGTTTGCCATTTTTCATCCAAGTGTAGAAAGGTTTTGTGCCATTCTCATGGAAGCAGGTAAGAGTGAAATTCTCAGTAAGTTCTAAGACAGTAGAGGATTGAATGATGACTTGAGGCTTAGAAATAGGAACTGTTTCAAAGACAAAAAAGAAAACTTTAAATGTCAGTTATGCAATATGTGCTTACCATCTCAAATATATCTTTAAAAAAAGATAGACAAAAAAAATAAATAAATCTGAGCTTTAAATTGTATTCAAACACAAACAGATCTCTCTGCACCTAAAATAACTTCATTTACTTTGGTAACAATGAGTATCACATCTGATTATAAATAACTGCCTGGGACCCTTTCCCACAGTTATTCTAGACCCCCGAGATTGTACAAATGTAGATAAGTGGACTCTTTCTACTAAACTGAATTTGTTGCACAAGTTGAAAGTGTTTTAAAAAGTTTTCAGAGTGTGATAAATATATCAGGAGAATTCTCTTTGCTCATCCCCCTGTCATTTGGAATCTTGATCTGAATATTAAAAAAACTATTTTTCTTAATTAATGCATTAAAATAAAACATGTTAATATTAAATAATATGGATTTATACCATGCAACCTTAAAGTAGAAAGTAAAAAATGCTAAATAAAATGGGATATTTAGAAAAACAAACACTAAGGGTATGCAGCAAACTCTTTAATAAACTAAGATGACTGGCATTTCTGGATGTAAGATAGTCATAGAGGATGCCGAAAAGGCAAATAAACGAATCTGTTTTTTTTACTCTGAATCCTAGTCCTAGAAAATCCTAATCCTAGTAGCAGTGTCTGTAATAATATATGGGTATAAAAGAGGAATATTCACTCTAGCTTACAGAGGGTATTCTACAGAAACAATTAGACAAATTTAATATCAATAATGCCCCAGGTCCTGATTAAATACATTCTCGGATCTTAATAAATCTTCAGGTTTTTTTCTATCTATTCCTTATTTTTTCAGATTCAATTGAGTTTCACAATTTGCCTCTGGAAAAGCAGATGTAATATTAAAAAAAGGTTTTTCGTTTTGCAGCTTGGTAACTATAGACCTGTCTAACAGCACTGGTGGGGAAAATACCGGAAACTTTGTTATGGAATTATATTCTGGATTTTTTATCAAAAACTGATTTTAGTAGTAGTAACTACTAGGAGTAGTAATAGTAGTTACTAAAAAAGAGGGGGGGGGGGGCAGAATCAATGTGCCACCTACACCAGAAATAACACTGGAGAATCTATGTTGGAAAAAAGGTTTGGAAGTTCCAGTAGCTGTAGTAAACAGTGCCAGAGAGCAAAGGCTAAAGCTAGCAAGATATTGTCTTGTATAAAAAGGGGTATACATTAAGGGGAGAAAAATATTTTCCTTCTTTATAAAGCACTGGTAAGACCTCATTTGGGATATGCGGTGCAGTTTTGGAATCCAATATATAAAAGGGGCAGCTTGAAAATGGAAAGAGTTGAGAGAAGAGCAACAAGGGAATGGAGGGGCTTGACAATGCATACAGATTAGACAAGTTAGAGCTGGAGAAGTGGCGATTGTGAAGGGATATAATCACTTTATGCAAATACATAAATGGGCCATATAATAAACACTCTGGAGCATTGTTCACCAAGTCACAGTGTTAATTTTGGTACTTCACTTATTCAATAGTGTGTTTTTAAGATAGTCTCCTCAAAGAGACTGAAATTTTGAGATTTTTGCAATATAAAAAAGGTTGTTCCTTAAACTCCACTAAAAAGACAGAAGGGCAATGCAATATGAGGTGCAGATACCTAGCTACCTACCTTGCTGCAAATACATTTGCAGCAAGGTAAGCATGATTTTGCCATTGTGCAATGAATCAGAAATTTTGGATTTATTTTTGTTTTAGTTGTCCCAAATAATATTGAGCTCTTAAACAAGAGCAAAGGGGTAAGATGAAATGCAATATGAGGCACAAATCACTTACTGCATTGGGATTGCTGCAGGTGTAAGGAGAGATACAATATGATCTTTTATTGTCCTTTTGAAATCTAAATCCAACAAAATGTCCTCAGTGTGGCATTTTAAAAGCTTGATCTTATTAATAATCTACTAGAACCTTACAATCAGCCCACTTATTTTTCATGATAGCAAAAATACTGTAAAAAAGGAGTAATACAAGGAATAGCGGAGATTGTCATAGATGTAGCTTCAAAGAAGTTTTGATATCTACATCTTCTAATGTAAAATTAATATTAGTCAGGAGTATTCTGAAACTGTTGATTGTGACAGGTAGCATGTATGCTCCTCTAATTACACTGTTCCCCAAGAGTTTTTACTTACCTACCAATTCCATTCCACAACATGTCTTCAGTGAAGTAAACATGTGCAGACCACTCTGCAAATTGTTTGTGAGTACTAAGAAGAGGGGGACCTTTAAGACTTTTTTTTTTTTTTAAATTCTCCACTATTCCATATAGCACACAAATATAACTCACCATCCACAGTCAGGTTGATGGATTTTTCACCAGTAAAACTATCATCAGTGATGGAAACCTCAACCTCATAGGTCCCTTCATCTGACATCAAGAGATTACTAATTAAGAGAGAGCCATTTTCAAAGATCTGTATCCGGTCCTTGTAGTCTGACCGCAAGTTTCCGATTATTTCTTTACCGATAGATTGCACCACTGTAACTGGTTTTTCTCTTTTAACTTGCCATTTTACTACTGGTTTATCACTGCTAGAGCTAATATAGTGGACGGAGAGCAGAGCAGACTTGCCAAAAGTTCCATGTACATGGTGAAGATGACTTGTTATGTTTACTCCCTCTGAAAGTCCTAAAAGGTAAAGGAAAAAGCTGCAGAATGAGCTTTAAAACGCCTGAGACTTTAATAGTATTCAAAAGTACTTTGAAGGTAATAGGATAATGAAGTAAAAAAAATTATATTTCTTGGGGAAACATAAAAAAAAGTTAAAGTTTCCAAATTATACTTTAGCTGTCTATTGTCCATGAAGATTCAAATATCAGACAACTGAAATGTAGATTAAAGTAAATAAACAAATGTAGACTAAACGGCTTTATATTTGAAATGGTTTAATGTAGGTATGTGTGATACAGTATATTGGTGATTTTGACTGGGGTTTGTCTGCCCTGTTCTGTCAAGTAACATGTAAAAACAAGAGAACAATAGTTCAATTGTTTTGTCAGATCAGAAAGTATAACTGTATCGAATAACTTCCTAAAGACTAACCAATAAGTGTAAGTTCTTAAACTATTTATTTTATTTCTCTATCTCTCTTTGACAGGCTAATCACTTGAGTTAGTATAATGATAGAATTAAGGTTTTGTGCTGCATTTCAGCATGAGAGAACAGAAAACACTGAAGTCTTGCTAGTGAAAGAAATCAGTGAACCGTTTCTTCAAGTCACCAAAGAAAACTCATTTGTCAATTCTGGGCATTTATAAAAAGCAAAAGAGTGGAGCAATATTTCAAGTGATTGCAATGGTTTAGAATACAAACATGGGTTGCCAGGACAAACTAACAAAACCTTTACTTGTTAGAAAAATTTCCTTCCTAAACATGGCCTGACTATAAAAAAACAGAAAGCTACACTTAATTTGAAATACCAGCTGTGCAAAAACAAGAAAAAATGCATCTGTTTAAGCCATTCTTGGGTAAATTGATTATATTTAAAGTAAAGAGAAACTATTCCAACAATATATGGCTAACCACCAGCTAATATTTTTTTGACTGGACTGAATTGGTAATTTGTAAAAGCACATTTTAAAGAGGCAAGTGTGAAAGCCTATAGCTTCCTAGGTTCTATGTAGAACAAGAGTTTACCTGTTTCATTTGCAGGTAAACATTATTTAAGAAAAAAAAATTATTGATTTTACAAGACATCTAGATTCATTTTACAGACCATTTATTGAAGAAAGACAGCAGAAATAAAGGGCATGTCCACCCCTTTTTAAAACTTTTTCTGTAATGTAGGGCTCCCTCCCCCAACCCCAAATGCCATAGTAATGTGTCACAAAACTCCCACAATCATTACTTACATTGCCTCTCCTCCGATGTTCAGTCCCGGCCCTCTTTTTACATGAAACTGCAAGCAGACGGCCGGACCAGCAGCCGTGTCCATGATTGGCTGAGAGAGCTGTACTGAACGCCGGGGGAAAGAGGCAATGTAAGTAATGATCGGGGGAGTTTTGTGACAAATTACTATGGCATTTGGGGTTGGGGGAGGGAGCCCTACACTACATAAAAGGGTATTGGAGCTAGGGGGAGGGAGAGAAACAGGAGAGAGAGGGAGGGCTGCAGTGAGTATGTGCAAATTCTCCCGGAGGATAGATAGGAGGCAGAGTCCTATATGGACTCACCCAGGCTCCTGGTGGTCAGTTTTCTGGACTTTGGAGGGACATTACAGGAGAACCATTTGGAGCAGGGATGTAAGGTACGGATTTTTATACACTACAAAGTGGGACCAGTAGTGGGTTAAATTATAGTTTTGGGGGTGGACATGTCCTTTAAACATTATTTGAAAATAATTACATTTATAGTCATTCCATCTAGTTCTTTTATTTTTAAAACAAATGGTAAATAGTGCTGCTAATTTTCATGCAACTGAATGTCTGCGTTCAGTCTGGCAAACCACAGATTTTCAAATATGGACTCACGTTTAGATTTTAGAAATACACATCATAGGTAGCATGAACATCGGCTCATTAGTTAGCAAGGATGTCTGGCAGCCCTGAATCTTTAAAATCAACATTAGCAAGGGGTTTGCATGTCCTTTCTCATGTCCACATGGTTTCCTGGATGCTACTCTAGTTTCCTCCAAAAATCAAAAGACATATTAATATGTAGTGAATAGGTAATAGTATAGCTAAATTTTAAGCTCTTTAGAACAGATTAATTGCAAAACTCTATGGAATATGTTTAGCTCTATAAGTGAACTATTCCTTTAATGCATTGATTAAGAAATGGAAGGTTAAGGAGCAATGCCTTAGCTCCTGTTCTTCAATCAATTTTCAAGAGCCAGGAATAAAGGTGTAATCCACTGCAGCCGCACTGACAGGTCCCGACTGCTTCCTGTTACAGTTTAACTATAGCTCACATGCACATTAAGGAAATTGATGAAAATTGATTGAAGAACGGAAGCTTAAGGAGCTATGCCTTACCTCCTGTTCTTCAATCAATGCATTTAAGGAAAAGTTCACTTTTCCAGTGAACTATTCCTTTAAGGAACTAGATACACCTTGCTGTGTAAAGATATTACAAGATGATAAATGTGCTTTCATTTACATCATGAAATTACAAGGTGACTTTTATATCCTTATATTACACAGTAAGGGTTATCTCTGTCGTTCTTGATTATGGATGCTTCTAGATCTGAGATTACTTTGTGTATGCAGTAAAATGCTGCCTTTCTCCAGTAAAACGACAGTAAGCATAAACTTTCACCACTTGATAAATAAATACAATTTCAGCCTTATTTACTGAGAACATTGTGAAGAATTTTTATAAAATTATCAAAGCTCATGTCTTACAGTAAATCAAACTTCTGTTAGAGTTTCCAGACTTTGTCCTTATACATTAATAGTTCTAGAAAGAAAAAACATCCACATTGCTGTGTAAAAACCATTTGTTTTACTTTATCAAATATTTTTACATTTAACTAGACTTTTTTCCCCATTATCAAACATTTATTACAATTGAACACATATACAGTAATATAAGTATTATATATATATATATATATATATATATATATATATATATATATATATATATATATATATATATTTTATTATTTATTATTATTATTATTATTATTATTTATTTTCAGTATATAAGACTTCAAACTGTAAAACCATATTGTTAATTATAGAATTAAAGAGTAGTGCCATAACAGTTTGTGCAGTATAAGAATATATAAGTATCCATACAAACTTCTCTTTATTTCTTCTAACAGCTAATCATTTTTGTGCTTTCTGGTATCTAAACCAACAATATATTATTGATACTGTGATGTAAATTAGATGAAAAAGTTAACTTTTCTATGATAACATATGTGAGTACAACAATGTAGAATTCCCCCTGCATGGTATGTAGTAAATTAATTGAGTCTTAATTACACACAATTGCACAGAATAACAATATTCATTTAAAACCCCCATTAACAAACCTGTCCAAGTTTACTGTACATTTTACAAGATAATACGGAGCGATTTTCCCTTAAATGTGAATTGATTTCCCTAGCAAAACAGTAGAATAGAAATCTTACCTGTTTGGATGCCAAGAAGATATGTAAAATGAAGCAAAGTAAGGGAGCTAAAAAGACTTAAGTAGCCTTCTTGTTCTGTCTTCATTTTAGGTTTAGTTTAGATTCCCCCTGCAGACAATTAGCATGTTTTGTCCAATCTGGGCACGTCCCTTATAACTGCTAGGAGATTTGCTGCCACAACTACAGTATGTCTTGCCAACATCCCTTTGAATAGAGACAGCTCTGTCTATTGTACATGTTTTCTACTGAAAATTGCCCCCCCCCCCCCACCACCACCGACCTGCTGTTACACTTTTGGGGTTAAGACATAATTGCATTAATATGCAATGCTAAAATAAATAAATAAATAAAACAACATTTCCCCAAAATACTAGAATGTTGGTTTGTTGAAAAAAATATTGCAAAAAAAGCAGCTACCAGATTATATATCACTAGACATTAAGCCCGTACCATAACAGGCGCTAGAAGCCCAGAGTGCCCCCTTAGTGCCCCAAGGCCATAGCTCCCCTCCTCCATGTCCCAAGGCCACAGTCCCCACTTAGTGTCCCAAGGCCAGACTCCCCCTCAGTGTCCCAAGGCCAGAGTCCCCCCTCTGTCCCAAATCCAGAGTCCCCCCTCTATCCCAAATTCAGGGTCCCTCTCCTGTCCCAAATTCAGGGTCCCTCTTCTGTCCCAAATTCAGGGCCTCCCTCTGTCCTAAATCCAGCCCCCCTTCTATCCCAAATCCAGGGTTACCCCTCTGTCCTAAATACAGACCCCCCTATCCCAAATACAGGGTCCCCCCTCTGTCCCAAATTTCCCCCCCCTGTCCCAAATCCAGGGTCAACCCCTCTGTCCCAAACCCAGGGCCCATTCTGTCCCAAACACTCCCCCCCCCCTCTGTCCCAAAAACAGGACCCCCCCCTTGCCCCAAAACAACCCCCCCCCCCTCTGTCCCAAGCAACCTTTCCTGTGGTCTGTGTAATTGCTGTGTTCTGCCTCTGTGTGTGTTTCCTCAGTAGACACAGTAGTTAGGCTTTTATAATATAGGATGAATATACCAACTACATCTTTCACAGCAGCAGTGAATGTGTCATAACAAGAAGTGGTTAAAATTATTAGTTAATATTGAACTACAGGTCCCAGCATCCCTTGCTAGAAAAAGTCACTTAAGAAATGTAAAAACTGCATTTTCCAGAGTAATGAATATGTAACACTACTTAAAAAAAAAGGAGGGAAAAAAAAGAATTATTTTAGTTAATTGGGTAAATTACAGATCCTAGCATTCCTTACCACCTGGCTAAAGGAATGATCTTTTTTACTTATTTTGTTGCGGTTTTAATTAACGTTGGCTTAAAAGGTTGTACATTTAAGTCTACATACCTTACCAGATGTCTCAACAAAATATCTGGTAAATTTATATATATATATATATATATATTATATATATATTATATATATATATATATCAGACCAAATGGTAGGCACACAACAAAGTAGGTATAAAGATTATACACCCTGGTGCTACTAAAGATAAGTTATACAGTCCATATAATTTTAGTGCACTCAGGTAATTTTCAAAGATTATTAACTTTATATGGACTATATATATATCATCATTGATGGCGTGATGCAAGTTTGAATAAAATTCTTTACTGAAGACCCAGGAGTGCTCCGGTTACTTGACTTTACATATTTACATATAGAGCGGAGTGTGCCTCGTACCTCTCTAACTATATATATATATATATATATATATATATATATATATTATATATATATATATAACCTAGAGAGAAACGAGGCACTCGCAGGGCTTCACAACAGCATACGTGTTTATTTGGACATGGTGGTTGACAGTTTCCGCCCCGTCATATGGGGCCGTCTTCAGAACATCTGAGATTGTGCAACAATAGTTTAAATGCCTAAACATCCAATCCGTGAGACTGCATAGATGTGAGTCATAAGTGCAATTGTGACAATGGCCAATCGGAACAGAGAGGTGTGTAGTCCAAAGGCCAATGAGGAAATGGGGTGTGTCGGAATAACGTCATGCAGGAAAACGAGCCGTACACCGTCCAATTAGAAAGCAACAAAGTATCCAAATGTAATATCGGCCAGATAACACCTGGAGCAGTAAGAATGGACATAAAGGACACACCACAGTGTACTAAAGTGATAAGTGCTAACGCGATAAATACATAAAAACAGAGAAACACATCTATGAGGGACTCTACTGAAGTGTGTAAAACACAACAGTGGCTCAAAGCACATGTGGGGACACTTTAAAGAATATTACAAATACGATAGACTAAAGTTAATTACACTAAGAGCACTAATGGATGACAACAATTCATTGGGACTGAGAGTATATAATATAGATAAATAAATGCTAGAAAACGCTGAAGGTACCAACAATCGGCAATTCAATAGCTTATGGATGGGCCGTATACTAATGGGATCAAATAGGAGATGTATGCATTATTAATCAAATAACGGAACCCTGGGTATGTATGGAGACTGAGCGTCAAAATGACTAAAACTGCTAATAAGTGACACGTGTTGCTTATATAAAAGTGGGGCTCTGAGGGGGAAATAATCAGGGTCAACAACAGGTCGGGCAAACTCGTTATGAGAGCCACAGCGTTGAGCTTAATAGAGCAAATCAAAGCACAGATATTTAAAGTTCATAAAAAACATTGTAAAGACCACTGTTCATTAAGGCCACGTGGTGTTAAAGTTCCCAGTTGGTGTATCCATTTGGCTTCACTGTCTCAGAAGTATCTTCTCAGTATCACTTTTTGTATCCTACTGACAGGTAGACCATCTATGATCATCCATCGCAAACTGCTAATGAAATGATTGAAAAGACTACAGTGCTTGGCCACAGCCATATCGCCGTATTTGCTCTGGAGATTTCTATCCTTGTCAGCTAAAACTTGTCTAATGGACATACGGTGGTTGGCCATGCGTTCCTTGAAAGTGTCGAGGTCTTTCCTATATAAACATGCCACATGGGCATGTGATGTAATATATAATATTGCGGCTGGTACATGTATAATGTCCCTTGATTTTGATACGTTTGCCTGTATGTGGAGGTGGAAAGGAGGTCCCATAACATCCCATTCAGGTGGTGCAATTTGGGCACCTTATATATATATATTATATATATATATATATATATATATAAACCAAGGTGGGTGGCACTCAAACCTTATAGGATAAATCACCTGGTGCTTCCTGTTGATTAAAAATAGACATATAACAAAGATATGAGCACTCCTAGGAATTTCAATGAAGTTTTTCAACCCATTGAAATTCCTAGGAGTGCTCCTATATCTTTGTTTAATATTTATATATAATATATATATATATATATATATATATTATCTGGAACGACACAGCACACAGGATTTGCTTCTATAATTTATTAGTGTATCCGCATCAAACGGTTTCGGGGAATACCAATCCCCTTCTTTAGGCAATCGTTGATAACAGATAATTGATTATATGTTATCAATGGTTGCCAGAAGAAGGGGATTGGTATTCCCTGAAACGTTGCTTTGTTCGAGTTGGAGTGCTGTTTATCTTTCTACATATATATATAAAAAAAAGGCCATCGGCCAGAATGCCACCAATAAATATACAGTTCAAAGACGTCACAGCACTCCACTGTATGTTGCATATTTTTAATCCAAATACATCTTGTAATGCATAAATATCAATATGCGACGTTTCAAGGATCCAGTCCTCTTTATCAAGCAGATGCATACACACAAACAAAAATGCTATCATAACACAAAGTTCCACCTTAAATCAGGTAAGACAGGAAGTAACATAATGTCAGGAACTTAACTGCTGCTCCAGTCCCACACCGCTCTGCACTTCCGGGTGGGCGTCGTCGTAGACAAGGATTCAAATACCGGTGTCCGTCCTCCTGGACCCAGCGCCCGATTGTAGCTTATTGCTACCCCAGGCTCTGTTACTCACCTCTCCTGTATCCAGGATTCCTTACCTGCTCTGAGATCTCACTTACCTTGCCAGTTCCTGTGCATTACTTACCTTGCCAGTTCCATTGGAGTCACTTACCTTGCCAGTTCCTGTCAGTTACTTACCTTGCCAGTTCCAGTGGAGTCACGTTCCTTGCCAGTTCCTGTGAATTACTTACCTTGCCAGTTCCAGTGGAGTCACTTACCTTGCCAGTTCCCAGCAGCACATCCAGCGTACAGTTCCCAGCAGCATCTTAGTATCCAGTTCCCAGCAGCACATCCAGCATACTGTTTCCAGCAACATCTTGGTATCCAGTTCCCAGCAGCACATCCAGCATTCAATTCCCATCAGCCTCATTGTCTCCTGTATGTAAACCTTAAGAGCTAGGTCTCCTCCTAAAAGCATACCTGTAAGTACCCTGGCCATCTGGTCAAATTTGTTATAGTACAATCGGGCCATGGAAACGCCTGAGGAGGCCATGGCAGATTTGGGTAAGACCCTCCAAGCGTTGGCTAAACACATGGATGTATTTTGAACATAATCAAGGGCAGTTGGCCCAATACATGGACTCTCTTGCTGCCCAACTTCCCCCGGCTCTGGCTCCCGTTCCTACACCAACTCTGGTGCCATCTGTTCCTGCCGATCCTACACTTCATAGAGAGCCCCGCAAATCTTCACCGTCCCACTTTGATGGTAATGCCCAAGCCTGCTGAGGATTCTTAAACCAGTGCCGGATTCAATTTGAACTTCAGCCATCTCATTTGCCTTGCTTGAAGGTAACGCCTTGGCTTGGGCCTCCCCCTTATGGGAGAAAGACAATCCCATAATTAATAATATTACAGCCTTCTTGGATAGGTTCCGCAAAGTTTTTGACGCTCCAGGAAGATCTTTGGCTGCTTCATCCCACTTGACAACTCCGTCAAGGCTCTCGTTCTGTAGGACAGTATGCCACTGAATTTCGTACTCTTGCTGCGGAGACGTCCTGGAATAACAAAGCACTTACTGCAGCTTTTATGCAGGGACTTTCAGACCGCCTTAAGGATGACCTAGTTTCTAGAGAATTGCCTGTCCTTTTGGAAGAGCTGATCACCCTCTGTATCCAAATTTCCATGAGCAACAGGCAGAGAGACCTACGGCTCGCTACAACACTAAAACCTTCATTCATCCTGTCCGACCTTCTCCACCCATAGTCCCTTCTGCAGACAAGCCTATGCAGATTGGCGGCACCCATCTTTCCCCCGAAGAAAAACTTCATAGATGTACTAATGGACTTTGCCTTTATTGTGCTGAACAAGGGCATTTTGTCAAAAAATGCCCCTTGAAGTGGGGAAACTCCAGGACCTAGAAGCTTCTAGGTAGTATCAAGTCTCCTACTACATGTGAACCACTCAAACTCTTCCTGCCAGTCACTATATGCTTCCAAATCATTTTCTACTCAGGCCTTTGTTGATTCCGGGGCAGCGGGGAATTTCATTGACTCAACCTTTGCATCCCAACTTGGTCTTCCCCTTTTTCATTTGCAGCAACCTCTATGGGTCCTGGCTATAGACAATAAACCTCTGGCATCAGAATTCATCTCCCAGTCTACCTTTGAAGTCCTATTCCATGTTGGCATATTTCATCAAAAACATTTATCCTTTCTCGTGATCCAAAGTCCATCTGCCTCACTGATTCTCGGACTTCCTTGGCTCCGGTTACACAACTCTGTTTTAGACTGGTATAATAATGAACTTAAGTCTTGGAGTCCTTTCTGTTTTGGTAATTGCCTTCCTACTTCCCCTATTCACTGCTCCGCCATTAACTGTGAAAATAAACCTATGGGAAGTCTCCCTGAATGCTGTCATGACTTTTCTGATGTTTTCTGTAAAAAACAAGATGAGAAACTACCACCTCACCGATCCTTTGATTGCCCCATCGAAATTCCCCATGGTACTATGCCTCCTCGGGGACGCAAATACCCTTTGTCCCCCTCTGAAACTCTAGCCATGAAAGAGTACATTAAAGAACATTTGTCTCGGGGATTCATTCAACCTTCCACATCCCCAGCAGGAGCTGGTTTCTTGTTCATTGAAAAAAAGACGGGGTCTAAGTAAGATCACTATTAAAAATCGTTACCCTCTTCCTCACACCTCTGAACTGTTCGATCAGATCAAAGGGGCTAAGATATTCACCAAACTAGATCTTCGAGGGGCATACAACTCAACGGCTTTTAACAGGACGGTCAATACGAGTATCTTGTAATGCCCTTCGGCCTCTGTAATGCCCCAGCAGTATTCCAAGAATTTGTGAATGACATTTTTCATGACCTGTTGGGAATCTCAGTAATCGTATATCTTGACATTTTAATCTTCTCACAAGATTTACCCTCACATCGCCTCCATGTTAAACAAGTGTTACTACATCTAAGAGAAAATAATTTATATGCCAAAATGGAGAAGTGGTTCTTTGAACATTCTTGACTACATTGTATCCGCCAAAGGTTTCCAGATGTATCCTGCTAAAGTTTCGGCCATTGAAGATTGGTCTCTTCCAATGGGAATCAAAGCCATTCAAAGATTTATCGGCTTTACCAATTATTACAGACAATTCATCAAAGGGTTTTCTTCTATTATTTCTCATATTTTAGCCCTCATCAGGAAAGGTGGTAGGCCTAATTGGTGGTCCCCTGCAGCCCTTGAAGCCTTCAGACAACTCAAGGAAGCTTTTGCCTGCACACCAGTGTTAGTTCATCTAGCCTTCCCTTGTAACACTGAAGTTGACGCATCCAACTTGGGTGTGGGAGCCGTCCTTTCTCAAAGAAAAGGCATCAAAGGGAAACTACATCCATGTGCTTACTTTTCTAAAAAGTTCCTACCCAACGAACGGAACTATGATGTCGGTAATCGGGAACTTCTTGCCATCAAGTTGGCCCTCGAGGAGTGGCGTCATTTGTTAGAAGGCCCCTCTTTACCTATTACCATCCTTACCAATCATAAAAACCTCAAATATATTCAGAATCTTAAAAGGTTAAATCCCCGCCCGATGGTCCTTATTCCTTTCCCAGTTCAACTTTGTCATCACCTACCAACCTGGCTCCAAAAACAAGAAAGCAGACGCCCTGCTTTATCCCGACTACTAAAATTATAGCTTCTATTACTCCTCAGCTCTGTTCCCAAATTCAAGCTGCTCAAAATTCTGCTCCTCCTGACAAACATTCAGGTAAAATCTTTGTTCCTGTTCCACTTCAAAAAACTGTCCTTTAACATACTCATTGTTCTAAGCAAGTTGGACATCCTGGTATTAATAAAACATTTTACCTTCTTGCCCTTTCCCTTTGGTGGCCCAGGATGAGGAAAGATGTTAAAGACTTTATCCAAGTCTGTACAATCTGAATTTCTGATTAAGCCCTACACTACTGATAGGTAGAATTATCCAGCTCAAGGTACAACCCCTTTGATCTTAATTCTAACTGCCCCCAGTACCTTTTGCAGCAGGATGGAAAGGAATACCACAGAAGCACCACTCACCCAGAAATCGGCAAGTTTTGGATATAGAGACGATGATATTGCTAGGATACTTTCCACAGCCAATCAAACTATCTCATTACACACAACGGGTACAGACGCAGATCTGTTTAAACAATTACATCATGCCCAGAAAAAGGAATTGAGAAAAAGGAAGTTTACACAGCTCTTCCTTGGTGGAATACATTAAGAATAAAATTATACCTCGTGGCTTGAGGGTAAACTTACCTCTCCTGGCAGCTTTAACTGATCCAGAGTTCCTGACCAAATGGGAGGGCATCTGGAATAAGGCGAACCTGGACACGATGGTTCTCACAGTGGAATACCTACAACCAGAACTGGCAAGGACCAGAGAGGAACTTTCATCCCTAAGAATGACCCTTAGCTTGAGCAGCAGTCAAACTGAAGAGTATGAACGTCGGACAGCTAAGATATCTGCCTCCATAGATCAGCTAAAGAAAGAGCTGATTGCTAAAAACTGCAGAAGTTTGAACTGCCGTGACCATACGAATGGAGTGGTGTATACATGGTGATTGGTGACAGCTGACCAACCAACAGAACGCAGGAGAAGATTTGGCCCTCAGACACGCTGTAGAGGCCCAGTGCACCTGACCCGGAAGTGTTCCAACACCAGGAGTGGATCGTCTGCAGGGGAAAGTGATGAGGATTACATCGGTAGATGGGAGACACAAGCGGGGAGACAAGCACCGACAAGGAACATGGATAATGGTACACAACAGTCTCAGCCTTTTTTAGGGGACCGCACTGACTCTCAGAAAGGGGGTTCAAAACTTCGAGGATTCGAAAGAGGTGGAAGAGGGGGAGGCCCAAATGGACTAACGGCACAGGGATACCAAGGGCCCAGGAAATCCCAATGACAGCCGAGACGGAGGATGTTTTTCTATGCATAGTAAAGGACAGTGCATTGGAGGTAAAAGACATTATTATTAACTTATCAACATATGCTCTAACTGCTGCTGAGAGATCTGTTTTGAATAGGGGTTTGGGGTTTATCCCCACTTACAAATATGATTGGTTTGAGGCCAAAATTGATTTTTTTAAGTTTATACGACTTTCAAAATTTAAAATGTTTTTTTGTGATGCAAGAAAAGGATCCTGTTAAATTACATCCCTCTGTGATTTTGAAAAAAACCTAGTGCTTTTATTCCTGAGGTAGAAAGTGACACACTTAAAGTGTTTGAGTCAGTGGTGTTACACGACCTGAAGCAGCTGTCTATAGAGGTTGACAAGGTACCTAACAGGTATAATATCACTAGGGAGGAAAGGATGGCCCTGAAAACCTTGAAGCTAAATGACAAGGGTGGCAGTATTGTTATAATGAACAGGGTTCACTATATGAATGAGGCAATGAGACAGTTGGAGGTGAGGGACCATTATATGGAGTTGGATAATGACCCCACTTTTGCCCTTAAAAAATATATAGATGGTACAATATATGAAGCAGTGGTATCTGGGTTGATAACTAAGCAGACAAGTGAATTTTTAACTACGGATCACCCAAGAACCCCAGTACTTTATTTTCTACCCAAGGTTCATAAACTGTCCCAGTTTGTAGACACACATCTGCAAGAAATTGTAACCAAAAACCAGAATGCACTACGGACTTTCTTTGCAGACTGGGGTCTTGTAATGATATCACAGAAACAGATATTTTATGTAGCATTAATGTTCAGTCACTGTACACGTCCATTCCACATCATGAAGGGGTAGGGTACATAGAGACTGCTCTATTGGAAACAAATACCCCAGCCCCCATGGTGTACTTTCTTCTGGATCTTCTCACATTGGTTCTAACTAAGAACTACTTCCGCTTTGACCCGAGGTTTTATATGCAGGTACAAGGTACCACTATGGGCAGTAATTTGGCCCCTAGTTATGCCAATATTTTTATGTACAACATTGAAAAGAGCTGGATCCTGAATAATGTAAAGTACAGTCAGCATATCAAAAGTTAATTTAGATATGTAGATGGTATCTTTTTTATTTGGAATGGGGGGGGCTGAGCATTTCCATGAAATGATTAATGAGATGAATACGGCACATAGGACTGTTAAGTCCTGCTGATTTCTCTTTAACCGAAATCAATTATTTGGATTTCAATGTGTACAAAAGGGGTCCGAAACTTGAGACCAGGGTATATATGAAACCCACTGAGAGAAATAATCTGCTGTGAGCAGATAGTTTTTATGTTCCCAGTACAATCAAAGGGATTCCTAAGTGATAATTAGGATGCATCGCATTCACTGAAGATGAGTTTGAAAAGGTAGCCAATAAAATGGTTGATAAATTCACGAAGAGGGGCTATGACAGGGGCACATTATTAAAGACTAAAAGAGAGGTAGCCCAAAGTGATCGTGTTACCTTACTAAGTAACAAGGCTCAAAAAGTAAAGGAGGAGAGGATCCCATTTGTCAGCAGATATGGCCCTAATAGTAATAAAATCAAAGATGTAATCAACAAGTATTGGTCTGTTTTACAGCAGGATCCACAATATGGTAAACTGTTTAAAACACCCCAATTGTTTTCCTACAGAAGAGGAAAGAGTATTGGTGATCAGGTTGTATGTGCAGACATAAGGAAACCCAAGGGAATAGACAGCAGGTTTTTGGGGACCCCCAAAAAAGGAACATTTGGATGCCTGAACTGACGTTATGCATCCACTAGAAGGGTATAAAATACCTGTGATGCAGTATTTCACATGCCACGCTGATCATGTGGTGTATGCACTCAAGGTCCGCCTGCGGGAAAATGTATGTGGGGCAGACCACACGCAGGGTCAAAGAACGTATTTATGAACACAGGAGGTCTATAAGTAAATATGACCCTGACAGAAAAAGTACCCAGACACCAGTGGGGAAACACTGTTTTGAGCGTAACCACAATGCAGCATCCATGCGGTGGCAGGTCTTAGAACAGGTGAGCCTGCCTCAGAGAGGGGGAGATAGGAAGAGACTACTCCTTCAAACTGAACTTAAATGGTTAGAGAAACTATGCACCATGGAACCACATGGGTTAAACAATGCTTATAGTATTAAGTGTTTTCTATAAGTATGCTCAGGTACATTATTTATGATGTGTATCTCATTTTTTTCAGATGGTGTATTGTAAAATGAGAGACTGTCTCAGGAGCAGGTAGGTGAAAAATAAAACCTACTCTGCTCCCTGTTGAAATTGTAACATGTATTTGATACCCTGTGTTAGACTGTTGCAGTAATTACCAGGAGAATATATCAAAGTATCATTGTGTAGCCTGGCCACTAGATGGAGCTGGCTACATTTGTTTGTTTTATTTTATATAAGGAGGGTGATGGGGTGTTGTTGGGATATTTTCACCTGATGAAGAACCGTGCAGGTTCAAAACATGTCTTGTGAGGTGCTTCACCTTGAATAAAGGAATTGTTTAGCACTTAGCTAAAGTGGCTCTCGTGTATTTTTGAAATTGTGAATTTATCGACGGGATGAAGGTGGGATCCTGTACACAATGTGATTGAGCCCTACACTACTGATACATAGAATTATCCAGCTCAAGGTACAACCACTTTGATCTTGATGCTAACTGTACCAGCTGTGCTCAATCTAAATCTTCTAGAACTCTACCTTGTGGTCTTCTGCAACCCCTACCTATTCTGTCCTGACCTTGGACCCATTTACTGTATCTATGGACTTTATTGTTGAACTTCCTCCTTCCAAAAAGAACACATGGTAGGCCGATTCAGCAAAATGGGCCATTTTTTCCCCCTTCCCAAGCTACCATCTTCAGTGGAGTTAGCACAACTATTTATTTTGCATATTTTCTGCCTTCATGGACTTCCTTCTGAAATAGTGTCTGACAGAGGTACTCAATTAGTTTCTAAATTTTGGAGAGCTCTATGTTAATCCACGGGCATCAAGTTACAATTTTCCTCTTCTGGAAAATCTCCTTTTGTATGTGTCTTTGGAACTAATCCAAAATGTCTTCCCCAAGATTTTCTTTTCACACAAGTACCCGCTCCCAATGATTCTGCTGCACAGATGTCAACTATCTGGCAGTCTACGGAAGTCTGCCTTCAGAAATCTGATCTTGTACAAAAAACTGCATCTGATAAGAGACGTAGGGAACCTCCATCTTACTCTGTTGGAGATAAAGTGAGGCTCTCCTCTGCTCAAATTAATTAACGTGTTCTGTCCTCAAAATTGGGACCCAAATTTGTTGGTCCTTTCCCTATTCTGGAATTGGTGGGAACAGTGGCTGTTCGTCTCCAGCTTCCTTCCAACATGTGGATTCCTAATGTGTTTCATATTTCTCTCATCAAACCAGTATGCACTAACCAATATTCCATGCCTCCTCTACCTCCTGCCCCAATTTCTGTTGATGGTCAACAAGAATTTGAGATCAAGAAGGTAATGGACTCTAGATTCTTTAAAAGATCTCTTCTGTATCTGGTCCATGGGAAAGGTTTTGGTCCAGAAGAAAGAGCCCGAATTTAACACTCGGACCTTCATGCTCCTCATCTGGTCAAGGCTTTCCACAGGAGTTTTCCAGACAAACCTGGTCCGGTGGCCCCCGTAGAGGGGAGTGTTTGTCAATAACTTACCTGCCGCTCCGGTCCCACGCCAATCTGTACTTCTGGGTGGGCGGCGAGTCGGAGACTCCACAATGCCGGTGCGAGGATTCAAATGCAGGCGTCATCCTGGATGACGAGCATGATTTCATAAAAATAGGTGCAAATCATAATCATAATTAAGGCCATCTTATGGAACCACCACACCTCTCGCCTTTTAAGTTAAAATTCTCGATCCCCCCCTCTCTCGGTATGGGGACCGATTCCAGAACCGAAAATTTTAGCTGTTTTTCTGAATGACTCATTTTAATAAAATGCTCAGAGACGGGCAACCTCAATTTGCCAGTCCTGATGGATGACCAGTGGTGTGAGATTCTTCCCAGCCTGGGTTGTCTCCCCAATATATAGAAGTCCGCATGGACAAATAATGCAACAGACTGCAAACCTCGTATTGCAAGTATAATAATCTCGTAATTTCCATTGCTGTCCTGTCCGGGGGTGTACAAAAGTGTCACATTTCTGTACACAAACACATTGTGCACATGACCTACATGGGAACATAACTTTAGTAATAGTTTTGGTCATACTGACTTGATAATCAGAATGAACCAACCAAGGGGGGCAATCAAAAAGCCTCAATCTCTGGATATGCTTGTTTGAGTAAATACCAGTGACGTCTCACAATGTTATTAACCAATGTGCTGTTATTCCCATTTTGCATAACAAAAGGAATCCTCCAATTGCTAGTCTGATCCCTTTTCTTAGGCATTCCTGACAGTGCACTGGATTTATATAGTGCTTCATCTAGCACACTAGTGGGGTATTTACATTGTACAAACATTGTTTGTACAATGTAAATACCCCACTAGTGTGCTAGATGAAGCACTATATAAATCCAGTGCGCTGTCTGGAATGCCTAAGATGGTAGTATGGGTGGTTTGCTCTCTATATCAAAGTGTGTACAGACTGGGCATCAAGAGGTTAACCAGTCTACTTGGGTGAGTGAATGTGAGCCCAAACCCAGTTCTCATAACCACAGTAAAGAGGATGGTGGTTTTGTAAAAATGTGCAGGTGGAATCACATCGTGGAGCAATATGATTTACATTCACCGAACAAAGGGAATGCAGGTGGATATTCGTGTCTATCAGAACCACCTGATTGTGGACGCAGTGGCCGTGACCTGTGAGTCACATCCCGTGCGCCAATTTTAAAGGGGGAGGTGTCAGGAAAATGTGTAGTGACTTGGCAAGAATGGGTTAACTATTGGTATTAGTTCTTAGGACCAATAAAAATACCATTACACCCTGGAACAGTCCTATTGTTTATATTACGATTAGTGAAGCATGGAACCAGGTCTCCTTTTCTAGACAATGTGGAGCCGAACCGTGCATCTGGAATTCTCTCCAGCTAGGGGTCTGGTGGGGACTAAGAGGTCATCTTAAGGACAGTCATACATGTAAAATAAATGTATTTCGGTATTGGAATGTGTAAGATAGAAACCAATATTATATTTAGGAATGGAATAGAAGGCCCATTAATAGGATACCCAACATGGAGCCCTTATTCCCTTGCCAAGGCGAGTTATTAATATCTGGGGAAATATGGATTACACACAGGTCATGTTTGGTATTGGAGGAATTGATAATTAATACTGGAAAGGAATATGTGGTCAATATCTCAATACAATGTACATATCTACATTTAAATGGAATCTGTCTAACTGAGGGGGAATGAGTGCTTTTGGCTAGTCGTAAATCTGGACACTCCCACCTCATGCAATAACCAGGAGGAGGGGGTGTTTCATCAAATAGTTTAAAAAGCCTGGTAGCCCTTATAATGTGGTTCATACTTGGGGACATGCTAAAAACGTGTGTATGGACCCAATGTTTCATCCTGCCACAGGACACAGGACTTCTTCTAGTGAGTAGGGTCTGTGAATCTTTTTATCCTTTTTATTTTCTTTAACTGTTGTACTTATTGTATGTCATTTTATTATAACACCATTTTATTTTATTTTTGTATTATATGCACTGTCCACCTTTTGGAATATTAAATCTAAAATTTTATAAGTTTTGTCTTTGAGGCTCTAAAAGAACTCAGTGAGCCTCTGATAAGTTTATATGTGGTTAAATGGAATGAAAATGGAATGTTTTGCAGTGTAAATGCTAATTAACTCTGTGACTGCTTGTGAAGGACTGATGCTAATTAACCAGTTAGTTGCTGGAGTGAATGGTGTAGTGTTAACCATTTAGCTGCCAGGACAGGGGTGTGCATAGTCAGTGAGAGTCAAGAGTGGGTTTTTGGGGCGTCTTTAAGGCCGTAACTTAAAGTGGTGGCAGCGAATACCGATTAATTAGTCAGATCACGTGCCCAGCGAACTGGCGTTCGTGACAGGCTGTATTACATGTGGACACATTCCTTAGCTGCAAACAGAGAATGCTTCCAAGCCATATAGGCAAATGTGTAACTAGTGTTTTGTTGTGACATGTTGAAAATACTTATAAATGGTTCTTTCAGTACCTGGCACTGTAGTATATATATTCAAAGGTACCAAACTCTACTTTTGCAAACAGAGAATGCTGGGATTTGTAGTTTTCAATGTGACCATGTGAAAGGTCACAAGTTTAACACCCCTGCTCTATACCATTAGGCTGTATAACATCTGGACATATGCCTTAGCTACAGGATATAAATGAGATACTTTGCATGTCCCCGCCCATTTCTCTGGGAGCCAGAAATATGTGTTTATATGTTTATATGCCACGGATTGGGCATCACTGGTATACACTTTAGAAGATCCAAGTACAGAACAGGGAAGGTTGAGGGGGGAGGTAATTTTGTTAGGGTTACTAGGGGAAGTGGGGGGCGGAAGGGTAGGGTGGCTTCTTCCCAGATTGCCCATCCCAACAGATTTGCCGCCTTAGGTAATGAAGTAGAGGAGGACACCTCGGAATTAGCGTGTATGGAGGGGGCTAGTCCCTTGAGCATCCAGGGGACTGCCATCTCTGATACAAGGGAGGATGAACGAATGATCAAAAATGCAAGGCAGGTGGTAGTGGTAGGGGACTCCATTATAAGGAAGGTAGATAGGATAATCTGCCGCCAAGACCCTACATGCCGAACTGTGTGTTGCCTGCCTGGTGCTAGGGTTTGGCATGTGGTGGATCGTGTAAACAGATTATTGGGTGGGGCCAGGTGTGACCCGGCGGTCTTGGTTCACATTGGTGCCAATGACAAATTTTGAGATTTTCGAGAGCTAGGGGCCAAGTTAAAAGCAAGGACCTCCAGGGTAGTGTTTTCAGAAATACTACCGCAGCCACGTGCTAAGCAGGGGAGACAGCGGGAGCTTAGGAGCATTAATGCGTGGCTAAGAGAGTGGTGTAAGGAAGAAGGGTTTGTGTTTATTGAGAACTGGGCAGACTTTCCTGTCAGCTACAGGCTCTTTAGTAGGGATGTATTGTACCTCACCGCGGTGCAGCTGTTTTAGGGGAGAAGGTGGCTAGAGGGTTGGAGGAGATTTTAAACTAGGTTTAGGGGGGGAGGGTATAAATTATATATAAATTACAGGAGCATAATCTAAAATGTATGTTTGCAAATGCGAGAAGCCTGGCTGACAAAATGGGTGAATTGGAAATTATGGCGTTGAATGAAAAGTATGATGTAATAGGTATAGCAGAAACGTGGTTGAACAGTTCTCACGACTGGACTGTAAATTTAGAAGGCTATGCCTTCTTTAGGCAGGACAGAGAAAAAAGGAAAGGGGGAGGAGTATGTGTTTATGTTAAAAAAGAATTTAAGCCAAATTTAAAAGAAGAGATATCTGGCGATATGGATGTTAAAGTGGAGGCAAATGGGTGGAATTAGGCAACAGGAAAGGGGGTAATGTCATTGTTGGTGTCTGCTATAAGCCGCCAAATGCTAGCAGAGAGGAGGTGAGTCAACTTCATATGCAGTTGGCAAGGGCTGCAAGTTTGGGGAGTGTGCTCATTGTGGGGGACTTTAATTACCCTGACATTGATTGGTGTAGTGGAACTGCTATCACAGAAAAAGGCGATGAGTTCCTGAATTTTCTCTCACAGGTGGTTGAGGTTCCTACTAGAAAAGGAGCTCTGTTGGATCTGGTAATATCTAACATCGAGGAGTGCATTATAGATATAAAGGTAACTGAAGGCCTAGGGAATAGTGACCATGAAATAGTGGCGTTTGGACTTTGTTATCGTAACGAAAAGTGCACTGGGATAACAAAGACTTTTAATTTCAGGAAGGCAAATTTTCCCAGGTTAAAAGCAGCTCTTCAGAATGTCAACTGGGATAATGTATTATCAGGTAAAGGTACTGAACATAAGTGGACTGTGTTCAAGGGGATTTTAAGCCAGTTCACATCTAAATTTATACCCTTGGGAAATAAATGTAAAAAAAATAAATCCACGCCCTTGTGGCTGAATTCTGATGTAAAGAGGCAAATGGAAAGGAAGAAAAAGGCATTTAAAACTTTTAAGGCAGAGGGAACGGAAAGGGCCTTTAGGGTTTATAAAAACTGTAACTTATGGAAACAAAATGTAGACGAGCCACAAGCAGCAAATGTTTCGTAGCCACATGCCCCTTTATCAAGCTTCAGTTGTACTTTGCCACTTAAGACGGAGTGGAGTAGACTTGAAGCCAAAAAGGACAGTAAACTCTGTGAGTATCTACACCAGTTCTATTGAAATGATAAAAACTGTAACAAGGAAAGCAATCAAACGAGCTAAATTAATAATGAAGTTAGGATAGCTGAACAAAGCATCACTAAGCCTAAATTTTTTTTAAGTATATTAATAGTAAGAGGATGAGGACTAAGAATGTGGCACAATTAATTAATGGGGATAAGTTAGTTACGGAGGATGGCAATAAAGCAAATGTCTTGAATATTTTTTTTTCCTCTGTATACACTATAGAAGATCCAAGGACAGATATCATAGAGTATAGTAGCAATAATGGTATAAAAGATTCAAGTGCACTTTGGTTAACCAAGGATATGGCACAGAAAGAACTAAATAAGGTTAATATTAATAAATCTCCTGGACCAGATTAAATAAATCCTCGGGTACTTAAGTTCAGTTTTATCTAGGCCATTGTTTCTTATTTTTGCAGATTCCCTCATGTCCGGTGGTGTGCCTCTGGATTGGAAAAAGGCTGATGTTGTTCCAATATTCAAAAAGGGTAGTCGTTCACAGCCAGGTAATTACAGACCTGTAAGTTTAACTTCAGTGGTGGGGAAGATCCTGGAAAGTTTAATAAGGGAACATGTTCTAGAGTATGTTTCAAGGACTGACATTATAAGTAGTAACCAGCATGGATTTAGGAGGAATAGATCTTGTCAAACTAACTTGCTTGGCTTTTATGAGGAAGCAAGTAGAAATTTAGACTCTGGCATAGCAGTAGATGTATGCTTGTGAAGGTTCTCATTCATCCAGGTCATGGTATATCTGTTGTATTCAATAAGATCAACTGGACTTGAAATGTAGTTCTTGAAGACGTTTCGCTAGTCATCCGACTGGCTTTCTCAATTCAGAATGACTTGTACTGCCACAGATGTATTGCCACAGATTCTTGTACAAGTCGTTCTGAATTGAGAAAGCCAGTCGGATGACTAGCGAAACGTCTTCAAGAACTACATTTCAAGTCCAGTTGATCTAATTGAATACAACAGATATAGCAGTAGATGTAGTTTACTTGGATTTTGCAAAGGCTTTTGATACTGTCCCCCATAGGCGACTAATGTAAAAGCTAAGGTCTGTTGGTCTGGGGAATCACATTTGTACATGGATAGAAAATTGGTTAATAATTAGGATACAGAGAGTAGTTGTAAATGGGGCTTCATCATTATGGACTAAAGTGCTCTGTGGGGTGCCACAGGGTTCTGTGTTAGGGCCGCTTTTATTTAATCTATTTATTAATGAATTGGAAGTGGGTATTGTCAGCAAGGTTTTTGTGTTTGCTGACGACACAAAACATTGTCCACCATTAAAAACTTCAGAGGATGTGCAATCGTTGCAGGGGGATCTAGATAGATTGTCACATTGGGCTGCTAAGTGGCAGATGAAATTCAATGTTGATAAATGTAAGATGATGCATTTTGGACTTAAAAATCCTTGTGCTACTTATACTATAAATGGCTCTGTGGACAATGGATGGACGTGCCTTTATTCAACCTCAAATACTCCAAATACTAGATATCATAGAGTACAGTATAGTATCACTAATGGTATAAAAGATGCAAGAGCCCTTTTATTAAAGGGCATGTCCACCCCTTTTTAAAAAAAATTCTGTAGTGTAGGGCTCCCTCCCCAAACCACAACCGCCATAGTAATTTGTCACAAAATTCCCCGGTCATTACTTACATTGCCTCTCTCCTGCGACCAGAGCCAGATTAAGGGAAAATAGGTCCCTAGGCAGACCTTACATTTTGGGCCCTCCATCATTATCGCTATGGCCTGTTTTCCCCTCGGACCCCCCAAAAAAAAACGCATAGACAAAGCTTATACAGCGGCTTTATGCAAAAAAGTAAACCACCTTACAAGTGGTAACACACTGTACGTTTTTGTTAACAACTATTGTCCGTCATTAAAAGCAGTCACAATCAGTGTCAGGCTGGTAACCTGGGTTTATTTCATTCTCACTATTTACTGGTCCTTCCCTACCCTTTTTCTTTCTTTTCAATCACATTTTACTTTAAAAACATTTTTTTTTTACAATTTTCTATTTATTCTGCTACCTCTTCCTCTCTACACTCACACACTCTCTCACTCATACACTGACACAATCACACACTCTGTCACACATATTCTCTCTCACATACAAACACACACTATGACATATGCTATATACTATCATTAACACACACATTTACTCATGCACTATCACATACTCTCTCAAATACTAACAATCACACGTACGATAACACTCTCTTGCATAAACAAACTATAACACACTCACTCATTCATTGACAGTCACAAATACTATCACACACACTGTCACAGATACACACACTCACTCATACATTGACACAATCACACATACAATCATACACTTTCACATACAAACACACACACTATCACATACACACAATCACAACCACTCACTCATACACTGACACAATTACACATACTATCACGCACACTCTCACATTCATACAACACACTTTTTCTTACACTAAATATCACACACTATTTTTTCTGTTGCACACATGGATAATTACAGACCCAGAGGGGGAAAACAGACTTAGGGACCCAGTCAGCCATAAACCATAACCTTCTTACACCTTAACACTATAATTAAGACACAAACCACTTTCCTTTTTTGGGTAACAAAATAGGCCACGGCTTTTATTAATAAATTTACATATGATTTAAATCAATTTAAATAAATATGCCCTTTGTTAATTTGCATATTATTTCCACCACTGTACACCCTTGTGTACCATAACCATGTTTGTTGTTAAACAACCTAGCCGTAGATCTCAGCTTGAATGCCAACCTCTGTCTTGCCAGAGGGCATGTAATGGCTCCATAAACCTCTCCAACAAGGGTGTACTCGCCACCAAGGAGCTTGTGTAATCCTACACTGAGCTCCGACCGCCACTCAGCAGAAACAGGGCCTGGTCTATGCCATCCTGAAGCCCTGACAAAAATATATCCAGGCCTATATCATTTAGATGTATACCGTCCGGCCTCATCAGTGACTTATTGTCACCCTCCAACTGTCTGTGTCTGAACACCACTCCACCCAAAGAGCGCACGAATCTGGAGATTCGATTGTTGATAACCCTCCTTGCTCTCTGAATGGCTGCTGGGTCCCTGGCCCCTTGCCAAACTACCCGGGGAATAATTTCCGACCATACTAATACCACTTCTTGAAAGAACCCCTGAATCCTTGACAGGTCCACCTTCATCAAGGTCATCAGATCCAACAACCGGGCTTTACATAGATCATTCCCTGCGGCGTGTATCACCAAAACCAGGGGCCCCCGATTCCCGCGGCTAATCTCCACCGCCTCCGGAAGCACCTGCCACCAGGACATCCCTCTGATGCCTTTCCACTCCAGAGATGCCGCTGTAAAACCCAGGTTCCTGCCTCCGGGCCGAATTTCTGCCCTCCTTGCCGCCCAAAACAGGTACGAGTGGCCGATTAACCAGACAGCCACCCTCTTAACATCTGAAACGAAAAACATTAATCAATAGCCAGTTCCGGTCGTACATATCGAGCTGCACAGTTTGACCTCCACCTTCCCAACCATTTTACTGCCTGTTCGGAAAAACCAAGGTTATAGGCCTCCGTGGCTGCTCCAATCCTGAAGGAATGAGTGCCAAACTCCTTTGGGTTAAGACCGATGCGCTGCAAGGAGCCTTTTAGCACCGCCTCAAACTGATAACGAGTGAGAGGCGTCCCATTTTCATGAGCTAAGGAGAGAGAAGACACCCGAAGACACCACTGATGGGTAGAATTGTCAACCATGCCCCATCCCCAAAGACATCTGTCTTCGACCTCCTAATGGACACCCTGACCTTGTTACTCTTAACATGCACATCTTCCGCCAAGAGGCAGCCCCCCTTTTTGGCACTAGGAGGTACCAGCTCACCTACTCGCATGGCCCCGAAGAAGGCCAGCGCAAAACTGGCTGTAAAAACATCCCCTCTCGTAAGCGGATGTGCATGTAGCAGAGAGACTCCGACTAACCTTACCAGAACTCTAAATGAAATGGGGCGCCTCGACTCTTTGCTCCTGTGTTCCTTTTTCCACCCCTTCAGGACCGACTGGATAAAAAACTCTTTAGTCAGGTCCGGCCAGCCCCACATACGGAAGAAAAAGGACAATGGGATTCCCTCAAACTCGCCAGGTACTCTTAACGTCACCTGCTGTCTCACCCTGTGAGACTGTTGAAATTCCCTGCCTCTGGCCAAGTTCAAATTAGAAAAAATAGAAAAGGGGAAAACCTCCTTATAAAGTGCAAACAGTAATCATATCCCACACATAGCAGCAAAAACTTGGGAAACAGTGATATAAAACTTAAATTTTAATAATATACATAAAAGACTACATATGGTCAAATATAAAAATCCATCTTGACAGTGGTGAGACACAAAAGTAGGGTAAGTACTAGTAAGATGGAGGGAAAAGAGAAACGCACAAACAGCAGGGGATGGGAGATATCTCTCCACCCCCTTAGATAAAGGAGAAAAGTATCCCTAGCCACAAGTGCCCTCCTGATCAATTTTAAACTAGTCTATATGCCCTATGTTTCTACAAAGAAGGAAACACCAAACTGTCTGATGTAGCTAAAAACAAAACACATGATATGGAATCACACCTCTATTAAAAGTACCAGGTGTGCCAATTAATGCTACACCCTGATAGAGGTTAATCAACTCAGAAAGAGAGGTGAATCAGTTACACTTCACTGATTCACCATAGTATTCAGATAGATACTGAGTTGATTACATATCACACATAAAAAATCGAGTCCCCCTGATGCGTTTCGCTCCTCAACAGAGCTTAATCATAGTTGAAATGCTGCCTGTGTAACAGCTCCTTATATACCTCTTACATATGAGCAAACAGCTCATTGGTTTTGATTTCTACCCAATTGTAGGTGCCCGAGAAAGGAACAACCCATCACCTAGTCCTGCCCATAAAGGCTGCCACCAATCAGTGAGGGGGGGGGGGGGGGATTGGTTCAGCAAAAACCTCCCCTTATTCATAAGAGAGTACGGCTGCCGAAGAACACGGCATGTAATTGGCCGTGGTCGCTTACTCCGCCTTCTACTATTATTTGCGAAGGGGAGGGAGCCTGATTTAGCCATCAACGCCCCCGTGTCGGCTTCCCTGGACATGAGCGCTGACCTGTCGAAGGAAACATATGTTACTGCTGTTTCCTCCCGACTGATTCCATCGTTGACCGATCCCCCTTTGGGGTGAGACAAGTGGTGAATAAGCCTAAACTTCCCGGCTTCTTTCTTGGGAACTATCCCCAAAGGAGAGACCCTGATGTTCGGAAAAGGAGGTTCCCTGAAAGGACCTGCCACTCGACCCAACCTTACTTCGGCAAGCAGTCTCTCTCAAGCTTGTTGAGGTGCTTCCTGAACTGACTTGAGATTTTTTGAGAAAATAGGGGAGGGGGAAAACTGGAATGGGATAAAAAACCCGTGCATGATGGTACGCGCAGCAGCCTTCCTGGGGTACTTATCTAGCCAGGGCCCCATCGCGGCTACGCTCACCGGGGTCCTCGGGCCTCCTGGGGCAGGGTTTTTTGGAAGTGGCCTTTCCCCTCCTGTAGCACTTAGCTGCGGAATGTTCCCCCCCCCCGCAAAAGGAGCATTTGTGTCGAAAGCGACACGCTGACCCAAATTTACACTGACCCTCATTAAAGAGCCAGCATGGGCCGGCTTTTTTGGCCGGGGAGGGCAAGCCGAAGCCTGATGTGGAAGGAATCTTGGGCAACCCATATCCTACGCTAGCCGCCCTTTGTGACATCATGATCCCAACCAGAAATCGGTGGCCTTAGTATTCTACGCTACCTCTGGGTGAACTGCTAGCCTACGCCTAAACTCCTCATCGTAGTTCCACCAAGCAGTACCCCTGTATACCTTATAGACCCCAAAAATGAGGTCCAGGTATACGAATAGCTACGAGCATTTCTGTGGGAACTTTTGCCCTGTCACCCCGGCTAAAACACAGAAGGCCTGCCCCCAGTTGCCAAACGTCTTCGCCACCCCAGGTTTTTTTCTCCTTCCCCCCTTCTGGCCTAACAAACTCCTTGTCCATCGTCACCATTTCCGGGTTAACCAGTGACCATATCTCAATATAGTCATTCCTCCAGATTTTCTCCTTGGTCTTGTCTGAGACATGAACCCCCAGTGGACTCACCCCACAGAAATAGGTCTCTTTTAGAGCCTCCACCCTGCTACCCGCCACCGTTGGTAGCGGCTCCTTTACTCCCCCCATCAATGGGATCCCTGTCTGAATATGAGGCATGGCCTCTAGTTTGCCCAGTAGAGACCGTATGGCCTTAGCAAGGCTATCCTGCTCTGTAATGCCCCCATGCATCCGCACAGGATAACTCACCGCCAGGTTGCTGGGTCAAAGTTGGCTCACGTCCTTGCTCCGGAAGTGTCCTTTCTGCCAGCGATGTCCGACTGCCCTTAGTCTGCTCCCTGCTGCGACATCCGGAACCCGATCGGGACCCAGTGCTGGTGGAAGTGCTTAACGTCGATGGTGACCCTTTTCCGTGCCTCAGGGAGCTCTGGTGCCCTTTGTGCCTGTGTTCGTGAGTCCTTGATCGACTCCTAGACCTCCTGCGGCTTGAATGCCTCTTGTGCCTCTTTCGCAAGTGGCGGTCAGAGCGACTAGACACTGACTCTGAGGACAAGTATCGATTTCTCCTATACACTCCCCCCGGGCCCCCTTCAATGCAGCGCCCTCTACCACTGTCCCTACTCTGTAAACTAGGCTGCCGGGTGGGAGGTGAATGCCAGAGTTTCCTGCTATCAATTTCATTCTCATACTGGGCGTCCCTGGCCCTGACGCTGGCTGAGCCCGCTGCCTCCGCAGGGCGACCCCTAGCTTCCCTCTGTGAGTTGCCTCTGTGGGTCAATAGCATACCCCTGTCAAGACTGAGCCCTACACCCTGGAGAGGAAGAAGGCCCAGGGCCCCGATTATGCGCCGCCTTTTTTATAGCGCGGGGTAATGACGTCATGCCGGTGCTGCGTCTCGCGAGACTTCGGCCCATCCGAACCTGGAAGGAAGCAGCAGCGTCACACGCACGGCCGCCACCTGCCTGGAAGGAGGGGAAGAGGATGCCTTCCCTCTCCGGGTCAATCGCCCCATCGCCTAGAACGGCGCAGGGCTCCCACATTATTAAAGTGATGTAGTGGTAGAAACTTTTTTTTCCTAGTAAGAGAAGGAAGGAAAATGCAGCGAGACATGATGGGGTTAACAAGGGAGCTGATTTCTGACCTCCCAACCCCACATTACTGTCTTCGAACACTGAAAGCCCCAGAAAAACACATGCAAAGGACATGATATCGGAAGGAGAAACAACATTTCAAAGTAACTTACAAGATGATCCAGCACTGACAGAGGGGAGGGGGTGCAGCACAGTGTTTTCTGTCCTCAGCTAGCGTGCTACACTGCTCATGTGTCTTCTCAGTGTCTAGCCTTTGATTCTCCACTCTCCAGAGTGGAGAGAATAAATTATTTTTATTTAAATCTGAGGCTGCAGAGCCGATCGTGACTCAATGAGCACAGAGATGATTGAAAGTGGAAACAGCCAGGCTCGGCCCCAGCAAGGGCCCACCTGGCACGTGGGCCCAAGACAGGTGCCTTGCCTGCCTTGTGGATAATCCAGCCCTGCTCATACAGAGTTCGTTCTGAAGTTGCTTGCATTTGTATTGAAAAACAATGTGTTCATTTTCAATAATAAATACTATCGGCAACTTAGGGGGACCGCGATGGGGGCGGCTTGCGCTCCCACATATGCCTGCCTCCATCTCGGCCTCTGGGAAATGAACACGGTAAGCGAGATCATTGGTGATCTAGAATCGGAATCTGAGGTCTGCCTATGGATTCGCTACATAGACGATGTGTTGATGTTTTGGAGAGGCACCCTGGAAGGTCTTACGAAATTTGTGTCTAGATTGAATGAGAACACATACAATATAAAACTGACTTTTGAATACAGTAAAACAGAAGTCAATTTTCTTGATGTATTAAAAAAGTAGGCACAGCATTACAGACATATAAGTATAGGAAAAAGACATCTGCTAATACATTATTAGAGGCATCCAGCCACCATCCGTACAACCTGATCAAAGGCATTCCGGTGGGCCAGTTCCTTCGTATAAAAAGAAATTGCTCGGATAACAGGAGCTTTGATGCTCAAGCTAGAGATCTAGCTGATAGGTTCCACGAAAGGGGTTATTCTAACAAAATGATTAATCGGGGATGGAATAAGGCGAATAGAGTAAGTAGGTGCACTCTCCTTAAAAGGAAGGAAAAAATAAGTAGTGCTAAAAACAATAAAATTCACCTGATTACAAGATATAATCAAGAATGGCCAAAAATACAGGCCATCCTGAAAAAATATTGGTCCCTTCTGGGGGAAGATTCAGACCTGGAAGGTTCAGTAGAAAAATTCCCCTTGATTACAGCTAGAAGAGCCCCTAATTTGAGGGATCGTTTGTCCCCGAGCCATTTTGTAGAGAGTAAATCCAAGTCAAATTGGTTAAATACCCTGAAATGGAAAGGTAACAAGAAATGCGGAAGATGTATTATGTGCCCTCGGATGCATGAGGAGAATAGTGTGGTTGGGTCTGATGGTAGGAGACTATGTATTAGACAATTTATATCTTGTCAGTCAAAGGCAGTTATATATCTGATTATATGTAGCTGCGGTAGTAAATATGTGGGAAAAACACTTAGGCCATTAAGCACTAGAATCAAGGAACATAACAGAGCTATCGTGAATAAGGATCCAGAGAGATCAGCAGTAGCGAAACACATAATGGAAATACATGGCAAAGCAGTGGAATGGAAATTTATGGGATTGGAAATAGTATCTGTAGGAATACGTGGGGGAGATCTAGGTAAATTAATCCTACAAAGAGAATTATGGTGGATTTACACGTTAAGAACTATGACTCCCCTGGGTATGAATGAGGAGATGCAATTTAACTGTTACCTATAGGACATGTACCTTTATGTAAAGTAACAGGGCATAAGATGATTAAAAAACCGAAAAATAAAATAAAGGGTTAAAATTGGTTTGGGATTGGTAAGATAAGGTATAATACTGTAAAAAATGGTAAAATAGGGAAAATACAACTGCTTGATGATTCCACTGCAAGCTGTACGTAATTTGGATGTAAGGATCTTTATATAGAGTGTGTGGTGATGTTAAATTATATAACTTTGAAATATGGGAGGATTTGTTAAGGGTAAAATGTATCATTTGATTTAGGAGAACGCCTTTTCTGAGCCACTCACACCTGATTAATATATTGGAAGGTAGAATGCCTTTAAGAGGGAAGGTATTTAAAGTGAAGTCATACACCGATCATGTGACCTTGATGAAGCCGGTGTGCTATGAACACAATGGCGAAACACGTGTAGGTTTGTTTGTTTGGCAGCTCCCCCATTGCTTGGATCCACAGCTCCGGAGTTAGGACGCACTCAGGAGAAAAGGTTGTTCGCCTCTGGGAGTCAACAGTGGTCCGTGTGATAGAAGTGAAACAGACACGGGAGGCGGATGTTTAAGAAGTGGAGAACCGTTTACATACCCGGGTGAAGAGTGTGGTCCGTCCGTGAAGAGGTATCGTATGAAAGTCGGACATGGCTTCTCACGATTAAGTCCCAGATTACATTGGTTAGACTGTGACCTTAATTGCGGTTGGAACACGTGGAGGGTAGTAGACACGGGGGGAGCGAGCCTAGTATTTTAACCACCGGGGATGCCCGGTATTTTTGGTGTAATAGTTTTTTATATGAAGGTGTGGGACGGGTTTTATTGTTAGTGATGTATTCAATAAAGTATTTTTTGTACTAAGACCCGGTATATGGTTGTGCCATTTGTGGGGGATCTTGGTGAACGGGGCAGTTTTTTCTCCCCCAGACACTATATTTTGTATATTTGGACCTTATTAGTAGTAACCAGCAAGGATTTAGGAGGAATGGATCTTGCCAAACTAACTTGCTTGGCTTTTATAAGGAAGTGACTAGAAAAGGTTTTTGATACAGTCCCCATTGGGGACTAATGTATAAGCTAAGGTCTGGCAGCAACAGCTAGTGCCAGCATTGTATTGTCTTGTATAAATAGAGGTATGGATTCATGGAGAAGAATGTTATTCTCCCTCTTTACAAAGCATTGGTAAGGCCTCATTTGGAATATGCAGTGCAGTTTTGGAATCCGGTGTACAAAAAGGACATCTTTGAAATGGAAAGGGTTTAGAGAAGGGCAACTAAATTAATAAGGGGATTGGGGGAGCTTGAATATAAAGAGGGAAGTTACAGCTATGTACGCTAGAGAAAAGATGCTTGCGTGCGGATATGATTACTGTGTATAAATACATTAACGGGCCATATAATAAACTATCTGGGGCATTTTTCACTTATAGAACATGTCAGAGGACACGCGGACATCTCTTAAGACTTGAAGAAAAGAAGTTTAAACTTCAAGTTCGGAAAGGGTTTTTCACTGTGAGAAAGGTAAATCTATGGAACAGCTTTCCAATAGACGTTGTGATGGCACTCCTCTTTAATACGTAGAACATGGTGCAGTGCTGCAGGTGGAGGATTATATAATGACCCTGATCTTAGCACAGCTCTGTGCAATGCATTTCTCTGTGTAATGTATTTTTAGCTTAGCTCTGTACTACAGTTTGTTGTTTTATACAGACAGCTTAATTTAAAATACACACTTCCTACCGTCCAGCATTCCCTTAAATAGGGTACACTGATGAGAAATGCATTGCACAGAGCTGTGCTAAAATCAGGTTCACTTCCCTATCTTCCCCCTACAGTTCTGCACCGTGTGGTTTCTATAAAAACACACTCTTCCTACCCTCCAACATTTCCCTTTAAGAAGCTACACTTTCCACTAATATTGCTGCAGCTAACAGTGAGAGCTAGAGACCTTCACACCACGGTATCGCAAGTTTTTAAATATGGCCCTCCAACACTTAAACAATACATTGCAGGTGAAACATACAAAGATAGAGGTCTGTAACTGTGAATATACAGATTTATTGCAAAACATGCGTGCTACAAGTTTCTGACCCACATGTCCTTCCTTAAGTGCTTGAGTGGGTCTGAAACACATAGCACGCATGTTTTGCAATAAACTTACAATATTCACAGTTACAGACCTGTGTCTTAGTATGTTTCACCTGCAAATTATTGTTTATATATCGGATTTGGTGTGAAAGCTGTAGGTGAGATACATTATTTCAGATCCAGACACACTAGATACCCAGACCTATATACATCACACTCCAACACTTCTACTAGGAAAGGGTTAATCAGCTGCACCACCAATTTGAATATTGATGATTTAATATATTCCTACATCATAGGGGTTAAGAGGTGGGAGTGGAAATCACACAGGTGCTGAAAATGTAATAAAGGTAAAAGTACTTTCAGGCAAGGGAAAATGTCAGCTTTAGATTTGGGGAACAGAACCTAAAATGAGCTCAAGAGGTAAAGAAAAGGCCCGAGTGGGATTGTCCATGCTGAAATGGATGTTGAAGCAAGTACTTTCTAACTTAAATTGATTTTTTGGGTTTAGTTCGCCTTTAAGGAAGTAAAGAATCTAGATAGCATTTCATACTTCTGAGGTGGGGGGGGGGGTTGTTTAAGCACAGGGGAGGTAAAGAAGGGATGTGTGGTGTAGAGGGGAGGTAAAGGAAGGCTGTGTGGTGCACTGGGGCGGTAAAGGGAGATTGGTGAACAGTGGAGGTGAAGGGAAGCTCTGGATCTAGACACCAGCACAGTCCCATGTTCATTGTCTGTTGGAAGTTTTCTGGCAGTGCAGACAAAGGAACTGATAAAAAGATACACATAAGTGAAGTGTGTGTCTACTCATTCTGCGATCCATGAGATTGCCATAAAGTGCACCAGACGCTGCGACTTTTCCCGCGTCACAATGTCAAAAGGTTTCATTGGTGGACATTCTAGCCAACCAGCTACATAATATGGGACTTCCGATACTGTGAGGGCAAAGCGGCGGTGTAACCATGGAGACTCTGTAAACGCGGCGGTTTTAAAGTGTTTTGTTTTCTTATTTACTTCCTGCGGGAAAGAACATGGCGCTGCCTGCAAAGGGGAAGACAAGACTGAACACCTTTGGGCCGATTAGTTTTAAATCGTCTTGTTTGGTGGTGAACACGGCTGTGCTGGCAGAAAGGAACCCGGCTGAAATTGTACCGGTTGGTGCGTGGGTGGAAAGTGCTTCTAAAGGAAATATCGGTATTCAGAGCAGAGCCATTGTACGTAAGGGTCATAGAAAGGTGCATGGCTATGTCGGACACTGTACGGATAGGGTATTCTATTGGTCATAGAAAGGGGCATGGGTATGTCGGACACTGTACGGATAGGGTATTCTATTGGTCATAGAAAGGGACATGGGTATGTCGGACACTGTACGGATAGGGTATTCTATTGGTCATAGAATGGGGCATGGGTATGTCGGACACTGTACGGATAGGGTATTCTATTGGTCATAGAATGGGGCATGGGTATGTCGGACACTGTATGGATAGGGTATTCAGTTGGTCATAGAATGGGGCATGGGTATGTCGGACACTGTATGGATAGGGTATTCAGTTGGTCATAGAAAGGGGCATGGGTATGTCGGACACTGTATGGGGCCTGGGTATGTCGGACACTGTATGGATAGGGTATTCTATTGGTCATAGAAAGGGGCATGGGTATGTCGGACACTGTAAGGGGAATGGGTATGTCAGACACTGTATGGATAGGGTATTCTATTGGTCATAGAAAGAGGTATGGGTATGTCTGACACTGTATGGATAGGGTATTCTATTGGTCATAGAAAGAGGCATGAGTATGTCGGACACTGTATGGATAGGGTATTCATCTGACTGGATCTCTCATTCACCATGACTTGTACCAGAATCTGTTGGCAATTAAGTACCCTGGAATGAGTCTCAATCTGCATATAACAGCCAGAGGTCAACAGCAAGGTGTGATTGCATTGTGGATAATGCTAGGTACACGTACTAGTGATAAAGCCCGGATACCATTGGATCTGAAGGTATTGGGGCTTTATCGGCAGTGTGTGTGGTGGCTTTCCCAAACGAACATTCTGATCAGCCTCGTGGTCGTTGGGAAAGACCAAAATTTCCCTTGGCCGCGGTAGTCTCCTTATAGGGGAAGAAGCACACAGTCCCAAGTGTTCTACCAATGCTGTATATATGTAGCAGTACACATAGTATATCGGAGCACTCGCAGGTCATGTGAAAATTAATATATTTATTAATCCATGTGCACAAATTAAATTAAATTGTATTTAATTTAATTTTTATCAATCTGTATAATTGCTTGCACTTATGCCTATTTGTATACTCTACATTTTTTAATGTACAGCGCTGCGTACCCAAGTGGCGATTTATAAATAAAATTATACATGCATACATACACAACAAGCGGCAACGTTTCGTTCTGGTGCTTAGGACCTTTATCAAGGCCAAGAAATCTCGGGACTGTGTGTATCCTGATGTTTGAAAAAAAGACAGGATCCCGTCTGCCATCTTTCAAAAATCTTTATGGGGGGGGGGGGGTTATCAAAATTGCCCAGGATAGGTTGTCAAAACAGACTTGTACATGGCAGGCAATTGATGTCTAACTCCCCACTTCTGTTCAGGAAGATGCAGGTACACAGCCTTCATACCTGAGGAATTGGCTCTTCTGGGCTGGACCATACGTTGGGATAGCTGCTGTTTTTTTTACACTGGGCAGTTTTGATAAAACCTCGTATCCACAATTTAATCAACACCTTGCATTCAGAGGTCCCTAACACCTTGCTGTTATATGTTGATTGGGAAACATTCTACCATTCCATGCTGAATAGAGGAAACCCAGTCAGATGACTAGCAAAAAGTCTTGATGTCCAGTTGATCTAACTGAATTTTTAAAGATGATGCTTATCAACTGTGTGGTTTCATTTTGAATTACTTTTAAATTACTTTTAAAGATCTACATCATAATGCAGTTATATCTTGGCTATGCAAATGAGCTCACAGGCCAGTTCCTTTGGATTTGGTTATTGAAAAGAATTCATTGTGTATGTACTCCAGAGCAACATTTGGACATATAGCAGTCTTGTAGTTCCAGTCTGTAGGGGCAGTATTTTGCAATGTTGTAGCATAGAGTTTTGTTTTTTAATGATTTTAGAAGTGATTAGTCATGTTAAACTGGAAATAAAGTCTCTTAACAGGTTGGTCTATTTGCCATGTACTTTGCTTTTTATTTCCCTTTTAAGTAAAGGAGTCAGTAACAAAATGGGAATTGTGTTTCTAAAGGAAAGATATAGCTAAATTACACTTGCTCCTTTATCATGGTTGCAAAGTATCTTTATTTTCTTCATCCACATCATAAATAGAGATGGCCGAAACTACATATTTACAACGTATTTTCGAATATACAGTTATTTTTGCTTATTTTTGAAAATATCTTTGAACATTCGAAAATCCTCAAATACGATCAGCGACCACTTTCGCGTTTCTGATTGTATATTTTCAAAGAATTTTAAAGATTTTCGAACGTTCAAAGATATTTTTCTAATTATCGAAAATAGCCTTGAACGTTCGATTTTCGAAAATACGATGGGAAACTATTGAAAAAACTATTGAAAATAGCTCGGTACGTTTTGAAAATCTTCAAAAATACATTCCCAATAAAAATAAGTCCCAAAATCCGGAAGATCTTTTGGATTTCGGAACCAAGAAGTTCCATGTTGGACCCGGATCCCTTCTCTAGTCATAAATTGCCGACCATGTAAAATATCAATACCCTAGGGTCACAAATTACGAAAATAAAAGCAGCCACCGCAAGCTATTCAAAATCGAGTTTGCAGACTTTCGGGGGGATTCAATTCCTTTTGCCACGTTACTTACCTTTGCCCGATCCCGCTATACAATACCTGACAAACGAGATTACGCCGGCTTTTGCATCACATGATCGAGCTAAGTACAAGTAGCGCAAAACTTTTGGAAATAGCGCTGTGCTCTAAAAATCCATCTAAAAGAAAATACATTTCTTCGGGTTAACGTGGGTTTTAGACGGATTTGGGCCATATTGAATCTCCCCCCTTTTTTACCGCAATGTTTAATCCCTTTTGGGTAAATCTCTCTAATTGTGTCTTGTTGTTTTGCTCAGGCTTGCCATTGTTTTGACTGTCACTTTTCTCAAGCTTTCCATTATACAAATATATAAAGAAGGGAACACCACAGTTGAATTGCATTTTAAAACACTGTGTGGTGTGCACTTCTTTATATATTGTACAATTGAATGGATTCTGAAATTGCTGGGTATGGAGCAGTTTGAAGGTGAGGACCCATTTAAAACTTACCTGGTACTTCAGGTTGCACACTCTGATTTGTTCAGAAACTTTTCTTAAGCTTTTCATTGTTTTTGATTTGTAAAATGCCTTCTAGAACTTTACCTTTCCTCTTACGCAACTTTTTTTAATTTCATTTAGGCCAAGGCCCCATTATTAGTTGGATACTCTGGTTGCATTGCAATAGGATCGCACAATACGATCCGAATCACTTAAGTGGGACCTAGCCCTTAATGATTATGATTCAACATACATATTAAAAGGCTGATCATTAGCACCCGTTTGGCATAATTTATTTAAGGGTGTCTATACTTCCAAAAATCGAATTTTTAAAAACCATACCTGTAGATAGTGTAATGGTCCACTACTACAATAAATTTTTCAGTTTCTCAAAAAATCTTAAAACCAGGTATGCTAATTTGTGTCCCTCCAGTGACCTCTTACTAGGATCTCCCAAAATATTTGTTAATACAACCCCAAATATAATGAGCTGATTAATCATATTGGTCTCCTGTTTATCTGTCTATTCCTTATCCCTTATATTATATAAATAAATTGATAAATTCATGGGGAATACATTGGGTTTTTCGGAGGTACTATGTTGGTGGGGGTGGGTAACAGTAATATACATAGGGACAGTGTTTATGTGTTGTTTAAGCACTAAACAGTTATATCAATATTAACAAATATGTAGTAATGACATTAAAGTATATAGAAATGTAAATAAGCTAAAATATATAAATAAATAAAAGTACTTGCATATGGCTACACCCCAGGAAGTTTTACATGGAGGCAATGTAAGCTTAAAAAGGAACATATTTATCACTTCCATTTTAGTGTTGTATCGAATGGTGTGCTTAATAATAGATTGACAGCAAATCAAAACACTTTGAGTGTTAGTAGGAAATTGCAAGACTTATGTCAATTCCTTTGTAAAACATGTGACAGTCTTCTAAACATTCTTCTCACTCTCACATAACTCCACCCCTCCCCTCTCAATAGACAAAAATGAGAGCAGCAAAGATTGATTTAAGCTCTGCACAACAGTTGTATTTCACTGTGGTGTTTCTACTGAACTATAACACAATACAATATTACAATAAATAGATCAACAATAGAGATGGACTGGATCGCGGATCTGGACCCAGTTCTGTGACAGATTTCACAGAACTCAAGATTCACAGATTTTGCAGGAATTCCGCTTTGTAGATTTTTTCGAGATGCATTCGAAAATTCAAAGAAAATTTCAAGGAATTTTTAAAATTTTGTAAAAATTATACAGTAATTTGCTGTAAATAGTTTTGGGACCCGGAAAATGGTCTGGTCTTTCTGAAAGAATCTGATTGTAACCAATTCTGACTAGAAAAGAATCTGATTACTATACCAATCAGATTTTTTTTTAAAAGAATCTGATTGTAACTAATTCTGATTGGTTATATAATTGGTTTCCAGGGTACATAATTGCCAACAGATTCTTGTACAAGTCATTCTGAATTGAGAAAGCCAGTCGGATGACTAGCGAAACGTCTTCAAAAACTAAATTTTGATTTAATTGAATATAACAGATATACCATGACCTGGATGAATGAGAACCATCACTACCAAGTCAATCTTTCTGAAAGAATCTGACTAACCAATTCTAATTGGTTGCAATCAGCTTTTTTTTTTAGAAAGAATCTTATGGTATACCAATCAGATTATTTTCCAATCACAATTGGTTACAATCAGATTCTTCCAGAAAGCATACCGATAAGATTATTTCTAAAAGTATCTGATTGTAACAAGTGTCTGATTAGATACAATCAGATTCTTTCAGGAAGAATCTGGTTGGTATATTAACCTATCAGATTATTTTCTAAACATAATTTGTTACATTCATATTCTTTCAGAAAGATTCTGTTTGGTTAGTATACCATTCAGATTCTTTTTCAATTAGAATTGGTTACAATCAGATTCTTTCAGACGGAATCTGATTGGTTAGTATACCAGTCAGTTTTTTTCTGAAAAAATCTGATTAGACCAATTTTGATTTTAAAGAATCTGATTATCTGTTCCCCAGACCATTTTCCAGGTCCCAGAGCCATTTACAGTAAGTTACTGTATCATTTTTAACAAATTTTTGAAAATTGCTTTAAAATTCTAATTTTCTAAAATTTCGGTTGCCCTCAAATACAATGCATAATCTCGAAAAACCATTCGATCATGAGGAAAGTTATTATTTTTAAACTTCTGGATGTATGTACGTTTTTTCCAGACCATTTTCCAGGTCCACAGGTGGAACGGATTTTAGCAGTTTCGCCATCTCTCAAAACCCTGGATTTAAATATCTTTTTTATAGATTTATCAAAACAAATCAATAAGGAAAACCGAAAAATGTGTAGTGTTATACAACAAAGATGGATAATGTCTGTCTTATCTAAATGTCAGGCTGCACTTTATATATATTTTAACATCTATTTCTAAAGCACTGACACTTCCAGTACAATCCAAAAGATGTGTGTATATATGTCTACTCTAATACCTATTGGGGTACACCCATTCATTTAGGGGATGTGACACTAATAGAACCAAGATTTCATAGGATTTCTTTATTTTTAACATTTTGCCTTTATTTTTTTACAAGAGAAGGGAAAGTTTCTAACACAGCAGCAGCCCCACCCACTCTTAGCAGTGTCAGGAAGATATGTTAATGAGTTTTTTAGTGTCAGCTGTGAAGGCTCTTTATGAAGGCTCTTTATTATGTAAGTTAATGTATCCAGTGTCGGCTGGATTACAAGTGGACAGTGACTAAGGGAGGGGGGGGGAGTTAGGAGCAGTTACTAAACATTGAAAATTCACTAACAAAGCAGGTACAATCACACATGAAAGCAACCTTGTTACTACCCTTGACACTGTACTATCAAATTATACAAAGTTGTTTGAGTGACCCTTTAATCATATACCCAGACTACAGTGTTTTACTTAGCATCTTTATAGACGGACGGCTCACCCAGCTACTTTTTCATGCCACCCAGCTGGAAAAAAAGAGAACATTGTTCTGATTTACTAAAGAATGTTGATGTAGGGTTAATAGGTGTGTGCCAGGCACCAAGGCGAAACTTCCCAGTCAAGACCCCTTTATAACATTTGCAAGATAATGTAAAGATGGGTTAAATAACTACCAAGATTGCCAGTCCGTGAAAGGGTGGTGTAGTAAACCTGCATACTTTGTATGCGGGTCACAAATTTCTCCTCCCTGCCCCACCCAGCTACTTTTTCATACCACCCGGCTGGAAAAAAATTCTGGAGAGAACACTAGACTATAACCCTAATCCCTGACTTTCTGCAGGCGTACTGATGCTGGTATGAAAGGCAGTGGCTTACAGCCTATCATGGCAGGGGCCTAGAGGATAAGAGGACCTGCTAATCTCCCTGATAGTACTGCAATCAGTAGTTTTTAAACAGCTGGTCACGTGTACTGCCGGTCTTGGTACAGTGTTTTAAACAGCTGACCGAGATGGTTTATTTTTGGTATTCAGACTTGAAATTAAGCTCTTAAAGACGTTTAGCTAGTCATCAGACTGGCTTTTTCAATTCAGAATTACTTGTACATGAATCTGTTTGCAATAAATACCTTGGAAAGTGATCCAATCAGCATATAACTGAAAGGTGTTACTTGCTTCCTTCCTTTTCTTATATTGTAGTCCATAATAATTCTACCTGGATGCTTTTTTTTTTTTTTTTTTTAATGAGATTATATTGGCATTTTAGGTCTCTGCTCAGCTAATAGAGGAACAGCTAAAACAGCATCAGAAAGAAAAACAAGAAAGACTTAAACATTTTCAAGGTGAAGTAAAGCGGAGAGTTAATCATCATGCTAAACTAAAAAAACAGGAACAACTTCAAAAATCGTATGACGCGGTAGGAGCATTTTTGCATTCACTCCTAATCTTAATCAACAATAACAAAATACATGCCAGTTCATCCATTTCTTGATAATACTGCTTTTTACTTACTTTGTAACTTGTTCACCATTAAACTTTGGTATTTGTTGTGTTCTAAGTGTCCAGATAACAATAGCATTAAAGTTATATCCAGTGTAAAAAATTAATGGTGTTAAACAAAAAGCTTTATTATCATTAGTGAAATCATGTGGTGAAATGGATTCTGGTGCATCAAATTAAATACTCTGGCATAAGACTTTCTGCTCTGTTGCATGTTGGAACTTTTCTATACCAGATTGTTAGAGATAATCATTAAATATAACCCTTTGATTCAAAACCAACACTATATTTTCTTTCTGTTGTTTTTTGTATTTCCCACTAGAGGTCTCACCTCACTGAAGTGAGATCTATTTTTTTTTCAAATGAATAATGTGTATAGGTAAATCACCCACACAAATCTGCAATAGTTACAAAGAGTTAGAAAGAGTAATGTAAGACTAACCCCAAAATGCTACCCAATGAACCGTTACCCTTTCTTTCTGCTTCCTGGTTCTTCCAGTTAGCAGCATTATAGACTTCACAACCAATGACTGAATGCTATACCCCTAGCTACCTCCTCTGAGCATGTGTGAGCTTTTAAACAACACTTTTGGTTTTACACATTCTAAAACAGAGATCAGATGACATAAATGTGTGTACATAAAGTAGTAGTAGTTCATTATAAAACTGAAGACTTGCAGTCCAAGGAGCTACTCTGTATCACCTTGTACAGAGGGGTTGGGGCAGTGTTTTTTGCATGAGCTTTAACTTTATATTCTATGGTTACTTAAAATTAATCAAAGTCTAATGTAAAATGCTGCCATTTTTTTACAGCAATCTGTACCCCTGGTTATGTTGGGGTACTTGTATTTAAAGGACTAAACCCTACAAATAACAGTACCCAGGGTGAGGTCTAAACTGCTAGGTCCATGCCTCTAGTTTACCTTAATCAGCTTTAAATCTTTAAAAGTCTTTTAAAGTTACAGTCGAGTCAAGCTTGTAGTTTAGTACCCCCTTCCTTTCTGCCCAGGCTTAACCAATGGGAAGTTATGCTCTGCAATTAGTGTAGAGCATGACATATCTCTGAGTGGGTGTGGGTGAAGCTACAAAAGCATAGAAAAAAAAAGCCAGAAATGTGAACTTCAACACCAAGGTGTGGGGACCTAGCAGGTTAGTATTAATGGGAGTAGGGTGCTCTCTGGAGGTTCTATTGTCCTTTATATTTAGCAGTTATCCTATAACTTACCTGCCGTTTTACATGGATTTCTGTTCATTTAATTAAAGGGCAAGTCCAGCCCCAAAATGAAAACTTACATACAGGTAAATCACCCCCCAAAACCCTAAACGGTAATAGTTTGAAATCTGAAATATATAAATCTAACCTGAAATCCTGCACAATGTCCTGTTTCCCCTGTTTCTGCTTCCTGGTTCTTCATGTTAGCAACTGTCCGTTATGGATTTGACAGTTGACATCACATCCAATGACTGAATGTTAATCCCCTGTCTGCCTCTTCTGAGCATGCCCAGGCTCAGTACAGATCACTAGATTGCTCAGTTTCCATGAGGCATCCAGAAGCATAGCAGGCATACAGTAATGAATTCATAGGACAAAGCATTATATATCAACACATTTGAAAGAGGCCATTCTTTCTAAAAGATATTCTTATGAGGGTGGAGTTTTTTTTTTTTAATTTTGTTTTATCTAACCTGTTAACACTTAAATCTTTTCAAGCTTTACTATTTTAATTTGTCTTCATTTTTTTCAGATAATAAGGGAGGGAAATGTTTTAAAACAATCTTCTGGGGCTGCAGTGTTTTTGACACCAAAAACAAGCACATACATGTACCAAAATACAAAGGCTGCCATTTGTGGTCCATCTACCCAGTGGGTTATAGCTAAAAAAATTGGTGAAGAAAAGGAAGTTGCTGAAAATCAAAATTGGTTATTTAAACAACATGCAAATATGGTTAGTGGTTTTTTGTAAGCATTTACCTATTCTATTATATTTCAAGCAATAGAAGCTAAAACCGTAATTTAACAAAACTAACAAATGAAAGAACCAGATAATGGTTTCTTTAACTTTATGTTGATTATGCATGTGTTCATAAAGATGCAATGTATAGTTTCTGAGGCTTTACGCACATATTATATTGCCTTCTGTTTGCTTATTTATTTGCAGCAGCATGTGGCAAACCTTTTTTTACCCCCGCACTTTTTATCATAAGACCCTACTTTATTGTACAATATTATACACAGTTTAAAAACTTAAATACAAATATTCACCCGACTCAAGTAAAGCTAGCATCAGACTACTTGTGTATAGCATGCAGTTTACATGGATAGATCAACTGATACAGCAAAAATACATATCAAAAGTATAAATACCGATCTGGCTTGGAATAGAAAAGCAAGGGGCATTCATGATGAAGGCATTTTCACTCCCGACGCTGGTGCATGGAGCTAAGGCTGGGTACACATAGAGGGACTATTTGTCCCGACCGATCACTCGCCTGGGACAACTGTCCGTCGGTCACGGCAAATTCGGCAATTGAGGTCGGCCGGCCACCCCACACCAGGAGATATTTTCGGCCTATCTTCTGGTGTGTACCCAGCCATAGGGAGCGAAATGCGGTTGTCGTGAACACCCTTGCGTTTGTATTCAGAATGACTTGTACAAAAATCTGTTGTCAATAAGTACCCTGGAATGTGTCCCAATCGGCGTATAACAGCAAGGTGTTAGGAACCTCCTGAATGTAAGGTGTTGATTTGATTGTAGCTAAGAGGTGTTCTGAAAACTGCAAATTCCTCGGGTCAGGACTCCGCCGTGTACCTACATTTTAATAGTGTGGCTTTATTGTAGGGGAAAAGGGGCGTGTCACTAAGATTTTTTTGTATGTGCATGAAATATATGTCTAACCTTCCAGTTAGCAACGGTCAGTTATGGATTTGACAGTTGACATCACAGCCAATGACTGAATGCTAATCTCTTACCTGCCTCTTCTGAGCATGCTTAGTACCAGGTCACTAAATTGCTCAGTTTACATGAGGCATCTAGAAGCATAGCAAGTATACAGTAATGAATTCAGAGGACAAAGTAGCATATATCAACATATTTTAAAGAAGCCACACTTTCTAAAATGTTATGATGGTGAAGTTGTCCTTTAAACACCCCATAGAACACTATGGGTAAGGTAATTCATTATTTAGAGGCAATTTTGTAGTAAAGCAGTTAAAGTCCAATTCAGTTTTCTGAAATGGAGATTTGACAGTAAGACAACATATATAACTAATGCCTTTAATACAGGGGTGCCCAACCTTACTCTGAAAGGCCACGCTAGTGGGACCATAGACATTGACCACCCTGTCCAACCAACAGTCCCATGGCCCACAATTTTCTGCTATGCACAAACCTCTTTAAAAGAGACATAATTAAAAAAAAAAAAAAGAACCTTGACATCTAAAAAAAAGAAATATTCTAGAATAAAAGGTAATTTTAACTTTTTTTTTTTTTATTTATTTTTTTTTCTTTTTAAATACAGCTTAATAAGACCTTGAAGCTAGTAAGGCACAGACTAGCAGCTTTGAAAACAGAGGAGAAAGAAGAATTAACTCTTCCTGGTGGTATCTGGAAAATCTCACCGACTAGGGATGTGAGTGGAATAACTTAAAATTGATATTAAAAACATATTGGATAATAACCATAGCATTCTATTTTGTTTTTGTAACCGATTTAAACACTGCCTGGATAGCACATAATGTACCTGACACATAATGGGTCATACCATAGTAACTCAGCGTATCTCTTGATGGTATGCTAATTTATTTATTTTTTACAGTTTCATGAACAGCTCTATATTGTAAATAAAGTTATACATTTTATTATAATTGTGACTAATAAATCAACCTCTTTCAGTGAGGCAAATTAATCAGCGAGCACTAGACCCTGACGACTATGATTTTGTCCAGTGACCTGCCAGGTGTAATAAAAATGTAGATATTAGCACTGGGATGTGGTCCACTTTTTAATACATTACATACAGCTAAAAATTGCAAGCACTCAAAATGCAATGCAAAAATACACACAAACATGTTGTCTTTCTGTGCACTGGGGCCCTAAAAATGAGGTATTACTGTATTTAAAGCAGCTAGACTCAACTGCTTATAATACCAGGATATCCCGATCGCCATGGTGACTGAAAAATCTTTCTTGGTGACCGAAAAATATATAGTTGCTTTTGTACCTCACCTGAACTAAGTAGGCCTAGGGTGGCAGACAAAGAGGTGCTCTATTAACCAATGCACACCTCCGTGACTTGTCATCTCCTAGGTCTGCAGACCAGAGTAGCACGATAGCGGTTCAGTCGGCTCCATAAGATCAAGATCATGCAGTAATCTTCACAAAGTTACAACTTCTACAGCAAAGAGAATGTGGTGAAATGAAGGGGACTGTTTATACCCGTGCTGAGGAAGGTGGTGGGTTTATGGGTGGCTAAAAGTGGTAGACGAGGGGGATGAATGTTGGGATCCTAATGGGAATGGAATAGGGCAACATTAATTCACATGAGGGGATGAATAAAGTGATGAAATGACTGAGGATTTCATTTCCAGATGGGTTGAACTGGATGGATGTATGTCTTTATTCAACCTCAAATACTATACTATACTATGCAGGATCTGTAGGATAAAGAATGTTAAGCTTCTTTGTGAAGTAGTAAGTACTTTACCAACATTTCAAGCATGTCTGGTGTGAAGGAGGGTGCTGGGAAACCTTATGAGAATTCATTAGTGAAGTACGTAAAGGGTTTCTCCAATCGTAAAAAAAATTTCTGCAAATTCCGTTTTATTGAAGAATAGGAGGTAATGGAGCTGCGTCTATCCTCCCGTTCTTTAATAAAACGTGCAGGATCTGGGAACGAAGTTAAGAACTTAACTGCTTCTCTGCTGTGTCCCCTGACAGGTCCCAATGGGCTCTGTATTCAATGCGTATCGCACTTGCACATTGAGTACTAAGTCCATCGGGACCTGTCAGACTAAGTGGAGGAGGAGCGAGCTAGCCATCATTTGTGTTTTTGTGAGTGTGCGAAACTAATGTTCTCTATGAAAGTCATAGATTACTTTTATTAGCTTATAGTTACTTACTTTATTATATTATTTCAGAATCCACATTCCCGACGATCCACTCAAATGCATGTAACTAAAGAAGATGATGAAGAATTGATGCTAGTTGGTTGTCATGACCTTCCTGTGGATCTACAATTACAAAATTCAGATGCTTTGCCATCTAAGACTTCCATTAATCTATTAAATCCAGTGAGTTTAGTTCTAGTACTACATACACACTAGTCTTTAAAGGGTTACCTTTCTCGACCCCCTGTTGAACATTATGCATGAAGGTATTCAGGATTATGTTCAATAAGAGATCGCTGGGAAGGCAAGACAAAAGACTTTAAGATGAAAGACTTTTGTTCTTTTTATAAATGTTAAGCTAGCAATACACTACATTACCCCAATTAGACATTCGATCTTAGATGAATGTTAAGTAAAACAGTAGTTTTACCTGCTGACATTTCTGGGCTGGATCATGTTTACAATCATAATTATGATAGATACTAAGATTGTAATATAAAATTATCGGGCCAGGTGGTTGTCGTTGTCGGAACATCGCTCAAATGCAGAGATGTAATTATTTGACTGATTTCTTTAAAGGGCAATTATACTCAGAAAATGGGAAAAAAGTTAAATGTATAGGTGCTAAGTTCCCCAACCTTTCCTCTGCCTTTCTTAAAAATAAAAAAAATACAAGAATGCAGAGAATTCCTACTTTGAAGTCCAGCTCATTACAGCCAAGGAACTCCGGAAGCTCTGGGCAGAAAGTAAATCACACTATTAGCATGTTGTAGAAAAGAAAAAGTGACAGAGATCAGCAAAGCTGCATGCTTCCTGACCAATGAAATGGCACATTCTAATTTTTGTCACTGACAGAGAGGGAAAGGCAGGATTTATGGTCTGGGAAACGGGAGTTTGGACATTAAAATCTTTCTGACATAATGCAGGAACACGAGTGGGTGGGTTTAATCGTATACCTATTTAATTCTCTGCTGACCATGTTTGTCTTTCACCAGTATAGTTGTCCTTTAAGGTCTTTGTCCTTGAAAGTAATTGTCCAAAGGAGAATATGCATTATGAAACCAGACAGGACTCAGTCCTGTGAATTTGTTTGGCTAATGTCCATTGTTCAAGCAGGCAGAAAAAGTTAAAGGATAAGTGCACTGTAAAATCAAGTTATGTTCATTTGGAAGCTGCAGCTTTAAAAATACCGTTGCCATATATATATATATATATTTTTTTTTTTACCTATGCCCCTTCAGAGCCTATCTTTGTGCCTTGAAAGTTGCTGACATTTTGTTACTGGTTTGCTGAATGTTAAGCTCCGCCCCTCTGAGATTTCCTCTGCTTTCTCCTGCTTGAGCCTCAAAGAGTAATGCCTGTGAGTTCCGTGCACTCTCCTGCTTGAGCCTCAAACAGTAGTGCCTGTGCGTTCCATGCACGAACTCACAAGCATTACTGTTTGAGGCTCAAGCAGGAGAAAGCAGAGGAAATCTGAGGGGCGGAGCTTAACATTCAGCAAACCAGTAACATGATGTCAGCAACTTCCAAGGCACAAAGGTAGGCTCTGGAGGGACATAGGTAAAAAAAAAATATGGCAACGGTATTTTTAAAGCTGCAGCTTCCAAATGAACATAACTTGATTTTACAATGCACTTATCCTTTAAAGATTGATCATGGTCAGTATCACCCCCTTAAGGTTGCAAACAGGCCATCATCAGGTTGCAAATGGCCGAAACGCGTAGGTAGTAAGGACCTACACTCACAATAAATTTTTCATGTTCGAGACCTTGGAGTGCTCTGGCGTTGTGTTCATGTATCCACGATTTTTCACAGTAGCACCCAGGCAGTGATGGCAGGCAGTGATGGCACAGAACGGCTAATATCCTAGAGCATTTTTTCCCCTTTCTATCTATACCTAGTTTCTTTTTAAATGTAAACAGAACTATGTTCCCAGTCTTCTATGCATGTTCAGAGGTATAAGTACATTTAAACTTTTAATTTAGCTTTATAGCATTAGTATACCGTATATACTCGAGTATAAGCCGACCCCAGTATAAGCCGAGGTACCTATTTTTACCTCAAAAATTAGGAAAACCACATTGACTCGAGTATAAGCCGAGGGTTGAAATTGACCAATACTGCCTTCTGTAGCCATGTGCATTTTATTGCATACTGGTAGCCATGGGGATAACTGGTAGCCATGGGGATAACTGGTAGCCATGGGGATTACTGGTAGCCATGGGGATTACTGGTAGCCATGGGGATTACTGGTAGCCATGGGGATTACTGGTAGCCATGGGAAATGTACTTACAGTTTGGTGTGCAGAGCCTTCCGGACATCTTCCCAGAGCCTTCCGGACGCCTTCGCAGAGCCTTACAGACGCAGCCGCAAGTCAGGATGGTAAGCCGGCAGTTCCCTGTAGTGCTTTGCGGGTGCGCGATGACGTCATCGCGCCGACGTGCGCAAAGTACTACTGGGAACTGCCGGTTTTCTTACCTGACTCGCGGCTGCGTCCGGAATTAAGGTAAGTCCCAGCTTGACCCGAGTATAAGCCGAGGTTCATTTTTCAGGTCATTTTTAAGACCTGAAAACCTCGGCTTATACTCGAGTATATACGGTAAGTCAGCAATGGTATCTTGATTTCTGCCAATATACAAATGTGCCTGAATGGGTTCTATAATTCCAAACTAGCATTACATTGTATCTCTCACCTCTAACATTGTGGATTTTGTTTTTTCAGACTTGCAATTATCTAACAAAAGAACCTTATCTCGACGGTCCTTCCCCAGTATTTAGCACAGATTATCATGCAGCACTTGTTCTTCGACCAGGCGTTGATGAAGAGGAAAATAGAAAGCAAGTGGGTACACGAGTTGAGAAAATGGGATGTATATTACTTAAGGCTTATTTGCCTTTTTGCAAAATTTGCAGATATCCGTATCAATGTTTATTTGTTTGAACACGAACTATGTATATTGGGAAAAAGAGAAAACACAGAATAAGTTTCCCAGATTTAGAAACAACTAAAGTCCAAACATTAGAATAGACTATGCAAGATTTACTAGGTTATAGAAGTTCAGTGAATTTTTTTTATCTTTTATTATTTATCTACATTACACATACTATGTAGGTAGGTTCTGCTATGGTCCTTTTTTTCCAGAACGCATGCTTCCTTAAATGGTAACTGTGGTCTTGAATTCTGAACTAGTAAGAATTATATAAAAAGCCTTTCATCACACCTTCAAAATAAAACCTTAATCAGATCTCTAGATAAACATTGTGAGAAGTTATTGCTGGAAAGGTTCAGCAATATTACTTCCTGCTTGAACACTTCCTGTTTTCAGCCATGTGACCAGCTTGTAGTCATGTGACCAGCCTCAGCGTGCATTAATATGCTCTCCTTCTCAACTGTCAATTTTTTCCCCAGGTACTTCCTGATTTCCCCAGCATTAAGTCTTAACTGAGCATGCTTCTCCCCCCGGGCAGACGGCGAGGTCCGGTGATGTCACTCAATCTGCTGGAAGTAGGAAGCTTGAACATTCACCCCAATGTAATGTCCAGGTATGCGACCTCTCCTGGATTGTCCGTGAGTCTCCCTTGTTCTGGGATGGTCTCCCACGAGACCACCCCAGACTCCTGCGACAGAGAGGAGACTCTAGTCTCCTCAGTCATGCCCCCTTTTTGAGGAACACACCCCCGGAATTACTCCTCCCTAACCCCACCTCCCACAATCCCTAGAATGCTAGCCCCGCCTCTGTGTGACATCACACCCCGCCTCCACGTGACATCACACCCCTCTCGACACCCACCCTGCCCGGAAGCCTGAAAGGGCAGGGTGAGATGTCTGAATGTCTCACAGGCTCCAGCCAGAGATTTGATTGTCGGCTCATTTTAAAGGAAATACTGCAGGCTTTCATTTAACTTGTTTTGAGACCACAGTTGCTCTTTAAAATGTTCATAACTGTAATTTCTACTGATTGACTGTTGGATGGGTCAAACGTGCTCAGACCTCTACTGAGCAAATTAACCCAAGGACTGAGACCATAACAGACACTATTAGACTTCATTAACTAGTACAGATGAAAAAGGAAATAAAATGCACAATCTGTTTTTTTCAACTTTTTTTTGTATCTATTATGAAAAAACATGTTAGTTTCTGGACAGAAATGCATGAAGCAGAGCTTTTTAAAGTGAACCAGCTCAAAATGCAGCAAATGCGAAAAGTAATGTCAAATCCTATGATTTTTAATGTCTGATTGTTAAACGGATAAAAATGGACCTAGTGTGAACAAAGCCCTAGGGGTCATGGAAACAGTAAGTCTGATTTGGAAGCAATTATTAAGGCACCAAAAAAATTACTGGATAAAAAATGTTTCTTGAAAGCATATGTATTTGAGTGGTAGAATGAAATGAAAAACAAAATCAGTGTATACCACAGCTAATTAAAAAACTAAGTTATGTCTTTCTACAGAGTAAATTTGCCCTTTCAGCTATTTACTTTATGTGCAAATATCTATTCACCACCCATCTGTAAAGCTCACACCAGACTTGGTGCAACTGGTATTTGTTTATCCATACAAACACTGTGTAACGTTTCGGTGCACAAGCACGTTCCTCAGACAAATACAAATACTGCGGCACCCAGCACATTCGCACTCTATGAGTGTGCAGGATCCGTTTTCTTTTTAATCTGTAAAGATCTGTACACACTAGATTTGATAACCCGTGCGTGTGTGTAGCTGTTCGGTCAGGAGTTGTTAGTTGATCTACTGGGGCAGACCACCAATAACCCTTGACTGTATGGCTATACACATACCGTATATACCCGAGTAAAAACAGTTTATTTAACTTTAAAATGAACGTTAAAATCTCCCCTCGGTTTATACTTGGGTCACGGCAGTTCTTACCGGCTTAGACGCGTGTTGAGGAAGACCGGAGCAGGGGCAGGTCCCGACTGTGTTTTCCTGAAAACGAGAGGCTGCAGAGGAGAGGAGATGCGGGTGCGTATTGCATGTATGTTACGTTATGCACATCTCCTGAGCACGTCCTCACGTGACCCATACTTGTGGAGCCTGGAAGTTACGGTACACACATCTCCTGTGCATGGCCTCTCAGCCCTCACTTGGCAGAGCTAAGAAGGAGCACGTCTGCTGATTGTCCTCTCAGCCCTCACCTGTACCATCCTGGCAGAGCTGGTAGGGAGTGTATTGAACCATGTTATTTTATTATATGGTGTCTATGGGGGTTTAGAGGTGGGCTGGAGTCTTTTTGTGGTTGTTCATGGCATATTAACCTTGTGTAGTGTGGAGGAGGGAGGGGGCTGGATAATGACATTTTATGTACTAATTCCAGGTTTGCATTAGAGTGTAATATTTTATACCATCAGTTTATACTAGTCAATCACTTTTACTTGTTTTTTTCTTGTAAAATAGGTGCCTAGTTTTATACTCGGGTCGGTTTATACTCAAGTATATACGGTACAATTATTGGCCGAAACAGCCATTCACCTCATGCGACTCAGTGTGTACAGCTTAAGACAATTACTAGCCAACTATGCTACCAGTAGCAGGCTGCTCTGTCTTGCTTAGCAACAAAGTTATGAACATTTGAGCTTATTGTCAATTATCACAGAAGCTAGATTTTGTTTTATTTTAAAATAGTATGATTTAAATTGCATGAAATCAAATACTGCTACATTAATTGGTTAATAAAAGGGCAAGTCCAGCCTTAAAATAACATTTTATATTTAGGATCTGCTACCCACCCCCAACCCCATTTCTGCATTATTGAAAACTGCCGCATATGCCCCTGAAGGGAATTGCATGACCCTCCCCGCATGGGTACTGCCCCCTGCTGCAGTTGTGAGCTTCCTTTTAGCTGCTGTCAGGTAATTAGGAGTGACGTCACTGTCGCGCCTTTGACTGCCAGCCATGGAAAAAATATATTTCATGTGTGCCAGGTGAGACCTCAGCTTGAGTATGCTATACAGTTTTGGTCACCAGTCTGATTTACGAGGGAAAGCAATGCAATTTAAAGGGGACATCGGTGTACAATTAAACCAGCAAGCAAAATGGCAAACTTGTTTTTTCTTTGGAAAGAGGCATTTGAGAGGGAATATGATAACTATTCAAATATATTACAGGATGATGCAGACAATTAACAGTTGGTAATTTTTTATGCAAGGATGCAAGCCACTGATGCAATGCCTGAAAAGGCATTTAAGTATATGCAGCATAAACATTTTTATCGGCAAAAAAAATTGTGGTGTTATGTGGAAGGGGCACAGTCCAAAATGGTGAAGTTGGACTGTTGTTTTTGGCTATGGATGCATGGGTTAAAGTCTATAGACAACAAACTATATACCGTATAAACAGACCCGAATATAAACCAAGGTATGTATTTTAACTGCTAAACCAGGAAAACTTCTTGACTCAAGTATAAACCGAGGGTTGACTTTCTCCCATAGACAGCCCCATAGTCACAGACAGACCCATAGAAATTCCCATACACAAATGTTCCCTGTATACCTTTCTGTGCAGCCTGTTTGTTGAATCCTGTTACGTCTATCGTTTTTTCCCCTTTCCCTTGTAGTCTGGGCTGATTTGAGTGAGCAGGACAACAATTGCATAACCCACCGAAATCAAGAGGATTCTGTGTTACAGGGTACAGCTTTTGTTTTTCCAAAGGCTATGTTATTTTGTCCATCTGCTCCTTCAAGCTTCCAGATCAGCCCAGACCTGAGTATAAATCAAAGGGAGACTTTCACGATGATTTTAAAGGTAACATTTCTGTATATAAAGTATATACTATAGCTATATGTAACATTTATAGTCTGTGATTTGAACCAAGGCATAATATGGCAATTATTCTCTTTAAAGATGCAATATAAAGTAAATATAGGACGTTTGGAAAGTAAACTTTCAAAAATATTTTGACCCACGCACTACTTACTCTTTCTTTATAGAGACAAAAACAGTATCATCTGTCCAGACGACTGTTTATGGATATTGAAAGAGAACAGGTCAAAGAAATTAAAAGACAAAAAGAACATGAAAAGCTAATTTCAAAGTAAGGATTTTGTTATTTGGAAAATATCACATTTTTTTAGGCACCATCGTGCCACTGGTAATAATGATTAAAAATCTTAATGTTCTGTTGGGTGAGAAAAACATTATTTTGACCCTTTCATATATGCCAGGTGAGGCCTATACAGTTTTGTTCACCAGTTTATGATTTAGGAGGAAAAGCAATGCAATTTAAAAGGGGACGTGGAATACAATTAAACCATTGAAAGAGAACAGGTCAAATGAATTAAAAGACAATAAAAAACATGAAAAGCAAACCATTAAGTAAGGATTTTGTTGTTTGGAAAATATTGCATTTTATAGGTACAATCAGCTACTGGTAATAGTGATTAAAAAACTTAATTCCTAATTGTTAAACACATTTAAGCAAAACATCTACTAAGTCTGTAGATGACGATAAATGTAATTTTTAGATTGGTTATACAATTATGTTACTATTCTGACCTTTTTTGTTGATCCAGTTTTTTCCTCATAGTCAATCACAGTACAGCACAGTTTGCAATTTCCATTTTAAAAACCTCAAATGGTAGGGAAACTAGAACTTTTAAAATACTATTTTGAAGTTTTGCTTTGATGGGTTTAAATCATAATGTTCTGTCCAGGGAAGAGATTGTTAGCTGTCAAAATTTTTCTACAGTTGGAACCCTTGTTTATATCTTGGTGAAAACCACTATTAAAAAATGTATTCCTGTTCAGTGCTCCATATTTTTTTTTTTTTTTTTAAATCCAGACATTCCTAATAAATACACAATTCTTTCAATTAAATAAAATATAAGAAATATATTTATTGCTGTATTTGTAACCATGAAGGCTTCTGTATGTTGGTTACAGTTAATAATATGTCATTCACCCCCCAAGAATCAAGAAAGAGAGAGAATTGCAACGTAACACACAAGAACGAAGATTTCTTGAAGCAGACCAGGAAAAGCACTACCTACATGGGAGTGAATGTAAGATGTTGAACACTGAGCCAGAGATGGAAAATATAAATGAAATTGAAGAAAAATTGCAGAAGACCAAAGAATATGTGCGGTAAATTAAATTATATGTATATATAATTACAAAGTATAGTACTGTGTACTTTTAATATAGACTAACACGGTTTTATCTGAAAATAGATTTTGCTGAAAAGCTTTCCAGGGTACTACCCCTTTTGTCATGTAAAAGCAGAATTGTTTGAAAAAAACATTCCATCAAGATGAGATTAAAAAAACTTTGAAAAGCAGAGGAAACCTCAATATATGGCTAATCTGCAGAAAGCTTACATGACAAAGTATGTATGCATGTTAAATGTGTTGAAGAATTGATTGCTAAGAGCAATCATTACACAGTTATTAAAGTGGAATTGTGGTCTTGATTTAGACCCTCCCATAAACATTTCCTGTACAACCTTCCCCCTTTGGCAGAACACCAATAACTTTGGTCTACTCCGTTTGGATGCATCTAGAGTATCACATGTGCCTTTCTTCTGGATTGAGCATATTTCGCCAACAATGACACACAACTAGAAGGTGAGTATTCCAGTTTCCTCCATGTAGCGAGGTAGTTGAGTATGAGCTAGACGGCTGTGTGAGGGAGAAGCATGGGTTAGATTGACTTGTAAAAGTCAGCCAGCACACTTCTTTTAAAAGTAGATTTTTTTTGCTGTGTATGGCTTGTGCAGTTTCCTAAACATTCTGGAAAAAGCATGTTGCCTCCAATTCAATATATTTTAAGTTAAAGGGTATGTCCACCCCAATTAAAAAATGTAATATATTATTCATGCACCCCCCCCCCCCCCCCAAAAAAAAACAAAACATTTATGCTTTTGCTTAAAAGTTTTAATAATGCTCCCAGAGGGAGAAATTATACTTACAACCACCGCTGCTTCTCCCTGCTACTTCCTGGTAAGGCCCTCAGTCATAGCCAATGGCTGACGGCCATTACTGGACGAGCCTCTTCTGCTGGTCGTGTACGGAAAAGGCACATATCAGCAGTAGTGGAAAGGGAGCAAGTGGCGGTGGATCGTGGAGTTAGGTTTAATTTCTCACTCTGGGTGCATTATAAAAAATGTAAGCAAAGCGTAACGGTTTTAGGGGTCCTGAAAAACATTTAAAATTATTTATAAGGGGTGGACATACCCTTTTTAAAGCTGAATTAAAGGAAAAACCCACCTATTCATTGAGCTTTACCCAGGACGAGGAAAGAAAATGCTAGGTTTCTAGACACCCTAGCTGCTCGCTCTATGTGTTCTGGTCTGGCCCCACCCCTTTCACAAATGGCATTCCAATCCAAATTGGAAGCATAGTGATTGAAATGAGGACGGATGGAAGGGGAAAGTCCAGGAATCAGAGTGGAGAGGGCACCTAGAAGGTAAGTGCCAGTTGTACACTCTGGTAAGAACCTAGCATTATTAACTAACAATGCAATCACGGCAACGCACCAAACGCAACGAGCGATTTCTGGTGTTATGCATTATGTAATCGCATGCTATTACCATTTTTATGCGCAATCACGATTTCATCTCTAAAAAGGAGAAATCGCATGCTCAAATGCACAAAAACCGCGTGTAAATCGCACCATAATTGCACACGCAATCAGGCGTGTGCAATTGTTGTACAGAGACTTTAATTAAGTTAAATATTTGGCTAATTAAATCAAAGTTCCAGTATTTTACTCCATTAAACTTAATCTTCTGCAGCTTTTATTATGTAGAAGCAAAGCAGTTATGTTTCTTTTGGTGATTTTTTTAGATATGTTGAAGCTTTAAGAGCCCAGATGAAGGAAAAAATTCGATTGCATAAAATTGAACTACCGCCATTGTGTGGTTGTGGCACAGATTTTTGGGATTCACATCCAGATGCTTGTGCAAACAACTGTGTTTTCTACAAGAACCCAAAAGGTAATCGTTTGTTTTAGTTATATTTTTATCATTTTGTTAAATCTCAGATTTATGTTCATCTTGACTAAAAATAAGTATTTTGTTTTTGTTGTTATTTAAAGGGAAAGTTCAGTGCAAATACATGTACTTTTCAGAAAAAAGAGCAGTTTTTTCCATCCCAATGTCCTTAATCTGTCAATTCAGCATTTTGTCTGTGTATTAAGTAAATGCAACCGAAATACTGATTTCCTGTTTGCAGGACCCCTAGTAGAGACCGTTATGGTCTTGCCCTTGACCCAGCCCCTGGGTTGATTCAGTTGCTCAGTAGAGATATTTGACCCATCCAACAGCCAATCAGTAGAAATAACTGTTAGGAACATTCCAAGGATGTGGTGCATCCTGGGAAGAAGGACCGTTAGAACCTGAAATGTCAGCTCACTAATGTCAACAGCAGGGAACAGCAAATTGTATGAAATAAACTGATTTTTCAAAATGGAAGACAATATGTAGAATAACTAAGAAGGCATTACACAAACTAATAATTTAACAAATATTGATGATTTCCACTGAACTGTACCTTTAATTCTAGCACAGTATACTGTAAATAATGTGTATTTATATTTTTATTTTTTTGTGTAGAGATCCTGTTGGTAAATTATGGTATATGTTGTCTACACAAACACTACCTGTTCCTTTTGAGGCATTTACTTTCCCTAATCTCTTTCCTCAAATACTTTCAAAAATTAAAATACAGAAATTGTGTATTGTAGACTTTTCAAAATATATTTATAGTTCCTGGAAGGTAATTTTAGACACATTGGGTTGCAAAAAGGGTGTTTAGTTGTGATGTTATATGGGGCCCAGAAATATGCATTGATCATCTTTTTCTATGTTTGTTCCAATACTGTCCAATACTGTTTATAACACTAATAATATAACAACAACAATAACATTTATAAAGCGCTTTTTCTCCTATGGGACTCAAAGCGCAATATAGATAAATGCCTTTTCCTAAACATAGTTCGGTGATCTGGTTGCTTGTCGAGTAAAGGTGGCCATACACATGTGATCCTATTGGAACCTGTCAGTAACATGCAATAACATACACATATAGTTACCCTACTGTCCTTCCATAATCTGTATGGGGATTGGTCAGCTAGGTTAGTATATGTGCCACCATAAACAATCAAATACAATATTAACAGCATTAGTTCATTTTCATCATGGGGATTTTTTGCGTACTATACACCTAGGCGATATTAGAATAATCCATTTGGAGCTCATGGGATTTGCTAATTTCATCAAGATGTATCTGCTACCAAAATATGCTTGAAAACTTGCCCATAAAATTAAATGTAAGCTAATCTTTAATACTTTTATTTTTCAGTCTATGCTAGAGCTTTACAGTCTGTAATCTCTTCACGTGACATGTGGGATGGAAATGTCAGCTCCAGATTTTCAGCCAGTAACATTACATCTACACATACATCATTTTATAAGTGAAATTCTAAAAAATAACATGTTTGCAGAAACAAAACGATTTTCAGGAACATTTTAAGTGGATTAAACATCAATTTATTCTATTGTTATAATATTAAAAAAAAAATGAATACATGTTGTGATTGTGCTATAATTTAAAAAATAAATGGATAAATAGCTGGAATAGTAAATTTAGTCCAAATACAGCAAATAAGAAGCATACTTACTATGTATTTAGATGCTTTTCAAGGAATGAAAACAAATACAAACACAGACGACGAGTATTCCCACCTCACAATACACCTAATCAGCGGCAGCCTTGTTGCTGTTTCAGCCTTGCCATCTCAGATGCTACTATTGTAAACAATAGGCTGAAGCAAACCCCAAGGAGGCTAAGAAAATCAGTGTACAACCCAAGTGTATTATCTGGTAAGCATGGGTTTTACACAGAGTTCCCAGCGCCCATGCCATTTCTGAAAACTTTCAGAAATCGCACATTGCATACGATGCAAAACTTGTGCTACTAAGTAGCAGAAAAACTTAACGCCTTTGAATTGGAGGTTCAATCCTGTGCGTCTTACTTGACCGCCATCCCGCAAGGGCATTAAGTCTTGCGAAGGGATTGTTACATTGTGGGATCTTAGGAAGGTAAGATGCACTGGCTTGAGTATTGCATTTCCCTATAAAAGTAAGAAGTACTGCAAGGTGCTGACTCCTGGACTGTGCGTTTAGGTCAAATCTGTTGTCTTAATAGCCAGTATATTTTTCTATTGTATGCTTACTGGGCATATTTTAAAATTTGTGCTAAAACTTTGCATTTTATGTTATCCATAATTTTACTTTTTCCCTTTATCAATAAAAATCTATTTAAATAGCACTTTAACAATGGAAGTGTACCACAAAACCTTAAAGGGCAACTGTGGTCTCGAAACTAGTTAGGGTTAAATGAAAGCCTGCAGTATTTTCTTTATAATGAACCGACAATCACATCTCTGGCTTCACACTGTGAGAAATGATATTGAGGTGAATGTTCAAACTTCCTGCTTCCAGTAGGTTGAGTGACATCACCTTACCTCTGCTAGACCCGGGGGAGAAGCATGCTCAGTAAAGACTTAAAGGGGAACTAAAGTCTCCAGACAACATTGTCCCAATAGACAGAGCACATTCACAAACATACAAAAAGCTGTGTCTCACCTCTCCCTTTGCTGTGGCCATTGGGTGATTTATGAAAATAACCTGTGAGTACTAGGGGTCAGCTCCCACAATCCACCTTAGCTGGGTAAACCCCCAGCTAAGTGTCTGCGTACAGGCACATCTCCATAAAGCTCAACAGATCAAAACAATGAAGTTGCAGCCTTGCTTCCTAGAAGCTGACAACCAATCACATTATAGCACAGAGATCCTCCCTCTCCATGACACAGAACAGGGATTTCAGTTTTTTGTTTTTAAACCCATTCAAAGCTCCTGTCTTAACAATGATATAATCCTTTACTTTTCATACAAAAAGAAAAGTAATTTTTGCAGTGTATTTTATAGATAGCATGGATGTAAGAAACAGAATACTTACATTTCAGCAAAAATAAAAGTGTGGGGAATAGAACCTGCAACTTGTACATTAACCCTGTCTTGCTAAAAGTGGAAGTCTTACCTCTAGGCTAAGAGAGACACTATATAAACCGTTGGTACACATAGAATATTGTTGTAGGAACATAATGGAAACAAAAATAAAGATACATTGTGGGAATGAAACTCCTAACCTTCTGAACTGTATGTGTCTAAACCTGTCATCTTACAAGGTGAGCCACCACTGAATAAGCTGAAAGCCTAGGAACATTTAGAAGCTTTATCTTTTGCATGGAATATAATAGAAACAAAAAAAAGGGTTAGCTGGGGACTTCTGTATAGAAAACACTTTGTGCATAGAGATAGTGAATACTGGGGTCAGTTCTTTGACTTCATGGGCTGTGGGTTGTACTGGTAACAATGTGGAAGCCTTCTTATTTACAGAATCTATTTCTCACATATACTAAATGCAATGTACCACAGAAGAATCTTACAATGTATAGGTGTTCTGGGGAGAAAAACGTTCACATTAGGTTTTTGAAAATTTAAGTTTAGTTCTCCTTTAATGCTGGGTAAAACAGGAAGTACCTGGGGGAAAATTTGACAGTTGAGAAGGGAAGCCTATTAATGCAGACAGGCTGGTCACATGGCTAAAAACAGGAAGAGTTCAAGCAGGAAGTAATATTGCCGAACCTTTCCATCAATAACTTCTCACAAATTTGTGATTTAGGTTTTATTTTGAAGGTACAGTGGAAGGCTTTCTATATAATTCTTACTAGTATGGAAATGGAGACCACAATTACCCTTTAAGAAAAATAAAATAATGTTTATTATAGGGGCGTTTGTGAAGGTTCTCATTTATCCAGATCATGGTATAGCTGTGGCATTCAGTTAGAGCAACTGTTTAAGTAAGTTCTTGAACATGTGTTGCTGGTCATGGCAATGTTCCTAACCTCCAAATCCAAAAACAAATATCTGCCAGCTCTAGTGGTAGATTCCACTTGCTCTGTCGCAAGCCATCTCAACTAATTAATGTGATATAATTTTTCTTAAAGTTTGTTTGTTTTAACGTTAGATTTTTAATGGAGCCCCTATATTCTGTTAAAGGGAAAGTTCAGTGAAAAATATTATTTTTAAAATTCTTGGTTCATATTGTGCATAGCTAGTTATTCCACAGTTTCTGACAAAAGTCTGGTCGCCTGTGTATTTTGCAGTAACTCCTGCTATTACCGTAACCTGGTTTTTAATTGATCAAATTGGTGTTAGAAATGGCTCAGATGAAAAGCTAAACCCCTCCCAAAATAATAATAAATGTACTGGTAAAAAATAGTTTCACTGAAAAATGATTTATCATTTAATCAAGAACAGAAAGGTCAAATTGTTGCAAGACAAGTGTAGTCGCCTATACAGAAAATTATCTACTTTACAGCCAATCCAAAAATATGTCCGCAAATTAAGTAGTGGTGCTGTGAGATCCAAATTTAATATCTTGACTTCCATGAGCTTGAAGGACAGCATCCATGCCGTTTGGCAAGGATTCATACAATTTATTAATGTAATCATCAGAAATAGCCAAGAAAACAGTCTTGCATGCCTCCAAGAGTTCCTCAATATCCTTTGGTTTCGTCTTCCATGCTCTTTCATCCTACCCCACATATACTCAATGATGTTGATGTCAGGTGACTGGGCTGGCCAATCCTGGAGCATCTTGATCTTCTTTGCCTTAAGGAACTTTGATGTGGAGATGGAAGTATGCGATGGAGCACCATGCTGCTGCAGATTTTGGCCTTTTTTATGCTTGGGAATATATGAGGTAGCGAAGATTTTTTGGTATTTTATACTATTGATGTTGCCTCCCACCCTGCAGATCCCTCGCACACCCCCATACAGGATGTAACCCCAGACCATGATTTTGCCTCCACCAAACTTCACTGTTTTCTGGGTAAATCTCTGCTCCATGCGGGTTGCAGTAGGTCTCCTGCAATATTTGTGGCGACTGTAGTGTAATTCAACAGAAGATTCATCTGAAAAATCCACCTTTTGCCACTTTTCCAGTGTCTATCCTTTTAGCAGGTTGTGGGACTTGGCAAATGCCACACGGTTTTTCAATTGTCTTTTGTTTAGTGCTGGATTTGGTCTTCAGCCTCTTGATAATCAACACTTTAGTCTCAGGGTGAATCTTAGGCATGTTTGCAGAGGTCTATTTGCAGTTGATGTGAAGGTCTAGTGTACTGGGGTTCTTTTTATACACACCTGACACATAATTGACACCTAATTGATACATTATTAGTCACAGGTGAAGCCCATATGACAAGGCGACAACACTTATGTCTTTGCAAAAATTTACTTAATGGGCTTTACCAAGCTGTGAATATTAGAATACTTTTTGTTAGTTTCGTTTTGCATTGAAACGTTATTACAAAAGCTGTTTGGGGTAAAATGAACCATTTCTTGAAACAAAATTTGCATTAGAATTATTGTTAAGCGGCACTTCAGGTCTATTTGTACACAAGCGACAAGACTTTTGTCAGAAACTGTACATATCCCCTGCTGTTGACATAACTGTGCTGACATTTCAGGTTCTGTAAGATTTTCTTTTAACTGTAGTAGTTTGAAGGTATGTGTGTGTGTGTGTGTGTGGGGGGGGGGGGGTTGTAATTGATTTCTTTAGGTACATTGCTACATTGGTAACACAAACAGCGGCTATCTGCAGGTGTTAGAATAAATATCCTCACTAGTCCCCCGGACTCTGATTGATGCCTGTCAGACTCATTTAGAGACCTTTCAGCGCTGGGAGAAATGGATCACACAACACACATGGTGTGGTAGAGCCCAGTTTCTCGGTTTATTCACATGTTACATTGGGTTTTCACAAAGAGAAAAGTGGGCGTGGCCAGACAGTGTCTGCCGATGACGTTCTAAAACCTTGGAATGTAGGAGGCAAAAGACCTTGAGCTCACTGGGAAGCTCAAGTGTTATCAAATGAGAAAGAACATTTGGAAACAAAACATCTGCAATAACACGACAATAATGTAAGACAAAATGGAGTCAGAGAACAAAATGGCTGCTATTAGGCTAAGTGATTATACAGAATATATAAAAACCTAACAGTTCCACCCTTTTATCCCAAAGGGATAACTAAACGGAAATTATATGTAATTTATAGCAAAATTATCAGTGGAAATAGTATTCAGAGAAAACATATTCATCTACTTTGATGTGATTGCTAAGTTGTTGCAAATTACTGATCTGATATCGTTTGGTCGGTGACATTACACTTCATGTCATTGTTCACAGAAACACATTTTACATTAGGGGAACAAATAAAAATAAAACAAACTTCAGCAACAGTAACATTTTGAGTCCGAATCATAACTATATCTACAGTTCGTTCACGGGAGGTCTGTTGAGGTATTCTGGAAAAATTAAGCGGGTTACATCATCTTCTCGGATAATTGGGATCGAATATCTTATAGTGCTGATCAGTCAGATAATATTGGAGACATATTGGAACTGAAACTGGAATAGCGACTAAACAAGTACTTATAATGTCCTGAACACTTTTACATTTCCTAAACAAAAGTCAGTTATATTTAGGAGCTTCTTTGAAATATACTCCCAAACGTTACCTAGGGCAATGGAACACGGGGAGCAATAGAGCGGGAAGCTCTGTTCATTATAATAAATTCAAAATAGAAAAAACACAGAATAAGATGAAAAATGAACAGGTCAGGAAAATGTATTTCATCTGGAGTTTACAATTCATCACTGGTTTGGAATCTGGGCTCATCTTAATCTTCCTCCTTGAGGGTGGGTGTGTTGTCATCTCTGAAGTCATCTGGGTCGTCCCTGAAGTCATCTGGGCGGTTCTCCAATCAACAGATTCGGTGCGCGCTTTACTCTGGAAGCATGTATCCACGATGGATTGCCTTCAACCAAGATAGCTGTGCGAGTCATAACGCCTTCATCAAGACCACATCACCTGATTTAAACGGGTGCGTCAGAGCACTAGAAAATAAAGAAAAAAAACAGAGAAACATCACCACAGATGCCATTCAATTTTTCAATCTGTTTTACCACATAAGCTTCCTGGATAAATTCCAGGTCACCTGTAATTAATGTCCCTGTCTTAACTGCCCAAAGCGTAGGGAATGGTTTACCCATTAAAATTTCGAAAGGAGACAACTTGTATGTAGAATTGGGGCCATAAGAATCTCTGCTAATACAGCTGGTAAATAAATATCCCATTTACTGAAAGAACCTGCAGTAGCCTTCCTAAGCTTCTCTTTTATTGTGCGGTTCATTCGTTCAACAACATCTGAACTCTGGGGATATAAAACTTCTATTCAATGAACATCAATTACACAATCTGCTGTAATACTTTAGAAATAAAAGCTGGCCCTTTATCTGAATCTATCCTAACAGGACAACCTCATTTAGGAATAATAATTTTAGCAAGTTTTCAAATCTTCTTTTTACTACGTATATACATGTGGGCAATAAACATTGTGGCTAAGACTTTTATAAGCCATATTATTACTATAACTATCCCCTCTTTAAAAGACCCAAAAGGTCTAAAAACAATACTTGAAAAAAAAATCTTTAAAAAAAATTAAACGGGAGAAAACAAAAAATTAAAACCGAAATAATAACATTCTCATGGAAAAGTATGAACGCAGGAAAGAAACAAAAGAAACTGAGAAAAGAATAGCAACTTATACACATATATGAGATCCCTTAAACATGAAAAGAACTCACAATCATTCCATTCAAACAACTAAAACATAAGGAAGATAATAATCCACAAATTAAATTAATGTAAAGTCAGCTCACCATTCTCATTTACAAACTATCTACTGCCAAATTCTACCAAAAACCAACTACATTAAAATCATACCTGGAAACAATGTACTAACAGCTTAAACCTTAAACAAAACACAAGTACGGGTCAAAGAAAAGATTAAGCTAAATAAACAAAACACGGTAACGAACTAAATTCCAAACAGAATCTGGGAATTGAAGATCTATATACATTATACACAAACACAACCATACCAGCTCTAATTGGTAGAGAATCAAATCGGACTAAGGAAAGATCTACACCTATATTTAAATATTAATTACTTGGGTATTAATTTAACCTAATCTTAATGCAGTAAATAAAAGGAATATATTATGGGTAAGACTTCTAAGACCATGATAGATTTAAAATAACCTCATACTCTGTAAGACATCGGATAGTTCATATTCTATTCTTTAGCATTTATAAAACATGATTAGATGTTAATTAAACATTCTCCGTGTCCAATATAATAAAGTTGGGGCTGCAAGGGTGCACTAAGGCATCCTCTGAACAGTGACTGCCAATGATTTAGAAAAATAAGTTACTAGTTTCAAGGTGTCTCTGTGATATTGTGATAAAACTGCCACCATGATTTTACAATGTTCTCTTACAATACAAATGAAAAGATTTATCATAATTCACAAAGCTCAGAGCAGGGGCAGAGGTAAATGTTATTACAATTATTTAAACATTCTTTGTCATTTTCTGTGCCCATAGAATGATGTTTGGACAGTCTTTAATGGTGCATTTTGGAGCATTTGGTCCCAGTGGGAGCTGGCTGGGATTCATTGTTGGTAAAAGTTCATGAAGCCGACCAATTCAGCTTTATTACAGGGTGTTTGAAAAGCAAAAATGTCTTTATCTCTGGCGGGGCTGACCAGATATTCACCCTTAGATATTATACAACCAAGATATTGAACTGAGTCTTTGCAATATTGTATTTTCTGGAAGCTTTTGATGCAAGACAATTGAGGAGAGAGAAATATTTTACATACCTCCATGCTCTGGATACACAATAATCACATTAAAATATTTGACAATTAACATATTTCACATAATCTTAGAACCATGTGGCTGAACCCATTATTATTTTAACACTTCACAGAGAGCCATAGAGTCTGTCACTGGCAAGTCCACCAAGTCTCTATGTCAAATAGTGACACATTAATTGGGACTTTTCAAAAAATGAATACAAAAAGACTGAGCCGTAGCACCAGCCGACATGCAGAAAAAAGGCATATCTCAAAATCAACAACTGTATTACATTGGGTATTGGCAGAAATGCTAATAAGGGCCTAAATATCCAAAACTATAGAAACTATCTGTATTATGAGCTATAATAGGGGTATAAAATAGGAAGATAGTCTTTATAATTACTCATTGCTTTACAAAGGTACAAACCATTGGCAGAATACTATTAATTATATCCTGTTAAAAAGGGGGTTAGGGGCATAAAAAAAAATAATCCGTACATCAACTTTTATTTCCAACAAGTTATGCCACTAAAGAAAATTGAGATACACAATTTACTTACTAAATCCGGTATTATCAAGGTAATGGGGTAATCTGGTAATAATTCAAAGGAAAAATAAGACAATAACAATTGGCCATTATCCCTATTAGTGACAAATATTTTATATTCTTAGTCTCTGCAAATATCCCAAAAAATCTCTACAAAAACTTGCAATCAGCTGAGGGACCATTAATATAAGGAAACTTTGATAGAGACGCACATAGTCCCTGTATCACCAAAAAAAATTAAACAGCTTACCTCGTATATGAAGAACACAAATAGGATTACACATTCTGTCCATGAGCTGTACCACAGTGAGGGAATCACTTGTGGGAAAATCCATTACAACTGCCATCATAGGGGATATCTATCTGTGACTGTATTTTCACATCCTACTTAGCTATATGGATATAACGGATCTTACTAATGATCTAATTTATTACAAATAAACATTTGCTATTATGAAGCTGATTCCTCTTTAAAAACCACCAGAAACTCTACCAGATCCTAAATCTTCACTCTCTCAAAAACCTCTATAATATAAGAAAAAAACTTCCGTAGACATTCCTACCTCCATTCGCAATTATATACTTCCCATTAACTAGTTAATAACATGTGAGCGAAAGAAGAGAAGGAGGCGGGGGAAGAGGGGGGTTAGGAATGTAGGCAGAGATAACGGTTCACACAGAATTTTACGAAACTTGAAAAAATCCAGGATGGAAAATACATTTATAATAGAAAACATAGAGTCCAAACATTCTAAGTGAAACCAGCATTAACCAAATTTAAACTTTACTTATTAATATAACCAGATTTATAATAAAATTCACTAAGAGAGCTCACAATAAGAATATACATCTTTTATCCATCCCAATATATTATCAAACCATGGATTTCTATAAATTGTACCACCAATACGGATCACCTAATCCTCCAGAAACATTTTTTTCGGAACTTTACCAGTCTTGTTATCAGTATTTTCCCACACATTGGAAACCTGTAAACCTAGAATTAAAACACTTTAATATACTTTAAATTACTTATCATGTTTGGGTCAGACACCTTTACTGTGAAACTTTCCATCCTGTAAGCAAGAAGGTTAACAATAAGCGCAAAGCAAGCAAGCTCAGCAAATTAACAAATTTGACAGACAAAACTGTTACACATAAAACACACAAGACATACAAAGGTAAGGTCTCTTAATGTTCCGTATAATGCTAGCTAGCAAAGAAACACAACTCAGAAGTTCGGACTTCAAATGAACCGGACCACACTGTCCGTTCTATAAATGGTTAAGCTTAACTCTTTCGGTCCCCGATCCCAAAACTCCCACGTTTCACACTTCACGCTGAAAGCAACTTCTATTTAAGAAGAAAACATTAACTCTCTATGTGCAGGTCGCCGCCTGCGGGAGTATTATCTTGTAGTCCAACCACAAGTTGCGAGTCCAACCCGCATAGGGATCCTATCAATCAAGGGGAAAATATATCTCTTGTACGGCTCCCAGTTACCTCTTCCAAAGAGAAACTAAAAATGCAGATCGCCACCTGCGGGAGTCTACCTTAACTCTCTAGAACACCCAGCACCAAGTTTTTACATTCCACTCAGGGAATAAAACTCTTTCAGAATTTAACACTCCACCCACGAAGCAACTTCCTTAAGAGAACTCGATCACAGGTCCCAGCCTGCGGGCATTCTACTTACAGACATTCTACTTACAGACCCATCTGTAAGACGTGGGGCATGCGTCCGCCCTTCCAGACCCACGTTTTAAAATCTATCCCAATGTGCTGATACAAGTTACAGAACAAGCAAGACAGAACCTAAAATTAATAAGTTCAATACTCACTATCCTGTAGGTTGTATCCCCACTTACTGACACCAATTGTTAGAATAAATATCCTCACTAGTCCCCCGGACTCTGATTGATGCCTGTCAGACTCATTTAGAGACCTTTCAGCGCTGGGAGAAATGGATCACACAACACGCATGGTCCCCCTTTTATCCCAAGGGATAACTAAACGGAAATTATATGTAATTTATAGCAAAATTATCAGTGGAAATAGTATTCAGAGAAAACATATTCATCTACTTTGATGTGATTGCTAAGTTGTTGCAAATTACTGATCTGATATCGTTTGGTCGTGACATTACACTTCATGTCATTGTTCACAGAAACACATTTTACATTAGGGGAACAAATAAAAATAAAACAAACTTCAGCAACAGTAACATTTTGAGTCCGAATCATAACTATATCTACAGTTCGTTCACGGAGGTCTGTTGAGGTATTCTGGAAAAATTAAGCGGGTTACATCATCTTCTCGGATAATTGGGATCGAATATCTTATAGTGCTGATCAGTCAGAATATATTGGAGACTTTGGAACTGAAACTGGAATAGCGACTAAACAAGTACTTATAATGTCCTGAACACTTTTACATTTCCTAAACAAAGTCAGTTATATTTAGGAGCTTCTTTGAAATATACTCCCAAACGTTACCTAGGGCAATGGAACACGGGGAGCAATAGAGCGGGAAGCTTGTTCATTATAATAAATTCAAAATAGAAAAACACAGAATAAGATGAAAAATGAACAGGTCAGGAAAATGTATTTCATCTGGAGTTTACAATTCATCACTGGTTTGGAATCTGGTCATCTAATCTTCCTCCTTGAGGGTGGGTGTGTTGTCATCTCTGAAGTCATCTGGTGCGTCCCTGAAGTCATCTGGGCGGTTCTCCAATCAACAGATTCGGTGCGGCTTTTACTCTGGAAGCATGTATCCACGATGGATTGCCTTCAACCAGATAGCTGTGCGAGTCATAACGCCTTCATCAAACCACATCACCTGATTTAAACGGGTGCGTCAGAGCACTAGAAAATAAAGAAAAAAAAAAGAGAACATCACCACAGATGCCATTCAATTTTCAATCGTTTTACCACATAAGCTTCCGGATAAATTCCAGGTCCCTGTAATTAATCCCTGTCTTAACTGCCCAAAGCGTAGGGATGGTTTCCCATTAAAATTTCGAAAGAGACAACTTGTATGTAGAATTGGGGCCATAAGAATCTCTGCTAATACAGCTGGTAAATAAATATCCCATTTACTGAAAGAACCTGCGGTAGCTTCCTAAGCTTCTCTTTTTGTGCGGTTCATTCGTTCAACACCACTGAACTCTGGGGATATAAACTTCTATTCAATGAACATCAATTACACAATCTGCTGTAATACTTTAGAAATAAAAGCTGGCCCTTATCTGAACTATCTAACAGGACAACCTCATTTAGGAATAATAATTTTAGCAAGTTTTCAATCTTCTTTTTACTACGTATATACATGTGGGCAATAAACATTGTGGCTAAGACTTTTATAAGCCATATTATTACTATAACTATCCCCTTTAAAAGACCCAAAGGTCTAAAAACAATACTTAAAAAAAATCTTTAAAAAAATTAAACGGGAGAAAACAAAAAATTAAAACCGAAATAATAACATTCTCATGGAAAAGTATGACGCAGGAAAGAAACAAAAGAAACTGAGAAAAGAATAGCAACTTATACACATATATGAGATCCCTTAAACATGAAAAGAACTCACAATCATTCCATTCAAACAACTAAAACATAAGGAATAATAATCCACAAATTAAATTAATGTAAAGTCAGCTCACCATTCTCATTTACAAACTATCTACTGCAATTCTACAAAAACCAACTACATTAAAATCATACCTGGAAACAATGTACTAACAGCTTAAACCTTAAACAAAACACAGTACGGTTCAAAGAAAAGATTAAGCTAAATACAAAACACGGTAACGAACTAAATTCCAAACAGAATCTGGGAATTGAAGATCTATAACATTATACACAAACACAACCATACCAGCTCTAATTGGTAGAGAATCAAATCGGACTAAGGAAAGATCTACACCTATATTTAAATATTAATTACTTGTTATTAATTTAACCTAATCTTAATGCAGTAAATAAAAGGAATATATTATGGTAAGACTTCTAAGACCATGATGATTTAAAATAACCTCATACTCTGTAAGACATCGGATAGTTCTATTCTATTCTTTAGCATTTATAAAACAGGATTAGATGTTAATTAAACATTCTCCGTGTCCAATATAAAGTTGGGGCGCTGCAAGGTGCACTAAGGCATCTCTGAACAGTGACTGCCAATGATTTAGAAAAATAAGTTCTAGTTTCAAGGTGTCTCTGTGATATTGTGATAAAACTGCCACATGATTTACAATGTTCTCTTACAATCAAATGAAAAGATTATCATAATTCACAAAGCTCAGAGCAGGGGCAGAGGTAATGTTATTACAATTATTTAAACATTCTTTGTCATTTCTGTGCCCATAATGATGTTTGGACAGTCTTTAATGGTGCATTTTGGAGCATTGGTCCCAGTGGGAGCTGGCTGGGATTCATTGTTGGTAAAAGTTCATGAAGCCGACCAATTCAGCTTTATTACAGGTGTTTGAAAAGCAAAAATGTCTTTATCTCTGGCGGGCTGACCAATATTCACCCTTAGATATTATACACCAAGAATTGAACTGAGTCTTTGCAATATTGTATTTTCTGGAAGCTTTTGATGCAAGACATTGAGGAGAGAGAAATATTTACATACCTCCATGCTCTGGATAACCAATACTTTCAGCGCTGGGAGAAATGGATCACACAACACGCATGGTGTGGTAGAGCCCAGTTTCTCGGTTTATTCACATGTTACATTGGGTTTTCACAAAGAGAAAAAGTGGGCGTGGCCAGGCACAGTGTCTGCCGATGACGTTCTAAAACCTTGGAATGTAGGAGGCAAAAGACCTTGAGCTCACTGGGAAGCTCAAGTGTTATCAAATGAGAAAGAACATTTGGAAACAAAACATCTGCAATAACACGACAATAATGTAAGACAAAATGGAGTCAGAGAACAAAATGGCTGCTATTAGCCTAAGTGATTATACAGAATATATAAAAACCTAACAGTTTTTCAGCGCTGGGAGAAATGGATCACACAACACGCATGGTGTGGTAGAGCCCAGTTTCTCGGTTTATTCACATGTTACATTGGGTTTTCACAAAGAGACAAAGTGGGCGTGGCCAGACACAGTGTCTGCCGATGACGTTCTAAAACCTTGGAATGTAGGAGGCAAAAGACCTTGAGCTCACTGGGAAGCTCAAGTGTTATCAAATGAGAAAGAACATTTGGAAACAAAACATCTGCAATAACACGACAATAATGTAAGACAAAATGGAGTCAGAGAACAAAATGGCTGCTATTAGGCTAAGTGATTATACAGAATATATAAAAACCTAACAGCAGGATTGGGTTGATCTGCACAGAAAGAGCACAGAGAAACAGATAATGCTTATTCCCTTTCCTGATGCTCACTCAATTAGCCATGCAGTGACAGAGAAATAAGCTTTACTTTTATAGAATGGATATTTTCTACATGTAGTATGCCAGGGGGAGGGGCCGGGTGATTGATAGTTCTTTACTGACTAGATGTGCCCCACCCTATTTAAAAAGTAAAACCCCCAAAGCTAAAAAACAAGGGATAGGAAGGTCAGAGAAGAAGGGGGGAAAAAGCAGACTTACAATTGGTGGTAATTAATCCTAATTACTGTGTGATTAGTTAAAAAATGATTTGTCCCAGTTTACATGTCCTTTAATAGGCTGAAAAATGGGGATCCATTACAGCTACAGGATTCACATAATTTATTCAATTTTACCAGTTAAGATGGACAACATCTATGATTTATGTAGACAAGTTATAGAAACTAGGACAGTTACAATCCTGATCAGGAAATTTTGCGTGAAGCAACTACAACTACGTGAATAATACATCCTGAGCTTAGAAAATGCTTTAAATGTAAAAGATCCAAGGGTACCTATATGTTACCTACTGCCCTACAATTCACAAATATCAAGTCCCCCTTATCATGTAGACCCACTGTTTGTTTGCTCATCAGTCTCCATTTCTTGATTATGTTTTTAGAAAACTACTTGCAAACAAATAAGGTGGTCCTCCTTGTAAGATATTTGTGCCTTTTTATGCACAATGGATGTATAAAGCTTGTATACTAAAATTCCACATAATGAAGGGTTACAATGTGTTGAGAACCTTTTGTCATTTAGGATTTAAACAACAATACTTTTGTTGATCAATTTTTGATGGCATTACTACAATTGGTATGGACAAAAAGTATATTCGCTTTCATAAAAATTGGTACATACAAAAAGCAAGGCACCAGAATGGGCCAACCTTTTTATGTATGATGTAGAAACTAAAATCACTTTACAAAATGAATTGTTTTCTAATCATGTCATTTTGTTGATGATTTCTTTAAGAGGGTACTGATTTAAATTGAAACAATTTTGTGAAAACTATCCAATTAAACAATCAAGTTTGATCTACAATATGATGCCCGTAAGATACACTATTTGGATGTGACACGCACTGAGAATACATTTAATACAATCTTGCATAGAAAGATTACAGCACACGCTCCAATCTGACAAGGTTTGTGGGAAATTCTTTGTAAATTCTCCTAGGTTTGCATACAAGAGGGGGGAATGATACGGACATTTTTTTAAAATTAAAAAGTGACATTGGACCACATAGGGGAAAAAATGACTACTCAACACTTGTTTGGAACACCTAAAATGGCACTTTTGTTCTGGTATTATTAAGGGGCATTATTATGACCATCCTAATAATAGGGAGACTATTCCAAATAAAGGGCATAACTACCATCAAATATTTTATAAATGTTAAAGGTCATGTCCAAACATAAAATAACATTTTATGTTTATGTCCAGCTACCCCCCAAACCCCATTTTTGCATTATTAAAAAGTGCAAAGATGCCCCTGAAGGGACTTACCTGATCGGGTCCCTCGCCATCTGGATACTGCCCCCTACTGCTGTTTTGAGCTTGTTTTAAGAAATTTCAGTAAACAAGGTTGGCAGAAGACTCCATGCAGTAATCCACTGCAAACAGATTTTATTTTGGTGCTCTCAGCAACATGTTTTTCCAAGTAAGATCTGAAACATGTTGCTGAGAGCACTCAAATAAAATTTGTTTGCAGTGGATTACTGCATGGAGTCTTCTTCCAACCTTGTTTGATTGTTTAAATTGCAGCCAGGACCGGGGCAGAGGGCTGTGGAGACCCTTAAAGGCATACTATAGGTGTGGGATATGTTAAATCAAAAATTATCAAGCAAGAATAGCAGCTGTGAAGCGCTTCCTGGTCGCAGATGTCAGGTAATTGGACTACTGGTACATTATAATTCAACTACTTCCTATTTGAGGATGATTACTATATACAGCTCCAGGGGACAGCCATGGGCAGTAATGTAGCTCCTACATACGCAAACTTGTACATGGCTGCCCTGGAGGATGAATTTGTATATAAACACCCTTTGTACAAACAATGCTGTATGGTATATTTATGTTTTATAGACAATCTGTTTTTAATTTTAAGAGGTACACAAGAGAAACTGAATGTATTTTATACATTTTAATGGCTTTTATTCCTTGCATCTTACCGTAAATAATCTACCTGTTAACACCGTATATGAGAGTTAAACGAAATATATCTAATAAAAGGGAAAGTGAAAAAAGGTTAACAGAAATGAGCACGAAATTCAGTATGAGGGGGTATCCAAAAGAAGTCTTGGTAAAACACTTGGAGGCAGTGAGAAATTAAGGAAAGGAAGGAGATATTGAAAGGAACAAGTGGACAAACCAAAAGGCTAATTTTTACGAGCATATTTAATACAGTAAGTGAACAGATATACAAAGTAATTAAAAGCACTTGTTGCAAGCATGCCACCAGGACATAGAAGAATTTACCATAGTACCCAGAAAAGCATATAAGAGATCCCCTAAAATAAAGGACAAATTAATTAGATCTGATATAGGCCCTAAGACAATCGGTACAAGGACTCTAAGAGACCAGAAAAGGGGTACATTTCCCTGTTTAGGTTGTACACACTAATAGTGTGATAGAAGGAGAATATTTTGTCCATCCACATAGTGGTAAAAGATTTTATGTCAATGGTTACTTTACATAAGATTCCTCCTATGTGGTATATCTTTTAAAGCTTCCTTGCGGTTTACTTTATGTAGGAGAGAAAACACAAGCTGTTAAAAAACTGATATCACAAAATAAATTGTCAATATGGAGATCTTTAAAAATAGCACCATTTTTAACGATAAGAGGGTGTGTGTGTCGGGGCCCAGCTTCCAATCTCGTGGGGGGACCTAGGCCCCTGCTGTTTTTACGGCTGCTTTGTTTGATGATGGATGATGAGACATATAATTCAACCACCAACCAGAATAAAGTCACTAAGGCTGAGGCCACACTGTTGTGCACGCACTGAAGTGCTTTCGCAAATGCGATCAACCAATAATTCGCAATAAGGACACATACAATTGTGCAAAAAATGTGGACTGCATGCACTTCGATTTACGAATCACAACACATTGCTCCCTAGGGACTAGTGTGGCCACGTCAACAGGGCCACACTAGTGAGCACTTTTAAAAGCGTGATTGGATCACACTTAAAAGATGAAGCAGTAAGGGCTAGGCCACACTTGTGTGTTTTTAAGTGTGAGTGTGATACAATCAAGCTTTAAAAAAACTCACACTAGTGTGGCCCAATTGTGGTGGTCAGCATTTTTTCACACAATCACGTGTTCCGATTGCGCAACATTGTGATTGCACCGCACGTGCAACCGTGCATGTTTTTGGAGCTTTCGGACATGGTCTAGAGTGACCTCAGCATTAAAGGATATAAAAAGCCATCAGGGAGATTCAATAAAAGTTCTTATCATTTAAAATGGTGCTAATTTTTCCCCAACCATTCAGAACTTATGTAACATTTGAAAGCTAACATCTGATTGGTTGGGGCAAAATTAGCACCATTTTAAACAATAAGAACTTTTATTGAATAACCCCCCATATCTTAGGGCAGCAATGATTATGTAACAACAGCACATGTGTAAAATGATCTGAGTTGATATTGAACTACTAATCCCAGCATCCTTTACAATAAAGTTATTTTACATGTAAAATTTTAGTAATGAAATGCTCATATTTGTTTCCATTCTTTACCACCTGATAAGGTAATCATTTATTTTGTTATGCATACATTCCCCTATACTATTGGAAAATGCATTGCACTTCACTTAATTATCCTCCCTCAGCAGCATGTTGGGGTATGTTGAAGGGTAAGAATTAAGGGCTAGGCCACACTAGCACAATTTTGCTGCGTTTGCACATGCATTTCCCCCCGATCATTGCAAACGCGGCAATGCACCAAAAACGTGCATTTTCGTGAGCGATGCAATTGTGCATGTGATTGCAATTTGCATTCCGCATTTTTTGCGCCATTGCATTCATTTCTCTATTTCTATTGAAAGGGGGAAGGGAGAGAGCCTGTTATATGGATCCAGTGTGTAAGAATGAGAAATGCAAAAGTTTGCTAATCGTAATTGAAGTAAAAGAAATTGAAAAGGTTAGAAGTTAGGACCTTCCAGACTGGGGTTACCTTGACGTGGTTGGAAGGCTTTTCATCAGTGATCACAGTAATGTATACTAAACCCTTTGTTTATAAGTATGCCAGTGTGCAGATAATATGATATGTATGGGGCCTAGGAATGTGCATTGATTATTTTCTATGTTTGTATAAATGTTTGACCAGATCAGTAACACTTCCACTAAATGTAGTTGTAAATTAGTCTAATTGGAGTGCTTCCACAATTCTTGTATTGTGTGTGTGTGTGTGTGTGTGTGTGTGTGTGTATATATATATATATATAATATATATATATATATATATATATATATAATATAATGAAACATGGAGCCGCACACCAATTTCTTGCAATAACAAAAGCTTATACTTCAAATTATATGGCTGCCCACATATGCCGACGTTGCGGGAGACACAACTCTTTCTCAAGATATACGTCAGCATAATATGTGGGCAGCCATGTATATTTGAAGTATAAAGCTTTTGTTACTGCAAGAAATTGGTGTGCGGCTCCATGTTTCATTTATATCTTTGCATTAAGGGTCGAACGGAGGACCCTGAGGGAATTCACACCCAACTATGTTCAGTACATATATATGAAGAAATTTAAGGATTGCACCCGGGCAGAGCGAAGGCTAAAAGTGAGTGCCTTGTGACTTCCATTACTCACCTTTAAAAGCTGCAGGCTGAAGCTCCCTTTCAGGTGTATTTAATTAATCAATTAAAACTAATCACTTGCATTTTGCAACATGTGTTTAGAAAAGTTGCAAATGTGCATAAAATGGGAAATTCACAGCTACTGATCAAGTTTATAGCTGAAAAATGGAGACCCCCAACTACAGTATTTAACTGTGTGTTATGTGCAGCATTTCTAGCCTTCAAGCCTAAAGCTTATTTTTTCCACTGTAGATACTCCATTTTAAAGGCACTTTAAGAAGAATGGGCGTCACCTTGAAAAAACAAGTAGCACCTATTAAAAACACATGCAGAATGAATCCTGTTTAATTGCAGTCACTTTGCAATCATTGCAGCCCTGCTAATAACAGTTTGGCACTTACTTAACTATGTTATAAGATTACCACTTGTAAAGAAAGGTCAGTTCATTAAGTTCACACAAGTAGCACTGATTGGTTGGGGGCAGGAGCTCCTTCCAGATTTATGGTTACTGCACATGTAAAGTTATCACAATCATAATAGAGAGACCTCTCAAATCCCATAACAACATAAAGTGCCAAGCTGAATGGGAGGAGCTGTGAGTTTCACAATTTAAAAAGACACTAAAATTTTCCGTGGCCCTTTTCACTGGACAGCCCATGTAAGTCACAGATTGGCAGCATGATTTTTTTCCCCCCTACACTACCAAAAAAACAACTCATACATGAAAATTTTCATAAAGACAACCCAATAGATTATCCTTTTATTTACCCCAGCTGGTACACATTCACCCAAAAGGAATTTACCCACATCTCAAGTTTTATGCTACCTAGAAGCTGGCGTTAAAACTCAACACTAAAACGAGTGCAAACTTGATATTAAATTCTTTGCTCTAGTTGTGCGGGTGTCTTTGCGATACCCACACAGCCATCACAACGAAGGGGTTAAAGTTGTGTTAACCGTTGATTCGATTGATTCGATATTGAACCACAACCGCATCACCTCCATGTACATGAGCCTGATTGTCTCTCTATGTGGATGAAATGCTGCTTCATATAACTCCATCATTCCCTTACCTAACCTGCTCTCCTGCCTTAAAGGGGAAGTTCAGTGCAAATACATATGCTTTTCAGAAAAAAGAGCACTATTTTTTCATCCCAATGACCTTAATCTGCCAATTCAGCATTTTGTCTGTGTATAAATAAATGCAACCAAAATACTGACTTCCTGTTTGCAGGACCCTTTATAGAGGCAGTTATGGTCTTGCCGATGACCCAGTGCCTGGGTTGATTCAGTTGCTCAGTAGAGATCTGAGCATCTTTGACCCATCCAACAGCCAATCAGTAGAAATAACTGTTAGAAACATTCCAAGGATGTGGTGCATCCTGGGATGAAGGACCGTTAGAACCTGAAATGTCAGCTCAATAATTTCAACAGCAGGGAACAGCAACGGGTATGAAATCAACTGATTTTTTAAAATGGAAGAGAATATGTAGAATAACTAAGAAGGCATTACACAAACGAACAATTTAACAAATATTGATTATTTCTACTGAACTTTAAGGATTTTAGGCAAATTTCTGGTTTTACCATAAAGACAAGAAAAGTGAAGCTCCACTCATACTGATCAACTCACAACTACTTTAAAGGGAATATACAGGTTTTATCAGAGTCTATCACAAACTACTTGTGAGATACCTGAAACAGAACTACAGCTGTGTGTAAATCAAAAGCTTTGGCAAAGACAAATGTGTGCTACATGTTTTGGACCTTAAGTCCTTTCTCAAGCACTGCAAGAGGACTTAAGGTCCAAAACATGCAGAACACATTTGTCTTTGCCAATAAAGCTTTTGATTTACACACAGCTGTAGTTCTGTGTCATGTTTGTCTAAAGATTGTGTTATCTAAAGCTTATCTTTCCCTACTTGCTGGCTCTTCATGCTCACCTGTTATCTTGTTCAATCCACTTCTCCTGTGAGACTTGCTGATGATGAATCTCATCTAGTCAGTAAGGACTGCCCTGCTAATTGTACGGTACACTATCAGGGCGACTTACCCAGAGCCGCTATTGCTCTGGGTAAATCTTGCGTTTGCACAAGTGGGTAAATCCCAAAAGGGATTTACCCACAGCATGATTTTAAAGCTGGCTATTAGCCGGCGTTAAAATCATACACTAGTAGTAGCGTAAGCACAATATTGAATCACGAGAACTGAATGCGCAGGTGTCTTTTATATAACCCGTGCATCCAGCAATAATATGTTGTTAAAGTTGCCCTAACCGGTTCACTACTGGTTAATGCAACTTTAACTCCATATAATTGCCCAGGGCCGCTGGGTAAATCGCCCTGTTAAAGTAAAATGTGGACCAGACAGCGGACTGGAATAACACTGTGACGCTTCTATGTATATCAAAGTGACTATATGTGTGCTTAATCCTTTGAAATGCTTGTGAAGGTTCTCATTCATCCAGGTCATGGTATAACTGTTGTATTCAATTAGATCAAATGGACTTGAAGTTTAGTTCTTGAAGATGTTTCGCTAGTCATCCGACTGGCTTTCTCAATTCAGAATGACTTGTACACGAATCTGTGGCAATTATGTACCCTGGAAAATCCCAATTAGCATATCACAGCCAAGTGTTAAGGGCGTGATTGGATAGTGGCTAAGAGGTGTTATAGGAACGCCCAGGGTAAGGTGTCAAAACAGCATTGTACATGGCAGACAGTTGGTGTCGAACCCCTCCACCCCTATTTAGGCTTGGTTTCTTTATTTTCACATAAATGGCCTCCTTAACACCTCTCTTGAACCAGTCATGTTCCTTTGCCAATATGTTAACATATACGCAGTGCAGTGAAGAATGCTCTGATTTGTATGTGGGGGGAGACCAAACTGCATCAACGTATGGACCAGCACAGAAGTACCCATGTACCTGCATCTTAAGGATAAAGGACATACCTTTGAAGATTGTAATGTTAACATATTGGCAAAGAAACGTGACTGGTTCAAGAGAGGTGTTAAGGATGGCCATTTATGTGGAAATAAAGAAACCAAGCCTAAATAGAGGTGGGGGGTTCAACACCAACTGTCTGCCATGTACAATGCTGTTTTGACACCTTACCCTGGGTGTTCCTATAACACCTCTTAGCCACTATGCAATCACGCCCTGTGATATGCTAATTGGGATTTTCCAGGGTACATAATTGCCACAGATTCTTGTACAAGTAATTCTGAATTGAGAATGCCAGTCGGATGACTAGCAAAATGTCTTCAAGAACTAAACTTCAAGTCCAGTTGATTTAATTGAATACAACAGATATAATCTTTTGAAATGTTCATGTGAAATTCATGCACACTTCAAATAAAGTGTTTTCCTTTTTCATGTGTCATGTTTTCCCCCGCAAGCATACATTTTAGGAGAGAGTGGCAACTGAATTATGTTTTCTGGGGGGCATTGTGTCAATTATTCCCTTCGGTTGATTGCAGTACTTTGGGGTTATTGTTGGGCAACATAGTCACTATTAAGAGGATATTGCAAAATGTCCAATGTTTGGGTGCTTACCCTAAAAAAAAGTGAGATGTTGTACCCCATTGTTAAAGGGGAAGTAAAAATGATACGCTTTAAAGTTAAAGTGGAAGTTAAGGATGCGCTTTCAAGTTAAATGGGTTACACTTTAAAGTGTATCATATTAACTTCCCCATTAACTCTAAAACATAGCATATTAACTTCCTCTTTAACTCAAAAGCATATCATTAACTTCCCCTTTAATTTTAGAGTATATTAACTTCTCCTTTAACTATAAAGCGTATTATGTTAACTCCCACTTTAACTATAAAGTGTATCATATTACATTCCCCTTTAACAATGGGGTAAAACATCTTCTCACATAAAATTATTTTTTAATTTTGCAATATCCACTCATTAGTGTTAAAACGTGTGAGTGTGGCCTAGCCCTAAATGTAAATCTTGTCCAGCAAGTCTCACAGGAGTAGTGGATTGAACGAGATTCAGTTGTAGGAGGGAGAGCCAGCAAGAAAAGTGGGAAAGGTAGAAAAACAAGAGTAACATAGTGTGTGATTTAAAGGTATAGCTTTGCAATGGATTGAACTCTGATTTATCCTGTACATTCCCTTTGCTTAAACATTATCATCAGTGTTCCTCTAAGCTGTGTGCGCGCACACATCTCTGCAGATCTGCACAAACAGGTTAAGTGGTCGCACACAAAAATCTTCTGGATGTAAGTGCAGCGGTATGGAGCGCACAAAATTTACTTTTGCATGCGCACAGAAAATTATTTCTGCGCACACAGCCAATTTGAGCTTACAGGGAACATTGATTATATCCTTTTACAAATATCAGTGGACACTGGCCACATTCTTTATCTACTTTCCCGCACAATCTCCTGAGATTAGGCCAATTAACATTGTCAGACTGGTCCACAGAGTTAGGCTAAGGCCACACAACAACCATCAAGCGCGCCTTATTTTCACTATCTTTAAAGCAAAACGCGAACGCGCAAAACGCGCTAGTGTGGCCTAGCTCTTACAGGGGAATCCCCCCCTGCCAGCCCACAGCCAGAAAACAGTAAACTGCTAAATTTAAATACAGCGCCAAATGGACAGTAAGAAGGCATTTTAAATAACAATAGGAAACATAGCAGTAAGATGGATATATAGATATGAAATGGTAGGTGGGCCCCTAGTCTCAGATTTCCTGGTGGGCCCCGAGTCCAATCTGCACACCAATGGAACTAAATATTTTCTCCTGAATTGGAGGATAAGCAAAGTGGATAAAAGGATAAGCCAAAAAATTCACTTTTTGCGCAGGCATTAAAGAGCATGTCCCCCCGAATTTTTTTTTTTATATTGTAATCCCCATGGGCTCCCAGCCCCAACCGCATAATTTATTTTTTTAAAAAGCCCCCAAACTCTACTTACCCCCTCTTTCCTCCGCCGCGCTCCCGGCCCTCTGCTTGCTAGAAAATGCAAGCAGAGGGGGCGGGACCGGCAGCCGCGTCTGTGATTGGCTGAGCGGCAGCCAATCACGGACGCGGCTGCCGGCAGCTCACTCGCCGGAGGAAGAGGAGAGGTAAGTAAGTTTGGGAGCTTTCTAAGGTAAAAATATTGCGGTTGGGGCTGGGAGCCCTTGGGGAATATACTATATAAATCATTTTATGCTAGGGGGAGGGAAGCAGAGAGGGAGGGAGAGGGAGGGAGAGGGAGGGGGGAGAAGAGCTGCAGTACGCATGGCAAAAATCTACCTAGGCCAAGCAGGCAGTGTCCTATATGGACCTGCTAGCCTCCTGGTGGGCAGTTTTTGGGACTTTGGGGGGGCACTACCGGAGAACCCTATGGAGCTGGGATGTGCGGTAAGGATTAAACTACACTACATGGTGGGGCCAGTAGTTGGGGGGATTATAGTTTTGGGGGTGGACATGCCCTTTAATTTTTTTCAGATCATTACCATGAAATGTTAGCATTTTCCACAACTGCGGTAGAACTTTGTTGGGCACATCATAAACGATTCAATCAAACAGTATTATTCAAACAAATAACGCGATTTTTTCGCATTTGCGCATGCATTTTTTAAATACAGCAATCGCGGCAACGCATAAGATTGCGCTTGCGTTTCTGTTTGCGATACGCAATCGCACGTGATCACCTTTTAAAGCACAATCGCATGTGATTTCTTATCTAACGGAAAAATCACGTGCCAAACGCAGAGTAATCGCACACGCAATCGTGCAAGCGCGTGTTTCCGATGCAGTGTGCGGCCGAGTGGGATTTTTATGCTGCTCAAATTACCTTGTAAAATATGCTATTTAAACCCTGACCTAGCTCATTGGTCCAAAATGAACTATTTTTTTATACTTACATTTGAATTTCATGTCCTTTATGAGTTTCTCCATCAACATTATCCCTGTAAACTCTCATTGTATGACAAATATTATCAAAATTTAAGATTCGTAATCTACTTTTTCGAACTCTCTCACTTTTTTCTTACTGCTGATCTGTGGTCTCCATACAAGTGTCTAATAAAAAAAACACAGCCCTACCTTTAAAATGATTTCAGGCTCCTGCTTCTAGCTGCAGTCTATCCAAACTTACAGAAGTAAAAGGCTGGTGCTTCCTTCTTATACAGAGAGCTCATCACATCACTAGCAATCCCCTGGCTTGAGCATGTGCACATGTATCCTATTGCTGGGACAGAGCATCATCACCTGCAACATAAGCCCTGACCCTGGATTTTTATTTTACATTTGTTCCCAAAGGGTATAAAAGTGTAATAGTTTAATACACATTAAAAGCAGTCCACCTCTGTTCAGTGTCTTTACTGAAGAACATATACCACCATAGTGGTGTCATCTAACCTGTACCCGCAGCAAACCACACTCATTACGTGTCCTGACCCGCTACTTCAGCTTTCTAACCAAACATCACCTGCACCCATTCAAACTCATTGTGGTGTACCCAAAGCAACCAGCAAATCGTGTAAACCATGAGTACTCCACTAGATGTAGGACTCTAGGTCATATCTCATCCTCGAATAACCAATACGATTACTCGACACCATCAGATGATATCACATGGGTCAGATCTTATCACCCAATTAAATTAGGTGATCACTCACCAGATGTTAGCACACAGGTTAGATCTCATCCCCAATTAACTTTAAAAAGGGATAAGGAGGCTTATGGGGGTACATTCTTTCTCTTCACTACCATACATACCCCCTTTTTAGTCTATATGAGGATTAACCTTCTAAATTTACTGCCACTCATTTGAATCACTTAGTCATGTTTCTGCCATCCCAATTACATAATATTTTAGCAACCAGGACCCTTGTAGCCCAATACCAGAAATCCCGGAGCCCTCGGTTTTTTTTTTTGTTTAACTTCAACCAAAAAATTAATCACTGCTGATTATGAATGGATAAACCTTTCTTTTGCTTCTCTAGTTTGTATATTGGAAACACAAAGCGTGAAGTCACAGAGTGTCACAATAGTTAATTATAGTGATAAAAACTCACTAACTGACACTTTAACACTATAAATGCAGTAGTTGTGATGTACCACCTAAATGTGTTTTTTTGGAGTAAGTTCTTTAAAGGGGAATGTCCACCCTTAAAATAAAACTGGTCAATTGTCCTTTACCTACCCCCACCTGATATATTTGCTCTTTATTGCAAAGTTATTGCACCTGCATTCCTAAGCAGATATTTAATTAAAATTATTGTTCCCATTCTGGCAAAGCTGTCACTGAGTCAATCAAGGATGTGACACTGATATGCCAATGATACCGTATATAACTGCAGTATAAACCGTCCCGAGTATAACCGGGTACCTAGTTTTAGGTAAAAAATAAGGAAAACCACATTGACTCGAGATAACCGAGGGGTAGTATTTGCCACTAAAGATGTTTGGAAACTACAACTCCCAGCATGCTTTATTGCTGGGAGTTGTAGTTTTCAAACATCTTAATTGCAAATACTACCCCTCGGTAGGGGGGTATGCACAAATATTTTATGTCTGATCTGGCATTCCTTAGAGACCTGCTGCAGTTAATTGGCTGTGGTCTTGTGCATGACTTTACCAGCGGGCTGCCCACGGAAGGCTTCTAACACCCACTCCCCTTACACCAGCTAAGTGGACTGTTTTCACTTCCAAGGCATGCAGGTTTCCCAGTACTGGCTGGCATTCTGGGCTTATGGTTGACAGGCTGATATCCTGGCTGCCACCACACAGCAACAGCGGTGACTCTGACAGATTTTGCCAAGTAAAAATGCCCCGCATACCACAGGGATAGATGTCCTGTTTTCCTCCAGCTTCCATCATCATACTATTCCAGAAGGAGCACAATCTATACATCACTGCCATGGCCGATCTATACATCTATACATCACTGCCAAGTAGACGCCTATCTCCTACCTTGTCCGCCAGCCGCGCGATCCGCATCCTCGCTCCACAGCCTCTGCGCATCCGGATGATGTCTCGGCGCCGGGTAGTCACATCATCCGGATGCGCAGAGGCTTTGGAGCGAGGATGCGGATCGCGTGGCCGGCTGACAAGGTAGGAGATAGACTGACTCGAGTATATACCGATATATAATGGTAACTGTTGTTTCTCCTGTTGCCTCCTCTGCACGTTCAAGCTAATGAAAAGCTCATTGAGCAAAGGGGGAGGCAAATACCTTTGTCAGAATGGAAGAGAACTTTATTAAGGATCTGGTTACAAATACATGTAATAAACTGGTAAGAATAGCAGTTTAGTTTGTGGGCAGGTAACTGATAAGTCACCTGTTTTTGTGTTTTAAGGGGGGACATTTCCTTCCTACAAAATGCAGTAATTAGTGTCTCTTTGTCCATCTATTTAAACTTAACTGTATACTGTATTATACTGTACACAATGTACATTTGATTCTTAATACTGCTGTTGTTTGCATTTTGTTATTAGCACTGGATTCTGTAACATTGCAAGATGAACCCTGTTTTCATTTCTTGTTTACTAAGGTCGTACACACGTGCAATCACGTGCCGACCCATGACAGACAATGTGTACAAACCGCTGTTTCCGCCGATCATCGTGCAGTGTAGGGGAGCTTTATTGGCCGAAATGGCTGTTCATACGAAGATCCGCCCGGTCGGTCAGGCAACGATCCCCACCCGAACGGCCAATAAAGTGCCCATTCATGGCATGATTATCAGACGAAACTGCCATTGGTACACATCGTGCGTCGCCAGTTGGCACCTGCGATCTCATTGTGTACAGAAAATAAAAACAGCACATGCTTTGGATCAGATTTCAACAGAAACACTCTAACCACTGCCCCCTGCTAGCTCTGTACTGGTCCATTTCAGCAAACACTTTTAGGCTGGGTGCTCACAAACGAAAAAGGTGTACCCTGCATCAACTGTAATCTTAGTAAATGTGCTCTACTATCCAGTGGAAGACCTCACCACAGGCATTTCTATCAGTGTCCAAAATGTATTGTTGGTGCAGCACATCATGTTTCGGACCTGGTACGAAATGTTGTCTGCATCTACCAATACATTTTTGGTGCTCACAAGCAGATTTTTCCGGGCACTGATATTTCCATGTATCAGTGAGTGGGGCTGAAAAATCTGTGGTGATTTCGCTGCGACCGTCGGCCCCTCGTTCGCTTGGATTGAGCTACCGGGCTAACATGTCGATAAAATCTGTCTTTTGACCGCATGATCCGTTCTTGAACTATCAGCCGTTCAACTTTCGATGTGACTGACAGTGGTTCCCCCGACCCACCACTCGCTAATGGCGAACTAGTTTGTGGAGTCTACAGATCAGCAACCTTCAGTGAGGTTAATGGGAATCAATAACTGGATGAAGTACAGTACACGTAATGTCCCCGACACTGTGTTACTAGGTACACACTATACAATCCTTTCTCCTGACCGACCGTTCAAGGCTTTCGAGGAAGGACTGTTGGTTGCGGCAAAAGTACCACGTCTGACAGTTAGGCGTGACTTGTGATTTTCTGACCTGTCCAATTTGGATAACAGAACAGTTGGCGATTGTCCACAAAAAGCCAGCATAGAATAATTTGGCCCGACCGACATTTCTGTTTTTCGGTCGGTCGGGCCAAATTATTCTATGACGGCTTTTTGCCAAATTATTGTATCGTGTGTACCTAGCTTTATTCTTTCTCTCTTCCAACTTTCAAATGGTATTGTAACCTAGTACTGTTCCTGCCCTACACAACCCCAGACTCTATGGCGTTAGTCTCCCATACTGTACCACTCCAAACACTGGATGAATTTCATCTGCGGATACAATCCAGGGGGACCGAAACAAGTTCCATCCTTGATACAAACCAAACCGCAAGTCATTCACCAGGCGCAACGAGGAGAAGGAGGAGGACCAGCAGCTGGGTCGGGCTGTCTGTGTTCACGGGAGCGGCATGGTCACGTGAACTCTTTCCAAATTCCCATTCATATTTGCCGAGTGATGTTCCCTCCCGGGTCTGAGGGTGGTGGGAAGGTCCCGGTCCTATAAAACCTGGAGCCGAACAGATGTCACTGCCTTCCAGTCACCGGAGAACATCTGACGCGATTCTTCTGCTGAGTTCGGCGTTTTCAGGGCCCTTAATCTACCATTACTTCACTAGACCGAGACATGAGATCGTCCCTGCCCCCGCCATCCGGCTCCCAGTCCGTGTCCAGAGACAGCTGGTAAGGTCACATTCAGTTCTTATTTCAACCACACTTCCCTGTAATGTATGTTCTAAGCTACAACACCATGAGCATTGACTGGTGAACCCCAGACCTAATGCAGTAAATGCGAAGATCTGTTCACATGGATGGGTGACCGTGATCTGCATAGAAATCCAGACATGTTCACATCTATTTTAATACTTTTATATGGTGCTGGCGCGTTGTTATTGGCTATCCGGTATTTTACAATCTGTGTATGGGAGATCGACGAACAGGCAACGAGTTTGGTCGTGGCTGGCCGCCCCACACCATCTGACATTTCCAAATGATACTCTGCTCATCGGCCAGTTGGCTGGAAATATCTGCTTGTGTGTACCCACCTTAGGGTACCTTCTACATACCCCCTGCTCTCTATAATTTAGGAATTATACAGAAATTATAAATTACAATGTTACAACTTGTCATTAAGAGCATTGAATTTCCATTAGGCATGTCTACCCCCTGACCCACCAGAGATCATTATAGTTACTTACCTCCCCTTCAACCCTGAAGCAATAATACTTGCATCCCTCCGCCACAAGAAACTCGCCATCTAACACAGTTGCTGGCTTTCTTCTGGACTGCAGCAGTCATGGCTAGTGACCGATTCTGCATTTTAGCCTGCCTTCTCTGTAAAATCTTTCTGATCTTACAGAGGAGCAAAGACCGGGGAGGAGAAGCGCTGCAGTGAAATGTAAGCATTATGGGCTTCAGGTATAGGTAAGTAGATTTTTGATCTGGGGCTGGACATGCTCTTTAAGGCATTTTAAAAGCATTAGGTGAACAAAACTGTTTTTGTCTGTTTAAAGTTTGCCCTGAATACAGTTGGACGAGGCATGTTATGTAATCCGCTCTGCAGTTGTAAAAACTATATTAGCCATGTGAGGGAGTTCAAGAAATTCAAGAACCAAAAGCTTTAACTGTCATGTTAAGGATAAGTCCCCCCCCTAAACAAAATTTAAATTGAACTTACTTACCCCCACCCAAACCTAGACCTCGCATGTTTAAATCATCTGGGAGGCTTCTAATGTATCCTTACCAGCGCTTGTTCCCCAGCTGTCTTCTGCTGCTGTTTGCCTTTCCATGCATGGCAGCAACAGAAGGGCCGGTCCGGCATGTTGTAAGAAGGCCATTTTAAACTATTTTTATCATTTTGTAAAGAAACAGTATCTAAGTAAATATGCGCAATATTAAGTCTGACCAACCTCTCGCGCACACATAAGAGAACAGTATTAACAGACTTGCACATGCTTATACATAATGGTAAAATAATGAAAGCTAGTGTTCTTCATGCTTTTGATTGGAGATGCATGTCTTATTTTGTAGAATTTATGATTTTATGTAGAATTGGACCCCTTATTTTTAAATTAATTTGAATACTTTATTACTATTTCCTTAAAAATATTTGTCAGAATTTGGCCCAGCTTCCTTCCTGGGTTCCTTTCCCTTGGTTTGTTGAAGCTTGTGACATGAAAACAACTGGGTTTCCCTTAAGGCATTCACAGCAGCTTTGTTTTATGATTTTAATGTGTGTCAACATGTCAACCAGTAACTGACAGGGTGAAATCTGCTACAGCAATGTTAAATTAAAACAGCCACAGCAACTTGGTGGAATGAATAAGGGGCACTGTCCTCATATGTATATTCTTTTAATTTAAATTATTTGTTCTTTTCATATTTTCTTTTTTTATTTAAAGAGTTCAGAAAAACTTGTAATAGGCAGTTTTGTTTTTTTCTTGGCTACCCTGTTTATCAGTAGGCTTTAAAGTCTTCTTTTTTTTTTTAGTGTTTCCCACTTTGATTTGATGTATGCTAATCTATTAATGTAGTGGTGGACTAATAATGATTGACATTGGAAGCTACTCAGACATCTGTTAGATACATATGTGTTAGAAGGGTAATATATTATATACAAAGTCTCAGTGAGAGAGTGCAAGGTGATATAAAGCAATAAGAAAGAGGGCTTTTACCAAATGCCCAGATACTTTAGTATAAAGTCTGTATAAAGATGTAGTGGGGAAGGGGATTCTAGAGTGGAGGTAAGGTAAGTGCAAGTCAGGCACTATAAATTTTTGTACAATCGTGTGAGAGGAAAGGACATCATGCTGGCCATCCACCGAGCAACACCGGTACCCGCGCAGCATGTCTTTGATTTAACTTAAAGGGTATGTCCACTGATTTATTTTATATTTTTTAAAACTTTTTTATCTGTTTAACTGAAGAATGGGAGGTAAGTGAGCTATGTCTTATTTCCCATTCCTCAGTAAAACAGGAGTTTTACACGGATCTCTCCAGTGCTGCTGACCGTCTCCAACTCCATTGACATTCTCAGACGCATCCCAAGTCCATTGCACTGTGTGCGCATGCGCGCACAATACAAATGAGTGTGGATGCATCTGAGACTGTCAGAGAAGCCTGCTTGGATTGATCTGTGGTAAGTTCTTCCTCCACTCCTACAATTTTTATTGAAGAAAGGAGGTAAGACATACCTCATTTACCTCCCATTCTTTAGGTAGACAGATAAAAAAGTTACAAAAAAAAGTGGACATACCCTTTAAGGATGGCTCAATTGCTCAGTTTCTCCAGACTAATAGACCTTCTGAATGCAAGCTGTGATTACTTTGTGTCTAAAGGTGTTATCGAACTGCCCAGGGTAAGGTGTCAAAATAGCATTGTACATGGCACACTGTTGGTGTTGAAACACCCCCCCCCCCCCAAACACACACACCACTATTCAGCTTGGTTTCTTATTTTCACATAAATGGCCTCCTTGACACTTCTGTTAAACAAGTTCTGTTACTTTTGGCAATGCAAAAAAAGGAGCACTCCAAAATAGGGTACTCTAGCTAATCCTCCAAGAGTTGGTGGCAGACTCGAGTTTTTCGGAGGTTTGGGCCGTAATTCCATATTTATGGGTGCAGAAGGTTACTGTTATCAGAGAGTTTATGGACAATCCAAGGCAGAATTATTTTACATTTACAAAATACCGGTTCAAAGAGAAGATTCTTGATGGAAGAGTATGTACAACTTTTTTTGTCTGCAAGCAATAGAGAAAGTTTCAGAGAGGAGAGGGGAAGAGGGTTCTGGAGTCTATTCCTGGTCAGAAAGGTTTTGGACTTAAAGGTTATGTACACTGGAAAATTAGTTGTTGTTTTTTTAAAAATTGCCCATTAGTGGAAACTATAATGCATCCCAACTATCACCGTACCGTGTTTTTTTTGTTGATCTGCCCCCCTCAATATCCAATCTGAAACTACTTACGTTTTAGCATTTTTGTTAAGCCATTTTGCTGTATCGGGAATGGACAATTGACAGTTGGTGTGCTGTATGCAGTTTTATGTGAAAATAGGTCATGGTCCGAGCTTGAGCAAACAAGTATTGTATTGAAGGCATGCAGCAACACAGACACCTCAGAGTAAGTGCTACTTACATGTGTTTATTTATAGATTAAAGGACAATTATACTTAGCATTTTAGGTTCTCACCCTGGGTACTTGCAGGTGTATCGAGGAAATGGTAAGTCCTCACCTCTGGGTACTTTACAAAAGTCCTGCACTACTTTCTTGTAATCTCCCTCGTCGCTCCGGTTGGATCCTCACCACTGGCCCTGGCAGTGACAGTCCTGGAGGCAGCCAATGGGAAGACACACTCCTTGCAGAGTGCAGGGCTTTTGTAAAGTACGCAGAGGTGAGGACTTAGCGTTTATAGTGCCTCACCCTGGGTACTTTGCAGGAGTGGGGGAAAGGAACGAGGGGAGGTGAGTATAATTGTCCTTTTAAGATGACGCAAAGTAATTTTTTTCAGTATACGTACACTTTAAGAGAAGTGAACAAACATGTATGGATAAGATCCAGTGATTTCAGGCTCCTGCTTCTAGCTGCAGTCTATCCAAACTTACAGAAGTATAAAGGCTGGTGCTTCCTTCTTATACAGAGAGCTCATCACATCACTAGCAATCCCCTGGCTTGAGCATGTGCACATGTATCCTATTGCTGGGACAGAGCATCATCAGCTGCAACATAAGCCCTGACCCTGGATTTTTATTTTACATTTGTTCCCAAAGGGTATAAAAAAGTGTAATAGTTTAATACACATTAAAAGCAGTCCACCTCTGTTCAGTGTCTTTACTGAAGAACATATACCACCATAGTGGTGTCATCTAACCTGTACCCGCAGCAAACCACACTCATTACGTGTCCTGACCCGCTACTTCAGCTTTCTAACCAAACATCACCTGCAACCCATTCAAACTCATTGTGGTGTACCCAAAAGCAACCAGCAAATCGTGTAAACCATGAGTACTCCACTAGATGTAGGACTCTAGGTCATATCTCATCCTCGAATAACCAATACGATTACTCGATTCACCATCAGATGATATCACATGGGTCAGATCTTATCACCCAATTAAATTAGGTGATCACTCACCAGATGTTAGCACACAGGTTAGATCTCATCCCCAATTAACTTTAAAAAGGGATAAGGAGGCTTATGGGGGTACATTTCTTTCTCTTCACTACCATACATACCCCCTTTTTAGTCTATATGAGGATTAACCTTCTAAATTTACTGCCCACTCATTTGAATCACTTAGTCATGTTTCTGCCATCCCAATTACATAATATTTTAGCAACCAGGACCCTTGTAGCCCAATACCAGAAATCCCTGAGCCCTCGGTTTTTTTTTTTGTTTAACTTCAACCAAAAAATTAATCACTCGCTGATTATGAATGGATAAACCTTTCTTTTGCTTCTGGCTAGTTTGTATATTGGGAAACACAAAGCGTGAAGTACAGAGTGTCACAATAGTTAATTATAGTGATAAAAACTCACTAACTGACACTTTAACACTATAAATGCAGTAGTTGTGATGTACCAACCTAAATGTGTTTTTTTGGAGTAAGTTCTTTAAAGGGGAATGTCCACCCTTAAAATAAAATACTGGTCAATTGTCCTTTACCTACCCCCACCTGATATATTTGCTCTTTATTGCAAAGTTATTGCACCTGCATTCCTAAGCAGATATTTAATTAAAATTATTGTTCCCATTCTGGCAAAGCTGTCACTGAGTCAATCAAGGATGTGACAACTGATATGCCAATGATTACCGTATATACTCGAGTATAAACCGTCCCGAGTATAAACCGAGGTACCTAGTTTTAGGTAAAAAATAAGGAAAACCACATTGACTCGAGTATAACGAGGGGGTAGTATTTGCCACTAAAGATGTTTGGAAACTACAACTCCCAGCATGCTATTGCTGGGAGTTGTGTTTTTCAAACATCTTAAGTTGCAAATACTACCCCCTCGGTAGGGGGTATGCACAAATATTTTATGTCTGATCTGGCATTCCTTAGAGACCTGCGCAGTAATTGGCTGTGTCTTGTGCATGACTTTACCAGCTGGGCTGCCCACGGAATGGGCTTCTAACACCCACTCCCCTTACACCAGCTAAGTGGACTGTTTTCACTTCCAAGGCATGCAGGGTTTCCCAGTACTGGCTGGCATATCTGGGCTTATGGTTGACAGGCTGATATCCTGGCTGCCACCACACAGCAACAGCTGTGACTCTGACAGATTTTGCCAAGTATAAAATGCCCCGCATACCACAGGGATAGATGTCTGTTTTCCTCAGCTTCCATCATCATACTATTCCAGAAGGAGCACAATTATACATCACTGCCATGGCCGATCTATACATTATACATCACTGCCAAGAGACGCCTATCTCCTACCTTGTCCGCCAGGCGCGATCCGCATCCCGCTCCACAGCTCTGGCATCCGGTGATGTCTCGGCGCCGGGTAGTCACATCATCCGGATGCGCAGAGGCTTTGGAGCGAGGATGCGGATCGCGTGGCCGGCTGACAAGGTAGGAGATAGACTGACTCGAGTATATACCGATATATATATGGTAACTGTTGTTTCCTGTTGCCTCCTCTGCACATGTTCAAGCTAATGAAAAGCTCATTGAGCAAAGGGAGGAGGCAAATACCTTTGTCAGAATGGAAGAGAACTATTATTAAGGATCTGGTTACAAATACATGTAATAAACTGGTAAGAATAGCAGTTTAGGTTGTGGGCAGGTAACTGATAAGTCACCTGTTTTTGTGTTTTAAGGGGGGACATTTCCTTCCTACAAAATGCAGTAATTAGTGTCTCTTTGTCCATCTATTTAAACTTGAACTGTATACTGTATTATACTGTACATCAATGTACATTTGATTCTTAATACTGCTGTTGTTTGCATTTTGTTATTTAGCACTGGATTCTGTAACATTGCAAGATGAACCCTGTTATCATTTCTTGTTTACTAAAGGTTCGTACACACGTGCAATCACAGGTGCCGACCCATGACAGACAATGTGTACAAACCGCTGTTTCCGCCGATCATCGTGCAGTGTAGGGGAGCTTTATTGGCCGAAATGGCTGGTCATACGAAGATCCGCCCGGTCGGTCAGGCAACGATCCCCACCCGAACGGCCAATAAAGTGCCCATTCATGGCATGATTATCAGACGAAACTGCCATTGGTACACATCGTGCGTCGCCAGTTGGCACCTGCGATCTCATGTGTGTACAGAAAATAAAAACAGCACATGCTTTGGATCAGATTTCAACAGAAACAGCTCTAACCACTGCCCCCTGCTAGCTCTGTACTGGTCCATTTCAGCAAACACTTTTAGGCTGGGTGCTCACAAACGAAAAATGGTGTACCCTGCATCAACTGTAATCTTAGTAAATGTGCTCTACTATCCAGTGGAAGACCTCACCACAGGCATTAATCTATCAGTGTCCAAAATGTATTGTTGGTGCAGCACATCATGTTTCGGACCTGGTACGAAACATGTTGTGCTGCATCTACCAATACATTTTTGGTGCTCACAAGCAGATTTTTCCGGGCAACTGATATTTCCATGTATCAGTGAGTGGGGCTGAAAAATCTGTGGTGATTTCGCTGTCGACCGTCGGCCCCTCGTTCGCTTGGATTGAGCTACCGGGCTAACATGTCGATAAAATCTGTCTTTTATGGACCGCATGATCCGTTGCGGTGAACTATCAGCCGTTGCAACTTTCGATGTGACTGACAGTGGTTCCCCCGACCCACCACTCGCTAATGGCGAACTAGTTTGTGGAGTCTACAGATCAGCAACCTTCAGTGAGGTTAATGGGAATCAATAACTGGATGAAGTACAGTACACAGTAATGTCCCCAGACACTGTGTTAAGCTAGGTACACACTATACAATCCTTTCTCCTGACCGACCGTTCAAGGCTTTCGAGGAAGGACTGTTGGTTGCGGCAAAAGTAACCACGTCTGACAGTTAGGCGTGACTTGTGATTTTCTGACCTGTCCAATTTGGATAAACGAACAGTTGGCGATTGTCCACAAAAAGCCAGCATAGAATAATTTGGCCCGACCGACATTTCAGTGTTTTTCGGTCGGTCGGGCCAAATTATTCTATGACGGCTTTTTGCCAAATTATTGTATCGTGTGTACCTAGCTTTATTCTTTCTCTCTTCCAACTTTCAAATGGTATTGTAACCTAGTACTGTCCTGCCCTACACAACCCCAGACTCTATGGCGTTAGTCTCCCATACTGTACCACTACAAACACTGGATGAATTTCATCTGCGGATACAATCCAGGGGGACCGAAACAAGTTCCATCCTTGATACAAACCAAACCGCAAGTCAGTCACCAGGCGCACTAGGAGAAGGAGGAGGACCAGCAGCTGGGGATCGGGCTGTCTGGGTGTCACGTGGAGCGGCATGGTCACGTGAACTCTTTCCAAATTCCCATTCATATTTGCCGAGTGATGTTCCCTCCCGGGTCATGAGGGTGGTGGGAAGGTCCCCGGTCCTATAAAACCTGGAGCCGAACAGATGTCACTGCCTTCCAGTCACCGGAGAACATCTGACGCGATTCTTCTGCTGAGTTCGGCGTTTTCAGGGCCCTTAATCTACCATTACTTCACTAGACCGAGACATGAGATCGTCCCTGGCCCCCGCCATCCGGCTCCTGCAGTCCGTGTCCAGAGACAGCTGGTAAGGTCACATTCAGTTCTTATTTCAACCACATCTTCCCTGTAATGTATGTTCTAAGCTACAACACCATGAGCATTGACTGGTGAAACCCCAGACCTAATGCAGTAAATGGCAGATCTGTTCACATGGATGGGTGACCGTGATCTGCATAGAAATCCAGACATGTTTCACATCTATTTTAATACTTTTATATGGTGCTGGCCGTGTTATGGTGCTATCCGGGTATTTTACAATCTGTGTATGGGAGATCGGACGAACAGGCAAACGAGTTTGGTCGTGGCTGGCCGCCCCACACCATCTGACATTTCCAAATGATACTCTGCTCTATCGGCCAGTTGGCTGGAAATATCTGCTTGTGTGTACCCAGCCTTAGGGTACCTTCTACATACCCCCTGCTCTCTATAATTTAGGAATTATACAGAAATTATAAATTACAATGTTACAACTTGTCATTAAGAGCATTGAATTTCCATTAGGCATGTCTACCCCCTGACCCACCAGAGATCATTATAGTTACTTACCTCCCCTTCAACCCTGAAGCCAATAATACTTGCATCCCTCCGCCACAAGAAACTCGCCATCTAACACAGTTGCTGGCTTTCTTCTGGACTGCAGCAGTCATGGCTAGTGACCGATTCTGCATTTTAGCCTGCCTTCTCTGTAAAATCTTTCTGATCTTACAGAGGAGGCAAAGACCGGGGAGGAGAAGCGCTGCAGTGAAATGTAAGCATTATGGGCTTCAGGTATAGGTAAGTAGATTTTTGATCTGGGGCTGGACATGCTCTTTAAGGCAGATTTTAAAAGCATTAGGTGAACAAAACTGTTTTTGTCTGTTATAAAGTTTGCGCCTGAATACAGTTGGAAGCGAGGCATGTTATGTAATCCGATCTGGCAGTTGTAAAAACTATATTAGCCATGTGAGGGAGTTCAAGAAATTCAAAGGAACCAAAAAGCTTTAACTGTCATGTTAAAGGATAAGTCCACCCCCCTAAACTAAAATTTAAATTGAACTTACTTACCCCCACCCAAACCTAGACCTCGCATGGTTTAAATCTATCTGGGAGGCTTCTAAGTATACTTACCAGCGCTTGTTCCCTCAGCTGTCTTCTGCTGCTGTTTGCCTTTTCCATGCATGGCAGCAACAGAAGGGGCCGGTCCAGGCATGTATGTAAGAAAAGGCCATTTTAAACTATTCTTTATACATTTTGTAAAGAAACAGTATCTAAGTAAATATGCGCAAAATATTAAGTCTGACCAACCTCTCGCGCACACATAAGAGAACAGTATTAACAGACTTGCACATGCTTATACATAATGGTAAAATAATGAAAAGCTAGTGTTCTTCATGCTTTTGATTGGAGATGCATGTCTTATTTTTGTAGAATTTATGATTTTATGTAGAATTGGACCCCTTTATTTTTAAATTAATTTGAATACTTTATTACTATTTCCTTAAAAATATTTGTCAGAATATTGGCCCAGCTTCCTTCCTGGGTTCCTTTCCCTTGGTTTGTTGAAGCTTGTGACATGAAAACAACTGGGTTTCCCTTAAGGCATTCACAGCAGCTTTGTTTATGATTTTAATGTTGTCAACATGTCAACCAGTAACTGACAGGGTGAAATCTGCTACAAGCAATGTTAAATTAAAACAGCCACAGCAACTTGGTGGAATGAATAAGGGGCACTGTCCTCATATGTTATATTCTTTTAATTTAAATTATTTGTTCTTTTCATATTTTCTTTTTTTATTTAAAAGAGTTCAGAAAAAACATTGTAATAGGCAGTTGTTTGTTTTCTTGGCTACCCTGTTTATCAGTAGGCTTTAAAGTCTTCTTTTTTTTTTTTAGTGTTTCCCACTTTGATTTGATGTATGCTAATCTATTAATGTAGTGGTGGACTAATAATGATTGACATTGGAAGCTACTCAGACATCTGTTAGATACATATGTGTTAGAAGGGTAATATATTATATACAAAGTCTCAGTGAGAGAGTGCAAGGTGAATATAAAGCAATAAGAAAGAGGGCTTTTACCAAATGCCCAGATACATTTAGTATAAAGTCTGTATAAAGATGTAGTGGGGAAGGGGAATTCTAGAGTGGAGGTAAGGTAAGTGCGAAGTCAGGCACTATAATGTTTGTACAATCGTGTGAGAGGAAAGGACATCATGCTGGCCATCCACCGAGCAACACCGGTACCCAGGCAGCATGTCTTTGATTTAACTTAAAGGGTATGTCCACTGATTTATTTATATATTTTTTAAAACTTTTTTATCTGTTTAACTGAAGAATGGGAGGTAAGTGAGCTATGTCTTATTTCCCATTCCTCAGTAAAACAGGAGTTTTACACGGATCTCTCCAGTGCTGCTGACCGTCTCCAACTCCATTGACATTCTCAGACGCATCCCAAGTCCATTGCACTGTGTGCGCATGCGCGCACAATACAAATGAGTGTGGATGCATCTGAGACTGTCAGAGAAGCCTGCTCTGGATTGATCTGTGGTAAGTTCTTCCTCCACTCCTACAATTTTTATTGAAGAAAGGGAGGTAAGACATAACTCATTTACCTCCCATTCTTTAGGTAGACAGATAAAAAAGTTACAAAAAAAAGTGGACATACCCTTTAAGGATGGCTCAATTGCTCAGTTTCTCCAGACTTAATAGACCTTCTGAATGCAAGCTGTGATTACTTTGTGTCTAAGAGGTGTTATCGAACTGCCCAGGGTAAGGTGTCAAAATAGCATTGTACATGGCACACTGTTGGTGTTGAAACACCCCCCCCCCCCCCAAACACACACACCACTATTCAGGCTTGGTTTCTTTATTTTCACATAAATGGCCTCCTTGACACTTCTGTTAAACAAGTTCTGTTACTTTGGCAATGCAAAAAAAGGAGCACTCCAGAAATAGGGGTACTCTAGCTAATCCTCCAAGAGTTGGTGGCAGACTCGAGTTTTTCGGAGGTTTGGGCCGTAATTCCATATTTATGGGTGCAGAAGGTTACTGTTATCAGAGAGTTTATGGACAATCCAAGGCAGAATTATTTTACATTTACAAAAATACCGGTTCAAAGAGAGAAGATATTCTTGATGGAAGAGTATGTACAACTTTTTTTGTCTGCAAGCAATAGAGAAAGTTTCAGAGAAGGAGAGGGGAAGAGGGTTCTGGAGTCTATTCCTGGTCAGAAAGGTTTTGGACTTAAAGGTTATGTACACTGGAAAATTAGTTGTTGTTTTTTTAAAAATTGCCCATTAGTGGAAACTATAATGCATCCCAACTATCACCGTACCGTGTTTTTTTTGTTGATCTGCCCCCCTCAATATCCAATCTGAAACTACTTACGTTTTAGCATTTTTGTTAAGCCATTTTGCTGTATCGGGAATGGACAATTGACAGTTGGTGTGCTGTATGCAGTTTTATGTGGGAAAATAGGTCAGTGGTCCGAGCTTGAGCAAAACAAGTATTGTATTGAAGGCATGCAGCAACACAGACACCTCAGAGTAAGTGCTACTTACATGTGTTTATTTATAGATTAAAGGACAATTATACTTAGCATTTTAGGTTCTCACCCTGGGTACTTTGCAGGAATGTATCGAGGAAATGGTAAGTCCTCACCTCTGGGTACTTTACAAAAGTCCTGCACTACTTTCTTGTAATCTCCCTCGTCGCTCCGGTTGGATCCTCACCACTGGCACTGGCAGTGACAGTCCTGGAGGCAGCCAATGGGAAGACACACCTCCTTGCAGAGTGCAGGGCTTTTGTAAAGTACGCAGAGGTGAGGACTTAGCGTTTTAGGTCCTCACCCTGGGTACTTTGCAGGAGTGGGGGGAAAGGAACGAGGGGGAGGTGAGTATAATTGTCCTTTTAAGATGACGCAAAGTAATTTTTTCAGTATACGTACACTTTAAGAGAAGTGAACAAACATGTATGGATAAGATCCAAGAGGGAGTCTTTATACTCTATAATAAAGGTAGTCTCTCCAGGGGCCTGGCTGGTATCTCCAGGATGCCTATTTTCATGTGCTGATTTGCAGGGAAGATTGAAAATATTGAAGATTCGCTTCTTTCCGATTGGCTCAATCCCAGAGAGCCTTCACAAAGGTACTAGTTGCCTTAATGGTAGAACTAAGGAAGGAGGGGATAAGCATCTTTCACTACTTGGATGATGTTCTAGTAGTAGCAAAATCAAGTCAAGAAGCGGAGGCACACAGAAACAGAGTGGTCTTGGACGCTTCAGGACTAAGCTACTCTTATTTGAGTGCACTGAGCTCTTCTTTACATATACCGTGTTTGGAACCGAGCGAGGAGTTCGGGGCCGGCAGCACCCGGACCACTTATAAGGAGTGGTGAGTATTGATACGTTTATATATATCAAGCGACTGGCTCAGGGCTAAAGCAACTGAGCCCTAACCATTTAAAGTGAGCTAACCTGTTGTATTAAGGGGGTCTTTCCCTTCCATTTATTTTTAAAAGTCCAACCATTCATTAGTTGGCATACTTACCAACTCTGATTATCTGTTAACATAATATTTATTTTCCTGGCAAGGTGGCACCTCAGACCACTTCAAGCTTTTCTGTAAAGAATCCTCACGCTGTCAAAATTTTTAACTGTCAGCTGAGGTAAAAAGAGAGCTTATATGGTGGAGAAATCCACAGAAGAAGAGGGTTTCCTTTGGAAGATCAAGAAGAAGTTTTTCTGAGAACGGACGCATCACAACAGGTTGGGGGGCTCTTATGGGAGACGACCCACTCAAGGAGTAGGAGGAGTCAGTATCCTCCCTCATATTTAAAATCAAGGTGATAGATTATGCACTAAAAGCATTCAAGAAGGAGGTAGTAGGTCAGTGAAGATCCGTTCCGACAATTCTACAGCTGTCACCTGCATAAATTGGCAAGGGGAAACAAGAAGCCTGACCCTTCTAAGGGAGATAAGCTTGGTCATGCAGTGGGCAGAAAAACATCTGTTCCACACCTCGGCAGTTCATCTGCCGGGAAGTCTCAACCTCAGGGGAGATCCAGGGGATTGAAGCCTTCATTGGAGAATCTTTCAGAGTCTGTTGACCTGATGGGTTATGCCCAGTATAGATCTGATGGCAACGGCTCAAAATGCAAAGTGTGAAAGATTCTATCGAGAAATCCTTGTCTTCATGCTCTATCAGTATATGTGTTCCAACAGTTTTGGGGGAAGGAGCAGTTATACATTTTTCCTCCTTTTCCTCTAATGTAGAAAGTATAAAAAAAAAAATGCGAAGGAGAAAGCTTCAGTGATAGCCCTCATTCCTCAGTGGCCAAGGTGGCGGTGGTTTCCACTCCTGATGTTGCTACCCAAGAACTTCCAGTGCCGATCCCGACTTTCCAGGGCTGGTTAAGGAAAGGCCTTCTGGAATATCAGGAAGATGTAATTTTGTCTCTGGCTAAATCTAAATAATATTTGACTTCTAGACAAAACTATAAAGCACGGGAGCACTTTATAAGGTTTGTAAGAGAAAAGCAGACCTTCCCTTGAAGTGGAATTCTTGTTCTCAGGATACAAAGCAAAAGCACACTGAAAAACCAGGAGTTGGCTTTAGCACCTATAATAGGTCTAAATTTGTCGAAAGAGGCTTTGATCTGCAGATTATTCTGTTCCCTTATGAGAGTTTGCCGGAAAACTACGACAAGGTGTCCTACTTGGAGTCTTCCGTTGATTCTACAAGTGCTTTCTGAGCATCATTTGAGCCTCTAGAGCCAGTGTTGGAGTGGCATTTGACCCTAAAAGTTCTAATGCTGGTGGCATGCAAAATTTGGGAGATTAGGGCTTTGTCGGCTGAACAACCAGATACAGCGATTATGGCAGACAGAGTGAAACTTAGACCAGCGTACCAGTTTCTGCCTAAAGTCCTCACTAAATTCCATCAAGACTTTGAGGTCACCCTACCTATTTTCTTTCCAAATCCTAAGACTATGTTGGAGAAGACCAGTTTGGACCTAATTGCCGTAATTTCGTTTTCCAGTCATTCTTCATAGCTGCATTTACCTGGACCCTCCCTATCATGTATGAAGTATGCTTAATTACACAGACTGGAGTTGGAGGTCCATGAGAATCTTTTAGAAGTTTCCTGTCATGGTGGAGGGAGGAGCTAACCCACCTGGTGAATCTGAAGCATCTTGCATTTCAGCTGTCAATAAAGTGCCTTATTATCATATAATGCTGCTGTGTGTGCAGTTGGGATGTGTGAAATGCATTTTGGGAAATTCCCTCTCCAAATGCTGACTCATAGTGATTACTGAAAATGCTTGCACTCACTGAGGTTGTATATGATAAAGGGGGCATTGGTTAAGAATGGAAGGGGGAATACTGAACCTGAATAAAACAAGTACTGGATTGAAGGCATGCAGCAACACACACATATGAAGGGGACTAGGGTATCTCGAATATGAAGACAGATTGGACAAGTTACTTTTATGCACACTAGAGAGAAGTCGTTTGTTTAGGGATATGATGACGTGTGTGTGTCTGTGTGTATATATACATTAATGGCCCATTTAATAAACTATCTGCGGGACGTAGACATCCCTTAAAGGGCCCATCTACTTCATCTGCCCAAATTGATTCCCTAATGGAGTATGTAAAAGTTGCAATAGCGAAAGGAGTTTAGGAAGTCTCAGCAACAAAAAGAAAGGCCAAGAAAGCCTATAGAAATGAAGACAGCTCAGATTCTGAACCGAGGAAGAATTGGAGGTGGAACCTTTGTTTGATACGACTATTGAGTTCTTAATCAAAGCAGTTAGTGACACTCTTTTTCTCTTTTAGTGCAGAAGATTCAACAACATCCACTGCAGACAAGTTTTTTTTCCGTTGATTAGAAGAAAGATATTTTACTATCCATTCCTCAATGCAAGAGGTGATAAATGAGTGGAAGAAGATGGAAAAGAATGTTCTAACAGGGACGTTTCTTAAGAAATATCCCTTTAAGGAAGAAGAGATTTCTCTCTGGGACTGCCTGCCTAAGGTAGATGCTGCCATAGTCAGATTGGCCATAACAGAAAACATCCCTATCTGTCGATGCTGCTGGTTTCAGAGATCCCATGGACAGGGAGGCAGATAACATTATTTAGGATGCAGTAGAGAATAATTTTAAGAGGTCCAAGCTAATAACAATCCTTGAAGATTGTAATCTCACTTCTGATTGCAAACCAAGAGAGAACTTACCTGGAGCGCGACCCACCACTGGAACCTCTGACAGGTAATGACTGCTATGGCATTGGTTCTAAAACTTTTTCAGACAGTGGCACACCTGGCAATTGAAAATTTTGTCGAGGCACACCTGTGTTCTTAATGTTGGTTGTAATTACTCTCATTTTATGCACTTAACAGTGTACATTCTGTTTTATTTTGATGTAGTGTAAAGTTGCGTTACATTGACTGTGTTGTAATTTGATCACAATATATTGAGTACAAAATAACAAAAATGTAAGTTATATTGGTAAAAATATTTCCACTCCCAAAATTCTGAGGCACACATCCGACTCTTTGAAATCACACCAGTGTGCCCTGGCACACCCTTTGAGAAACCCAGCGCTATAGTTTACTTACAGCGGACGATATTCTGATATTGGTGGAGTCAGAGGCAAAGTCCAAAAGAGATGCAAAGGAAGTTATTTTAAGTCACGGCTGGTTAAGAAGACTTTATGCCTTCTCAAAAGAAGATACTTTTAGCAGCTCTATTTGAGAATGTAAAATATTTCTTCCAGAGCAAAAATGTCCAAATTTGAAGGAAGAGGTGGTCACACTTCAAATAAGAAGACAAGTGACCGTAAAAGGAGTCCTCAGTTCTGGGGCTGATGTCGGCCACAATTCCAGTGGGGGCTTGTGTAAGGTGGTATATGAGACCACTACAACGGTCCTTTCTGTCACAGGTAAAGAATCCTCAGGACAACTTCGTTGAAAGCTGGTAATAGCCAAGCATGTAAAAAGGAAAATGTCATGGTGACAGACCTATTGAATCTGTTGATCAGAAAGGCTGTTGGAGAGCTGTCCTGGGTTTCTCACACCACAGACGTGTCGTCGATAGGGTGGGGCACGCATCATGGTCCAAGGCTCATGGTCAGCAGTCGGTGTGCCTTCAATGATTTAGAGCTTAAGGGAATTATTGCCCTAGAAGGAAGACTGGAAGGGGCTTATGTAAAGATTGTTTCAAACAACTCCACAAGCGTAACCTATATAACCAATAAAGGAGAAACAAAGAACAGAACATTGAGTTCGGAAGCAGAAATATATTTCCATGGGCAGTCAAACATTTAAAGAATTAAAGGGCATCTATTCCGAAAAATAGGTTATTTTAAATTGACCATAACTGGAAACTATAATTCTTCCCAACCACCACTGTATCATTTTTTTTGTTGATCTGCCCCCTATTTCTTTAGATATCCAATCTAAAACGTGTTATATTTCAGCTGTCAATCAAGTTCCTTGCTCTCAAACTATTCTTCTGTGAGTAGTTTTACTGTTGCTGGAATGGTGACAGCGATTTGACAGTTGGAATGCTGTGTGCAGGCTTGACAGTTGGTTTGTGGGAAAAAGTCAGGTCGGATGGAAGTGGGAGTGGTTAAAAGAGGGAGGGGGGATATTGCTCCTAAACAAAATGTGTGCTGTATTGAGGGCATGCAGCAACACATGCAAATCAGAGTAAATGCTACTTACATGTATTCAATTATAAATTAAGATGAGGCAAAGTAATTTTTTTAGTATAGTGTCCCTTTAAGCACATTCCATACACCAAGAAGGGAAACTATGCAAGCAGATTTTCTTAGCAGGTATCAACTATGTTGGAGATGTTATGGTATATATGTAACATTTATTTCAGGGTCATCAAGTCCATTAGCATGGCATGCAACCCCAGCCACAAAACCAGCAGTTTCAGCCCTGATATAATCTAATACAAAAAATAAGTTTGTCTGTGTTCGCTTTTTTTTTTTTTTTTTTTTTTTGCAATCCCTTATACTTAAAAAAAAAAAAGAAAGTCATTGCCACATATTAATCTATAGTTAAATACATGTAAGCGGCATTTACTTTGAGGTGTGTGTGTTGTTGCATTCAGTACTTCATTATTATTATTATTATTATTTGTTTTATTATATTGTTTAAAAAAAATAGCTAAAAAAAGATACATTGAGAGATCCATCTGGTCCTTTTGTTTTGCCATAGGGCATTGATTTAATTGTGTGGAGTAATTTTCAGCTGATATATACACATTTAAAGAATAAGTTGTTTGGTTTGTACTGTGAGAAAGCGTCATGTTTGTAAGTAGGAGCTGGCTTAGGAGGTATACGTTCCGAAATTGTGATGTGTAGGCACAGTGTTGTATAGAGCTTCATAGAACTTTTGGAAGCTTTTGGCTATTGCAGTGGGTCCAGTTACGTGATGTCCATTATCCAATATAAGGTTATGGGTAGTAGTGGCTTTCTGTGAGGGCAAGCATGGTCTATAAGGCACCACTCACTGCAAGAGGGAATTTCTCACCACATACCAACTGTCACCATTCCAGTTACAGCAGAACTGCACAGCACAGTGGAAGAGTTTGATTAATAAGGCACTTGAATGACAGCTTTCCTGGGAAAATACAAAATAGTAAGCTCATTTTACTGATTTTGTTTATAAACTATTCTATTCCTAGCTAAAGATAAAACTTCTAAATGCACCTGGATGCCGTGCATCTGCAGAGATGGCTCACCTGGTGGTAGAGTCCATGTTTTAGAAGCAAACCGTACAAAAGGTCAAAAGTCTCAATACCTTTTTTTTGGGGGGGGGGTAAGATTTTAGCTAGACAGGCTACATGAAGTTGTTCAATTTCTCTGACTTACTTTAAATGTTTATTGAAATGTTATTAGTAAATTTAATAAATTGGATAATTTAAATTACTTCAATCTCAAATGACGTACCAAATAGTAATTATACATAAATATAATAATATTATTGGTGGGAACAAAGAAATAAAATCTTGGATAATATTGATATATAAATATAATAACTACTATAATTGGTTACAGAAACTTTGACAAAAGTTCAGATAAAACAAGTTACAGCACATCCCAGTCTTTATTAGTGGGCATCTAGGTTTAAGATCAAATATCCACTTCACCTCCATTTTTAATAAAATGTTTTTACGAGTACCACCTTTTCTCTGTCTTAATTTGTTCAATACCTTGAAAAGTAATAACATGAGCTGAACCCATGCTCTTATACTAGATATGTTCAGTACCTTATCTTTTAGTCTCCTAATTGTTAACCCAACATATTACTGTTTTGCCAAATATATCACAACTTCTGTACCCATACTGCAGCCATACTCTGCACATTCACATCTGATTCAAAAAAATTCTAAAAACATTTGCCAGTGTTACTATTGAACCCAATTTTGAAACAGGAGTTACCTTCACAACACAGGATAATATATAAAAAATCTAGATCTATTGCCAGTTTTGTAGCACGAAATCAATTAAAGGGAACTAAGCTCATGCAGTAGAAAGATGGGTACACACAGGAAAGATGTGTGCATAGGAAGAATGCTCAGGACAAGAATGCCCACGACCATAGCAGACTTCATTATAGGGAGACTACCACGGCCAGGGGAGATTTTAGGTATTTTTCGAGCGGCCAACGGGAAATAGTATGTCAGAGGAAGGTGCCACATGGTACCGAAAACACCCCTAAATCAAATAGTCTGTTTTTAAGCCTGGTGTGCCCAGTTTTCCTTTTATTTTAGCTTAAGAAAAAGAACTTCAAAGGATCTTTTTAAGTGTAGACATAACAAATGTTGGAACTATAGGAGCTGTGTCTTACCTCCCATTCTTCAATAAAAGAAATGGATATTAATATATTGTATGGAATATATAGACACCCATTTAATAATGACTGGGAGGTACTGTATCTTGTTTTATCAAAGTTTCTCTAACCAATATTTAGTAATAGGGATGGACTAGAACACTAACTCAAACCTGAATTCGAACCAAACTTTGAGTTTGGACGAACTCAAACTATTCGAACTAGTTCGTTTTCCGGACTCGTGGGACTATTTTCGAAGATCCTCGAATGTACAAGGATTTTCGAATGTTCGGCAGGCCTCAAACGGCTGCTTGCGGATTGCCGAACGCCCGAAAGTCCCGCGGCCGGACCTTTTGGGGTCCCACAGCTAAAAACTGGGACCCCCTCCCGGGTCCTTACAAGGGCCCTTTGGGGCTTAAGAGTTCCCCAGCTCGAACCCAGCCCTTGTAAGGGCCCTTGCGGCACTGATAAGTGCCTTTGTTGGGGGTCCCGCAGCTCGAACCTGGTCCCCTGGCGGCTCTTAAGAGAGCCCTTGGTGTCTTCTGTCTTCCATCCAGTGACACCAGCTCCACTGAGGCCACGACCCTGAGAAGTACCCCTGCAGCCGCCAGGGGTACCTCCAGCGCCGGTGGCCTCAACAAGGCCGATGCTACCGGCGTCTTGATCCGACGCATCTTCTTCTTTCTTCTGCCATCTACTGCGATGACTTCTGAGCTCCGCAGAGGTTTGCACCTCTTTATATTGGTTTGCAGAAAACCATAATCCATTTCTGATTGGTTAATGTAAACCAAGCATTGAAAAATTGACCAATCAGAAATGGAATAGAGTTTGGTGCAAACTTCCACGGAGCTCAGATCGCAGTAGATGGCAGAAGAAAGAAGAGGCTAGCAACATCGGCTCCACTGAGGCCGGCGGTGCAAGAGGGCTCACTGTCGGCCGCAGTGAGCCTGCCTGGCATCGGCGACTTTGTTGGTGTCGCTAGCCCAAAGATGTTGTATCGGATCAAGACGCCGGTAACATCAGCCAGGTTGACGCCACAGGTGCCAGAGGTACCCCTGGCGGCCGCAGGGGTACTTCTCGGGGTCGGTGGCCACAGCAGAGACACAAGACCCCACCCAAGGGCTCTTTAAGAGCCAACGGGGGTTTCGGTTCAAGCTGCAGGGGACCCCCAACAAAGGCCCTTACAAGGGCCAGGTAGGGGGGTCACGGTTTGAGCTGCGGGACCCCTTAAGCCCAAAGGGCCCTTGTCAGGGCCGCAAGGATTAGAGCTTTCTCCTGTCTAATGGTTAAGGGAATATGTGTGTGTGGAGATAAACTAGTGATACATTATGACTTTCTGCTAACTGCCTACTTTGGAAGATAATTTTAGAATAACCAAAACACAAAATAAGGTAAATTTTGCAGCTTTTTCACCCACATTCATTAGGTTATATATGAAGCCAATGTGGTGTGTAGGGTAAAGATTTCTGTAATTATGAATAAATTATAAATTAATTATAGAAAGGTAACATCTGATTGTTTGAGGCAAATTATCTTGCATACTTCCCAAAGGATTTGACTTGAGATTGAGAGATTGAGATGATGTTAATGTGAGTATAGTTCCCCTTTAAAAGTCACCTTGAATTTTATATACTATAGTCATGGAACTCTTTGCCGACTTGTAATATCCTTTACATTTTCAATAGTGGCATTCTTTACTTTATAACATACAATCATATATGCTTTCATGAGTAATAACTCTGATTAATCAGAGTATACATTTATACCCAATTGATTTTTTTACTTTTTCATCCATACACAGAAATAGTTAATCAAATTAAGTTTTTTTTTTTCTTTGCGTGTTAACCTATTAATTCCCTATTATTTTTGCAGTTACCGTGGATTTATCATTTTGATGACTTTTTTATTTTATACATCCTACCACCTCTCAAGAAAACCGATCAGTATTGTAAAGGTTGGTATATTTTCTTCTGGGCATTTAAAACACATCCTGTACACTGTGTAGAAACATGAATTATTATAATTTCTTTGTTTTACACAGAAAAACATTTAATGTCATTTCTTTCTTGTAACATATTAATGCATCATATGATCGCCAGAGTTGTACAGTAATAGAAAATAAATACCTTTATAGTGCTGGACCTGATATAGCAACAGAGGCGCATTTACTCATTATAGGCTTTCTGGCAGTCATTTGATTTGACTAAACTTTACACTTAAATTATCCTCTTATGCCACTGAAAATGTTCTAGTTTTAGGAGCTAATGAAGTGTTTCTCATTTTTCATACTTCCACAACAAAAAGGAATGCTCATACCTCTGAAAACCCTACATAAAAATGTATTCTAAATTTTTATTCAGTGAATAAAATATTACACAGAAACATAGTTATTGTCCATGCTTTTCAATGAACTTGCCATTACCACATCTGCTGGGAGAGTTTCACTATTCTCACTGTAAAGAAACCTTTTCTAAGCTGAAGATGAAATTATTTTCTTCCAATCTAAAAGGATGTCAATGAGTCCTCTGATATGACATATTAGTGAACAATGCACCAGAGTTTTATATGGCCCATTTATGTATTTGTATAAAGTGATCATATCCCCACATAAATGTTGCTTTTTTAATGTAAGCAGCCCTAACTTGTCTAATCTGTCTGCATAGTCAAGACCCTCCATTCCCTTTCTTATTTTAGTTGCCCTTCTCTAAACTGTTTCCATTTCCAAGATATCCCTTTTGTATATGGGATTCCAAAACTGCACCGCATATTACAAATGATGCCTTACCAGTGCCTTGTAAAGAGGGAGAATAATATTTTTCTCTTTTGAATCGATTACCCCCTTTATATAAGACAATATCTTGCCAGAACCCAAATATTTTTCCACTAGAGATTCACTTAACACAGACGGACATTTAGCACCATTTTAAACGATAAGAACTTTTATTGAATAACCCTGAGTTTTTTTTATGGTGTAGGTGGCACAAGGATTGTTAAACCCCAAATGCATCACCTTACATTTATCAACATTGAATCTCATCTGCCATTCTGCTGCCCATTTTTTATAATATATCTTGGTCTGCTTGCAGCAATTGCACATCATTTGAAGTTTCCAAAGCTCTGCATAGTTTAGTGTCATCAGCAAACACCGAGACCTTGCTCTCAATGCCCCCTTGTCATTTATAAACAGATTAAAACTAAGTGGCCCCAGTACAGAACCCTGAGGCACTCCACTTACTTAAGCTTGAACTTCAGCCCATATAGATGTAGCTCCATCGACCACCACTCTGTTTGCGATCCCATAACCAATTCTCTTTCAATGTACACAGGGGCACTTCTAGAGTTTTTGGCAAACCTTGTAGAAAGGTGCTTCCCATCTATGTTAGGAGGTGCGCTTAGCGTGCCATGGTTACATAAGCGTGGCTTCTGGTTGTGGCTAAGTACTTGGTAAATTCAAACTTTACAAGGGGGTGGGGGCACAGGTAGGAGAATAGATAGATAAAGACCGAGATAAATTGAATAAAATATTCTATTCGGGCGAAATCGGTGGGGGGAGGGGTTCACTTGAATGGTGCCCAAGCACTCCCAGCACATGCAAATTTCTTACTTTTTTAAAGAGGCAGGTTTCTTTTCTGCCACCTTTCCCTTTACCCCAGAGGTGCCGCCTGATACAAATGTCTCACTCTGCCTTAATAGAGAAGTGGTCCTGCATGCACAAATGTTTTTATACATTAGTGGCCTATGTATCACAGTATTAAAAGCGTTAGTAAAATCCAAGTATTCTACATCCACTGCTATGCCTGAATCCAAATTCTTACTCCCTTCTTCATAAAAAAACAAGTACGTTTTCTGGCACAATCTATTTCTCATAAATCCATGCTGACTACTACTAAGATCAGTTCTGGAGACAGTCAATTATATGATCCCGTAACAACGTTTCCAGCACCTTCCCTACCAGTGTAGGGCTTACAGGTCCATAGATACCAGGTTTGGAAGGACTACCTTTTTTTGAATATTGGTATTACATTGGCTTTTTTTCTAAACCATCGGCACATCACCAGACAAAAATGTATCTGAAAAGAAACAGTGGTCTAGATAAAACTGGAGTAAGTTCTTTTTAAAGGAGAAGTACACAGTCTATACAACTCGCTGTGGCTTTAGAAAAAAATGTGGTGGTCTTTATTTATGTCTCTCACCCTACCTGCAGTGGTTAAAGGTTGCTCTGCTTGTTCTGTGTTGTGCGCCGGTGACGTCATCACGTGCGCCAGCTAAAATATCGGGCAGTATCGGCAGCCTTCCCTCCTTCAAAACCCGTGAGAGGATGGAGCAAAATTAGCCTGATTTTTTTAGCCAATGTAACTGGGCGTAAATAATCAGAAGACTGAGGCCAGCTACATGATGCTGCTTTCAGGATCGTGTGGGGGAGGTCCATGTCGCAGCGTGTGAGTATTTTACTAAAGGACACTGTCCGGATTTGACTTATCTCAAAATAGATTTAGTCCATATATACAATACAAACTTTAAACTCAGACTGTTTTATTATTGTATGCATTATCACAGTGAAGTTCTATTGAAGCAATTATCTCTCTGCCTGTATAGGGGTGGTCCTGACACTCCTCCTATATATGTTTGCCCCTCCTATCTACCTGTGTAGTCCAATGTACCCATCCCCCCAATACCTAGTTTAAAATCTCCAACCCCCTCTTCTCCCCCAAAACAGCTGCACCATCATCATTGAGGTGCAGTCCATCCCTACAAAAATGTCTAAAGCCAACTGAAAAGTCAGTTTTCTAAAAACCCAAACCCCATCTCCTTACACCACCCTCTTAGCCATGCATTAATACTCCTAAGCTCCAATTGCCTCCCTAGTGTAGCACATGGCTGGGGTAGTATTTCTGAAAACCCTATCCTTGAGGTCCCAACTTTAAACCTGGCCCCTAACTCTCGGAAGTCATTTTTAAGGACCTCACCTCCACCTCTAATTTTTTTCATTGGCGCCAATGTGATCCAAGACCACCGGGTCACTCCCAGCCCCACTCAATAATATGTCTAACCCTAGCACCAGGCAGGCAGCACATTAGTGCACGCAAATAGTTTTAAAATATACAAATAAGTATTATCTGTGTAAATACAATGACAACAGATCATTGAACACCACCAGACCGTTTCATAATGTCAGTTACATTATTCTCAAATGACAAGCACTTTCCAGTAGTTTTCAAATAGTCTTAAATACTTGGAGACATCAATCGAACTATATGTATGATAAAATATAGTGTCACTCCATAATGTTGTTCGCAAAAACATTGACTTTTTCACATTTTCATAGTAAGAATACGGCATTACTTACAAAAAAAACAGAATTCTAGTGCACAAACAATTCTAATTGCATATTGGCTACCTCCATAAGGTTGCCACTACAAACAGTCTGCTAAACCCTGGATAAATAAAAGCAATTCGTTCAATAAGTTGGCCAAATTATTTTAAGCCCAGTCACCGCGTCAAGGTTGCTTTCTTTAACTGGGTCCTAACCTACTGGTACTTGCCTTTTTGGCTGCATGTGCGGACAGCTTCTCCTGTGTGGCCTGGATGCTTGAAGCTGACTCTCTAGTTTAAAGTACTTTGCTCAAACGAGCACATGACCTAACTCTGGGTGGAGTACAATTTCCCAGAAGGCTTGATCAAACCTTCAATGTAACCCACAATATATAGAAATTGGGCTGTTGTACATCTATACAAGACGGCATTACTCTCTGCCTAAGCCCATCTTAAAAGGCATCTATACTTAAAATGCAGATTTCTAGAAACTGTTGGCCTCATTTACCCACAGGTGGTGGGCTATAATCTTGACTTAAAGTTACGCTAACCTATTTAATTCAGGTTAGTGCAACTTAAAGAGGTTTTGTAGCAGCTTTTGCAGTTTTCAGAAGTGAACTGCGCTGCTGCTGCAACCTGGTAAATTTAGGTTTTGCTCCAGCTTTATGTGAATGCTTAACATCAAGCTGGGGGCTAAAATTGAATGTGAAGGATTCAATTTATAAAATTGAATGTGAAGGGTCTTCAAAAAAGTTTTCATTGTCACAGTGGAAGTGATACTGTTTCATTACCTCTGCTCTGGAGGTTTCATTCACCTTCAGATAGGTACGTAATTCAGTAAAACATTGCACAGGTCTGTGCTACAATCAGGTTCATTTAATTTCCCCTACAGCTCTGTACTTTGTATGTTGTTTCAATAAGTAACTATTAAAGGGATAATTTTAAAGGGTATGTGGATGTAATGCACTTTGTGAGAGACCGTGACAGATTTAAAGCAATTAGAAATTGATTTTAATCTGCCCAAATCTCCTAAGAGACTGTCAGATTAAAAGCAAACTTGTGTAGCCTGGAAACATACAAATCTACATATAACAAGCATCATGCTTCCAATGTAAATACAAACCAGCCTTTCAGTGTGTAGACACTGTCTGCAGTTGGTGTCTAAATGTTAATGCTTTTCTCACTCTTTTACTATATCAGGTATAGAGGTACTTGAAGGGGAATGAAAGTCTCCAGAAAACATTGCCCCCCAAATAATAGAACCTTTACAAAGTTAAAAAAAAAAAGCTGGGCCTCTCCTCTCCCTTTGCTGAGGATGCTCAGAGATTTATGAAATTAACCTCTGGGTACTAGAGGTCAGCTCCCATAATTCACCTTAGATGGGAACACCCAGCTAAGTGTACGCAGTACACTTCACAGGAAACTGTAGCCTTACTTCCTAGAATCTTACAGCCAATCCTGTTACAGCTCACAGATCACCCATCCCTCTGACACAGATTTCAGTGCAGTTTTTGTGTACAAATGCTCTTACCCCTAACTAAGATAAATCCCTTTGCTTTTCATACAAAAAAGAAAAGTAATCTTTCCAGTTTATTTCATAGCTAGCATGGATGTAAGAAACAATATTAACATTTCAGGAAAAGAAAAATAAAAGTCTAGGGAAATGAAATTGCAACCTTCTGTACTGTGTCTTGCTATAAAGAAAGCTTTTAACCAGTATCCCAAAGGAGCTACTAGGCGGAATGTGAGTACATGTAAAATCTTAATCTTTGGCTAGAAACATAATAGAAAAAAAAAAAAAAGAAGTAATCATTGGGAATTAAACCTGTATCCCAATGGTCTTTGTTTCCAAAGCTATGACTTTAGCAGTGTGCCACCCCTCACATGCAGAATAAGTAGGTCAATTTACTAGTCTTTTGCCAGTAAATCAGTTGACTATTTTGTATTGCTCCAGAAAGGCTGCTGGCAATTCACACTGGTTGGTAAATAAAAAAACAGAGCTGCTATATATATAAAGTTTGTGTATATGTAGAAACTTATTTTTTTAGAAACCTGATTGAAACAAACAAACAAAAATACTCCGGCACTAGACTGTTTTTTGTTTTGTTTCATGGATAAGCCAGGGGATTTGAACCTGTGAGCTCTTGGGCTGTGTGTTTCTAAAAACATTGAGTTTATATGTTGCACCACCAGGGACGCAACACAGAAAGCAAGTATATTTAGAAATGTTATCTTTCACTAGAAAAAGATAGAAAGTCTGTGCATAGAGACCGCAAATACTGTGGTCAGGGGCGTGGCTCTTTGAAGCCATCATGGGCTATGAGTTGTACTGGCAACAACATGGAAACCTTCCTAGTTGTAGAATCTATTTCTCACATGTACTAAATGCATCTTACTAGAGAAGAATCTTACAATGTATTCTGGGGAGAAAAAATTACATTAGGATTTTAAAAAAATTAAGTTTAGTTCTCCTTTAAAATACATTAAAGGGCATTTATGCTCCCTTAATCCTAATTCCCTCGCCTTCACTTTCTGTAGAAGTTTTTGATATGCTGGTCAGGCCCTCCTCATTCCTATAACCAATGCGAATACATGCTTCTTATAGAGGGAATCTTACCTAGATCCTCACCCTGGGCACTGTTAATGGGAAAAGGGAGGTTTGTTTTTTTTCACTGTATATTTTCCCTTCAAATGGATCTAATCATACCCATTTTTAGTGTTACTATTTGCATAACTTTTTTAAATTCCTGGAGGGGAGAAGGGGTGTTTTTATATAATGTTGGGAATTGCAAAGCTACTGCTGATCTTTGTTTTCTACATTTTGTCTTTCAGGGACAGCTACACAGGAACTGTTCTGCTCTTCCAAACCCTCCGCAAAATATTTCTGCAAATGACACAACATGGTGCAGTTGGGCTCCTTTTGGTTAGTAACAAGGGGTTTTTTTCCAACAAGCTCTAAACATGTGTTGTGCATGTAAATAGTTACAAGAAGTTAACTTTTCCTTTATGTATTGATTAAAGCCCGGGATGTTAAAGAGCTATGCTTTACCTCCTGTTCTTCAGGAGCCAGGGCTGAATGTAAGTATATTAACCTTTTGTGCGATCCACTGCTGCAGAACTCCAAATTTCCGGCTGCTTCCTGGTTCTAATTATCTTTAGCGCGCATGCACGATAATGGCAGGCTCATTAAGGCAGCATCCTTATGGAGATACAGCGAATATGCAATTAGAATTGTTTGTGCACTATAATTCTATTGCTTGTTAATCAAAGCAATGTTTCATGTGTGATCTATCTAATCTTCTATGATCTGAATATTCAGTACTGAAACCTACCATGCCTTTCTTTGACTTTTAGTTGTATCATGGCAAATTACTTTTAACTAAATAACTGTGTGTATTTTTGGAATAGGAAAATGTGTGCAACTTGTCATTTTGTCTTTGTGGTTAATTTAGTCAGCTTTGTCTGGTTTGTGTCTATTTCCTGTTTTATGTAGATTTAACAGTCCTCTTTACATAGGCTAGATTGTACTTAACCCTTTGAGTATGTATCTCCCTAAATACACAACAATATTTTTTTCTAGTTCTTCCTCCTTTCCAAAGCTGCTTTATAAGGCTGTTATTTACAGGTAGTGTTAGTTCTTTTTTCTAAGATATTAATAGATAAGTACATGCATACTTTTAGCATTCTCTCCTTACTAGTTATCCTAGTTTTTCTCCTGGTGTTTTCAGGGAGAGTTAATAAAAGTTCTTGTTTAAAATAGTGTTAATTTTCCCCCAACCAATCAGATCTTATTAACATTTGAAAGCTAACATCAGATTGGTTGGGGCAAAATCAGATTGGTTGGGGCAAAATTAGCCCCATTTTTAACAAAAAGAACTTTTATTGAATCTCCCTATTTGTTCTTACATTTACAGACAAACAGAGGTGTAACTACCAGAGTGGCCCATCTTAATTTTTCTATGAAAAATATAGACTCCTCCCAGAAAACCACTATAGTTGAGGCAGGTATAGGGGCCCATCATAGTTTTGCTGGGGGGTGTCACTGATTCCTAGTTACGCCATTGATGACTAGTATACGGTATTTAGCTGTAATACCTCAATATGATCATTCTAAAGAAACAAGCATAGCTGTGCTTGTGAAATTTCGCCAAGTAGCAATAATTACAAATCACCTGTGATTTCTTAATCTAACTAGATCATCTGTATGCCTGTGTTAATATGATTTTAAACATGTTGATTCATAATATCGAATATAATTTACCCTAATGGCTGCTTATACCTTACGTTTAATGTAATGGCTTTTGTAAAATGATCTTAAGAAAGGTCAATAAGGAAACAATTTGTGTGATCAGTCATATTGTGTAAATCTTGCGTACTGCATTTCACACCAATAAAATTTGACAAACCTATTATACTTTTACTCGATATAGATTTGGCTGCACTCTGCATTTTTGATTGATGCATCTGTTTTTAATAACATAGTTACACTGATAAATAAACACAAAAAACATTAACGTCCATAATTATTTTACTGTGCCTAATTAGAAATGTAATAATGAATCTTAAAAAAAAAAACTCCTGGCAAGATAAGTATATCTCCTGTTTCAATGATTAAGCGTATTACACTGAAAGTGCCTAATAAGGAAGCATAACTTTTTTTTTTTTTTTCCCCTGGTGTGACACGCAAACTACCCAAAAGGATCATGGGAAATATACAGGGTTATTCAAGAAAAGTTCTTATCGTTAAAAATGGTGCTTATTTTGCCCCAACCAATCAGATGTTAGATTTCAAATGTTAAATAATATCTGATTGGTTGGGGCAAAATTAGCACCATTTTTAACGATAAGAATTTTTACTGAATCTCCCTGATAATATGTAAATTAATGTACATTTCCCTTACAGACAGAACAAACAAACAGTGTTATACACAACTGGATATTCTTTCACTACTGTGCTAATGGTCTTAATGAAAATCTTTAGGTCAAAATACATGATTACCATGCATCATTTGCCATTGTAGCAGGGCTATGTACGGAGAGCTGTTATTGGCTTTTTCCGTCTTAAAGTCTTTAAGACAGAATCTTTTCTGGTGTTAAAGTTTTGCAATGGGAAAATCCCATTCGCAATGCACTGAGAGCCATTATCGGGTCAGTGCATTGCCTAGTGGTGGCAATACAGAGCGATAATGGCTCTCTGTACATAGCCCTATATGTGTTTTCTTTACAGAAATACAGCTCTGGGAATGCACAGCATGCTTCATCTAGGCCTATCCATATCCTGACTAGTGTATGGATTTAAGCCATTATTACATAATTATATATAATCACAATCTGGTTTTGCTCGAGGTAAATGGGTAATTAAGAGAGCTTGTTAATAGGTTTGCACAGATTGTTATACACACATTATATAATATATATATATATATATATATTCTCACTATAACAAGGGCACTGCAAAGGTCTTTATAACAAATGAACATTCAACTTAAACAAAGTGTCGAAACTTTCTGCAATCAATGCATTTCGGCTACAACGGAAGCAATCATCAGGATCACCAGTTCTATTTACTCGCACCATCTTTAACCCTTTCACTGCCAGGAGATTTTCATTTTTTTTGCGTTAACTGCCAGAAGAATTTTCAGAATTTTGCCCTCAATCGCTTTAGACTAATTTTACAGTAGGTTACCTTGCAGTAAATCAGGAATATTATACATTGTTTTTTTCAGCACAAAGTGTACTTTAACATGGTAACAGAATTTTGTAACTTTTCTGGAAATTGTACTGGAATTATGGGTAAAATATGTAAAAAAAAAAATTGCAAATTTTCATGGATTTTTCCCATTTTTACTTATAGTTATCTTAAGGTTACGCACAGAAATCTTACTGTTTCTAAAAGCTCAGATACTCCCGAGTACAACGATATCAGATATATGTAGGTACCCCACTTTTCCTGTACAGGAGACCCCCCCCCCAACTAAAACTGCACCTTAAAGAATATTACACCAAATTAAAATGTATAACCACTACTGACAGTTAACATAGAATATCTTCCAAATTAACTAAAATATCCCCACAAGTGAGATATTTTTAGAAACTACACACCCGCAGGATTTTATGAGTGAGGTTAGTTTCGATCAAAATGCAGATACCCGGACGCAGCTCTTCGTCCAATTGTAAGTTGTTTTCTCGCATTTTCCTTTTTTTCCTCAACTGTAAAATCAGAGACAAAATCAAATGCGAATTTCAGCTAAAAACTGTGCAGGAAATGTCAAACACATCTCAAATATGAAAGCCTAACCCCTCCCGAATAAAACGGTATGCCACATTCATGGGTGTACCCAGAGACATGGCTACCAACTAACCCAGAGCGTGACCAGTGCCAAATGTCAGTAGCAGCAAAAAAAAATTAGCCAGTTTTGTATTTGAACAGTCTGCAGTTTTTCCACAAAACACCCCCCCAACTCAGAAATACCCCCCACAAACTATATATTCCTGAAATCTACACACCTTCAGCTATGTAACGCTGTAGTTCGTTCATTCATACCATCAAATGGTGTGGGCGCAGTTCTACGTAGAAGTTTGCACTTTTACCAGATTTTCAAAAAAAATGAACATCAAACAACATTCAAAAAGGTAGAAATCATGCCAAAACCCCATGAAATGTAAAAAAAAGTTACCAAATATCAATCTCCCAAATGTCCTGAATCAAACGGTATGCCATATGTGTGGTTACACACGCGGACGTGGAAGCGAAAAGCCACAAAGTGAGACAATGCACGATGGCTCAGAAACGTCGAAAATATTTAGCCAATTCCGAATTCAGACAGTCTGCAGTTTTTTCCACAAAACACCCCCGTAACTTAGAAATAACCCCACAAACTATATATTCCTGAAATCTACACACCTTCAGCTATGTAACACTGTAGTTTGTTCATTCATACCATCAATGGTGTGGGCGCAGTTCTTCATAGAAGTTCGCATTTGTCTGAAAAAATGAACAAAAAACAACTTCAAAAGGTAGAAATCATGCCAAAACCTCATGGAATGTAAAAAAAAGTTACTAAATATCAATCTCCCAAATGTCCTGAATCAAACGGTATGCCATATGTGTGGTTACACACGCGGACGTGGAAACGAAAAGCCACAAAGTGAGACAATGCACGATGGCTCAGAAACGGCGAAAATATTTAGCCAATTCCGAATTCAGACAGTCTGCAGTTTTTTCCACAAAACACCCCCGTAACTTAGAAATAACCCCCACAAACTATATATTCCTGAAATCTACACACCGTCATCTTATGTACACTGTAGTTTGTTCATTCATACCATCAATGGTGTGGGCGCAGTTCTTCATAGAAGTTTGCATTTGTCTGAAAAATGAACAAAAAACAACTTCAAAAGGTAGAAATCATGCCAAAACCATGGATGTAAAAAAAGTTACTAAATATCAATCTCCCAAATGTCTCTGAATCAAACGGTATGCCATATGTGTGGTTACACACGTGGACGTGGAAGCCAAAAGCCACAAAGTGAAACAATGCACAATGGCTCAGAAACAGCAAAAATATTCAGCCAAATCTGAATTTGAACAGTCTGCAATTTTTCCCCACAAAACAACCCCCACAAACCATATATTTCTCAAATCCACACACCTTTATCTACGAAATTCTGTAGCTTGTTCATTCGTACCATCAATGGTGTGGGCGCAGTTCTTCGTAGAAGTTCACAGTTTTAGCAGATTTTCTAAAAAATTTGGAAAAAAACACTCTCAAAGGTAGAAATCATGCCAAAATCCCAAGTAATGTAAAAAAAAGTTACCAAATATCAATCTCCCAAATGTCCTGAATCAAGCGGTATGCCCTATGTATGGTTACACACGCAAACGTGGAATCAACTAGCCACAAAGTGAGCCAATGAACAATGGCCCAAAAACAGCAACTTTTCAGATTTGTCAGACTTAACACCCCTCTATATTAGAAATAACCCCCCAAACTATATATTTTTGGAATCTACACATCTTCAGCTACACAATGGTGTGATTCTTTTATGCATACCACCAATGGTATGAGCGCAGTTTCATGTAAAATTTCGCTTTTTTACCAGATTTTCAGGAAAAATTAAAAAAAAAAAGTTAAAAATCATGGCAAATTTCCATGTCATGTAAAAAAAAACTTGTCAATTATCAATCTTCCAAATGCCCTGAATCAAACGGTATGCCCTATGTGTGGATGCACACAGACGTGGCCACCAACTAGCTCAAATGGGATGCATGCACAAATGCAATTACAAGAAAAAATCAAAGTGCTCTGTAATTTGAACAGCCTACCCCTTTTCTAAGGAAACAGTCCAGAAACATGGAAATTCCCCCCACAAGCTATATATTTTTGGAATCTATACACCTTCAGCTACGTTACGATGCCATGCTTTCATACATAAATGAAGAATTCCAGACCCAGTGATCCAAAGAACTCTGTGTTTTTAGGAGGTTTTGTGAAAAATAAAATAAGATGATTCAAGGATTGAAATCCTACCTAAACCAACTTGACAACAAAAAAACCCACTAAATGTCAATCTCCCACATATCCTACATCAAACGGTATGCCATATGTGTGGGTGCACACAGAGATGTGGCCACCAACTAGCTCAAATAGGACACATGCACAAGTGTAATTACAAGAAAAAATTCAAAGTTGTCTGTAATTTCAAACAGCCCCAAAACTTGGAAATGCCCCCCACAAATAAAACCCCCCACTAAATATCAATCTCCCACATGTTCTGAATCAAACGTTATGCCATATGCGTGGATGCACACAGAGACGTGGCCACCAACTAGCTCAAATGGGACGCATGCACAAATGCAATTACAAGAAAAAATCAAAGTGCTCTGTAATTTGAACAGCCTACACTTTTTTTAAGAAAACAGTCCCGAAACATGGAAATTCTCCCCACAAACTATATATTTTTGGAATCTACACACCTTCAGCTACGTTACGATGCCATGCTTTCATACATACATGAAGAATTCCAGACCCACTGATCCAAAGAAGTCCCTGTTTTTACGAGGTTTTGTGAAAAATAAAATAAGATGATTCAAGGGTTGAAATCCTACCTAAACCCTTTTGACAAGCAAAAAAACCCACTAAATGTCAATCTCCCACACATCCTGCATCAAATGGTATGCCATATGTGTGGGTGCACACAGAGACGTGGCCACCAACTAGCTCAAATTGGACGCATGCACAAGTCCAATTACAAGAAAAAAATCAAAGTGTTCTGTAATTTGAACAGCCTAATCAACTTGGAAATACCCCCCACAAACTATATATTTTTGGAAGCTACACACCTTCAGCTATGTGATGGTATCATGCTTTCGTATATACATGAAGAATTCCAGGTGCTGTTATACATAGAACTCCGTGCTTTTAGGAGATTTTGTGAAAAAATAAAATAAGAGGACTCAATGGTTGAAATCCTACCTAAACCCACTCGGCAAGTAAAAAACCCACTAAACGGCAATCTCTCACATGTCCTGAATCAAACGGTATGCCATAAGGGTGGGTGCAAACAGAAACGGGGCCACCAACTAGCTCAAATGGGATCCATGCGCAATTGCAATTACAAGAAAAAATTAAAAAACGCCACAACCCACTCCCCCACCCCTATCCCCACTCCCCCTTTTAGTGGAAAACCAGTAAGTACGGAGAGTCACACAAGTTTTTGCACACTTTATTGATCCTAAAAAATCAATACGGTCTTTTTTTGGTACCTCTGCAAAATTTCCTACTAAAATAGGCTTAGTTTCCCTTGAAATCCAACAAATAAATGATCCGCGTTTACTTTACCGATATCACCGGGGACATTGGGAAGCTTGGAGAAGACAAAGTTTTTTTGTAATTTATAGTTTTAGGGTAAAAAAAAAAAAAAAAGGTGTGTGTATCACTTTAAGATTTTTTTTGTGTGCATTTCCCCTTTTTTTGGGGATCATTCCCAAAGATGATCATCAAGTCATCTTAGGGAATGATACCGAACTTGGAATACGGGCATAAATGCCCGTTTTCCAATTCGAAATCCGATCGGAAAAATCACTTCCCGGAAATCATTTTCCAGGAAGTGATTTTTCATTCATTGGCAAAGATCAATAATTTGGTGATCAGAAGTGATCACCAAATTTTGATCTCTGTCCCCATTTTTTTTCTAAGTCTTCGCTAAGTAGCAAGGACTTAGAAAAAATCCTATTTGTGAATGGAATTTTGAGTTCCATTCACAAAATGTATAGTAAAGCTGTCAGCTTGACAGCTTGTTCTATACTAGGTACTGCAGCATGATCTAAATGTAGATCTAGCTGCAGTACCTCCACTAGACCACCGGGGGCAGCAGCTTACCTCTCTTAGGGAGACCCCAGTGACATCACTCAGCTTCCTGCTTCACCGGGGTCTCCCTTTCCGGAACGAAAACGGATCTCCTCTACTTCTCCACGTGGGACCGGCTGATGCATCTCAAAGGTAGGGATATCTCTCGATCCCCCCCTCGGATTTAGACCAAACCGAGGGGGGATCGAGGGGGCTAGGGGGGCAGTTGAATGCTGCCCCCCGATCGCCCCTAGCAGGGGGGGAAAAAATTTTTGGGAGGGGGGAAGCCACAGATCATATATTCACGATCTGTGGCAGTTTGAGTATATACTGCACAGATCGTGAATATACGATCTGTGGCAGGGAAAGGGTTAAAGGGCCGACAGGACACGCCTCCCGGGCACCTTAACCCCTCACCATCTACTAGAAACATCTGTATTACACTCAGTGAAAAATTCATATAATCCAGTGACGACAATGCCACTGCCCAAAGGGGCTCTAACAATGAGCAGTCTGATACACGACCTTCCTCCTCTGCTTTTTTTCGGGGGGTTGCCACGCGATTGGCTACGGCCATAGAAAAAGATCGCAGTTTCGAAGGGGGGGGGGGTACAAAAACGAGGTCGGCCACCCAGACCCAGGAAAATGTAGTGTACAATTTGAGTACACACTCTCACCCCAGGAGAGCTTAGCCTTTTACAGAAAGGCCTTACTTTTGTTCCCACCCCTCGACACGATTTATTTGAGTTAGATCTAGACTTGTTCAAATTACAGAGGAACCTGAAATTGAGAGATTATTTCAAGGTCCTAGACAACAAGGTTGATCCCAGTGACATCAGTCTGCGTAAAAAAAGTACATTTGACCCTCCTAATACACCAGCGGCCATAAAGACCTTTCACAATGTCAGTAATGATTTTCATGATATACACAAACAGGGACTGAATTTATCTTATAGTAATCTTTCTGTTATGGAAAGAATTGGGTTAAAATCTTTGAGGTCTGATGACAGTATAGTGATAAGGGCTGCGGATAAAGGAGGTGCCATTGTTCTGCTTGACCGGCAGTATTATGAGGATGAAATCATGCAACAACTTTCTGATGTTAACACCTATCGTAAATGTGAGACTTTAAAAAAGGAACTTGATTCCAGATTGGCATTGGCCCATAGCATGAGTTGGATAACCACTAAGACTCTGGAGTTTCTAACTACTGACTATCCACGTTGCCCAGTGTTGTATACTTTGCCCAAAGTACATAAGCATATGACCCAGCCGCCTGGTCCTTATAAAAATCACTCCGCTATGTCACTAAGTGACTCATTTCTTATATTTTCTATATCCCATTCCAGTGTTCATGCCTGTACAATGACTCAGCATTTTTTGCCATGTTTAACTTCACGAACAGAACCTGCTGGAGCTGCTTCCTGTCACTTCATAACCAATGTCTCTCTCCTCCTCCACAAAGATTTGTTTAACCACATAAATGCTGGTCTGGGATGTTCCTTTCTACTGGGTTTAAGTTACAGAAGGCTAGAATTTAAAATGTGAATGGGGTGAAAGAATCAGATACTTATGTATTATAAGAAATAATGCGCCCCTTCGCATTATAATATAAGGATATTGCGCCACCTCGGAGTTCCCTGTCCTGTATAGAAGCACTCGGCCCACGGCCTCATGCTTCTATATGGTCTGGGAACTCCTCGGTGGTGTAATATCCTTATATTACACTGTAAGGGGCGCATTATCCCTTATATCCCGCATGGAGATGCGATTGAGGCATGTCGAGTGGCTTTGTTGAAATTTGATCATAGGGTCCTTCTGTCGACTTCCTTTTAGATATTTTACGTTTTATTTTAGTTAATAATTTTTTCCAGTTTAAGTCCGATTTCTATGTACAATGTTCCGGTGTAGCCATGGGGTCCAATGTGGCCCCTACGGTAGCCAACCTGTACATGGCAATGTTTGAGGAAAAATTTATTTTCCCGTACCTTGACCAAGGGTTGTTATTTTACAGGAGGTATATAGACGACCTTATCTTTCTCTGGAGTGGCACCAGAGAGCGTGCAGAACGCTTTGTGTGTTCTCTCAATGAACTAGACACGCCGGTCAAACTCACCTGTAATCTAGATTTTGATACTGTGGATTTTTTGGATTTACATGTTTTCAAAACTGAGGTGGGACTGGGGGCTACCCTGTATAGGAAGCCCACAGACAAAAATTCTCTTCTCCATGCGTCTAGTTGCCATCCACACAGGACCAAATGTGGTCTGGCGTACTGTCAATTTTTGCGTGTTCTTCAGAACAATACTGACCGTCTCCGTGCTGATGTGCAACTGGATGACATGTACAACAGATTGATAGACGGGCTATTCCAGCACCATGCTGGATTTTGAACTTGAAAGAGCCAGGTCTACCACTATGGGGCATTCTACTGGGGGGGCAGCTGGTAAACGTAGTAACGGTCCAACTATGGACTTTTGCACTACGTATACACCCCAGAGTAATAACATCAGAGCTGTAACTGGAAAATATTGGGATCTGATTGCTAAGGATAGGCATCTTCCCTTCCAGAATACCCGACTTAGACACACATACAGAAGGGGACGGAATTTGGCGAGCTATTTGGTACATACCAATGAGACATTGCCACCCACGGTGAGGGAGGGCTTGGTCGATTATTTGGCCAGTCCCAAACTGGGCTGCTACAGATGTCCGAATTGCATCACCTGCCGGTCTATGTTGACGGGCAAGGACTTCGCCCATCCACATAATGGACGCAGAATAGCCATTAGACAGAGGTTCTCCTGTGAGAGCAGATGCATCATTTACTTTATAGTTTGCACGTGTGGGCTGTACTACATTGGCAAAACTAGAACATCTTTCAAGGATCGGATGGCCAACCATCGTTCCTCGGTCAGGCAAGCTCTTAGCACGAGCGAATCTGTGGCATCTAATCACAAATTTGGCGACTTGTCGGTCGCTCGGCACTTTAGGAAAATGGGCCATCCATTGTCGTCCCTTAGATGTATGATTTTTTGATGGGCTGACTGCCCGGGACATACGGTCTAATATTGACCATGACAAGGTGTTGCTACAAAAGGAGGCACGATGGATACATCGACTCGGGACTCTAGTGCCGAAGGGGTTAAATGAGCAATTCTCATTACATTGCTTTTTGTGAGTACAGTTGTGGTAGATAGCCTGGGCCTTCCTTTTCTCTATGTAAGTGTGGATAGCTCTTAACCTAGTACATTATGGCAACATTGCACTTTGTTTCTGTGATATTTGTATCTAATTTCTCCCTCTGTTCCCTGGGTTCATATGCAGAGATATTTTGTAGCTGGGTTTACAGCTTTTATGTGATTCTTTGTATATATTGTTTTTATACTGATTTTTAACTGTTTTATCCTATATATTTTTCCTTGCACTGCGGGCTGGTGGTTTAGGGTATAAAGAGGGGTTACACCAATTGTACATCACATCCTGAGGACGGCATGTCTTTGAGCCGAAACGCGTTGATGTCTGAGCGTTTTTAATATGCTTCAATAAAGTTTTAAATGTATCTAATGGTTTTATTAAGGGGTGTGTCTGCAGTACGTTTAAATAGCGTGACTGATTAGACTGCTCTCTGCTTCCTATGAGTAAGTGCTGGGATCAGCACGAAACGCATAAGGTGTGATGTTCGTGATTTAAAGTTCTGCAAATAAAGGATATGGTTTTAACTTTACGTACCTGAATTGCCCATGTGTCTGGGAGCGCTGCTCATTCATTTGTTCCTGCTTCATCTAGGGAAACTGAATAAGAGCAGCTCTCCAAGCAGTTACATTATACATAAGAGTAAGGGGAAATGAAAAGATGTTTGGAATGTTTATTTTAGTAAAGGGTTTTTAAAGTCTTTATAATGTATTTTTGCGGGGGGGGGAAAACTCCAGACAACCAGTGCAGTTATTTAATTAAAAGGTTCTGTACTATAAGTTAAGTAAAATGTGATTTAACCTAAAGATTTCCTTTAAGAGTTGGCTGGAAAATTTTACTTTTGCTTTGGCTTATTTTTCTTTCTGTGTAATTTTCCTATGCATTTTGTGTTTCCGGGTAAGTCCTAAGCAGTGGAAGCACATTGTAATTCCTCACTGGTGGCAATGGTAAAATGCAATTCTAATAAGGGGAAAACAGCCAGCCTATTTTTACACAGTAACATAGTAATTGAGGTTGAATGAAGACATACGATTATCAGTGGGCACACCACCAGCGCTACTGCAGTGGGCGCACAACTGGTGCTACTGCAGTGGGTTCATTTTTGCTTGAACCTCAATTTTCAGCTATGTGGTTTCTTCCCAACTGTTCTTTTGAAGAATTGATAGTATATGGTGTTACCTACATTGTGGTAAAGCAAAGATGCTCGACTTTTATCCACTTGCAATATGTATGTTTATTTTAATAAGGAACAAAGACTTCTGGGTATTTTCCATGTATTCATAGTAGCCCTTTAGGAAATTCTACACCTTCTAGGTGGCTTTAACTGCATTCCACAAGCTAAATGCGAAACCAGAGAGCAAGCTAAAGGCCAGTTTTATTGAGCCATCTTCAGTGTAACGTAAGCCTCTGATTTTACAAAGGTGAAGATGTCGCCAGGATTATTTTATTTTTTTGTTTATTTTAACAAATAGTAAATAATACTGGTTAGATCACATTCTATCTCTTTATGTTGAGATTCCATGGGGACACCCACATTGCTTTCCATTCACACATTCTATGGACACATACACCTTTCTTTCCATTCCATCCACACTTTCTGTGAACACACGTGTTTATTATTGCATTAGGAAGACAATTTAACTTAAAACATATGATCACCTTTCTGGTTGTTTTCAGAAAATGAGAACTATAAGGAACTTCTTGGTACTTTGGATACGGCTTTCTTAGTTTCCTATGCAGTTGGAATGTTTTTCAGGTAAGTGTAAATCACAACACACACTATTTTATTGCACTAATAAAGCCTACAGTGTGAGTCATTTTTAACAGGTTTTGCAAACTTTATTTAAAGTGAGATTCCTTTCACAGTGCATCCCAAGGGGGACACTATTCTGCTAACATATTAGCTTCATCTTGTATCAAATTTAGGATATGTGTATGATATATATAATTTGCCAGGTGTCCCGCACTCTCGCCAACGATTCCAATGCCCTAGTGCTTCTGAGTATAATGTAGATATATATAATTTTTTTTATTGCATCAATCCCTGTATGTTTTTGGAAAATAAAACCCTTTAGCTGTTTTAACTGCATCACATGTGGATTATAGAACAGCTAGCTTACTGCTGTTTGTGTAACCCCAGGGCTGCCATCAGAATTTCTAGGCTCCTTCCTTGATACACCTTTACCCTGCATAAACACACAAACCACTTATTTAGAACCTTATAGATTGGGGTTACCATGTCATGGTAGGAAGGCTTTTAATTTTCATTAACATGTAAGTAAACCCACTATGTATTACTATATACACTGGAATGTGTATTGAATATTTAAGTCTCTGGGAGCATTTGTTTGCTAGGCTGGGTACCAGATATGCACAACTAGTAATAAATTGCTAATTACCCTCCATGCAGTTCTGAAACAGTGCACCTCTGTGTTAATGGGCATCTTTATGGATTTATTCAAATTAAATCTATTTTTGTAGGTAGGTAAGAGAAAATACTTCTACCTCCTGTTCTGCAATGTTAAAGGATCAGAGAGCTGTCAACTATATCACTCGTCCACAGCTGATGGCTTCAATGCTGTGATTACTCTCCAAGTTATATGCACTGTGTTAATAGTTTGGGGTTTGCTCTACCACAATATAAAGTTTTTTTTTTGTAACTGGACATGCCCTTTAACATAATCTATTTGTATACCATGCCAAATTTATCCTCCTATAATGGGGAACATTCCCTTCTATGGCAATTGAATGGCCCCACAGAAGTGAATGTAAATGTCATGAAGGTGTCCCGTCTACAGAGGATTTTTTTTTTCCTTTGTTTATTTTTTAATTACCCACGGCCGACCGTTCTCATCGATGGATCGCGTGGTCCCATTGGGAACAGCATGATCACCCATGATTTCCCAACACACCCGTTCGGAAGATCCGGGCGAAAAGGCATCTTCTATCAGCTGCTCACACATACACCATAATAATATGACTGACCGATACACAATAATGTCAGTCGGAAATATTTTGTGGTGTGTACCCAGCCTAACTTTCTGCTCCTGTAAAATCCTAAATAAATGTACCCAGGTTTTGGCTGTCACTTCTAGTCCTTTTTTATGGAGGCTGCATGTCTGCTCAAAGAGAGTGCGGGGGGGGGGGGGGTGTTTAAATACCTGATTCTACCTCCCATATTTTGTAATTCTCAAATAGAGGCAGAAGTTTTAATTTGTATATACTGTATAGTTATGCTTTAAATTGGCTGAATAGTACTATGAATGTTCAAATGCTTGAATAGCTACTATATACATTTTTTTTTTTATTCTTGTATATTTTTTTTTTTTTTTTACTTTGTTTTGATCTCTACAGAACCCAATTCACCTTCAATAATCTGGCAAATATTGTGTAATTAAAATACAGTGCAACCAGAAACAATCCATCACATATTTCTTGTCAATTTCTGATATGTCCAATCTGATTTCCCTGATTTGCTTTTAACTATTTCACCAATTTCCCCAGATGTCTTAAATAAATTGATACATTTGGAAAGATACATCTGTGACACATTTATTTGCTTTAAGAACTGGGCTAATTTAGCTCCTAAAAATCAATTTTGAACAGAATCAGCACACTGCATATTTTCTCGGCTCCGTTCTTCAAGTACTAGTGTGTTTGGCTTGACATTTTGATAAGTAAGCTGTTTCAATGCACCTTGTGTGCGTTTATTGCAAAAGGTCATTCGGGTTAGTTTCCCAGTATGATATGATTGTGACATTTGGCATTTTAAGAAATTATGGGTCTGGCTGACCTTTTGATTTGGATTTTTAGTACTTGTGAACTAAAATGCATGTGTTTTTTTTTCTTCTCAGAGTTCTATAGGAATTAAGAAGGGACAACTAATAACTGTTTTGCTTTTATGCTAAGATATTTTGTTACCTAGTCGCTGTTTTCATCATGTAATTGAACGCAGCACTAAATGTGAAATCAGATTTAAAAGAAGAAAAGTAATCCTGCTGAAATAAGGATTAATTACCACCAAAAAAGCCGCAGAACACCTTGATATAAAACCAGTAATCTGTGTCTTACCTCTCATTTTGATACGGGCGCTGGGAAATTTACCTAAATAACATATGGTTTGTGCTTTATTTCTCAGCATTCTAGTATCAGACAGTTTGGTCAACGACCATTATGTTCTGCACATGCTCAGTCCTTAGCTATGGCACAAACTTGTTACAGTTGGTCACACCCATTAATAATATCTAGCCAATCCTTTTACAGGACAGATAAAGAAGGAAGCATGTGACTGAGGTCAGGAGGTGTGGTCTGACACTGCACATACACACAGATACTTCATACAGTTCTTAACAAGCTTTGATTTACTTTAACAGAGTTTACTAAAGTGGCATTTTATAGTTTATTGGTGTTTTTAGGGTGGTTGTTTTCAGATTCTGGAGTATAAAAAATTGGGTTTAGTTCTCCTTTAAAGTGTATGTCCACCCCCTACATGGCTTGAAACAAGCTAACACCTAGGGCTACTCAACGACCACAGCAACACGATGTGTGGGAGGGTACTTCAGGGAAGGATCCAGGAAGCGGTCCCAGCGTTACATAAAGGTTAGAAACGGTAGAAGACTCTGCTACCACTCGTGTTGCTTCAATAAACATCAGGCTCCAATCCCATAAAAAATAAATTATTATTGTAGAGTTGGCATAAAAACACAAAGGCAGACCCGGTACTCGGTTCACCTGACAGGTTTCATGTCTCCAAGGATACTTAATCAGAGGTGAAATATAATCCAAATGAGCTCACTAATATTCTCATCTACCCCCTGTATTGCCACACCCATGAGTGGAACAAGTAAATTTGTCACAGCTCCAGCTGGAGTAACCATCACAGGTATAAAAAGCATGGTTAAAAACAGTCAAAGAATTAAAAACAACAGCAATCCTTCCTTGTAATACATCGTGTCCACCCCCCAAACAAACTTTTGGGATTAGGCTAATTGTCCCCCAAATCCTCGACCTCGTGAGGTTCTTAGTGTTCAAAGGTGCTTGCCAACCTACTTTCCAGCCCTCATTCCTTTTGCGGTCTTCTGCTTAGCCACAATGTTTTAGCCATATATTTCCTAATGCAGTGTTTTAGAAACAATTTAGAAGAACATTTTTAAAAGTCAACCTGGCCTTTAAAATGTGTTTTTTTTTTTTTGTTTTTTTTTTATCTCTCCTTCCATAGGCAACTCAAAAAAACATCAGTGGTTAATTGAAATTTGAATAAGCTAAACCTTTGTGTTATGTTGTCTCTTGCCAATTCTGTACATCATAATAAAATATTAACTTTATTATTGCAAGCTCTTTTGGCTATACACATTGAATAAAATATATTTTCTCTCATGAGATTCATGAAATGATAATGTGCAGTTTGCCCCACCACAAATTCCAGTATCCTCACTCCAATTGACTAAAAAGTCCTGAAAGTAGAAGTATGGCTCTTTTTGCTTCTGATTAAGTGGCAGGTCCCTTGCTAATCAGGTTTTTAATTTTTGGCCTTTACATCTGTAAAGCAAGCTTATAGGATACGTTCACTTAAACAACCTTTAAAGGGTATATCCACCTGAAAAAAAAATCTGTAGTGTTGCCACCCCTTTCCCAACCCTAACTGCGTGGTTTAATTAAAAAAAAATGGAAATAAAATTACTCGCATGCCTTTATTCCTGCTACCATGGCCTCTGTTACTTCTCTAATGTTACCTGCGTATGCCTGAGTCCCTCCAATTTGACAGGGAAGGGGCAGATACATTTTACACACACACACAGCTCCTACTCAGTTTCCTGGACTTTGACTAGACCAAGGATCCTCAAACTATGGCTCTCCAGGTGTTTGAAAACTACAACTCCCAGCATTTATAGGCTTCCCTCTGTAGTTGAGGGATGCTGCGAGTTGTAGTTTTCAAACATCTGGAGAGCCAAAGTTTGAGGATAACTGAACTAGACACTGCAGGAGAACCATTTAGAGCAGAGGAGTTGGTAACGATTTTTGAACAATACACAGTGGGGCCAGCAGTGGGTTAAACTTTAATTGTTAGGGTTGGACATGCCCTTTAATGTGATTTTAAGTTATAGTAGCAGCTCCTACTAGTATAAGATTTTTTTGTAATGGGCTGTATTTTAGGAATATGCATCAATTTTATTCAGCATAAATGTTACTATTTAAAATCATTCTTTTTTTTAGCATAACCGTATTACAAAAAAGAAATTGCTTCCAAAGCCCTATTTTTTTTTTTTTGCTTTAATGTACAGTGATTGTTATTACTTGATTCTTACCTTAACAAGAAAAGGGGTATTTGGAACCACTGCATTGTGGAAGCTGGGAAAGTAAAAGGGGTTTTGGATTTCAGTGCATCTCAATAAACAAGTTATCTGCTCCTTATATTGCATTCATTTATACAGTAGTTTTCTGAATATCCAGTTCTATATCTTGGCAAGTAATTTGTAGAGTAAAGCATCTTATTTTGCATGCACCACTAATTAATATTAAACTGTATGAACCCTGGAACAAAAGGGTCTGACACTTTTTTTTTTTTTTTTTTTTTTTTTGTATCTCGTAGTACATCACCATTATTTCTTATTGATAACTTGATATATTTCATTCAAAACAGAATTTTGTTTGGAAAATGTTGTAGTTTAATTTGTACTTGAAAAAGTTACTGAAAATTATCATATTTGGTTATTTCACTTTCAGTGGCATAGTCGGAGAGCGCCTTCCATTACGGTATTACCTCTCAGGTGGAATGATCATTTGTGGAATATTTACTTCTTTCATGGGGCTAGGCTACTACTGGAATATCCATGCGCTTTGGTATTTTATATTGTTTCAGGTAGGAAACATGTATGCATAGTAATTGTCAATTCAAATCTAATAATTGTGTTTTATTATTTTGCAAGTTATAAAACTTTTAGCATTTTAAATTATTTGAGAATTTTTTATAGGTGTATTAATTAGACCAGGGCTTCTCAAAGGGTGTGCTGGGGTGACTTTAAAGAGCAAGAGGTGTGCCTCGGAATTTTGGTAGTGGAAATATTTTTGCCGGTATAACTTAGATTTTTGTTATTTTGTACTTTGACTATGTTGAAAATTTTTCATAATGTATAAATATTTAATGTAGTGTAACTTTACACTTGAATACAATATACACTTTAAAGGGCATTTCCACCCTTAATATAAACTTTTGTCCTCTAATAGAATACCTTCCCCCAGCCCCAACCGCTATAAAACAAATTTAAGAAAGTGACCAGATCTTTACTTACCTTCCCTCCCTCCTCCGACGCCCGGTCTTCTGCTTGCAAGACACTGCAAGCAGGGGGCAGGACCGGCAGCCGCGCCCGTGATTGGCTGAGAGGCAGCCAATCGCGGCTGCCGGCTTCTCAGAATGCCATTGGAGAGAGGGAAGGTAAGTAGAGTTCTGGGGACTTTCTTAAAAATTTTATGCGGGGATGGGGGAACATATTCTATTATATGGGCAATGGGTTTTATGGTAGCGGGAGGGAGAGGGAGGGGGAGAAGGGCTGCAGTACGCATGCCAAACTTCTCCCGGAGGCCAGATAGGAGGCAGAGTCCTATATGGACTCTGCTATCCTCCTGGTGGGCAGTTTTTGGGACTTTGGGGGGGGACTACAGGAGAAACTTATGGAGCTGGGATGTGAGGTAAGGATTTTACTACACTACATTGTGGGGCCATTAGTGGGGGGATTATAGTTTTGGGGGTGGACATGACCTTTAAAGTGCATAAAATGGGTTTATATAACTTTAACGCCAACATTAAAGGATAAAAAAAACCAATGAACTTTAAATGGAAGCTGTATGCCTAACTTACCTTGTCCCTTTTTTTTTTTTCTAGGTGCCTTCAGAGCCTTACTATGCCTCAGGAAAGTGTTATGTCTGCAGTCAGGTAAGCTGACAAGTGCACCCGCCCCGCACGTGAGTGACGTCATGACGCGTGCGACTGTTACAAGCGCACGTGGCATGATGACGTCACGTGAGCATGGAGGTAACTGCTACATGCTTTATGGACATAAGCCTGGAACAAGGTCCACCAATTCTCGAGGGGAGGAGCTTACCTGAGTGCAGACATAGCATAAAATGGCCAGCACTTTCCTGAGGCATAGTTATGGCTCCGAAGGCACATATAAAAAAAAAAGGGGGGGACAAGGTAAGTTAGGCATACAGCTTCCATTGAAACTTCATTGTTTTTTTGAGTGTACTTATCCTTTAAGAACACAGGTGTGCCTCGAGAAAAATCTGCGTTGCCAAGTGCGAAACGTTCTGAAAAACTTTGAGAATCACTGACTTGGAAAGTACAACATGAGGAGTTGCTGTGTCTCTCTCATAGGAATAAAAAAAAATGATTATTCAACAGAGATTCCATATTGCATGCCATAGGGAATTAGGTGTAAAATTGATTTGGTCTACTGTCAAAGTGCCTAGGAGAAGGCAGTGAATAAAGACAGTAGACCTACTGGGCTGGAAAATGTAAATAACTGTAGCCTGGTATAGAGGTCAGAGGTATGTGGGGGGAACCGAAGACTGCAAGCAGGACATGATTGCAGTCAGAAGGATCTCTGCCCTACAGTCTTTTTTTTTTTTTTTCCGTTTTGAACAAAGTCTTTGCTAAATAAACACTTGTTTTGCAAGCTAAGCACTTTTCCTTATTGTAAAAAAATTGCAGCTAACAACTTCAAATTTACCTTTTGCAAACATAAAGGTTGTCACTTTAAAATAGCTAAACCCTTTATCAGTTTTGTTTGCATACTAAAGTCATTATTGCGTTAACAGAAGGAATTGAAAATGCATTCATTTTTTTGTGTTTTCTTAAGTTAGTCATTGGTGTTCATTGGACCATTGTAAAGTTTTTCATAGGCCGAACATCGATTTTCCATAAATGTTTTGTTAAATTAGTATTGCTGTATCTCATGGAAAATGTTTCTACAACGCATTCAAACTCTGAAGCAACAACACGTAAGAATAAAAGCAGGATACCACCTAACTTTCATTTAAAATTACAAAACGTTAATTTTCTTTAGGATATGGGTGTACTAAAATCTCAAATATAGTTTTTGAAGAAACACTATAATAGATGGCTACATATAAGAAATGTGGAGACCGGGACATGTTTCACACACATTATTGTCTGTTTGTGCTGCGATCCTCGCTAAAATCCACAATTGGAGCACATGCGATCTGCAAAAAATTCCAAAACTAGATCACATCGCATGCAATGTGGCAAGCCTGTGATTCTCGCCCACGAACCAATCACAACCTCGTGAGAATGCAACAGTGTGGCCTAGCCCTTTTTGTTAATATTAATGAGACAATAATTGCTACAGTAACTAGCAGATTTCTGTAAATCTCACCTCCTGAAAGAAAAAATAATGGTGAATAGAAAGATGTAATGTGGATTTTTGGCGTTCTTAAATTTTATAGCCCTACATCCCAGTGAATGTTTTTGTTTGTTTTTTTTTTAAATCTTTTGAATTAAACCCTACCAAGTTAATCCTAACTTTACCAGCCCAAATTTACTGAGAAGCTCTGCATTAGACATATCCATTCACCTATTTGTTCTTTAAAGGGCTACTAAAGTGAAAAAACAACTTGGACAAAGTACGCATTGCGTTGTATTCACTCAGTGACATTAGCCCAATGACACTGAAGATATGTTCTTTTAAATGGATATTTATAAAATATAGTTATAGTTGCTTGTTTTCTTTTCTACTAGGTAAGCTTATTTAATCCACCCTTTATGAAATGTTTTCTTATTTGTTGCCTAATGGCTGAACTACAGATCCCACCATTCTTTACCACCTGATTTAAAGGCATTATAATTTACTTTGTTATGCAAACCCTCCAATATTCCCTTTAAATAGGTACACTATTGAGAAATGCGGAGCTGTGCCAAGATCAGCTTCACTTCATTAATTTCCCTCTGTAGCTCTGCGCCATGTTCTTTCTATTGAAGGGTAATTTTGGAGGGTAAGCATTTAAGGTTGATATTTTAATTAACATTAAATTGAAATATTGTACATTGAAATCTAGACAGCTTTAAAACTGTCCATATGAATCTAAATATAATATAACATTCTTTTATTTTATGATATATATATATATATATATATATATATATATATATAATCCCCTTTAAAAGTGGCAGTCTGTACAGCTCCCTTTCAGGTGTATTTAATTAATCAATTAAAACTAATCACTTGCATTGAATCCAATGTAGTCTGCAACATGCATTAGAAGAGTTGCACATGTGGGTAAAGGATTAAAAAATGTTTCACAATCCCTGAGGAACGAAGCACAATGTGAAATGCAGAGCTACTGAGTAATTTTATAGCTGAAAATAGAGGCCCTCAACTGTTTAACCTCAAAAACTTAAGATGGATATATTGTAACTATGAAAATACCGTTGCATCTATAGGTCAGTAAATTGTGTAATGTGTTAAAGGAGAACTAAAGTCTCCAGACAACATTGTCCCAATAGACAGAACACCTTCACAAATATACAACAAGCTGTGTCTCACCTCTCCCTTTGCTGTGGCCATTGGGTGATTTATGAAAATAACCTGCGAGTACTAGGGGTCAGCTCCCACAATCCACCTTTGCTGGGAAAACCCCAAGCTAAGTGTCTGCGTACAGGCACATGCTCTTTAGAGCTCAACAGATCAAAACAAGGAAGTTGCAGCCTTGCTTCCTAGAATCACATTATAGCACAGAGATTCTCCCTGACACAGAACAGGGATTTCAGTTTTTTGTTTTCAAACACATTCAATGATCTAATACTTTACATACAAAAAGAAAAGTAATCTTTGCAGAGTATTTCATAGATAGCATGGATGTAAAAAACAGAATACTAAGTTTTCAGCAAAAAAAAAAAGTCTGGGGAATAGAACCTACAACTTGTACATTACTCTGTCTTGCTAAAAGCAGAGCTCTTACCTCTTGGCTAATAGAGATACTATATAGATCACTCATGTAGAATCTTTTACTACATAATGGACACAAAAAATAAAGGTATGTCTCGGGATGCAAACTTGTGACCTTCAGAACTGTGTATTTCTAAAACTGGCAACTTACTAGTTGAGCCACCAGTGAATAAGCTGAAAATGTAGGTACATTTAGAAGCCTTCATTCAACCAAACAAATCTGCACCAACCGAAATCACAGGGACACAAACTGCTTGCTTTTAAAAAGTAAAGTCATTTATTGCATCACACTTTATGCGTTTCGGACCCCATGGTCCTTAATCATAGGCATTTAGAAGCCTTATCTTTTTTGGAACATAATAGAAACAAAAAAGGTACCGTAAGTCTGGGGTATTGAACTTGTGACCTGAACTGTGTATTTTCAAACCTGGTGCGCCAACACTGAAGCTTTATCTTTGCTAGGAAAAGAAAAAAAATACAATATGAAAGTCCCTGGTAAGACTGAAAGCTGCTTGTTACCCTGCAGTTTATTTACCAGCAACTCACACTGACTGGTAAACAGATTGCAGGGTAACAAGCAGCTTTCAAAGTCTTATCAGGGACTTCCATATTGGTGTATAGAAAACAGTCCATAGAGGCAGTGAATACTGGGGTCAGGGGGGCGTGGTTCTTTGATGACTTCATGGGCTGTGGGTTGTACTGGCAACAACACTGAAACCTTCTTAGTTACATAATCTATTTCTCACAAGTACTAAATGCAACTTGCTAAAGAAGAATCTTACATCGTATAGGTTGAAGCCTGGGAGGTTTAAGGAGCTATGCCTTACCTCCCGTTCTACAATCAATAGAGCAGGGGCCAGGGATGAAGGTAAGTATATTTACCTTTCATGCGATCCACTCCTTCAGTCCACTCCTTCAGAGATGAAAATATCCGACCTCTTCCTGGTTCTAATCCACTATAGCACACAGCTATAGTGGATTAGAACCAGGAAGGGGTTGGAGGTTTTGTTCTCTGCAGTGGTGGATATCGGAAAAGGTAAATATACTTACCGTCGTCCCTGGCTCCTGCTATTTTGATTGAAGAACAGGAGGTAAGGCATAGCTCCTTAACCTCCCGGGCTTCAATCATATCATTAAAGGAATAGTTTACTTCCTTTAATGTAATGAACTATTCCTTTAATCATATTTGTATTTTACGTTTATTTCTCCATTTAAGGCATTGTTTAAATCTCCAAATCTCTTGTGTTTCAATTTTTGTTTTATTTATTACAATTTTTGTTTCGTAACTAGATGGCCCTGCCATAGCACATTGATGCCCTAACTGTTTTCTATATCTCCTCTTGGTAGATATTAAATGGTTTAGCGCAGACAACAGGATGGCCTTCTGTGGTTACTTGCATGGGAAACTGGTTTGGAAAAGGAAAGTAAGTATATTTTTTTACTATATATACTGCTAGTAAAAGTGGCACATTTACTTAAGTCATCATGGAGTGTAGCTAGAAATTTCTGGGCCCCATAGCAAATTGGGAAAAATAATCTGGCTGACAAAACTGGATCCAGCAGTGGTTTGCCCCTTACTTCCATTTCTGTGTACTTGTGCTCTAGTCTGGCGCTGCCTTCCTGCTTATGCAGAGGGTCCGGGAGATGCTAACTCCTGAACCCAACCATTTACTCTGAGCCTTACACACAGTTTTGATATTAAATCTGGAAAACGCCAAAGCCACTGTAAACCCCTTCTTAAATTGTGAAAACTTGTATTAAATTGGTAAATACCACTTTATGCTACCCTCTCAGTTTAAATATGTTGCCCGTTAATGCTAATTGTCCATTATTTAAAACTTCATTACCTGACCATGTTGTTATGTATGGTTTTCTTACTACTGTTTATTCATTTTATTTTGATCCATGCTTTTAGGTCTCTGTCTAGGAATGTTAATATATACAGAATGTATTTGTTTACTTTTTGAGGCACTGACCAATTTTGCATATTGCAATTACAGAAGAGGCTTTATCATGGGCATCTGGAATTCCCACACTGCTGTTGGGAATATTTTGGGATCCTTAATAGCAGGGGCTTTTGTTTCTTCATCCTGGGGCCTATCGTTCATAGTGCCAGGGATAATAATTGCTGCTTTTGGTATCATTTGCTTTTTTTTCCTTGTTGAGTGTAAGTATTTTAAATGTTCTTTTTTTGATTACTATATATTGTTTATTGCATATTCAATTCAACTGTGGCATTTAAATACAAAATAAGGGCTGATGTGGCAGCTTTTTTGCATGCACAGACGTTATCTTCTTGAGTAAGCTATTAAGTTATTAATCAATAAGCTATCGACTTAATTGATTTTAATTTACTATATGTTATATTGATGCATGGAGTTCTAGGACAGGGTTCAGACTTTTAACGATTATAGAATGCCCCATATATCACCAAACCTAATAAACTGTCATCTAGCATCAAAGTGCATAATGGCTCTGTACTGTAATACACTTGTAATTGGGTGCTAACAGCATAACCCAATATAGATTTTCCAATCACATTATGTATTTATTAATAGGAATAAACTTATTAATAAACTTAAGAAATAAAGAAGCCAAAACATTATTCTAGAAAATGCTCTGAAAGCCGGTTTAAAGCTAATTGCCGGTAACTTGCATTTAGGTACCATTTTAACAAATATTGCTAATGGCACTCATGTTGAACTTGCTAGTAAATCTATGCAAGGTTGTTTTCCAAGCGCTACTGATCAGTGTAAAAAGTGGCCAGCCATTTATTTGGGAATAGAGGAGCATGGAAAGTACTGCTTTACACTGAGGTCCATCCTGTTCCTCTGAGCCTTGTCGCAGATAGCTGCTCACTGGGTCGTTTTTGATAATCTTTTGCTTTTATATGCATATATGGACCCAGCATAAGGGAATGAAAATAATAAATAAAAGCAAGAGATTCAGTGGACCATTTTATGCAAATGGAAGGGACACACAGGATCCTCTAGATTGGTAGGTTACAACGGAATCGCCCCTTTATCAGTTAAGTGTGTACCGCAAAGACTATCAATCCCGTGGCTGATTAAAGGGACACTATGACACAAATGACTTTGCCTTATCTTAAAGCGCATGTCCACTCCATTTTTGGACTTTTGCCCATTAGTAGCTATCCTGCCCCTAGCCCCAATCACTATAAAAGATTTTACAGGAACTCCCCCGATCTTTACTTACCTTACCTCTTTTTTGCGCGGCGTACTGTACCGGCCCGCTGCTTGCATAAAAACTGTAAGCAGGGGGAGGGACCGGCAGCCGCGTCCGTGATTGCCTGAGAGGCAGCCAATCACGAACGCGGCTGCCGGCTGTTGACAACGCTGGGGGAGAGAGGTAAGGTAAGTAAAGTTCGGGGGAGTTCCTGTAAAATCTTTTATGGCGGTTGGGGCTAGGGGCAGGATAGCTACTAATGGGCAAAAGGGATTTAATGGTAGGGGGAGGGCTTGCAGAGAGGGAGGGGGGGAGGCCTGAAGTGCGCAGGACAAAATTCTCCCAGAGGAGAGACAGGCGGCAGTCCTATATGGACTTTGCTATACTCCTGGTGGACAGTTTTTGGGACTGTGGGGGTGGGGGGGAATTCCAGGAGAACCATTTGGAGCTGGGATGTAATGTAAGGATTTTATTGCACTACAGAGTGGGACCAGTAATGGGGGGGGGGGGTGTTTTGGGGGTGGACATGCCCTTTAATCTATAATTGAATATGTTGTGTGTGTTGCTGCATGCCTTCAATCCAGCACACATTTTCTTTAGGAGCAGTATCCCCCCTCCCTCTTTTAGCCACTCTCACTTCCATCCGACCTGACCTCCCACAAACCAACTGTCAAGCCTACGCACAGCACTCCAACTGTCAAAACTCTGTCACCATTCCAGCTGTAGTAAAACTGCTCCCAGAAGTTTTTGAGAGCAAGGAACTTGATTGAAGTTTTAAATTGGGTATCTAAAGAAATAAGGGGCAGATCAAAAAAAAAAAAAAAAAAAAGATACAGTGATGGTTGGGAAGAATTATGGTTTCCAGTTATGGTCAATTTAAAATAACCTATTTTTCGGTATAGATGTTCCCCTTCCGAAGACTAGTACAGCTTAAGATGTTGCTACACACTGTCCCAAATGGTGTTCCTATATAAAGTATGGAGATTGTTCGGGGCTGCCACACACCCTAACGATTGTGGTCGACTCCCTATACTACAGTACTGGAAGCTGACCGCCACCAAACTTAAATTTAGGGGAACCACAAAAGGCTTATCAGTTATTGCAGTTCAGGTCCTCATCAAATAGGAAATTCGAGTTATTGTTAGGCTTTAGTTTGCATTCTAAATATCACCAATTTTTGACATACTGTGAGTGATATTCTAAAAAATATCCTTTGCGATTTTTGTTTAATCTTCTTCTTTTTTTTGACCGATTAAACAACTTCGCAGCCGTTCCCTTACTTCAACTCTTTTAATAAATTGTTTTTGTACATGGGCTTGACATCATTGTCAATTGAATTGTATTACAAGAAATTGAATTAACCTGAATTGCCCTACCTAACAGATTCCTGCAGCTTACTAATTATCAAAGAATATGTTGGTTTGTTCATATATAGACTACATCATATACTTTGTGGCCCTGGATGATTTTAAGGTTTGTAGCTAAATAAGATGTTTTCAATTTCTAGCCCATATTGTTTGGCAACTATGAATGAAAAAGTTTTTGTTCCCTGCATTTGTTTTTTTAGAAATCTAAAAAAAAAAGACACATTTCACAATATAAATGATTATAAAGGCTAACATCCTGTGTTTGCAAACAAAAGACCCAGCAGTATAAGGTTACTGTCGGCAAAAAAATCATATGATGCTATAATATAAAATTATGAATATTTATTATAAACCTTTTTAGATCATTGAAATATCCAACATATTTTACCTCACCAGATCCAGAAGATGTTGGCTGCATGTCTCCTGAGCAGCTTGTGAGTGTTTATATATTTGTTTTCAGTGTAATTATTGCTTTTTGCTAATAATGGGCCTTGAATTTTTATTTCATGCAGATTAGGTTGGTTTTGTTTCAGAAAATAATATAAAGTTAATAAGATAAAAATGTTCAGAAAAAAACAAATCCATTCTGGAGAAATAATACTTAAAGCTGTATTTAATATATGTGGGTCCAGATATTTTGAGATCTTTGACCATTTTTTTTCTGTGACAATGGATAAATGTGAGCAGACAGTTGAATGTCACTGTTATATTCTTTTATATATACCGGTTCTGGTAAATAATGTTAAAGAACATTTTGCTTAAAATTCCCCCAATATAGGAAGAAAAAAAGGAAGATTTAGAAGATATGCCTGTGTCGCATAACAGCACAGAAACTGTTTTTAAGTCTACAGAGAACATTGTTGATTCAAGGAACACACATGATGCGGAACACCCACAAGCCATCAGTTTTATTGGAGCCCTACGAATCCCGGTGTGTAACATAACTAGTGTTCTGTTAATAGCAGTGTAGCTTTTGCCTTATATTCATTTTTGCAATGTGTTTTGTTAAAATGTGAAGAATCTTAAAGTTGTATTTCATTTTAGGGAGTTGTTGAATTTTCTTTGTGTTTGCTGTTCGCAAAATTGGTCAGTTACACTTTCCTGTACTGGTTGCCACTTTACATTGCAAATGATGGTAAGATACCCTTCCTAATATGCATAAGCAGTGAAATGTATTGTATCACAAGGATAACTGCTGCTAGTATTATTTAACAGCAGGTTGATTCCAAAGATGTTGTTTAGAAATGTACAGGCACTTCTATACATTTCCTTAAGTTCGGAATATAATGTTCTCTTTCAGGGATAGGTTTACTCAAGAAGTGACCAAACTAAGAGCTGGTAGCTCGAAATGTGTCGGGGAGTCCCGATATGTCTATGGTTCTCCGATGTCCATCTTTGGAGGCTTTTCTTCATTTAAAAAGCGAACCTATCCTTTAATGCATTAATTGAGAATGGGAGGTAAATGAGCTATGTATTGCCTCCCGTTCTTCAATTACGGTTAAAGGAGCTGGGATAAGCTTTAACACTGCAAACCCAGCTCCTGTAACAGTAATTTACAAATGGGAGGTAAAACATAGCTCCTTTTACCTTTGTTCTTCCATTAATGCAAAAAAAGGAAAAGTTCACTTTTTAAGTGAACTTTTCCTTTCATTTCATCCTTTCTTTGCAGCATAAAATATTTAGACATTTTTAAATAACAATTTGAAGTAAGAGCATGAAGTAAAATGTGGTGCCCTAAATTATGTAATATACACAGTACTAAAATTGGCAAAGAGAAATTGCTACACCAATTAAAGAAATAAAGAAAACAAAAGCTATTTTTAACTTAATGCTCTTAATCCACTGTCGCTCTTCCTAAGCATCAATGCTATAAAAGCGCTCCACGATCTGCGATCCTACCTATTATCACTACATGTCACTGTGGCTTCATTATGTCACCTTATAGGCATGTGAATGCTTTAAACCCAGGCTGTGAGTATCTTGCCCTTTTACGCCCTCACTTTGGGTTCATTAATTAGAATTCTGGTGGAGATTGGTTTTATCCTTTAAGACAGGATGTAAGCTTTGTGACTCTTCTGCAGCAACCTCAGATGTGGAACTGCAGTTACCCAGTAAAACGCTAACATGCTGCAAATTAATATCACAGGCAAATCTTTGCATTTATATATATTAGAATGTGCAAGATTGCTAATACTGCTAAATAACTATGCTGTGGTACAACCAGGGGCGTAACTGCAGGGGCCCGGACTCCCCCGCAAGGTTTAGAGGCCGGGCCCCTGACCCACCCCTCTACCTTCCCCAGAGGTCCACAATCAGGAAACATTCATTGTTATGCCACTGGGTAAGACCATCATTTCTTTTTACACAGATATTAAAATTATTCTATTTGCCATGATAATCTCCATTATCTTGAATGCGGTGACCTGTCCTAGACAACTTACCGAGTAGCTGTCTGACATTAAATGTGGATGGACATTAGATGGTTCTTTACTGCCCTGTTACTGCCACATACAGTTTCTTTACCCACACCGACATTCAAACTAACAGACATTTGCAGCACTAATATTATCATTATCACTTACATTTCTAATTTTTTTTTTTCTTAAGCAATAAGCAAAGCTTTTAATTGATTTTTTTGCTGGCCAATTAATCTAAAAAGAGATACGATACATAGACTACTGATATGCATTTCAGTGCATAAGCCTGTGTTAATTCCTTCATTTTTCTTTATTTTTATTTTTCCAGCTCAGTTTGATCCCAAGGAGGCTGGGGACCTATCCACCTTGTTTGATGTTGGAGGCATTATAGGTTAGCCATTTTAATTATGGCAGTAAATTAATACTTACTTTCATTTGTTCATTACATGGTAAACGGAATTAAATTTCAATCTTGTTTCAGGTGGAATTTTGGCTGGTGCTATTTCAGATTACACTGGTAAAAGTGCCATTACTTGTACCATAATGCTGATTTTAACAGCTCCAATGGTAAGTGTATGCCAATTAACTTGTGTTTAATACAATGTAATGGTTGCTGACGCTAAGTAGTATTTGTATACAAAACACACTTCCTAACTGGGACATGGATCTGTTTTTAAGTTGTTCAGTGTTTTTTAAGGCATAACATCACATGTCTCTTTACTTTCTGTTGCATATAAATAGGGATTGATGCAATAAGAGGTGCAAAAATTTGATTGGCTATTCATTTGCTGCAACCAATCAGATGTTGTCTTTTTACTTGGTCACTGTCGTTGGCTAGCATTTCATTGGTTGCTGCAGATTAGTAGCATGGGCAAACCCTTGCACCTCTTCAAGCATTGGCCCCATATTCTTTCCGCTTTCTTTAGAAGCACAATCATTTTCTTTCAGAGCTTCTGTCAAAGTTAAACATAAGCTAATCCTAAATTTCAGAAACATTAATCAAAATGTAATATGATTTAATGTCAAAACACCCTATTAGAAAGCAGACAGATTTATTCTTTTAATCTTCTAATTATTCCATAAAAAAAAAACTTTCTGTGCGGTTAGATTTATATTTATAAAGAATCTTATTTGTGAGTTCCTTATCTAAATCTTCTGAATTGCGAGTCTAGCATTGCTAATATTTTGTTAACCTTTATTCATTGTGTGATTTCATTTAGCTAATCTTTGTGCATTTAACTAATAATAATACCCAGACTTTCCCCAAGTACATCTAACAAAAGTTATTAAAGGGCATGTTCACCCTCTTATGTAGTTCAGCCCTACAAACTTAAACCTTTTACTTAAACTTTTCAAAGATGCTCCCAGGCTCATATATTCTACTTACAAACGCCCGACCCCTTGCCACGGTTAGTTTCTTTTTCCTGGTAACGGCCATCAACCATTGGCCATGACATCACCATCACAGTAGTGACTGACGGCCATTCCACAATGAGCCTCCTCTGCTTTGCACAGCAGCAGAGGAGGTTTTTAAGACAGTTGGAGTACCCAGAGAACCTCTACAACTTTGATGCATTAAAATAGGGGATGTATTGGAAAGAAATAGTGTCTGTCCGTTTATTGTCCCGGGAGATTTTTAAGTATATACAGTATGTATAATATATAGTAAATTATTACTAGAGTGGTAAGTCAAAACAGAGTTTTTTTTTATTGGGTATTTGATCTGTGTAAATAGCAACCACTACTCTAAACTGTGACTTGTAGGTTTGTTGAAAGTATTAAAAGGGGGATTAAAGTCTGCTGACCACATTATCCCAATAGACACGGCACATTCACAAATATACAATTAGCTGTGTCTCACCTCTCACTGTGCTGTGGCTCTTAGTTAATTTATGAAATTAACCTTTGTAAGATAGTAACACAGTAATTGAGGTTGAATAAAGGCATCCATCCATCAAGTCCAACCTTTTCACCCACCTTTTTAACCTTACCTAACAGGCAAAGGCAAAAAAAAAGAAAAAACAGCTGGGGGGGGGGGGGGGGGATCCTTTCTGACTCCAAATGGTAATCGAAAAATATCCCTGGATCAACCAGTACTACAGTATATGTATTAATACCAGTAATTCTCAATATTTTTTCATTTTAGAAACTTACCTAGCCCACTTTTAAAGGTATTCAGTAAACCTGTCATTAACACATCTGCTGGAAGACAGATTCACCATTTTCACTGTAAAGAAACCCTTCCTATCCTGAAGATAATACCTGTGGGTATGCATATGATGGTTCTCATTCAACCAGGTCATGGTATATCTGTTGTATTCAGTTAGATCAAGTTGTCTTAAAGTTTAATTCTTGAAGACCTTTCGCTAGTCATCTGACTGACTTTCTTAATTCAGAATGATTTGTACAAGAGTCTGTTGGTAATCCTGGAAAGTCCCAATTAGCATATGATAGCCAACAAACTTCTGAATGCAAAGTGTGGTTGCTTTGAGGCTAAGAGTTGTTATTGAAACTGCCCAGGGTAAGGTGTCAAAACATGGCAGACAGTTGGTGTTAACATCTTGACAAAGGAACTTGACTGGTTCAAAAGAGGTGTCAAGGAGGCCATTTATGTAAAAATAAAGAAACCAAGCCTGAATAGAGCTAAGGGGGGTTCAACACAAACTGTTTGCCATGTACAATGCTTTTTTGACACCTTACCTTGGGCAGTTTCGATAACACCTCATATCCTCAATACATCCACAACTTGCATTCAGAAGGTCCCTAACCTGGGACTTTCCAGGGTACTTAATTGCCAACAGATTCTTGACCAAAGTCACTCTGAATCGAGAAAGACTAGCGAAATGTCTTCAAGAACTAAACTTTAATTCCAGTTGCTTGTGAAGGTTCTCATTCATCCAGGTCATGGTATATCTGTTGTATTCAATTAGATCAACTGGACTTGAAATGTAGTTCTTGAAGACGTTTCGACTGGCTTTCTCAATTCAGAATGACTTGTACAAGAATCTGTGGCAATTATGTACCCTGGAAAATCCCAATTAGCATATCACAGCCAGGTGTTAAGGGCGTGATTAGATAGTGGCTAAGAGGTGTTATAGGAACGCCCAGAGTAAGGTGTTAAAACAGCATTGTACATGGCAGACAGTTGGTGTCGAACCCCCCCACCTCTATTTAGGCTTGGTTTCTTTATTTATGTGAAAATCACTATCTAATCACGCCCTTAACACCTGGCTGTGATATGCTAATTGGGCATAATTGCCACAGATTCTTGTACAAGTCATTCTGAATTGAGAAAGCCAGTCGGATGACTAGCGAAACGTCTTCAAGAACTACATTTCAAGTCCCGTTGATCTAATTGAATACAACAGATTTAATTCCAGTTGATCTAACTGAATACAACAGATAATAACCTGTTTTGGTGGAGTTTAGGCAGTACACTTCACATAATGTCTAGTGCACACCAAAAACCCACCTCTGTTAGGCTGGGTACACACGGACAAATTTTTGTCCCAAGTGAGCGGTAGGCCAGGACAAATAACTGTCGGTCGCTGCAAAAATCCATAGGCCAACCACATGATTTACCGACACGTCCGACCACCCAAACAGGCAGACTATTTTTCTGGCCTGAAAAATCACCTTGTGTGTACCCAGCATATGTCATAGACACTGAAGAGACATTTACCAGTGTTGAAATTAACATTATTGAAAACCAGATCTATATAATACATTCATTTTCATTGCAAACCAAAGTAAGTAATTCTTATTCAAAAAAAAAAATTCACAGGCAGTACATTTAGAAACTTTATATTCTTTTATGTTTTGTTTTTAGGAAAAATACTTTGGTTCTTGACCTTTAATGCAGCCAGTTGCAATTTGTATTGCTTTTGTTTGCATTGCCGGTCTGTTATCTGAAAAATCACAGGTTTCCCCACCCCCCCCCAAACTTTATACATTAAAGGGCAAGTCCAGTCCTCAAATGAAAACTTATATACAGATAAATCACCCCCAAAACCCTAAATAGTCTGAAATACAGAAGTGTAACCTGAAATCCTGCACAATGTTCTGTTTCCCCTGTTTCTGCTTCCTGGTTCTTTCAGTTAGTAACTGTCAGTTATGGTTTTGACAGTTGATATCACAGCCAATGATTGAATGTTAATCCCCTGTCTGCCTCTTCTGAGCATGCCCAAGCTCAGTACAGGTTTCTAAATTGCTCAGTTTCCCTGAGGCCTCCAGAAGCATAGCAGGCATACAGTAATGAATTCATAGGACAAACTATGATAAATCAACATATTTTAAAGAGGCCATTCTTTCTAAAAGACGTTCTTATGAGGGTGGAGTTGTCCTTTAAACCAGAAATACATTTAAAGGGACACTAAACTCCCCTAAAGCCAAAAAAATAACTATTTGCCATTCGTTTGTATTATTCACAGGGAGGTGAGAACGCTTATTCTCACCTCCCTGTGAATAATATTACGCTCAGGGGACCTGGAACTTACCTTAAAGCCATTCCACTCGCAGCCGCTTCTTCACTGACAGCCGCTCTGTCCTGACCGCGCGCCCTATCTTAGGCGCATGCGCGCCAATACAAAATATAGGGCGCGCGATCGGGAGAGAACAGCTGTTCAGTGAAGAAGCGGTCTGTCTATCTATTGTCTGTCTGTCTATCTATACATCCATCTTTCTATCTACCCATCTATCTATCTCTTCTATCTATCTCTTCTATCTCTCTATTTACAACTCAGCAATAACTTTTAACTATTTCTTTACATTTAGAAATAATTGGTGATAATATCAGGATTTGGAGGAGCCATATATAATTTGGGGGGGTGCTGTGGGAGGAGTTTGGATGGTGCAAGGGACGTGTCCAAGTGTACCTTTTTTTGTGTGCACAGAATGTAGTGGTGGAGTGGGATCCTGCACACCTAAACAATTAAATGTTATACATATATGCTGGGTGCTCCGGCGTCTGTAGTCAACAGAAGATAATATCCAAAAGGTAACAAACTCGCTGGGCACTCCAGTCTTAAGTTCAACACAATTTTATTGTGACGTGCTATTTATAAACAAAAAACAATCGAACAGTTAAGATGGCCATCTAGTGGTCGAAATAGATAGAAGAGAAAGAAAGATAGATAGATATATCCATTTATCTATCTCTAGCTATCTCTCTATCTATCTCTTCTATCTATCTCTCTATCTACAACTCTGCAATAACTTTTAACTATTTCTTTACATTTAGAAATAATTGGTGATAAAATAATTAGGTTTGATCGAGGCCATATAATATATATATATATATATATATATATATTATATATATTTTTTTTTTTTTTTTTTTGGGGGGGGGGGGGGGTGCTTGGGAGAGTTTTTGGGTGGTGCAAGGGACGTGTCCAAGTGTACCTTTTTTGTGTGTGGTTTAAGCTGCCATTTGACCATTTATGCCATTTCAAAAGCTTTTAAAAAAAACACACCCTATGCAATAAACTATGCAAAATTGAATATCTGTTACATCAGGCTGTAAAACCCACACAATGATTGTTCATTTCTACATTTACCAAATGTATAATGGTCCCTAATTATATGGGTTCACATAGAGGTACAGTCACCAAATGCCATCCTTTGAATTGTACATGCAGTATTTTGGACGCAGATTATCAGTTTTCAAAATCCTTGATTATGGATAAGTCCATCATCTCACACTTATGCTTACTAAAAACTGAAGTTTTATTTCCCATATGTATAACTTTATCTAAATTTCCAGGATCAACAATTCATTCTAATTTTTACACTTACTAGTACCAAATACCGTAAAGTATTAAAAATATAGAAGATACTTCAAAATTGACTTTTTGTACTGGTAACTGCAAAAATGCTAGCATCGGAAGATTACCCTTGAAATCAGTAGGCTACTATTTTTGCATGTACCGTTAGCGGTTCATTTGTGAGTACATTTTATTTTAACATTTATTGTCATTCATAAACATCATCACAAAATTATCTTTGTAAGTCATCAGTACCAAGCACTAGGTTAAAGTAACATGAGCAACCCATAGAGCATTCTTTTGTGAAAAGCAAGCTTTAGACATAGCACAGGGTAGCAAGTTGATGTTAAGCTAGGTACACACAGTAACGATTTCTGAAAGATGACAGCAGGATCTGCAGATCCTGTCTGCCATCTTTCAAAGATCTGCATACACACACCGTCCCACGTTCTCCCTATAGGGAGAACGCTCGGGCTGTGTGTTTCCATCGCCCGCGCTAGACTCCCTATAGGAGTCTAGCCGGCCGATGGAAATTTTCGGCCTTTCCCGAACGAGCGTACGGCCGACCCGATCGTTCGCGCCGCGCGCTCGTTCGGGAAACAACGTACACACAGTACCGATAAAGCCCCGATACCGTCGGATCCGACGGTATCGGGGCTTTATCGTTACTGTGTGTACCCAGCTTTAGTGAAAATCTGGTTGGGACCAAACAGGAAGTAGGGCTTTTGACAATAAGACAATCCCCTTCACTCTGCAGAACCTTACAGTATGTGTACATAAAAAAACGGTGAGCATGTAACTATTCAGGACAAAAGCGAGAATCTTAACATCTTATAGTTGTTTTTGTTCCCCTGTTTTTAGTTGTTTGTTTACAATCAGTTTGGACAGTCAGGAGTCTCGGCTACCATAGGTAAGAAATCTACTTTTTATGTTTACTAAAATATGACTTCTAAGTTGAATTTTGTATTGAGAGTTTTCATTTTAAATATTGACAACATTTCTTTTAATATTTTCTAGCAATGTTGATTGTTTGTGGCATATTGGTAAACGGCCCATATTCTCTAATCACCACTGCTGTTTCTGCAGATCTGGTAAGATACGTGATAGCGTGATTGCAGAAATGTATGGATTTTGCTTATTTGTATAAATACTGTGCACTTTTTACATAGAATGACCATTATAAGTTGTTTAGGTTTTTTTTTTTTAACTTGTTTTAATTAAGTAAACCAGGAAAATTTAACCGCAGTTACATTTATATGATTTCATAAATTTGTTGTACACAGTATGCTTGTTAATAAATACAAATGAAAGCATAGATACATTTTGTTGTTTTATATAATCAGCATATGGTTCCTGGTTATTATTTTGTACCCATAGGTACATTCAGGGAGAGAGGGAACTGGGTTTGTGGAGGGGGGGGATACAACTGTCTGTGCCATTGATCGTTTGATGTGGGTGGTATTTGCTTGCAAATCTGCAAGGAAGAACTATGTAGATGATATAGATATATGGAATATATAGCTGCAGCCATGAAATATTAGGGGTATAGGGGAAAGATTACAATTGGTGTCTAAAATGTGTGGAAGAGTTAAATTGCAGGATGGTTTGAAGAATTCATTCTATATGAACCAAATATTGATAAAATTGTCCAAGCGTTTGCGGTTGATATAGAGCTGTCTTAAGTGTAGGAGAATGTGATATCCTGGTCTTCCAACTAAATTAGGGAAGGTGGGTGCCATCCAGGATAGAACTATAGCTCTCCTGGCATAGAACAGAGTTTCCCCAAAGAAGTGCTAGTTAATGTTGAGCCCAGATGTCATGTTCAGGGATCCCAAGTATACAAAGTTTAGGTTTCTGTGGAACAGTGTATGGTAAAATGTTCGAGAGGTAGTTTGTAATTCTGTACCAGAATCTGGAAACGGCTCCATAGGAGATGCCAGAAGTCAGCAGGGGTTTGGTGGCTTTTGGGGCGTGAGGGTGACATCTTAGATGTGGGGAGAGGCAGGATTGGTGTAGTATATGGAACTGCATCAATTTATTTTGTGCTGATGGTGATACTAGGAGGTGGGATTCAGCTAGGTCTTCCCTATCATTAGTGATTGAATGTATTGGTGAAAGCACATCTTCAATACTCAAGTGGGAAACATTCAGCGTTGCTTGTAGGAGGCAGTTATATAGTCTGGAAACCAGGTGTCTCTCTCCCCCAGTCGTAAGTGTTTTGATTATTGGGTGTGTGGCTACAGGTACTATGTCTCCCTAAAATTCAGTTAGTCGGGAGAACATGACCTGGAGATAGTAGAACCATGAGGAGTTTGGATTTTTTTCAATTCTTCACATGGGAGTAATCTCCTGCCCTGAATGATGCGAGATGGGGTGGCTAAGTTAGGATATGTAGGGCTGTGCCAGAGAGGGGTTTCTTCTGCTATATCTGTAAATTTGTGAATTTTTCATTAGGATGTATATGTCATGGGGGTTGAGTTCAGGGTATTGCCAAGCTAGTAGGTTATGTTTAGCAGTGTGAAGTTATGACTTCCAATGTACAGTCCCAGGTGTTTTTATCGCTGGGTAAAGGTGAGCTATAGGCCTTATTAGATTTTCATCTGTATCATAGTTTTCCCAACAGCAGGGGTGGGAGTGGGGTTTATGTTGTGGCAATTGGTGGTACAGTTTAGGTTATTAGTTCTTGTTGGGAGATAGGATCGGTTCATTTATGGGTTCAGGGGGCTAATTAAGTAGGAGAGGAGTGAATAGAATGGAGTTTTATACTGTTTTGTCTTGAGAAGTATAGTGGATTATCACCAGTTTTGGACTGGGGGAGAAGGGGCTAGCTTGATCACTTACATGTGCAACAAGAAAGGGGGAAACGTAAAATTATATTACCCATCTTAGTAAGCGGGAGTCCAGCCAGGTACAGGTATTGCATCGGCCATGATTCTCAGGCGTGAAGGGTAAATAAATCATTGAATTGGCCGATGCTAGGCGCTGCTTGACTTCAGTAAATGTGGCTCTCTGGCGTTGTAGATCTAGCAAATAATCCGGAAAGATTTTGATGTCTTGAGTTTTCGTGAGTTAGATCCGCGGTGGTATGCTTTAGGGTTTGGGACCATGGCCGGGGATGCGGCCTATGCGTTCTCTGGTGAATTCTGTCTGTCTCAGCCTCTCCCACTCGGTGCCTAATTTCCTGTAGATTGTGGCAGGAGAGAGATGTCTGATCGTGTCTCTTTGATCATAGTTGCTAAAGAGTGTTTGGAGTCTTGAATGGCTCCTAGAAGTTGTTGCTGTGGGTTCCGTGCTCACTGGTGTCGATATAACTGCAAGATTGCCATCTGGTGTGGCTATGGTAAGTTAAACGTCTGAGTTTGTCTTCTGTGGGGAAGGAGGCATGGCGGCCTGGTTAGCAGCAGTGTTCCTCCCAAATATGCTGTGCCATGCTGCTTTTAGTTATCTCTTTATTTTTAGTTGCCCTTACATATTCTTTGATACGTGTGGTTAGGGTCCTTTTGGTTTGACCAATATACCTTTTCCCACACCTACACACTAACATGTAAATTATCTGGCTGGATTGGCACGTAATCAGGGATGTCACGCCATATTCCTTACCTTGGTAATCATAAAATGTATCTGTTTTCTTCATATGTTTGCACATATTACATTTACTACATTGTCTGTTGCCTTTTACGGGGTTTACCCCCAGCCAATCCTTCAGGTTTTTACCAATCCTTCAGGTTTTTACCTCTTCTGGCTGTCAGCTGGTTTATTACTCACATTTTTTCAAATCATTATCCTCACGGATGAGAAACCAATATTTTCTCAAGGATCGCTCTGATCTCCCACCATTCATCGTTAAATGTCGTGATGAACCTTATATCAACTGCATTTTTCTGTTGTTTTTATGTTATTGACTAAGTCGGATATAACACCTCACCACATTTTTTTGCCTTGGCTAGTTTATAGCCTCTGTTTACACTCTATCTATCTGTTTACACTCTGTCTATCATATCCCCTTTGTAGGAACCTGTTTTTTAAATCGACCGCCTGTGTCTCAAAAGTATCTTCCGCTGTACAGTTCCTGCGTATCCGCAGGAACTGCCCAATCAGTATACCCTTTAAAAGGCTCTGAGGATGATGGCTAGTGGCCTCCAGGAGAGAGTTAACAGCCGTCCATTTTCGATATATGTCTCAGTAACCAGTGTTCCATCCTTTTTTGTGATTTTGAGAAACTAATCGAATCCTGGCTCCAATCGACAGTAAGCCGAATTTTTTGGGTATTATGATTAAAGGATAACTGTATTGCAAACTGCTTTAAAAAGAGTAATGGTATGCAGCCCTCCCTATACATTTTGTTCCTGATTTTGAGCTTCTCTCTGCCTGCAATTAGCCACACTGTGAAGGGGGCGTAACAATTATGTAACTGTCACTCAAAGCTAGCATGTGAGAAAACACTCCTCCACCCATCCTTGATCAGCTTGATTATGTAGGCTGTATCCTAGCAACCAAACAGTTCAAGTTTGTTTGACTGGCAGAGGAGGAAGAGAGAGGTTGTAACAGACATTCCCACCAGCCAATGACAAGTGATATGTTAATCAGGGCCATGGGCCATCTTTTAGCACTCATCTTGGCTGTGTGATATCTGAGGGAAGGCAGCACGGTTGTAAATGAGAGTAAGCGATTTCAGCTGCTGGAACTGTGGACATATAATGGGGGAGATGTTGTTTTTTTGGGTATTGTTGTCCTTTAAGTCTCTCAAAGAACCTCATTAGATCACTTGCATAATTTTAAATACATAGATCTTTCAATTCAATTTTAATTATAAAACACGTAAAATTCCTAAGGTGTAAGATTTGTACTGTTAAACTACCCATTGTGTTTGTCTTCCAGGGTACACACGAATCTCTTCATGGAAATGCTAAAGCACTGTCGACAGTCACTGCAATTATTGATGGTTCAGGATCAATAGGTTAGTGCAATGAACACGCTTAAAGGATAACTGTATTGCCTCAATGCATATTTTTTTTTATAATTGCTTTAGATAAGAGTAAAGGTATGCAGCCCTCCCCATACATTTTGTTTTTGATTTCGAGCCTCTCTCTGCCTTCAATTAGCCATGCTGTGAAGGGGGTGTAACAATTCTGTCTTCCTCTAACTGTCACTCAAAGCTAGCATGCGAGAAAACACTCCTCCACCCATCCATGATCTGCTTGAATATGTAGGCTGTATCCTAGCAACAGGAAATTTCAAGTTTGCTTGACTGGCAGAGGAGGAGGAGAGAGGTTGTAACAGACATTCCCACCAGCCAACGACAAGTGATATGTTAACCATGGCCCTGGGCCGTCTAGGAGGCGGGATTTTAGCAGTCATCTTTGCTGTCTGATATCTAAGGGAGAGTAGCACGGCTGTAAATGTGAGTAAGCGATTTCAGCTGCTGGAAGTGTAGACATGTAATGGGGTGATGTTATTTTTTTTGATATTGTTGTCCTTTAAAGAGAGAGAGAGAGAGGCTAAAATACACATGGTTCCTGCATAAACTTTAAAATCCAATGCATTTTGTGCTTAAACCCAATTAAAATAGTTTAAAAATTATATAGTATTTTTTTTTGGTAACACACTGTTTGCTGCAATTTATTGTTTGGTGTTTTTTTTTTTCATGAGTTGTGTAGTATGAACGTAGCCTTAAAAGGATACTTAAATTAACTTATTAAAAATTGAAAGTACCTGGGACAAGGAGGTAGGATTGATTATTCATACCTCACAATATTGTTTTGTTAAGGAGCTACAGCACACTCCAACATTCCCTTTTAATAAGGTACACTGATGAGAAATGCATTGCACAGAGCTGGTGCTAAGATCAGGTTCATTTCACTATCCTCCCCCTACTGTTCTACACCATGTGGTTTCTATAAAAACACACTCTTCCTACCCTCCAACATTCCCCTTTTAAGAAGCTACACTTTCCACTAATATTGCTGCAGCTGATAGAGACCTTCACACTACGGGCCATATTTATAAAGGTGTGGTATTGCCTTCTTTAGTGATCATTATGGCGATCGTTAATTTATGATCGTTATCGGAAATCTTATAAATGTACGATAGCAAACATAAAGCCCGTAGAATATCATTGCGGTAGTTTACGGCATGGTATACTACTACCACGGTCATACAGTAACGGAAACCCACGGTATCGCAAGTTTTTAAATATGGCCCTCCAACACTTAAACAGTACATTGCAGGTGAAACTTACAAAGACAGAGGTCTGTAAGTGTGAGTAGTGCAGGCTTATTGCTAAACATGTAGCACGCATGTTTTGCAATAAACTTGCTATATTCCCAGCCACAGACTTGTGTCTTTGTATGTTTCACCTGCAATTTATTGTTCATATATCGGATTTGGTGGAGTGAAAGCTGTAGGTGAGATACATTATTTCAGATCCAGACACACTAAATACCCAGACCCATATACATCACACTACAACACTGCTACTAGGAAAGGGTTAATCAGCTGCACCACCAATTGATGATTTAATATATTCCTACATCATAGTTAAGAGGTTAAGAGGTGGGAGTGGAAATCACACAGGTGCTGAAAATGTAATCAAGGTAAAAGTACTGACAGGCAATGGAAAATGTCAGCTTCAGCTTTGGGGAACAAACAGAACCTACAATGAGCTCATAGAGGTAAAGAAAAGGCCCCTGAGTGGAATCTTTCATGGTGAGAAGGATGTCGAGGCAAGTACTTTCTAACTTAAACTTTGATTTTTTGGCTTTAGTTCAGTTCTCCTTTAAATAGTGGGAATGCTATGCATAGTCTTATAGCAAAGTAAATAAAAATGTATCTTTTTCTTTACTTGCACTTTTTTTGCTGCAGTACCATCCATTTTCAATAATATTTTTGCCTACTTCAGTGCCAGCAACAAAATTGTTCTTCCCATGTATAGGAATAATGTATCTGTTACATTATTCAGGTAAAAACAATACGGAGTTTTGGGATTTGCTACTTTTAACTTGTTTAAAGGGTATCTCCAACCCAAAATATACATTTTGCTGTAGTGTAGGGGGCACCTCTGCAACCCAAATGCCATGGTATTACGTTAAAAAAGTGCACAGAAACAGATTTCACACCTTTGTTGCCTCTGCCTGTATTACTACTTCTGGGAACGTAGTAGCAATAGGGGCCAGACCTGCAGATGTGTCTGATTGGCTGAGAGTTAGCCAATCACAGACACGTCTGTCGGCTATTGAGACAGCCAAGGGAATGAAGGTTGGTGATTCTGTTTCTGTGCACTTTTTTAACTTTAGGGTTGGAGGGGGTCCCCTACACTACAGAAAAGATTATTACCATACTTTTCAAGATTTAATGCAAAGACCGTATTACACAGAAACAGGCTCCAACTCTTTCTTGGACTTTCAGAAGGCACTGCAGGACAACCATATCTATCTCAGGAAACATAGATCACAGATCTACTAAACTTGTGCATGATACTTGTGATAAATGTTTGTCAAGATTGTTCCAAAGTGACATTAGGGTTTTAGTAAAATATTTGCTTTAAAATTGATTTGTAGTACTGAATATTTACCATTAGGTGTCAGTAAAAAGCAATGCTATATGTCCCATTTTATTTCTTTTATAACACTGGACTATATTTTGCAATGATTTTACCCTTTTACACCAGCCTCTGAAAACCTCTTCCAGCATTACTAAATGCACCTACCAGAGTGCCATCTGCATTAAAGGACAAGTCCAGCCCTCAATTGAAAACTTACATACAGGTTAATCACCCCCCTAAACTGTAATTGTTTGAAATCTGAAAATTATAAGTCTAACCTGAAATCCTGCACAATATCCTGTTTCCCCTGTTTCTGCTTCCTGGTTCTTCCAGACCCAGGGTCCCCCACTTTGTCCCAGACCCAGACTGTCCGTTATGGGTTGGATTTGACAGTTGACATCACAGCCAATGACTGAATGCTAATCCCTACGTTCAAAAGATCGGTACAGTTCCATAAGATAAAACAAGAAGTTTATTAGGATCTACACACAAATACAGGAACACACCAATGCTTGACGCGTTTCGTGTTAAACACTTCATCAGAGTCATGGCGAACACTGACGGCACTTCCTATTTATAGGGGTGAACCCACCTCCCTCATTAACCCATGGTTATACACATCATAGGAAGAGAACACATGCATATATAAAAACACATAAAAAAAAGCCCATAAAAAACAATCCTAATGTATCAATCATAAATTTATGTTGTAATCTTGGTATCTACATTCTATATAAGTATTAATCACTGCATAACCGGTAAATATATATAGCAATAATGTAGAAAAGTTACAATGTAAAAATTACATAGCAGTCATGGCAGTAACAGGATAATGAGAACATAATAACCACTAGATAAAAAAGTAGAACATACTACCGCAGAAATTAGATATTAGTAAACCACAAAAATTAGAGCTCAGTCATTCTAGATCGACAAAGCAGGACACATCCCAAACATAATTTAGCCCTGAGGGAATACGTCTCTCTAAACGAAAGATCCACTGAGTTTTTGAAAACTAATCCCCTAGTTGCCTCTTCTGAGCATGCTCAGGCTCAGTACCAGGTCACTAAAAGGACAAAGTAGGATATGTCAACATATTTTAAAGAGGCTATTCTTTCTAAAAGATGTTATTATGAGGGTGGAGTTTGCCTTTAATCTCATGCAGAGGATAATTTACTAAGCAAGTAGGTTCAACCCCAAGCAGAAAATGATTACCCTTAGGACTTGGGGTCTTTATTTCTCCCCTTTATACACTATTTAATCATTATCCACTTATGTGGCTTATATATCGATCATATATACACAATATATAACTTTTCTTACTTAAAGGGACTGTCCACCCCTCTTTCCAAAAACTGATATAAGATAACCCCCCAAAACCTTAATTTTGTTTTAGTCAAAATTTAGAAATCCGCTCCCACACAGAGATATTATACTTACGTGCTCCTCCTCGCTCCACCGCCACGGCTCTGCACTTCCGGGTAAGGCAGTCAGTGTCGGCCGTGACTGTGACGTCACGGCCAATCACTGACTGCCATTCCCGGAGCAGTCTCCACTGCAGCTGCTCAAGAACACAAAAAGAACAGAGCGGCGGTGGAGCGAGGATCTTGCGAGTATAATATCTCTGTGTGGGAGCTCATTTCTAAATTAAGACTAAAACAAAGTTAAGGTTTTGGGGGGCTATCTACATTATATCAGTTTTAGGAAAAAGGGGTGGACAGTCCCTTTAATTACTTAGAACAAGCCTTGCAAAGTCAGATTTGTGCCCTGCATAGAGCATATTTTCCCATTGGTCAATCCTGCCATAGTCTGATTTTATAAGCCTGGGTACTGTTAAGTGAGGGAGGTCACTTAAAATGAGGATGTTGTAGCTATTTTTAAACAGCAATTAAACCCTTCTAACTATCAAATCTCTTCACTCTGCTGGATTGCTAAAAATGTATTTTCTTATTTCCTCCTATATAATGGGACTCAACCCCTCAATCTAAGGGAAACCTTCTCCTTATCTTTCATACAAACTCTATAATAATGCTGCTGTCTACTTACATATCTGAAATCTTATTACTATGAACCCAAACAAAGCACATATAATATGATTTTTGATATATTGATTATATCCTATATAATAAAATGCAAGTGTGCGTCCCTGTGTCAGTGTGTGTGTGGCTGCTCTGGAGTAAAAGAAGCAGCCAATCTACCTGATTGGCGGCTTCTTTTCCCTTCAGAGCAGAACAGCCAGTCGGATCACAAGTTTGCATTAAGGGGCGGGACCACAGACCACAGACTGCTGGCTGCTCTGGGTGGGTTGATTTCTTAAGTTAACTTAATTGAATTCCTGTCCATGCTGCATTACTGGGTCTGACCCCAATAAACTGTACACACACCAGGTATGTTCTAAGATCTCTGGGTGGGGGACAGTGAGGCAGGGGGTAGCTGGTGGGGGGGGTGTTTGTCCTGGACCCCAATGATATTAACCATGTGTCTGTGGGGGGTTGTGAGGGAGAGTGTTGCACTAGACATCAATGTCTGGGTGAGGGTGGGGGGAGTCGGAACTGCTCACTGACATGACACCATGCTAAATTAACCTCCTATTAACCAAAGGTGTCAGGGCTGGCTGTAAACAGAGTGACAGAGGGGGGTCGGGGACAGAGGGGGTGGGACCTGAGCTGGGACAGTGTGGGGGCCCTGGGGCAGAGAAGGGGCCCTGGGTCTGGCACAGAGAGGGGCCCTGGGTCTAGCATAGGGGGGCTGGGTCAGGGACAGAGGGGGGGCCCTGGGGCAGAGAGGGGCCCTGGGTCTGGCACAGAGAGGGCCCTGGGTCTAGCACAGGGGGGGCTGGGTCAGGGACAGAGGGGGGCCCTGGGGCAGAGGAGGGGCCCTGGGTCTGGCGCAGAGGGGGGGCTGGGGCCAGGACAGAGGGGGTGCCCTGGGTCTGGGACAGGGGTGCCCTGGGTCTGGGACAAGGGGGTGCCCTGGGTCTAGGACGGGGGTTGCCTGGGTCTGGGACAGAGGGGGTCCCGGGGCTGGGACAGAGGGGGTGGGACCTGGGTCTGGGACATTGTGGGGGGCTGGACAGGGGGTGGGACCTGGGGCAGAGGAGGGCCCTGGGTCTGGGGCAGATGGGGGGCCCTGGGTCTGGCACAGAGGGGGGCTGGGTCGGCACAGAGGGGGGTCTGAGACAGAGGGGGGGCCCTAGGTCTGGGATAGAGGGGGGACCCTGGGTCTGGGACAAAGTGAAGGACCCTGGGTCTGGGACAGGGGGGCCCTGGGTCTGGGACAGAGTTGGAGACCCTGGGACAGAGGGCGGCCCTGGTTCTGGGCGAGAGGGGGGGGTCTGACAGAGTGGGGGGCCCGGGTCTGGGCAGAGTGGGGGCCCTGGGTCTGGGACAGAGTGGGGGGCCCTGGGTCTGGGACAGAGTGGGGGGCCCTGGGTCTGGGACAGAGTGGGGGGCCCTGGGTCTGGGACAGAGTGGGGGGCCCTGGTCTGGGACAGAGTGGGGGCCCTGGGACAGAGGGCGGCCCTGGGGCAGGGGGGGGCTGGGTCTGGGACAGAGGGGGGCCTGGGTCTGGGACAGAGGGGGGGGCCTGGGTCTGGGACAGAGGGGGGGGCCTGGGTCTGGGACAGAGGGGGGGGCCTGGGTCTGGGACAGAGGGGGGGGGGCTGGGTCTGGGACACTAAGAGGGAACTGTGGCCTGGGACATGGGGGGTGGAGGCACTCTGGGCTTCTAGCGCCTGTTATTGTAACAGGCTTAATGTCTAGTGTGTATATATATAAAGTCACATGAAGAAAAGGTGCACTCTAGGGACTTTTTCAAAAGCTTTAATGAAACGTGCAAAGTAACAGTGACTTTTTGGTCCGTGTCATCTATACTAATAAAAGGCAAAGCACTCACTCACTCACTCACTCATCACTAATTCTCCAACTTGCCGTGGAGGCAGACGGCTTAAATTTGGCAGGCTCATTCATTGTACCTTACTTACAAAAGTTAAGCAGGTTTCGTTTCGAAATTCCACCTGTAATGGTGAGTATCTGACATTGCACAGACTTATGGTTACCTACTTACAAGCTATACAAATTTATATGGTTGGTCCGATTTCAACCAAATTTTGTATGCATATACTCCTTTACCAGTAAAAGGTTACGAAATATTTTTTTTAGGTGGGGGTGAATGGGGGGGGAAATAGAATTTGAACTCCTGCACACTAACGGCGGGACCGATTTTTACCAAAATTTCAGGGTGTGTGCGGGGACTGGCTGAGGTGTAAGGGGAAGGTTTGGAGGGTGGACAGAGAGGAATAGTGGGGGGTATTGGGGGCGATGGGGAGGGTGGTGGGGGTTATTTTCACCAAAATTTCGTATTTGAATAAAAATATAATAAAGTTAATGAGTGTTGCATTATCGTAAAGCTTATTGAATTGTCTTTCTTTAATATATCAAGTGCCGAGTGATTACAGCAATCTTGATACATTATTGCTTTCTTACTAAAAAGGTTATTTGAATACATCTCCGCTGCGAAGCGTGGGTATTTTGCTAGTTTATAATATTAGCAAAAGTGTGCCTGTTTGTTCAAACTAAACCGCTCTATTGGGTGACCTGAGACCCAAAACAGGATCCAGAGAAACATGCTATGTTCATACTTAATATTCACCATGGAAAGTTCCACATATATAGCTGCTTATGTTACGACTTGGGAGCCCCACCGAATACTGATTAACTTTATACATCAAGGTGAGTTGGGGTTAAAGGTGCTAAATGCACCTCACAGGGTATAAAATGAAATAGAGCCTTCTTACAACAGAAGGTACCTCACAGCCTAGCCTGACCTTTCACAACAACTCCCAGCGTTCTCTGTTAGCAGTAAGTTTCTCCTTTATGTCAATTGGCTAATGAATGTATACAGATGCAATACAGCCTAATGATATAGAGCACGGGTGTTGAACTTTTCACATGTTTAAATACTACAACTGAGAGAATGCTGGAAAATGTTGTTTTCATACATCCTAGAATGTATTTTTTGTGCTTTAGCAATTCCTACCCAAGGGCTTGAATATGCAAGTGATCCATCTGCCCTTCCCTTACATCCATAGCTATTACACTATTGGCCTAGGGAAGGATTATTAAGGTCACTTCAGGCAGTAGGAGTTATGAACCTTACCAAACTTGCCCTCCCTTTCCTATTGCATCTACCAGCCAGCTAGAATCCAGGGGGTCTAAGTGTAATAAACCCGCAGGTCTGAGAATAGACCCAGACAATCTTGTCACAAATGCATTTCAAACTAAATGGCACCGTTGGGTGACCTGTGACTCTAAATCGGATCCAGATTAACATGCTATGTTCATACTTATTAGTAATTATCACAGCAAGTTCCAGTCACTATGGGGTAGGACTTAGGAGCACAGGATACTGATTAGCTTTATAGCTTAAGTTGAGGTGGGTTTAATGGAGCTAAAAGCTCCCCTACAGAGTATAAAATGAAATAGAGCCTTCTTATAACAGAAGGTACCTGAACTAATATTTCTCATTCCCACGTTACCTAGAGAAATAGTTTTATCCTTTTATATACTCTTTCATCTAATTGAAAAGATTGTTAAGAAAGCACATTTTAATAACTGCTTTTTATTTAGTATTAAATCCTTGGTATACCTGCCTGGCTTTACCACTATGCAAAAGGCTAAGGACTTGCAAGTGAGCACCTTCATCCCAACCATTAATAGTGGCTGCCAATTCAAATTCTTCTAGCCAATCCGTTTATTCACTAGTTACTACATCAAATGGATCAGGTTTAAAAATAGGTTTGGCGATTTCATCTGCAGGTACAAGGACAGGAGGATTTAAATCGATACTTTCAGTAGCAACCTTCATAGCTTAATACAGAGAACAAACAAACAGGGCCGCTGCCACCAATTTGTACCAGATCACTGCTTTATGGAAGGATTATGGGTAGCATGACACAGTGGGTTACTCTGGTGGTCTGGTACAAAGCAGACAGTGCACTTTCTTTAAACATGATAAACCAATTTTAATCACATGCAATTGTAAGTATTGCAATGATTTAATAACAAAACATAAACTGTTTCCCTGTATAACATGTGCAGTAATGGAGTAGTCCCTGCCTATGTTACACCACTTTAAATATTGGCTACGTCTGTATATTATGTGTGCTTGTAAGTTGGTGTACACTTATCTGTTGCCTCAGAGTTTGTATCCAATAAGGTAAAATGTCTGTCTAATAATCTGTCCTCCCAACAGGTGGTAACAGGATCTTATACACAGGATGTTGTGTTGCATTCTACTTTAACTTTCTCTCCTCCTAGCCATAGAGAGCAGGGATGTCTTGTCTTTTATTACTCACTGTGCATAAATAAGCACAGAACTATGAGAACTCATGCCTTTAAGGATTATATATTGAATTGTTGGTTATCTATAGTGGAAACAAGTTTTAAGGAGTCATAATGCAATTTGATCACATGTTCGCACTGGAACCTATCACATTATGTTTTTGTTTGCGCCCCACCCCTTTGGGAAGGTGGGACTTAACTATTTAAACCAGTACACTGATTGTGTAGTTATGCACCTGAGGAAAGGGGTAACCCTGAAACGTTGTGCACAGACCTATGTCAAAATAAAGTTTATACTCACCAAGTGAGTGCGGTCCTCACTTCACATTATTTATGATTCCATATACCTGCTGGTGGTTAAGCAGTTTTGAGGACCCAGCACCACCCAAAGAGCTACAGAACCTGGAGTGCGATGAGATCTTCAATATTCACCTTACTCACTGATACCACCTGCAGGCTGGAAGTGATATATAATTAGCCTTGATGTATATGTCCATTAGAATACACATCACGTCCTGTGTAGCAGACAAACTTTTTTTGGATTACACTTCCTTTCAGTATTCACATGGAGCAGACACAGGGCTGTGGTTTAAGCTCCCATTTTGGCTATCCCATATTAAAGGATAACTATCTAACTAAGTTTTTTTTTTGTTTTTTTTTTTTAAACGTTAAACTGAAAACTCATATACCATATGACTCCTTCAGCAGCACTAACTCGATGCGGTTTCTTACCCCGGGTGCCTTTTGAAAGCAGCAAGAAATAAAAACATAGAAGCGGAGCACTCCACAGGTTTTTTAGTTGAGTAAAACTTAACTAATATTTGCATTATTAATGCATTGTCATCAGGTCCTGATGGCGGCTGGGTAACAGCCAAAATGCATTGATAAACCTTGCTACCCAAAGAAAAAACCTGTGGAGTGCCCAGCTTCTATGTTCACATATATTTCAGTTTGATGGCTACCCCTGTCACCACTGACACCCCTAGGCACTTGCCTATTGTTAAATCCAGCCCTGATCTTGTATTTAATATCGTAAACCTATTTGTTTTCCTTAGGTGCTGCTCTTGGACCTTCACTTGCAGGGGTGCTTTCTTCCAGAGGGTGGAGCTATGTTTTCTACATGTTAATAGCTGCTGACATTGGTGCTTGCTTGGTATGTTTTTTGATATCTTCTAAATTTTGCAAGTGGCTAAATGGTTTTGAGGATTTGTTTTTTATTGTAAACAAAATAAGTATCCTAAAAACACATTTTATTATAGCCATTAAATCATGTGTCTAGCTTGACCGTATACAATATGCTCCTAAGTACCTGCAGTTGTCCCCAATATTGGCGGTACATTTTGGAAAATATCTGCATCTTTCTTTCATGTGGAATGTGATTTGTTTGGCTTTGATTGCCTGAGAGGTGGCAGCACTTCGAGGCAAGTCCTTCGTGCTTCAATACTATTAGACAATATGTAAATATGCAAAACACTGAATTCTAGCAGACCACCTACTAGCAGTTTAATAAGAATAACTGATCTATTTCACATATACTTTCTGTTCTCTCTAAGACAAATGTTATTTTAGATTGTAGATCTGTTATACAATGTGAGGCATGACTGTAACATTGGAACAAATAATGTTATGTTTTGTGCATAGAGACAACAAGGAGCAGTTCCGTTAGCTAATCTGTATTTCACTGTGCTAAGGTGATTAAAGCAAACTAACTTCACACCTGCTGTAGTAAACATTTTACTTATTTCACACAAGAATCTTTGTTTCCAGGTGATTCATAACCAGATATATCATTCAATCAGGACTAAAAGTCCTTTAAACTTAACTGCACCATGTTTACGTAGGTTTAAGCATAGTAAATTTCCTTAGCTCTGCACGCTTTATTCTTGTTCCCTTTTGTCCAGCTAAGATGCATTTTAGATTTTGACAGTAATCTCTATTATATCAGCTGGATACATAAATTATGCCCATATCTCATTTTGGTTCTTCTCCATTCTCCCCAACAAAAGTGTCAGTTCCCATTGTGTAAGTTCCATTGGCAGTTACCATCTTTAGGGATGTTTCATCTGGCAGCAAACTATTAGCGTGCAATCATAGAGGATGGCCCCAGAAATGCCCCTGATCATTTTATTACTTGCCTCCATAGAAGATGTCATCTATTGATAAATGTTAATTCTGTTTGTGAAATCTCTGTACCAAGTATTTTAAATGTATAGCTTGGCAAGGACACATATTGTTGTGATAGTTTGATCATAATGGTTACTACTATGATGATAATTATAAGCTTGCAGTAGTAATCTAATCGCAACCTTCCAGTTTAGTAGGCTGTACTTTTTCAAAGATTTAGACTGTGAAGGTATAATCTCAACATCACTTTGTTTTTCATCCCAAAAGTGATGGGAAAAATTTTTACATTTGATTGTTATGTTCGTTTAACAATATCTGTTGTATTCAATTAGATCAACTGGACTTTTAGTTTAGTTCTTGAAGACGTTTTGCTAGTCATCCGACTGGCTTTCTCAATTCAGAATGACTTGTACAATAGTGGCTAAGAGATGTTATAGGAACGCCCAGGGTAACGTGTCAACAGCATTGTACATGGCAGACAGTTGGTGTCGACACCTCTCTTGAACCAGTCACGTTCCTTTGCCAATATGTTAACATTACAATCTTCAAAGGTATGTCCTTATCCTTAAGATGCAGGTACACGGCCGAGTCCTGACCCGAGGAATTGGCTCTTCTGTGTTGGGCCATACGCAATTGCTGTTTGGTCTCCCCCACATACAAATCGGAGCATTCTTCACTGCACTGCACTGCGTATATGATGTTGCTTATCTGTGTTTCTGTATTGGGTCTTTGGGATGTACCAATTGCTGCCTCAGTGTGTTGTTTGGTTTAAAGCAGACGGGGATACAGTGTTTATTAAAAATTCTTCTTAATTTCTTTGAGACCCCTGCTACATATAGGATGACCATGTTCTTTCTCCTGTCTTGCTTTTCCGCTTTACTGTTGGTATACATGTTTTTTTCTTTCCTTCTACTTCTTTTGACAAAGGTCCAGTCTGGATATCCACAAGTTTTAAGGGATCCTCTGAGATGTTTAATTTCTTTAGCCTTCGCCTCTGTGCTAGTGTGCTAGACATCCTCCTTAGCTCTGTGTTGCAGTGTTCTGATGACACCAGCTTGTGATCTAAAGGGGGTGGGAATCAAACATCAAATACTGATCTGTGTTGTGTTGGTTTTCTGTAAACCTTACTTGGGTTACCTTCTAGCGCCTGTATTGTAACAGGCTTAATGTCTAGTGTGTATATATATAAAGTCACATGAAGAAAAGGTGCACTCTAGGGACTTTTTCAAAGCTTTAATGAAACGTGCAAAGTAACAGTACTTTTTGGTCGTGTCATCTATACTAATAAAGGCAAAGCACTCACTCACTCACTCACTCATCACTAATTCTCCAACTTGCCGTGGAGGCAGACGGCTTAAATTTGGCAGGCTCATTCATTGTACCTTACTTACAAATGAAGCAGGTTTCGTTTCGAAATTCCACCTGTAATGGTGAGTATCTGACATTGCACAGACTTATGGTTACCTAGCTTACAGCTATACAATTTTATGGTTGGTCCGATTTCAACCAAATTTTGTATGCATATACTCCTTTACCAGTAAAAGGTTAACGAAATATTTTTTTTAGGGTGGGGGTGAATGGGGGGGGAAATAGATTTTGAACTCCTGCACACTAACGGCTGGACCGATTTTTACCAAAATTTCAGGGTGTGTGCGGGGACTGGCTGAGGTGTAAGGGGAAGGGTTTGAGGGTGGACAGAGAGAAGGAGTGGGGGGTATTGGGGCGGTGGGAGGGGTGGTGGGGTTATTTTCACCAACAAATTTCGTAGTTGAATAAAAATATAATAAAGTTAATGAGTGTTGCATTATCGTAAAGCTTATTGAATTGTCTTTCTTTAATATATCAAGTGCGAGTGATTACAGCAATCTTGATACATTATTGCTTTCTTACTAAAAAGGTTTTGAATACATCTCCGCTGCGAAGCGTGGGTATTTGCTAGTTTATAATATAGCAAAAGTGTGCCTGTTTGTTCAAACTAAACGCTTATGGGTGCCTGAGACCAAAACAGGATCCAGAGAAACATGCTATGTTCATACTTAATATTCACCATGGAAAGTTCCCATATATAGCTGCTTATGTTACGACTTGGGAGCCCCACCGAATACTGATTAACTTTACATCAAGGTGAGTTGGGGTTAAAGGTGCTAAATGCACCTCACAGGGTATAAAATGAAATAGAGCCTTCTTACAACAGAGGTACCTCACAGCCTAGCCTGACCTTTCACAACAACTCCCAGCGTTCTCTGTTAGCAGTAAGTTTCTCCTTTATGTCAATTGGCTAATGAATGTATACAGATGCAATACAGCCTAATGATATAGAGCACGGGTGTTGAACTTTTCACATGTTTAAATACTACAACTGAGAGAATGCTGGAAAATGTTGTTTTCATACATCCTAGAATGTATTTTTGTGCTTTAGCAATTCCTACCCAAGGGCTTGAAATGCAAGTGATCCATCTGCCCTTCCCTTACATCCATAGCTATTACACTATTGGCCTAGGAAGGATTATTAAGGTCACTTCAGGCAGTAGGTATGAACCTTACCAAACTTGCCCTCCCTTCCTATTGCATCTACCAGCCACTAGAATCCAGGGGGTCTAAGTGTAATAAACCCGCAGGTCTGAGAATAGACCCAGACAATCTTGTCACAAATGCATTTCAAACTAAATGGCACCGTTGGGTGACCTGTGACTCTAAATCGGATCGCAGATACATGCTATGTTCATACTTATTAGTAATTATCACAGCAAGTTCCAGTCACTATGGGGTAGGACTTAGGAGCACAGGATACTGATTAGCTTTATAGCTTAAGTTGAGGTGGGTTTAATGGAGCTAAAAGCTCCCCTACGAGTATAAATGAAATAGAGCCTTCATAACAGAAGGTACCTGAACTAATATTTCTCATTCCCCGTTACCTAGAGAAATAGTTTTATCCTTTATATACTCTTTCATCTAATTGAAAAGATTGTTAAGAAAGCACATTTTAATAAATCTGTCTTTTATTTAGTATTAAATCCTTGGTATACCTGCCTGGCTTTACCACTATGGCAAAAGGCTAAGGACTTGCAAGTGAGCACCTTCATCCCAACCATTAATAGTGGCTGCCATTCAAATTCTTCTAGCCAATCCGTTTATTCACTGTTTACTACATCAAATGGATCAGGTTTAAAATAGGTTTGGCGATTTCATCTGCAGGTACAAGGACAGGAGGATTAAATCGATACTTTCAGTAGCAACACTTCATAGCTTAATACAGAGAACAACAAACAGGGCCGCTGCCACCAATTTGTACCAGATCACTGCTTTATGGAAGGATTATGGGTAGCATGACACAGTGGGTTTACTCTGGTGGTCTGGTACAAAGCAGACAGTGCACTTTCTTTAAACTGAAAACCAATTTTAATACATGCAATTGTAAGATTGCAATGATTAATACAAAACATAAACTGTTTCCCTGTAACATGTGCAGTAATGGAGTAGTCCCTGCCTATGTTACACACTTTAATATTGGCTACGTCTGTATATTATGTGTGCTTGTAAGTTGGTGTACACTATTCTGTTGCCTCAGAGTTTGTATCCAATAAGGTAAAATGTCTGTCTAATAATCTGTCCCCCAACAGGTGGTAACAGGTACTTATAACAAGTGTTGTGTTGCATTCTACTTTAACTTTCTCTCCTCCTAGCATAGAGAGCAGGGATGTTTTGTTTTCATACTCACTGTGCATAATAAGCACAGAATTCTTTCTATTCGGAGATTTTCGTCATTTGCTTTTGTTTCACTTTATTATTCGGTATCCCTCCTATATTTTGATTTTTGTTGGCTTATCCTAGATTTGACCTAGGTAAACATCGTTCTTCAAGACGCTACACTCCTGCACCTAGCCTTGATCTACTGTACAAGATCATTCGATTGCTGAGCAATGCGCGATCGCGATGACTCGCCCTGTTCGTTTGCTTCATTGCGCCCACTCAACTACACAATGATCCGAGTAGAGTGCTGTCGTTGGACCTACACATCTTCTATAATCCATTGTTAATACGCCCACTCATCAGTGTGCGTTTCTGCCACTTTCCATTTTCCCTCTCATTTTGGGAATGCCCCCCCCCCCAGATGATGTTTGGCGATCTCTTACAGTCTCACTCTTACGAAACAGTCTTCCTCCTTCCTTGTTGCGATGTACTCCTTCCTTCTTACTTCTCCCGTAGGTAAAGTTGGTACTCCTTGTCTTTGTTTTCGTGCACAGACTATGTCCAACCTAAAGTTTCTACACAGTGAGTGCGGTTCTCTTAATTCTTTATGTCATACTACTGTGGTGGTTACAGAGTCTTTGAGGACAGACCCAACGCAGTACCGCAACTGGAGTGCTGAGATTTTAATATTACACTACCGCCCCCTGATACACATGCCGGTGGAAGTGCATCCTAATTCGTGCGTCTGTCTTAGATACATCAAAACACCCCCCTTTTTTTTTTCTTCTTGCGCTAACGCCGACATTCTTTTTTTGGACCTCAATTTACCTCTTACGATGCATGGAGATGCCAAGGGTGTGGTTTAAAGTCCATTTTGTATCAATTAAAAGGATATACGTGAATCCGTTTTTTTGTTTTTTGTTTTCAGTTAAATGACAAACCTCATCTACCATATGACTCTTAGAGCCACTAACTTTCTGATGCCGTTTCTTTCCACGGGCTTTGAAAGAGACAGCAAATAAACAACCCCCTAGACAGGGCGACTTCCACCGGTTTTTAGTTGCGGTAAACACGTAAATCAATATTTGACTTATTAATGCATTGTATCAGGATGATGGGGCTGGGTCAAGCAAACAGTCATTGCTAAACTTGTACCAAAGAAAAAATGTGGCAGTGCAGTTCTATGTTAATATACGTCTCACGTTCTGATGGCCCCCCTCTACACCCCCTCCGCTCCCAATGCACCCTAGGAACTCGCTATTGTTAAACAGACAGGATCTGGACTCCTTCCAACCCCCTACCTCGTTCCCCCATCTTATGTTTCTCCTCCTCAGGCGACTGACCAGACCTATCTTTGGGATCCCTTTACCCTTCCCATAAAATCCCTTTACCACTGCAGCCTTGGTCCGCACGCGCTCGCGATCGCTCAGACCGAGCGCGCGACGCGCCTTCCCCGGCTTTTATTTAACATCAGTTGAATAGGTGAGCCTCGTCGCTAGCGCGTTTCGCCGTGCCTTGCTTAGGTATAGAGGTTGTGTCTGCTATGTCTTTCTAATAGTATTTGCAATGGTGGCGCACATCACTCCTCTGGTTGAAGTGCGAGTGCGCAGCGTTTGTGACTGCTGTATTTGTGTATGCCCACATATAGTTAAGTCATCTCAAAAACCACGCATTTATTTTATCCGCCTTCCCCATTTCACATCTACCCCGTGCTGATGGTCAGCACGACACACGCCCTATTTTTTTTTTCTGTCGCCTTGAGCAAATGTGCCCACCACCTCACGTCCCTGCCGCTTTCTTCACCAGTGGGCATTGAGGCTAATTATGGTACACTTGGAGAGCCATATGTTGTATTCAAATATGCTAGCTATTTGATGTACACTGTGGCCACTGTAGATTCTGTTGTCGGCATTTGAGTGCCTCTGAGCCTACCTTTCTTTCCCCCCCGGTGGCAGCCTTCGAGGCAGAGCCTCTCCCTATCGCGCGCTTCGCAGAGTCAATAGACGAATTATTGTACAATAGCTGTTAAACCCTATCGCATAAACAACTGCCTGAGTGTCAGTAGTCAGTTCTAGCCACGTTACCCTATCTAGTCAGTCAGTTGTATGTCTAAGATGATCATCTGGATCTATTCTGCCTCTCAACCTGGCTACATGCGTAATACAGTCTAAGTTACATGAATGTTAGCCAGTATAGTAGATAATACATGTCTCGTACTATCAGCAGGAGCTGTGAAGGTTATATGTTATCTTGTAACATTGGAACCATATCATCACTATGAGTCACGTTGCGACATAGCAGGTTCAGACAAGGACTGCTCCACTAGTCCTGTTGTAGTACTCGACTCGTACAACGCCCATAATCATCTATGTTTGTGGCCCTCTAGTATTCCCCTGCGTTTTTGCTACCTGTGTTCGTACACCCTAACGCACCTTCATCTTTACAAACCCGACACCCTCTGCTTACCACATCCACTTTGCTTTCATTCTCCGTAGCTTCCCCCTGGTAGCCTTCAGTAGTTGTAGTAAACTTGTGTCTCTGTTTTAGTAAAGTTTGTGTATGTCTCTTGTTTTTTTCTGTCTCTCTGTTTAGTCCTCTTGCGCTACCAGGTTTAGTATCTGTTGTTCCAGTCGTCATTGTTAAGTCAAGGGTTTAAAGGCTCTGTAGTCTAATTCAGGTATTTTCTACTTTTTTGTTTACCTTCGTCCCTTTCTGTATGTCTCACCTGTTTGTGTAGCTAATAAATGTAAACATTTCCTTACCCTTATTTCACCACAGAATCTCTGTTTCCAAGCGGGATTCATAACCCAGATATATCATCACTCGGCACTAAAGTCCTTTCTAACTCTAACTATGCACCATGTTTCGTAGGTTTAGCATCGTAAATTTCTTAGTATCGAACGCTTTATTCTTGTTCCCTTTTGCCACCAGCTTAAGCTATGCAATTTGAGATTTGACAGTAATCTCTATTGATATCAGCTGGATACTAAATTATGCCCATCTCATTTTGGTTCTTCTCCATTCCCCGTCCACCGCTACTTCTGACACAACGACTAGGTGTTAATTTTGGTTTGTTTTTTTTTTTGTTTTTTTTTGTGTTGGGTTTTTTTTGTTTTTTTTTTTAGTTTTTCTGTTTGGTTTTGGCTAGGCGTTGTCTACATTTGTTGGTGGAAGTTCTTGGACTCTTTTTGAGATGGCAGTTCCATCTTTGATGTGGTATTGTTTCATCTGGCAGAAACTATAGCGTGGCGAATTTTCTATTTTTAGAGGCTGGCTTCACAGCATCCACTGCTCTTCGGATCACATTTTTAGATTTGCTCATTGTATGAAGATTTTTTTTTTTTGGGCATTCTAGTTTTTGATAAATGTTGGTAATTTGTTTGGTGTACATCTCTTTTTGCTTACTCTTATTGGTTTCCACTCGGCCCCCCAGACATTTTTGTTTCCCCTAACCAAACCCACAGAAGACAGCACCCCCTGCACACCCCTCCCTCCTCCCCCACGCGACACATATTGTGTGATAGTTTGATCATAATGGTTACTACTATGATGATAATATAAGCTTGCAGTAGTAATCTAATCGCAACCTTCCAGTTTAGTAGGCTGTACTTTTTCAAGATTTAGACTGTGAAGGTATATCTCAACATCACTTTGTTGTTTCATCCCAAAAGTGATAGGGAAAAATTTTACATTTGATTGTTATGTTCGGTTAACAATATCTGTTGTATTCAATTAGATCAACTGGACTTTTAGTTTAGTTCTTGAAGACGTTTGCTAGTCATCCGACTGGCTTTTCTCAATTCAGAATGACTTGTACAATAGTGGTAAGAGATGTTATAGGAACGCCCAGGGTAAACGTGTCAACAGCATGTACATGGCAGACAGTGGTGTCGACACCTCTTTGAACCAGTCACGTTCCTTTGCCAATATGTTAACATTACAATCTTCAAAGGTATGTCCTTTATCCTTAAGATGCAGGTACACGGCCGAGTCCTGACCGAGGAATTGGCTTTCTGTGTTGGGCCATACGCATTGCTGTTTGGTCTCCCCCACATACAAATCGGAGCATTCTTCACTGCACTGACTGCGTATATGATGTTGCTTATCTTGTGTTTCTGTATTGGGTCTTTGGGATTACCAATTGCTGCCTCAGGTGTGTTGTTTGGTTTAAAGCAGACGGGGATACAGTGTTTATTAAAATCTTCTTATTCTTTGAGACCCCTGCTTAAATATAGGATGACCATGTTCTTTCTCCTGTCTGCTTTTCGCTTTACTGTTGGTATACATGTTTTTTTTTCTTTCCTTCTACTTCTTTTGACAAAGGTCCAGTCTGGATATCCACAAGTTTTAAGGGGATCCTCTGAGTGTTAATTTCTTAGCCTTCGCCTCTGTGCTAGTGTGCTAGACATCCCCTTAGCTCTGTGTTGCAGTGTTCTGATGACACCCAGCTTGTGATCTAAAGGGTGGTGGGAATCAAACAATCAAATACTGATCTGTGTGTGTGGTTTTCTGTAAACCTCTACTTCCAGTTTCCATTTTCCTGACTTCTACCAAGCAGTTCAAGAAAGCCAGTTTGTTGTTTTGTCCTCTTCCCTTGTAAATTTGATGTCTCCCGATTGATGTGTTCGTGAAGGCTTGTACTTCCTTCTGGTGGATTTTAACCCAGGTGTCATCCACATATCTGAACCAGTGGCTGGGTGCTATGCCCTTAAAGGTTTTAAGCGTCTGTTTTTCTACCTCCTCCACAATGGGTGAAACTGGAGATCCCATAGCACATCCATGTTTTTGCTTATAGAACGTATCTTAGTATTTGAAATAGGTGGTATTCAAGCAACAAGTCCAGTAAGGAACACAATCTGTTCTGGGTTGAGATCAGTTCTGCTGTAAGAGTGCTGTCTTGGCCTAGCCGGTTTCTCTTCTGACTGAGTACTATATCTTCAATCTGTGTTGGTGAAATCCTGAGAGTTCTGGATGTGATACTTGAACTTCCCACCAATGGTCCTAAGATGTGGCTAGGTATTTTGCCACCTTGTATGTTACAGAGTCGATGCTGCTACCACTGGCATCTTCCTTGTCTGCCGGTAGAATAGTGATACTGGAATCGTTCTTGAGGGATGTTAAGGCTCTTCTTTCCTGTGTGGTCAGGTTCCAGTGTTTTCCCCAGAATTTTTTTCCTGCCGGGTGGCATGAAAAAGTAGCCGGGTGGCATTTAAAAGTAGCCGGGGTGGGGTAGGAAGGGGAATTGTGTGGTAAGGGTAAATGGCACTGCATCATGCTCATTATATAGGTCAGGGATGTCTAACTTGGTTCCCACTGATGTTTGAAAAACTATAACTCCCAGCATTCCTGTTGTAGAAGCAGGGAGTTGTAGTTCGAGTTCGTCAACATCTGCAGGTAACCCATGTAACATAGCAGCACAAGCACATGTGACACCCTTTTGTGGCCTTGGAGATCTTGGAAAAGCTAGTTAACGTGCTAAAATAATCTTGCAGGTGTAAAAAAGGGGTCTGGACTGAGCAGTTTTGGCGGGAGTTTTTACTGACCTATTGGCGCACACCTATTGAACCCACATCTAAATTCTTTTAAATCACAAGTGTTCTCTCAAGAATTTTTTTCCAGCCGGGTGGCATGAAAAAGTAGCCGGGTGGGCCACCCGGCTAAAAGGCCCTAGGGAGAACACTGAGGTTCGATGAAGGAGTTTTAGCACTGGCGAAGTTTTTCTGCCTCACTCTGGGGTACCTTATTATTGTGGATTGAGGCTTCTGCGGCTGCTATAATATCCACCACAGGGATGGCTTTAGGAGCGATGGCAAAATTCAAGCCCTTAGCGAGGACTTACATTTCTGGCTGGGTCAGGGTCCTGTTAGACAAGTTTCTCACCTATTACTCCTTGTTTCATGAAGTGACACTTCCCTCCTTTTGTATCCAAGGTAGTTGTTCTCCTTTGGGGGTGTTCTGGGATGACAGAATAGAAAACTTGTTCTTTTGCCTTTGTTTGCTGAGAAAGCTGTGCTTGTTTGGTGAACTTTTTCCCAGATGGCCACAGGTAGCTGTGAGCCCAGGTTCTGTTCTAAATAGAGGTGGGGGGTTTGACACCAACTGTCTGCCATGTACAATGCTGTTTTGACACCTTACCCTGGGTGTTCCTAGAACACATCTTAGCCACTATCCAATCACGGCTTTAAAGGCTATGTCCACCCCTAAAATAAAAAATTTATATCATGCTCCCCCCCCCCGCCCCAACCGCATGCTTAGTTTTTTAAAAAGCCCCCCAAACTCTTACTTACCCTCCTCGATCCTCCGCCGCACTGCCGGCCCTCTGCTTGCGAGAATGCAAGCAGAGGGGGCGGGACGGCAGTCGCGTCTGTGATTGGCTGAGCGGCAGCACACACGGACGCGGCTGCCGGTCATTCAGTGCAGCGGAGGAAAGCGGGAGAGGTAAGTAAGAGTTGGGGAGCTTTTTAAAAAAAACTAAGCATGCGGTTGGGGTGGGGGACATGGGGGAGCACAATATTAAGGGGGATTTTCGCTAGGGGAGGGATAGTAGAACGGGAGGGGGGGGAGGAGGGGGAGAAGGGCTGCAGCACGCATGGCAGGAATCTCCGGAGGCCAGGTAGCAGGCAGGTCCTATATGGACCTGCTAGTCCTGGTGGGCAGTTTGGAACTTTGGTGGGGGGACTACAGGAGAACCAGATGGAGTTGGGATGTGAGGTAAGGATTAAACTACACTACATGGTGGGGCCAGTAGTTGGGGGGATTATAGTTTTGGGGGTGGACATGCCCTTTAACACCTGGCTGTGATATGCCAATTGGGATTTTCCAAGGTACATAATTGCCACAGATTCTTGTACAAGTCATTCTGAATTGAGAAAGCCAGTCGGATGACTAGCGAAACATCTTCAAGAACTAAGCTTCAAGTCCAGTTGATCTAATTGAATACAACAGATATACCATGACCTGGATGAATGAGAACCTTCACAAGCATATTCGTTTAACAATGATTTCAATATAATCAGTGTTGTTTAGAAAGTACTTTTTTCCTTAAGCTTCTAGTTTAAGGTATAGTAAAATGTATTCATGTATAATACATTTACTCAGTGTAAGTGTCTGAGACCAGAAGAGATTGATACTTTTAATTGCAAGGAATCTAATTGTTGCATAAATTAATTTTAATTTACTTTATCCAGTAGTTAATGTTAATATACTGTGATGTTTACTTTAATAGTTATTACCCTTGCAGGGAGATTTAATAAAAGTTCTTATAGTTAAAAATGGTGCTAATTTTGCCCCAACCAATCGGATATGATTTAACATTTGAAAGCTAACATCTGATTGGTTGGGGCAAAATTAGCACCATTTTTAACAATAAGAACTTTTATTGAATAACCCTGTATGCATTTAAATATACACATCATTTTCTTTCTTATAGTTGTTGTCCCGTTTGGTATATAAGGAAATAAAAGAACTATGTAGAGGAGGCATCAGAAAAAGGTAATACGTTTTGCATATATAATTTAATGATATTTGGCATTTTTTAATACCTATTGTAATTACCAGTAGTCAACTTGTGTTGCATGGTACTAAAAGAATAATTTCCTGTATTGTTATTTTGTTAAGGCAAAAACTGCCTAAGTCATGCAAAGCCGCAGTGGAAAAATATGGGGTTAAAGTCACACTAACAGATTCATTACCGATTCGCGCAATTAACCCCTTACCAGTAATGAGTGTACGGATATCACAAAAGGATAAAATTACAAGCTATGAAATAGAGGTTTTGCAGCTCTTCCTGCTTGACTATTTAATGTAGGCTGGCGTTAGATACTCACACAGGTATATACGGTAAAAAAATAGCCTGAAAATCGAACCTCGACTTATACTTGGGTCACTCAGCTGTGAATCCAATAATCTGACTGCCGCTTGCTTTCACATCCACTGTTTGGAGGCTGACGTCACTTCCCGGCGCCAGATCAGTGCATGCGGAGCCAGAGATTGCTGATTGGCCGTGGCAGCTGGATTATCGAGATTACTGGATTACACAGGCAAGTCCTCTACTGTACTGAACTGGGGAGGTAATGCAGTGCTTGCCATTGCAGATGTTTGGAAACTAGAACTCCCAGCAATTAAAGCATGCTGGGAGTTTCCAAAACATCTGGAGTGGCAAGGAATTGTGGGTAACTGTGTGGGATTACTCTCCATTTAAAGGGCAACTAATGCTTCAAAACAATACAGATGTAGGAGTATGGTATCTATTGTTAAAGATTGCCTTCTGATTCTGTATTGTTGCCCTTTAAACGGACAGCAGCATTTCCATACAGTAGTCCCATACAGTAAGACTTACTGGATTTAAGCCTCAAAACAATACAGAAGGCAGTAGTGGTCATAATTTCTACCCTTGACTCAATCGGGTTTTACTAATTTTTCAAATAAAAATAGGTACCTTGACTTGTACTCGGATCAACTTACATTTCAGTATATATGGTAAATAAACCTCCGTTCTAGCAAATAACATTTTAGCTGAAGAGTTCCCAGCATATTTGTGTAGTGAACAGTGGACACTAGTCTCTTATAGTGCTTACATCACATTGGCAGGGATACAGTTTATCATTTAGTGGGGAGGGATCTGGATAATGTATGTAAATTATGTGGGGGGACTTGTGATGAAAAATAGCTTTATAGTTTTCAGTGTAGGGTCTGTATATATTAAGTCCAAATTGGCTTTATAAATCTAAAAAAAAAGTGAGAGAAGATATTTGCTTGAATAGGCCCACTTGATCCTGAATATACAGTAAGTATCATGTCTGAGGAAGAAGCCTAAGTTCTTTGAAAGCTTGCATTTTCAATCATTTTAGTTAGCCAATAAAAGGTATTTTCTTTATATCCAAGATGTCTTCACTCAAACCCAAAGTAATACATTCCCATCATTTAAATGTTTTACCCAGAGAGGAATTGCGTTGAGTTCTTGTACATTTTGAAATTCTATCAAGGTCCATTCTGTTATGCAATTTTCACAGGCATTTTATGTATATGCATTAGTTCAAAGGAGAACGTAAACATTTTTATTGGGAATATTTTGTTGTTGTATTATAAACACATTCTTTCACCATGTTTTGTAGCAATAGTCTGACATTAAACCACAGTAATTCTGGATCAGTCGAGTAGTTAAGATTACCATTGTTTTGTGAGTATATACAGGTCGGTTTGACAGTAAAGTAATTTTAAGCTAAATTCGACCTTTTGATTATTGTTCAGTCTTGTATTATTTTCAGATGCAACGCCTATTATAATCTAATAAGATTTTTTTTGTAAACATCAACCTATATCCCCTTTTAGTGTGTATTCACTTTGATATATCTTAAACGGCTACATTTACAAGTAACAGTATGTGAACCCTTTGAAATTATATGGATTTCTGCACAAATTGGTCATAAAATCTAAGTCACAACAATAGACAGTCACTGTCTGCTTTAACGAATACCACACAAATAATTAAATGTTTCCATGTTTTTATTGAACACACCATGTAAAATTCACAGTGCAGGTGGAAAAAGAATGCGAACCCTTGGATTTAACTGGTTGAACCTCCTTTGTGGATGACACCTGGGTTAAAATCCACCAGAAGGAAGTACAAGCTTTCACAGAACAAAACATCAAATTTACAAGGGAAGAGGTACAAAACAACAAACTGGCTTTCTTGGACTGCTTGGTAGAAGTCAGGGAGAATGGTAAACTGGAAGTAGAGGTTTACAGAAAACCAACACACACAGATCAGTATTTGATGTTTGACTCCCACCACCCTTTAGATCACAAGCTGGGGGTCATCAGAACCCTGCAACACAGAACTGAGAACATCCCCACTAGCACAGAGGCGAAGGCTAAAGAAATGAAACATCTCAGAGGAGCCCTTAAAACTTGTGGATATCCAGACTGGGCCTTTGTCAAAAGAAGCAGAAGGAAAGAAAAGAACACGAATAGCAACAGTGAAGGGGAAAAGCAAGACAGGAGAAAGAACATGGTCATCCCATATGTAGCAGGGGTCTCCGAGAAATTAAGAAGAGTTTTCAAAAAACACCGTATCCCTGTCTGCTTTAAACCGAGCAACACGCTGAGGCAGCAATTGGTTCATCGGAAAGACCCAATACCGAAACACAAGAAAAGCTACATCATATACGCAGTGCAGTGCAGTGAAGAATGCTCTGATTTGTATGTGGGGGAGACCAAACAACAACTGCATCAACGTATGGCCCAGCACAGAAGAGCCAATTCCTCGGGTCAGGACTCAGCCGTGTATCTGCATCTTAAGAATAAAGGACATACCTTTGAAAATTGTAATGTTAACATATTGGCAAAGGAACGTGACTGGTTCAAGAGAGGTGTTAAGGAGGCAATTTATGTGAAAATAAAGAAACCAAGCCTAAATAGAGGTGGGGAGGTTCGACACATCTGTCTGCCATGTACAATGCTGTTTTGACACCTTACTCTGGGCGTTCCTATAACACCTCTTAGCCACTATCTAATCACGCCCTTAACACCTGGCTGTGATATGCTAATTAGGATTTTCCAGGGTACATAATTGCCACAGATTCTTGTACAAGTCATTCTGAATTGAGAAAGCCAGTCGGCTGACTAGCGAAACATCTTCAAGAACTACATTTCAAGTCCAGTTGATCTAATTGAATACAACAGATATCTTGATAAACTTGGGAAAATTCATTTTTCCTTTGATGATGGCAATTCGTCCCAGTTGCCCCAAACCATGATGCCCCCACCACCATACTTCACAGTTGGTGTGAGGTTTTGATGTTGGTGTGCTGTTTCTCTTTTTCTCCACACATAGGGTTATGTGTTTCTTCCAAACAATTCAACTTTGGGTTACTCTGTCCACAGAAAATTTTGCCAGTACTGCTGAGGAACATCCAGGTGCTCTTATGCAAACTTTTTTGGGCAGCAGCGGCTTCCTCTGTGGTATACTTTTTTAGGTATCGTAGATTTGCTAACAGGGATGTTAGCAGATGCCAGACACTTCTGTCTTTAGCTGACACTCTACAATTCTTCTTTATCTCATTGAGCATGTTGTGCTGTGCTCTTGCAGTCATCTTTACAGGCTGGCCACTCCTATGGAGTGTAGCAGCAGTGCTGAACGTTCTCCATTTATAGACAATTTGTCTTACTGTGGACTGATGAACAGCAAGGCTTTTGGAGATACTTTTATAACCCTTTCCAGCATGTGCAAGTCAACAATTCATAATCGTAGGTCTTCTGAGAGCTTTTTTGTGCAAGGCATCATTCACATCAGGCAATGCTTCTTGGTAAAAGCAAACCCAAAACTGGTGTGTGTTTTTTAATAGTGCAGGGAAGCTTTAACCAACACCTCCAATCTCATCTCATTGATTGGACTCCAGTTTGCTGACACCTCACTCCAATTAGCTCTTGGAGATGTGATTAGTCTAAGGGTTCACATACTTTTTTCCTCCTGCACTGTGAATGTTTACATGGTGTGTTCAATAAAAACATGGAAACATTTAATTATTTGTGTGATATTCGTTTAAGCAGACCGTGATTGTCAATTGTTGTGACTTAGATGAAGTTCAGATCACATTAAATTACCAATTTGTGCAGAAATCCATATAATTTCAAAGGGTTTCACATACATTTACTTGCAACTGTATAAGATATTCAACATTTTTAACATTTTCCTTTAAACACGCATTTCCTTTTTACTTAACAAGATTTTCCTAAAAACACCTATTACTTAATATTACTTACATTTTATTAACAAATAGCCATGTTTTTTTTTTAAAATCTATATTATTAACCTAATACTTAAAAGTTTAACCAGCATGAAAATATTATAACATGCCTACTTTACAAGAAAATATCTTAGCGTTGCATTTGTTTAAAACCCTTCCAATCATTCCAATTAAACTCTAAACAAGCTGTTAATCACGATTTCACATTGATTTTTATTCTCTCTGCATGATCTTTGACCCTGCTACATGATATCTGCGATTGAACCAAATTTGCATTTAAAATAATAACTATAATAATAATATTTTAAAGACTTAACTAAGGAATATTTCTATTTGGTTGTATGGTCTGTAATGGCATCTGTCAGGGAAAATAAAAGATTTGCCCTTTAAAGTAAAATAGTATGGGAGGCAGAAGTAAGTGGGCTTTATTCAGAACCCTGAATTGGGCGACAATTCCAGCTAGATAGTCATCCTTTAGTCAGAGGTAATTTTGTTAGAACACAAGCTTTCTGCTCTTGTGATGCTGATACAACTCTTTAATATTTGGAAGTGTTAAAGTGACGTTCTCAAAAATGATTATGCTGCTCAGAAAAAATAACTGACATTGAGTGCTCATTTTCTGTTTATTACCAGAGTGGATTTGAAAAATAAATGAAACAGTGGTTTGACAGACTTGTCAACACTTAATCAGTAGAATGGTATGGGGGTGAAGAATTGGTTATTATTGTACATACAGTAGTTGCAACTATTTGATTATAGCCTAAATACCAAGGTGTAATGTTGTCTTCAAGTTTGTAGCTCCAGTTCAATATGCAAACAATTTACCCTCTATTAAAATTATCATTCCCCCCAAAAAATTTTCAAATTCAAAAGTACTTGATTAATAGGGATTGAGTATTTCTTTATCTCAATCTTGGTTATTTGCAGAGCAGTAGCATGTTATTTCTGGGCTGTCCGGTTTAGCCAATTCTTAAAATGGTAGTACCAGTGACAACTTTAAAACCTCTGCCTGCGGCCTCGTACTTTTATATGGTCACGGAACTCCTCTGTAACTTCTAATATCCTTATAATTTACAGTTGGGGGTGCATTATATAAGATATAGTAAGTACACATATTGATAATATGTTTCTTTTTACTAATAGGATATTCTCATATTGATTAGCTACATGTAACTAACAAATTATATTATTTACAACATGCCAGCAAATTCCACTGCAGAGAGATTTTTATTTTTTTCTAATAGAATATTAGACACTATTTAATATATTTAAATGTTAAATGCATATTACATCATTGCAGTTTTGTACTGTATCTACAACAGAAGATCATTAAACTAACAAAAAACTATGTCTTGAGACATTTTAATATTAAAAGTCCACCAATCAAATGAAAAATTGTTTGTAGGTAAATTCTAAAAAATTGTAAGATTAACAGAGGGAAGGAACCTTTCACTGCAAAACTGGTTAGTCCAATCTATCCTATGTCAGATTTCAGAATATTGTAATCTGGTAGGAGATTTACCTGTATGGAATTATTCATTTAAAGTAATTGTACACTGAAAAAATAACTTTTCCCCATTTCAATCTATAAATTAATGCATGTAAGCTGGACTTACTCTGATGTGTTTGTGTTGCTGCATGACTTCAATACAGTACTTAATTTGCTCAAGCTTGGTCCTCAAGCCCCCTGCCAGGCTAACTGACCCTCTGTGAGGACAAACTTGCTCCGTAATCACTATGAGGCAGCATTGGTAGAGTGAATTTCCCACCATGCAGTTCACGTACCAACTGTCACCATTCTAGCTTCAGCAAAACTATACATAACAGAAAATATTATGATACAAAGGCACTTGATTGACAGCTGAAATTTTAGATTTTTAGATATCTAAAGAAATAGGGGTCAAATCAACAAAAAATAGTACAGTGATAGATTACAGTTTCCAGTAATGGGCAATTAAAAAAACTAATTTCCCAGTGTACATATCTTTAAGAGGTAAAAATGTCCTCTAACACTTTGAGGTTCAGCTAACCAAATGTTTCCAGAGATAACAATTCGTATTTTTATACTTAAATTCATCTGTTAATTTTTTTAACCAACAGTTAAGATCATACCTTATACCATAGTCTTTTGTCAAATTTTGCTTCTGTTTTTTTAAATCTATACTGTGTTTAAAGATGTCCGAAGTGTCAGTAAGCATTTTAGTTCCTACAGCAGCTAACTTTTTTTTTTTTTTTTTTTTCAGCTATAGAGAAATGTGATTTTCATTTAAAGAACTAGGAAACTGGAACAACAACTGTGTTTTTAGGAATAAGGAGCTTGGATCAATCAATTGTGTCTTGCTGGCAGGATCATATCATTTGCTGCTATTTTTAAGAAAAAAGAACGAAATGTTAGGCATAATTATTTTATAGATGGAATAATTCTGTCCCCTCATGCATATATACTGCAATAACTAAAGGCTTTGTTTAAATAATAAAAATAAATTGTAACATTAAAGATCACAAATTCTTACATATTCGATTCCCCTTCCTTTCTTGACAGCCAATAGGGCCTCATGTGAGACACACAACCATGTGACTATCATCAAAGCCAATCAGTAGGAAATGTGTAACTGGGCAAAGCTTGCCACAAGATGTTGGCATATATTGCATCTTAAAAATGTCTGCATTTCAAACATACAAAATGCAATCTTCTTTATGAGGGTGAATTACATTTTAACTCTTTTTAGCTCTAAATTATGAAATAGAATATAAGGACTGTATATAAATAGAAGATTGTTACTACTGTAATCAATTATATTGATTTTGGCTCCTTTGTTTTTGTATTAATAAAATATATACAGTTAACACACCTTGTTGTCTGCGTTTTATATGTATGAGATTAACAAATACATTTTACATGACATGTTTATGTCAAGAGTTGCAGAATCCAACCAATCATACCAATTTGCATATGCAGCTCTTTTTGGGTATTGTGGATTTCCACATTTATGCCATATTCCTCTGCGTATATTAAATTTCCAGCAGATTAATTAAGATTATCATTTAGACTGCCCTTAGTTGTGAACATTACAGCATCACGTAACAAGTGCATTTATTGTTAATTTGGACTCATTACATATGAACAGAATTAGAAATGTAACATTTATTATACATACAAGGATTACTTGTCCTTTTGGCACACAGGATCAGTGGCTGTTAGAATCTGATCCTTAGCTATATTCCATATCATTTATGCTGTCCTTGGTTGTGAACATTACAGCATCACCTAGCCAGTGTATGTCTTGTTAATCTGGACTCATTACATATGAATTGTCTTAGAAATGTAATATTTACAAAACTTTGTAAATTGTAAAATTTACAAAAAATGGCAAGTTCATTGAATAGCTTTAAGAGTGGGCTAGATAAGTTTCTAAAACTAAAAAATATTGAGAATTGTTAGTATTAATACTGTACATATACTGCCGTTCTGGTTGACCTAGGAATGCTTTCCGGTTGCCATTTGGAGTCAGGAAGGAATTCCCCCCCCCCCCCCCTTTAGCTGTTTTTTTCCTTCCTCTGGATCAACTGTTAGGGTTGAAAAGGAGGGTGAAAAGGTTGGACTTGATGGACGCATGTCTTTATTCAACCTCAATTACTATGTAAAACATCCAAGGATTACTTGCCTTTTGGCACACAGGATCAGTGGCTGTTAAAATCTAATCCTTAGCTGTATTCCATATCATCTATGCTGCCCTTAGTTGTGAACAATACATCATATGTCTTGTTAATCTGGACTCATTACATATGAATGGAATTAGAAATGTAACACATTACAAAACATCCAAGGATTACTTGCCTTTTTGGCACACAGGATCAGTGGCTGTCTGGAATCTGATCCTTAGCTATATTCCATCACAACCTGTGATAACCCAATATGGCAGTTGTCCCTCTGCCACAATATAAATGAGGGAATCTGTCATGTGAGGGGCAAGGTATTTGCTGCGTCTCCAGATGTGACAGGTTTTACCACCTAATACCAATTTTTTGTGCTATTTATAGATTTTAAAGTTCTTAATTATCAGTTAAATGTTCATTCTATTATACATAAGAGGCTCAAATTTATAATGGGAGCTGCAGTGGAATATTTTCTTATAATAATCACTCAGCTATGTCACTGAGGGATTCTAAGAAAATGTTCCACTGCAGCTCCCAACAGTTCCAACTCCATAACATTTTTTAAAAAAGTAAAACTTTTTAAAAGCAAATCAATAATAGTTTTTACCAGTGCGATGCAGAGAGAGAGCACGCTCTCTGCTATCAGCAAGCAGACTGCATAGTGAGTAAAAACTGTTTTGGATTAATCCTGGTTGACCAGAGGTCAGGCAGAGAAAGTAAATCATGGTCCGTTTCTTCTACTTATTTACTTTTAAAATGACAGCATTACAATAGTACAAACGTTATAACCGTTTTGAAAGCTGCACACAACCTTTAGAAAAATAAAATTAAATATATAAACCTTATATATTCTAAGAAATAATGCGCCCCTTCACATTTATAATATAAGGGATAATGTGACCCTTACAGTGCAATATTTTTTATAATAAATACGTTTCCGATTCTAACCTCCAGCAGTTCCTGTATTTCCCCTCCACTGTTTAAATTCAGAGTCATTGTTTAGGCATGAACACTGGAATGGGAGGGGCAGTGGAATATAAGAAATGAGTCATCAGTGACATAGGTGAGTGATTTGTAAAAAGGATTCTCGCCACTGCACCTCTCCATTCTAAATCCAGAGCCTCGCTGTGTAATATAAGGATGTAAAGTCGCAAGGAGTTCCCTGACCATATAAAAGCACGAGGCCGCAGGCTTTTATACAGGGCAGGGAACTCTAGGTTGACTTTATAAAACTTATATTACATTGTAATAGGGCATATTATTTCTTATAATACATAAGGCCTAAAGTGAATGTATACATGTAATTATAAAGCAATGGGATGTTGGCGCTATATAAATCCACAATAATAATAATAAGGTTTAATTGTTTTAATTAAAAATGTACAGCTTTACATAATACAGCCTGTCACCATTAATAATAAAAGATTTTAAGTAATTTCTGTGTAAAAATCTACAGCAGGGCACAGACCTGGAAAAAATAAATCCTTCAAGCAGCTCAGCGCTTCATCTCCCTCCAGTCAGTGTAAATCCCAGTGTCCGTGATGTCTCAGTGTTCAGTGCAGATCAAAAGACCCAGATGTCTTTCATATGAGTCATAGGAGGGGTTCGGTCTCCCGGACAGCACTGAACTTTGAGTCTTCACAGAAACCGGCACTAACACTGACTGGAGGGAGGACGAAATGCTGTGCTGCTTAAAGAGATTTTTGCTGATCAGGTCTGTGATGTGCTATAGATTTTTACACAGAAATTAGTGGAGTCGTTCATTGATGTAGCAGGCTTTCAATGGGGAGGTGCAGTGGTATATATACTTATGTAAAAGATTTTCATTTGTATTAGAACTAAAATAAAAAACAAATTATCTCGCTCTGAAGTACATGTTTCATGAACAATGCATAAAATATGTAATGGTAAATATAACTGAGATAAAACATTTATACTATAAAAAGTTCCCCCAGTATTATCCATTATATAGATATTAAAACAATTAATTGCAATTAATTGCTTATGTTTGAATCAAAATTCTGTCACAATTCCAGCTACAGCAAAACTGCTCACAGAAGAATATTTTTTTAAAGCAAGAAACTTGATTGACAGCCGAAATATAAGATGATTTAGACTGGATATCTAGAGAAATAGAGGGCGGATCAATAAAAAAAATTATACATTGGTGGTTGCGAAGAATTATAGTTTCCAGTTATGGTCAATTTAAAATAACCTTTTTTTTCCAGTATTGATGCCCTTTAAGGAAGTAATACTGTAGCGCACTGGAATTAAAATTTAGGATCAAGTGTTTGTATGAGAAAAAAAATTCCCACACAGTTCTTGAATCCTATAGTTTTTGGATCGTGAATGCGTTTACAAAAAAAACCAAATAATACACCTGCTGCTTTCTCTTAATCAAAGCCTGTAAAAGAAAGTGGCAAACTACACACTTCTTTTGCTTGATGAATTTAGCAGGTCAATGTACAGTTGTCTACCTAGGAGACCTCTCCCCTGCCAACCTCTCTAAAAAAAAAGGTGTCATTTCTATCCCTCTAATCTCTTGTGGAAGAGCATTAATACTTTTCGAACTGTGGGTTATGGTAACTAGAAATTCCCAGGGTAATATTTGTTCTATTTAAGTTACTGAAAATTAATTGTCAGTTGGTGTTTCCTCACCTCAGCTGGCTCAAGCTTGTTTCACATCTGGAAAATTAATTAAGTATATTTTCTTCTTAATAATAAGTCTAAGAATTTTTATTCTCTAGAAATGTTAATATCAGGGGGGAAAATATCATTTTTCAGGCTTCATCACTTTTAAGGGCATGTTCACTCTTATAAAAAAGAAAGTGTTGACTTGTCAGTTACCTGCCTGCAATATCAACTGCTTTTTTTTACATGCATTTGTAACCAGATATTTAATAAGTTATCTTCTGTTCTTGTGCAGAGGAGGCAGCGGGGAAAAGAGCAGTTAATCATTGGCTGTGATGTCAGCAGTCACAGCCCTAAAGTGTAACTGTGTTCTTTAAAGGATAACTGTATTGCCTCAATGCATTTTTTAAGGTGTGCAGACCTCCCCATACATTTATTTACTTATTTCGAGCCTCTCTGCCTTCAATTAGCCATGCTGTGAAGGGGGCGTAACATTTCTGTCTGCCTCTAACTGTCACTCAAAGCTAGCATGTGAGAAAACACTCCTCCACCCACCCTTGATCAGCTTGATTATGTCCTAGCAACAGGACATTTCAAGTTTGCTTGACTGGCTGAGGAGAAGGAGAGAGGTTGTAACAGACATTCCCACCATCCAATGACAAGTGTTCGGTTAACCATGGCCCTGGGCTGTCTAGGAGGTGGGCTTTTAGCACTCATCTTTGCTGTGTGATATCTAAAGGAGGGCAGCACAGTTGTAAATGTGAGTAATGATTTCAGCTGCTGGAAGTGTGGACATGCTTGTGAAGGTTCTCATTCATCCAGGTCATTGTATATCTGTTGTATTCAATTAGATCAACCGGACTTGAAGTTTAGTTCTTGAAGACGGATGACTAGCGAAACATCTTCAAGAACTAAACTTCAAGTCCGGTTAATCTAATTGAATACAACAGATAGAAGTGTGGACATGTAATGGGGGTGATGTTATTTTTTTTGGTATTGTTGTCCTTTAATTCTTCCAAACTAGTAAGAATTAAATAAAAAGCCTTCCATCACACCTTCAAAATAAAACCTTAATCACATCTCTAGATAAAATTTGTGAGAAGTTATTGCTGGAAAGATTCAGCAATATAACTTCCTGCTTGAACACTTCCTGCTTTCAGCCACATGACCAGCTTGTAGTCATGTGACCAGCCTCTATCTGCATTAATAGGCTCCCCTTCTCAACTGTCATTATTTTCCCCACGTACTTCCTGATTTCCCCAGCATTAAGTCTTAACTGAGCATGCTTCTCCCCCGGGGCAGATGGGCGGGGCAGAGGTCAGGTGATGTCACTCAAGTGATATACAGAAAAATATGTCAATCCATCTATCTAGCAGAACAGCTCGTAAAAGAATAGTCCAACAGGTAAGCAATGGTGGAGGTGCACTCTTTCCAACTTGTGGGTGCAGACACCTCGTGGGTTCTTGCCTTGGGAACCAGCAATATCACAGAAATCAAGAAGCTGAGGGTCGCACTCCAAATAATAAGTCAATTTATTGTGAACCACGCGTGTGGTTCACAATAAATTGACTTTTATTTGGAGTGCGACCCTCCTCTTCGTGATTTCTGTGACAACTCGTAAAAGAACCATTCCTATATGTATGTGTGTATATATTTGATATAAAATATCTACACACCCAATAAAATTTCAGGGTTTTGTATAATAAAAAAAACAAAGGCAAAAAGTTAAAAATGAATAAGAAAAAGTTAATAAAGGAATCCTATCAAATCTTGGTTCTATTAGTACTCAGTTGTTTTGAATCAAATTCTATCTGTTAGGTTTATCTAGACTTTTTGCCTTCTATTCTATTTTGCCTTCTATTTACATTTCATGAGAAATGTTCAGTAATGCATGGGCACCATAAATACCATGAATGAGGTGAACGAGGTCTAGCATTGCATTCTGTATTCTGTTTGCTATTATCTTTGCCAGAATTTTGTAATCGCTATTTAGAAGGGGGATGGGTCTGTATGAATTCAGATCGGAAGGTTCTTTGCTGCCTTTAAGTAGTATTATAATGTTAGCCTCGTAATAAGAGGGTGGGAGCTGTGAGCAGTTGTAAGCGGTTTGCAGAGTGTTTAAGAGTTGAGGGGCTAGTTCTATTTCATATTTTTTGTAGAGTTCAATTGGGAGGCTGTCCGGTCCTGGAGCTTTGCCTGAATGGAGATTGGCTATTGCTGTTTGTACCTCTGTCAACGTGATATCTGCTTCTAGGGAGTCGAGTTGTGCTGGTTCCAATGTGGGAAAGTCAATATCCGCAAGGTGGTCAAAAATGTTGTCTAGGCTTGAGTTGGAACGAGAGGTGTATAAATCTGAGTAATATTCTGTAAAGGCTTGTAGGATTTCTGGCATAGAGGATATTGGACCCTTATCGGGGTCCTGAATGCAGAGGATGCATCTATTGGGTGCTTGGGCTTGTGTTAGGTAGGTAAGGAGTTTAGCGTATTAATTTCCTGCTTCGAAGAATTGTGATCTTTGAAAAAAATAATTTGCGTTTCGCCTTTTCTTCCATGTATGTTTGGGATCTTCTCTGGGCGGTAAGGAAATCGATGTACGTTTCTTCCGAGGGGTCCAGCACATACTGTTGTTACATGATGAGTAGTTGCGTGCTTAGAGTTTCTTATTCCAGTTTTGTAGTTTTTTTGATATTGGTAATAGCAGAGAGAAGATTGCCTCTCACATATGCCTTAAAGCCATCCCAGTATGTGGGGGTCGGAGGTTCCGTCAGAGGTTCTGTCTGGTTTAGTGAGTGTGGAAAAAAAGCAGTATAAGAATATTTGCAATAAATTACACTTTGTTTAAAAGTATAGAAAACAGGCATTCAAAACTGATAGCATATAAACATTTGAACCATTGAACATATGTTAGTACAATATGTTGGAAGGGGTTGTACTATCATATTGATGATCTTGTACGTTGGAACTGCAGGCCCCAGGCTTACTTAAGGGGTAAAGGTCTGTTACCTGCTGTCTGTTGTATAAATGGGTGGGGGGGTAATATGTTTGTTTCTCAGTAGATGGAGAGATGTTCGTGCCACAAGGATTAGTTTGGGGTAAGGAGCATTACAGTGGTGGTATATGGATGGGATGATTTAGTGGTTAGGTTTCCGATACTATTGCGTCCAAGTTGGACCTTAGTGGTTCGTGATTCTAAGGTGAGATAAAGGTGTGGCTTGAGAGGGAAGAGAATAGGGGCTGTGGTTGTATATATTAGTCACAGTACGTTGATGTACAGTATTTTCAGTTTGTTAAAAGGAAAAAGATGAGATGCATATATTTTAAACTCATATGCATTGCAGTTGTAACATATTTGACATAGTACATAATAGTATATTTGACAAGTTTGTCTAATGGTTAAGAGAGAAAGGTATAGAAAGTGTGATTAGAGAATTAATGTCCTCATTGATGAATCAGACCACTTAGGCTGAAATACAATATTTCAGTGGTTTAGGCAAACTCACTTGCGGTCCACCTGTGTCATCATTTTTGTGTGGAATGAAAGGGATAGATATAGAGATGAGGAAAATGAAGAGGCTGTGGGTTAGCGTATCTTGTAAGTATAGCTATACATTATATACTTTAATACCAGGTGAATAGTAGCAGAGCACACAAACATTTAACATACCATCTGTGTAATTACTGCCGAATTTTAAATAGTGGTAGAACATTCAAGGCAGGCGGCATTGTGTGATGGGGGAATCGTCGCACTGGAGGTGGGTAAGACAAAAAAGGTGGGCAGTGGCGGTATCCACTTGGGTGGTTGGAGAAAAGCAGTGGATCTTTGGTCTGCATTAGTTTGCATTGTCAGGGCGGTGGGTATGGATCCAGGACATTGCACTCTCCGGGGTTATAATAAAGCGTGTGGTCGTTCCATCGATCACTCTGAGTTTGGCCGGGTACAGCATGGTATACTTGAGGCCTTTTAGTTGGAGTTACTTCTTTAACTCCATAAATGTAAATCCATCAAGAAATCTGCGAAGATATGTACTGATGCATTTTCAAATTTGAGTTCCCATTTAAGGCGAGCTAACCGTAGTACTGAGTCCCAGTCCTTAAAGCTAAGTAGTCGGACAATAAGGGGCTGCGGCCTGGATCCGGGTGGCGGTGGTGTAGGTGGGATCATGTGGGCTCTTTCCACAGTGAAGGTGGATGTCTTTGCCAAATCTGGGAATTGGGATTGGAGCCAGTCTTCTATAAAGGTTTCAGGAGTGCGAACTTCTACGCCCTCTGGTATACCCAGGAATCGAAGGTTTTGTTGCCTTAGGCGATTTTCCAAATCATCCGATTTGGACTGCATTGTTTTCAGGTTCTGTTGTAACTGCTGTACTGTAGCCTGTAGGGGGTTTAGAGAGTCTTCAATATGGGAGATCCTTCCCTCGGCCTCTCCTACGCGGTGGCGCATTTTAAGCATGTCCTGGCATAGCAGGCCCGGTTCGATTTTGACTTCCTCTATTGCAAAGTCTAGTGAGGTCCTGCTTTCCTGTATGGCTGTGAGGAATTGGGCATGCATTTGTGTCAACGTAAGTTCAACTGCACAGGTAGCAGTTTCTGTTGCCGGTAATACATTATCTCCAGCAGATGGGCCCTGAGGTGGCATGTCAGTGCCGGTGGCGCCATCTTGGCAGGTGTTGCGCGCGAACTTGGACAGTCTGTCAGCTGCTTCTTTGCGTTCCGATGTGGTCCCATCTCTTTTTTCTTTGGGTTTTGTCATCTTAAGAAGTTGGTAGGTATTTTTGACGAGAAAAGTTGATAACAGGTATTGGTTATTGATTAGCAGGTATTATTGGGCCCGGGTAGCTCTGCTTGTGCACGTCCACTGAGGAAGCCAGTTTAGCTCTGACCCCAGTACCTGTGACATTAAAGTTAAATTTACAGATCTTACACACTCGCTGCTGTGGGCTGTGATGTTCTGTCTCCTCACCCACCCTCCTCCTCTAGTCACTATCTTTTCCTGGTTTCTTCTTCTTTCTCCTGCACTGTGTAAGGTACCTGTACTGACGTCAGACGAAGTCGGGATCAATAGAGGGTTGAAATCCACAGGGAAGTTCAGGAGGCACAGCAGAACTGGAATAATCTACTGTCCGATGGATACAGCCAAGGACAAGATTCTAGTCTGAGAAGATCCAAAGGAGAAGGGTCCAGGAGAAGCAGGGAACTGGGAATAGAGGTGCTGATTTCTTCATTTCTTGGGCTGTGCAGTAGGTAGAGAGGTGGTTGATAGCTCATTTTAAAGGTAGGAATCTAGCCTTTCATTTAAAGCATAAGTCTCATGCTTTATAAATAACATTGCCCAATAATAAAAAAAAAAAAACTTTTTTTCCCACCATTTCCAGAGAAATGGATGGAGACCTTCAAAGTTTCTATTTTATGTTCTGTGGCTAATACATGTGTCCAGAACTGCTGGCATTACAAAATGCAATACAGCCTAACAGTATGGAGCAATCTATCCTACTTGCACATATAACATGTTTCAAACATGTTTCAAACAGAGACATGCAAAATTTCTTTTTTATGTCTTGTGGCTAATTCATGTGTCCAGAACTGCTGGCATAATAACATGAAGTACAGCTTGTGAAGATTCTCATTCATTCAGGTCATGGTATATCTGTTGTATTCAGTTAGGTCAATTGGACTTAAAGTTTAGTTCTTAAAGAACTTCAAGAACTAAACTTTAAGTCCAGTTGATCTAACTGAATCAGAAATGAAATACAGCGTTATGGAATTAAAACATTCATCCAATTTGCAGACACTAAAAGGTTTCAATCTTCTTTTTTTCTTCTTTTAATAAAGGAATTGAAAAAATTACTTTGCCTCATTTTAATCTATAAATGAATACATGTAAGCAGCACTTACTCTGATGTGTTTGTGTTGCTTCGTGAATTCAATCCGGTACTTGTTTTGCTCCAGCTCAGTCTCTTAGTCTGACTCTCTGTGAGGGCAAGCATGCTCAGTAATCCCTATGAGGCAGCATTGGGAGAGGGAATTTCCCACCATGCAGTCCTCGTACCAACTGTCACCATTCCAGCTACAGTAAAAGTATACATAACAGAAGAGTTTTTGATACTAAGGCACTTGATTAAAAGCTGAAATATATAAGAGGTTTCAGACTGGATATCTAAAGAAATAAGTGACAGATCAACAAAAAAATGGTACAGTGATAGTTGGAAAGAATTACAGTTTCAAGCAAAAGGCAATTTAAAAAACAAAAATGTCTCAGTTTACATTTTCTTTAAAAGCCAAGGGTTGGTGCTTTCATACCCAAACACCACAGTGAAGCACACATGCTTGGGGTGATGTTAGCTTAGCCAGTCAGGTTGGTGACAAACTATTTTCTCACTACCTTATGATCATGCTTGCAATTTGTTGGAGCATAAGAATCGCAGAAAAGTGCACTCAAATGTGAGTGGCCACATTGTACTCTCTGTGTTGTGTTCCTTGGTTAGAGTGCATGCAGTCACCATTTTTTGCAAATAGCATGCAATCCAATTTCAGACTCTTTTGCAACCTCTGCACAACACTCTCCAATGAGTGAGCTTTTTACATGAACAGACATCCGGTACAGAGTGGACTCAGTCTTATGAGGCCAATAGTATTGGGTGTTTGTAACCGATGTATGATGCATAGGGGACCAGAAGCTGCTATTATAGACGTCAGTATTCACTGTAAAAAAGTATTGGGGTCAGTAATTGCTGTATAAAGTAAAGGGGGCAATAATTACTGTAAAAAATATAGGGGCCGGTAACTGCTGTATAAATTATAGCGGGCCAATAACTGCTGTAAAAAGTGTAGGGGATCAATAATTGCTGTTTATAGGGACCGGTAATTTATCTAGTATAGGGCTTAGTGAATTCTGAAGATAGCCTTGTGATGGATGCATTACAACCCTCAGCCCTGTGTCACTCTGTGCACGCTTAGCTCCCTTTGACAAATCCCAAAACCTGACAGGGTTGCCTGTCATATTGACATATTGAACAGTCAGGAGATACCATAATAAACAAACAGGAGATACCATATTGAACAGACAGGATGTACAATATTAAACAGACAGGAGAATTGGGGCATCATACACAATAATACAAATTATTAAATACATTTATCCATATGAATATACATTAATCACATGATTGCGACAAGCCCAGCTCCCTTTTGTAAGGGAGTTTGCAAGGGATTCACCATTGGGAAATATTTGGTCCTAAAAAGACTCACTGTCCCCCACAATCTTGTTAAATCTCATCAGTGTATGATACAGGGTCATGACTTCTATGGGGTAGGACTTAAGTGTACAAGATACCAGTCAGCTATATAGCTCAAAGGAGCAAAAAGTCCTCCACAGAGCATGAAATTAAATAGAGACTTCTTAAAACAGAAGTTATGCCACATCCCCATGCTATAAAAATAGCATTGGCCAAAAATCCAAGATATATAGAAAGGTTTCTCACTCCCAGCATTCTCAGAGAAATGGGCAGAGATATGCAAAAGTTCTCCTTTATTTCCACATTGATACACAGTCATTACTTCAGGTGTAGCATGCAGTATTTTATTTGTTTGTTTGATTCCCTAAGGCTGTCACGTGTTTTACAAACAGCACATAAATGGGTGTAAAACTGAAACCATCATTAAAGTTTCTTTAGGTTTTAATTTGTCTAAACACATGCAGACATTTCAGCAGTGACAAAGGTGTGGCCAAACCTTCCATTTAAAATAGGGGTACTAGTTCTGTAAGTACTTTTATAACTTTATATTTTGTCTTGTACCTAATGTAATTCAGTACTATACGTTTTATACATTTATTTATGGTCATTTATTTTGCTAATAGTAAGAAATTACACACATATATATACACCCTGCCTATATATAATATTATACAGCCTCACCTCATTGGTAGATCATAAAAGCTATAGGAAGGGGTGCTTGTGAAGGTTCTCATTCATCCAGGTCATGGTATATCTGTTGTATTCAATTAGATCAACTGGACTTGAAATGTAGTTCTTGGGCTGTGATATGCTAATTGGGATTTTCCAGGGTACATAATTGCCACAGATTCTTGTACAAGTCATTCTGAATTGAGAAAGCCAGTCGGATGACTAGCGAAACGTCTTCAAGAACTACATTTCAAGTCCAGTTGATCTAATTGAATACAACAGATATCCCATGACCTGGATGAATGAGAACCTTCACAAGCACCCCTCCTATGCTTTTATGATCTACCAATGAGGTGAGGCTGTATAATATTATAATAGGCAGGGTGTATATATATGTGTGTAATTTCTTACTATTAGCAAAAAATGACCATAAATAAATGTATAAACGTATGTACTGAATTACATTAGGTACAAGACAAAATATAAAGTTATAAAAGTACTTACAGAACTAGTACCCCTATTTTAAATGAAGTGTTGCCACACCTTTGTCACTGCTGAAATGTCTGCATGTGTTTAGACAAATTAAAACCTAAAGAAACTTTAATGATGGTTTCAGTTTTACACCCTTTTATGTGCTGTTTGTAAAACACGTGACAGCCTTAGGGAATCAAACAAACAAATAAAATACTGCATGCTACACCTGAAGTAATGACTGTGTATCAATGTGGAAATAAGGAGAACTTTTGCATATCTCTGCCCATTCTTCTGAGAATGCTGGGAGTGAGAAACCTTTCTATTATACTTGGATTTTTGGCCAATGCTATTTTTATAGCATGGGGATGTGGCATAACTTCTGTTTTAAGAAGTCTCTATTTAATTTCATGCTCTGTGGAGGACTTTTTGCTCCTTTGAGCTATATAGCTGACTGGTATCTTGTACACTTAAGTCCTACCCCATAGAAGTCATGACCCTGTATCATACACTGATGAGATTTAACAAGATTGTGGGGGACAGTGAGTCTTTTTAGGACCAAATATTTCCAATGGTGAATCCCTTGCAAACTCCCTTACAAAAGGGAGCTGGGCTTGTCGCAATCATGTGATTAATTTATATTCATATGGATAAATGTATTTAATAATTTGTATTATTGTGTATGATGCCCCAATTCTCCTGTCGTTTAATATTGTACATCCTGTCTGTTCAATATGGTATCTCCTGTTTGTTTTATTATGGTCTCCTGACTGTTCAATATGTCATATGACAGGCAACCCTGTCAGGTTTTGGGATTTGTCAAAGGGAGCTAAGCGTGCACAGAGTGACACAGGGCTGAGGGTTGTAATGCATCCATCACAAGGCTATCTTCAGAATTCACTAAGCCCTATACTAGATAAATTACCGGTCCCTATAAACAGCAATTATTGATCCCCTACACTTTTTACAGCAGTTATTGGCCCGCTATAATTTATACAGCAGTTACCGGCCCCTTATTTTTACAGTAATTATTGCCCCCTTTACTTTATAAGCAATTACTGACCCCAATACTTTTTTACAGTGAATACTGACGTCTATAATAGCACTTCTGGTCCCCTATGCATCATACATCGGTTACAAACACCCAATACTATTGGCCTCATAAGACTGAGTCCACTCTGTACCGGATGTCTGTTCATGTAAAGCTCACTCATTGGAGAGTGTTGTGCAGAGGTTGCAAAAGAGTCTGAAATTGGATTGCATGCTATTTGCAAAAAATGGTGACTGCATGCACTCTAACCAAGGAACACAACACAGAGAGTACAATGTGGCCACTCACATTTGAGTGCACTTTTCTGCGATTCTTATGCTCCACAAATTGCAAGCATGATCATAATAAGGTAGTGAGAAATATTTTTGTCACCAACCTGACTGGCTAAGCTAACATCACCCCAAGCATGTGTGCTTCACTGTGGTGTTTGGGTATGAAAGCCCCAACCCTTGGCTTTTAAAGAAATGTAAACTGAGACATTTTTGTTTTTTAATTGCCTTTTGCTTGAAACTGTAATTCTTTCCAACTATCACTGTACCATTTTTTTGTTGATCTGTCACTTATTTCTTAGATATCCAGTCTGAAACCTCTTATATATTTCAGCTTTTAATCAAGTGCCTTAGTATCAAAACTCTTCTGTTATTGTATACTTTTACTGTAGCTGGAATGGTGACAGTTGGTACGAGGCCTGCATGGTGGGAAATTCCCTCTCCCAATGCTGCCTCATAGGGATTACTGAGCATGCTTGCCCTCACAGAGAGTCAGACTAAAGACTGAGCTGGAGCAAAACAAGTACCGGATTGAATTCACGAAGCAACAAAACACATCAGAGTAAGTGCTGCTTACATGTATTCATTTATAGATTAAAATGAGGCAAAGTAATTTTTTCAATTCCTTTATTAAAAGAAGAAAAAAAGAAGATTGAAACCTTTTAGTGTCTGCAAATTGGATGAATGTTTTAATTCCATAACGCTGTATTTCATTTCTGATTCAGTTAGATCAACTGGACTTAAGTTTAGTTCTTGAAGTTCTTAAGAACTAAACTTTAAGTCCAATTGACCTAACTGAATACAACAGATATACATGACCTGAATGAATGAGAATCTTCACAAGCTGTACTTCATGTTATTATGCCAGCAGTTCTGGACACATGAATTAGCCACAAGACATAAAAAAGAAATTTTGCATGTCTCTGTTTGAAACTGTTTGAAACATGTTATATTGCAAGTAGGATAGATTGCTCCATACTGTTAGGCTGTATTGACTTTGTATGCCAGCAGTTCTGGACACATGTATTAGCCACAGAACATAAAATAGAAACTTTGAAGGTCTCCATCCATTTCTCTGGAAATGGTGGGAAAAAAAAGTTTTTTTTTTTTTATTATTGGGCAATGTTATTAGGTGTTAAGGGTGTGATTAGATAGTGGCTAAGAGGTGTTATAGGAATGCCCAGAGTAAGGTGTTAAACAGCATTGTACATGGCAGACAGTTGGTGTCGAACCCCCCCACCTCTATTTAGGCTTGGTTTCTTTATTTTCACATAAATGGCCTCCTTCAAGCGCTGAGATCCATTTATGAAAGCGCATGCAGTCACCATTTTTTTTGAGGTAGGAACTGAAGTTGGTTCATCTGAAATTGATTGTCGTGGATCGGTCTGCCAGGTAACCTGTAATGTATGGGCACTTTAACTGAAGGTAAATGTTGGAGGATATGCACCTGCCCTGCAAAATTTTAATCTGACACAATCTCCAAACTGTTGATTTCCAACCCTTATGTCTACTTGTTCAGGTATTAACTGGCATATACATATGAAACCTATATATATAACCTAAAGATATAGTCGGCTCCACATTTTTGTAATATCCCAATACAGCATGTGAATTGGTGACACGCTTGTAATAAGATCTGGCTGAAATCCAATGGATGTAAGATTCCTTCCTATGTGAGGAAGTGAGACTGGAAAAAGTGCTTAAATCTCCTATTTACAAATGACAGGAAAAAACAAACAAGGAAAAGGAAGACTTTAAAGGTACAAGAAAGATAAGGTGAGTGCAAATGGGTTTACGTGTCCTTTCAAAGCAGTTAAATGTTAGTTATTAGGAGTAGAGAAGTAATGTGGGTTCGAATAGAACCCAGTTTCGAATCTAATCTGAGGGTTTCGAAGTCCCAACGAAACTTTAGGAACTCTCGGATTTTTATTTTCCCCAGACCATTCCCCAGGTCTCTGTTTCATTTACAGTAACTTACTATTACTATTTGTCCCTCAAAATGGACAGAAACCTTAAAAAAATTCTCCCATAGACTTCTATGGGTCTGTTTTTGAATCTTCGAATTTTCCGGGGAAATTTGAAAATTCGAAAACGGAACGAAACTGATCCATTTCAAACATCTCTAAATAGGGGATCAAACTATAAATTAATAAATATTATATTTATTTAGGGGATCAAACAAGTAAAAGTTAACATGAAAGGATGTTTGTGAAGCTGGCCCTGAATTTAATATGGTACTAACCCAGTTTTATACGCCAGCATTAAACCACACAGACCTTTATTGGACTATGATATTAGCATTACTGCCCCAGTGTTATTTTAGTAATTGGTCATATCATTATGTTATGCCACAAGCTGTCCCTGTGCATGTTGTAGACTGGGCTTGTGCTATACCACAGTATGGGAACAATGGTATATCATGCTGTCAGTATAAATAAATACATAAATAAATATATAGATTTGAATGCATATATGTGTTAAAAGGCTGAAAAACATCCATTAGGGTTGGGGCAATATCATTCGCAAATACAGTAAATTGTACAAGGAACACTATAAGGACAAGGTAATACACGGAAGTAAAGAACAAATGTTTCTAACCCAAAACGGTATGCGTCTATGGCCGCCATAAAATTTACTCTTTGACATCACATTTCTAGCAATCTTGAAATAATTAACAAGAAATAAACAACTCACAGCATATAACCCACAGTCTTTATTTGTCTTCAGTTTGGAAGAAGTTTTGGGATAAGTCAGTTAGGGCTAGGCCACACAAATGAGTTTTTCGCGCGTTTGTGCACGTGTTTTGCGCATGCAAAAAATTCCCGCAATTTCCATTGCGCATGTGATTGAATGTCCGTTTGCATTTTGCATGAACCATTTTTTTACGCAAACGCATGCATTTTTATAATGTTAAATTACAAAAACGCATGTGCAAATGCAGAATGACTCGCAACAACGCACAGAAATCGCAAACTTTGGTGCGTTGTAGTGTGGCCTCAGCCTTAACATTATGTTCAATGTTTGATCACATGTGAACACATAAAAAAATGTGCTAGCCTTAATAATACATGACGGTGGTACAGTAAAGAAAATAGAGTTTACACATCAGTTACATAAAGCTGATCTAAGTTTGTTTCCAGGTTTTCCATAGTATTAGTACCATGACAACAAGGATGAACCACTTAGCTGTTAATAATTATACCATTTCTCTTTTTCTTTGTAACACTGACACCAATTAACTTGCTAAGAGGGAGGATCAAAGCTTACAAGAAAATAAAACACTACCACCCATGTAAACTCCCTTGTCAGGATGATTTTAAATCAGTCTTTTTGCAATTAATCACCAAGAGGATGATCAGTGCTACTAATCCACTAGCAGGTACCGGACAACAGAAGAGTAATCAAAGCTACAGTGCAAAGTATTTTGAAAGTATCAAAGAAAAAACACAATATTTGGAAATGCCCTAATTCTGGACAGATGTTACCAAAAGAACCTCTCATATCATCCACAGAGTGTGAAGAGAAAATACTTAATACTTAAGAGTTGTCATTTGCTGAAAATGGGGTCAGGAGCATCTTCAAACAGGCATAAGACAATTTTCCTAGATGTTGATGGAAAGATTCAAAAGGTTGGTATAACACATGATTATTTACTAACTTTATCATAGTGACTTTTCACTTTTTCTTCAGTCCAGTTTCCAGTGTTTGTGTTTGTTTGTAATCATGTTATACTGCAATCAAAGGTAAGATGTAGCTGTGCCTGAAATAATATTATCAATTATATTGGAACAATACCCTAAAATAACATAGTAAAATTCATTTTAACTTTTAGATAAATGCATTTCATTTATTTAATGGCTGTTCTCTTTAACATGCTTTAGTTCATAGTTTAAAGTGACATTCTGCTTGTTTTCCTGCCCTTGTATTTATGCATCTTGGAAAATCAAATAAAATTGGTAATTCAACTAAAAACATACATGGATTTTATTTATTTTTTCAATCTACCGTACTCTTGGTAAGGTGCATAGTTTTCTTTGCATGCAGTTAAGGAAATTTATTTTATAGTAAATTTATGCAATCTAAACTTCTAGGTGATCCATCCTGTAATGTTCATCCTGGCATGCATGTAATATATCAAGAGCAACTATAATCTAAAATTGCTTTAAAAATATTTTTAGATTTAAAAGCCCAGATGACAGGTAGGTAGGACACCTTATTCCACTGAAACGAGTAGTGAGCTGTCAACGTTTTGCTTCTGCCTTAGCTGCATCACCACTCAATGCAAAGCACAGGCTTGGCTTTCTTTCCTAACATTAGCGATAGGAGAGGAGATCACCACACAATGCAAAGCACAGGCTTGACTTTCTTTCCTAACGTTAGCAATAGGAGAGATCATCACCACTCAATGCAAAGCACAGGCTTGACTTTCTTTCCTAACGTTAGCGATAGGAGTGATCATCACAACTCAATGCAAAGCACAGGCTTGACTTTCTTTCCTAATGTTAGCGATAGGAGTGATCAGCACCACTCAATGCAAAGCACAGGCCTGACTTTCTTTCCTAACGTTAGCGATAGGAGAGGAGATCACCACTCAATGCAAAGCACAGGCTTTCCTAACGTTGGCAATGGGAGAGATAGTAAGTCTCTGGAAGCTGCAGGAGCGGAATTTGAACAGCTCACCTACAATGTAAACACCTACCCAGGGAGGTAGGGATAGGGTTTTTTTATCTTCATGGGAAATGGACTTAAAAATCTGAAAAGTCTTTTTGCCCTTTTAGTTTACATTTTCAAAATATTACAACAAGCCATGGTGGTGGAGTGATCTTGTTTCTTTGTCAATTGCAGTACAAATCGGAATGGTAATTGTGTTCTCTTTATTACAGACTTATAAGCTGTTAAATATTAAGAATATTGCTAACATCATCTTTGCAGGTTGTTTTCAGTCAGCATAGCAGTTCTTCTGAGATAAAGGAGCTTCTATGTGCATCAGCCGGCTTGCCATGGTACTGTACTCATTTTATTATTTTCTATTATTTAGGATGCATAGTAACATAGCAACAGAATGATATAGCTTGTCAAAGTCCATTGAGTTTGCAGGATGGAAAAAAAAACCTTGTATCCTTGTTTTAATAATATATCCTTCAATTTACTGCAATAAATTTGAATTTCCACATGTCCTTATGTCCTTTATTTGCAAATTCTATATAGTAGAAAATTGATTCTGTCTAATTTCCTTTCTCTTATCTGAACCACTGTAAATGATTCTCTTGTGTTACAATCAATAAAGATTATGGAAGTTCCCATTTGCTGTTTATATCTATAGCATTTCTCACTGTCAGGTATTTTCTGAACAAATCTTATTTCACATCTTATAACTGAAAATTCCGGGCATGCCATTTTATGTGAACACATGATCCCATAATGCCCCATCTGAATGCATCCCCACTAAGAACACTGTACCATTCCTGGGAGATATTCCCCACATTATTCTACAAAGGGCACCTACTATAGGTGCAGCCATTTTGCCCCAACTGCAGGGGTATGTATATATTTATATAGCGATACATGGGGATGCAGCGCTATACAATATTATTATACATAAAGCTGTACACACAGGGGCACTTCTAGAGTTTTTGGCACCCGAGTCAAACCTTGTAAAAAGGCGCTACCCATCTATGTTAGGTGGCATGCTCAGCTTACCGTGGTCACATAGGCGTGGCTTCTGGTTGTGGCTGTGGCTAAGTACTTGGTAAATTCAAACTTAACAAGGGGGTGGGGGCACAGGTAGGAGAATAGATAGTTAGATACAGACAGATAAATAGAATAAAATATTCTATTTGAGCGAAACAGATGGGGGGAGGGGTTCACTTGAATGGTGCCCCAACCACTCCCAGCACATGCAAATTTATTTCTTTTTTAAAGGGGCAGGTTTCTTTTCTGCCACCTTTCCCTTTACCCCAGAGGTGCCGCCCAAGACAAATGTCACACTCTGCCTCAATAGAGAAGTGGCCCTGTGTACAAAGGGGACGAAAATCTAAATAAATGCATAAATATGTATGTGCATAAAAAAGTATACAAGTGCTTGAACCATAGAACATGAGGAAAGAGTTCCCTGCCATATAGAGCTTACAATATAATTTGGTGGGTAACGGAAATAAATAGGGAAAGGTAAAACTGCCATTGTGAGAACTTGTGCAGTGTCCATATAAGACAATCATTGTCTGTGCTGGTGCTCTGAAAGGATGTGAGATTAGATGTTTGACATAGAAACAGGGGAATACAATTCCAGAGGATGAGAGCCACAAGAAAAAAGTTTAAGGCAGGAGGAAGAAGTGTGAGTGGGTGGTCTGTATAGGAGATTGTTATGTGATATGTGAAGGGTAGACAAGAGAAGAAATATAAGAAGGAGCAGCAGAGTGAAGGGATTTGAATGTTAAGAGAAGGATTTTGTAAACAATATGTTGCTTAATGGGGAGCCAGGTGGGTTGTCCGGCACAGGGGAGATTTAAGTTCCTGAGACAATGCTTGCAGCAGAGTTTAGTAAGGACTGAAGAAGAGAGTTATGCAAAAGAGGGAACATGATGGAACATTAACGAGACATTAAAAATGGCAACTTACCAATGTACAATTGCTTGAAATCCTTTTTAATTAATGTTATAGACTTTTATATTTAAGTCACATCTGTGTGATGAAACATTGAATTACATTGTATTTATGTGGGATGGTATTGTGTATCTGGCCCATTATACAATTGCTAGAAACAGTCCAAGAAAAATAGGGTGTAGGCTCTATACTCCGTTTCCAAATACACATCTCAATCCACCAGCAGAGTAGTCCACTTATTCTCCGTATAATGTAAATATCAAAAGAGTGCACTTAAGAAAACGTGCATGTTGCTCGAAACATGTTGTGTAGAATTATGTGAATTGTTTCATTAAATATCTGTTGTATTCAATTAGATCAACTGGACTTGAAGTTTAGTTCTTGAAGATGTTTCGCTGGTCATGTGACTGGCTTTCTCAATTCAGAATGACTTGTACAAGAATCTGTGGCAATTATGTACCCTGGAAAATCCCAATTAACGAAACGTCTTCAAGAACTAAACTTCAAGTCCAGTTGATCTAATTGAATATAACAGATATACCATAACCTGGATGAATGAGAACCTTCACAAGCATGTTTCATTAAATACATTTTGTCACAGCTGAGCTTTTGGTTTGTTGTCTCTTTGTTTTTCTGGACTCGCGGTTGTATTTTCAAAAAATTCTCGTAAATTCGAATTTAAGGACCATTCACTAACCCTAGAATGTATCATTCGCTAACCCACGAAAGTATTGTTCGTTTTCCATAACCCTCGAATGTATGGATCGTTTTTGCTAACCCTCGAAAGTATAGTTTTTTTTTCGGTAATCCTCGAAAGTATTGTTCGATTTCAGTAACCCTCGAAGTTATGGTTCTGTTTGTGCTAACCCTTGGAAGTATTGTTCGGAAACCCTTAAATTGGTCGTAACCCTTTGAATGTAGCTTGCGAAAAACCCAACAATTGCCTGCTCATGTTTAAGAAGGGTTTTAACAAGTTTTGGTGATAGTGACATGTTTCCCGGACCATTTCCCAGGTGCCACAGTCATTTACAGTAAGTTACCATTGTTTTGGTAACTGTAAATCATCCAGACGTTTAAAACTACCACTCCCCCATTGACTTTAATAGGTCCGAATTCGAACTTTCGAACTTTTACTGAAGTTCGAAAAGGGACCGAAGCTCGGTCATCTCTAGTTTAGAAGTTTGTTGTATTACATGGGACATTATTTCCATAGACACCTACCAGCTACATAGTCTCATTACGTAGATATTACGTAATGACCAAAATTAAAAGTTAGCAAACATGTGTTGGTCACTTGTGGGCCATGAGGCACAGGACACACTGTTTTTCTATCCATTGGATGGTATGTCTACATTGGAGATTTTCCCACTACACATGGACATTGTTTGGACCTTAGTACTTGCTACTGATCGTCTTGCATGTATTACAGGGTGCTTTGTTTGAGATGGGCTCGGTTGATGTCTTTGTTTCAGGGTAAGATCCAACTGAATTTATATTTTTCTTTATATTTTTTACTTTCTGTTGGGAACATCTTGGATTATCTTGGAAACAGATTTGGAACTTTACACCCATCTTACTTTCATGCCATTTATGCATAGACTGATTTTGATTCAGTGACTATTACTATCCCTTAGTAGGGATTTATCCCGTTCGCGTATGGCGGATTTTTCTGGATTTTCCGCCTTCCGAACTTCCGATTCGCAGATTTTTAGTATTTTCGAAATTACGAGTTTTCACATAATTTCGAAATTTTTCGAAAATACAAGGATTTCTCTTATTTCCATAAATACGTATTTTCTAAAATTTTCGAAAATACTAGTTTTCTCATATTTTTCTCATTTTAATGGGTCCGCTCGCGGATTTTCAAATTTTTTCGAAAATTTGCGGATCCTCGAGCGGACCGGATTTTGCAAAGTTCGGACATCTCTATCCCTTAGATGATGCTGAATTAGGACAGCAGTGTCTCATTTCTTTGAACAACTTTTCTAATTATTCTATGGTAGTATGTTAGAGTTGTATGCTTGGTTTCACTGTACAGTGCAGGTTAGGTTGTGTATTTATGCTTGTAATTGGAGTATCCACTACTTAGTGCGTTATTTGCAGTACTTATGGAGTGTGTTGTCTCCTTGTTTTCCATTTTTTCCCTACAATGTTTTCAGTTTGATTGCTTTGTGGGATTTGGGCCCTACATTTTACAGGTTTATCTGGTATTTTTATCTTACCCTTTGTGGGGTTTCTTATTCTTTCTAGCCTATTTGTCACCAGTGCCTTTAATACTCATTATTTTTAAGACTGCAATCATACATTTACCATCACTGCCATAAAAATACAATTGTGGTATTTAAATTACAATGGCAATCATAATTGTACAATCGCTGATACAATACCATAGCAACATTGTACTATCACTTAGTATTCTGTGGCCATAAGGCAATTTTTTTGGCGTAAATGGGAAGTTATAACATTGGAAAATCTAATTAAAATCTAAAATGATACCACAGGGCTTACATTGGAAGATATTCCCCAGTCACCATTAATTATGAAGATGTCTGCTAACTTTCAGTCTAAATGGTAAACTGCAAAAAGCAATAGATCCTTCTTCTTTGATTTTGATTTGACTTATTTTGATAAGAGAATAAAATATAGGGTTTGCTAAGGTTTTAGATCTGGCCAGATTTGCATTCATGGATCTCAGTCCAGAGATTATTCTGATGCTGAACTAGAGCCTTGCACGTCTAGACCTCCATGGTTTGTTAGACATCAGAGAAGGAAGCCTCGTTCACAGAAATCTGCTTTATCTCTCCTCCTTTTTAAGGTGTTGGAGGTTAAAAAAGAAAAAGCAAATAGATACTGTGGTCAATTTATCTCAAATGGACATATTAGACAAAAAGACATTTAGACATTAATTCAAAAGGTTTAAACTTCTGTCCCACCAAAGGATTAGAGCCTTCCACTTTAGTAAAGGATGTAAATTAATTTGCCTGGTGGATTATCTTAAAAAAATTATGTACAAATAAAAAAAAAATTAAAAAATAGTCGAGCAGAATGGATGTTTTAACTTCCTTGGCCAATAATAATATCGGGTTGGATAACTAGACACAATTACAGTCTTACACACCCAAACTGAATGACCGTCTAGGTTCCTGCCCCAAATCACTGTTTTTTTCATCTTTGCTGCTGTCCCCAGTGTTAAGATCTTTGTAAATATAACAGGAACTCACAAAATTCACTAACTGTGCCTCAGTATCTCACCAAGGAGGAGGCTCAGGTCATAAAGAAACAGAGGGGTAATAATTAAGTAACTATTAAACCAGCAGTATTGCTTGATGGGAAATACTACCATAGGGAAGCCTTTAGATTTTAGGACCTTGAATAATATTGTGGAGTAGAAAGTAATACACTTCTTTGAGTTAATGCTCTCAATTAAAAGTTTTTATATAGGGACGTCTTTAGAGAAGGAGTGATTAATAAATCAGACTTTGCATTTATTGAATAAACATCCAATATTACCTTGTCTGTATTGGCTACATAAACTTCATATATGCATCCCACTGATCCCCGAGGACAACCAATCATTTTGGTGGTAGGGAGCCACACAGAATTTATCTCTAGATTTGTTGATTTAGCAGTTTGTTTATTCTTAAAAATGAATAAATGGCTATGCTGGATGTCCTAAGTCCATTATATTGATACATAAGGCTATGGAGTTTCAATGGGAGGTGCATAGCTAAGTGACTAATATATTATATTCCACTGCAACCCAACAGCCCTCCCTCTCTGTTAATATTTTAAATAAGATCCCAGTGAAGTGAGTAAATGGTTAATCACATTTTCTAAATTGCAGAAGCGAACAGGTCTCCTTCCCATTCATTACACTTTCTGAGTGACAGTTATCATGCAGATAAGGAGCAGGAGTGGAAAGACTGGGATAATTCTTAATGAATCACTGGAATGCATCTGCTTCTCCTTATCTGCATTGTAACTCTCAGTCAGTGAGTGAAACTGACAGGAGGGAGCTAGAGGTAGGGACATGGTGTTTGGTTCTTCCTTCTTTTTGCATTTTAGAAATGGAAATCATGATTAACCCTTTTCTGGGCATTCTATTTAAAACGGTAATACAGAGAGGAGGAGGACTGTGTGTGTGTGTCTATGGGACAAATGCACACACTAAAAAAAAATGTTTAAACTGTGGTCCAAAAATGACATAAGGTAAATTGACAGGAATTGATTTCCTGGGTATATTTGCAATTAACTTTCATTATTTTATTTACATAATTTTGAATATATTTCCATTTTTGTGTGTGATATGGTAACAACATCCCCACATCCTTTGAGCAAACACAGGGAAAATAGGTGCTACACCCCTATCGACCACAGTATTAGATCCTGACTTGGTGAGTATAGAGTGTAATTATACACTTACTTATCAAAAGGGGTGGTCCGGGTGCATATCAGCCCCGAACCCTTCTCCACAGCGATAGACGTGTTCCTCACGTACCTCCAAGAGCCTGGTTCAAGCACATATACTAGAGCCCAAAACACGATATAGCAACATATAACTCACCGCGTCTTTCGGATGGTCCAGGTGCAAGCAGCCCTGGACCCGTCGCTAGTCCGTATCATATAACCGCAAAAGATAAATGGATGGTCCGCTGCACGAACTGGAACATACCATAGTCGGAGTACCGTAGCAATGTAACAATTTATTAAGATGAAAACAGCTTAACGCATTTCGGACCTGTCTGGTCCTTAGTCATAAGCACACATTTCAAAATACACCAAAAGCCCTTTAAATACACCCCCCAGTGACGAAAGACACACCTTCAATACGTAGGAGAACTCCCAAACGTGTTCACAGCGAGAGTGTGCAAATAGAAACACCATACATTATAAACATATATATGAGTACATAAGTATATAAATATATAAATATATAGTATAAAGTTACAAAATACCGAAGTCCATAAGTACACATATACCAATATGATCTTATAGTGTGCACACCCTAAGATATGATAAATACCATTCAAACAAATTGATAAATAATAAAGAAATAGTATAAGTATAAAAGCTAAAATTACTTAGATGAAAGACCCGTAAAACAATTTATGTCAAAAGCCGAGTTCATACCGTTAGGATATCTAGTATTAAGATGGAAAATCCACTTTGCCTCACAGTATAGTAGATTAGACCAAAGATCTTTATTTCTGGGATTCTGAATCACTTTTTGTATGCTCTGTACTACCATATATTTAATATTACTTCCATTGCATATTTTAAAGTGCCTAGCCACCGGGCTATTGTCATCCCCTCTCTTAATTGCTCTAATATGCTCACGTATACATGCTTTAAGCATCCTGGATGTACATCCTACATATTGTAATGAGCATTTAGCGCACGTGAGGAGATATATTGTGTGATCCGACACACAGTTGATATATTGATATATAGTATATTATTTCCCAGACACGCTACTTTTAAAGGAATTTCCTATTTTCATAAAGTTGCATGTAATACACCTAGTATGTCCCATCTGTAGGAACCCTTCATTTTGCACCAAATATTTTGTGGATCCCTTTTCTTATCTCTGTACATACATCCCCACATCCCCTGCACTTCCTGCTTTGAAACATGTGACAATCGCTCTTCCCCGTGACCCCCCTTGGCACCTTTTCTTGCAGGTCCCCCCTTGGCCCCTTCCCTTGCAGCCTCCATGGCCCCTCCTACTTATGTGCCACATGGCCCCTCCCCTTGCAGTCCCACTTGGCCCCTCCTACTTGTGGACCCTGTGGCCCCTCCACAACTTGCACCTCAGACTCATACACACCTCCCCTAGAGAAAATAGCAGTCAGAATCATCTGTTTCTGTTTTCACACAGTTTTCTGTAGGGAGAGGGGTATGGGCCTGATGTGCAATTAGGGGAGGGGCCATGGGACCTGTGAGTGGGAGGGGCCATGAGGAGGTTAGGGGCTGTAGAATCACTTAACTTTTCTCCTGGTATCTTCACACAGAAGAGGTACTTCCGTTTTTCCTCATGCACTGTGTAATCTGCATCTGTACTCGCCAGCGGCGAGGTGGAGAAGCAGCCTTTGGAATGTTATCTGTCATTCTCCCACCCCTTACCTTTCTGATCAGAGATTTCTTCATATCTTGGACTGTAGAGCATGTAGAGAGGTGGTTGATGGCTCATTTTTAACTTGTCTAGAGAGCAAAGTTCCCCTTTAAATTCTTCTTATGTATTATAAGACATAATATGTCCCTTACCACTACAATATAAGGTAATAAAGTCACCTAGGAGTTCCATGCTCTGTATTAAAGCACAATGCCTTGTGATGTGCTTATATTACATTGTAAGGGGTGCATTATCCCTTAAAAAAATGCATTATAATGTAATATTTATCTATGAAAGGACATAAATCTTTGAGACATTCATGTCTCATTTTGAAGTTATTAGAAATAATTTTGGTAAATGACTACTATATGTGCAGTTTGAGTGTCTTGAGGGCTTTGGATCCCAAGTATTATCTGGTCTTTTATTATCCCACTCTTTGTTGGGTTTTCTGATTTTTTTTCCCACTTCAGGTAATAGCATTAAACTCCAGTCAATATAGTTAACCTACATATGTACTTGTGGTATGTTACTGTCAGTGTAATCATATTGCTTTCCTTTTCAAACATCCCAGATTGCATGTACACTTTCTAGCCACATCTCATGACCTCAGTCACATGCTCTCTTGTAAAGGTTCCAAGCTCTTTTCTTCTGTACTGCACTGTAATATGATTAGCTAGAGACCTCTACTGCTTTTACAAGCTCCTTTAGTAGTTCAGGAGAACTGGGCAAGTGCAAGAAACACAATGTTCAGTGACTAAAACAGTGGGTATGTCTTTCAGACTGGAATTCTGGGAAATAAGTTGCATGGCTTGCATGTTAAAAAATTGAATTTCTCAATATCAACAGCAAAGTGAGGGAGTAAATAAGATTAGAAAAAACTTTTTTTTTTTTTTGCTTATTGCATTAGATGCTAAAGCTAGCTAGGTAATTTCATGTTGTAAGCTATAAAGCAAATTGTTTGCAGGGTAACAAAAAAATGACAAATGTGTAGGAAAGCTTCACTGCTTTTCATGAGGCTGTCTACAGAGAATAATGTTCAAGCAAGAGCAATATTCTCAGATAAGGGGTTGCATAGGACAAAACTGATGATACAGATATGCAATTACATAACAGAGCATAGTGCATATGGATATAGCTTTAAAAAAAAAAAAACACAGAAAAGTGGCATAAAACTAGATGGTGGGGTCTACAGAAAACACTAGAGGTGAAAGTGACAGCTTATCGGCTAGTTCATATTTAATGCCATATTGTCTGTTTATTTGAGCTTTGATTGATAACAGAATATTAAAGGCAAATCATTTTCACAGGAATGAAAACAGTTAAAATACAAATGTTGTGTTTGTATTTGCAGGCAGACATCTGTAGTTCTTTTGGATAAAAATGGTACCATTGTGGCCACTGACCCTACTATCCCTAACAATTCAAAAAGGTAACCACTAAGACAATAATATTAGTTAACTATGAAACAATGAATGATTTTATGACTGATGTTGAGCCTTGGCCCTCCAAATTTTTGAAAACTACCTTTCCCACAACCAAGCCATGCTGAGGTTTTTAAGTTTCTTGAAGGATAAGTACACTCTAAAAACAAACTAAATGTAATTGGAAGCAGCAGCTTTAACTAATCATTTCCCTTTTTTCAAGTCTCCTTAGCTCTGCCCTCAGTGATTTGATGGATCTCCTTCTTTTGCAGGTCAGGAAAAGTACTGTCCGTGGGCTCCGGGCGTGTGTGCACGTGTAACGTTACAGCACACGTGACTTAACGTTAGTGTGTGCACAGACGCGTAAGACCGTGATGTCAGCACGCCGCGCCAAGCTGTACTAGCGCGGCACGCTGACGTCACGCCGCATGAGCACACAGACAGTGCTTTTCCTGACCTGCAGAAGAAGGGAGATCCATCAAATCACAGAGGGCAGAGCTAAGGAGACTTGAATGAAAATCCAAGATGTCAGGAACTTTCCATCAGCACAGGTAGGCTTAGGAGGGACCTAGGGAAAAAAATGAAGGGTGGATGATTAATTAAAGCTGCTGCTTCCAATTACACCTAACTTGTTTTTAGAGTGTACTTACATGGAGTGCCAAGGTTTGACATTACTATTTTATGATATAGAATATTATAATGTATATTGTTTTACATTTATGATTGTGGATTTTTAATTTTTAGTTCTGCATATCGGATCATATCCCAATCCACTTCACCTAGAGCAGGTAATGTTCTAAATCCACTTATTTAAAACATTTACTTAGACATGAACCAATTTTAAGTAAATTAATGTGACACAAAATAAAATTATGGGGTAAAGTACATTGTATCTAAACATTTGTGTATAAGCCATTAATCTTAAAGGGCATGTCCACCTTAAATATTAACTTTTAATATATTGTAGATTCCCCCTGCTCACCCCTAACCGTCAATCAGAACTGTACTTACAGACATTTGCACCCGCAGTGCACTGATCCACAATTTGTTTTGTTGGTATGTCTTTTCTTTCTTCAAAGTCCCTTTCCAGTTTTGGCTTATGATTACAGAGGATGTTTACCCTCAAAGATAGTCAGATAGGAAGAGGGGGTAGTTCGTTTAATACAAGTGAGCATACCAAGTCTTGGATTAAGTAAGAGTAAGTGCTGTGCATGTGTATTTATTTATAGATTAAGGTATACATTTTTTTAATTTACGCACCCTTTAGGTCTATGGATAGTGCTCTTTTTCTGATAGGATTGGCATCTTACTGAACTAGGCTGTGCATTTTCACTTTCTACTGTTGCAGAAAGGAGAGTGCACTGCTAATAAGGCTGGGTGATGTCATCTGCTGTTCTGTATTATCCCTTTCAAACCCTGATTATTCTCAAAATCAAAAGAATAGTATGGCAGTGATCCAGCGTGCTAATTACTTCTAATTTTCTAATTATCTTCTTTAAAGTTTACCCTTTAGTCATCCCATTTACTGCCATCTTAATATGACCCCAATCTCCAAAAACTTTAAATACCATAATATTAATAAAATAGGCCCTCAGCACTTTATACCTCAGAAACTCAGATCTGTTTATGGACCCCCCTTTTAGAAACCATGATGAACAATATGATGTAAACCGATAATATTATTTCCAGAAAAAGAAGACTTCTTTCAAAATGTACTATCGCGAGTTACTGAAGAGTTTTCCAGGTAATATATACATTTATATTGTTTCTTCAAAGATTAATGTTTAGACATTTGTGTAAATGGGAGTTGTCTGTTATATCCTTTAGAGAACATGAGCAAATTTGAGGTTTGCCTCCCTACTTTCTGTTAAATTCTAAGATTCTGCCACGTGGGGTCATCATTTTCTCACATTTACTTTATAAAGGTTTGAAGAAATACAGAAGCAAAACTTCTGATAAAGGGCCCTACCGCGGTCACTCATTTAAACGTTTGTTAGTTAATGAACGTTCAGTCGTACAATACCATGTGGTAGTAAACTAACGCAATGTTATTGTATGGGGATCTAATTAACGTTAATTAACAATAACAATAGTAAATTAGCGGTCGCTAAACCAATCGATAAAGGCGCAGTAACGCTAAAAAGCAATACTGCGCCTTTAAAAATAGGGCCCATTGTGTCATTACAGCAAGAAGCTTTTGCCAACATCTTATATGCTTTGGGGCCACTTTATATTATGCATTAATTATAATGCATGCATGTTTGTATTAAATAAAATATATTTTAACCTGTAAGGGGTTAACGAGACACTACACCTCCAAAATGACCTTTTTTAATGTATAATTGATAATAATAATGGAGACAGCAGCAGCACTTGCTCCTGTCTCCCAAATTGCCCCCTAAGCAGAGATCTCAATACCAAACCGCGATCCTGCAGTGCTGCTGTGTCTCTTCTGCAAGTTCCACCGTGCTCCCTCCCTTCTCTTTAATCTTGTGCGCAATCGTGACTATCTTGGCAAATTCACAATTGCTCCAGTCGACATTAGAATTACACATTTAAATAAAAACATAGAAAAGATAATCAATACACATTCCTAGGCCTCATACAATATGATATTATCTGCACACTGGCATACTTTATAAACAAAGGGGTTTTAGTATACATTACTGTGATCACATGAATGAAAAGCCTTCCAACCACATCAAGGTAACCCCAGTCTGGAAGGTCCTAACTTCTAACCTTTTTTACTTCAATTACCATTAGCAAACTTTTGCATTTCTCATAGTTGTGCACTGGATCCATACAACAGGCTTTCTCACTTCCCCCCAGCCCTTTGGCTTTTTAAAATGAGGGAAGAGGCCATCCATCCAATGATCAGTTGGCATTTGTTTAACCCCTTGCTTGTGACGGCTGTTTGAGTAATGTAAAGGCAAATCACAGAGGTGATTTGCCTACAGATATACAGCCGCTGGTTAATCTCATTAAGGAGAACTTACTTAGAGCCTTACTCTGCCGATCTGGGTAAATCTCCCCGATACTGTGTATTTAGAAAATATTAAATAGAAAGAATATAATATTTCTAATTGTTATGATTCTTTTATTGATGTAGAGCTTTCCGAGTGACTGATTTGAAAAGAGAAGTTCTTGAAAGGCTGGCTGTATTGGAGCGAAGAATGGAGAGTAAGCTTGACCTTTTTTCTTAAATAATTAAATGATTACAACTAACAATAATGTGCTGGTGTTTTAATCTACCTTTAAAGAGAAGTCTTCCTTCAAATGAACAGCATGTAAAAGTATATGGTACCGAAGCACCCGCTGTTAGCAAAACTATGTGAAATTAGACTAAAGACTGGTACTATCTCCAAAGTTTTAGATTTTTCACTCAATGTATTGATATTTAGTAAGATGGATTAAATAAAAGTGACACAGCCTATTTTTCAGCCCAAACAATTGTGTTGCCCCAGCCCATTGACAAATGATCTCTCAGTAAATTATAGTTCAGTATTTAACAGTGTCTTCTACTGGAATCTACACCTCTGGAACTCAGAGGCTCTAGTCTGTCTGCTTGCAGACCCATGCGCTCCTAGCCTGTTCAGACTCAATACCCCAAAAACAAGCTACACCTGTCTTTTTAATTAGTGATCTACAGTACATGGAATTACTAGACCCAAACTCTTGACTGGATCACCAATGAAACCATTTAATACTAGAGCCACTGCAAAACACATAAAAGCATAAACCACACCATAGTTTATACCATTGTATAGATTGACATCCAATGTGGTTCTGATCTTACAACATGTGCCAAGAAAGTCTATTTATGATAGTGGGACAGAAAAGAAAACATTTGCATGCCCATTTCTCCAAGAATGCTGGGAGTGGGTTTGTTAATAGCTTATTAAATTTTTTAAGCAGTGCTATATTAATAGGATGAGTGTGAAGTACATTGTGCACAAAGTTTGGCTTGAGAAAGGCCTCCAAAATGTTTCCTTGCATGTTGCAATAAAGGATTGATTGAAAGGACCCAGGAGTGCGCTAACTGTCCTATTTACATGGATCTAATTTCTTTGTTGTTAGCACATGGGAAAATGTAATGTATGCAATTCATTAGAGCCATATTAAGACCAAATCTGTGTGTGGCTCCAAAATAACTCTTCTTTCCATCCATTTTCCATTCTCTTCTCTTACGACACTTCACAAAATATGTGTAAACTGTTAAAATATAGAAAAGGGTATGAATCCAAGAGCTTCTGTATGCATTGCATTAAATGCATGATGACACACATCATTAGCTTATCACGTGCTTAGTATCCAGGGCCGTTTTTAGCCATCTTGGTGCCCTAGGGTGATCAGATTGCCATTCCGTTGCAATTAAAATCGCACCAGTGTGGCCTAGCTCTCCAAGAGTATTGGACTCAACATTTTCCGTGTCAATACTTCTCAAAGTAGTGACATTAACCCTTCAGTGCCAGCACTTTTACAGAGTATTGGTATTAACACTATCAGTGTTATTGTATTACCTTTAACCCTTTAAGCTGCCAGAATTGACATGATATATATACAGTATGTACCTTCTTTCCATGTCTCCTACATTGAATTGTTGGAGAGTTGGATGGAAGGAAGAAAGAGGCCAAGATAGTGATCTCATGGCTGTTAGTCACAGGGGCAGAGAGTTGTTAGGGAGAACACTGGGCACCCTGGCTTAACATAGGGACCCTAGCACTTTGCCTATGTGCTAATAACGGCCCTGTTTGTATCAGTAATATTATGAAGCTCATCTCTATTGCACAACTTGTTAGTGGCGTTTTCATGATTTAGATTCTGCATATCTGATATAACTTCTTGTTTTCAGTTGAAGGTCTAAAAGCAATTGATATAGACAAGTGCAAAACTGAATTAAAGAATCTTCGAGATGAAATGGAAACAAAGTCAAGCAGGTTAGCTCAAGAAACCATTTATCCAAGCACAGGTCATTATTATTCAAATATTGTAAGCTCCTTCTAATCATATAACTGCTAAATTAAATTAATTACACAGTCAAATGCTGGTTATCAATGACATAAAGGTTAAGATGGCTTAAACAGGTTTGCTGAAGCAGAAACTGATATTAAAGCTAGGTACACACACTAGCGATAAAGCCCAATAGCGGGGCTTTATCGGCACTGAGTGTGGCTGCTTTCCCAAAGGAGTGTGCGGCTGCCGAGCTTTCTTTCTATGCTGAGATCTTGATCTTGGAAAAGTGACAGACAAGATCTTGCCGATCCTGTCTGTCATCTTTCAAAAATCTTTCCTGTGTGTACTCAGCTTTAGAGGGAATAAAACTGAATAATGGACAACAATGATAATAAATGAGCTCAGAGTGATTTTAATCTTCAAGTTTTAAAAAATATATATTGTATACAGGGGCGTAGCTAGGATCTGAAAAGATCCCGGTCAAACCACACCCCAATTCAGCCATACCCATTTGGTACTTCTAGATGGATAAACAGAACGATTCAGAGAGAAGCAGACAGGCAGATGTATTGAAAAAGAGAGATAGACAGAGACAGATTCACAGACAGATAGAGAGAGATATAAAGAGAGACAGACATACAGAGATAGAAAGATAGATATATTTACCACACAGACTGGTAAATATAACTGCCCACACAGACTAGTAAATATCTCAAACACCCTTGCAGCCACTGCAAATGATTCAATATAAAACCATCCCAATATACAGAGCACATTCACAAAGATTAAACAAGCTGTGTCTCATGCCTCGTTTTGTTGTGGCTGTTGGTTGATTTATGAAATGAGCCTGTGGGTACTAGGGGTCAGCTCCAATTATTAACCTCTTTGTTTTGGTAGGAGTCCAATTGGCCACAGTACACTTCAGATGCTCTCTAGTGCACAGCAAATCAAAACAAGAAATCTGAAGCCTTGCACCATAAAATCTTACAGCTAATCATATTATAGTGCGCAGACCCACCTCTGTAAAGCATCGAGATAAACAGAAAACAAAATGTAATTAGAAAGTATTTAGAGTAAAGTAATTAGAGAGTATTTGAACTTGTAACCTCATGAGTAGAGGTGAACCAAACTGGTGAGTTTAATTTTGACAGTGGTTCTGCAGAAAATCCAATTTGAACCCAATTGAATCATAATTTTTCGAATTTTCAATTTCTCCATTTTTGATTGGGTTTTCTGAATATTCGGGTTTTGAAAATTCTGTAGGATCCCCTGATTTTTGAAACCGCCCGTTCTGAATCATACCAGGATTCATCATTAATCATGGGCTGTGTGTTTCTAAAAGTAGAGCATTTGTCTGCTAAGTCACCAGAGCTAACACAAAGGAAACAGGTACATTTATAAACTAACAGGGTTATTCAATAAAAGTTCTTATTGTTTAAAATGGTGCTAATTTTGCCACAACCAATCAGATGTTAGCTTTTAAATGCTAAATAAAATCTGATTGGCTGGGGCAAATTTAGCATCATTTTAAACCATAAGACCTTTTATTGAATCTCCCTGTTAATCTATTGCTAAGAACAGTATAGAAGAAAAAAAGGGGGGGCAATAAAATCAACTATTTTTATCTTGTTCCTGGTAGGCTGTCTACAATACATTCTGGCTGGTAAATAAACTATAGAGTAACAAATAGCTTACAAAGACTTATTAGGGACTTCTATATTGGTGTGGAGCCATCTGTATATAAATATGTGCATAGAGAATGTGAATAGTGGGATCAGGGGATGTAGACAATAGGTGCACATGTTTGCAAGACCATTTAAAGGCTTAATGGGGTGTTCTGACAGCAACATGAAAGCCTTTTTAGTTATAGAACCTACTTATTATATAGACATAAATGCAACTTACTAGACAAGTACCTCACATTGCATTCTTATTCTGGGAAGAAAAGCTTTCACATTTTTAAAATTGGGTTTGATCATACTTTAACAACAAGTCGTAGCCTTTTTAAACACAGTGGTCTAGTTTCCCATAAGGTGATCTTCACTTTTTTCATCTTTAACAACATACAGGGTTATTCAATAAAAGTTCTTATCGTTTAAAATGGTGCTAATTTTGCCCCAACCAATCAGATGTTAGCTTTCAAATGTTAAATAAGATCTGATTGGTTGGGGCAAAATTAGCACCATTTTAAACGATAAGAACTTTTATTGAATCTCCCTGATAGCCTTTTTCATATATATTAAAATATTCGTGTTAAGAATACATTTTGGAAACTAGTTAATTTTTCTTCATGTTGTTACTTATAAATAGGTTTGAAAATCTTAGGAAATAAACCAATTTTATTTTTGCTTGAAAGTTGCATTGCATTTACCTTTTCTAGGATCGCTCCTCAGAATAAAATCTCTCTCTAGCTCTCTCTTTCTTTGTTATACATATATATATGTTTGGATTGGGAATACTTTCCTAGGTGCTGAGGCAGCCAAATCAGCATGCCCCGATGCCATGACTACCCGAGATAGAATTGTGGCTGCCGAGGTGGCCCTGTCCAGGGGATGATGGTGATGGCATCTGGAGCATGAATTATGGTGAGCATTAAAGTTTGTTGTGACAAAATCTTCTATTCTTTATGTTCACCTAACAGTACTGTAATTCATTTATTGGTTTAACAGTATGAAAGGGAAACTACTTCTGTGGTGACATGACTCCATTAAAGTCGGAGGTGCAAGTGAGAATTGTTTAAAAATTGGGATTCAACCTAATTGAAGATAAAAGTGTAAAGGTAGTAGGGAACCATGTAAGTTTAGGAGCTTGGACTTTTATAAAACAAAAATAGCACAACTTTAATTAATACTTCCATATTAATTATGATGCAATTAATCATTTTCTTTCCTATAGATTGAATTGTCCATGCAGATTTTACTATACGGAAGATGCTAAAAAACTTAATCCAAGAAGAGATGTTCCCACTTATCCAAAGGTAAGATTACATTTGTAGGGCTGGTTAAAATAGTTTGCTTATATCTCTTTTTATGAGTGTTATTGATGTATAAATAATAAACATAAGTTTCTAGGGCCCTTTCTGTATGTTCAGCTACTCGGTCTGGTTTTCATATATAATTGCTTTAAATATTGTTTTTATTTTTAACAAATAATTATCTCTAATTTACTGGATGCCTCCTATGTTAATATGAATCCAAAAGCAACATTTGTGATTGGATAAACCTAGAATTATTGGGTACTCTCCACTTTGTAGATGCACATAACATAGATCCAATGCATATTATGTATACACCCAGGATAAACTTGCTAGAATATTTGCAGACTGAGAGAAGAAATAAGTGTGGCATATTTTTCCGCATATTATTTCAGTAAAACTAAAAACATCACAATAACACATTTTTTAAGCTCGACTAAAATGAAAGGTTGTTTTTCTTGTCATGGTTTCCATGATTTAGTACTCTTTATTATTTCTTTCAGTTAAAAAGAATTTATTTTCACTTGGTAATAATTCTAAATTATCAAAGAAACAATTGCTTGACTAATTAATTTCTGTCTTTATTGAATTCTGCCTTTATTGTACTAATATATGCATAAAATATCCAAACCAATTTATTGGACCAGGTGTTTATAGCTTCAATAGATAGGTTTTCATCTTTCCCTTTGTATACACTTCAATTTCCGTTTTCTGTTTTCACAGTACACATTATCTACGGAGACAATAGAAGCACTTAAAAAACCTACATTTAATGTTTGGCACTGGGAACATAATGAGGTTAGTTGTTAGAAATTACAGTTGGAATTATGATGCTTTTCTCATGAAAAGTCTCTTTTATTTTACCAGTGTCTTAGAACTTGTGTAAAGCTTTATTTAAGTTAGAGATGTTTGGAGCAATCTTTAGACGAACAGCCTGTACAGTACTATAAAGAGGGGAAAACATTTGGCAGACCTCATTTGACACAGGAAAACAATGTCTGTTGCTCCCCAACATTGTTAAGAGATCTGGCAGGATGTATATTAATTAAAGGGACAATTCAGTGGAAATTATCAATATTTGTTAAATTCTGAGTTTGTCTAATGCCTTCACACATTCTCACAATTTGACAAAAACAGTTATTCTACATATTCTCTCCCATTTTGAAAAATCAGTTGATTTCATACCCCTTGCTGTTTCCTGCTGTTGACATTAGTGAGCTGACATTTCAGGTCCTTCTTCTTCCCAGGATGCACCACTTCCTTGGAATGTTCCTAACAAAAATTTTTTAGTGATTGGCTGTTGGATGGGTCAAAGATGCTCAGATCTGAATCAACCCAGGCGCTGGGTCAAGGGCAAGACCATAACGGTCTCTACTAGAGGTTCTGCAAGCAGGAAATCAGAATTTCAGTTGCAGTTATTTATACAAATACAAAATGCTGAATTAGCAGATTAAGGTCATTGGGATGAAAAAATACTGCTCTTTTGTATTTCCACTGAACTTCCCCTTTAATGATGTTGGCAGATGCTTCCACACACATTAGATTGTGGGTCGAAGTGTTTAATGTAGGTTTGTGTCAGCTAAAAATTGTCATTTATGTGTACAGGGCCTTTAGTTGGCCATATATTAGTCCAAAAACCTCCCAGCAGTTGTGGCATTTGTCATTGTAAGAACTCGAACCCACGTAAATGTTATTTTCCTATTTGATTCTCTGGAGTGATCTCTTATTTTCTCTTGCTTAAGCTCTATAAAAGATATGACCTATCCCCCCCAATATCCACATAATCTTCTCAAACTATCCCACAAAATTTTTTTTATAATCCATTCAACTTCTCCCCCCCCCAAAAAAACCCCACCACCGATAAATTGTAAATTACTACTAAAGTAATGTTATCCCCTGAAGAACTGAAGAACACCTCCTGACACATGGTCCCCTACCTAATTTAATGAATCCATAGCAGTTTATTGAGCTAACCCTAGCTCTATATCTACATATATACCTATAGCGCAGCACCACCGATTTTTACAACGGTCAACTCAGATCTCATACCCTCTAATATATAGAATATCATCAGGGTAGTGCCCAGGGACACACCTGCTCCTCCTCTTGGCACAGTATCATCATAGTGACCACTTAAATATAGAACAAACGGCCTCAATCTCTAGGCTTACCCCTCATTACTCTCAATCCTTCATTAGAATCCTACATAGATGAATAATTCCCCCTAGGATAAAACACCAGGTGACTTAAAAACACAACAACACACAAAATAGCATGGACTCCATACATGTAACACCTCTACCTTAAAACTGCTATACCAAAATTGTGAACCCACATTAATACACGGGGCTAAGTCTATCTAATACCCCTGTTACCAGATCTCGGCATCGCTCGTATGCATAGACTCCATCACGCACACCTAACCGCGAGGGCTTGTACACAGGAGCATGGTAACTATGTATTAGTCCGGTATTGTACGTTCTAATCTATGACATGATTTTATTTGACTATGCGGATGATAATATGTGCATGTGCAGCATTGAGTATGTGATGGCCCACTACTAGATGAGTTCTATGCCATATGTATGCTATGTGATGCCGAGATCTGGTAACAGGGGTATTAGATTAGACTTAGCCCCATGTATTAATGTGGGTTCACAATTTTGGTATAGCGGTTTTAAGGTAGAGGTGTTACATGTATGGAGTCCATGCTATTTAGTGTGTTGTTGCGTTTTTAAGTAACCAACAGGGTTATTCAATAAAAGTTCTTCCCGTTAAAAATGGTGCAAATTTTGCCCCAACCAATCAGATGTTAGCTTTCAAATGCTAAATAATATCTGATTGGTTGGGGCAAAATTAGTACCATTTTTAACAATAAGAACTTTTATTGAATCTCCCTGCTGGTATTTATTTATATTTTCTTTATCCTTCCCATTACCTCTCAGACATTTCCTCTTGAATGTTCTAATATAAACATATACTTGTCATTGCAAAATGTATCTGAGTTTATATTTCCCATCATATTTTACTATATTCCAGTTAAATTACAGCAATATCCTTTTAAATGTTATTCCTTTCAAACGCCTTTCTATATTTTCTGCATCCCACATTTGAAGTGTTTATTTTTTTGTGTGAATCACTTAAGTCACATGTAGCCCTACAGTATGTTTGCCGAAATGGAAGATGCCTACTCGGGTGCAAAGCATTTAAACACAGACAATTTAGATATTTCAAAAACTTCATTCCTAACGGATTACTAATTCTCTGTCATGGAATTCTGTCAAGGATCTTAAATACTTTATACTATTCATTTTTCCTTTGAGGGATAACTACTTGACTGCTAAAAAGAGAAAAAAAAGAAAAAAGCACAATAAACCACGGGCCTCATTCACCCAGACTCGCTGGGTAAATATATGCAGGCTCATTTACCCAGAGCCACTATCTCTCTGAGTAAAAGTCCTGTTTGCGATTTAATACCGCGTTTGCAAATGTGGGTAAATACATGTAGGGATTTAGCCACTGCAGGATTTTAACGCCAGCTATCTGCTGGCGTTAAAATCCTGCGCTAAAACGAGTGCAAACGCAAAAGCGTGACTTTAACTCCATATATTTGCCCAGCGAGTCTGGGTGAATGAGGCCCATGGAGTTAAAGTCACGCTAACCGGTTTGCTACCTGTTAGCGCGACTTTAGCTCCATTTTAGTGTTGGATGCACAGGTTCCGCAAAAATCACCCACGCATCCGACGCTCGCGATTTAATATCACGTTTGCACTCGTTTTCCCTACTGGGATTTACCCACATTTGCAAACGTGGTATTAAATCGCAAACAGGACTTTGACCCAGAGCGGCTCTGGGTAAATGAGCCTGCACATGTTTTACTTAGGGGTGTACTCACTTTTGTTACCAGTGGTTACAATAATTTCAGTGCTCAATGTCTAAAAGAAAATGTTTTTTTTCTTATCACTATAAAGATTAATGGATGTAGTGATTACTGTTTATTTAATCCTTGCAAGTTTAGTAGATTAATACACAATAGCAATTTGTAAAAAATAATTGCTGCTGCAGTGAGTTCAGAGTCCATCGTTGGGAAAAAGAAACCAAAACACTTATTTTAGTGGTAAAATATTGTGTATCTGTGTATGTTCACTCTTTTTAACTCTATTGATTTTCAATTTGTAAAATGTTTGTTTTAATTTATAAAATTCTGTATGGAAGAATTAACTTTAGAAATATTTAGAGCTATTTATAACAATGAACAACTGGAAACTCCCTAAGGAAATTAAAAGTTTTTATTAATAAACACACCTTTCCTGGTTCTCCCTGTAGACATATAAAGGAAAGTTCATCCCCTTATGAAAACCAATTAGTTCATCTGGTAGCAAGTTTGCATAATAAAGACAGAACCCAGAAGATTTAATTAAAAGAGAAGTCTGGGCAAAACAGGACAGCCAGACCATATCTTTAAGGAGAACTATAGTGCATATAACATTTTTTAAAAAACATTTAAAATGAAAAGTACCTAGGCCAAGGAAAGAGGAATGGTAACTCCTACCTCCCAAAATCATTACTGTAAGGTGCACTAGCATGAAAAACTACTTCTTCCAGGCTACCTTGGTGCTTCAGCACTATATTTAATACAGGAAGGCCCTTGACACTAACTTTGAAAATGAAAATTGTAAATGCTGGTGCTTCTCACCAAAATGAAATTGGGAGGTAGGTACAATCAACAAATCAAAATACACCCCCCCCCATCACAAATATACTTTTCTTGGCGTAAAACCTTGCAATAACTGTAGTGGTATTTATGAACTGGCAAAAATCTGATTTTGGTCAGTAAATCAATCCATATCTAAAGTTGCAAAAAGGCATTCCTGGGGGCTGGAATAATTTTCAAAAATCAAGCTTTGTTTAAAAATTCCCCATGGTTTGTTTTCTTATTAACATAATTGAAAATATTTGTCCTGTGGGGGTTTTTAAACATTTTTCATTTTTTCAAAACAAGTGTTAGACTCATTACACCATATGGCGAAAAATCAACCTATGATGGGGCATTTACGCATTTCTTGTGCACTCTTCCACGTTGCTGTGTGCTGAGATTGTGCAATGTTGAGCAAGCGGAGTGCATGCAATCACCAAAAAAAGTGAATCGCATGTGCTCCAATTATCAGAATGCATGTGCACTGCATGGCAGTGCACTAGTGTGGTCACATCAATTAGGCCACACTTGTATGCACTTGTAAAAGTGGATTGTGCTTGAAAGCGCACTAGTGTGGCCTAGCCCTTAAAGATAATTTTTTGGTGATGGTAATGACAGATTTTGCCTTAAAAAATTAATGCTATGAAAACTCGCCTTTTCATAAATATGGCAGAAAATTTTTAAAAAACTGTAGCAAAATCTGGTGTACAAAAAAGACAAAAATATATATAAATATGGCACTAATTGAAATTGCAGTTGTTTAATAAAAAAGAAATAAATATTATTAAAAAAAAAGAAATGTTATAAAAACTGTAGTAAAAAAACAATTAAAGGGTATGTCCATCGTAAAAAAAAAAAAAAAGCCCACCCCCCAACCGCCAGGTTTGTTTGTTAAAAAAAGCATCAGAACAGTACCTTACATCCCTTCATTCCCCCGACTCTCTGATCTCGGCCTTCTGCTTACCTCTCAGCTAATCACAGACATGGCTGCCGGCAATGCAGAACGCCAGGGGAAGGACTGTAAGTAGAGTTCTCCTACTCTTTACTTTTTGAAGGTAAGTTTTTTTTTTTAACACAACGCACTGGGGCCAGTGGTAGGTTAAATTTTAATTTTGGGGTGGACATGCCCTTTAAGATAAAAGAAAGAGAAAGTGGGGATAGATGAACAAAGCTTTAAAGCCCAACACTTTAAATATATCAAGAGTAAAAAGATGAGGGAAAAGACTATGGGACAATTAAATGATGGGGCTGGTTAGAGGATGCTGAGAAGCCAAATTTATTTAATTTATTAATAAGGAATAAAATGACATTATTTACTCAGAATGTAACCCTTTCTTCAGGATTAGCCAACAAGCATTCCATGCATTCTTTCCTGCTGTGCTTACTTTGGTTTTATATATTTTTGACTTAATGTTTGTCCCAGATTACAAGTGTATCATTCAAGCAACTATGATAACAAATTCCTTGATAAGCAGTGAATTGTTTTAATGAGAGGGATTATAAACATTTGTTTTAATGCATTTTTTTGGGAATCAATTATACATTTTTTTCCCTAGATGCTGAGCTGTCTAGAATTTATGTATCATGACCTTGGATTGGTTCAGGAATTTAACATGAACCCAATTACTTTAAAACGGTGGTTGGTAAGTATAATTTCAAGACCCAAAAAACAACTTTCCTTTCCTAAATCTATAATTCTGTAAGAGTCAGAAGCAAGTAATCCTACCTCTCATTCAGGTCATTTCCCTTCCTGACTTCTGACACTTAACAATATTTGTAACATTTATTTTTCAACTCAGCCAGGGAGACTAAATTGCTGCTAAACTTCTAAAGCAAATTACTTTTTTAGGGCATGTCCACCCACCAAGCTAAAATATAATCTTAAACTAAACACCCCCTAAAACCTAGACCTTGCTTGGTTAAAAAGTTTCTCAGTGGCTCCTAAATATACTTACCAGGATTCATACCCTCACCTCCCTTATGAGTGGCTGAGACATCACGTCTTGGCCAATCATTGATGTCGCTACTGGTCTGACCCCTTCGCTGCTGCTGTGCACGGAAAAGGCACCTACCGAGTTATAGGTTTAAGGGGGTGTTTAGCTTAAGGTTAAATCTCAGTTTGCAGGGTGGGCAAGTAGGAATACTTGCTCCTGACTTTTACAGTATTGTAGATATGGGGAAGGTAAGTTGTATTTTGGGCATAGTAACCCTTTAAGTGAATGTGTCCTTTATTCTTTTAAGGTGTGGTTTAAGCCAATCATGGCCAAGGTTTAAATTAACATCCACACATCTAGAACTTTCCTTTAATGGGTCTCAGAGATATATTTTCAATCTAGGCATCATATAATCTTTACCAACAATAAACAAGCCTTATTCATTTCAAAGGTTTAAATAATAATTACACCACGATTTTTGTTAAAGGGCTTGTCCACCCCCCAAAACCAACTTTTGGGGTAAGGTAGGTTACCCCAACCCACCCCCAACCGCCACAATAAAAACGCTGCAGGAGAGAAGGCTCCGTAAGTACAGATCAGGGGGATTTTTTAAGTAAAATTGCGGTGGTTGGGGGCGGGAAGGGGTTATTTACCTTACCTCTAAGGGATTTCATGCTTGGTGCAATGATGGATGGATCCGGATAGTGGGAGGGGGTACTGCGCATGCTCCAGACCGTGATGGGGACAAGGAATCAGCATGGAATAGATGCCTCACAGACAGCTTGGAGTTTTCAGTTTCCTGGACTTTGAAAAGGCATAGCTGGTGAACCATAAGGAGCAGAGGTGTAAGGTTAGGTTTATTTTAAACTACAAAGTTGGGACAGTAGTGGGTTAAATTATAGTTTTGGGGGTGGACATACCATTTAATGGCATTCTAATTATTTGCCCCTTATCTGTGCATGTGATTTTAATTTTAGATATTCAATGTAGTGATAAATATAGGGGTGGTCTTTACATTGATGTAAATGGTGCATGTTGATCACATCAGTATTTAATAAAGGGTAACTGTAGTCCAAAAATTACTTTAGGAATTGCTTTCCTGAGTATGGGTCTTAGGTGTGAGTGGGGGAGGGGTACCATGGGGAGCTGTTATGAGGATGGGAGGGGCTTTAGATTCAATTATCAGTTCTCCTTTAACTGCAGCCCTGTAGCCTACAGCAGGGAGAAAGGCGTCTTTAAAACTGCACAGATTGAGGTCTACAGAGGGGAGGGGAGGAACTTCCGGTTACCTGTACATACAGAGTAATCTGTGGCTGTGTTCGCTGCCTTCTGGAGTGACATCATGGCATGCTGCCACTTCCTAAGTTTCTGATATTTGATTTTCACATAGAGAGTTGGCTGACGGCTCATTTTAAAGGTTTAAATTTAATTTAAAATTAACTTAAAATGAATTTAAAAAAACTTGTGTGGAGACCACAGCTCCCCTTTAACAATAAATGAACATTTAATGGATTGCCTCTTTTAACTTTCCAAAAGGTAACATTTTAGGATCTACTTATCTTTAATTACAATACTGTAGTAGTCACAAATATTAAGTACATTATTGATCAACAGTGCATATTTTTTTATTCTTATTTGATGTTTAATGGTCTATAATAGGTTTAACATAAAGGTTAAAGCATTCATTTGTATCTCCTTAGTTGTGTGTCCAAGAGAATTATAGAACCAACCCTTTCCACAATTTTCGTCATTGCTTTTGTGTAACACAGATGATGTATGGAATGATCCACCTCTGCAGTCTACAGGTTTGGAATAAAACGCTGTTTTTTGTTTGAAGAACATTGTACAGTACACGCTGCACAGCTACTCTGTATTGGGAATGTCTAACAATCACTCTAAATAGGTTTTTACGTTTTTAATGTAATGTGTGTGTACGTGGCTATACTGTATACACACTGACAGACACACAGTCTAGCATTTACCTTACACACTCTATAACTCTGGTATGATATAAATAAAATGAAATATACATTTAAATATGTCCTGGTCTACTCCAACCCTGTAAAATAGCCTATAAAATAATTTTTTTTTTAAATCAAATTTGAAAGGCTGTGTACATATGGTCCAAATTTTTATCCAAATCCACCAATGAAACCAACATTTTAAATTGGCCACACAATTGGTCCTGCCAAAAAATTGGAAATGCCTCTCTAATTCACACCTGATAGTCTACTTATACATTTTAATGATCAGTAGTCTGTGACGGTGTATGCTTGTGGATATATAGTTGCAGTCTCCAGCCATCAATCATGTGCAGTAATATTATAATAGTTATGAGTCACATATTAATGGTGGCTTGTAGAGATCGCCGAACTTTCGAAAGTTCGTCAGTTTTCGAACTTTCGAACTATATGGAAAATTCGAAAGTTCGAAAATGGACCCATTAAAGTCAATGGGAGTCAAATAGTTCGAAAAGTTCTAATGAAATACAATTAAAATATCAATGGTAACTTAATGTAAATGGCAGTGGGACCTGGGATATGGTCTGGGGAACACGTTCAAATATCCAGGACAGTCGAAAAATCAATTTTAATCTCACTTGCGCTATTTTCGAGCTCGTTCACGCCTAGGTACCATGTACATTTTACTCGCGGATTCGATGCTCGCGTATAGGCTTTAATGGACACTTTACTCGTAGATTCGATATTCGCGCCTAGATACCATGGAAATTTTACTCGCGGATTCGATGCTCGCGTATAGGTTTTGATGGACACTTTACTCGTGGATTCGATGCTCGAGTTCGCGCCTAGATACCATGGACATTTTACTCGCGGATTCAATGCTCGCGTATAGGTTTTAATGGACCCTTTACTCGTGGATTCGATGCTCGAGTTCACGCCTAGATACCATGGACATTTTACTTGTGGATTTGATGCTTGGTTATAGGTTTTAATGGACCCTTTACTTGTGGATTCGATGCTCGAGTTCACGCCTAGATACCATGGACATTTTACTTGTGGATTTGATGCTTGGTTATAGGTTTTAATGGACCCTTTACTCGTGGATTCGATGCTCGCTTATAGGTATAATAGGCATTTTACTCGCACAATTGAACGGTCGAACATTAGATATTTATCGAAAGTCCGAAAATATCGAAAATCCGGGTCTGGGTCCACACTTCGAACAGTTCGGCTCGAACTCGGGTTCGAGTTCTAGTCCATCTCTAGTGGCTTAGTGTGATTCAAAGGGAAATTCCAGTAGCGCAGTGTAGGACTCTGGAAAGCCTGCTTCAATTTTTCATTGATAATGTTCCATTCTCTGCTATTCTAATTGTAAATTCTAATTGTCAACATCGTGCCCCTTCCTGCTACAGCATTGCCATAGGCAGGATAAAAGCAAAGACATCTCTTGTCTTGGACTTCACATATATCTGCTTGCTTATATTCAGGGATGGATTTATATCTTACAAGCCTAAAGACACAAAAGGTCTACCGCCCTTAAGGGGCATGTCCACCCCAAAGCTAAAATATAACCCCATACTGGCCCCACTGTGTAGTTCTCCTTATGGTTCTCCTGCAGTGCTTGTCCAAAGTCCAGGAAACTGAATGAGTAGTGGCTGTCTTCCTGTTCAAATATCTCTGTCTCCTGTCTTGCCTCCGGGAGGCAAGAGTTATTTTTTTGTAATAAAATTTTCTGATCGCTACTTACAGCCCTTCGCTCCCGTGGTATCTTCATTGATGGCAGGCGCGTCTGTGATTAACTTACCGGCAGCCAATCACAGACACAGCTGCCGGTCCGGCCTCCTGCTTGCAAGTTCTGGTAAGCAGGGAGCCAGCTCAATGCGCCAGAGGATCGAGTGGCTGTAAATAATGATTTAAAACTTTTTTTTACATTTTGACAAGGCGGTTGGGGGTGGGAAGGGGGCCCCTACCATATATCAGAAATAAGATTTTAGGGTGGACATTCCCTTTAACCCCTTAACCCACCCCTTAACATAGACCACACCCCAAACCACACCCATTTTGCTGGCAAAACAGGCATTCTAATTTGTCTAATCTTGTTCAGGAGAAGATGAACAAAATAGAGTTAGGCGTGCTGATGACCTCTGCAGTATGTCATGATCTGGACCATCCTGGTTATAACAACACGTAAGTTGTATAGCCTTTTGGCTATGATTTTTTAAAAATATTATATTATTTAGATTTGGGCAAAAACAATTTAGAAACAACATTTGTTGTTACTGAAAAAGATATTTATATAAGTGGTGTATTAAAAACTTATTGAAAAACAAATTATAGTGTATTGGACTTAAAAGATCCATAATAAATAATATGGGGGAAAGCAGAGAAAAAGCTGTTACAATCACAAAATGCATCTAGACAATATCTTTTTAAGCTCTGTCAGATTTTTGTGGTAACTGTATATTGTAGCACAGAGGCACTGTATAGACTATGTATGTATGTATGTATGTATGTATGTATGTATAATTTTATTTATAAAGCACCACTTGTATACGCAGCGCTGTACATTAAAGAATACAAAGTATACAAACAAAGGGATAAGTGCAAGCCATTATACAGATAGAGAAAAATTAAATTAAATTCAATTTCATACATAGTTAAGAAAGCATATATATATAAATGATGTATAAATTGATATACAGTAAGTGCAACAAGCCTTGACACATTAGGAATGAGATCCCTGCCTTGACACATTAGGAATGAGATTACAGAAACTCTACACACCACATATCCAGCGACTGACAAGATGGTCTTTATCCTTCCCTGTAAGGATGTGTGTTATACAGTGTCAATGATGTCAGGTGATATCAGCTGTCCAGGGCAGCACCACTGGGACTTTTTGTAGTTTGAGTTCACCTAAATGCAGCAATGTGTTAGATATGTTGTCTTATTTTCTGATCATCTCTTATGTATAACATAAATGTAAAGCAGCTGAAAACACAGAAGCCAGCATTTCTGTCCAGCATACAGATAAGAAATAAATAAAAATAAATAAGTTAGCTAATAAACATTTATCATTTATACCTCCTACTAAATACTTTTTATTACTTGTCAGATATCAGATCAATGCACATACAGAACTTGCAATCCGATACAATGACATGTCACCTTTGGAAAATCATCATTGTGCTGTAGCCTTCCAGATCCTTGCCCAGCCTGAAAACAACATTTTTTCAAATATCACCCCTGAACTCTTTAAACAGATCAGGCAGGTGGGTAACATTTATTAGTTGAATAATAGTAAAGATTGGCATACAGAGGAAGGTTATAGAGTTTCCAGATCAGTGAAAAATCAGAGGATGCCTATTAAAAATACATGCAGCAAGACTGAGTCAGCAGTAATGCAGTTTAAATGCAAAAGTTTGTAATCATTGCAGCCTTGCTAGCTACATTTATTAAGTCTAATATCAGCAGGTGATCTGGAAATCCTATCTGAGTATGAGTTTACATTATTTTATCCCTAAGGTGTTCATAGGTAGAGGAAAGGACAGAGAATGGTGGCAGATCTCTAACTAACTTCAGAAATAATTGGTTTTGGGGGTGGGGCTTCTTACACATCACATCATGTGACTGTCACAGAATCAGACAGTCAGGACAGTCAAAGATGTATAACAATACAAGTTTATAACTTAAGATTCAGAGAAGCTAGAGACATCATTCTAGGCTTGTTTGAAAGGTATGTGGGTATAGAGGGTACTTGTTATGACTGACAGGCTTCAAGCAGAGTTGGTCAATATTTTGCTATGAAGATGATTTTGTGGTAGTTTCCACTGGAAAACTACTATCTATAGACAGGAACACTTAAAAGCTCCAACATCAGTCTGACCAATTCTTATTTTCACCACTCAAAATAATTTCTAGACAAATGAGGAAAGTGGATACAAAGTGATGTACTATGCTTAAAAGTGAACAATGGTCTCCATATATGTGCCCTCTAAAAATGGACCTGAATTAGCATATGGTAATATAAAATGATTTTAATTCATAATTTAAATAATTTTTTTTTTTCTCAAACAGTCAATCATTCGCCTAATTTTAGCAACTGATATGGCAAAGCATGGGGAGATTTTAGAGGCCTTCAAGCAAGTCCTACCTAATTTTGATTTCTGTAATGAAGAACATGTAAAAACTGTAAGTGCCTCCCCTCCAAATTGTAACATAAGTTTGTTTAGTTTAACTTCCAAATGCAAGCAGGCTGGTTTATTATTTACTATTTAATTACTATTTAATAACTATTTAATTCAATAAATAAACACATGCAGATAAACAAAGTTTAGTATGTATTTGCATATATTATCTTTAGCTGCAGATGGTTCTGATAAAATGCTGTGATATCTCCAATGAAGTACGTCCCACTAAAGTTGCAGAGCCCTGGGTTGACTGTTTACTTGAGGAATATTTTATGCAGGTACAGTATAAAAACTTAGAGCTGTTGATTGGTTACTTTTTTCTCCAGACATAAACCAATAAAAGAAAATTACTAAGACCCAGAATTAAGTTGAGCTTCTGATGGGGATTTAACAACTAGAGTCATAAAGACAAACATTTCTAATGACAAATATACTGAGGCCTGGTACAAAAAAAAACAATTATTTTGCCTGACTGATCATACCTCTTATTTCTTTTGTTGGATCACAAGGAGATCAGATTTGATTTCAGAAATTACCGATTATTTCTAACTGATAATTTGGCTAAATCACAAGATTCCTATGATTAGACATATCAGTAAATACTGATTATATAGGTTTGGACAGTATTTTTCTTCTGCCAGATGACAAACTACTAATCATATATCTGTCATAAGCTATTAATTTTAAAAGTGGATCTAAATCTGCTTGTATATACCAAGCCCAAGTCTCTTTTTACCACAATAGAGAACATTGTACCATAGGAATAAAAATGTATCCAAGTGGTACCATATATATAAGTAAAGTACAGTAAAACTATTCAGAAACTGACAAATATTTATAAAAATACTGTTCTTGTGTAGGCTTTGCATATATTTGTTTGGCATCCAGCTCTATATTGGTTACTCTTTTTTCCACGGTGACTAAGATTTACTTTTGAGTAAAGCTTCTGGTGTGGATTTAACACAGGGGTGCTCCAATTCCCAAGATCTGTGCAAAAAACAAAGCAGTTTGGTCTGTGCCATTCCCTATTTCACTGGTCCCATACTTTTGTTAATAAATGAACAAACATTCAGTTATAAAGCATGATTGACCATCAGTGTACACTAGTGGAACTTTCAACATAAATAAACATATTTTAGACAGATATCTAAAGTGGCCATACACGGCAGAACCAATCAAAGTTCCCCACTTTGTTTTACAGATCTTTTCCTTAAAAACTTATGTTTAAATATCTGGTTACAAACGCATGTAATAAACTGGTAAAAATAGCATTTGGGGTTGTGGGCTGACAATTCACCAGTTTTTTTCTAAGGGTGGAATCCCCTTTAAGAACAGAGAACACAGAAGGGAGAGGGTTAGCTCTATTGAATAAAATATTTAGTACTTAGGGCCATACATTCCCAACCATTCGGCTGTACAATACTACTGCTATGGTAATGTATAGGAAGTTTTACATTTTTACATTTACATATTTACAATCGCAATCATAAATGTACAACCGTTGTCGTAATTATATACTTGCAATCATAAAAATATCACAAAATAGCGGCCCTTAGCATTCGGTCAAGTTTGTTTTTAGAATTATTATTCTTTGACTGTATTGTATTTTTAAAAATCTATCCTAAACATGTTCTCTATTCACCATAACCAGCAAATAAACATTTCTATTTTCTTGTGTGTAGAGCGATCGTGAAAAATCAGAGGGTCTTCCTGTCACACCGTTCATGGATCGTGATAAAGTGACCAAACCAAAGGCACAGATTGGCTTCATTAAGTTTGTCCTATTACCAATGTTTGAATCTGTCATGAAGGTATAAAATGTTAACACTTTTGTGTATATGCATGCAGGTTCACTACTTATTCTTAACATGTATTGTAAATCAGAAAATGTTATATGATCAATTCAAATCAATCACATATTTTTCATTTAGACAAACAGTAGCTCATTGGACAGCTTATTTCTTTCTCTTGGTAAACCCCACTGAGCATGCCTGAGCCAGTTACAGAGGACTAGAAAAAGAATATGCCATGGCAGCACGGCTAGGTGTATTAATTAGGAAAGTAGTGCATTATTTTCATCAGATATTTCTGGACTACAATGTGCTTTAGACTAAACATCATTAGATTTTATAATTTGTACTTTCTTCTAAGTAAAATATAGATACATGCCAGAATGCTGACATGGTGCACACTAAAGTATATTTTGTAAGCTTAAGCATTACTACTATATAGAAAATAAATTGCCACTTGGTCAGTTAATCATATACTTATATATAGAAATATAACCTAGGATACACTATTGTATAAAATAATGCAATGAGATTTGCTCTGGAGGAATAGATTAGTTTTGTGGTTAGCTATAATAGCAAGTTAAGAGTACAAATGCTGTTAACTATGTTTCCAACTCTATGTGACATTTTTAAATCAAACATAGAAAGGATAATCAATGCACATTCCTAGGCCCCATACAATATCATATTATCTGCAGACTGGCATACATTATAAACAAAGGGGTTTTAGTATACATTACTGTGATCACATGAATGAAAAGTCTTCCAACCACGTCAAGGTAACCCCAGTCTGGAAGGTCCTAACTTCTAACCTTTTTTACTTCAATTACCATTAGCAAACTTTTGCATTTCTCATACTTGCACACTGGATCAATATAACAGGCTCTCACTTCCCCCCAGCCCTTTGGCTTTTTAAAATGAGGGAAGAGGCCATCCATCCAATACTTTATATTAAAGGCATAGGACCTCCCATTAAAGGGGTGTGTTGGGAGTGCTATTACCACATAGAAGCTTGACCATGCTTCATAATAAATATATACAATACAAGGATTGTGGAAGCACTCCAATTAGGCTAATTTACAGCTACATTTTGTGGAGGTGCTACTGATCTGGTCAAACATTTATACAAACATATTATCTGCAAACTTGCATAAATTATAAACAAAGGGGTTTTAGTATACATTACTGTGATCACATGAATGAAAAGAAAGCTTTTCATTCATGTGATCACAGTAATGCATACTAAAACCCCTTTGTTTATAATGTATACCAGGGTACAAATGAAAGAAGGCTTTCATTCATGTGGTTAGTGTGGCTTCAAAGCAGAGCTTAAGCATATAAAACTGTTTTTATAATGTATTCTGCTTAGAGGAAAAGTGCTTTTATAGAAATAAATGTTTAGTAGATGTGAGTCCTGGTTTTGATTTAAGAAATCCACAGATCTTGTGGAATTGTTTGAATTTTGAAAGTCAGAACTTATGTGAAATTATGGTTGAATTTGAGGATGAAATTTGGAAATCTCAGGCGAAAATTCCCAAACGGTGAAAATCACAGTTAAAAAGTTGAAAATAGAAGTAAAAAAAAATTTCTGCTGGGTTTCAATTGCATTTTTGGAATTTCAATACATTCCACAGAACCGCTGGCAGAACGAAACTAGCCAGTTCGGGGTTCATCGTTAATGCCGCAACTGTTTACACTTTACACACTATCTTAAGAGGCTATATTTAAACACCTATTTGGGCAATATTGTTTTCCTTTAACCAGCACAAAGATAAAGCTACTGAAAATGTCCCTTTATCAACAATCTATGTTTTAATCAAGCATTGGCCTTGCTGGGTTTCCTTTATAACACACAGACATATTTTATGATGAACCATAAATCATTTCCAACATTCTTTTCTTCTGAAAATTAAAATCGGCAGTTGAAAAATATAGAACAAAGTACTGTAGAACCAATGTTATTTTTAAGGTTCCATACAAATGGTGGAATACCAGAGGAGTCTGCATCCATGGTTGGATAGTTTGTACTGAACTGTATATATTTTTGTTCTATTCAAAGGGGAATTCTGGTCTGCATAAAAGTACCCCCTCTCATACATTTTAAATAAGCCTAGGATGATATATTTATCAATCCAAGGTTATAGACTCTCTCTCTGTCTCTCTACCCTCTATTTACCCTACTATACTTTTCTTAGAGAGAGAAAACATTTTTTTAGGCTTGTGGCTAGCATTAAAAATGATAAAGAAGTTCAGGGGCAAGGTTAATGATGCAGCTGATTATGTGATGTCCCAGCAATAGGATACAAACGGACATGCTCAAGCCAGGGACTTTCTGGTGCTGATGTCAAAGCTCACTGTATGTACAGAAAGCAAGACCCTTTATACTTTTGTAAGTAACATGCAAAGTTCCCCTGTAATTTTCGATTTCCATATAAGGTAGGCATTTCTTATAGCCAAGAATTTATTTTGGGTGTTAAAAGTGAATTAAAAAAACATATAGTTGTATCCTACATACTTTAATTTTAAACTTAGTTGAATTTGACCTTCCTCCCATTTACTGTATTTTACTTTCCTATAGTATTGTGAGAAGCTGTCCTACAGCTATTAGATGTTCTATGTAAATATCTATAAAACACACATTACAAAGCTTTATTGTGCCAGGAAGAACAAAAATATTCTTAATCAACAATATTAATTAAAAGTGAATTATGTTCGAAATCAGATCCAAATCCCAGAAAATCTCAGTTGTTTTTTCAGCATCACAATGTTCCCTACTAAGTTTTCAATATTTTCTTACTGATTTTCACCTGCCCACTAAACTCTTTCCCTAACCACAGCACTAAACACACAATAAAGACAGTTTTAGAAGTTGTAAATGGCAAAGGGGAAACAATTGGCAGCTGTCAGAATAACTTAAAAAATGCTTTTCTCCCCAGTTATGTGCCACATGGAAATTCTAACTTTCCTGGTTACATATTACTGTTATTTTAACCCCTGTTATTAAAAAACTGTTCATATTAGAAAGTATTTTTTTATTAATTGCTGGACCTGCATCAATATTGTCATAACCTTAGTGAGGTCTCTGGTCGTGGAACTAATATAAAATTAGAATTAAATAGAAAGCAGTGATATATAAAAAATGATTCATTATTTTAGTACCTTTAACATTTTCAATTCATGTTTCAGCTTTTCCCCCAGATAGAAGAGATTATGGTTTCGCCTTTACGAGAAGCCAGGGATCATTACGAAGAACTCGTGGAAATTGAAAAAGAGATGACTAAAGTATGTACAATACAAGATGTGGTGATGATTATTTCTGCTGTGAGGTAAAACACTGGTGCAATAATCCTCCCTGATCTCCAAAGAATGCTGTCATTGCCATTACATTTAGGTAAATCTGTTAAATGTGTCAGAGACACTAGATGGAGCCATTTTCCTACTTCTCAAACTGTACTTCAAAGAAAAGAATATTTTAAAAAAGAGGCTCAATTGTGTTTTAAAGGCTATGCTGTTAAAATCATTTCTTTATAAATGATATACATTGTTAATCATATATATATAAGTTTTATATGTATTCTGTCTGAAAGATAGGAACCACCGTTGGTACTGTACAGAACTGTAATTGTATTTTTGCACAATGGGCAGATTCCTAATATGGGGCCCAATGGAGAGGGCCACCGCCTTTTCTGAGGCTGCTACTTAGTCAAAATATACTGTCATTGGTCAAACTAAAGAGGGGGGGCATACTAATGATGTACACACACACACATTTGCATCAGGAAATTAAAAATACATTCAGGGTTATTCAAAAAAATTTCTTATCATTAAAAATGGTGCTAATTTTGCCCCAACCAATTAGATATTATTTAACATTTGAAAGCTAACATCTGATTGGTCGGGGCAAAATTAGCACCATTTTTAACGAAAAGAACTTACATTGAATCTCCCCGATTGTTTTAAAGGGGAAAATCTGTTGTATTCAGTTAGATCAAACTGAAAACCCATTCCCAAGCATGTTTTAAAGGGGAACTAAAGTCTTCCAACAACCCTAGTCCAAATTACTGTACTCAGAGGTAGGGAATAAAACATTAGGCTGAAAGTCATTAGTTCCTCTTTAATCTGCAGACTATTCTTCTAAAAATGAATACGTATTAGGGTGGAGATCTCCTTTAACACTTGTACCCTTGGCAGGTATAATATGTTAACATTGATGAAGCAGTAAATGATGTCAATGAGCAGAGAATATGAAGCAGCTGTGGTTATTTATTAAATGCATCCCAGATGATGAAAAGCATTCAGCCCTAAATATCTTGTGCAAAACACTGGAGTTAAGAGATTTGCACTATCATCCATATGTAGTACTACTCTAACTAAATGGGAACATTAGCTCTAAAAGTTATATGTCTTTACAAAAGATAGCTATCCCCCTGGTTTGACATATCTGGCTATCATCTTTCCTTTCCACATTACATTAAGCATATCTTAAGGTGGACCTCAAACTATCACACCTTCAATCCCCTACCTATCAAACTGATGGTTCCATTAAGATGCTAAAATGTACAGTTGAATAATACTACAGTAATGCCCTGAAATTTAAATTGTGAGTGTCAATATAGCCTGACAGAAAGAAAGAACCTCCACTCTAAAGCATGGTGACAGCCTCATACCTGGCTAAAACTTGTTTTTCAGTAACATAGGAAGTACTCTCTTGCCCATTTTTTGCTTTCTGTGTCATTTTAATATATTCTTTAATGCTTTCTGGTATTAATGTAGGATTCACATAATCAAATTTCCTGTAGGAATGAAAATGCACATTACTGAAATAAATACAACATTTGCGTTGCAAAAAAACATAATAAAATATACAGTGTTTTAGTATTATTAGCAAGGAGTAGAAAGTGAGATAAAAGATAAAAGATAGTATTAGTTGGCTGCCCCGCACACTATCCACATCCACTTGTAAGTCTTGATGCTGGGTGCTACTGATCCACCATTGCCACAGGTGTTATATCCAAATGTCCAAAATATCAGTGCACACCAGACTTAATCATAGGCATGTTTTATTAACATTTGACGTTTCAGTGTCAAAATGGCACCTTCTTCAGACATAACCACAAAGTGCAAACAGTGGAAACAAACACAGCCATCTAGTGGCAAAAAGTGAATACTATGTATAACATTTTTTCTTAGACACCAAACAGTAATCATATATATGCAACATTGTTAAAAATACTAATCATAAAAGGTGTATCTAAAATGCAACATTTAGTGCTAATCAATAAAGTGCATCAGGTAAAGTGCATAGTACGAAATCAAGATCAAGGACTATCTCTAGGAAACTGGTCCATATAGACATGCGATCACAGGGCCACATCATCAACGATGCCTGACCGAGCGCACACACACTAAGCGGTAGTTGGCTGAAACGCTGTTCATCCTACAGTTGTGCTATATATATATATGTATAATGTGTAGTGTATAAAATGGAATTATAGTAGTTTCTAGACTGATTTTGGGGGTAGCCTATGGTTTGTTTATAAAAACATGTATTTGATAGATCTGTAACAACGGAGCTTAAAGTGGTAGTTGCAAATTTTCTTTGAAATGTTCTTACAGTAATGTTACCTTGTTGTTGGATCGGTCAAATATGCTCAGGTTTCTACTAAGCAATTGAATCAAACCTGCAAATGGGAAGTTAATTCTTTGAAAGCAAAGAAAAAGGGGCATATTTATAAAGGTTTGTTAACTTTTCCGGGCGTTTTCGCTGACATTAACGCATAAATCGCGTTTAACGCGATTTATAAATGTCCGAAAACGGCCGCGAAAAGTTAACGAAGCGTTAACCCTTCGCGGCGATACTTACCTGTTACCGCAGCTTCTATTTATAAAGCGGCGGTACTGGTTTAGCTCTGCTAGTATCGGCTGTTTTACTTCGCCACCTTGAAGGTGGCGAAGTCAGCCGATACTAGCCTCCCGCGGCGGGGATGGGCAGGCAACCCGCGGCGGGTGCGACCACCCGCTGCCGCTTCCCAGCAGCCCCTCCCAACCTGTTCCCCGCTCGCGGCAATCTCGGAGCGGGAGGCTAGGAGGGGCTGCCGGGAAGGGGCCGCAGCAGGTGGTCGCGACCACCCGCCGCGCACCCCCTCCCCAGCCAACCCCTCCAAGCCCCCCGCCGCTCCCGGGAGGGGAGGGAGGGAGCTGCTGAGGGGTGGAGGCTCCCTCCAGTGGGGCCCTGAGAAGGGCCTTTGGGGCTTAAGGGGGCCCCCCAGCTCGAACCAGGACCCCCCCTCCCCGCCCTTGTAAGGGCCCTTACGGCACTTATAAGTGCCCTTGCGGCTCTAACAAGAGCCCTTGGGGCTTAAGGAGTCCCGCGCTCGAACCGGGACCCCCTTCCCCGGCCCTTGTAAGGGCCCTTGCGGCACTGACAAGTGCCTTTGACGGGGGTCCCGCAGCTCGAACCGGGACCCCCAGTGTGGGCTCTTAAAAGAGCCCTTGGCGACGTCTTCGGGCTGGCGACACCAACCCCACTCAGGTCGCCGATGCAGGCAAACTCACTGCGGCCGCCAGTGAGCCCGCTGGCACCGCCGGCCTCAGCGGAGCCGATGTTGCCAGCCGCTTCTTTCTTCTAGCCATCTACTGCGATGGCATCTGAGTTCTGCGGCGGAAAGCTCCTCTTTATATAGGTTTGCAGAAATCCATAATCCGTTTCTGATTGTCCAGTTTTTTAATGCTTGGTTTACATGCTTTACATTAACCAATCAGATTTCAGAACTTTCCAGAAATCTGATTGGTTAATGTAAAGCATGTAAACCAAGCATTAAAAAATTGACCAATCAGAAACGGATTATGGATTTCTGCAAACCTATATAAAGAGGAGCTTTCCGCCGCGGAACTCAGATGCCATCGCAGTAGATGGCTGAAGAAAGAAGCGACTGGCAACATCGGCTCCGCTGAGGCCGGCGGTGCCAGCGGGCTCACTGGCGGCCGCAGGAACTACATTTCAAGTCCAGTTGATCTAATTGAATACAACAGATATAGATATGTTATGTTAATATAAGTCCCTTTGCTGTTATTTACACCATCTGACATTTTGTCCCCTATCTGATGTGTTACATACAGTTTTGCATTATTTTTATAGCTAACGTAAACTGTGTTGATTATGGTATTTTTGCTTTAGCCTCCAGAATCGCCATACCTTATATGAAGATTGAATCATTCTGGACAAAGAATAGGCAGGCCACCTGACTTTACTGCATATCATATTATGTTGTGTGTTTTAAAGGCTAACTGTGGTCTCAAATTTTTCCAAACTAGTAATAATTGTATAAAAAGCCTTCCAGCACACCTTCAAAATAAAACCTAAATCACATCTCTAGATAAAATTGAGATAAAAGTGAGTTATTGCTGCAAAGTTTCAGCAATGTAACTTCCTGGTTGAACTCTTCCTGTTTTTAGCCATGTGACCAGCTTGTAGTCATGTGACCAGCCTGTCTGCATTAATAGGCTCCCCTCCTCAACTGTCATTTTTTTCCTCAGGTACTTCCTGATTTCCCCAGCAATAAGTCTTAACTGAGCATGCTTCCCCCCCTGGGTAAAAGGGCCGGCAGAGGTCAGGTGATGTCACTCAACCTACTGGAAGCAGGAAGTTTGAACATTCACCCCAATGTAATTTCTCACAGGCTCCAGCCAGAGATGTGATTGTTGGCTCAGTGTAAAGGAAATACAGCAGTCTTTCATTTAACCCTAACTTTTTTTGAGACCACAGTTGCCCTAAGAAGTTACCAAGTAGTAGTAATTAAAGAAAAGTTTCTGAGATAAATTTTAGGTCTTCTAGACTCCTGAGTGTGCAAAGGTTGTGACATATATGTTATTCTTGTTATTGCAGGCAGAAAAACAATACCGTCAAAATTAAATGATTACAGAAAGGGCGATGCACTGAGAACCGTTATCAATGTCATGTAATATAGCAATAGTGATTGCATTGCAACCCCAAATTAGCTTTTCGTGTTTCACTCTCGCGTTTGCGCTGGCGATTTTCGCTAAAATGGAAACGCAAAAATTCCTGTGATTTCCGATGCGCGTGTGATTGCGCATCCGTTCACGTTTTGGTAACGCATGCATTCACCATTTTTTGGTGCGTTAATGTATGTGTTTCCATAATGCAAAACGCGCGCGCAAACGCAAAACGCACAAGAATTGCGCACACAATTGCGTGCAATAATGCTCGCGATTTGGTGCACGATTCCTGTGCGTTGCAGTGTGGCCTCAGACGAATTTAGCATTAAAAAGTCCCACAAAAGATACACTATTTCTATATTACATTGCTTTTGACAGCTTTGCAGGTAAGATTTATAAACTTGTGCAGCTGTGGCCACAAACTATGTCATGCTAACTGTTATTACATTGGTTAGTGTAAGTTTGAGACTGTTTTTGTGCCCACCAATTCTCTGTGCATTGCCCTGCTATTGTATCATGCTATGTTATCAGCATGAATGTTGAGAGAAATCTTTTGCTTATTTATAATACAACTGAACTAAAAACTGGATTAATAAGAAATTGTCTTCTGCTCTTCCTACTTTACAGCATTTTTGCTTTATTTCAATATCCTTTCCAAAATGACTATTGATGGAATAAATGCACCTTTATAAAAATTTGGGGAATAGCCCTCTTTCCAATGAATTATTTTACAAAACACAAAACATTATACCATACATTATACCATATTTTATTTGTATTGCAGTTTTTATACATTAATTAACAAATTAACTCTGTGCTTCAACTTTTTTTATTGTTCTATGTATAAACATTTCCTAAAAAATCTATAGATTTAGTAATTAAATAAAAGTAATGTTTTAAAAACCGCTAGAGTCTTGAGATGCTATGACATCCCTTAAAAGGCAAGTCCAATTCTCAAATGGGAAATTGTATATAGGTAAAATCACACCCAAAGACCTAAACTTCAATAGTTAGAAAGATTAAAGATACAGTATAAGACTTACCTGAAATGCTGCACAGTGTCCCATTACTCCTTGTTCTGTGAGGCTCTTACCTGTTTCTCGTTCCAGTGGTGAGTCCGTTCTCCGACCTCGGGAAACTCCGGCTGGGTCAGTCGCAGCTGACATCATCACTTCGCGTCTTCGGTCTTTGTGCTTGAGCACTTCTTGTTTTGGGGTTTGGGGATAGATTTACATAAAAAAAAATTTAATTTAAGGTGTGGAATCCCCTTTTACATGTACATGATATTCATCATAATCTGCAAAATACAATCGTTATATCCAGTAAGCTGCACCACACTCAATTGCTTGAAAAAGTATTTATATTTTGCATTCCAAAGCATGTGACATGTTTAGAATATAATTTGATTTGTTTTTTGTTTTAGCTGAAAGGTGGTTTTATGAAGTCACTTACTGATATCTGTTAGAATAAATATCCTGCACTAGTCTCGCCGGACCCTGATGCCTGTCTTAGACCTACTAAGAGACCCGTTTACAGCGCCGGGAGAAAGGATTACACAACACGTTCGGTGCAGTAAAACTCAGTTTCTCAGTTTATTCATTTCGTACATTGGAATATATTAAACCAAAAAAGGTCTTTGCCAGAGAAAGGGGCTTTGCAGACTTTGTGTCTGCAGAAAATGTAATCCAACCTTGGAATGTGAATATAGAGTCAGGTTGACACACAATGTAGGAGGCAAAAGACCTTGAGATAAAATATTATCTACCCCATGAGACAAGGGAAAGAACATCCTAGTACATTTCGAGAACAACAACATCTGAATAATATGAACACAAAATGGCGTGAAAAAGCAAAATGGCTGCTATTAGGCTAAGTGATTATAGAGAATATATAAAAACCTAACAGTTCCACCCTTTTATCCCGAAGGGATAACTAAACAGAAATTATATGTAATTTATAGCAAAATTATCAGTGGAAATAGTATTCAGAGCAATTACATCATTATACATAGCAGCATGAGAAACAGTTTTACAATTAGTAGGAAGCTTACAAAATGAAGAGAATATAGAAAAACATCCTGGGGCACATTGAAGACAGCAGCAACAGAGAAAAACACATATAATAATTATAATTGTACCAAAAATATTGCGCAGCTGACCCCAGGAGGGAAGCCACCAAAAAAGCATTTTCCATAAAGAAAATTTACCATCATCTATTTTGATATGATTGCTAAGTTGTTGCAAAATACTGATCGTCACAGAGAGGAAAGAAGAAGATTGCAAATGTGTGCTTGGCACTATCACCATACTTAACCTAATGATAGCACAAGGACCTCCAGAAATGTTAGCAGGTAAATAAGTGTAGCTAACATTCCCACAGGCTATAACCCATCCCTCTAAAAAAACAATGTGTACATAATTTGATATCTTTTGGTAGGTGAGATTACACTTCATATTATTGTTCACAGAAACACATTTTGCATCAGCAGGGCAAACAAAAATGAAACAAACTTCAGCAGCGGTAACATTTTGAGTCCGAATCATAACCATATCTACAGTTCGTTCATGGGAGGTCTGTTGAGGTATTCTGGAAAATTTAAGCGGGTTACACCACCTTCCCGGATAATTGGGATCCAATATCTTATAGTGCTGATCAGTCAGATAGTATTGGAGACATGTTGGAACTGAAGCTGGAATAGCGATTAAACAAGTACTTATAAAGTCCCGAATTTTTACATTTCCTAAACAAAAGTCAGTTGTGTTTAGGAGCTTCTTTGAAATATACTCCCAAATGTTACCTGGGGGAAATGGACACACGGGGAGCAATAGAGTGGGAAGCTCTGTTCATTCTAATAACCTCAAAATAGGAAAACCACAGAATAAGATGAAAAATGAACAGGTCAGGAAAATGTATTTCATCTGGATTTCACACTTTCCCACCGGTTTGGAATCTGGGCTCATCTTAATCTTCCTCCTCGAGGGTGGGTGCGTTGTCATCTCTGAAGTCATCTGGGTGGTCATCTCGTTCTCCAATCAACAGATTCGGTGCGCGCTTTACTCTGGAAGCATGTATCATAGGGAGGCTCTAAAGATTTATGTTGATGTAACGCCTTCACCAAGACCACATCACCTGGTTTGAACGGGTGCGTCGGAGCACTAGAAGGTAAAGGAAAAGACAAAGAAACATCACCATAGATACTACCGTATTCAATTTTTAAATCAGTTTTGCCACGTAAGCTTCCTGGATAAATTCCAGGTCACCTGTAATTAATATCCCTGTCTTAACTGCCCAAGGCGTAGGGAATGGTTTACCCATTAAAATTTCGAAAGGGGACAACTTGGATGTAGAATTGGGGGCCATACGAATCTCTGCTAATACAGCTGGTAAATAAATATCCCATTTACTGAATGAACCTGCAGTAACCTTCCTAAGTTTCTCTTTTATTGTCCGGTTCATTCGCTCAACAATACCTGAACTTTGTGGATAATAAGGGATATGAAACTTCTATTCAATCAACATCAATTTTACGATCTCTTGTATTAGTTTAGAAGTAAAAGCTGTCCCTTTATCTGAATCTATCCTAACGGGACAACCCCATCTAGGAATAATTTCCTTACATAAAATTTTAGCAACTGTTTTAGCATCTTCTTTTTACTAAATCTGTCCACAATCACCAGTAAGTATATACATCCTGTAGTAGATTTGGGCAATAAACATTGGGGCTAAGACTTTTATGAGCCATATTATTATTATAACTATCCCCTCTTTAATAAAGACCCAAAGGTCTAAAACACAATGCTTGAAAAAAAATCTTTAAAAAAAATGAATTGGGAGAAAACAAAAACTTAAACTGAAATAATAACATTCTCAGGGAAACGTGGGAATGCAGGAAAGATAATCCACAAATTAAATTAATGTAAAGTCAGCTCACCATTCTCATTTATAAACTATCTACTGCCAAATTCTACCAAAACCAACTACATTAAAATCATACCTGGAATCAGTGAACTAACAGCTTTAACCTTAAACAAAACACAGGTACGGGTTAAAGAAAAGATTAAGCTAAATAAACAAAACAGAATCTGGGAATTGAAGATCTATATACACTATACACAAACAATTACAACCATAACAGCTCTAATTGGTAGAGAATCAAATCAGACTGGGGAGAGATCTACACCTATATTTAAATATTAATTGCTTGGGTATTAATTTAACCTGTAATCTTAATACAGTAAATAAAAGGAATATACTATGGGTAAGACCTGAATATATCTAACTTTTAAGACCATGATAGATTTTAAATAACCTCATACTCTGTGAGGCATTGGATAGTTCATGTTCTATTCTTTAGCATTTATAAACATGATTGGATGTTAATTAAACATTCTCCGTGCCCAATTTAATAGAGTTGGAGGCCTCAATGGCCATTGCACAGGCTGCAGGGGTGCACAAACATTAAGGCATGCCCTGAACAGTGACTGCCAATGATTTAGAAAAATAAGTGACTAGTTTCAAGGTGTCTCCATGATATTGTGCTAAAACTGCCACCATGGTTTTACAATGTTCTCTATAATACAATGAAAAGATTTATCATAATTCAGAAGGCTCAGAGCAGGGGCAGAGGTAAATGTTATTACAATTATTTAAACATTCTTTGTCTTTTTTCGGTGTCCATAGAATGATGTTTGAACAGTCTTTAATAGTGCTTTTTGGAGCATTTGGTCCCAGTGGGAGCTGGCTGGGATCCATTGTTGGTAAAAGTTCATGAAGCTGACCAATTCAGCTTTATTACAGGGTGTTTGAAACGCAAAAATATCTTTATCTCTGGTGGGGCTGACCAGATGTTCACCCTTAGATATTATACAACCAAGATATTGAACTGAGTCTTTGCAATATTGTATTTTCTTGAAGCTTTTGACGCAAGACAATTGAGGAGAGAGAGAAAACTTTTTACATACCTCCATGCTCTGGATACACAATAACCATCATTAACATATTTGTCAATTAACATATTTCAATAATTTCAATAATCCTAGAACCATGTGGCTGAACCCATTATTATTTTAACACTTCACAGAGAGCCATAGAGTCTGTCACTGGCAAGTCCCCCAAGTCTCTATGTCAAACAGTGACACATAAATTGGGACTCTTCAAAAAATGAATACAAAAAGACTGAGCCGTAGCACCAGCTGACACGCAGAAGAAAAGCATGTCTTAATATCAACAACTGTATAACATTGGGTATTGGCAGAAATGCTAATAAGGGCTTAAATATCAGAAATTATAGAAATTATCTGTATTATGAGTGGGCTATAATAGGGGTATAAAATAGGAAGATAGTCTTTGTAATTACTCATTGCTTTACAAAGATACAAACCATTGGCAGAATACTATTAATTATATCTTGTGAAAGGGGGGTTAGGGGCATTAAAAATAATCCATACATCAACTTTTACTTCCAACAAGTTATGCCACTAAAGAAAATTGAGGTACACAATTTACTTACTAAATCCTGTATTATCAAGTTAATAGGGTAATCTGGTAATAATTTAAAGGAAAAATAAGACAATAACAATAGGCCATCATCCCTATTAGTGACCAATATTTTGTATTCTTAGTCTCTGCAAGTACCCCAATAAATCTCTACAAAAGGCTTGCAATCAGCTGAGGGACTTAATATAAGGAAGCTTTGATAGAGAAGCACATAGTCCCTATATCATAAAAAAATTAAACAGCTTACCTTGTATATCAGAAAGAACACAGATAGGATTACACATTCTGTCCATGAGCTGTACCACAGCGAGGGAATCACTTGTGGGAAAAATCCATTACAACTGCCATCATAGGGAATATCTATCTGTGACTGTATTTTCACATCCTACTTAGCTATATAGATATAACGGGCACTAGTCTCACTAATGATCTAATTTATTACAAATAACCTCTCTAATTTTATTAAGCTGATCATTCTGATAACTCCTTTTTGAAAACCACCAGAAACTCTACCACTTTCTAAATCTTCACTCTCTCAAAAACCTCTATAATATAAAAAAAACTTCCGTAGACATTTCTACCTCTATCTGCAATCCCACTAAAACTAGTTACACATGAAATCTACTTTCGTTTCCCACGAGCAAAAAAAAAAGAGAGGGAGGGGTAAAGTGGGGTGTTAGGAATGTAGACAGATAATGATTAGACACAGAATTTTACCTTAATTGAAAAATCCAGGAAGGAAAATACATTTATAATAGAAAACATAGGGGGAGATCCAAAGCCGGGCGCCGCGTTACTTACCTTTGCCCGATCCCGCGATACAATAACTGATGTTAACGAGATTACGTCAGTTATCGGGTTAATGTGGGTTTTTAGAGACGAAAAACGGCTATATTGGATCTCCCCCATAGAGTCCAAACATTCTAAGTGAAACCAGCATTGACCAAATTTAACCTCACTTATTAATATAATTAGATTTATAATAAAATTCACAAAGAGAGCGCTCAGTGGGAATATACATCTTTTATCCAATCCAATATATTATCAAACCGTGCACCTAATCCTCTGGCGTTTCCCAGGAAACTTCTGTACCAGTCATGTTATCAGTATTTTTCCTCACATTGGAAACCTGTAAACTTAGAATTAAAACACTTTAATATACATTATATGACTTATCATGTTTGGGTCAGACACCTTACTGTGAAACTTTCCATCTTATAAGCAAGAAGGTTAACAATAAGCGCAAAGTAAGCAAGCTCAGCAAATTAACAAATTTGACAGACAAAACTGTTACACATAAAACACACAAGACATACAAAGGTAAGGTCTCTTAATATTCTGTATAATGCTAGCTAGCAAAGAAACACAACTCAGAAGTTCGAAGTTCAAATGATCCGGACCACACTGTCCGTTCTATAACTGGTGAAGCTTAACTCTTTATGTCCCCACCCCTAACTCCTTCGTTTTAAACTTCACGCGGAAGCAACTCCTAGTTAAGGAGAAAACATTAACTCTCAATGTGCAGGTCGCCGCCTGCGGGAGTATTATCTTGTAGTCCAACCACAAGTTGCGAGTCCAACCCCCCGCAATTAGGGATCCTCTCAATCAAGGGGAAATATATCTCTTGTATGGCTCCCAGTTTACTCTTCCAAAGAGAAAACTAAAAATGCAGATCGCCACCTGCGGGAGTCTACCTTACTCTTTTACTCTTTAGAACACCCAGCACCAAGTTTTTACATTCCACTCGGGGAATAAAACTCTTTCAGAATATCACACTCCACCCACGGAGCAACTTCGGTAAGAGAACTCGATCACAGGTCCCAGCCTGCAGGCATTCTACTTACAGACCCCCTCTGTAAGACGTGGGGCATGCGTCCGCCCTTCCAGACCCACGTTTTAAAATCTATACCAATGTGCTGATACAAGTTACAGAACAAGCAAGACAGAACTTAAAATTAATAAGTTCAATACTTACGGTCCTGTCGGTTGTATCCCCAATTACTGACACCAGTTGTTAGAATAAATATCCTGCACTAGTCTCGCCGGACCCTGATGCCTGTCTTAGACCCACTAAGAGAACCGTTTAAAGCGCCAGGAAAAAGGATTACACAACACGTTTGGTGCAGAAAAACCCAGTTTCTCAGTTTATTCATTTCGCACATTGGAATATATCAAACCAAAAAAAGGGCTTTGCCAGAGAAAGGGGCATTGCAGACTTTGTGTCTGCAGGTAATGTAATAAAACCTTGGAATGTGAAGATAGAGTCAGGTTGACACACAATGTAGGAGGCAAAAGACCTTGAGATAAAATATTATCTACCCCATGAGACAAGGTAAAGAACATCCTAGTACAACAACATCTGAATAATATGAACACAAAATGGCGTCAAAGAACAAAATGGCTGCTATTAGGCTAAGTGATTATAGAGAATATATAAAAACCTAACAATATAATTTCAGACTTTTAGCATATTGGAGGATAGAAAAAGACAAAACACAATTTTTCCCCTATGTTCTTAATCTGCAGTAGCCTATCAGATGATTTCTATTTGTTGTAGACCAGTAAAAAGGTAACATCTGGTTTCTGCAGATTAGGGGCACAGACAAATGTTTGCTCCTCATATTAAATAAGCCCTAATATCTAATCATTAGCACAACGTGTTAGCTGCCAATATTCAACATTTCTATGTGTATACAAGTATGTATCATTGTATGTTTAATAATACATATTAAAATTGATTAGAAATAAAACATAGATATTGTTAATGTTGCAAATGACTAACACAGCTGGAAAATTTTGTTTTACAATGAAATATCTACAGGTTTACAGAGGCAGGGCACATTCACAAACTTCTAGTCTGTACTACACCTCTCTGTTGGTACTAGGGGTTAGCTTCCACAATCCACCTTAGCTGGAACTGTTTGCCTTACCTTTTGAACTGTTTGCTTCTATGTACTCTTGTACTCTTCCAGGTGAGCCATCACTGCAGATGCATGCAAACCATGTACATTTAGAAGCTTTATCTTTTGCTAGGAACAGAACAAAAAAAAAAAAGTCACTAAAATGAGCTGTTTTTTATTTCCCCGGGAAAGCTGTATGTAATTCACAATGGGTGATAAATAAACTGCAGGGTAACAGGCAGCTTTTAAAGTCTTATCAGGGATTCCACATTGGTGTGGAGACATCTGTATAGAAAAAACTGTGCATAGAGACAGTGAATAGTGGGGTCAGGGGGCATAACTACATGAGCTGTGGGTTTTACTGGCAACAACATGAAAGCCTTAATTACAGAATATATTTCATGTACTAAATCCAACTTATTAGGGAAGAATCTTACAATGTAAAAGGTGTTCTGGGGAAAAAAGTTCATATTAGGATTAAAGTTAAGTTCTCCTTTAAAATCTACAACACTGTGTAGTATACTCTTAGAGCAGTGCCCTCAAATATAATGGGAGGAGGCGTCCCTGGTGCAAAGATCCTTAATATTCACTACATAGTACCCACAAAAAAAACAGCCTTAACATCAAAAGTGAAGGAAGGAATCTTCCACCATCAATATATAATGTAGCTACCAAATACTATGAGAATGAAAGGAAAACAACACCCTCCTTCCTTAAGTTGTACCTAGTGTGAAGATCTAAAACACTAGATCCTTACCCCTGGGGATACACCACTTTACTCCCAAGGGTAAGAACTCTGTGTTTTAGGTCCTTACCCTGGGTATAGCTTAGGGGAGAGTGGTTCCCTTGGGCTTTTGTTTACCTTTAATTAGCCCCTTTATAAGCATTAGCGTGTTTTTCTGGCATTAATTAACAACTGTCATAACAGTTATAAAAGCTGACTTCAGGATTTAAATGTCAGTAGATACTGCTGTATTTGCAATTGCCATTTACATTGCTAATGCAATATATACCTTTATATATATACCATTTCAACATTTCCAAGCTTCTCCATACATTATAAATCACCCAGTCCTAAACAGGCTAAACAGAAAGTTGTAACTCTTTACACAGAGTTTCAAATTATTATGCAAAATGTATTTAAGTGTCACAAAGATTAATTATTCAGCTTTTCAATGAAACTCCCGGATGGTATTGTGTCTTAGGGCTTTTTTGATCACTGAAATCAATCTCAGATACCTGTGAAAATTAAAGAAAAGACTACTAAAGAAGGATATATAGTTATAGTATTAGTATTTGAGGTTAAATAAAGACATACGTCCATCCAGTCCAACCCATCTAGCAATATCCTCATTTCCTGCCTAACTGTTGATCCAGAAGAAGGCAAAAAAAAAAACACCAAATTTATGAAGGGGGAAAAAATTCCTTCCTGACTCCAAGTGGCAACCAGAAATTTCCCTGGATCAACTCTACTTTATGTATCAATACCAGTAACTTGCAACATTCCTTGTTTGCAGAAACTCATCCAGGTTTTTTTTTAAACTGACCAATGAACCTGCCATAACAACGTCCACTGGAAGACAGTTCCATAGCTTTACAGTTCTCACAGTGAAAAACCCTTTCTGAACTTGAAGCCTAAAACTTTTTTCTTCAAGTCTTAAGGGGTGTCCTCATGTCCTTTGACATGTTCTATAAGTGAACAATGCCCCAGATAGTTTATTGTATGGCCTGTTAATGTATTTATACACGGTAATCATATCCCCACGCACGCCTTTTCTCCAGCGTACACAATTGTAACTTTTCCAGTCTCTCTTCATATTCAAGCTCCCCCAATCCCCTCATTAATTTAGTTGCCCTTCTCTGAACCCTTTCCATTTCAAAGATGTCCTTTTTGTACACAGGATTCCAAAATTGCACTGCATATTCCAAATGGGGCCTTACCAATGCTTTGTAAAGAGGGAGAATAACATTCTTCTCCATGAATCCATACCTCTTTTTATACAAGACAATACCATGCTGGCTCTGGCTGTGCCGTCTGGCATTGCTTGCTTCCTTTAAGTTTGTTATCCACCAAAACTCCAAGATCCCTTTCCAACAGGGATTCCCTTAACACAGAGCCATTTATAGTATAAGCCGCACAAGGATTTTTAAGTCCAAAATGCATCACCTTACATTTATCAACATTAAATCTCATCTGCCACTTAGCAGCCCAACGTGACAATCTATCTAGATCCCCCTGCAACAATTGCACATCCTCTGAATTTTTTAATGGTTGATTACGTTTTGTGTCGTCAGCAAACACAGATGTTCCACAATATTAAGCAGACCACCATTTTCAAGCGATACGGTAAAGAAAAAGTATCTCTCTGCTGTCAAAAAGCGTTAAATAGTTGAATGTCTTGGACAAGGTAAGATAACTTTAGATATTTCATGACAACTTAAATGTGATCATCATACTGTTAAAAGATTTGTGGGTTTGTGCAGTGGGCAAAACAAGAAAGGTTTCTGCCAGACAAATAAATGGGATTAAGAAATCAACTGCTAAAATGCCATTACAAAGCAGCAAACAGGTATTTAAAGCTGTGGTGGATGGTTGTTTGTAGACCACCATGTCCCAACAAGGCTGCAACGTTTGCAAGGAGGTGGCAGACTCATGTTTTGGGCTGGAATCATGAGAAGAGAGCTGATCAGACCCTGTAGGGTCCCGAAGTTGTGAAAATGACCTCTGGATAGTATGTGAAGTTTCTGACTGACTATTTTCTTCACGTTACAAATAGTAGAACCATGCTTTTGATAACAAAATCATCTTCATGCATGGCAATTCATCATCTCATGCTGCATTATTGCATTATCGGTAGGCATTAAAGGAGAGAAATGCATGGTGTAGCCCCCATCTTCCCCTGAACTCAATCCTATTGAGAACCTTTGAAACATCCATAAGCACTCTGAGTGTGGGAGGCAGATTAAATCCAAACAGCAGCTCTGGGAGGTTATTTCGACATCCTGCAAATAAATTTAAGCAGAATCTTTTCAAAAACTAAAAAGTTCAATGGATGCTAGAATTGTGAAGCTGCTATTAAATAACTTGACCAGTCACCACTATGTAACTTGACCAGTCACTATTTTTTTTGTTGTTGATTGAAATGGCTTTTGGTTTCAGTAAATATGACCTCCTAATGCGACTAATTCAACAAATGACCAATTCCAGCTCTTTACAACCTATAAAATGTTTTGAAACTGTTACGTGTAATCATTTAGAATGCTGAATTTTACGTTTTTTATTTTTGAAAAACCTACCGTTATCATTAGAAGGTTAGTTCAGTACATTCAAATTATTCTCTAATGGTTCATGACTCAAAAATGATGCTGACTGCATCTTGCATTAAGTATTTAGGAAAATCAGAGAAAAGTATAAGTTGCATAATAATTTTGAATGCTGTGTAAACAGGCTATTTATTGACCTTGGCTGCCTTGATGCTTTTAATTGATTAAAAGAAAAGTAGAACAGTCAGATGGCTATGCATGACAAGAATACTTTAGAAATAAATTATTCAGGAGTTTAGACAATTTACTATCTTCAGGGACTTTTACATTAATAAATTGTTTACTTTTGCAGTTGACCCTGCTTCTTAATGAGCAGGGTCAACTGCTAGTCCACTATATCTACCTTTGCTCATCAAAGTGACATTTAGGGCTAGGCCACACTGCTGCATTTTTTTTTGCGTTTGCGCTTGCGTTTTTAAAAAATCATTGAAAATGCAGCAACGCAAAAAAAACCGCACATTTTTCGGTGCGATTGCGATCTGCATTTTTAATCGCAATCGCATGCGTTTTCCTATACTTATTGAAGAAATCGCAAACGCAAAAAAATCGCACACATGAAATCGCATGCGATTGCGTTGCAGTGTGGCTGTTCCCTTAAAGAGTATTTCCACTGGTAAAAAATGTTTGCTTTTCAGTTTTATTGAAGAACAGGAAGTAAAGGAGCTGTGGCTTCCCTCCGGTTCTTCAATAAAATGTTGAGGAGCTAGGAACGAAGTTAAGGAACTTACCCAATCTCTCGCTCCTACGCCGCATTATCTGACAGGTCCTGACAGACTTAGTACTCTATGTGCATGCGCAACTGCCATATGCATGCACATAGAATAGAGTCCATGTAACAAACATTGCTCTATATAAACACAGAGGGGGTGATGTGATAACGCTAAACAGCGTTAATAACCTACCCAAGATCCTGCTACGCAGCAATCACTTTGCAAGATATACTGCATCATGGGATCGCAGACATGTAAGGAGCACCATCTTACTACCTCTCTCTTCAGGAGTAAATCTCAATATTGCATTAGGTGTCCGTGTCGTTAATACAAAATGGTGCAGGCCCCACGGTAACCCCATATTACATTGAATGGCATGGGTTTTACAATTATTTTGCTGATGGTGGCTGTTATTACATCTCCCCCAAAGTGTCCATATGTTTCTATCTTTTAAGGCACGGATGAAGATACAAGCTTTAATGAAGATTTCTTTCATTATATGTGTTATATGATTGGTTATATTCTTTTATACAAATTACTTTGTATATAAACTTTCATTTCAAAAATGCATTTTTAGCCAATTTCTTGGTCTTATATTTTCCTAAAGGCATGCGATACTGCTTATTTTTGGGAAGGATATCTTGCCCTCAAAAACACTTATTTATATTGTTTTTATAATAGTAATTATTATTTCCGCATGCTACATCTAGGGCACCGAAACACAAAAGATTAAATCATATTCACAAAAAGTAGAATAGTAAAAAAATCTAATTGTCCGACAATAAAAATGTTAAGGATACCTGTGTAATGCTGGCAGTTCATTTCTTTTTTAACAGTGCTGGTTTAGGGCCACTAGAGGGAGCAACATCTCTTGTTATAAATTGATTAGCTAACTTTACCTTGACTGTATACTTAGACAAGATATGTAAACAATGCGCCACACTTCAATCAATATAGAATAATTCAATATTAATAATACACTAAGCCCTCTAAGGAGTAACAAATCATGGGTATTATGGTGACAAGGAATATTTTTCATAATTGCAGCCTGGTTTTAAGGACCTTAAACATTAAATTTCTTCAGATTCACTGTATTGACCAGAAAACATACATAAAGAAAAAACGGAAATCCTAACACAATGTACCGAGACTGGATATAATCTCTACGCCAATATGCAAGCCCTTGTGGTTTATTTTCTAGCCAGCATGAGTGGCACTACGAACAGCCTTTATAGAAAAATACTAAACAGCCAGCTGATTTTACTGCATTTTTTTTTTGTAAAGTTTTCAATGTACAGACCTTCTTTATATTAGCTCAGGGTGGGATAGTGGATTAATGCTCTGTGATTAGAAAGAATATGTGACAAATTCAATTCTCCAGACTGTTCTTACACCCATTTGGCTAAGAAATAAACTGTAAAGATTGCTTTTCTTTTTTGTATGAAAAGCAAAGAAATATATCATTGATAGGGACAGTAGCATTGAAATGTGTTTGCAAAGACACTACACTGAATTACTGAGCTGTATATATATAATTGTCTTTCATCTATGAAGCAAGGCTGCATCTTCCTGTTGTTTTGATCTGCTGTGCACTAGAGAGCATGTGAAGTGTACTGCATACACTTAAGCACACGTGTGATCTTATCACCGATGAATGACCCCTGACCGCAAGGCACATGGTCGATGAACAGCTGTTTTGTATGTTTATCTCATGTATGTGTGTGTTCAGGGTCGTTCATTCGAGGTAAGATCATATGTGCATATAAAGTCTAAAACAAAGAGGTGGATTATGGGAACTGACCCCTAGTACTCACATATTTATTTCATTCATCAGCCACAGCAAAGGTAAAGGTTAGACAGATCTTGTTGTATTTTTGTGAATGTGCTCTTGTCTATTGGGACAATTTGTCTAGCAAGCTTTCCTTTTAACTTCACATAAAATTATAGATTAGGGGGTCGGGGCAGTTTTTAAGGTGAAGTTGCCATTAGGGTACAGTTTTTAAGGTGAAGTTGCCATTAGGGTACAGCTATATAGCAACTGTTGATGCATCACAGTCTTCTATATGAGTTTTTTTCCCACTAAGGCTATATACTGTGTATACCTCAACTGAGCTCTTTTAAGTCTATTCCAGATGCAGTGTAGATAACACCATTTTCTGTCTGAATAAATCAATGGAAAACCAGTGAGAACTTCTCTTTACTTTAAATGGCTTAACTAGTGCAGGGAATCATTTTAACCTAGGATATGTTTAATGCTTAACCTGTTTCATGAAGTAGCTAAAGGTTGTCCAGCTTCTGTATAGGAAATAGTGGGAGGGTGGACTTGATTTAAATAGTCTGTAACAAAAGAACAAATGTAAGAAAACTATTAAATAAAGAATAAAAACAAAAATTGGGTGCCCTCATGATCAATGAAGCAGCCTCAACGTGAAGTATGAAGTTCAGGAGAACTAACAAGCAACAGATTAAACAGGCAGACTGATGAAAACTATAACCAGTCTCAGGGGACAGTTAAGTGAATTGCTTATTTATCAAATCAGCAAGCGGAAGAGCAAGACAGACAGTATAAGTATTGTCAGGTAAAAAGTCGATAAGCAGGACTGTGTTGTGTCAGAATCTTAATAGATGCTACATCTGGGTAACTTACAGCAGTGCACAAGAACCATTTAAATGAAAGCTGAGAGTTTTCCAGTGTTAACAGTAAATAGTGAAAATAGAACTTGGAGGAAAGAACCATTGAGCAACCAGAATTGTCAACAAGTAGGTACCGGTAAAGCATAAAAAAAAAGCAATTGGGAGTCTGGGTACCTCAACAATTCTGAGTCAGCAGATTTAGAATGGATTAAAACTGGGTAATTGGGTCACTATTATTTGACTGTTGGCATGTACATATTTGACACATGTAATGTGTTTCTTGGAGAGTTTTGATTTGATAGGTTCATCCCATATTGATACTGTGGCCTTAGTGTCTGCTGTAAAAATAAACAAAAAACACCTATATAGGTCAATAGATATTAAATTTATCCAGAAAATTTATTGCAGCAGATAAAAAAATTAAACAATACATCATATAAATTACTAATGCAAATAAAAAGCTGCCCAGATACCATCTAATCCATTTACGACCAATGTTTCTAAAAATGCATGAAAGACACAATAAAAGACACAATGAGTAAAATCACTTTAATTGAACAGAGTTCAGAAGGGGCTAAAAGTTTTGTATCAGATTTATAACCTCATCCTGTGTAGTCTCAGGTCCTTTGGAACAATTTAATCGGTGATCAGTCACAAAGAACCTTTAATTAGAAGGTTTAAGATGTTAATATGTGAATGAAAACAGTACTTCTCTTTCCATTAGGACTTAGCAGGCATACACTAGCAGTATGTAGCTAGCAGCAAGTGGGAGGGCCAACTGTCCAGTAGGAGAAGGAAGTTTGCCTTAAGAATGAAATTTATAGATGTCTTTGCTCCAATCTTCCCAATTCTTTCCTAATGTCACCTCCTCTGCCAAACCTGTGAGGACTTTGAATTTACTCCCCTAAAAAGTGCTATTGTGCTTATCAGAAAAGTTCTGATAGATATATTGAAAAGATTTGCCTTCATTGATAGAGTTTATTATTTTTTAATCCCACTTCCCACCCTTTGTTCAGTGGGTAAAGCTAGTGTGGGTACCTATTGGGGTTCTGGGACCCAAGACCATCTGGTTCCATTATATTTTGAGGCACTATTGGACTAAGAGCCATATTTATAAAGGCACAGTGTCACTACAGCAATATCGCTTCTTTAACGATCACAAACATTACAACCATGATCGTAATTGTAAAATCACCCATACAATACCACTGCTGTAGTATACTTCTGAATGGTATTGGAGGAGCAAACATTTGTAATGTTTTTGAATATGACCCTCAGTAACCTTCCTAAAATGATAAGCCCTTACGCAGCAGTTACCCTAAGAATCTGAAAAAGGCATACATTTAAGCATGAGCTCATAAAAAAAGAATTCCTTATCTTAACACTTACCCACTATTATACTACCAGGATGTTACAATAGGTGATATCTTTGGTGGAGGCATATTGGCCTTTCCATTTGGCAATAGCCACAAGAGGGCATACATGCTTGCTTACAATAGGGAACTATGATTGCTTGATTTTAAAATACATCTAGTGTCCAATGGAGACAGTCTACATTAGAAACTGGAATGGATGTGAGGAGGGATAAAACCATCATGATCATCAAGCTCAGTTCGTCTCTCTCTCCTCCATACCACTGTCCCCTCTCTATTTATATCTCTTCATCTCTTCTCCCTACCTCCTCTCACTGCTCCCACGTACTATACCAGCTCTTTACCAACACCGCACTTCATTATCAGTCTGACTCAAATAAACGTCACCACCTCAGATCCATCTCACATATCCGGTTTCTATTTGTTCTCCTACTACTTGTTGCTGGGGATGTATCTCCTAATCCTGACCTGTCTCCTAATCCTGTAACATCTCAGTTTCCTATTGTCCTCGCCCTACTCTCCCTTTACTCCCCCATTCTCGTGGATCTATGCCCTCTAACCTTTTATCCGTTCCTCTTATACCCTCTTCATATATGCCCTTCTCTTGTGCTTTGCTTAATGTTCGGTCCCTTTCTAACAAATCCACTATTATTCAGAACCTTTTCTGTTCTAAGAATTTTCACCTACTTGCCCTTACTGAAACCTGGCTCTCCCAACACGATTCTGCTATGGAGGCCTCCGTCACTACAGGAGGTCTTTGCCTCTCCCATACACCTTGCTCATCAGGTCGTGTTGGAGGTGTTGGCCCCCCCCCCCCACCGGCCTTCTCATTCACATCCTTTGAGGTTCACACTATTCAAATTTCCTACCCTCTTTTGCTACATGTAGTTGTGGTATACAGACCCCCAACCACGACTCCACCGGCTACATTCCTCTCAGACTTTGAAACCTGACTTACTTTCTTTCTTTCTACTGACGGTCCTGTTCTAATTCTGGGTGACTTCAACTGTCACATTGACAATTCTGTTCTATCCTGGCCCTCTCGTTTTCTTCACTTAACATCCTCATTTGATCTTCATCAGTGGACGGCTACTGGTACGCATAAGGATAGCCACTATTTGGATCTTGTCCTCATCTTTTGAAAGTAACCCCTACCCACTTTCTGATCACTATCTTATTACTTTTCTTGCTCAACACTCTCCTGTTTCTCTTGACCCTCCATCTTGTGTGTATGTCTGTAATACCCGAGCCATAGGTTTGCCGGTGCTGGATTCTTCTCTCTCCTCTAGTTTCTCTATCCTTATGTCTGACCCTGACTTGCTTCTTAACTCCTATAACTCTGTCCTGACTGATGCTATTGATTCTCTTGCCAACTTGCAAGCCCACAATCACCGTCTCTCTAACCCTCGCCCCTGGCTCAGTCCTACAACCCGTTTTATACATAGGTGCACACATGCTGCTGAGCAGATGTGGAGAAAGTCTCTTACCCAGGATGACTTTCTCCATTACAAGTTTATGCTACAATGCATCAACACTGCACTGTCAGGAGCAAAACAAAAATACTATAAGACGCTTATAGATAATAACAAATCAAACCCACAGCGCATTTTTCCATCTTTAATTCCCTTCTCCATCCCTCGCCTACTGACTCTCTTCTCTCTTCACACTCTCCCCAAGACTTCGTGAACTACTTTGCAGATTCCTAACCCTCACCATAGCTCTCAGATTCTTTTACCCACACCCCCTTCTACTGCTCTTGAATCTTTAAGTCCAGTGACCCAGTCATAGGTCTCTTATCTGCTTCGGTCTTGTCTGCTCACTGCATGTCCCCATGATCCCATGCCCTCTTTTCTACTGAAGCATTGTAATCAGGCCCTATACAGGTCACCCCTATACACGCCCACGTGAAACCCATAATCAAAAAAGCCTCCCTTGAACCCTATTGTCTTGCTAACTACCGGTCTCTCTTCTATCGATAGCCTCTAAGCTACTGGAACGCCTCGTCTTCTCCTGTATCGCTAATTATCTTAATTCTAATAACTTACTGGACCCCTTGCAATCAGGGTTTCGTCCTGTGCACTCCACAGAGAAGTCCCTGTGCAAAGTTGTGAATGACCTTCAGGCTGCCAAAGCCAAAGGTCACTTTTCTATTCTCATCCATCTCGACCTCTCCTCTGCTTTTGACACGGTTGATCATTCGCCCTTATTGCAAATTATTCACTCCTTTGGCATCCAGAATGAAGCGGCATCGTGGCTACGATCCTACATCTCGAATAGAACCTACGCTGTGTCATATAATAATAAAACATCCTCTCCGGTTCCTCTTAATGTTGGGGTTCTGCAAGGCTCTGTTCTTTGACCCCTGCTGTTCTCCCTCTATACTGTTTCCCTGGGAGAAGTCATCAGCTCATTTGGCTTTAACTACCATCTGTACGCCGATGATAAGCAAATATATTTTTCAACCCCCTCGCTTTGTCCCGACACCCAATCACGCATCTCTGACTGTCTCCGTGCTGTCTCCTCATAGATGGCGCACTGATGCCTCAAACTAAACCTGATTAAAACCGAACTAATCATTTTCCCATCTAAACCTGGTCCTATCCCACCTTTTTCCATTTCTGTGGACAACTCCCCCATTTACCCTATTCAGTCGGCACGTTGCTTAGGGGTTATTATTAATTCTGCCCTCTCATTTTCTAATCATATTAACTATGTTGCTAAAACATATTGTTAAAATCCGTAGATTCCTTTCTCCTCCTACTCCTGCTATGCTTATCCATGCTCTCATCTTATCACACCTAGACTATTGCAACCTGTTTTCTTCCTGCTTCCCATCTTTCTCCGCTTCAGTCCATACTTAACTCTGTCTCGCTCTCTAACAATCGGGAAATTAAATCTCTGTGCCCCACATCTACCTGGCTCCCCATTAAACAATGCATTATCTACAAAATCCTTCTCTTAACATTTAAATCCCTTTGCTCTGCTGCTCCTTCCTATATTTCTTCACTAGTGTCCCCAAATGTCCCTGCCCGTACCCTCCGCTCATCACAGAACCATCTCTTATACAGACCCCCCACCCACACTGCCTCCTCTCGCCTTAAACCTTTCTCTCTTCTGGTCCCCGTCCTCTGGAATTCTATTCACCTCTCTCTACATCAAGAAACCTCAATAAACAAGTTTAAATCTAACCTCTTATCCTATCTCTCTGAGACCAGCAAAGCATAGGACTGTTGACACTGCACCAGTTATTACTTTAGCACTTCCACCCTTTCCTATGTATCTGTATGTTACCCACCTAATTAGATTGTAATCTCTAGGGGGCAGAGACCTTTTTTACGCATGTTACATGTTGTTACATGTTGTATATATTTCATGATGCTATTACTTATTTATGTGTTTATTCACTGTCCCCCATGTGCAACTTTTTGTATTCTATATTGTACAACGCCGCATCCTCTAGTGGCGCTATATAAATAAACATATACATACATATGAGACCATTTATAAAGGATCGATATCAGTGAACTCAGGTATTGATCCTTTACCATCACAGTCAATGTTTTATGACACGACCATTAAAGAAAAAATGATGTTAATCAGTAATTTACAATTGTCAGTTATTCAATGGTGTTGGAAACTTGGCAAAGAAGGTTTAGGGCGAACTTTACGCCCTCCCTCTCCGTTGGTTTCACAAGGGGCTGAAATGGAATATGAGGAGCCAGCTGGCACTGCTCCTTATCCTGTTTTTATAAGGAAGAAGAAAAGGAGTGAGCTATTGGGGGAAAAATGTCAAAGAAAAACGATATAGCTGTTTTTCTTATTTGGCCCCCTACACCTCCAGAATTATCTGAGGGTAGCTCAATTGGAGCTGTGAGCAGAGGTTAGAGTGCTTCAAAAGCTTAGCCCAGTAGAGTGGTGATTCCTGCTGAAGATTTACAAGTTGCTGGTTAGGAAAATATTGGTCAAGCAATTAGCTCTGGTGTTAACACAGATGCGTCAGGTACAATCAATATGGCAACAGGTAATTTGTTTAATGTAATACCTGGGTTAAAGGAATATATAGATAAATATTTACCTGAGACCTTAAAGCTAGTTAATTCAGATGTTCATGAAGTGAATTTCAATGACCCGGTGGTGTATGAAGCCACACCTCCGGGGCTCCATTTAGCTAACTCAGTAAAGGAGAAAATTCTGAAAAATTACTATGTTGATATTTTATCGCTTTCATGCAAAAAAGGATAATCCGATTGAGAAAGATAAAGACAAAAGGCAGCCAGTTCCTCGTACATTTAGCAACTGGCTAAAAGCTTTTTGTATTTTCACAAACATATTGTCACAAAAGCATCCAGAATTTGCTCCAGGGTTGTTTAAGCATCTGGACACTGTTGCTGATGCTTATACACTTATGACAATAGGTACCGTCAAAAAATGGCAATTCACAAGGAAAAGAAGTGGGGCTCAAAGGATGTAGACCTCTGGTTCTCTATGATCTCCAGCAGGATGCAGTGATTGGCAGCAGCTGGTAGGTACCCGGCTCTGGCTCCGAAGGACAATGTGTGCTGGTAATTTAATGAAGGGAACTTTAAATGGCCAAATACCGTATATACTCGAGTATAAGCCGACCCGAGTATAAGCCGAGGTACCCAGTTTTGCCTCCAAAATTAGAAAAACATGACTGACTCGAGTATAAGCCGAGGGTATACAGTAGCCCTAATACCTTTCCACTGTAGATGTTTGGAAACTATAACTCCCAGCATGCTTTAGTTGGTGGGAGTTGTAGTTTCCAACCACCTATAGTAGAAAGGTATTGGGGGTTACTGTATGGCATACTGTCCCCCCAGCCCCCCCCAGCTCACTTACCATACCTGGTCTTCATTCTTCATCTCTCAGTCTTCATCTCTCACTAGAGCCCCCCACTTCTGGTGAGTAAGTAAGTTCACTTACCAGTCTTCACTCTTCACCTCTCTGCATGCTGCCGCTACCTCTGTGCAGAGCCGGCAGTTCCCAGTACTGCTTCGCGGCTGCGCGATTACGTCATCCCGCCAGCGTGCGTGATGACATCATCGCGCACCCGTGAAGAACTACTGGGAACTGCCGGCCTGACTCGCGGCTGCTTCTGGATTGAAGGTAAGTTTACTATTGACTCGAGTATAAGCCGAGGCAAGGTTTTTAGGTTGATTTTTAAACCTAAAAACCTCGGCTTATACTCGAGTATATACGGTACATGTTATTTTCCTTAAACTCAGGCCCTCTGCTAAATCAATCTGATTGCATGTTTTTGTAATTTTTTTCAGTGTATTAAGCTCTTGTGTTAGGCATAATCAGTTAGATCCCACTCAGTACATGTCAAATTCTTTTAGAATAGGAGCGGCTACCCAGGCTGTACTTTTACCATTTTCAACTGAAAAGATAAAAAAGCTATGTCATTGGAATTGTAATAGATATAAATCTTGGGTTTGTATGTCTTTAGTGTAGTATTCTCAGACCAGAGACAGCAAAACATCAGGATATTAGGGCATTCCTTTGTGTTCTGGACAAAATGCAAAATCTGTAGTTAATAAAATGAGTTTGCAGAGTTTTGACTTATAATTTGTTTCCAAAAGCAATTTAGCTTTCTCCATAATTATTCCTTGTCTGTTATGGTTAGATAATCCAATTTTATTACCTTTAGAAAAAAGTCACATACTGCCACATTAATTTGGAGGATGGGGGATCTGGACTTTAAAGGGAGGACTTCTTTCCGACATAGGTCTCGATATTTTCTGCAAAGGTTATTAGAATTTGATAGAACGATACGTGTTAAAGTGGAGGCTTACCATGGACTATTGCTGAGGCTATGCCCATGGTATGGAGGATGCAGATAGATTTTGGCTATAGACTTTATATTTATAGCCATATTGGTTGGTTAGATTTACCATATACTGCGATAAGCTTTAAAACGGAGGCATTTTATGAGTAAATGAAATTTGGTTTTATTGGCAAATTTTAATTATATAATAAAGCACTAAAGCTGCGTCCAGATTCCTCCAACCTTAAATCGTTATTGAGTCTATTTATTGTGTCTGTTTTATTGATAGTGTAGCTTAACATTCCCATGAAATACACAAAGCTCTCCAAGGTGCATTGTGGAGTAATAAAAGAATTAACAACGCTCTTTTTCCAGAGGCAAATAAAAACTAGGATTATCTCAACATCTTTCCTAACCTTTAGTTTTCCTTTAATGGCTATAATTCTGAAATAATACTATCAGGGAGATTCAATAAAAGTTCTTATAGTTTAAAATGGTGCTAATTTTGCCCCAACCAATCAGATCTTATTTAACATTTGAAACCTAACACCTGATTGGTTGGGGAAAAATTAGCACCATTTTAAACGATAAGCAGGGAGATTCAATAAAAGTTCGTATAGTTTAAAATGGTGCTAACAAATCAGATCTTATTTAACATTTGTAAGCTTACATCAATTGGTTGGAGTAAAATTAGCATCATTTTAAACAATAAGAACTTTTATTGAATAACCCTGAATAACCTTTATTGAATATGTCTGTATATGTCTATCATATATCATGTACTGTATAAAGCATATCATTATAGAACAGGAATATTACTTCTATTTAGACCATTTGGAAAATCAGCTTAATGATTATTAGGGATATCGTTTAAAAAAAGAAGATAAAAACAGTGTAGTGGGATTTACAGAAAATAGTATTAAATAGACATATAATTACAACAGTAAAAGGATGAAGTTTGAGAATACTTATGAACATGGTGAAAGTCCAATGTCCAGATTAAAATGATAAATCAAAAAATGGTAAAAGTTCCTTGGCTCCAAAAGGGTAACTCGCTGTAATCCACTCGATGTTCCATAAGATGTTAATCAGGAGCTACTGTACTTTGTCCTTTTCTATCCCTGACGCAGGGTGTTACCCAGGCTTCCTCAGACAATCACCTATATGTACCTTTTTGTAATGGTTTAAAGTGGGTTTCTGAGACACCTCAAGGCCTAGAGGTGAGGTGTTTGGGTCCCAGGGTATTCTCCTATCCACTATAATCCATTTTGGATGATGGTATCTGACCCACAAACCAAGTTATAGCAATTTATTAAAAATAATCCATTCTCCCAGAGTTTACACTGAGGTCAAATTGTCCACCATATCAGACCACCCCCAGGTTCGGAGGTCTCTAGTCTACAAAGTTTTTACATAACTCTCCCCCCTGATGGGTTTTATGGTACCTGAGCCTTATGTTACAGGATGGATCAAAGCATACAACAGTATATAAATATTATACAACTAAGGGAATCCTACTATTACAAATAGTGTATAAGTAGTAAATACACTAGGGTCATTATACTAGGGCCAAGCCTGCCTGGCTCTGTGACAATGGTGGCAAACTGCAGTGGGCCTACTCTGGTACTCTATGGGGGTGCAACAAAATTGTAGCCCTTCACCTGCTTTCCTCTATACAGTACAAACTGTGTGGGGAAAGAAACCAATGAAGTGTGGGGAAAAGCCTGGGATGGCAGATTGTTAGACCCAATTAAAGGGACTGTCCACCCCTCTGCACACAAATCTGTTTTTTTTTACAAAAAAACCCAAAACCTAGACATTGTTTTGTTTAAAATCACCAATTCAGCTCCCAGACTGATATTTATTCAGCTCCCCGATCCACCGCTGCTTCCGGTTTCCTCACTCTCCACGGAGACTGCTCTGGGAATGGCAGTCAGTAAGTATTAGATCTCTCTTTGGGAGTTGAATTATTGATTTTAAACAAAACGATGTCCTGCTTTTGAGGGGTTTTGTAGCAGATATAGATTTGTGTGCAGAGGGGTGGTCATTCCCTTTAATTGTTAGTGTGCAGTAAATTATAAAGACAAACATTTTTACAAAAAAAAAGTTACTAGATACAAAAGAAAAAAAGCAATGATGGGAATATGCACAATAAAACACTAAAATGTAAAGTAATGTCATTATTTTTTATTATTATTTTTATGGACAGTTTATTATTAAATCACCTAATCCAGGCTCGATAGTATGTAGAGCCTTACACAGTGGGATAGAACAGGGAATCATAACTTGGTAGTTCCATTGATCTCTAGTCCCCACTATTGTTTGCTCTGACTGGATGGCAATATCAACGGAATCCCCATTGGCAAATCAGAATACAAAATGTTTGCGGACAGCAAAGTTTGCTCCGATTAAGGACTATTGTGTAACTCACATCACAAATGGCCAGTAACAGGCATGAAATGTGCTTGTGCTTTTAGTTGCATTGCCATCCGGCATAGTGTGGCCTCAGCCTTAGGTAAAGTTTTACATGTAAGGCCATTCTTTTACAGTAATAGATCACTACAAAATTTGTACCAAAACTGCCTAGACCCCTATTTTTATATTAAATATTTTTTTCTATTTACTTATGTAGTCAACTTGTGCTTGTTTCTTTATTATCTGCCTCACTTACTTTTCAAATTTGAAAACAGACATTATATGGCATACTAGCTAAACAACGTCCCATTCCTTTTCTACTTACATAACTATTTTAAGGTAATCTCCACTTTACCTCCTTTTTCTGAAGAATGAGAGGTAAAGGAGCTATTTCTTACCTTCCGCTCTTCAATTAATACAAAAGAAGACAGGAGGGAACACAGCAAGCTTACCTACTAACAAAGCGCTCCATGGCTGCTTCCTCTGACAGGTGCAGACTACATCCATGCTCCACTTCACTGTATGCACAGGAGCCATATTCAATAAATAAGGGATTTTTTTTAGTGATCAGATAACAGTTTTTCAAGCCAACAAATGTATAAAAGTCCATAAATATTAACTTCATGTGCTTTGTGAGTATAGGATATATGGACTGTGTATTTCAAAACTTTATCGCGGTGAGCAGCCACTACAGATGCAAATACTGCAACATTTAGAAGCTTTATCTTTTGCTAGGAACAGAATAAAAAAAACACTATTTTGTATTGCCCCAGGAAGGCTGTATGTAATTCATAAACTGAAGGGTAGCAAGCAGCTTTCAAAGTCTTATCTTAGACTTCCATTTTGGTGTGGAGACATCTGTATAGAAAACACTCTGGGCATAGCAACAGTGTCAGGGGGCATGGCTCTATGAAGACTACATGAGCTGTGGGTTGTACTGGCAACAACATGGAAGCCTTCTAAAATGACAGAAGCCACAATTTGTACATGTACTAAATACAACTTACTAGAGAAGAAACTTACAACATACAGGTGTTTTGTGAAGAAAAGCTTTTTTAGGAGTTCTCCAAATGTAAACATTTTCCCCCCACATTATGCAAATTATACAAAATGTAAGCTTTTATTATTCTTAATATACAATTATAAAAAAAATATTTACATTTGAGATATTAAAATCAGTGCTTTTTCTTTAAGACATTTTGCATAAATATATACTACATTAGTAAATACTAAATACGTTTTGCATAGATGGGCTCAAGAATGTGATAAATGAAGACCAGAAAGATGCTTCCAAGGAATATCACACTCATAACTGAAATCAGGATATAGCGTCCAATGAAGAAAGTATCGACAATCTGGATTGGGGGTGGGAAAAAAAGGAGAAAGATTTAACCAAGGATCAGTTTCGGTGCTCAAATAGCAAGAGATAGTAATAAAATAAACTCCCTTAATCTAAACCAGGAGAACCGAGCATGGCAAGAGGACACACATACAGAATCTAAATAGCTTGTTCAATAGCCACTGGAAAATATCTTCTATTAGATAAAATGGTATCACGTACATTTAAATATGGTTTACAATAAAGATTATTTCTTTAAAGGGTATGTCCATCCATTTTACAACTTTCTTTTTTACGGTTTTACTGAAGAACAGGAGGTAAATGCACCTTACCTCCCGTTCTTCAGTAAATTATGCAGGAGAAAGTTACCTGCGGATGAGTCTCCGACGTGGCTGAAAGCCTCCAACGCATCCCTAGTTCTTTGCACTGTGCGTACACAGTGTGAAGGAGTGTGGACGCGTCGGAGACTATCCACACTCTGTCCACACTCTAGAGAAGCTGGCACTGGAGCTATCTGTGGGTATCTGCAATATTTACTGAAGAACGGGAGGTAAGAGAAAAAAAATGTAAAATGGATGGACATACCCTTTGATCCTGGTAATTATTTTTTTAAATATACGTGGTAACTTTTTTTATTATTATTATGGATTTATATAGCACCAACATCTTCCTTGGTGCTTTACACTTAGTCATACATTACAGTAGTCATGCATTACATACAGGGTAATACATGCTATACAAAGTCACACATATTACATACACAGATAATACATAAAGTGATGAGTTTCTTACAGCAATACCGTGATACAATAGGAGAGAGGACCCTGCCCAAAGAGCTTACAGACTAGAGAAAATGGAGGTGAGACATAAGGTTGCGGGAATCGGTAGGCTGTTGTAAATAGATTGGCAGTGGAGTGTGAAAGGCAGGTTATTGGGTAGTAAGAGGGGTAATGTCTAGGCCAGGTTACATGCTTGCTTGAAAAGGTGGGTTTTAAGATTACGTTTGAAGGTATTAAGGGAGGTTGCGCCTGGGACGATATCGGTGGATCAGCTCTGAGATATATGAAGTGTATTTTGGATAGTGCTTTATAGGATAGGGTAAGCAGCTTGAACTGGATCCTTTGCATGATGGGCAACCAGTGGAGGGACTGACAGAGAGGAGAGGTATTAGAGAAGCTTTTATGAAGAAGCAGCTATTTTGGACATAATTATGAACATAAAATGTTCAATATGTTAAAATTTGTAAAACTTTGCACACAATGCCACCAGCTGAAAATGCGAAAAGGCAAGTACAGGGAGCAGACCATACAAGTGGTTATCTCTGGATTCCACATAATCAATTGCAGGCAGGAGAATGATTTATGATTTACAGGGGCAGTCTTGTAACATCAGAATAGGAGTAGTCCCTTTTTTATGTGGGGGAGGCTGTGTATGAAAATATGTAGAGGCAATAGAATTTGTTCTTTAAAAGGAGAGAGCTCTAGGATACTAAATAGATAACAAGTTTATTACCTTTCATAACACCCCTTCCCCGATAAGCACTGCACGTTGGTTTCTCCTATTTTTTGGTAATAGTACAAAAAAAAGTAGCAAAATTGTTTGTCAGACAATTTATTTTACTTTTTTTTTAAAGGTCTGTAGTTAAATTAGTCAACCAAGGAATCCACCCTATGTACCCATTGCTTTTCCCCCAAACAGCCTTTGCGGATGACAAATTTACTAAACATGCTCATTCAGAGTCATTCATGCATACATATGTACACCTCTACACATTGTACTAGTTTGGCAGACATAATTGGTATCTTCATTAACATCATGACAGCAAGATATATTTATTTCTACAATTTTATGCTACACTATATAAAAGGTCCCCTGTGAAATATAACACAAGCTTGAATGAAAATAAGTGCTAGTCTGGGTTCTTGTGGTCTTCACAAACTATACTTTTCAAATTCATACATTTCAGCATAATCTTTAGAATGTATAATTCTATGCGTATTGCATTCTAAAAATAATTAGAACTCCATACTGATTTCATCTATTTCTCACTGCAAGAATGGGCTAGTACCACCCAAATGTTTATAAAGCATTAAACCAAAGGAAATACTATACCAATTACAAAAAAGCAGAAAGGCATCAAATATATAGGTTTTTCCTTCAATAAGATGAACAAGTGCCAAATAAAACTTATAGTATTCTTTAAGGAGCCAGACATGAAACAACTGTCAAAACAGGAAAGTTGATAGCTAGAAACACACATAAAGAAAGGACGGGATTCTGAACTCGATATGGTGGCTCATGGGAATGGACTAACACATTTTCTTACAACAAAGGTCAGTTTTATGAGACTGCATTAAAGCTGACCTTGGCTTCAGCATAAAACAAGTCTCTCGTGGACTACATGTTTGCTCATACAACACATTTTGCTTTTTAATTAGCCAATTAGTAAGCTTTCAGAGCGTAAAACCCAAGTCATGTATTATTGATAGGCTATTGAGCAATGCTGCGGGGAGGGGGGGTGTCTAGTATTGTAGATCTTTTAATTAGTCCTCAGATTAAACTGCCTTGACAACTACAGCCTGTATGATATTTTACTTTATAATATTTTTACATTTAGTGTTTCACTGAAACAATTCGCAGTAAAGAACAATTTTGTTTATTACAACAGCATAAAGAGGTTTAAACTGTAGGTTTGAATTGTAGGCAATTCAAACAGAAACTCTACAAATGGTATTAAATAAAGACCAAGTTTATACAATTTAAGGGTGTTAAAAAGTCTTAAAACAAGCACCTGTATGCACTAAGCATGTTTGTTTACAATTTTACAGACAAATCAGCTCTGTTTTGTTAATGGAGTAACATTTTCTCACATTTTTACAGTTATATAAATAGGGTTATACATCAAGGCAATTTTTCATTTTTGGCAAAATGCACAAAAAATTTTGACTTGTTTTGTAAAGGGTTAAAATAAAGGCAGTGTTCTGGCAAAAAAAAATCAGTTTGGATGCTAAAAGTACCAATGGAGGGGGGCAAAGATTTATAATGCAGTATTGTATGTAGTGAGAGAAGAACTGGGTGCAAAAAAAGCATTTACATGATTTACAAGATTTATGGTAGTCATTCACATGGACAATATTTTGCAAATCAATGGTAGACAAACACACATACAATATTTTGCAAATCACATTGGATTTGACAGGATTTATTGAACATCTAGCATGTGTATGTATAAAAGATGACTTAGTACTTGATGGAAAAACCCTTGTTGGCAATTACATAGGTCAGATGTTTCTTGTTGCTAGCAACCAGGTGTGCAAATATCTCAGGAGGGGTTCCATAGAGAGGGAGGAACTCACCAGTAAGATAGATGGGCACCCCTTCCAGTTCTTATACGATTTTGCCACTTCTCAAAGATCCTCTCCAAGTCGGTAAAGTTTTGACGCTGAAGTTTGGAACTCGAACCTTCAGTCCCTGTACAGAATTTCTGTGGGATTAAGATCTGGAGACTTAACACAAAGGAGAAATCAAAGTAGACCCAGCACACGTCTAATAAATAAAATATCCCTTTATTAGTAGAAATGTGCCATGGGGAATAGCAGTAAAAACCAAACAAGGTGAATGTGACAACAGGATGGTATAGTGGACTGTATGAAATTATTTATCATGACTTAGGCAATGAGTAAGGGTTGTGTTTTTAAATGTTTGCTTGTTTTTTTTCTCTTCTGATTATTATGAATCACTGCTATTCCCCATGGCACCTATCTACTTATATTAATATTTTATTTATTAGGAGTGTGCTGGGTCTACCTTGATTTCTCCTTTGTGTTTGTTCTATCTGATATTAGACCATGTGCATCTCCACCCACTGAGGGTTTACTGTCAATTTACTCTTATATATTGCAGTGCCCTGGTATTCTCATATTCTATATAATGTTTGGAGACTGTCTAGGCCACTCCAGGACCTTAATTTGCTTCTTCATAAGTCCTTTGTTGCCATGGCCATGTGTTTAGGGCAATCTTCATGCTGGAATACCCATCCACGACCCATTTTCAATACCCTGGCTGAGGGAAAGAGGTGCTCATTAAAGGGGAACTGTGATCCAAAAATGACTTTAGGTAAATTTAGATAAATTAATAGGAATTGCTCCCCTGAGAATCTTTGCAAGTTATTTCTATTGTTTATTTTGCATAGTTTTGAAGATATTTACATTTTTGTGTGTTATATGGCAGCAGCAGCATCACCAGGTCCCCTGCACTTCCTGCTCTGAAACGGTCATTCAATCTGTCCTGTGTCTCCTCCTCCCCTTTGCAGCCCCCCTGGTCCCTCACACTCATGGACCACATGGTCCCTCCAGTTGCAGGCCCCCCATGGCCCATTATCTTAAAACCCCAATGGGCCTTTCATTTAAATGCAACTTGTTTGGAGACCACAGTTCCCCTTTAAGGATTTGAGAGTACATGGTCCTGAACATCGTCCCTTCGATGCGGTGGTGCCGAGTCCCCTTAACAGAAAAACACCCACAAAGCATGTGTTCACCTCAATACACCTACAAACACAATGAGTTGAGGTGATGCCAAAGAGCTCAAGTTTGGTCTCCTCTTTAACATGTGCTGCATGAAGAATTGGCTTTGTTATCAGGAAATGAACATGTTATCAGGCTTGGTCCTGATAACATGTTCTAACCCAATACCCCATATAAAAATGGTATTTATTTTTTTACTATGCCACTTCTCTTTACGGTTCCTTTTCTTGCGTATACCAAATATTTAGAAAAACGGAAAGGGATTAAAGTTAAACATTAATGTACTTCCATATAATGTGATAGAAGCTCCACCAATTTTAAATCTGCTTTTTTCCCTTCTCTGACCTACCTATCCCTTGGTTTTTTTTTTTTTTAGCTCTAGGAGTTTTACTTTTTAAAGAGGGCGGGGCACAGCTACATGTAGAAACTATCCATTCTATAAAAGTAAAGCTTATTTTACACCCCCCACCACCACCCCCACCCCTTCAAACTCCTACAGCTAAAAGAAAATCTTACTTGATTCAAACAGTTATTACAGCTCCCAGTGCTTTCCTTTGCAAAGTCAGTTTCACTTTCACTATAACACAAAATCACTGGGTGCATACTATTGGCTGTAGTAAGGCACAGATCATCTCCACTGCACATGCTCCACAGTTTTGGGAGGGGGTGGATACATAGAAAGGAGACATGCATACTAATTAGGAGTGAGCTAAACAGGACATGAGGAGATCTAGAGACAGGGAGCACTGAGAGCAAAAAGGGATCAATTTCCTGACAGCACTAAAAAAAAAGAAAAGGATAAAGGAAAGTCATTTTATTTCAGTTTAGTGTCCCTTTAAAATGATGGTCGGTATCTAAATAGTTGTTCCGTCTCTATAAAATCAATTATATGATTTAATACAATGCACATGACATTAACATAGTTATCTAATCCATTTCTTCAGGAGATTATATTTACTTTAATGCTATTTACTAGTAAGGTAATTTACCATTTGCTCAACTTTTTGGCACTATCGGTCGGTCGGAAAAATCTGCTGGTGTGGGGCGTCCAGCCGCGACTGAGCTAGGCCCGTTAGTAAATCACAACCGATATTGCGGTACCTTTTGGGACCGCACGATCGGTCAGGCGCATTGTCGGCTGCAGCCACTATTGCAGCAACCGACAGTGATTTGTCCTCGCAGCGAACGCTTGGTCGGGACAAATAATAGGCTGGTGTATACCCAGCCTAAAAAATTAAAATTTGGGTCATCTATCACCGCCACACTAACTTCACTGAAAAAAGTCATATAGAATGATCTTTGCTAACCCTGAAATTTTAATATATTATAAATTATGATTGGAGAGTGAGCCATACTGGGTACACATGTACTACTGCAAAAAGCGACCTCTGGTCAACATGAAAGAGGTTAAACAGAAAGTTTGGACTTGGGTGTGCTATCCCTGTGTATTCCAGCCAAATAATGCCCTACAGTGACTTAAGTAGCAGCACTGAGAAGTGGATTCCCTGCTGAGGATGAGCCATATAATTTACTTTCAATTATTATTTCCTGCCTTTTAATTCTTAATTTTCTTATTACGGTGTGTGGTATTGAAGGGCCAGTAGGAGAAAGGAGTGGACTGAAATGTGATTGTGATAAGACGTTTTATTGAGAAGGTGAAAATTTGCTAAAGTTTAAAGGGCATGTCCACCATAAATTGTCATTTTTGCCATAATGTTAATTTCCCGCACCCACCCCCGACTGCTGTTAGTTCTGTAAAAAAAAAAGTTTACCAATCATACTTACAGTCCCTTAGCTCCCACGGCTGTCTTCTCCTCCTCTCTCCAAGCCGGAAGCTGTAGAGAGGGGCCAGACTACCTCCCGGAGACATTTACATAGGAAGACAGCTATTACTCCACTTTCCAGGACTTTGATATGGTTATTATATTACTATATAACCTAGTAATATATCATCCATATAATGTAGTGGCTGGATAGTGTACTGGTTAAAGGCACCACCTTTGACATGGGAGACCAGAGTTCGAATCCTGGCTGGGGACAGCTATACAAATTTTGGATTATTATAATACCCTAGTAATATAATAACGATATAATAACCTAACCATATAATACCCTAGTAATATAATATTGTTATTATATTACTAGATCATATGGTTATTATATTACTAGGTTATTATGGTTGTTATAATACTAGGTTATTATATGGTTATTATATTACTAGGGTATTATAATAATCCAAAATTTGTATAGCTGCCCCAGCCAGGATTCGAACCCTGGTCTCCCATGTCAAAGGTGGTGCCTTTAACCAGTACACTATCCAGCCACTACATTATATGGCTAATATATTACTAGGTTATCATATGGTTATTATATAATGGATAATACGCCCCTTACAGTGTAATATAAGGATATAAAGTCACTGAGGAGTTTCCTGGCCATATAAAACCACGAGACCGAAGGTCGAGTGCTTTTATACAGGACAGAGAACTCCGAGGTCAGCCCTGTAATAAAATAGATAAATGAATACATACCAGATTTAACTTATTAGTGGACATCCTTCTGGCAGCCTTTCTTATAGAATTCCCTGTTCCCTTAACATTTCTTCCTCCGTCCCCTTTAAACAACACTTTCCTTGTCCAACCCTGCAATAAAAGATTAATGTAACAGACAGACATTTACTGTTTGTAAAATCCTTATCTTAGTCCTTGATGTAAAATCCCTCTCACACAAAATCCTGTCAGCCGTGCAGTGAACTTAAGGAGAGCGTGCAGAAGAAGTTGTCTCTGTTGTCAGTGTACGCTGACACAGACACTCTCACTCGCAGGGCTGCAGGAATTTGTCTTGTCACGGCTGACAGGATTCAGGTTACCGGGTGAAATGGACTTTACATCAAGGTAAGATAAGGATTTTATGAACAGCAAATGTCTGTGTGCTATAGCAATCTTTTTTTATTGCAGGGTTGGACAAGGAAAGTGTTGGATAAAGTGGAAGGAGGACAACAAATGTATGGGGAGCAGAAGTGGTATATATTCTTATAAAAATCACTAAACTACGTTGTGGAGTGATTTTTATAAGGATATATTCCACTGTTGCTCCCATTATAATCCAGGCCACTTATATATTATATGGCTATTATATTACTATATAACTTAGTAATATATCATCCATTTAAAGTAGTGGCTGGATAGTGTACTGGTTAAAGGCACCACCTTTGACATGGGAGACCAGGGTTTGAATCCTGGCTGGGGGCTGATATACAAATATTGGATTATTATAATACCCTAGCGCAACAGTAACAAGTAGGTAGTGCAAGTCTATGAATAAACTGGGAGTGTTTTTGTGAGACAAATTTTGGGAAATAAGACATTAATTTAAGGGGAACTGTGGTCTCCAAACAAGTTTAAATGAAAGGTAAATTTCATACCTTTAAAACGAGCCATCAACCACCTCTCTACATGCTCCATAGCCCAAGACATAAAGAAATTACTGACAAGAAAGTTAAAGGGCAACTGTGGTCTCAAAATAAGTTAGGGTTAAATGAAAGCCTGCAGTATTTTCTATATAATGAGCTGACAATCACATCTCTGGCTTCAGCCTGTGAGAAATGATATTGGAGTGAATGTTCAAACTTCCTGCTTCCAGTAGGTTAAGTGACGTCACATTACCTCTGCCTTGGAGAATTGGTCTCCAAATCTTCAAAACTAGTAAGGGTTATATAAAAAGCCTTCTATCACACCTTCAAAATAAAACCTAAATCACATCTCTAGATAAAATTTGTGAGAAGTTATTGCTGGAGAAGCTCAGCAATATTACTTCCTGCTTGAATACTTCCTGTTTTTAGCAATGTGACCAGCTTGTAGTCATGTGATCAGCCTCTGCCTGCATTAATAGGCTCCTCATCTCAACTGTCAATTTCCCCCCCTAGGTACTTCCTGATTTCCCCAGCATTAAGTCTTTACTGAGCATGCTTCTCCTCCGGGGCAGAGGGGCAGGCAGAGGTAATGTGATGTCACAACCTACAGGAAGCAGGAAGTTTGAACATTCACTCACTTCATTCAATATCATTTCTCACAGGCTGAAGGCAGAGATGTGATTGTCGGCTCATTATAAAGGAAATACTGCAGGCTTTCATTTAATCCTAACTTGTTTGGAGACCACAGTTGCCCTTTAATGTTGTTTTCCTTGCTGCTTATAACAGGTTTTAGAACCTGAAACATTATGCAAACAGAGATTTCAGCTAACCAGTGTACTTGAGAAAGAACTATGGTGCCGAAACATGAAGTGTGTGCTTTACCTGCAAAATAAAAAGGCCTAACTGCAGACACTGTGTGTTGCCTTATAGTCCTCATGTACTTCTTTGCTTGGTCCTTCAGTCCAATCCATAAATACATTATGTGCCATGTATAAGAAATTGTGGAGCACACAAATATGGTTGCTTATTAGCAAACAACAGGGCTGGACAAATCATCCAAATATTTAAAAGCTTGCAACTTCATACCTCCCATCTATTATCCAACATGTACATATTGCAGTTACATTTTAGATAGGTAGACAGAGATAAACGGACAAGTAAAGATAAGACAGAAACAGACAGACAGTAGATAGAGTGGATGGATAAACAGATTTTGGAGCATTTGATATTCTTTTCCTCAATATTACCATTAATCCTTCAGTGCTAGCAGACTTTACCACAGTTTTTACCTTTAACCCATACAGTTGCCAGAAAACTGTTCCAGAGTATTACCATTAACTCTTACGGTTCCAGCAGATGAGCAGAAGAAAGTGGCAGGGATAAGGATTATAGGGCTGCTCATTATGTTAAAATCGGGGAGCTGCTTTTTTTTTTATAACCTGTTTAGAACTACTGTAAAACTCTGCACTTACTGAAAGGGGTCCAGGATTTTTACACTTGCCCTAAGGTACAACTGATCTCTCCACTTATTAAAAGTGGCCTTTGCACTAAATTTAATGAGTCACTGATCTGTATATCCACCAAAAGGGGAAAACGATCTCTGCAAGCCCTCCATGGGGCAATAGCGTAGAGCCCTTAAAAAGCACTAACACATCTATGGCCACTAGTAGAAAACTTCCCTTTATTATCAGAGAATACAAAAGTTGATTAAAAAAAAAAAAACCTAATAAAGTTTTTTGATAGAGCATATCTAGTCCAGCTTCTAAGTAGAATATGAATTATAGAACTTGGTAGTTTCTGCAGTAGAGGCTGCATTTCTTCAAGGACAAAAGAGCAATTTAATACCCACAATTAAACTCTGAAGTTGTTGTAGTGTTAAGTTCTAAAAAAAAAAAAAATGAATGTGTACAAACACTCGTCATTTACATTTGAGGGAACAGTCCAGGGTGATAAAATTAAGCCTGGGTATGAAAAGGATGCACCTTTCAATCTTTCAATTTTTCCAAACACTCACATCTACTTTTGATTTGTACACACAGGTCAACTCTATTCAGATAATACCTTAAGAAAGACTGCTGATTGAGAGACTAATCTGTAGTCTATAGCAGGAATGTGGAGTAGGGGCAATTTTTGGATACCTGGAATCAGCAGAAATTGTACAAAATCTGACTTGGCTTTTTTCCCTTTTATTTAAGAATGGGAGGTAAATGAACTATATCTCACCTCCTTATCTTCAATTAAAGGGCATGTCCACCCCCCAAACTAAAAGTAGAAGCTGTCTTTTTGTCCAAAGGTTTCTGCCTCTAATCTAGCCCCCTGGAGGTAGTGTGACATTCGCAGGGGAGCCCTCCCCCCTCTGCTCTTACACCTAACATTAAAACTTTTTTCTGTAGTGTAGGCTACCCATGCCAATCCCCCAACAACCATGCCAGACTTAAAAAAAAAAAAAAAAGGATCATAACTCTACTTACAGCCCTTTTGCTCCCGTGGTGCTCTGCATTGCTGGAAGCCACATTTGCGATCAGCCAGTCACAGATGCGGCTAATGGTCCGGGCCATTTGCTAGTTTCTACAAGAAGGGAGCCGGATCAGAGCGAGGGGCTGTAAGTAAGAGTTCTAATTCTATTTTTAGTAATCCGATATAGCAGTTGGGAGTGGGCAGGGGTAGCCTACATTATACTAAATCAGTCATATATAGTTTGTAGGTAGGCACACTCAATATGGTATTCAAACAATACTCATTTATTTAAGTGCTAAAAACAATAAATGCCAAATACATGCCAAAGTGTGTATTTGGCATTTATTGTTTTCAGCACTTAAATAAATGAGTATTGTTTGAATACCATATTGAGTGTGCCTACCTACAAACTATATATGACTGATTATACTTACCAGCAGTGGCACAGGTTATAGGAAGTGCACCTCAAACCTTACTATCAGGGCTACCACATTGGATTGAAAATTACATTATACTAAGTTTTATTTGGGTGGAGATTCCCTTTAATCTAACAGGAGCCGTAGGGAACACAGAGAAATCATCTGCTCTCTTAGCTGTTTGCCCAGCATTGTTATGGCGCTGGTACTTCAATTAAATTTTAAATGATTACATTCATTTGTGACCACGTTTACAATAGATAACTGTATCTTGATTCATCTTCGCTGTGACAGGTTTGGGTGGCCAGTAACAGGTAGTCTCTTCTTCCAGCCAGCAGCTAGCTGTCCCCAAGAGCAGACACAATTTATAAATAAATTGTATAGTTGTAAATGTTAAAGTTTTGGCAGTGATGAAATGCCTTATTTTCTTTAATGGGGAACTATGGTGACTGATTAAATAAATAGGATGTTTTTAAAGGCCCCTTTCTTACCTTTCCAATAAACCCTGTCTGGTTCCTACACTCATTTTCTTCAGTCTACAGTATGCCATGGGGCGTGTCCTATCTTTTTCTTCCTCTGCACACTCACATTGTAAGAGGTGCATGCATAAGTCCCACGTTTTCCTAGTATAACAGGAGTGCTTCTGCTAAAGTCCCCAAACTCATCCCTGCTTGTTACTATAGTATGCATTGATCTATGGTGCTCATTTCATGTTTTACAGTGAACAGTGCCTGTTTATTATCAGCAGTGATCACTGTGGCATGCTAATTTCTAAAACATTTTTAGGATGTACCTTCCAAAGTTCCTGCCTCGTTTTCACCTGGACCATTCATTTTGCAATCGTATTTCTTGGAAATTTTTGGGAAAGTCTTTTGGGAAAAGTCTGAAAGTATAGCCACAACTTTTCTCTGGACCATAACAGGACCATTCTCCTAACATCACCTCTAAAAGACAAGAAACAGTAAAATAATTGCCTAGAATTGCTTCCTGTGAATTTAGTTTAAACCTCTTCAGCAGGTCGTGCAGTTAAAATACGAGTTAGCAGTAAGAAAAACAAATGGAAAGCTGGGTCTGTCAGGTACAGGGGAAATCTGTTTCACTCTAAAGCATCTAGGAAAGAACTGTCCAAATGAGAGCTTATAAGGGTTAATTTTAAGGCCTCCAGGTTCTAGAATGGAGATCTTTTATGCAAAATCATTATTTCACAATAACCTATAGTGTACCAGGAAAACTAGCAGTGTATGGGGAAATTCTATACAGCATAAATTTATATGCACCACTTGAGAAAAATAAATATAATGAAACAGAGATGCCCTTTTTATATATGTGCATCCTTACAGTTTCTCTAATCCCACATGCCAGGCATCACAATCATCTTCCATACTAGTTTCTAACTATATACAAGTTTCCTCTTAATTACAATATCCCAAGCTGCAGAGTGACTCTGTTGGACTAGTGCATTATAATATTTGCCCACCAAAATATATTAAACTTGTTTATCTAAATTTTTAAAAAATGTAGTTTCAAATGGGTTTTAAAAGCCGATTACTAAACTGTATTTTACATAATTATAATGCAGAATCATATAAAATACATAATGCAATTTTAAATAGTATAGTTGTGTTACATTAGTACCAACATATACAAATTAAACAGTGTCAGTTAAAGGATCTAGTTAGACTTCCAAAGTTACTGCCTTTTAAATAAACAATGAAATATTAATGCCCACTGCAAAAGCAACATTATGGTCTCAAATACAATTTAATTATCGCTTTTAAGTATGCTCAAAACACCATCCCGAATCAGAATTCACAATATGTTTCTATATGGTATTTTAATGAATCTGATTCTTGCCTTGTACATTAAGCAATTCAAGGCTAAGAAGTTTGCTTTGCTGGATATGTTTTTAGGAGAAGACAGTTTACGATTAAAATAATTAAGAAGAAAAAAGAAGATATATTATCCCAATACCTGAATTTCCTTTGCTGGTGCAGGAGTTTGACTTACTCGTGGGAAGAAAACTAAATTAATGTAGTGATAATTGCTAGAATAAAAACCATAGCAGTCCAAAATCTAAAAATAACAAAACAATCAGGAGTTACAGTGTTTTATACATAAAACCTGATGGCAAATCATTAAACAACTATTAAATAACTAGTATAATGCATAAATAACCAATATGAAGCCATGCCACATATCAGACATTTTCAGGAATCCCATTATTTCCAAGTCCTAAGAATTATAATACATACGCATATATAAATAATATTGCATGGGGCCTAGGAATGTACATTGATTATCTTTCTATGTTTTGTATAAAGATTGATCAGATCAGTAGCACTTCCGAAAAATGTCATTGGAATTTAGCCTAAGCAGTCCTTTCAAAGGTCAATATTAGTAGATGGATTAAGGATACTATGCAATGCAATTCACAAATTAAAGGACAACTCCACCCTCATAGAAACATCTTTTAGAAAGGGCTTTTTAAAATATGTTGATATATCACAGTTTGTCCTATGAATTCTTACTGTATGCCTGCTATCCTTCTGGATGCCTCATGGAAAATTACCAATTTAGAAACCTTTAGAAATTCAGTCATTGGCTTTGATGTCAACTGTCAAATCCATAACTGACAGTTTGCTAACTGGAAGAACCAGGAAGCAGAACAAATGCATTCCGCATTTTAAATCGCAATTGCATGTGTTTTTTTATATGTAATGAAAAAACACATGCACAAATGCAACAAAATCGCACATGAAATTGCATGCGATTCCGTGTGCGATTGCGTTGCAGTGTGGCCATGCCCTTGCTTGATGATAAAAAAATACTTACTCAACACATTACACTGTATTAAGGTCTGACCACAAGCTTTTTCTTTTTTGTGCCATGAAGAAAGCCCAAGATATGCTGGGAAAAATGTGAGTCGGCAGTTTGTTTGAAGGGGTCATCTAGCTACAACAGTGTTTCCTAAACTCTCATGTGCTGCTATGACTAGAAACTAGATTGGAATTCTATAAACCGAGCGGCAGTGACTTCACAGCAAGAAGTTTCTTGTAAAGGGATGTCCTGAGTACTGTCCCAGACGAAGTTAAGATATGTCAGTCCATATATGACATTAAGACCTGGTAGATGAAGGGAATGCCAAAGCAAATACATACAAAGCCAATATACACAATCACGTCACCGGACTCGTATACTTGCCTTCTACAGCTCAGTGGACCCCATCTGACACCTGTAGGTGAGATTTGGGCCAAGCACAGCCTGATTATTGGTACAATTATTTTTCTATGTGGTAACTTTATTATGTCACTACATTACAGGGACATATTTATTTATTTATAATATGCTCTTATACATTACACCAGTTTTTCACTTTTATTTTTTTGTGTACTTTAGAGTTCCTGATTATGGAGCACTTTCTTGAGGACTCTTATGTACACTTGAGTGATTCAATTAGTCTGGTGTTTGATATTATGGCTGTGATTTTTGTCCCTTACACTTTATAATGATTAAAGGGACACTATAATGAAAAAAGACGGTGCCTTATCCTAATCTATAATTAAATACATATAAGTAGCACTTACTCGATTTGTGTGTGTTGCTGCATGCTTTCAATCCAGTACCATTTTGTTTAGGAGCAGTATCCCCCCTCCCTCGTATAACCACTCCACTTTCATCTCCGCCTGACTTTTTTCCCCACAAACCAACTGTCAAGCATGCACAAGCACACGCATTCCAACTGTCAACTCTGTCACAATTCCAGCTACAGTTCAACTATTCACAGAAGATAATTTTTGAGAGCAAGGAACTTGATCGACAGCTGAAATATAAGAAGTTTTAGATTGGATTTCTAAAGAAATAGGGGTCAAATCAACAAAAATAACAAAAACCAGTGGTGGTTGGGAAAAATTTTAGTTTCCAGTTATGGTCAATTTAAATTTTTCAGTATAGATGCCCTTTAATGTGCGGTGTGCTATATGTTTGTAATTGTGAATAATTCCCATATATCTTACCTACCACTACCTCTATTTACCTTTTAGGTCTATATGACCATATAATTATAGTGTGAGTGCCCACATCCTTTGGAGAAGTGCTATAATGATGGTACTTAAGGAGTCATTTGGATTCCTTACTTTTGTATAAATATTAGTATTGTTTCACCATCATATGCACTGGTACCTATTGTACCTTTGCTGAATTCAACATTACTTGTCTTGAATATTAATTTGTACTTTGCTTACATACAAAGCCCAAGTGAGTTTTAAGTTAAGTGAGAGAGACTGAAGTACGTCAGTTTAAAGGGCATCTACACCCTCTAATTTTTTTTGATATAATGTAGGGCATCACTTTCCACCCCCACCCACTATGTTAGATTGCTAAAAAAAAGAATCCAAATTCTTCTTACAGACCCTTGCCCGAGCAGCGCTCTGATACGGCTCCCTGCTTGCTGGAACTAGCAAACAGGGCCAGACTGGCAGCTGCGGTTGTGAGGCAGCCAATCACAGACGCTGCTGCCATCAATGAAGAGCACCATGGGAGCAAGGGCTGTAAGTAGAGTTTGCATTATTTTTTTAGCAATCTAAGATAGCGGTTAGGAGTGGGAAGGATGCCCTACTTATTCAAAATGTTTTACACAACAATAAGAGCAGTCATGGAGGGATCAGGAATGAGGAGGGCACCCCTGCGCATGCCATTCAGAGGACAAGGAGGAAGCAGAAACCTTTTGAACAGGAAGATACCTCCTACTCTTTGGTTTTTATGGACTTTTCACAAGCACTACAGGAGAACTATACAGAGCAGAGATGAAAGGTAAGGATTTTTGTTAACTACACACACAGTGGGGCCATTAATGGGTTAAATTTTAGTTTGGGGGTGGACATGCCCTTTAAAGAGTCCTTCAATCATTATGTATTAACTTGTAAGGATATACAAGTTCCTTTGATCTCTATAGCACACGGCTGCTACATTATTATTGTGGAACATGTGTTTTTGAAACTTTGAAGCAGCAGGACGCCCTGACTGATTGTACTGGTTACTGGGGTCAAGGTCGCTAAGTAGTTTAAAAGCATATAGGTTAAACATATTACTGTTTTCCTTGTGGTTAGGCTTTAACACAGTTTGGCCACTGCTTGAGCCTCAAACAGTAATGCCTGTGAGTTCCGTGCACTCTCCTGCTTGAGCCTCAAACAGTAATGCCTGTGATTTCCCTGCACGTGCGTGTGCACGGAACTCACAAGGATTACTGTTTGAGGCTCAAGCAGGAGAAAGCAGAGGAAATCCCAGAGGGGCGGAGCTTACATTCAGCAAACCAGTAACAAGTTGTCAGCAACTTCCAAGGCACAAAGCTAGGCTCTGGAGGGGCATAGGTAAAAAAATATATGCAACGTTATTTTTAAAGCTGCAGCTTCCAATGAACATAACTTGATTTTACAGTGCACTTATCCTTTAAGATAGGCGATTGAACTTACCATGATATATTTCAGCAGTGAACATCCAAAGGTATCAAGACATCAGTGCACACCAGTATTTCAGCAAATCGTGTTTATTAACACGTGACTTTTTGGTGTCAAAATGGCACCTTCTTCAGACATAACCATAAAGTACACACCGTGCTCCTTAAATAGAAGGATGTGGAAAATACACACAGCCATCTAGTGGCTAAAAGTGAATAATGAATATATCAATACAATATAAAAAGCAGAACACCGATACAGTGTAAAGCTTTCCTTGATACTAAGTGTTACTATATCTGTGTAACAGAGTATAATTGCAAAGTGAATAAGTATTAAAACCATAATTAAAAACCATAAAATGCAAAAGTTGCTAAATAAAGTGCACTAGTTAAAGGTGCATATAAAGTGCAATATAGTTAAGGTGCAAATATAGTAAAAGGTCCTAGTGCATAAAATATCCAATGAATTGTTAAACATATACATACAGGACCATATTTTATTTATAGCACCTTTGCACTTTATTTAGTGCGATCTAATTATGTTTTTTAATACTTATTCACTTTGCAATTATACTCTGTTACACAGATATTAGTAACACTTAGTATCAAGGAAAGCTTTTACACTGTATCGTTGTTCTGCTTTTTATATTATTCACTTTTAGCCACTAGATGGCTGTGTGTATTCTCCACATCCTCTATTTAAGGAGCACGGTTGTGCACTTATGTTTGTTATCAGGGGCGTATCTAGGGTCTAAGAAGATCAGGGGCACTCCAAAATTTGTAGGCCATGCCCCTTTCTCTGCCCCAATTAAGCCACACCCACTATGTACTAACTAGAGATGGCCAAAGAGACACAGACAGACAGATAGACACACCACAACATAACCACACAGCCCGATAGTTTATAAACAGACAGAAAGACAGTGAAATAGACAGACAGAGATAGAGATCAGAGTTGGACAGAGAGACACAAATAACTGAAACAAAGGCACGTAAACTGGCATTTCATTATATACTGGTAGCAATTTGGTCATTTTAAACTTACTGTTGTGTTCATTTGTAGTCAGACGCTTGCCCACACCTTTGGCCAGAGAGACCTTCTTGTACCTTCTACATCGACCTCTGCCCCTATCTATCTCTATCTGTCCCCCTCTCTCTCTCTCTCTGTATTTACTATCTCTGTCTATATATCTGCCTCCTGTTTATCTATTTTACTCTGTCTGCCTATTGTCTATCTATCAATGGCTATCTGCTTCTTGTCTATCCCTCTGTGTCTCTCTCTCTAACTGTCTATCTATCTATCTATGTATCTAACTGTGATATATATCTATCTACCTACCTACGCTATCTATCTAACTCTGCTATCTACTACTCTCTATCTATCTAACTCTTGCTATCTATCTAACTCTGCTATCTACTAACTCTGCTATCTATCTAACTCTGCTATCTATCAGGTGGCCACACGCATGCGATTTCCATCGCAATGTGCCGACAGATCACAGTGGTATCTGTCGGCACATTGCTTTGTGAATCTCCACACATGTAACGACGAGGTATGGGGATCGGTTGGTCGTATGGCCAAACACGTAAACGATCATATCGGCTACCTTTGCTAAAGTAAGGGAGCCGATAACAACCAATGAAAATTTTCCGTCTTTCCCAACCGACCGTAGTGGCGACTACGGTTGTTCGTTGGCACGAACAGAGTTAGATAGCAGATAGATAGCAGAGTTAGATAGATAGATAGCAGAGTTAGATAGATAGAGATAGATAGCAAGTTAGATAGATAGCAGAGATATATAGATAGCAGTGGCCATACACTTGAACATAATGGGTAAACCCGTCGTGGAACGACGGGATTTACCCATTATCGTTCATATGTATGCCACCTTAACTCTGCTATCTATCTATCTATCTCTGCTCTCTATCTACTCTGCTATCTATCTATCTAACTCTGCTATCTATCTATCTATCTATCTATCTAACTCTGCTATCTATCTATCTATCTAACTCTATATATCTATCTAACCAGGATATAATTGCAGAGCCCTCTTGGGTCTTGTGCAAAAATATATTTATTAATCCGGTGTAACAGACGCAACGTTTCGGTCTTCTATTAGGATCTTTATCACTGATCTATCTATCTAATTATCTCTGCTATCTATCTATCTATCTATCTAACGTTGCTATCTAGCTATCTATCTAACGCTGCTATCTATCTAACTCTGCTATCTATTTATCTAAGTCTGCTATCTATCTATCTAAGTCTGCTATCTATCTATCTATCTATCTAACTCTGCTATCTATCTATCTAACTCTGCTATCTATCTATCTCTCTGCTATCTATCTATCTAACCTACTCTGCTATCTATCTATCTAACTCTGCTATCTATCTATCTAACTCTGCTATCTATCTTCTAACTCTGCTATCTAATCTTCTTCATCTAACTCTGCTATCTATCTTTATTACTCTGCTATCTACCTATCTTCACTACTCTGCTATCTATCTATCTAATCTACTCTGCTATCTCTATCTAACTCTGCTATCTATCTATCTAACGCTCTACTATCTAACGCTGCTATCTATCTAGCTGCTATCTACTACTCTGCTATCTATCTATCTATGTAACTCTGCTATCTATCATCTATCTAACTCTGCTACTACTATCTACTCTCTAACTCTGCTATCTATCTATCTATCTATCTAACTCTATCTATCTATCTAAACCAGGATATAATTGCAGAGCCCTCTTGGGTCTTGTGCAAAAATATATTTATTAATCCGTGTAACAGACAGCAACGTTTCGGTCTTCTATTAGGATCTTTATCACACTTGATATTCTAACTCTGTTATCTACGATCTATCTATCTAATTATCTCTGCTATCTATCTATCTATCTAACGCTGCTATCTATCTTCTCTGCTATCTATCTCTGTTATCTATCTAACTATCTAACTCTGCTATCTATTTATCTAACTCTGCTATCTATTTACCTAACTCTGCTATCTATCTAACTCTGCTATCTATCAGGTGGCCACACGCATGCTATTCCATCGCAATGTGCCACAGATCACAGTGGTATCTGTCGGCAATTGCTTTGTGAATCTCCACACATGTAAACGACGAGGTATGGGGATCGGTTGGTCGTATGGCCAAACACGTAAACGATCATATCGGCTACCTTTGCTAAAGTAAAGGGAGCCGATAACAACCAATGGAAATTTTCCGTCTTTCCCAACCGACCGTAGTGGCGACTACGGTTGTTCGTTGGCACGAACAGAGTTAGATAGCAGATAGATAGCAGAGTTAGATAGATAGATAGCATAGTAGATAGATAATAGATAGCAGAGTTAGATAGATAGCAGAGATATATAGATAGCAGTGGCCATACACTTGAACGATAATGGGTAAACCCGTCGTGGAACGACGGGATTTACCCATTATCGTTCATATGTATGGCCACCTTAACTCTGCTATCTATCTATCTATCTATCTATCTCTGCTATCTATCTAACTCTGCTATCTATCTATCTATCTAACTCTGCTATCTATCTATCTATCTAACTCTGCTATCTATCTATCTATCTAACTCTGCTATCTATCTATCTATCTATCTAACTCTATATATCTATCTAAACCAGGATATAATTGCAGAGCCCTCTTGGGTCTTGTGCAAAAAATATATTTATTAATCCAGTGTAACAGACAGCAACGTTTCGGTCTTCTATTAGGATCTTTATCAAGCTTGATCTATCTATCTAATTATCTCTGCTATCTATCTATCTAACGTTGCTATCTAGCTATCTATCTAACGCTGCTATCTATCTAACTCTGCTATCTATTTATCTAACTCTGCTATCTATCTATCTATCTAAGTCTGCTATATATCTATCTAACTCTACTATCTATCTATCTATCTATCTCTGCTATCTATCTATCTCTCTATCTATCTATTTATCTAACTCTGCTATCTATCTATCTATCTATCTAACTCTACTATCTATCTATCTAACTCTGCTATCTATCTATCTATCTAACTCTGCTATCTATCTATCTATCTAACTCTGCTATCTACTATCTCACTCCTATCTCTATCTAACTCTATCTAGCTATCTAACTCTGCATCTATCTATCTAACTCTGTCTACTCGCTATCTATCTATCTAACTCTGCTACTCTGTCTATCTAACTCTGCTATCTTATCTGTCTATCTAACTCTGCTATCTATCTATCTAACTCTGCTATCTATCTATCTATCTATCTATCTATCTAACTCTGCTATCTATCTATCTATCTAACTCTGCTATCTATCTATCTATCTAACTCTTCTATCTATCTATCTAACTCTGCTATCTATCTATCTAACTCTGCTATCTATCTATCTAACTCTGCTATCTATCTATCTAACTCTGCTATCTACTATCTAACACTGCTATCTATCTATCTAACCTGCTATCTATCTATCTAACTCTGCTATCTATCTATCTATCTATCTAACTCTGCTATCTATCTATCTATCTATCTACTCGCTATCTATCTATCTATCTAACTCTATCTATCTATCTAAACCAGGATATAATTGCAGAGCCCTCTTGGGTCTTGTGCAAAAAATATATTTATTAATCCAGTGTAACAGACACAACGTTTCGGTCTTCTATTAGATCTTATCAAGCTTGATATATCTAACTCTGTTATCTAGCTATCTATCTATCTAATTATCTCTGCTATCTATCTACTATCTAACGCTGCATCTATTATCTAATTCTGCTATCTATCTATCTACTCTCTATCATCTCTCTATCTATCTATCTATCTAACTCTGCTACCTATCTATCTAACTCTGCTATCTATCTACTCTGCTATCTATCTATCTATCTAACTGCTATCTATCTATCTAACTCTGCTACTATTCATCTATCTAACTCTGCATCTATCTATCTATCTATCTATCTAAGCTACATCTATCTCTCTAACTCTGCTATCTATCTATCTAACCTGCTATCTATCTATCTAACTCTGCTACCTATCTATCTAACTCTGCTATCTATCTATCTAACTCTGCTATCTATCTATCTAACTCTGCTATCTATCTATCTAACTCTGCTATCTATCTATCTAACTCTGGTTATCTATCTATCTAACTCTGGTATCTATCTAGCTATCTAACTCTGCTATCTATCTAGCTATCTACTCTTCGCTATCTATCTATCTATCTACTATCTTACTCTGCTATCTATCTACTATCTAACTCTGCTATCTATACTATCTATCTAACTCTGCTATTATCTATCTAACTCTGCTATCTGTCATCTTACTCTGCTATCTGTCTATCTTACTCTGCTATCTATCTAGCTATCTATCTAACTCTGCTATCTATCTACCTAGCTAACTCTGCTATCTATCTATCTATCTATCTATCTTACTCTGCTATCTATCTATCGATCTATCTATCTATCTATCTTACTCTGCTATCTATCTATCTATCTAACTCTGCTATCTATCTATATCTATCTATCTAACTCTGCTATCTATCTATCTAACTCTGCTATCTGTCTATCTTACTCTGCTATCTTCTAACTCGTCTATCTAACTCTGCTAATCTATCTAACTCTGCTATCTATCTAACTCTGCTATCTATCTATCTAACTCTGCTATCTATCTATCTAACTCTGCTATCTATCTATCTAACTCTGCTATCTATCTATTTAACTCTGCTATCTATCTATCTAACTCTGCTATCTATCTATCTAACTCTGCTATCTTCTATCTAACTCTGCTATCTGTCTATCTAACTCTGCAATCTGTCTATCTTACTCTGCTATCTTCTATCTATCTATCTAACTCTGCTATCTATCTATCTATCTAACTCTGCTATCTATCTATCTATCTAACTCTGCTATCTATCTATCTATCTACTCTGCTATCATCTATCAATCACTCTGATCTATCTACCTCTTCTATCTATACTCTGCTATCTATCTATCTAACTCTGCTATCTATCTATCACCTCTATCTATCTATCTAACTCGGCTATCTATCTATCTAACTCTGCTATCTATCTATCTAACTCTGCTATCTATCTATCTAACTCTGCTATCTATCTATCTAACTCGGCTATCTATCTATCTAACTCGGCTATCTATCTAACTCTGCTATCTATCTATCTAACTCGCATCTATCTATCAACTCTGCTATCTATCTATCTTATCTAACTCTGCTATCTATCTATCTAACTCTGCTATCTGTCTATCTAACTCTGCTATCTGTCTATCTTACTCTGCATCTATCTATTACTTATCAACTCTGCTATCTATCTATCTATCTACTCTGCTATCTATCTATCTAACTCTGCTATCTATCTTCTATCTTACTCTGCTATCTATCTATTCTAACTCTGCTATCTATCATCTATCGCTATCTATCTATCTACTCTGCTCTCCGTCTATCTATCTAACTCTGCTCTCCGTCTATCTATCTAACTCTGCTCTCCGTCTATCTATCTACCTCTGCTCTCCGTCTATCTATCTAACTCTGCTATCTTTATCTAACTCTGCTTCTATCTATCTAACTCTGCTATCTATCTCTAACTCTGCTATCTATCTATCGCTATCTATCTATCTAATCTTCTGACATCTATCACCTGCTATCTATCTATCTAACTCTGCTATCTATCTATCTAACTCACTCTGCTATCTATCTAACTCTGCTATCTATCTAACTCCTGCTATCTATCTAACTCGCTATCTCTATCGAACCTGCTATCTATCTAACTCTGCTATCTACTAACTCTGCTATCTATCTAACTCCTATCTATCTATCTAACTCTGCTATCTATCTATCTAACTCTGCTATCTATCTATCTAACTCTGCCATCTATCTATCTAACTCTGCCATCTATCTATCTAACTCTGCCATCAATCTATCTAACTCTGCTATCTATCTAACTCTGCTATCTATCTATCTAACTCTGCTATCTATCTAACTCTGCTATCTATCTAACTCTGCCATCTATCTAACTCTGCCATCTATCTAACTCTGCTATCTATCTAACTCTGCTATCTATCTAACTCTGCTATCTATCTAACTCTGCTATCTATCTAACTCTGCTATCTATCTAACTCTGCTATCTATCTATCTAACTCTGCTATCTAAAAAGAACACGTATACCAACAGTGATGGGGAAAGCAAGACAGGAGAAAATCATGGCTACCCATATGTAAGCGGGTCTCCGAGAAATTAAGAAGAATTTTCAAAAACACCGTATCCCTGTCTACTTTAAACCGAACAACACCACTGAGCAGCAATTGGTACTCCGAAAGACCAAATACTGAAACACAAGAAAGCGCCATCATATATGCAGTGCAGTGCAGTGAAGAATGCTCCAATTTGTATGTGGGGAGACCAAACAGCAACCGCATCAACGTATGGTCCAGCACGAAGAGCCAATTCCTTGGGTCAGGACTCGACGTGTACCTGCATCTTAAGGATAAAGACCACCTTTGAAGATGTAATGTTAACATATTGGCAAAGGAACGTACTGGTTCAAGAGAGGTGTCAAGGAGGCTATTATTGTAAAAATAAAGAGCCAAGCCCTGATAGGTGGGGGGGTTCGACACCAACTGTCTGCCATGTACAATGCGTTTTTGACACCTTACTCTAGGTTTCCTATAACACCTCTTAGCCACTATGCAAGCACGCCCTTAACACCTGAGTGTGATATGCTAATTGGATCTTCCAGGGTACATAATTCCACAGATTTTCGTACAAGTCATTCTGAATTGAGAAGCCAGTCGGATGACTAGCGATAGTCTTCAAAACTACCATTGATCTAATTGAATACAACAGATATCTGCATATCTAACTCTGCTACTATCTATCAAACTCTGCTATCCATCTATCTAACTCGCTTGGCTCTGCTACCTATCTATCTGGAAATGCAGGGGCTTTCTGCTACTTACCAGCGGTCATCGTTGCACATGACGTAATTGCGCCGGCTGCGCGACATGCCCAGAGGTTCGCGCAGCCGAGAAATCCGGAATTCGGGGCACTTCTGAAGGTAAAGTCTGTTAAAATATTTGGGGCACTTTTGCCAAATATCCGGGGCACGTGCCCCGAATGTTTATACCGTAGATACGCCACTGGTTGTGATGTCTGAAGAAAGTGCCTTTTGACACACCGAAACTCACATCTGTTCATAAACACGATTTGGATGTCATGCCTGTGGTACGTTATTCAATAGCACCCAGCACTAAGGCACTGAAGTGGATGTGGATATTGTGTGGGACAACCAACAGATTAATTATATTTCAGCAGTGCTCTAGCATACATAAAGTTATTAAATTACACTGTAATTACGACCTATAGATGCAAATATAGTTTTATAGTGAACTATAATTGATCTGAAGAGTAAATAGTGCAGAGCTGCAGGGGAGATAATTACAGTAAGTATGATAATACACAGCTCTGTTAATGCAATACACATCAGTGTATCTATTTAAAAAGGTGAATTTTGGAGGGTATACTTACATGTTTTAAATTAAATTAAGTATGCCTTTGAGGAGGTAGTAAGGGATGATGGGGCTTGTAGTTTATATTTGTTGTAAAATAGCTGACTAATTCTGTGTATAGTTACATATTCATTACTGAAAAATGCAATTTTTAGACTTCTGAAGCTTTTTTTCTTGTAAGGGATTGTTAGATTTGTAGTTCAACACTTTGAATTTGGCTTTGAAAGACCGCATTTGGAAGGGAATTTGTGTGTTTTGGCTGCAGATTTTAAAACTCAATAATGAATGATGAGGACATTATTGTTTTTTTTACTTCCTTTAATAGGTCACATGCATTAAAGGTAGGTAGGTCAGTTGGTATGTGTGTATTCATATCAGGTTGGGGATAAAATACTAACTTTTAAAAGGTGTCAGTAGGTGTGTGTACTGGATCAGGTTGGAAGCAAAAAAAACACTTTTGATTATTGATCAAAATTAGTTTTTTCTGACTTTAGTTACCCTTTAGGTATGATCAACACAATAAAAATCCAATCTCATGAGTGGACACCTATAATGCTTACTTATTCATTACGGTGGTCCGGGTGTATAAAACCCCAGACCCTTCGCTCCTCCAATAGCAAAATAGAGCACTTCAAACTTCAAAAATTCAATGTAACAAGTCACATCGAAAACAGAATTGACACTAGAACCCATTGGGGCTCAATTCTGTTTTCGATGTGAATTGTTACATTGGTTAATAGTGCCTGACATTTTTTGTATATTGTTGCTTTGTATGTTGCTGTTGTTGCTATGTCTCATATACCATTGGATTTCTACTTTCTAGAGCCCTGTTTACTTCAATAATACATAAATATGTTCATCAATATATTAACATTTATAGGGCTTTTTTCTTATTGTCTTTTGTATATTTTATTATTATACTTATATTGATGTATGCACATAGTAGTACTATTGGATTGTAATCATGTTTTAATTTTAAACTCAACAAGGTTAATAGGTGGGGCTACTCACTTATTGATGTGGTAATCACGTGGTGTTTATGTAATAGGGTAGTATATGGGGTGTGTCGATACACGTTTGTTTGCCTATGATTAAGGACCGGGGAGGTCTGAAACGCTCAGGCGATTGAAAATAAAGCGGTGATTATTTATCTATTGTCCGGATTCCTCTGGTACTTTTCCCGGTGATGCAGTGTCTTTTTTTCTTTTGTTGAACCCTTTAGGTATGGCTGCAACAGTGATGGAGGGGTAGGTCAGTACGTGTGTTTACCTGTATCACCTTGGGTGTTAAAAAAACACTTTTTGATTATTGATCAAAATTTGCTTTTTTGACTTTAGTTACCCTTTAAGTATGGCTGCCACGTAATGGATAAGTAGATCCCTAGGTGTGTGTGTACCTGGGTCTGGTTGGGGGGTATGTCTTTTTTTTGTTTACAACCATAAAATTATCTTTTATTGAGGATAAATCTAAATTAGTTTTTTGACTTAAGTTACCCTTTAAATATGGCTTCCATGGGAATGGAAAGGTAGGTCAGTAGGCGGGTGTACCTGTGTCTGTGTGGGGGGTTGGGGGTATCACCGTTTTTTTATGACCATGAAAAAACCGTTTTGAAATATCCACATTTGAAGATTGTTACCATTATAGTCTATGGGAAAAAATGTCCCGAAATCCGCCCATACACGCAGTAAACGCTTTGCGGATTCCTTAGCTATAGCAAACTTCTCCTATATGCCTGCATGTCTGTACCGAATTTCATGTCTCTAGCTCAAAAACTGTAGGAGGAGATCAGTCCAAAAAAGTGGGAATAAAAAAAGAAGAAGAAATGAAATACAGTAATTTGGCTTTTTCAAGCCAAATTAAAACCTTGGTTGATAGTTAACTACACTTTCCAGTATTCCTTACCAGACAAGGGTGTTTAAACAGATTATGGCAGTCTTAAAGATGCAATTATGGTAGCACACTTTAGGGAAATCTCCAACAAAGTTTTTTTTAAATATATTGTAGGGTACTTCTCCCATCCGCAAACCACCATGTTGATTACAAACAAAAGGTGCTCTTCGCTCCTGTGGTGTTTTGATTGCGCCCTTGTTCAGAACCTGCAAACATGGGCCGGACCGGCGGCAACTGCATCTGGCTGCGAGGCAGCCAATCACAGATGTGGCTGCCGGCATTGCAGAGTGCCACGGAGCGAGGGGCTGTAAGTATGTTTCTGCTGCTTTTTTAGTATTCTTACATGGTGGTTGGGGTTGGGCAGGGCTGCCCTACACTACAAAAAATCTTTTAATGCCAGTGGAAGGGCAGCCATGGAGGAATCTAGAGGATGGGAAGGGGATGACTCCCCTGCTCATGTCTCAATTTCTCCAGGACGAAGAGCACAAACCTTTTGACAGGAAGACCGCTCCTACTCTTCAGTTTCTTGGAATTTGGACAAGCACTGCAGGAGAACCATAAGGAGCAGATATGTTGGTAAGGTTTTTTTTAAACTATACAGTGGGGCCAGCAGTGGGTTAAATTTTAGTTGTGGAGTTGGACATGCCCTTTAAGTAAAGCTCCACACAGAAGCAGATTTCTGAATACCTTTAAAACATTACCCTTTAATAGGTACACTGATAGAAATGTATTGCAGGAAGCAGGTTCACTTACCTTGCTTTCCAGAGGCTCTACACAAAAGCACTGATAGCAATAATGTCACTACCCAAATAACTGCTATATAAAAACTCCAGGGCCAACTCCAAGAATTGTAGCAGTCATTGTCAAGGCAAGCACCTTCTCCAACACCTTGTTCGAGTCACATGCTTTTACTTAAGCCAGTCTATGAATAAAAAAAACCCAAAAACCTGGCTTTAGTTTTAAGAGGACAGTTCAAATATATTTTCTAAATGTCTTAAAAGGTATTAATTAAAAATACTTCAGGTTCACAAGAGAAGCATATCAATGTAACTTTTAAAAGGGTGACGTAATACTAAAGGGCAACTTAAATATTTAAAAGGAAACTTAAGTCTATGGGTCAGCTTCTATTGTCTTCTTTAGCTGGGGGACACCCAGCAAATCGTACACCAAATCAAAAACAGGAAGCTGCTGCTTGCTTCCTAGAAGCTGCAAGGCAATCATAACAGCACCTAACCTGCTCATTAGTAACAGATTATGCTACAACGATTCTGCCTCTCAAACAGTGTTAAAATTCATAGTATAAAGGGTTAGTTCACTCTCAAAGTGAACTTGGCTTTTAAGCTTTAAGTGAATATGGATTAACTAGCTGTGTCTTACATTCCATTCTTCACTTGAGCACATGGGAAATGAGTGAACTTACCCTGCAGCGCAATCCACCATTGGCTCCTGACATGTCCAACAGCTTCCAGCTGTAAGTAAACTATAGTGAACATTGTGAACGTGTGCTATAGTTTACTTACAGCTGAAAGCAGTTGTTACCTATCAAGTTCCAGGGGTGGATCATGCTGCGAGTAAGTTCTCTCTTCTCTCCTGGTACATTAAATTAAGAGAAGAAGACATACTGTAGCTAGTTTACCTCCCTTTCTTCATTTAAAGCTTAAAAGCCAGCGTTCACTTTAGAGTGAACTATACCTTTAATCCCTGATATCCCCCCCACATTCATATGCATTTCATGCAAAACTAGTTTAATCTTTACATACAGTTTATTTTTCCTATCAAGCACTGAGTGAAAAAAAAACCACAGTAAGTCTGGGGAATAAAACTTTGATCACATGGGTTGTGTGGTTCTTAATTAAGTGCTTTAACTGCTGAGCCACCACAGCATATGCAAAATACTGGTAGATTTAGAATGTAATTCTCATCAGCCAAGGGGGACCCAGGCACGTAGGGGTTAGTGCTTCACCTCTAAAGCGGACACTTAATAGTTAAAATTTTCACAGGCTCAGGTGCTCCTCCCCCTGCCTTAATGGCTGTGCACCACAGCCTGCCCCAGTTCTTCAAGTGTCCGCTCAGGAGTTGGACCACTTTACTCTGCAGTAAGAAGATTTGGAGTCAGATCCATGGGAACAGCTGGATCCTATTCCTTCCCAGCTCTTCCCCAACACACAGTACAGCAGCAGAGGGCTGTTCACCCACTGCTCGCGTCTATGGTACCTGCCTGGCTTGGATTCCTATGGAAGGACATATACAGTGCAGACCCAGGATTCAGGTACGATGGTACCCCTCTCTTCCCTAAGAGTTCGGGGATTTTTCAGTCAGCATCCACTGGCACCTATTAAGGTCCCCCGTTCCACCACTTACCCCTCTCCTTCCTGGAGTTCGGGGACCCATGTTTTTCGGGCAGGCACTGGCTGCCATCTATTGGAAGGACCCTCAGTCCTCTCAGCATGGGCGGGAGTCTTCTCTCGGCGGGAACTTTAACTCTGCCGCGTGTAGCGGGGGCGGGACTTCCGGTTTCTCCGTCTTTGCTCTCTATCCTCTCTGTCGCTGCCGTTTCAGGACCATACAGGCTCAGGTTATTCTCTCCCTCGCCTCTTGTTGCTCCTGCCTCCTTTTTCTTCTCTGCCTTGCAGTTTTTTCCCCTTTTTTACTCTCTTTAGGGGTTGGATATATAAAAAAAAAAAATATGGTATTCAAACAATACTCATTTATTTAAGTGCTGAAAACAATAAATGCCAAATACACACTTTGGCATGTATTTGGCATTTATTGTTTTTAGCACTTAAATAAATGAGTATTGTTTGAATACCATATTGAGTGTGCCTACCTACAAACTATATATGACTGATTATACTTACCAGCAGTGGCACAGGTTATAGGAAGTGCACCTCAAACCTTACCTATCAGGGCTACCACATTGGATTGAAAATTACATTATACTAAAGTTTTATTTGGGGTGGAGATTCCCTTTAATCTAACAGGAGCCAGTAGGGAACACAGAGAAATCATCTGCTCTTCTTAGCTGTTTGCCCAGCATTGTTATGGCGCTGGTACTTCAATTAAATTTTAAATGATTACATTCATTTGTGACACAGGTTTAACAATAGATTAACTGTATCTTGATTCATCTTCGCTGTGACAGGTTTGGGTGGCCAGTAACAGGTAGTCTCTTCTTCCTAGCCAGCAGCTAGCTGTCCCCAAGAGCAGACACAATTATATAATAAATTGTATAGTTGTAAAGATGTTAAAGTTTTGGCAGTGATGAAATGCCTTAGGTGTTCTTTAATGGGGAACTATGGTGACTGATTAAAATAAATAGGATGTTTTTAAAGGCCCCTTTCTTACCTTTCCAATAAACCCTGTCTGGGTTCCTACACTCATTTTCTTCAGTCTACAGTAATGCCATGGGGCGGTCCTATCTTTTTCTTCCTCTGCACAGCTCACAGTTGTAAGAGGTGCATGCATAAAGTCTCCACGTTTTCCTAGTATAACAGGAAGTGCTTCTGCTAAAGTCCACCAAACTCATCCCTGCTTGTTACTATAGTATGCATTGATCTATTGGTGCTCATTTCATAGGTTTACAGTGAACAGTGCCTGTTTATTATCAGCAGTGATCACTGTGGCATGCTAATTTCTAAATACATTTTTAGGATGTACCTTCCAAAGTTCCTGCCTCGTTTTCACCTGGACCATTCATTTTGCAATCGTATTTCTTTGGAAATTTTGGGAAAAGTCTTTTGGGAAAAGTCTGAAAGTATAGCCACAACTTTTCTCTGGACCAATAACAGGACCATTCTCCTAACATCACCTCTAAAAGACAAGAAACAGTAAAACTAATTGCCTAGAAGTGCTTCCTGTGAATTTAGTTTAAACCTCTTCAGCAGGTCAGTGCAGTTATAAATACGAGTTAGCAGTAAGAAAAACAAATGGAAAGCTGGGTCTGTCAGGTACATGGGAAATCTTTGTTTCACTCTAAAGCATCTAGGAAAGAACTGTCCAAATGAGAGCTTATGAGGGTTAATTTTAAGGCCTCCAGGTTCTAGAATGGAGATACTTTTATGCAAAATCATTATTTCACAATAAACCTATAGTGTACCAGGAAAACTAGCTAGTGTATGGGGAAATTCTAATACAGCATAAATTTATATGCACCACTTGAGAAAAATAAAATATAATGAAACAGAGATGCCCTTTTTATATATGTGCATCCTTACAGTTTCTCTAATCCCACATGCTCAGGCATCACAATCATCTTCCATACTAGTTTCTAACTATATACAAGTTTCCTCTTAATTACAATATCCCAAGCTGCAGAGTGACTCTGTTGGACTAGTGCATTATAAATATTTGATACCACCAAAATATATTAAACTATGTTTATCTAAGAATTTTTAAAAAATGTATGTTTCAAATGGGTTTTAAAAGCCGATTACTAAACTGTATTTTACATAAATTATTAATGCAGAATCATATAAAATACATAAATGCAATTTTAAAATAGTATGGTTTACATTAGTACCAACATATACAAATTAAACAGTGTCAGTTAAAGGATCTAAGTTAGACTTCCAAAGTTACTGCCTTTTATAAAACAATGAAATATTAATGCCCACATAGCAAAAGCAACATTATGGTCTGCAAATACAATTTAATTATCGCTTTTAAGTATGCTCAAAAACACATCCCGAATCAGAATTCACAATATGTTTCTATATGGTATTTTAATGAGATCTGATTCTTGCCTTGTACATTAAGCAATTCAAGGCTAAGAAGGTTGCTTTGCTGGATATGTTTTTAGGAGAAGACAGTTACAGATTAAATAAATTAAAGAAGAAAAAGAAGATATATTATGCCTCAATACCTGAATTTCCTTTGCTGGTGCAGGAGTTTGACTTACTCGTGGGAAGAAAACTAGAATTAATGTAGTGATAAGTGCTAGAATAAAAACCATAGCAGTCCAAAATCTAAAAATAACAAAAACAATCAGGAGTTAACTAGTGTTTTATACATAAAACCTGATGGCAAATCATTAAACAACTAATTAAATAACTAGTATAATGCATAAATAACCAATATGAAGCCATGCACAATATCAGACATTTTCAGGAATCCCATTATTTCCAAGTCCTAAGAATTATAATACATACGCATATATAAATAATATTGCATGGGGCCTAGGAATGTACATTGATTATCTTTTCTATGTTTGTATAAAAGATTGATCAGATCAGTAGCACTTCCGAAAAATGTCATTGGAATTTAGCCTAAGCAGTCCTTTCAAAGGTCAATATTAGTAGATGGATTAAGGATACATATGCAATGCAATTCACAAATTAAAGGACAACTCCACCCTCATAAGAACATCTTTTAGAAAGGGCTTTTTAAAATATGTTGATATATCACAGTTTGTCCTATGAATTCATTACTGTATGCCTGCTATACTTCTGGATGCCTCATGGAAAATTACCAATTTAGAAACCTTTAGAAATTCAGTCATTGGCTGTGATGTCAACTGTCAAATCCATAACTGACAGTTGCTAACTGGAAGAACCAGGAAGCAGAAACAAATGCATTCCGCATTTTAAATCGCAATTGCATGTGTTTTTTTATATGTAATGAAAAAAACACATGCACAAATGCAACAAAATCGCACATGAAATTGCATGCGATTCCGTGTGCGATTGCGTTGCAGTGTGGCCATGCCCTTAGGCTTGATGAATAAAAAAATACTATACTCAACACATTACACTGTATTAAGGTCTGACCACAAGCTTTTCTTTTTTGTGCCATGAAGAAAGCCCAAGATATGCTGGGAAAAATGTGAGTCGGCAGTTTGTTTGAAGGGGTCATCTAGCTACAACAGTGTTTCCTAAACTTCTCATGTGCTGCTATGAGCTAGAAACTAGATTGGAATTCTATAAACCAGGAGCGGCAGTGACTTCACAGCAAGAAGTTTCTTGTAAAGGGATGTCCTGTGAGATACTGTCCCAGACGAAGTTAAGATATGTCAGTCCATAGTATGACATTAAGACCTGGTAGATGAAGGGAATGCCAAAGCAAATACATACAAAGCCAATATACACAATCACGTCACCGGACTCGTATACTTGCCTTCTACAGCTCAGTGGACACCATCTGACACCTGTAGGTGAGATTTGGGCCAAGCACAGCCTGATTATTGGTACAATTATTTTTCTATGTGGTAACTTTATTATGTCACTACATTACAGGGACATATTTATTTATTTATAATATGCTCTTATACATTACACCAGTTTTTCACTTTTATTTATTTGTGTACTTTAGAGTTCCTGATTATGGAGCACTTTCTTAGGACTCTTTATGTACACATTGAGTGATTTCAAATTAGTCTGGTGTTTGATATTATGGCTGTGATTTTTGTACCCTTACACTTTATAATGATTAAAGGGACACTATAATGAAAAAATGACGGTGCCTTATCCTAATCTATAATTAAATACATATAAGTAGCACTTACTCTGATTTGTGTGTGTTGCTGCATGCTTTCAATCCAGTACGCATTTTGTTTAGGAGCAGTATCCCCCCTCCCTCGTATAACCACTCACACTTTCATCCGACCTGACTTTTTTCCCCACAAACCAACTGTCAAGCATGCACAAAGCATACAGCATTCCAACTGTCAAAACTCTGTCACAATTCCAGCTACAGTTCAACTATTCACAGAAGAATAATTTTTGAGAGCAAGGAACTTGATCGACAGCTGAAATATAAGAAGTTTTAGATTGGATTTCTAAAGAAATAGGGGTCAAATCAACAAAAAATGAACAAAAACCAGTGGTGGTTGGGAAAAATTTTAGTTTCCAGTTATGGTCAATTTAAATTTTTCAGTATAGATGCCCTTTAATGTGCGTGTGCTATATAGTTTGTAAGTGTTGAATAATTCCCATATATCTTTACCTACCACGTACCTCTATTTGACCTTTTTAGGTCTATATGACCATATAATTATAGTGTGAGTGCCCACATCCTTTGGAGAAGTGCTATAATGATGGTACTTAAGGAGTCATTTTGGATTCCTTACTTTTGTATAAATATTAGTATTGTTTCACCATCATATGCACTGGTACCTATTGTACCTTTGCTGAATTCAACATTACTTGTCTTGAATATTAATTTTGTACTTTGCTTACATACAAAGCCCAAGTGAGTTTTAAGTTAAGTGAGAGAGACTGAAGTACGTCAGTTTAAAGGGCATCTACACCCTCTAAATATTTTTTTGATATAATGTAGGGCATCACTTTCCACCCCCAACCACTATGTTAGATTGCTAAAAAAAAGAATCCAAATTCTTCTTACAGACCCTTGCCCGAGCAGCGCTCTGATACGGCTCCCTGCTTGCTGGAACTAGCAAACAGGGGCCAGACTGGCAGCTGCGGTTGTGAGGCAGCCAATCACAGACGCTGCTGCCATCAATGAAGAGCACCATGGGAGCAAGGGCTGTAAGTAGAGTTTGCATTATTTTTTTAGCAATCTAAGATAGCGGTTAGGAGTGGGAAGGGATGCCCTACATTATATCAAAAATGTTTTACACAACAATAAGAGCAGTCATGGAGGGATCAGGAATGAGGAGGGCACCCCTGCGCATGCCATTCAGAGGACAAGGAGGAAGCAGAAACCTTTTGAACAGGAAGATACCTCCTACTCTTTGGTTTTTATGGACTTTTCACAAGCACTACAGGAGAACTATACAGAGCAGAGATGAAAGGTAAGGATTTTTGTTAACTACACAGTGGGGCCAGTAATGGGTTAAATTTTAGTTTGGGGGTGGACATGCCCTTTAAAGAGTCCTTCAATCATTATGTATGTAACTTGTAAGGATATACAAGTTCCTTTGATCTCTATAGCACACGGCTGCTACATTATATATTGTGGAACATGTGTTTTTGAAACTTTGAAGCAGCAGGGACCGCACTGACTGATTGTACTGGTTACTTGGGGTCAAGGTCGCTAAGTAGTTATAAAAGCATATAGGTTAAACATAATTACTGTTTTTCTTGTGGTTAGGCTTTAACACAGTTGGCCACTGCTTGAGCCTCAAACAGTAATGCCTGTGAGTTCCGTGCACTCTCCTGCTTGAGCCTCAAACAGTAATGCCTGTGATTTCCCTGCACGTGCGTGTGCACGGAACTCACAAGGATTACTGTTTGAGGCTCAAGCAGGAGAAAGCAGAGGAAATCCCAGAGGGGCGGAGCTTAACATTCAGCAAACCAGTAACAAGTTGTCAGCAACTTCCAAGGCACAAAGCTAGGCTCTGGAGGGGCATAGGTAAAAAAAATATATAGCAACGTTATTTTTAAAGCTGCAGCTTCCAAATGAACATAACTTGATTTTACAGTGCACTTATCCTTTAAGATAGGCGATTGAACTTACCATGATATATTTCAGCAGTGAACATCCAAAGGTATCAAGACATCAGTGCACACCAGTATTTACAGCAAATCGTGTTTATTAACACGTGACGTTTTGGTGTCAAAATGGCACCTTCTTCAGACATAACCATAAAGTACACAACCGTGCTCCTTAAATAGAAGGATGTGGAAAATACACACAGCCATCTAGTGGCTAAAAGTGAATAATGAATATATCAATACAATATAAAAAAGCAGAACACCGATACAGTGTAAAAGCTTTCCTTGATACTAAGTGTTACTAATATCTGTGTAACAGAGTATAATTGCAAAGTGAATAAGTATTAAAAACCATAATTAAAAACCATAATAATGCAAAAGGTGCTATAAATAAAGTGCACTAGTTAAAGTGCATATAAAGTGCAATATAGTTAAGGTGCAAATATAGTTAAAAGGTCCTAGTGCATAAAATATCCAATGAATATGTTAAACATATACATACAGGACCATATTTTATTTATAGCACCTTTTGCACTTTATTTAGTGCGATCTAATTATGTTTTTTAATACTTATTCACTTTGCAATTATACTCTGTTACACAGATATTAGTAACACTTAGTATCAAGGAAAGCTTTTACACTGTATCGGTGTTCTGCTTTTTTATATTATTCACTTTTAGCCACTAGATGGCTGTGTGTATTCTCCACATCCTTCTATTTAAGGAGCACGGTTGTGCACTTTATGTTTGTTATCAGGGGCGTATCTAGGGTCTAAGAAGATCAGGGGCACTCCAAAATTTGTAGGCCATGCCCCTTTCTCTGCCCCAATTAAGCCACACCCACTATGTACTAACTAGAGATGGCCAAAGAGACACAGACAGACAGATAGACAACCACAAACATAGACACACAGCCCGATAGTTATAAACAGACAGAAAGACAGTGAAATAGACAGACAGAGATAGAGATCAGAGTTGGACAGAGAGACACAAATAACTGAAACAAAGGCACAGTAAACTGGCAATTTCATTATATACTGGTAGCAATTTGGTCATTTTAAACTTACTGTTGTGTTCAGTTGTAGTCAGACGCTTGCCCACACCTTTGGCCAGAGAGACCTTCTTGTACCTTCTACATCGACCTCTGCCCCTATCTATCTCTATCTGTCCCCCTCTCTCTCTCTCTCTGTATATCTATCTCTGTCTATATATCTGCCTCCTGTTTATCTATTTTACTCTGTCTGCCTATTGTCTATCTATCAATGGCTATCTGCTTCTTGTCTATCCCTCTGTGTCTCTCTCTCTAACTGTCTATCTATCTATCTATGTATCTAACTGTGATATATATCTATCTACCTACCTACGCTATCTATCTAACTCTGCTATCTATCTAACTCTGCTATCTATCTAACTCTGCTATCTATCTAACTCTGCTATCTATCTAACTCTGCTATCTATCTAACTCTGCTATCTATCAGGTGGCCACACGCATGCGATTTCCATCGCAATGTGCCGACAGATCACAGTGGTATCTGTCGGCACATTGCTTTGTGAATCTCCACACATGTAAACGACGAGGTATGGGGATCGGTTGGTCGTATGGCCAAACACGTAAACGATCATATCGGCTACCTTTGCTAAAGTAAAGGGAGCCGATAACAACCAATGAAAATTTTCCGTCTTTCCCAACCGACCGTAGTGGCGACTACGGTTGTTTTGTTCGTTGGCACGAACAGAGTTAGATAGCAGATAGATAGCAGAGTTAGATATAGATACAGAGTTAGATAGATAGAGATAGATAGCAGAGTTAGATAGATAGCAGAGATATATAGATAGCAGTGGCCATACACTTGAACGATAATGGGTAAACCCGTCGTGGACACGGGATTTACCCTTATCGTTCATATGTATGGCCACCTTAACTCTGCTATCTATCTATCTATCTCTGCTCTCTATCTAACTCTGCTATCTATCTATCTAACTCTGCTATCTATCTATCTATCTATCTATCTAACTCTGCTATCTATCTATCTATCTAACTCTATATATCTATCTAAACCAGGATATAATTGCAGAGCCCTCTTGGGTCTTGTGCAAAAAATATATTTATTAATCCAGTGTAACAGACAGCAACGTTTCGGTCTTCTATTAGGATCTTTATCAAGCTTGATCTATCTATCTAATTATCTCTGCTATCTATCTATCTATCTATCTAACGTTGCTATCTAGCTATCTATCTAACGCTGCTATCTATCTAACTCTGCTATCTATTTATCTAAGTCTGCTATCTATCTATCTAAGTCTGCTATCTATCTATCTATCTATCTAACTCTGCTATCTATCTATCTATCTATCTATCTAACTCTGCTATCTATCTATCTAACTCTGCTATCTATCTATCTAACTCTGCTATCTATCTATCTAACTCTGCTATCTATCTATCTAACTCTGCTATCTATCTATCTGCATCAACCTCTACATCTATCTATCTCCTATCTACTACTCTAACTCTGCATCTATCTCATCACTGCTACTATCTATCTAACTCGCTATCTATCTATCAACGCTGCTATCTATCTAAACGCTGCTATCTATCTAACTCTGCTATCTATCTAACTCTGCTATCTATCTATCTATCTAACTCTGCTATCTATCTATCTATCTAACTCTGCTATCTATCTATCTATCTATCTAACTCTGCTATCTATCTATCTATCTATCTAACTCTATCTATCTATCTAAACCAGGATATAATTGCAGAGCCCTCTTGGGTCTTGTGCAAAAAATATATTTATTAATCCAGTGTAACAGACAGCAACGTTTCGGTCTTCTATTGGATCTTTATCAAGCTTGATATATCTAACTCTGTTATCTAGCTATCTATCTATCTAATTACTCTGCTATCTATCTATCTATCTAACGCTGCTATCTATCTACTCTGCTATCTATCTCTGTTATCTATCTAACTATCTAACTCTGCTATCTATTTATCTAACTCTGCTATCTATTTACCTAACTCTGCTATCTATCTAACTCTGCTATCTATCAGGTGGCCACACGCATGCGATTTCCATCGCAATGTGCCGACAGATCACAGTGGTATCTGTCGGCCATTGCTTTGTGAATCTCCACACATGTAACGACGAGGTATGGGGATCGGTTGGTCGTATGGCCAAACACGTAAACGATCATATCGGCTACCTTTGCTAAAGTAAAGGGAGCGATAACAACCAATGGAAATTTTCCGTTTTCCCAACCGACCGTATTGGCACTACGGTTGTTCGTTGGCACGAACGAGTTAGATAGCAGATAGATAGCAGAGTTAGATAGATAGATAGCAGAGTTAGATAGATAGAGATAGATAGCAGAGTTAGATAGATAGCAGAGATTATAGATAGCAGTGGCCATACACTTGAACGAAATGGGTAAACCCGTCGTGGAACGACGGGATTTACCCATTATCGTTCATATGTATGGCCACCTTAACTCTGCTATCTATCTATCTATCTATCTAACTCTGCTATCTATCTAACTCTGCTATCTATCTATCTATCTATCTTACTCTGCTTTCTAACTCTGCTATCTATCTATCTATCTAACTCTGCTATCTATCTATCTATCTATCTAACTCTATATATCTATCTAAACCAGGATATAATTGCAGAGCCCTCTTGGGTCTTGTGCAAAAAATATATTTATTAATCCAGTGTAACAGACAGCAACGTTTCGGTCTTCTATTAGGATCTTTATCAAGCTTGATCTATCTATCTAATTATCTCTGCTATCTATCTATCTAACGTTGCTATCTAGCTATCTATCTAACGCTGCTATCTATCTAACTCTGCTATCTATTTATCTAACTCTGCTATCTATCTATCTATCTAAGTCTGCTATATATCTATCTAACTCTACTATCTATCTATCTATCTATCTCTGCTATCTATCTATCTCTCTTCTATCTATTTACTCTAACTCTGTATCTATCTATCTATCTATCTCTCTAACTCTACTACTAATCATCTATCTAACTCTGCTATCTATCTATCTATCTAACTCTGGCTATCTATCTATCTATCTAACTCTCTAATCTATCTAGCTAACTCTGCTATCTATCTATCTAACTCTGCTATCTATCTATCTAACTCTGCTATCTATCTATCAACTCTGCTATCTATCTATCTAACTCTGCTATCTTCTGTCTATCTACTCTGCTTCTATCTGTCATCTAACTCTGCTATCTATCTATCTTACTCTGCTACTATCTATCTATATCTATCTATCTATCTGCTATCTATCTATCATCTAACTCTGCTATCTATCTATCTATCTAACTCTGCTATCTATCTATCTAACTCTGCTATCTATCTATCTAACTCTGCTATCTATCTTCTAACTCTGCTATCTATCTATCTAACTCTGCTATCTATCTATCTAACACTGCTATCTATCTATCTAACGCTGCTATCTATCTATCTAACTCTGCTATCTATCTATCTATCTATCTAACTCTGCTATCTATCTATCTATCTATCTAACTCTGCTATCTATCTATCTATCTCTAACTCTATCTATCTATCTAAACCAGGATATAATTGCAGAGCCCTCTTGGGTCTTGGTGCAAAAATATATTTATTAATCCAGTGTAACAGACAGCAACGTTTCGGTCTTCTATTAGGATCTTTATCAAGCTTGATATATCTAACTCTGTTATCTAGCTATCTATCTATCTAATTATCTCTGCTATCTATCTATCTATCTAACGCTGCTATCTATTTATCTAATTCTGCTATCTATCTATCTAACTCTGCTATCTATCTATCTATCTATCTATCTATCTAACTCTGCTACCTATCTATCTAACTCTGCTATCTATCTATCTCTGCTATCTATCTATCTATCTAACTCTGCTATCTATCTATCTAACTCTGCTATCTATCTATCTATCTAACTCTGCTATCTATCTATCTATCTATCTATCTAACGCTACTATCTATCTATCTAACACTGCTATCTATCTATCTACTCTGCTTCTACTATCTCTAACTCTGCTATCTATCTATCTAACTCTGCTACTATCTATCTATCTGCATCTATCTATCTAACTCTGCTATCTATCTACTATCTAACTCTCTGCTATCTACTATCTAACTCTGTATCATCTATCTACTCTGATCATCTAGCTATCTACTCTGCTATCTATCTATCTATCTACGCTACTCTGCTATCTATCTATCTATCTATCTATCTACTCTGATATCTATCTATCTATCTAACTTCTGCTATCTATATCTATCTATCTAACTCTGCTATCTATATCTATCTAACTCTGCTATTGTCTATCTTACTCTGCTATCTGTCTATCTTACTCTGCTACTATCTAGCTTCTATCTAACTCTGCTATCTATCTACCTAGCTAACTCTGCTATCTATCTATCTATCTATCTATCTTACTCTGCTATCTATCTATCGATCTATCTATCTATCTATCTTACTCTGCTATCTATCTATCTATCTAACTCTGCTATCTACATACCTACTATCTAACTCTGCTATCTATCTATCTAACTCCTATCTATCTGTCTATCTTACTCTGCTATCTATCTAACTCTGCTATCTATCTAACTCTGCTATCTATCTAACTAACTCTGCTATCTATCTACTCTGCTATCTATCTATCTAACTCTGCTATCTATCTATCTAACTCTGCTATCTACTATCTACTCTGCTTCATCTATTTAACTCTGCATCTATCTATCTAACTCTGCTATCTATCTATCTAACTCTGCTACTATCTATCTAACTCTGCTATCTCTCTCTATCTACTCTGCAATCTGTCTATCTACTCTGCTACTATCACTCTATCTATCTACTCTGCTATCTATCTATCTATCTAACTCTGCTATCTATCTATCTATCTAACTCTGCTATCTATCTATCTATCTAACTCTGCTATCTATATATCTAATCTAACTCTGCTATCTATCTATCTAACTCTGCTATCTATCTATCTAACTCTGCATCTATCTAATCTAACTCTGCTATCTATCTATCTAACTCTGCTATCTATCTATCTAACTCTGCTTCTATCTATCTACTAACTCTGCTATCTATCTATCTACAACTCTGCTATCTATCTACTAACCTCTGCTATCTACTACTCACTCTGCTATCTATCTATCTAACTCTGCTATCTACTCTCTAAACTCTGCTATTATCTATTAACTCGCTATCTATCTATCTAACTCTGCTATCTATCTATCTAACTCTGCTATCTATCTATCTAAACTCTGCTACTCCTATCTAACTCTGCTATCTGTCTATCTTACTACTCTGCTATCTATCTATCTATCTATCTACTCTGCTATCTATCTATCTATCTAACCTCTCTATCTATCTATCTATCTAACTCTGCTATCTATCTATCTATCTTACTCTGCTATCTATCTATCTAACTCTGCTATCATTCTATCTAACTCTGCTATCTATCTATCTACCTGCTATCTATCTATCTACCTGCTATCTATCTATCTACTAACTCGCTATCTATCTATCTAACTCTGCTATCTATCTATCTAACTCTGCTATCTATCTATCTAACTCTGCTATCTATCTACTCTAACTCTGCTTATCTATCTAACTCTGCTACTATCTATCTGCTATCTATCTATCTAACTCTGCTATCTATCTATCTAACTCTGCTATCTATCTATCTAACTCTGCTATCTATCTATCTAAACTCTGCTATCTATCTAACTCTGCTATCTATCTAACTCTGCTATCTATCTAACTCTGCTATCTATCTAACTCTGCTATCTATCTAACTCTGCTATCTATCTAACTCTGCTATCTATCTACTCTGCTATCTAACTCTGCTATCTATCTATCTAACTCTGCTATCTATCTATCTAACTCTCCATCTATCTATCTAACTTATCATCTAACTCTGCATCTATCTATCTAACCTGCATCAATCTATCAACTCTGCATCTATCTAACTCTGCTATCTATCTATCTAACTCTGCCATCTATCTAACTCTGCTATCTATCTATCTCTGCTATCTATCTAACTCTGCTATCTATCTAACTCTGCTATCATCTAACTCTGCTATCATCTAACTCTGACTACAACTCTGCTATCTATCTACTCTGCTATCTATCTAACTCTGCTATCTATCTATCTAACTCTGCTATCTAAAAAGAACACGTATACCAACTGATGGGGAAAGCAAGACAGGAGAAGATCATGGTCATCCCATATGTGCAGGGGTCTCCGAGAAATTAAGAAGAATTTTCAAAAAACACCCGTATCCCTGTCTACTTTAAACCGAACAACACACTAGCAGCAATTGGTACATCCGAAAGAACCAAATACTGACACACAGAAAGCGCCATCATATATGCAGTGCAGTGCTGAAGAATGCTCCAATTTGTATGTGGGGAGACCAAACAGCAACCGCATCAACGTATGGTCCAGCACGAAAGCCAATTCCTTGGGTCAGGACTCAACGTGTACCTGCATCTTAAGGATAAAGGACACACCTTGAAGATTGTAATGTTAACATATTGGCAAAGGAACGTGACTGGTTCAAGAGAGGTGTCAAGGAGGCTATTTATTAAAAATAAAGAAGCCAAGCCTGGAATAGAGGGGGGGGGGGTTCGACACCAACTGTCTGCCATTCCAATGCTGTTTTGACACCTTACTCTAGGCTTTCCTATAACACCTCTTAGCCACTATGCAAGCACGCCCTTAACACCTGAGTGTGATATGCTAATGGGATCTTCCAGGGTACATAATTACCACATTTTCGTACAAGTCATTCTGAATTGAGAAAGCCAGTCGGATGACTAGCGAATAGTCTTCAAGAACTAAACCAGTTGATCTATTGAATACAACAGATATCTGCTATCTATCTAACTCTGCTATCTATCTATCAAACTCTCTGCTATCCATCTATCTAACTCTGGTTGGCTCTGCTACCTATCTATCTGAAATGCAGGGGCTTTCTGCTACTTACCTAAGCGTCATCGTGCACATGACGTAATTGCGCCGGCTGCGCGACATGCCCAGAGGTTCGCGCAGCCGAGAAATCCGGAATTCGGGGCACTTCTGAAGGTAAGTCTGTTAAAATATTTGGGGCACTTGCCAAATATCCGGGGCAGCGTGCCCCATGTTTTAACCGTAGATACGCCACTGGTTGTGATGTCTGAAGAAGTGCCATTTTGACACCGAAACGTCACATCTGTTCATAAACACGATTTGGATGTTCATGCCTGTGGGTACGGTTAGTCAATAGCACCCAGCACTAAGGCACTGAAGTGGATGTGGATATTGTGTGGGACAACCAACAGATTAATTTATATTTCAGCAGTGCTCTAGCATACATAAAGTTATTAAATTACACTGTAATTACTGACCTATAGATGCAAATATAGTTTTATATAGTGACATAATTGATCTGAAGAGTAAATATGCAGAGCTGCAGGGGAGGATATTACAGTAAGTTAATCTGATCAACACAGCTCTGTGTAATGCAATCAACATCAGTGTATCTATTTAAAAAGTTGAATTTTGGAGGGTATACTGTACATGTTTTAATTAAATTAAGTATGCCTTTGAGGAGGTATGTAAGGGATGATGGGGCCTGTAGTTTATATTTGTTGTAAAATAGCTGACTAATTCTGTGTATAGTTACATATTCATTACTGAAAAATGCAATTTTTAGACTTCTGAAGCTTTTTTTCTTGTAAGGGTGTTAGATTTGTAGTTCAAACTTTGAATTTGGCTTGAAAGACCGCATTTTGGAAGGGAATTTGTGTGTTTGTGCTGCAGATTTTAAAACTCAATAATGAATGATGAGGACATTATTGTTTTTTTACTTACCCTTTAAAATGGTCACATGCATTAAAGGTAGGTCAGTTGGTATGTGTGTATTCATATCAGGTTGGGGGATAAAATACTAACTTTAAAAGGTGGGTCAGTAGGTGTGTGTACCTGGATCAGGTTGGAAGCAAAAAAAACCTTTTGATTATTGATCAAAATTAGTTTTTTCTGCTTTGTTACCCTTTAGGTATGATCAAACAATAAAAATCCAATCTCATGAGTGTGACACCTATAATGCTTACTATCATTACGGTGGTCCGGGTGTATAAAACCCCAGACCCTTCGCTCCTCCAAATAGCAAAATAGAGCACTTCAAACTTCAAATTCAATGTAACAAGTCACATCGAAAACAGAATTGACACTAGACAACCATTGGGGCTCAATTCTGTTTTCGATGTGAATTGTTACTTTGGTTATAGTGCCTACATTTTTTGTATATTGTTGCTTTGTATGTTGCTGTTGTTGCTAGTCTCATATACCATTGGATTTCTACTTCTAAGAGCCCTGTTTACTTCAATAATACATAAATATGTTCATCAATATATTAACATTTATAGGGCTTTTTTCTTATTCTGCTCTATTTGTATATTTATTATTATACTTATATTTGATGTATGCACATAGTAGTACTATTGGATTGTATCATGTTTTTAATTTTAAACTCAACAAGGTTAATAGGTTGGGCTACTCACTTATTGATGTGGTAATCACGTGGGTGTTATGTTAATAGGGTAGTATATAGGGGTGTGTCGATACACTGTTTGTTTGCCTATGATTAAGGACCGGGAGGTCTGAAACGCGTCAGGCGTATTGAAAATAAAGCGGTGATTAATTTCTATGTGTCCGGATTCCTCTGGTACTTTTCCCGTGTTATGCAGTGTCTTTTTTTCTTTTGTTTACCCTTTAGGTATGGCTGCAACAGTGATGGAGGGGTAGGTCAGTACGTGTGTTTACCTGTATCACCTTGGGTGTTAAAAAAACACTTTTTTGATTATGATCAAAATTTGCTTTTTTGACTTTAGTTACCCTTTAAGTATGGCTGCCACAGTAATGGATAAGTAGATCACTAGGTGTGTGTACCTGGGTCTGGTTGGGGGGTATGTCTTTTTTGTTTTTACAAACCATAAAATTATCTTTTATTGAGGATATCTAAATTAGTTTTTTTGACTTAAGTTACCCTTTAAATATGGCTTCCATGGGAATGAAAGGTAGGTCGTAGGCGGGTGTACCTGTGTCTGTGTGGGGGGTTGGGGGTATCACCGTTTGTATTTATGACCATGAAAAAAACCGTTTTGAAATATCCACATTTGAAGATTGTTACCATTATAGTCTATGGAAAAAATGTCCCGAAATCCGCCCATAACGCAGTAACGCTTTGCGGATTCCTTAGCTATAGCAAACTTCTCCTATATGCCCTGCATGTCTGTACCGATTTCATGTCTCTAGCTCAAACTGTAGGAGGAGATACAGTCCAAAAAAGTGGAAGAATAAAAAAAAGAAGAAGAATAGAAATAACAGTAATTTGGCTTTTTCAAGCCAAATTAATAACCTTGGTTGATAGTTAACTACACTTTCCAGTATTCCTTACCAGACAAAGTGGTGTTTAAAACGATTTATTGCAGTCTTAAAGATGCAATTATGGTACACTTTAAGGAAATCTCCAAACAAGTTTTTTTTAAATATATTGTAGGGTACTTCTGCCCATCCGCAAACACCATGTTAGATTACAAACAAAAGGTGCTCTTCGCTCCTGTGGTGTTTTGATCGGCCCTGTTTCCCAGAACCTGCAAACATGGGCCGGACCGGCGGCAACTGCATCTGGCTGCTAGATAGCAGAGTAAGATAGCAGATTAAGCAGAGTTAGATAGACAGATATAGCAGAGTTAGATAGATAGATAGCACGAGTTAGACTAGATAGATAGCAGAGTTAGATAGATAGTATAGCAGAGTTTTTAAGATAGATAGATAGCAGAGTTAGATAGATAGTATAGCAGAGTTAGAAGATAGATGCAGTATTAGCTAGATAGATAGCAGAGTTAGATAGATAGAATAGCAGAGTAGATTAGATAGATAGCGGAGAGAGTTAGATAGATAGATAGCAGAGTTAGATATAGATAGCAGTTGATAGATAGATAGCAGAGTTAGATAGATAGATAGAGTTAGATAGATAGATACAGAGTTAGATAAGATAGATAGCAGAGTTAGATAGATAAAGATGCAAGTTAGATAGATAGATGATATCAGAGTAGATAGATAGATAGATACAGAGTTAGATAGATAGATAGATAGCAGAGTTAGATAGATAGATAGATGATAGCAGAGTAAGATAGACAGATTGCAGAGTTAGATAGACAGATAGCAGAGTTAGATAGATAGATAGGAGAGTTAATAGATAGATAGCAGAGTTAGATAGATAGATAGCAGAGTTAAATAGATAGATAGCAGAGTTAGATAGATAGTATAGCAGAGTTAGATAGATAGATAGCAGAGTTGAGATAGATAGATAGTCAGAGTTAGATAGATAGCAGAGTTAGATAGATAGCAGAGTTTAGATTATAGCAGATTAGATAGTAGCAGAGTAAGATAGACAGATAGCAGAGTTAGATAGATAGATAGCAGAGTTAGATAGATAGATATAGATAGATAGCGAGTGATAGATAGATAGAGAGCAGAGTAAAGATAGATAGATAGATAGATCGATAGATAGATACGCAGTAGTTAAGATAGATAGATAGATAGATAGATAGCAGAGTTAGCTAGGTAGATAGATAGAGAGTTGATAGTAGCTAGATAGATAGCAGAGTAAAGACAGATGAGAGTAGATAGACAGATAGCAGAGTTAGATAGATAGATAGCAGATTAGATAGATAGTATAGATAGCAGATTAATAGATAGATAGATAGCAGGTAAGATAGATAGATAGATAGATGATAGCAGAGTTAGATAGTAGATAGATAGCAGAGTTAGATAGCTAGATAGATCAGAGTTAGATAGATAGATCCAGAGTTGATAGATAGATCCAGAGTTAGATAGATATAGATATAGATAGAGTAGAGATAGCAGAGTTAGATAGATAGATAGCAGAGTTAGATAGATAGATTAGCAGAGTTAGATAGATTAGATAGCAGAGTTAGATAGATAGATAGCAAGTGTTAGATAGATAGATAGTAGCGTTAGATGATAGATAGATAGATGAGATAGCAGAGTTAGATAGATAGATAGATAGCGAGTTAGATAGATTATAGCAGAGTTAGATAGATAGATAGATAGCAAGATAGATGATAGCAGAGTTAGATAGATAGTAGCAGAGTTAGATAGATAGATAGATAGATAGATAGATAGCAAGTAGATAGTAATAGCAGAATTAGATAATAGATAGCAGCGTTAGATAGATAGATAGATAGCAGAGATAATTAGATAGATAGATAGCTAGATAACAGAGTTAGATATATCAAGCTTGATAAAGATCCTAATGAAGACCGAAACGTGCTGTCTGTTACACTGGATTAATAAATATATTTTTTGCACAAGACCCAGAGGGCTCTGCAATTATATCCTGGTTAGATAGATGATAGAGTTAGATAGATAGATAGATAGCAAGTTAGATAGATAGATAGATAGATAGCAGAGTTAGATAGATAGATAGATAGATAGCAGAGTTAGATAGATAGATAGCAGCTTGATAGATAGATACAGTGTTAGATAGATAGATAGCAGATTTAGATAGATAGATAGCAGAGTTAGATGATATAGCAGAGTTAGATAGATAGATAGCAGAGTTATATAGATAATAGCAGAGTTAGATAGATAGATAGATACAGAGTAATGATAGATAGATAGCAGAGTTAGATAGATAGATGGATAGATAGATAGATAGCAGAGTAAGATAGATAGATCGAAGAGTTAGATAGACAGATAATAGACAGAGTTAGATAGACATAGATAGCAGAGTTAGATAGATAGATAGCAGTTAGATAGTGATAGCAGAGTTAGTAGATAGATAGCAGAGTAGATAGATATGATAGCAGAGTTAGATAGTAGATGCAGAGTTAGATAGATAGATAGATAGCAGAGTTAGATAGATAGATAGATAGCAGAGTTAGATAGATAGATAGTAGAGTTAGATAGATAGATAATAGATAGCAGAGTTAGATAAATAGATAGATAGAGAGATAGATAGATAGCAGAGATAGATAGATAGATAGATAGTAGAGTTGATAGATTATAGCAGACTTAGATAGATAGATAGATAGCAGAGTTAGATAAAGATAGCAGAGTTAGATGATAGCAGCGTTAGATAGATGCTAGATAGCACGTTAGTAGATAGATAGCAGAGATAATTAGATAGATAGATCAAGCTTGATAAAGATCCTAATAGAAGACCGAAACGTTGCTGTCTGTTACACTGGATTAATAAATATATTTTTTGCACAAGACCCAAGAGGGCTCTGCAATTAATCCTGGTTTATGATATATAGAGTTAGATATATAGATAGATAGATGCAGAGTTAGATAGATAGATAGATAGCAGAGTTAGATAGATAGATAGATAGCAGAGTTAGATAGATAATAGATAGCAAGTTAGATAGAAAGATATAGATAGATGATAAGATAGCAGAGTTAAGGTGGCCATACATATGAACGATAATGGGTAAATCCCGTCGTTCCACGGCGGGTTTACCCATTATCGTTCAAGTGTATGGACTGCTATCTATATATCTCTGCTATCTATCTAACTCTGCTATCTATCTCTATCTACTAACTCTGCTATCTATCTATCTAACTCTGCTATCTATCTGCTATCTAACTGTTCGTGCCAACGAACAACCTAGTCGCCACTACGGTCGGTTGGGAAAGACGGAAAATTTCCATTGGTTGTTATCGGCTCCCTTTACTTTAGCAAAGGTAGCCGATATGATCGTTTCGTGTTTGGCCTACGACCACCGATCCCCATACCTCGTCGTTTACATGTGTGGAGATTCACAAAGCAATGTCCGACAGATACCACTGTGATCTGTCGGCACATTGCGATGGAAATCGCATGCGTGGGGCCACCTGATAGATAGCAGAGTTAGATAGATAGCAGAGTTAGGTAAATAGTAGCAGAGTTAGATAAATATAGCAGAGTTAGATAGTTATAGATAACAGAGATAGATAGCAGAGTAGATAGATAGCAGCGTTAGAATGATAGATAGATAGCAGAGATAATTAGATAGATAGATAGCTAGATAACAGAGTTAGATATATCAAGCTTGATAAAGATCCTAATAGAAGACCGAAACGTTGCTGTCTGTTCACTGGATTAATAAATATATTTTTGCACAAGACCCAAGAGGCTCTGCAATTATATCCTGGTTTAGATAGATAGATAGAGTTAGATAGATAGATAGTAATAGCAGAGTTAGATAGATAGATAGATAGATGCAGAGTTAATAGATAGATAGATAGCAGAGTTACATAGATAGATAGATAGCAGAGTTAGATAGATAGCGCGTTAGATAGATAGCAGCGTTAGATAGTAAGCAAGCGTTAGATAGATAGATGCAGAGTTAGATGATAGATAGCAGAGTTAGATAGATATATGCAGAGTTAGATAGATAGTAGATAGCAGTAATTAGATAGATAGTATAGCAAGATGATAGACGATAGATAGATAGCAGAGTTAATAGATAGATAGCAGAGTTAGATAGATAGATAGCAGAGTTAGATAGATATATAGCAAGTAGATAGATAGATAGCAGAGTTAGATAGATGATAGCAGAGTTAGATGATAGATAGCAAGTTAGATAGATAGATAGATAGATAGCAGACTTAGATAGATAGATAGCAGACTTAGATAAATAGATAGCAGAGTTAGATAGATAGCAGCGTTAGATAGATAGCTAGATCAACGTTAGATAGATAGATAGATAGATAGCAGATATTAGATAGATAGATCAAGCTTGATAAAGATCCTAATAGAAGACCGAAACGTTGCTGTCTGTTCCACTGGATTAATAAATATATTTTTTGCACAAGACCCAAGAGGGCTCTGCATTATATCCTGGTTTAGATAGATATATAGAGTTAGATAGATAGATAGATAGCAGAGTTAGATAGATAGATAGATAGATAGATAGCAGAGTTAGATAGATGATAGCAGAGTTAGATAGAGAGCAGAGATAGATAGATAATAGCAGAGTTAAGGTGGCCATACATATGAACGATAATGGGTAATCCCGTCGTTCCACGACGGGTTTACCCATTATCGTTCAAGTGTATGGCCCAGCTATCTATATATCTCTGCTATCTATCTAACTCTGCTATCTATCTCTATCTATCTAACTCTGCTATCATCTATCTAACTCTGCTATCTATCTGCTATCTAACTCTGTTCGTGCCAACGAACAACCGTAGTCGCCACTACGGTCGGTTGGGAAGACGGAAAATTTTCATTGGTTGTTATCGGCTCCTTTACTTTAGCAAAGGTAGCCGATATGATCGTTTACGTGTTTGGCCATACGACCAACCGATCCCCATACCTCGTCGTTTACATGTGTGGAGATTCACAAAGCAATGTGCCACAGATACCACTGTGATCTGTCGGCACATTGCGATGAAATCGCATGCGTGTGGCCACCTGATAGATAGCAGAGTTAGATAGATAGCAGAGTTAGATAGATAGCAGAGTTAGATAGATAGCAGAGTTAGATAGATAGCAGAGTTAGATAGATAGCAGAGTTAGGTATAGCGTAGGTAGGTAGATAGATATATATCACATTAGATACATAGATAGATAGATACAGTTAAGAGAGAGACACAGAGGGATAGACAAGAAGCAGATAGCCATTGATAGATAGACAATAGGCAGACAGAGTAAAATAGATAAACAGGAGGCAGATATATAGACAGAGATAGATATACAGAGAGAGAGAGAGAGGGGGACAGATAGAGATAGATAGGGGCAGAGGTCGATGTAGAAGGTACAAGAAGGTCTCTCTGGCCAAAGTGTGGGCAAGCGTCTGACTACAACTGAACACAACAGTAAGTTTAAAATGACCAAATTGCTACCAGTATATAATGAAATTGCCAGTTTACTGTGCCTTTGTTTCAGTTATTGTGTCTCTCTGTCCAACTCTGATCTCTATCTCTGTCTGTCTATTTCACTGTCTTTCTGTCTGTTTATAACTATCGGGCTGTGTGTCTATGTTTGTGGTTGTCTATCTGTCTGTCGGTGTCTCTTTGGCCATCTCTAGTTGTACATAGTGGGTGTGGCTTAATTGGGCAGAGAAAGGGGCATGGCCTACAAATTTTGGAGTGCCCCTGATCTTCTTAGACCCTAGATACGCCCCTGATAAACACATAAAGTGCACAACCGTGCTCCTTAAATAGAAGGTGTGGAGAATACACACAGCCATCTAGTGGCTAAAAGTGAATAATATAAAAAAGCAAACACCGATACAGTGTAAAAGCTTTCCTTGATACTAAGTGTTACTAATATCTGTGTAACAGAGTATAATTGCAAAGTGAATAAGTTATTAAAAAACATAATAGATCGCACTAAATAAAGTGCAAAAGGTGCTATAAATAAAATATGGTCCTGTATGTATGTTTTACATATTCTTGGATATTTTATGCACTAGGACCTTTTAACTAATTTGCACCTTAACTATATTGCACTTATATGCACTTTAACTAGTGCACTTTATTTATAGCACCTTTTGCATTATATGGTTTTTAATTATGGTTTTTAATACTTATTCACTTTGCAATTATACTCTGTTACACAGATATTAGTAACACTTAGTATCAAGGAAAGCTTTACACTGTATCGGTGTTCTGCTTTTTATATTGTATTGTAATATTCTTATTCACTTTTAGCCACTAGATGGCTGTGTGTTTTTTCCACATCCTTCTATTTAAGGAGCACGGTTGTGTACTTTATGGTTATGTCTGAAAAGGTGCCATTTTGACACCAAAACGTCACGTGTTAATAAACACGATTTGCTGTAAATACTGGTGTGCACTGATGTCTTGATACCTTTGGATGTTCACTGCTGAAATATATCATGGTAAGTTCAATCGCCTCTTAAAGGATAAGTGCACTGTAAAATCAAGTTATGTTCATTTGGAAGCTGCAGCTTTAAAAATACGTTGCTATATATTTTTTTACCTATGCCCCTCCAGAGCCTAGTTGTGCCTTGGAAGTTGCTGACAACTTGTTACTGGTTTGCTGAATGTTAAGCTCCGCCCCTCTGGGATTTCCTCTGCTTTCTCCTGCTTGAGCCTCAAACAGTAATCCTTGTGAGTTCCGTGCACCGCCACGTGCAGGGAAATCACAGGCATTACTGTTTGAGGCTCAAGGGAGAGTGCACGGAACCACAGGCATTACTGTTTGAGGCTCAAGCAGTGGCCAACTGTGTTAAAGCCTAACCACAAGAAAAACAGTAATTATGTTTAACCTATATGCTTTATAACTACTTAGCGACCTTACCCCAAGTAACCAGTACAATCAGTCAGTGCGTCCCTGCTGCTTCAAAGTTTCAAAAACACATGTTCCACAATATATATGTAGCAGCCGTGTGCTATAGAGATCAAAGGAACTTGTATATCCTTACAAGTTACTAACATAATGATTGAAGGACTCTTTAAAGGGCATGTCCACCCCAAACTAAAATTTAACCCATTACTCCCCACTGTGTAGTTAACAAAAATCCTTACCTTTCATCTCTGCTCTTTATAGTTCTCCTGTAGTGCTGTGAAAAGTCCATAAAAACCAAAGAGTAGGAGGTATCTTCCTGTTCAAAAGGTTTCTGCTTCCTCCTTGTCCTCTGAATGGCATGCGCAGGGGTGCCCTCCTCATTCCTGATCCCTCCATGACTGCTCTTATTTGTTGTGTAAAACTTTTTGATATAATGTAGGGCATCCCTTCCCACTCCTAACCGCTATCTTAGATGCTAAAAAATAATGCAAACTCTACTTACAGCCTTGCTCCCATGGTGCTCTTCATTGATGGCAGCAGCGTCTGTGATTGGCTGCCTCACAACCGCAGCTGCCAGTCTGGCCCCTGTTTGCTAGTTCCAGCAAGCAGGGAGCCGTATCAGAGCGCTGCTCGGGCAAGGGTCTGTAAGAAGAATTTGGATCTTTTTTTTAGCAATCTAACATATGTGTTGGGGTGGAAGTGATGCCCTACATTAATCAAAAAAATATTTAGAGGGTGTAGATGCCCTTTAAACTGACGTACTTCAGTCTCTCTCACTTAACTTAAAACTCACTTGGGCTTTGTATGTAGCAAAGTACAAAATTAATATTCAAGACAAGTAATGTTGAATTCAGCAAAGGTACAATAGGTACCAGTGCATATGATGGTGAAACAATACTAATATTATACAAAAGTAAGAATCCAAAATGACTCCTTAAGTACCATCATTATAGCACTTCTCCAAAGGATGTGGGCACTCACACTATAATATATGGTCATAGACCTAAAAGGTCAAATAGAGGTACGTGGTAGGTAAAATATATGGAATTATTCAACACTTACAAACTATATAGCACACGCACATTAAAGGGCATCTATACTGAAAATTTAATTGACCATAACTGGAAACTAAAATTTTTCCCAACCACCACTGGTTTTTGTTCATTTTTTTGATTTGACCCCTATTTCTTTAGAAATCCAATCTAAAACTTCTTATTTCAGCTGTCGATCAAGTTCCTTGCTCTCAAAAATTATTCTTCTGTGAATAGTTGAACTGTAGCTGAATTGTGACAGAGTTTTGACAGTTGGAATGCTGTATGCTTTGTGCATGCTTGACAGTTGGTTTGTGGGAAAAAAGTCAGGTCGGATGAAAGTGTGAGTGTTATACGAGGGGGGGATACTGCTCCTAAACAAATGCGTACTGGATTGAAAGCATGCAGCAACACACACAAATCAGAGTAAGTGCTACTTATATGTATTTAATTATAGATTAGGATAAGGCACCGTCATTTTTTCATTATAGTGTCCCTTTAATCATTATAAAGTGTAAGGGTACAAAAATCACAGCCATAATATCAAACACCAGACTAATTGAAATCACTCAATGTGTCATAAAGAGTCCTAAGAAAGTGCTCCATAATCAGGAACTCTAAAGTACACAAATAAATAAAAGTGAAAAACTGGTGTAATGTATAAGAGCATATATAAATAAATAAATATGTCCCTGTAATGTAGTGACATAATAAAGTTACCACATAGAAAAATAATTGTACCAATAATCAGGCTGTGCTTGGCCCAAATCTCACCTACAGGTGTCAGATGGTGTCCACTGAGCTGTAAGAGGCAAGTATACGATCCGGTGACGTGATTGTGTATATTGGCTTTGTATGTATTTGCTTTGCATTCCCTCATCTACCAGGTCTTAATGTCATACTATGGACTGACATATCTTAACTTCGTCTGGACAGTATCTCACAGGACATCCCTTTACAAGAAACTTCTTGCTGTGAAGTCACTGCCGCTCCTGGTTTATAGAATTCCAATCTAGTTTCTAGCTCATAGCAGCACATGAGAATTTAGGAACACTGTTGTAGCTAGTGACCCCTTCAAACAAACTGCCGACTCACTTTTTCCCAGCATATCTTGGGCTTTCTTCATGGCACAAAAAAGAAAGCTTGTGGTCAGACCTTAATACAGTGTAATGTGTTGAGTATAGTATTTTTTTATTCATCAAGCCTAAGGGCATGGCCACACTGCAACGCAATCGCACACGGAATCGCATGCAATTTCATGTGCGATTTTGTTGCATTTGTGCATGTGTTTTTTCATTACATATAAAAAACACATGCAATTGCGATTTAAAATGCGGAATGCATTTGTTTCTGCTTCCTGGTTCTTCCAGTTAGCAACTGTCAGTTATGGATTTGACAGTTGACATCACAGCCAATGACTGAATTTCTAAAGGTTTCTAAATTGGTAATTTTCCATGAGGCATCCAGAAGTATAGCAGGCATACAGTAATGAATTCATAGGACAAACTGTGATATATCAACATATTTTAAAAAGCCCTTTCTAAAAGATGTTTTTGAGGGGTGGAGTTGTCCTTTAATTTGTGAATTGCATTGCATATGTATCCTTAATCCATCTACTATATTGACCTTTGAAAGGACTGCTTAGGCTAAATTCCAATGACATTTTTCGGAAGTGCTACTGATCTGATCAATCTTTATACAAACATAGAAAAGATAATCAATGTACATTCCTAGGCCCCATGCAATTTATTTATATATGCGTATGTATTATAATTCTTAGGACTTGGAAATAATGGGATTCCTGAAAATGTCTGATATTGTGCATGGCTTCATTGGTTATTTATGCATTATACTAGTTATTTAATTAGTTGTTTAATGATTTGCCATCAGGTTTTATGTATAAAACACTAGTTAACTCCTGATTGTTTTTGTTATTTTTAGATTTTGGACTGCTATGGTTTTTATTCTAGCACTTATCACTACATTAATTCTAGTTTTCTTCCCACAGTAAGTCAACTCCTGCACCAGCAAAGGAAATTCAGGTATTGAGGCATAATATATCTTCTTTTTCTTCTTTAATTTTTTATCTGTAACTGTCTTCTCCTAAAAACATATCCAGCAAAGCAACCTTCTTAGCCTTGAATTGCTTAATGTACAAGGCAAAATCAGATCTCATTAAAATACCATATAGAAACATATTGTGAATTCTGATTCGGGATGTGTTTTTGAGCATACTAAGCGATAATTAAATTGTATTTGCAGACCATAATGTTGCTTTTGCTATGTGGGCATTAATATTTCATTGTTTTATAAAAGGCAGTAACTTTGGAAGTCTAACTTAGATCCTTTAACTGACACTGTTTAATTTGTATATGTTGGTACTAATGTAAACCATACTATTTAAAATTGCATTTATGTATTTTATAGATTCTGCATTAATTTTATGTAAAATACAGTTTGTAATCGGCTTTTAAAACCCATTTGAAACATACATTTTTTAAAAATTCTTAGATAAACATAGTTTAATATATTTGGTGGTACAAATTTTATAATGCACTAGTCCAACAGAGTCACTCTGCAGCTTGGGATATTGTAATTAAGAGAAACTTGTATATAGTTGAAACTAGTATGGAAGATGATTGTGATGCCTGACATGTGGGATTAGAGAAACTGTAAGGATGCACATATATAAAAAGGGCATCTCTGTTTCATTATATTTTATTTTTCTCAAGTGGTGCATATAAATTTATGCTGTATTAGAATTTCCCATACACTAGCTAGTTTTCCTGGTACACTATAGGTTTATTGTGAAATAATGATTTTGCATAAAGTATCTCCATTCTAGAACCTGGAGGCCTTAAAATTAACCCTCATAAGCTCTCATTTGGACAGTTCTTTCCTAGATGCTTTAGAGTGAAACAAAGATTTCCCATGTACCTGACAGACCCGCTTTCCATTTGTTTTTCTTACTGCTAACTCGTATTTTAAACTGCACTGACCTGCTGAAGAGGTTTAAACTAAATTCACAGAAGACACTTCTAGGCAATTAGTTTTACTGTTTCTTGTCTTTTAGAGGTGTGTTAGGAGAATGGTCCTGTTATTGGTCCAGAGAAAAGTTGGTGGCTATACTTTCAGACTTTTCCCAAAGACTTTCCCAAAATTTCCAAGAATACGATTGCAAAATGAATGGTCCAGGTGAAAACGAGGCAGGAACTTTGGAAGGTACATCCTAAAAATGTATTTAGAAATTAGCATGCACAGTGATCACGCTGATAATAAACAGGCACTGTTCACTGTAAACCTATGAAATGAGCACCAATAGATCAATGCATACTATAGTAACAAGCAGGGATGAGTTTGGTGGACTTTAGCAGAAGCACTTCCTGTTTATCATAGGAAAACGTGGAGACTTTATGCGCACCTCTTACAACTGTGAGCTGTGCAGAGGAAGAAAAAGATAGGACCGCCCCATGGCATTACTGTAGACTGAAGAAAATGAGTGTAGGAACCCAGACAGGGTTTATTGGAAAGGTAAAAGGGGCCTTTAAAAACATCCTATTTATTTTAATCAGTCACCATAGTTCCCCATTAAAGAACACCTAAGGCATTTCATCACTGCCAAAACTTTAACACTTTACAACTATACAATTTATTATATAATTGTGTCTGCTCTTGGGGACAGCTAGCTGCGGCTAGGAAGAAGAGACTACCTGTTACTGGCCACCCAAACCTGTCACAGCGAAGATGAATCAAGATACAGTTAATCTATTGTTAAACCTGTGTCACAAATGAATGTAATCATTTAAAATTTAATTGAAGTACCAGCGCCATAACAATGCTGGGCAAACAGCTAAGAAAGCAGATGATTTCTCTGTGTCCCTACTGGCTCCTGTTAGATTAAAGGGAATCTCCACCCCAAATAAAACTTTAGTATATGTAATTTTCAATCCAATGTGGTAGCCCTGATAGGTAGGTTTGAGGTGCACTTCCTATAACCTGTGCCACTGCTGGTAAGTATAATCAGTCATATATAGTTTGTAGGTAGGCACACTCAATATGGTATTCAAACAATACTCATTTATTTAGTGCTGAAAACAATAAATGCCAAATACACACTTTGGCATGTATTTGGCATTTATTGTTTTTAGCACTTAAATAAATGAGTATTGTTTGAATACCATATTGAGTGCCTACCTACAAACTATATAGACTGATTTAGTATAATGTAGGCTACCCCTGCCCACTCCAACTGCTATATCGGATTACTAAAAAGAATTAGAACTCTTACTTACAGCCCCTCGCTCTGATCCGGCTCCCTTCTTGTAGAAACTAGCAAATGGCCCGGACCATTAGCCGCATCTGTGACTGGCTGATCGCAAATGTGGCTTCCAGCAATGAGAGCACCACGGGAGCAAAAGGGCTGTAAGTAGTTATGATCCTTTTTTTTTTTTTTTTAAGTCTGGCATGGTTGTTGGGGGATTGGATGCTATCTATCTATCTATCTAACTCTATATATCTATCTAAACCAGGATATAATTGCAGAGCCCTCTTGGGTCTTGTGCAAAAAATATATTTATTAATCCAGTGTAACAGACAGCAACGTTTCGGTCTTCTATTAGGATCTTTATCAAGCTTGATCTATCTATCTAATTATCTCTGCTATCTATCTATCTAACGTTGCTATCTAGCTATCTATCTAACGCTGCTATCTATCTAACTCTGCTATCTATTTATCTAACTCTGCTATCTATCTATCTATCTAAGTCTGCTATATATCTATCTAACTCTACTATCTATCTATCTATCTATCTCTGCTATCTATCTATCTCTCTATCTATCTAACTCTGCTTATCTATCTATCTACTCTGCTATCTATCTCTCCTACTCTCTATCTATTATCTAACTCTGCTATCTATCTATCTAACTCTGCCTATCTATCTACTAACTCTGCTCTATCTAAGCTATCTAACTCTGCTATCTATCTAACTACTCTGCTATCTATCTATCTACTCTGATCTATCTATCTCTGCTATCTATCTACTCTGCTATCTTCGACTCTGCTATCTATCTAACTCTGCTATCTATCTATCTAACTCTGCTATCTAAAAAGAACACGTATACCAACAGTGATGGGGAAAAGCAAGACAGGAGAAAGATCATGGTCATCCCATATGTAGCAGGGGTCTCCGAGAAATTAAGAAGAATTTTCAAAAAACACCGTATCCCTGTCTACTTTAAACCGAACAACACACTGAGGCAGCAATTGGTACATCCGAAAGACCAAATACTGAAACACAAGAAAAGCGCCATCATATATGCAGTGCAGTGCAGTGAAGAATGCTCCAATTTGTATGTGGGGGAGACCAAACAGCAACCGCATCAACGTATGGTCCAGCACAGAAGAGCCAATTCCTTGGGTCAGGACTCAGACGTGTACCTGCATCTTAAGGATAAAGGACACACCTTTGAAGATTGTAATGTTAACATATTGGCAAAGGAACGTGACTGGTTCAAGAGAGGTGTCAAGGAGGCTATTTATGTAAAAATAAAGAAGCCAAGCCTGAATAGAGGTGGGGGGGTTCGACACCAACTGTCTGCCATGTACAATGCTGTTTTGACACCTTACTCTAGGCTTTCCTATAACACCTCTTAGCCACTATGCAAGCACGCCCTTAACACCTGAGTGTGATATGCTAATTGGGATCTTCCAGGGTACATAATTACCACAGATTTTCGTACAAGTCATTCTGAATTGAGAAAGCCAGTCGGATGACTAGCGAATAGTCTTCAAGAACTAAACCAGTTGATCTAATTGAATACAACAGATATCTGCTATCTATCTAACTCTGCTATCTATCTATCAAACTCTCTGCTATCCATCTATCTAACTCTGGCTTGGCTCTGCTACCTATCTATCTGGAAATGCAGGGGCTTTCTGCTACTTACCGCGTCATCGTTGCACATGACGTAATTGCGCCGGCTGCGCGACATGCCCAGAGGTTCGCGCAGCCGAGAAATCCGGAAGTTCGGGGCACTTCTGAAGGTAAAGTCTGTTAAAATATTTGGGGCACTTTGCCAAATATCCGGGGCACGTGCCCCGAATGTTTTACCGTAGATACGCCACTGGTTGTGATGTCTGAAGAAAGTGCCATTTTGACACCGAAACGTCACATCTGTTCATAAACACGATTTGGATGTTCATGCCTGTGGGTACGGTTAGTCAATAGCACCCAGCACTAAGGCACTGAAGTGGATGTGGATATTGTGTGGGACAACCAACAGATTAATTTATATTTCAGCAGTGCTCTAGCATACATAAAGTTATTAAATTACACTGTAATTACTGACCTATAGATGCAAATATAGTTTTATAGTGACTATATATTGATCTGAAGAGTAAATAGTGCAGAGCTGCAGGGGAGGATAATTACAGTAAGTTAATCTGATCATACACAGCTCTGTGTAATGCAATACACATCAGTGTATCTATTTAAAAAGGTGAATTTTGGAGGGTATACTGTACATGTTTTAAATTAAATTAAGTATGCCTTTGAGGAGGTAGTAAGGGATGATGGGGCCTGTAGTTTATATTTGTTGTAAAATAGCTGACTAATTCTGTGTATAGTTACATATTCATTACTGAAAAATGCAATTTTTAGACTTCTGAAGCTTTTTTTCTTGTAAGGGATGTTAGATTTGTAGTTCAAACTTTGAATTTGGCTTGAAAGACCGCATTTTGGAAGGGAATTTGTGTGTTTGTGCTGCAGATTTTAAAACTCAATAATGAATGATGAGGACATTATTGTTTTTTTACTTACCCTTTAAATAGGTCACATGCATTAAAGGTAGGTCAGTTGGTATGTGTGTATTCATATCAGGTTGGGGGATAAAATACTAACTTTTAAAAGGTGGGTCAGTAGGTGTGTGTACCTGGATCAGGTTGGAAGCAAAAAAAACCTTTTGATTATTGATCAAAATTAGTTTTTTCTGACTTTAGTTACCCTTTAGGTATGATCAAAACAATAAAAATCCAATCTCATGAGTGTGACACCTATAATGCTTACTTATTCATTACGGTGGTCCGGGTGTATAAAACCCCAGACCCTTCGCTCCTCCAAATAGCAAAATAGAGCACTTCAAACTTCAAAAATTCAATGTAACAAGTCACATCGAAAACAGAATTGACACTAGACAACCATTGGGGCTCAATTCTGTTTTCGATGTGAATTGTTACATTGGTTAATAGTGCCTACATTTTTTGTATATTGTTGCTTTGTATGTTGCTGTTGTTGCTATGTCTCATATACCATTGGATTTCTACTTTCTAAGAGCCCTGTTTACTTCAATAATACATAAATATGTTCATCAATATATTAACATTTATAGGGCTTTTTTCTTATCTGCTCTATTTGTATATTTATTATTATACTTATATTTGATGTATGCACATAGTAGTACTATTGGATTGTAATCATGTTTTTAATTTTAAACTCAACAAGGGTTAATAGGTTGGGCTACTCACTTATTGATGTGGGTAATCACGTGGGTGTTATGTAATAGGGTAGTATATAGGGGTGTGTCGATACACTGTTTGTTTGCCTATGATTAAGGACCGGGAGGTCTGAAACGCGTCAGGCGTATTGAAAATAAAGCGGTGATTAATTTATCTATGTGTCCGGATTCCTCTGGTACTTTTCCCGGTTGATGCAGTGTCTTTTTTTCTTTTGTTGTACCCTTTAGGTATGGCTGCAACAGTGATGGAGGGGTAGGTCAGTACGTGTGTTTACCTGTATCACCTTGGGTGTTAAAAAAACACTTTTTTGATTATTGATCAAAATTTGCTTTTTTGACTTTAGTTACCCTTTAAGTATGGCTGCCACAGTAATGGATAAGTAGATCACTAGGTGTGTGTACCTGGGTCTGGTTGGGGGGTATGTCTTTTTTGTGTTTACAACCATAAAATTATCTTTTATTGAGGATAAATCTAAATTAGTTTTTTTGACTTAAGTTACCCTTTAAATATGGCTTCCATGGGAATGGAAAGGTAGGTCAGTAGGCGGGTGTACCTGTGTCTGTGTGGGGGGTTGGGGGTATCACCGTTTGTATTTATGACCATGAAAAAAACCGTTTTGAAATATCCACATTTGAAGATTGTTACCATTATAGTCTATGGGAAAAAATGTCCCGAAATCCGCCCATAACGCAGTAACGCTTTGCGGATTCCTTAGCTATAGCAAACTTCTCCTATATGCCCTGCATGTCTGTACCGAATTTCATGTCTCTAGCTCAAAAACTGTAGGAGGAGATACAGTCCAAAAAAGTGGAAGAATAAAAAAAAGAAGAAGAAATAGAAATAACAGTAATTTGGCTTTTTCAAGCCAAATTAATAACCTTGGTTGATAGTTAACTACACTTTCCAGTATTCCTTACCAGACAAAGTGGTGTTTAAACAGATTTATTGCAGTCTTAAAGATGCAATTATGGTAGCACTTTAAGGAAATCTCCAACAAAAGTTTTTTTTAAATATATTGTAGGGTACTTCTGCCCATCCGCAAACACCATGTTAGATTACAAACAAAAGGTGCTCTTCGCTCCTGTGGTGTTTTGATTCGGCCCTGTTTCCCAGAACCTGCAAACATGGGCCGGACCGGCGGCAACTGCATCTGGCTGCGAGGCAGCCAATCACAGATGTGGCTGCCGGCATTGCAGAGTGCCACAGGAGCGAGGGGCTGTAAGTATGTTTCTGCTGCTTTTTTAGTATTCTTACATGGTGGTTGGGGTTGGGCAGGGCTGCCCTACACTACAGAAAAATCTTTTAATGCCAGGTGGAAGGGCAGCCATGGAGGAATCTAGAGGATGGGAAGGGGATGACTCCCCTGCTCATGTCTCAATTTCTCCCAGAGGACGAAGAGGCAGAAACCTTTTGACAGGAAGACCGCTCCTACTCTTCAGTTTCTTGGAATTTGGACAAGCACTGCAGGAGAACCATAAGGAGCAGATATGTATGGTAAGGTTTTTTTTAAACTATACAGTGGGGCCAGCAGTGGGTTAAATTTTAGTTGTGGAGTTGGACATGCCCTTTAAGTAAAGCTGCCACACAGAAGCAGATTTCTGAATACCTTTAAAACATTACCCTTTAAATAGGTACACTGATAAGAAATGTATTGCAGGAAGCAGGTTCACTTACCTTGCTTTTCCAGAGGCTCTACACAAAAGCACTGATAGCAATAATGTCACTACCCAAATAACTGCTATAATAAAAACTCCAGGGCCAACTCCAAGAATTGTAGCAGTCATTGTCAAGGCAAGCACCTTCTCCAACACCTTGTTCAGAGTCACATGCTTTTACTTAAGCCAGTCTATGAATAAAAAAAACCCAAAAACCTGGCTTTAGTTTTAAGAGGACAGTTCAAATATATTTCTTAAATGTCTTAAAAGGTATTAAGTAAAAATACTTCAGGTTCACAAGAGAAGCATATCAATGTAACATTTTAAAAGGGTGACGTAATACATAAAGGGCAACTTAAATATTTAAAAGGAAACTTAAGTCTATGGGTCAGCTTCTATTGTCTTCTTTAGCTGGGGGACACCCAGCAAATCGTACACCAAATCAAAACAAGGAAGCTGCTGGCTTGCTTCCTAGAAGCTGCAAGGCAATCATAACAGCACCATAGACCTGCCTCCATTAGTAACAGATTATGCTACAACAGATTCTGCCTCTCAAACAGTGTTAAAATTCAATAGTATTAAAGGGTTAGTTCACTCTCAAAGTGAACGTTGGCTTTTAAGCTTTAAGTGAATAATGGGATGTAAACTAGCTGTGTCTTACATTCCATTCTTCACTTGATGCACATGGGGAAATGAGTGAACTTACCCTGCAGCGCAATCCACCATTGGCTCCTGACATGTCCCAACAGCTTCCAGCTGTAAGTAAACTATAGTGAACATGTGTGAACGTGTGCTATAGTTTACTTACAGCTGAAAGCAGTTGTTACCTATCAGAGGTTCCAGGGGTGGATCATGCTGCGAGTAAGTTCTCTCTTCTCTCCTGGTACATTAAATTAAGAGAAGAAGACATACTGTAGCTAGTTTACCTCCCGTTCTTCATTTAAAGCTTAAAAGCCAGCGTTCACTTTAAGAGTGAACTATACCTTTAATCCCTGATATCCCCCACACATTCATATGCATTTCATGCAAAATACTAGTTTAATCTTTACATACAGTTTATTTTTCCTATCAAGCACTGAGTGAAAAAAAAAACACAAGTAAGTCTGGGGAATAAAACATGTGATCACATGGGTTGTGTGGTTCTTAATTAAGTGCTTTAGACTGCTGAGCCACCACAGCATATGCAAAGAATACTGGTAGATTTAGAAATGTAATTTCTCCATCAGCCAAGGGGGACCCAGGCACTGTAGGGGTTAAGTGCTTCACCTCTAAGAGCGGACACTTAATAGTTAAAATTTTCACAGGCTCAGGTGCTCCTCCCCCTGCCTTATATGGCTGTGCACCACGAGCCTGCCCCAGTTCTTCAAGTGTCCGCTCAGGAGTTGGACCACTTTACCTCTGCAGTAAGAAGATTTGGAGTCAGATCCATGGGAACAGCTGGATCCTATTCCTTTCCAGCTCTTCCCCAACACACAGTACAGCAGCAGAGGGCTGTTCACCCACTGCTCGCTGCTATGGTACCTGCCTGGCTTGGATTCCTATGGAAGGACATATGACAGTGCAGACCCAGGATTCAGGTACCGATTGTACCCCTCTCTTCCCTAAGAGTTCGGGGATTTTTCAGTCAGGCATCCACTGGGCACCTATTAGAAGGTCCCCCGGTCCACCACTTACCCCTCTCCTTCCTGGAGTTCGGGGACCCATGTTTTTCGGGCAGGCACTGGCTGGCCATCTATTGGAAGGACCCTCAGTCCTTCTCAGCATGGGCGGGAGTCTTCTCTCGGCGGGAACTTTAACTTCCGGCCGCGTGTAGCGGGGGCGGGACTTCCGGTTTCTCCGGTCTTTGCTCTCTATCCTCTCTGTCGGCTGCCGTTTCAGGACCATACAGGCTCAGGTTATTCTCTCCCTCGCCTCTTGTTGCATTCCTGCCTCCTTTTTCTTCTCTGCCTTGCAGTTTTTCCCCTTTTTTACTCTCTTTAGGGGGTTGGATATATAAAAAAAAAAAAAAAAAGAAAAGTTTTTTCTTATCATAGATCTCTGTCTTAGTGATCAGGCTGAGTCCTAGTTCCCATGGCCGATAAAGGGTCACTCCCGCCCCGCCAAAAGGGGAACAGGTCTACTCTCACTACCTCCTACGTGTGCGCAGTATGCCAATCTAAATTACCCTCTGGCCACTCGGGCCCCAGATGTGCCTCGTGTAATGCTGCCCATGAGTCATCCCTTGCCGCCAGTGCGACTGACCCAGAGCCCTCCTGGGCAAGGTCAATTCGAGAATCGCTCGATTCTCTTAGATCCTCAGCGACAGGGTCCGCCCAAGACGCTGCCCCCCAGATCTCCCAACAGGAGAACGAACCAGCGTGGGCTAAATCGCTAGCTTCTTCTGTGTCTGCTTTGTCTACCTCTATTTCGCAGGTATTACGATCTGGACAGCTCGTGGCCGCAGACAGGGCGTGCAGACCGCCTAGACCTCAGGAGCTTACCTCCCTTACGGTTGAGGACTCAACCCAGGACGAGGACGACACCCCTGAGGAAGGTGAGCTGGAGTATGACGCTCCGGAACAAGAACCGCAGACAACCTTTACGGCTGAAGCGATTGACTCACTTATAAGGTCAGTACTTAATGCCCTTAATATCCAGGATTCTGAGTCTCAGGAGGACCCGTCAAAATCCCTTTTTTCCAGGGCCAAAATATCTTCCGCCCAATTTCCATCATATGAGCAACTGGACAAAATTGTCCTGCACGAATGGTCGGCTCCCGAACGTCGGCCGCAGCTATCTCGCCATTTCAATGCTATGTTCCCTTTTCCCAACATAGATCCGACATAGATAGATGGTCCTCTCCTCCCATAGTTGATCCCCCAGTAGCTCGTTTATCCAGAGCTACAACTATTCCGCTGTCTGAGGCAGCCACCTTTAAGGACCATAATGATAGGCGTATAGAGGCCTTTCTTAAACTATCTTTTTCAGCAGCAGGGGCAGCCCTACGCCCCACCTTTGCGTCAGCATGGGTGGCTAAGGCCATGGAAGTCTGGCTGAGCCAGCTCTATCAAGAGATCTCATCAGATCCGACTAAGGCTCACCTCATAGATGTGATCCAGGACTTGTCCGATGCCGCAGTGTACATTGGGGATGCGGCATTAGACTCAAGCAGGCTCATAGCGAGGGCCTCTGCATCCGCGGTAGCCTCACGGAGAGTACTATGGCTGAAGGCCTGGTCAGCAGACCGTGCGTCTAAAAAAGCTCTTACTAGACTTCCTTTTTCGGGGAAACAATTGTTTGGACCGGAGTTGGAGAAAATTATCTCTCAGGCAACTGGGGGAAAGAGTTCTTTCCTTCCTCAAAATAGGACCCGTAGACTTCCCTCCAGCCACAGGTATCCTTCCTTTCGGCCCTTTCGTGTCTCAACAGGTCTTCCCCCTGACAACTCTTTTCAGGTTCCCTCTCCCAGGAGAGGCTCTTCCTCTCGGCCCTCTTGGCCCTCCAGACGTGGATCCTTTCGGCCCTCAGGGCCTAAACCAAAATCTACATGACTATCCCCCTCATCACTGGGTGGGAGGGCGGCTCAGTTTTTTCCAGGCAACTTGGAATTGTGCGTCCACAGACACCTGGACCCAAAACGTCATCTCCCAGGGTTACAAAATAGAATTCTCCTCTCCCCCTCCCAATCGTTTCTTCCCATCCAATCTGCCCAAGTCGCCGATCAGACGCAGGGCGCTTCAAAAAGCCATAAATCTCTTGTTAGTGACAAAAGTTGTAGTACCGGTCCCGTCCACCCTCAGGTTTCAGGGTTTTTATTCCAACCTGTTCCTTGTTCCCAAAAAGGACGGATCGTTTCGCCCGGTCCTGGACCTGAAGGAACTGAACGTGTACATCATTCCACGTCAGTTCAAAATGGAATCTTTACGGTCGGTCATTCTTTCCATAGAGCCAGGGGACTTTCTAGCATCCATAGACATTCAGGACGCTTACCTGCACATTCCCATATGGCAAGGCCATCAACGATTTCTCAGGTTTGCAATCGGGCACTGCCACTATCAGTTTACCGCCCTACCGTTCGGTCTTTCTTCCGCTCCCCGCGTCTTTACCAAAGTTATGGCCTGTCAAACGGCCTTCATTCGTCTTCAGGGCATCTTTATCCTTCCATACCTGGACGACCTCCTACTCAAGGCTCCTTCTCTACACGTAGCGTCATCTCACGTCTCAGCTTGCCTGCAAATCCTATCCTCCTTCGGTTGGTTAGTCAACAGACGCAAGTCGTCCCTCAGGCCCAGTCCTCGCATGCCTTTTTTAGGCATGCTGTTCGATACTTCTCTTCAGAAGGTATTTCTGCCTCCGGAAAAGAGGACAGCACTGAAGCGCTTAACACGTCAGGCTATAACGGACCCTCTCATTTCGATTCGCCAAGTGATGAGACTGGTCGGGAAGATGGTATCAGCCATGGAAGCGGTACCATACGCGATCTTTCACTTGCGCCCGCTCCAACGCTATCTCCTAGCTTCCTGGGACAGGTCCCTAGAAACTCTGGATCTCAAGATCCTGCTACCTCCCGAGATCAAACGCTCTCTGGGGTGGTGGACGGCGAATGCCAACCTCCAAAAGGGAAACTTTCTTTGTATCCCTCAATGGACAGTGATATCCACAGACGCGAGCTTGGTGGGCTGGGGAGCAGTATTCAGCGCTCTGACGATACAGGGAACCTGGGATCCTCAGGAATCCAGGTTACCAATAAATGTCCTGGAGCTACGAGCCATATTTCTGGCACTCTCTCATTGGACGGCGGGCTTGGCAAACAAGTCTGTCAGGGTTCAATCGGACAACGCGACCGCAGTGGCATACATCAACCATCAAGGCGGCACGAGGAGCGATATGGCCATGGAGGAAGCCCACAGGATATTATCATGGGCAGAACACAACGTACTAGCAATATCGGCAATTTTCATCCCAGGCATCTTAAATGTAGAAGCCGATTTTCTCAGCCGTCACGCTCTAGATCCGGGGGAATGGTCCCTTCACAAAGAGATCTTTGTGGCTCTGTCCGAGCGGTGGGGGACCCCGGACATAGACCTGATGTCGTCCCGTCTCAACCGGAAAGTTCCAGTTTTCTGCGCTCGAACGCGGGATCCCCTGGCATATCTGGTGGATGCGCTGGTAGTTCCATGGATTTTTCAGTTGGTGTACATCTTCCCTCCGACAGCCATGATTCCTCGGGTCCTCAAGAAAATCAAACAGGAAAACACGCCGCCAATACTCATCGCCCCAAAGTGGCCAAGGAGATCTTGGTTCACAGACCTGCTCGAACTGACAGTGGGAGAGCCATGGTCTCTTCCTCTCCGTCCGGATCTCATATCTCAAGGGCCATTCCTTCACCCGGACCTCAAACGTCTCAATTTGACGGCGTGGCCGTTGAATCTTCCATCCTGAGAAAAAGGGGTATTCCATCGGCGGTCATACCTACCATGTTGGCGGCAAGGAAGCCTTCATCTGCTAGGATTTATCATCGGATTTGGCAACGATACGTGGCCTGGGCGAATTCTCAGGGTTTCCCTTCTCGCTCCTTTGTTTTGTCTCGTTTGTTACGGTTTCTTCAGTTGGGGCTGTCTAAGGGGTTATCCCTTAGCGCTCTTAAAGTTCAGATCTCGGCGCTCTCGGTCTTTTTTTCATCGTCGGCTGGCCACACGTCGGGACATCCGAACTTTCATGCAAGGTGTTGCTCACCTTCGTCCGCCTCGCAAGCACCCGGTCCAGCAATGGGATCTTTCCCTGGTCCTTCGGGTTCTCCAAAGTCCTCCCTTCGAACCCCTGGCCTCAGTGGCTCTCCCTCTGTTGTCTTGGAAAACTCTGTTTTTGTTGGCCATTACCTCTATTCGTAGAGCATCTGAACTGGCGGCGCTTTCGGTAGAGCCCTCATGTTTGATTTTTCATAGGGATAGAGCAGTACTCAGACCTCATTCTACTTTTCTGCCAAAGTCGTCTCTTCGTTTCACCTGAATCAAGATATTGTTGTGCCGGCGTTGTTTCCTCAACCGTCGTCGCCCAAGGAGAGGCGGCTGCACTCCCTGGACGTGGTTCGAGCTCTTCGAATCTATGTGTCCAGAACGAAAGCCTTCCGTTCGTCTAACGCTTTGTTCGTTCTCCTTGCGGGACCTCTGAAAGGTTCTAAAGCGTCTTCTCAAGACTCTCTCCAGATGGATTCGAAATCTCATTCTGCGGTGTTATACGGAAGATGGAGCTGCTCCTCCCGTGCGGGTTGCAGCTCATTCTACTAGGGCTTTGGGGGCCTCATGGGCAGCTAGACGCGGGGCCTCCATCGATCAAATTTGCAAGGCCGCTACATGGTCTTCCATTAACACCTTCATTAGGTTTTACAGACTAGAGGTGTTCGCTTCAGCTGAAGCAAACCTGGGCCGCTTGGTGCTACAAGTGGCTGAGGCTTAATTTTTCTGCCCGCCCTTAAATATGTGGGACTTTGGGACGTCCCCTACAGTGCCTGGGTCCCCCTTGGCTGATGGAGAAAAGGAGATTTTGTTCTTACCTGTAAAATCCTTTTCTCCGAGGCCATAGGGGGACCCAGGCACAACCCTCCCTGTAAAGTTTTTTGGTGTTTTAAAATAATTAGTACTCAGTTTCTAGTTTTTGGCTAATTACCAATGGTTATTTGATTATTTCTTCATACTACTCCTTCGCTCTTATCTTTGGGACAAACTGGGGCAGGCTCGTGGTGCACAGCCATATAAGGCAGGGGGAGGAGCACCTGAGCCTGTGAAAATTTTAACTATCTAAGTGTCCGCTCCTAGAGGTGAAGCACTTACCGTATATACTCGAGTATAAGTCGAATTTTTCAGGCTTTAAAATTTGCCTGAAAACCTAACCTCGACTTATACTCGAGTCAAGTCCTAATTTAGATCCAAATTCTGCAATTGCAGATAGTAACCAGTAGGTGGCGCTGTGTTAACCTGCATAGAAAGTTACAGGAGCTGATCTGCCTTTACACTTCCTGCTTCCTGTAGTCTGGCTGCTGGAGTCACTCAGCACTGTCACTGCTCATCTGGATGCTGTAAATCTGATGGGTCTCCTCAGTTTGGGGCAAAAAACAGCTGCTAGTACAGTGCAAATGACAGCTTGAAATGACAACTTTCAGGTGACATTTTTAACTATTGGGGTCAGAGAGTTCTTTACTATATGGGGTCAGAGTGCCCTTTACAATATGGGGTTCAGGAGAATTGTAAATGATGGTAAGCTTAATTAAATGTTTACTGAACCTTGCCACTCCACATGTTTAGAAACTGAAACGCCCAGCAACAAAGCATGCTGGGAGTTGTAGTTTCCAAACATCTGGAGTGCCAAGGAATTGGAGGTTACTGGTACTGGATTTGGCTATTACTGTATGGGATTCATGTATGGGAATCCTGCTGTCCATTTAAAGGGCAACTAAAGCCTAAAAACAACACAGAATCAGAAGGCAGTAGTGGTGATAAATTCTACCCTCGACTAATACTCGAGTCAATCAGTTTTTACAAATTTTTTAGGTAAAAATAGGTACCTCGACTTATACTCGGATCGACTTATACTCGAGTATATACGGTAACCCCTACAGTGCCTGGGTCCCCCTATGGCCTCAGAGAAAAGGATTTTACAGGTAAGAACAAAATCTCCTTTTTTTACTAGGATTTTTTTTTTTAAATGGCTGTAAACAAGCTGACTATTTTGTATTGTTGGAAGGCTGGAAAGCCGTCGGCAACGCATAATGACTGGAAACGAACTGCAAGGTAACAAGCAGCTTTCAAATCCTTAACAGGGAATTACATATAGGTGAGGAGACATTTCTATAGAAAATACTGTGCATAGAGATAGAGATAACGAATACTGGGCTCAGGGGTCATGGCAACAGGTTAACATGCTCACAAGGTTCATTGAAGACCACATATGGCATGGGTTGTACTGGCAACAACATGGAAACCTTAGTTATAAATCTATTTCTCATATGTACATAAATGCAGCTTACTGGAGAAAAATCTTACAATGTATAGGTGTGCTGGAAAAAAAACCTTTCACATTAGAATAGCACTATACTATACTGAAAAAATGTTCAGAATGTTTCCAGAACACCTTTACATTGTAAGATTCTTCTCCAGCAAGTTGGATTTATGTATTAGGATTTTAAAAATCATTTGTTCTCTTATAAAATAGCACATCTAACATTTACTCACACAGCTAAAGGACAACTCAACCCTCATAATAATGTATTTTAGAAAGAATGGCCTCTTTTTGAATTCATTACTGTATGCCTGCTATGCTTCTGGATGCCTCATGGAAACTGAGCAATTTAGTGACCTGGTACTGAGCTGGAGCATGCTCAGAAGAGGCAGCTGGGGGGTTTAGCATTCAGTCATTGGCTGTGATGTCAAATCCATAACTGACAGACAGTTGCTAATTGGAAGAACTAGAAATTGGAAACGGGCAACAGGATACTGTGAAGGATTTCAGGTTAGACATATATTTCACATTTCAAACTGTTACAGTTTAGGGTTTTAGGGGATGATTTACCTGCATAGTTTTCATTTGAGGGCTGGACTTGCCCTTTAGGTAACTTTGCAAATTGCAACAGTTATTGCACCCTGTTATGATTAGTACAACTGGTATCTTTTATTAATAATTTGCTCCAAAAAAGAGCAGGGTTCTCATTATACATATTATATATTATATTATTCTTTTGTATATATTATTTACGGTAACCATGCTTCCTGGGCTAAGCAAACGGCTGATAAGGTGGTGCATAAACCCAGTAGGGAGCCAAGAGTTGTTATTCCTGGTTGCTACTTCCGAAGGGTACAATAGACGCAGAGTCTCCTAGATCTGGAAATAGGTCCCTTGTTTCAACTTTAGTAAAGTGCAACACAGTTTTATATTATACATCCATAACTTAGCATGTGTAATGGAAAGTTGCAGGCTGATATAAAATATGGTTTCAGTAAGACGTGGCCATTCCATACTACCCCTAAACATAATTTATAACAGGTTTTATGATGGCCCAGAAATCTACAATGAACATAACTGTTCTGTTAAACCACAAGTTTGGTGTATCAACTAGTAAATTCATGAAAGTAATTTTATGTTTTGCAGTTGATAGTACCTTGTATTGCTGGGATATGGGTTTGTCCAAAATTAATGTAACTGCAGGGGTGTCTTCCAAACATTGTAAAGTATCTTAAGCTGGGTACATATGTGCCAATTCTTCCTGTCCGAATGTTCAGCACTTCCGACCGGTCGGCAAGGTGGAAGGACTTTTGATTGTGTCCGCAAGTTAGCAAGGACCAAGTGTGCGGCACGACACATCCGATCGTGCGACACTTTGCTACTGGTCAATCGGCCTGAAAAATTGCATGGTGTGTACCTAACTTTAGTCTAGCCTACACCTTTTGGTTTTTGGTGGTGGTGGTTGGATTAATAATTTATTGTTTAAATAAACAATATTTTAAACAATTCATAAGCCGATTCTCCAAATGCTCTTTACAGAACTTTTATCGCTTATTATTCCAGTCTAAATGTGGCAGTGAGTAATAAATATTTAGCATAATTTCAGATTTATAGCCGTTATTGCTGGTTCTGATTCTTACAGCAGTTAGTTTGTGAGGGGTGGCAGTATTTAGATTTATCTGGTAATAGGTTTATGTAATCGACCATAACCGTAAATCGTAAGCAAAAACCCTGTTTTTAGCCAAATGAGCTTGTTAAGCTCCGTTTGGTCTGAGGTTAAGAGTTGTAGTTCCGTTACACACCCCAATCCACAGTGGGCCTTTACACCCTGATTCAATAGATGGTCATTTTTGCACTACATAGTAGAATAAAATGTAAAATCTATTGCACCTAATGCAATTCACCATTTCTAATAACATTTGGCAATGACGCAGGCCCAGCAAAAGGAGTGAAAAGCACTTGCTAACCTATGTTGCATTGGGCAGCATTGTCTCAAACTTAATCCAAATTTTTTGATTTTTTATATCTAATTTTCTCCCTCTCTCTGCAAATTTTCAAGACCAAGACCGGTAGTCTTGAATCGAAACCAGGACACATCATTATGTGCAATAAGTGATGATATTCTAGAACCCAGATAACAAGCATAAAAAACAAGGAGAGGGATGAAATATCTGTTTGTGTGTGCCCAGCCTTAATGAATATACTTTAAAACAAAAGGGGATATCTGTACTGGCTAACTGTGCTGATAATCATGGCAAATAGAATATTTGGTAATAATATTCTATATATTCTCTAATACATGTATAATAGAATATTTGGATGTATTCGGTCATGAACTTCCGTCTGGGCTTGTTCAGTGATCATTGTGACCATTGAGGAATCCACCCCTTGAAAATCCTGTGCCTACCCCTGCTTGTACTGATCTCTGTACCTAGAACGTACTGCTGATCAGGTCCCCCTATCAGTCTGTACAACCCATGGTACAAGCACCTTCCCAGTAAACGAAAACCCAGAGTCGCCAGGACTGCGTAAAAGCCAGAGGAACATTCCACCCTTCAGACAAGTCTAATGCTGAACATGTCCCTGGACAAACCTTGTTACCCAATCAGCCCTTTACCTTATAGCCTGCCCCTTCTGTCACGTTCTCGCCACTAGTTCCAAATCCTTCCTGTGAACAAATCAAACCACCGAAGTTCCAGAATCCTCAATGATTTAACCTGCACAAGACCTAAACCCTGCACAGCAATTCCAATGGCTCCAGATGCTGCAAGGCTTCCTGGGTTGTACAGCACAGGGGCGTGTCCGAAAATCAGAACCCAGTCATGATGTGACGTTTTCTACTTTACCCTGTCACCGTTAAGACCTGCACCTCCTGGATGTTTGTAAACAATGTCAGTTGCCATGAAACGCTGTTGCTAAGGTTACAGGCTTGTGGAACATCTAATAAAATGAAATCAAGTAAGAGATTGATTTTGCAATCCACCCATATATCCCATTTCTGTTCTGTAGCCAATAACACGGTCTTGACTTTTATTGTTGAGTGAATTTGCAGCATTATTATTTTATGCTAATAATCCCTGTGCCTCCACTTATTAGTGGGCAACCATGGGTCAATGTTCCTACGGTGGATGACGGGAAATTACGGTAATAGTTGTGTCTGTTGTTATTCTGGAGTAGCAGGAGGTTGCTGAAGGTTGACTAATTCATCTCCATACTGCTTATCAAATGGATTTGATTCATTGATAATAGGCAAATGTCACCACATCCTATCAATGGTTTCTGTTTTTGCATTGCGGGTTATGGATAAAAATAATAATAAATTACTGTACAGTGCTGCGTCCCCAATGGTGCTATATAATAAACATATCATACATAGGTTAAGATCAAGATCTCAGTAAAAATTAGTTTAAAATGACACTTCTGTATATTAAAACACTTACTTTTGCCTATCCACCACTAGGGTGTTGCATGCTTTATTCTGATGCCTGCTGGGTCTGTATAGTTCCCAAAAGCCTCTGCGGTAAGGAATAAGGTTGCTCACAAACGTTTTTCTGTAACAGGAAGTGACATTTGTGTTCCATTTGCTGGTTGTTTGTGTTCCAGCAGCCATCTTGGATACCATACTCTTTATTAAAGTATGGTATTCAGAATCATACATTAATTTACTAGTTGATACACCAAACTTGTGGTTTAACAGAACAGTTATGTTCATTAAAACCTGTTATAAATCATGTTTGGGTAGTATGGAACGGCCACGTCTTGCTGAAACCATATTTTATATCAGCCTGCAACTTTCTATAGTTGCCAACACAGTCCTGGGTTACCCGGGACAGTCCCGGACTTTAGAAGATCGGTGTTGCTTCATAAAGTCCGAATGTGTCCTGTTATCTGGAGCTGTGTGCACAGGGCTTTACAATTTATAGCCATTGTCAGCACCGTCAGCAAATCAGATCCTCTCCTGCATTACAGAGCAGAGCATAGAGATCGAATTACACTGGCAGGCTTATGTACTCTGAACATGAGAAGGGGAGGGATGTGTGCAGAATCGTTGTGCTGGGTACTATCTCTGCCTGGAGGAGATTAGTAACTGTATTAGAAGAGAAGTAACAGTAATTTTTAATGCTAAACTGCTTACAACCAGAAGATTAAAAGGAAGTTGATCCAAAAGGTAGATCTGAGGCCAGTTTAGGGCTGTCATGATTTTGTCTTAAATTTTTTTCTGTCTATTATTGTGTCTGACATTCTATCTACAGTATCTATCTATCTATCTACCTACCTACCGTATCTATCTATCAATTAATCTATTATCTATCTATCATCTATCAATCTATCTGTCATCTATCTATTATCTACATCTATCTATCTACAGTATCTGTCTGTATGTCTGTCTATCTAATCTATCTGTCTATATCGATCTATCCAGTCGGTCTAGCTGTCTGTCTGTCTGATCTATCTCTCACTAATCTGTCTTTCTGTCCACCGTATGTCTGCCTTTCTCTCTCTCTATATATGTATCTTTTTGCCTGTCTGTCTATCCATTTATTTATCATACTGTCTGTCATTCTATCCATCTGTCTGTCTATCAATCTAGTAACAATAAAATAAAAAGCTTGTTTTAAAGTCATAGTGACTATTAAAAGTGGGCAAGAATGTGGGGTCGTGGCTAAATTTTTTGGTGGCACTCAACTGTTTTTAAATTATGTCCCTGGAAATTTTGGGAGAATGTTGGCAGTGGGCCCCACTGACTATACTCCATCTTCCCACTAAACGAAAACCCAGAGCCGCCTGGACTGCGTAAAAGCGCCGGAGGAACATCCTCAATGATTTAACCTGCACAAGACCTAAACCCTGCACAGCAATTCCAATGGCTCCAGATACTGCGAGGCTTCCTGGGTTGTACAGCACAGGGGTGTGTCCGAGAATCGGAACCCAGTCATGATGTGACATTTTCAACTTTACCCTGTCACTGTAAAGACCTGTTTCTCATGGATGTTTGTAAACAATGTCAGTTGCCATGATATGCTGCTGCTAAGGCTACAGGTTTGTGGAACAACTAAAAAAAAGAAATCAAGTACGAGATTGATTTTGCAATACACCCATATATACCATTTCTGTTCTGTAGTCAATAAAACGGTCTTGACTTTTATTTTCCCCTTTGTGAGTGAATTTGCAGACATTCCACCCTGCCACTATGTACTTGCGGGCAGGGGGGGAGGGGACGTGGCGGTGCGGAGTGATGTCATTTACGTCACGTCATGGGCGAGTGACGTGGCGGAGGGACGTGGCGGTGCGGCGTGATGTCATTTACGTCACGTTGTGCACGGGGCGAGGTGGGAAGAGGCGGGGTTGTAGGCGTGACATGGGTGGTCCGGGGGCGCAAAATGGGGGCATGACGGGGAAGAGATTCAGGACTCCTCTCTGTCGCGGGAGATTGGGGTGGACTTGCGGGAGCGCAGGAGACCACCCCAATTCGAGGGAGACTCCCGGTGGGATATTTGTAATTTGCAGCATCGTTTTTTATGCTAATAATCCCTGTGCCTCCACCTATTAATAGGCAACCATGGGTCAATGTTCCTACTGTGGATGATGGGAAATTGATAGTTCTGCGTCTGTTGTTATTCTGGAGTAGCAGGAGGTTGCTGAAGGTTGACTAATCTCCATACTCAATTTGATTCATTGATAATAGATTGCAAATGTCACTACATCTATCAATGGTTTCTGTTTTTGCATTTGGGGTTATGGTAAAAAATAATAATAATAATTACATAGGTTAAGATCAAGATCTTAGTAAAAATTAGTTTAAAATGACACTTCTGTATATTAAAACACTTACTGTTGCCTAACCACCACTAAGGGTGTTGCATGCTTTGTTCTAATGCCTGCTGGGTCTGTATAGTTCCAAAAAGCCTCTGCAGTAAGGAATAAGGTTGCTCACAGTTTTCTGTAACAGGAAGTGACATTTGTGTTCCATTTGCTGGTTGTTTGTGTTCCAGCAGCCATCTTGGATACCATACTCTTTATTAACCCTTTCACTGCCAGCAGAATTCCCCACTTTGCATGCGTTAAATGCCAGCAGAATTTTGAGGATTTGGTTCAGACAAAGTTTACAGAAGGAAACCCCCCAGAAAATCAGGAATATTATACATTGTTTTTTTCAGCACAAAGTGTACTTTTAACATGGTAACAACATTTTGTAACTTTTCTGGAATTATGGGTAAAATATGTCAAAAAAAAATAGAAAATTTGCAAATTTTCATGGATTTTTCCTATTTTTATTTATAGTTATCATAAGGTTACACACAAAAATCTAATGATACAGGTACCCCACTTTTCCTGTACAGGAGACCCCCCCAAACTAAAACTGCACCTTCAAGAATAGTACACCAAATTGAAATGAATAACCACTTCTGACGGTTAACATTGAATATCTATCAAATTAACTAAAATATCCCCACAAGTGAGATATTTTTAGAAACCACATACCCGCAGGATATTATGAGTGAGCGCTTCGTCCAATTGTAAGTTATTTTCTCACATTTTCCTTTTTTTCCTCAACTGTAAAATCAGAGACAAAATTAAATGCGAATTTCAGCTATAAACTGTGGAGGAAAGTTCAAACGCATCTCAAATATGAAAGCCTAACCCCTCCTGAATAAAAGGGTATGCCACATGCATGGGTGTACCCAGAGACATGGCTACCAACTAACCCAGAGCGTGACCAATGCCAAGTGTAAGTAACAGCAAAAAAAAATTAGCCAACTCTGTATTTGAACAGTCTGCAGTTTTTCCCACAAAACACCCCCCTAACTCAGAAATACCCCCCACAAACTATATATTCCTATACACACCTTCAGCTATGTAACGCTATAGTTCGTTCATTCATACCATCAATGGTGTGGGTGCAGTTCTTCGTAGAATTTTGCACTTTTCGCAGATTTTGTAAAAAAAACATCAAACAACATTCAAAAGGTAGAAATCATGTCAAAACGCCAAATGTCCTGAATCAAACGGTATAGCATATGCGTGGTTACACACGCGGACGTGGAAGTGAAAAGCCACAAAGTGAGACAATGCACAAAACAGCAAAAATATTTAACCAACCCCGAATTTAAACAGTCTGCGGTTTTTCCCACAAAACACCTCCCTAACTTAGAAATAATAACCCCCACAAATATTCCTGAAATCTACACACCTTCAGCTATGTAACACTGTAGTTAGTTCATTCATACCATCAATGGTGTGTGCGCAGTTCTTCGTAGAAGTTCTCAATTTTCTGGAAAAAATTAAGAAAAAACAACTTCAAAAGGGTAGAAATCATGCCAAAACCTCATGGAATAGAAAAAAAAGTTACTAAATATCAATCTCCCAAATGTCCTGACTCAAACGGTATGCCATATGCGTGGTCTTGGAAAAGAAAAAGTTTTGGATAATTTATGGCTTTAGTGTAAAAAAAAGGGGGTGTTTGTAAATTTTTGTGTGCATTTCCCCCCTTTTTTTTTGATCGTTCTCAAAGATGATCAGCAGATCATCTTACGGAATGGTAAACTTGGAATATGGCATAAATGCCCATTTTCTAATTCAAAATCTGATCGGAAAAATCACTTTCCGGAAATCATTTTCCAGGAAGTAATTTTTCATTCATTGGCAAAGATCAATAATTTGGTGATCAGAAGTGATCCCCAAATTTTTATCTCTGTCCCCATTCTAAATCTTTGCTAATCCTATTTGTGAATGGAACTTTAAGTTCCATTCACAAAAAGTATAGTAAAGCTGTCACTCTGACAGCTTTACTATACCAGGTACTGCACTGTGATCTGAACGGAGATCACAGTGCAGTACCTCCACTACACCACCAGGGGCAGACCAGAAGACTTTACAGAACTTTTATCGCTTATTATTCCAGTGGCATTGAAGTAATAGAAAGTTAGCAAAATTTCAGATTTCTAGCCGTTATTGCTGGTTCTAATTCTTACAGCAGTTAGTTTGTGAAGGGTGGCAGTATTTAGATATATCTGGTAATAGGTTTGTGTAATCAGCCATAACCGTAAATCATAACCGTAAACCCTGTTTTTAGCCAAATGAGCTTGTTAAGCTCCATTTGGTCTGAGGTTAAGAGTTGTAGTTCTGTTACACACCCCAATCCACAGTGGGCCTTTACACCCTGATTCAATAGTTGGTAATTTTAGCACTACATAGTAGAACAAAACATAAAATCTATTGCACCTAATGCAATTCACCATTTCTAATAAGTTTTGGAAATGACGCAGGCCCCGCAAAAGGAGTGAAAAGCACTCTCTAACCTATGTAGCATCGGGCAGCATTTTTTTTTACTCATTTGTACACTAGTAATTGCATTGCCCTGTATAAGACCATGCAGATCCTTCTTTAGGTGACTTTTTACATTTCTTATAGGAATTGCACATTAACAGACAAATAAGCACAAATGGACAAACCCCATATGTGCAATTAGAGATGAACGAAACCAGTGAGTAATTCCAAAAGTGCCTCTGCAGTTCTGAAAATCTGATTTAAACTCAACTGAATCAGGATTTTTTCAAACTTAATTTTCAAAAACTTGATCACAAACTTTTGTAGATTTTTTAGATCTAATTTTCTCTCTCTCTCTCTCTCTCTCTCTCTCTCTCTCTTTATGCTCAGTTCAGAGTTTTTAAAATTTGTTGGATCTGCAAATTTTCAAGACCAAGACCGGTAATAGTGAATCAAAACCAGGACACATCATTATGTGCAATAAGTGATGATATTCTAGAACCCAGATAACAAGCATAAAAAACAGGGAGAGGGACGAAAAATCTGTTTGTGTGTGCCCAGCCTTAATGAATATACTTTAAAACAAAAGGGGATATCTGTACTGGCTAACTGTGCTGATAATCATGGCAAGTAGAGAATATATAGAATATTATTACCGGTATGTGATCCATTTATAATAGAATATTTGGATGTATTTGGTCATGAACTTGCTTCTGGGCTTGTTCAGTGGTAACCCATTGAGGAATCCACTCCTTGAAAATCCTGTGCCTACCCCTGCTTGTATTGATCTCTGTGCCTAGTAATTACTGCTGATCAGATCTCCATATCAGTCTGTACAACCTATGGTACAAGCAGTGGGCCCCACTGACTATACTCCACTAAAGGAAAACCCAGAGCCGACTGGACTGCGTAAAAGCGCCTGAGGAACATTCCACCCTTCAGACAAGTCTAATGCTGAATGTGTCCCTGGACAAACCTTGTTACCCAATCAGCCCTTTAACTTATAGCCCGCCCTTTCTGTCACGTTCTCGCCACTAGTTCCAAATCCTTCCTGTGAACAAATCAAACCACTGAAGTTCCAGAATCCTCAATGATTTAACCTGCACGAGACCTAAACCCTGCACAGCAATTCCAACGGCTCAAGATTGCGGCAAAGCTTCCTGGGTTGTACAGCACAGGGGCGTGTCCGAGTATCGGAACCCAGGCATGATGTGACTTTTCAACTTTACCCTGTCACAGTAAAGACCTGTGCCTCATCGATGTTTGTAAACAATCAGTTTCCATGAAACGCTGTTGCTAAGGTTACAGGCTTGTGGAAAAACTAATAAAAAGTAATCAAAAGAAAAAAAAAGAGATTGATTTTGCAATACACCCATATATCCCATTTCTGTTCAGTAGTCAATAAAATGGTCTTGACTTTTTTTAGTGGGCAACCATGGGTCAATGTTCCTACGGTGGATGGCGGAAATTAATAGTTATGTGTTTGTTGTTATTCTGGAGTAGCAGGAGGTTGCTGAAGGTTGACTAATTCATCTCCATACTCAATGGCTGCTTATCAAATGGCTTTGATTAATTGATAATAGGCAAATGTCACCACATCTATCAATGGTTTCTGTTTTTGCATTGAGGGTTATGGTAAAAAATAATAATAATAATAGGTTAGGATCAAGATCTTAGTAAAAATTAGTTTAAAATGACACTTCTGTATATTAAAACACTTACTGTTGCCTATCCACCACTAAGGGTGTTGCATGCTTTGTTCTGATGCCTGCTGGGTCTGTATAGTTCCCAAAAGCCTCTGAGGTAAGGAATAAGGTTGCTCACAAACAGGGAGATTCAATAAAAGTTCTTATTGTTAAAAATGGTGCTAATTTTGCCCCAACCAATCAGATGTTAGCTTTTAAATGTTTAATAAGATCTGATTGGTTGGGGCAAAATTAGCACCATTTAAAATGGTAAGAACGTTTATTGAATCTCCCTAAAGCTGGGCACACACAATGAGATATTTCGGTCCGATCGACCGATAGTTCAGTGTATCGGTCGATCGGACCGAAATTATCGCATCCGAATGTGCCCATGTCCGATCGACCGTTCGTCCAAATCAGACGAAAGGACGATCGGACAGGGTGGAAAACCCCGTCCGATCGTGGGGTCCTCTATGGACCGCACGATCGGTCGCGGTGACTATCGGACGCGGCTGCTTTTGCCGCGACCGACAGTCCTTCCTCCTGGCCGACCGTTCGAAAGTATCGAACGGTCGGTCAGGAGGAAAAATCGCTAGGTGTGTACCTAGCTTAAAACTGTTTTCTGTAACAGGAAGTGACATTTGTGTTCCATTTGCTGGTTGTGTTCCAGCAGCCATCTTGGGTACCATACTCTTTATTAAAGTCTATTTTATGGCCCTTTTAAGTCTGTTTAAATGGTATTTTCTATATATTCATATATTTACTTATGTAAACTATATTTTTGTTTTAACAATCGAAGTGTTCCAAAAAACCGACTTTCGTGCTAGGCCACAATGCCGCAATTCCTTTGCGTTCGTGCTCGAATTTGCGCTTGCAATTTTTTTAATACAGCAATCATGGCAACGCATGCGATTGTGATTGCGTTCCCGTTATGATACGCAATCGCGTGCGATCACCAATTTAAAGCGCAATCTCATGCGATTTCGTAACTTTAATGAAAAAAATTGCATGCGCAAACGCCGGAACTACAAACCAGGAGGCCGGACCGGCTGCCGCAGCTGTGATTCGCTAAGAGGCGGCCAATCACAGCCGCGACTGCCAACAATACAGAATGCGGCGGGAGTGAGGATCTGTAAGTAGAGTTCGGTAGAATCAGTCTATGATTAAGTGCGTAGCGGCCTGAAACGCGTCAGACACCTTCCACCGTCCCCAGCCAAAAAAGCTCTGTTTGTTTTAATGAAGAAATAAAGGCAAGTTTTTAACAAGTCCAGACTGGTGAGTTGCCATATAATTCTATGAAGTGCAGCAGCACACATTTTCTATGTTGTAGAAGGAAACGGAATCGTGCTAGCTGGCACGCTACTGAGTGGAGACTGGCCGGAGAGGAGAGTACGGGAGAGCGGGAGACGCCATTTCTGTATATATGATTATGATAATGAACTACCAATCCCCACTGACTGTCATCTGTGGTCACAACTATCAGTATTTCCAGACAAGGGTTTCCCTTTTTGAATGTGATCCCTGAGCAACCACCAAATGAGGGATTGCTTGTGAACTGTTGTAAGCCTCTCGTGTGCTTTCACGCATGTTACTCCCTTATCACTGAACAAAAAAGAAATTTGAGATGTTGTCTGCAAATTGATTACCCTTGATCTGATCCTTGCAACTGTCTCTTTGGGAAGATAATTTTTACTTCTGTATCGAAGATGAATTCCAAATTTTTTTTTGCTGGCTCGGTATTAAAGCTAACTTTTTTATATTTATCAGCCAACCCAGTCTTTGAAGATAGACCATGGCTACTTCAACATCCAGCTTTAACTTCTGTTCTGAGCTTGCCCTGATCAGCCAGTCGTCTAGATATGGAATGACTTTCACACCTTGCTGCCTTAAGAAAGCTGGAGATACTAACATAAATTTGGTAAAGACTCTTGGGGCGGAGTTAATTCTTAAGGGAAAGGCTGCAAACTGATAATGAATTATCTCTTGGTTTGTTTGGAGAGCAATTTGAAGAAACTTTTGATAGCAGGGACGAATTGGTATGTGTTAAAAAGCGTCCTGTAAGTTTATGGTTACTAGAAAATCCCCAGGAAGTTTCTTTACTATAATGGTGTTTAGAAACAGGTGTTTAGTCTATGATCATACTGGCCTGGCCTGATGACTTGGGAATCAGAAAAATCTTTGAGTAAACTCCCAGACCTGCTATATTGGCTTCATCACGGACTGTTATTTACAGTAGCTGAGGGGCAAAGCAGACCGGAGCGTCGAGTGGAAACTTAATATAAGTATAACAACTGATTGGTTCAAAGCATTTAACCACTTCTGCAGAAATAGTAAGCAGCAGTTTCTACTAAAGCCAATGGGAATGGGAAATGAAGGTCAAGGGAGCAGTACAATTAAGACTAATAAAATATTATCGTACCATCAGGGTTATTCAATAAAAGTTCTTATCATTAAAAATGGTGCTAATTTTGCTCCAACCAATCAGATGTTAGAATGAAATAATTCCACCAACTACAAAGTTGCAAATATGGCCATATTGTAACAATTGGGAGAACAGCTTGCTACAATCCTGTGGAGATAACACTGATTACATTGACTTTTACTGGACATCCTACTAGCGATTTGATATATTACATTACACTAAGTCTGACTTTTATATTTCATTATTTGGTCACTATTGACTATATTCTAGAAGATATATATTTTATTTACCTATTGTCATTATGTGCGTATATGGTATTTAGGTATTTCATTATTATATCATGGTATGAGTTTGGTATATACCTTTGTGGATAGATAATAGTTACTATTACCTTATATAGAACTCTCAATATTACCCCAACGGCAGGGTTTATTTAAAGGGTTTTTAAGGGCTAGGCCACACTGCTGCGATTTTTCTGCGTTTGCGCATGCGTTTTTTTCAAATCATTGGAAACGTGCTTGCGATTTGCGTTCCACATTTTAAATTGCAAACGCAACAAAATTGCACATGAAAACGCATGCAATTACGTGTGCGTTTGCGTTGCAGTGTGGCCGTGCCCTAAAGTTTTTTTTTTATGGTATAGGATTTAGCATGTCTGTGATTTTAGTTATATAGGGTGTATTAATAAATATGTACATTTTATGATATTCATGTATGTGTTTAGTATACTTATTATTTGAGTGCGGGATATAGGGTACCTGCTTTCAAATGTTAAATGATGTCGGATTGGTTGGGCACAAGCAAATTTCATGCAAGGGGCACTCTTGAGTATAGTTCAAACATCTTTATTTAATCACATCAATACACAACGTTTCAGGGATCGCTATGTCCCTTTCATCAGGTGGTTGATTGGGGCAAAATTAGCACCATTTTTAAGGATAAGAACTTTTATTAAATCTCCCTGCAAATTTGTAAAAGTATAATAATCACAATAGTGGTGACCAAATCCTAAATCTGACCTGGAATCAGTATATTTCCTCTGCCAGGCATGCTGGCAAATTATACATCAGGCAAATTGTACAATACTACTGTTGTGCCTAAAGTTGCCTTTACAATCTGTTCTCTGTTGGTCCCTCAGGATTATTTCATTGTTTCAATAATGTTCATATGCCAATATATAACTCTTCAGAGATATATTCAAAAGAGAGCTACAACGTACGTACCAAATCGTCAGTCTTTATTAGTTTTAGAGAGTAAAAAACACAGCTCTATACCGCTAGGATACATGGACACACAAGAGGAGAAGAGCGTTAGCGGTATAGAGTCGTGAGTGTTTTTTACTCTGTAAAACTAATAAAGACTGACTATTTGGTACGTACGTTGTAGCTCACTTTAATCTCTTTTGAATATACCTATATGGATGTACGAGGTCCAGCTGAAGGTCCCGAGTGTAGCTCTGTACCTTTACCACAGGTGGTGATTGCATGCTCCCATAACTCTTCAGAGATGTTGGTGCTCACTCAGGTGTTTGCTGGGAAAGTACATTTGTAGAGGCAGTAAGGGCTAGGCCACACTGCTGCGCTTTTTTTGTGCTTGCGTTTTTTTCACATCTTTGAAAATACGGCAATGCACCGAAAACATACGTTTTCGGGGTGCGTTGTGATTTGTGTTCCGCATTTTAAATCACAATCACATGCGTTTTTCAGTAGTTAATGAAAAAAACGCATGCGCTAACGCAACTAAACCACACATGAAATTGCATGCGTTTGCATTGCAGTGTGGCCGTGCCCTAAGAGAGAAAAAATTAAATGGAAAAATAAAGTGGGAGCCAGAGGAATAGTTTAAAAGAAAGACAAACTGACAGAGGCTATCGTTTTAATAGTTCACAAGCATTTGAAAGGCTCAGAAAGTGATAGAGAGACTATAAGAGATCATAAAAGGGGAAAAGAGTTTAAGATCGAGAGACTGTAATAAAGGAGAGAGGTGTTCTACTAATGAACTGTGGAGGGCAGCAAAAAGCCTAGCTTTAGGGATATTTGTTTCTTTATATATTGTTATACTGTATAAATACCTAAGATGTCTAGTTATAAAAGGTTGCTTATAGCTACACAAAAAAGGAGCTGACTTAAGACCTGGGAGACCAGGCAATGAACACTTTGCAAATCAGGAAAATAATAGATATTTTCAGGTACTAACCCCTGGTTTGTCATTAGTTTAATTACTTTATTCATCTGTGAATCAAAAGAAGCTGAGAGAGGACTAAAAGTCAGCATTTTACACAAGAAATTACTTTTAATCACAGTTTTCAAACTGGACATGAGAAGCAAGCAGTAAGTTTAAATATACTTCCTTTACAATATAAACTCTTTTGCAGATATGCAGGATGGCATTTTTATTTAAATAAAATAAAAATCCCAGTTAAGGCAGTTGGCTGTCTCTATGTATACCAAAACATGTAGGTTCATTTTATTAAGGTTCATCTTTTGAATTTGAACTTCCCACTACAGTGTTCCTCCTCAATTCTCCCTAAAGTATATAATATATCATTACTAAAACTTTTAAAAACCAGACAGAAGAAGCAGGACTTTAATTGTTCTGCACAATCTAGTGTTCTCCCAGGGGTGAGAACCTAGAGGCGGATCTAAGAGTCGCAATACTCATTAATGTTAAAAGGCAAGCCAAACTATTTAATATTTGTTATCCCGATTTTGTGCTAGCTGCATGGGTATCGCAAAAGACTTTTGATTTTGTTCTGATTTACTGAGGAACAGGAGTTAAATGCACTATCTCTTACCTCCCGTTCTTCAGTAAATCTTACAGGAGAGGAGACACTTACCCGGTCCAGCATAGTGCATTTACCTCCTGTTCTTCAGTAAATCAGAAACCAACTTACTTTTTTGATGGACATACCCTTTAACACAAAGTAAGGGCTACCTTACTTATATGACAAGTATATTATCAGACTTTTGTGCCTAAACATAACAAAGAAACAATTCAATTTGTTTTTTCTTTTACACTGTTCACTAATAGGTCATATCAGAGGACTCGTAGAGGTTTCTTTACAGTGAGAACAGCAAATGTGGTAATGGCAAGTTTATTGAATAGCTTTAAAAATGGCCTGGATACGTTTCTAAAACTAAAAAATATTGAGAATCACTGGTATTAATACATATACTGTAGATCTGGTTGATCCAGGGATACTTTCCAAATGCCATTTAGAGTCAGGAAGGAATCCCCCCCCCTTTAGCATTTTTTTTGTTTTCCTCTGGATCAACTGTTTGGTAGGGTTAAGAAAAAGTGAATAGGTTGAACTTGATGGACGTATGTCTTTATTCAACCTCAATTACTGTGTCAATTACTATGTATGTTACAAACTTCATCCACCAAAAAATCTTTTAAATTATCAGAAAAGTAAACAAATCGGGTGTGCATATTAAATTCAATTGGTATTTATATTGTGAAACTACACTAAACCAAATGTTTGCTGAAAATTCTTTCATAAACGTTTATGTCAATTCTGACATAAACGCAAATAAATTTACCAACTCTGTTGGCTCTGAAAAACTCCTTATATTAAACGGGATCTAGGATAAATGTTTTAGTTAACAGCATGTAGAAGCAAATGGACAAGGAAGACCATGATTTTTCTCTTAGATTTTCCCCCCCAAATATTATCAGGGAGATTCAATAAAAGTTCTTATTGTTTAAAACGGTGCTAATTTTGCTCCAACCAATCAGATCTTAGTTAACATTGGAAAGATAACATCCGATTGGTTGGGTCAAAATTAGCACCATTTTTAACGATAAGAACTTTTATTGAATAACCCTGTATATATTTAAATATTTTTTAAATGTTTTACAACATCTTAGAATGTAAAAAACAAAAGAAAAGTTTTGTAGTAGCATGCATTTTCTTGCTACTTCTAAAATTGTTTTGGAAGCATCCCAACTTGGATGCCTTCTCAAGCAAAGCTTGATAGAAGCTGGTAGAGCTACTTAATGGCTAGAAAAGAACAGCTGTGAATGCGCAAACTCTTAACATTTTTAACCTATCTGTGCCACTCCTACTGTGTGACCATACACAAGTTGCTTATGCCGCATGAGCTTTCACTCTTTATTTCCCTTTTACTCTCACTGATTTCTTTAATGACTCCCTTCTATACTCTGTGTGACAGAAAATAAATAAATGTTATTGCACATTCATTGATTGCCTTTAGTATTTTTCCTGTATACCAGATGGCAGGGTCATCTGGGAAATGAATAGATATGGATCTCAAACAAGCCAAAGGGATAATATTTTAATTTAATGCAAACACATTTTTACATTTTAATGATTCAGTTGTTCAAGACAGACACTATTTATTTTTTAAATGGGAAAAAAATATACATACATACATACATACATACACACACACACACAAAAGCCACTGTGACTGTACTTATCTTTACCATCTGCAATGGCTCGGCACTAAGTCAAAAATACAACATTTTTAAATAAAAAGCACTCCGAAGGACATAATACAAAAAAAGCACACCTTTTATTTTTACAAGCACTAAGGGGGTTATTCAATAAAAGTTCTTATCGTTTAAAATGGTGCTAATTTTGCCCCAACCAATCAGATGTTAGCTTTCAAACGTTACATAAGTTCTGATTGGTTGGGGCAAAATTAGCACCATTTTAAACGATAAGAACTTTTATTGAATCTCCCTGTAATTGCCTTCCGATAATATGCTACACCTTAAAGGGCAAGTCCAACTTAAACTTACATACAGGTAAATCACCCCCCAAAACCCTAAACGGTAATAGTTTGAAATCTGAACTATATAAGTCTAACCTGAAATCCTACACAATGTCCTGTTTCCACTGTATCTACTTCCTAGTTCTTCCAGTTAGTAACTGCCAGTTATGGATGTGACAGTTGACATCACAGCCAATAACTGAATGTTAATCCCCTGTCTGCCTCTTCTGAGCATGCCCAGGCTCAGTACAGGTTTCTAAATTGCTCAGTTTCCATGAGGCATCCATAAGCATAGCAGGCATACAGTAATACATTCATAGGACAAACTATAATATATCAACATATTTTAAAGATTCCATTCTTCCTAAAAGATATTCTTATGAGGATGGAGTTGTCCTTTAAAGCATATACAAAATATTCTATTTACCACACTTTTTATGAATTAACAGGACCCTAGTTATTTACAAAGTTTTATTTTTAATGAAAAACTTTCAGGGAAATTCAATAAAAGTTCTTATAATTAGCACCATTTTAGATGATTAGAACTTTAATTGAATCTCCCTGTTTGTTTTCTTCTCTCAGTAACATTTTGACCCACACCAACTTTATAGAAAAAATGTTTAATACAAGAATAAGCCTTTAACTTGAAGTGTGAACTTACCTCCTGACATGAACATCGAACCGATAATTGACTTGTTTATTATAAGGGATAAAGGGCTAATGCGCCCCTAAACAATATACAAGGAAATTTTTGGAGACCTCCCTCACAGTGGTGGGAAATAAGATGTGGAGATTGGCAGCCAGGTATGTATAAAAATAGGTAGTGCAGGTAAGAGAGTTAGACTATCTATTTTTACCTTGTTTGCTTTCCCGTCCTTCTTCTATTATTTGTTTTTTTTTTTTTTATACCATAACTTTTTATTGTTTTCATTTCTTTTATAGTGATTTACAACATTGTATGAAAACTTATAATTCGGAACATTTTAAACATGAACAATCAGGTTAATTAAGCGTTAACAATTTACACTTTACGCAGTGAGAACAGCACACTCACGAGTGGTAGGAAATTTATTTATCTTTGTCCTATCTCCTTAACCCATTTTTTCCGGGCTTTGTATTATGCTATCTATGGGATCACCCTTTCCTGGTTTTCTCTTAACGTCTATTTGGAGTCAAATTGGAATTTGTGATTCCCTACTTTGTTCTTATGATCTGTCATCAATGTACCATATCTCCCATGCTCTGTAGAACCCCTGAAAACTACCCTGGGTTATGTGGAAGGCTTTTTCATATCTCATGTTTTCGGATAGCATGTTAGTGATTTGGTTAACTGAAGGGATTTTTGAGGTCCTCCAGTATTTGGTGATTAATTGTTTCATAATAGTGCATGTATGGTAGATTATTGTTTTTTGAGATGGTGGGAAGAGATTTAGGTTTATGTTCAGTAGTGCCAGCGCTGGTTTTGGTTCAATCGTCGTGTTCATTAATCTATTAAGAAAGTAGAACAATTTGTTCCATGCTCTATGGACTTTGGGACATGTCCACCAGATATGCATTAGCGTGCCTCTATGGAAAACATCCTCTCCAGCACAGGGGTGAATGTTCTTCATACCATTTATGGATTTGAGTAGGATATCTGTAAAATCTTAGAACTATCTTTTTGTTGATCTCCCAATGTTTGATTGATTTTGAGAGTTTGAAAGTTGTTTTGAATGCCTCGCTCCACTGCCCTGGGGAGACAGTGTGATCCAGGTCTTTGGCCCAACTGGACATGTTTTCCAAATATTCAAACTGGGATTTGGTATCTATTAGTTTATAGAATTTGGATATGAGTTTAGATGTTGATTCATCGTTCATCAACAGGTCTATCAGAGTTTCATTATTAGGAGTCGGCTCTTGTTTGGGATACTGCTTATGTATTCCCTTTATGAGACTTTTTATTTGATAGAAATTCAGGCGACATTCTCCAGGGATTTTGTATTTGTTTTGAAGGGTCTCGAATTCCATAATGTTCCCTCCTTCCATAATATCCTCTATTTGGGTTATTCCCTTGTCTTCCCATAATTTGACCTTCAGGTTCCCAAAGTATCTTCCAAGGGTCACAATTGAGATGTAGGGTAATAAGTCTGGGGTAAGTTTATTTGTTTTGACAATTTGTTTCCAGATAGTGGTTGATGTGTTTGTTGTGGTCCAGTTATTGGGTTTATGTTTATAGTTGAGGCTTATTAATTCGAGGATTGTTTTAGGGGTTGTGTCTTTATTAATATGCTTTTCGATGTCGAGCCATTTTTTGTTTTCGTTCGGGGACCACCATGCTTTGATTTGTTCTAAGTTATCTGCGTAGTAGTAGTATATGAATATGGGGAAGGCTATGCCTCCATTGGGTTTTGATTTTGCTAATGTTCTCATCTTGATTCTTGTTCTTTTGCCATTCCAAAAGTAGGTGTTGGTCATTTCATTTAGAGATCTAAAGAAATTTTCTGGGATTATTATAGGTAACGTTCTAAATTTGTACAAAAGTTTCGGTAGTAACATCATTTTAATTAGAGCTACTCTAGATAGCCATGGTAGGTATTGTATTGACCATTTTTGAAGTTCTTTTCTTATTTCTTCTAGGTATGGTTGAAAATTTTCTCTGTACAAATCTTCTGTCTGTGCTGTTAGTTGGATACTTAAGTATGTTATAGATTTTTTTTCCCATTTAAATTTGTATTTGGCACTCAAAAACATCTGGAGAGCCATTGATATTTTGATTCCCAGGATGTATGATTTATTTTCGTTGATTTTGTAGTGGGATATTTCTCCAAATTGTTTAAGTGTCTGTTGAAGATGGATTAAAGATGTTATGGGGTCGGATATTGCTAGTATTATGTCGTCTGCATATAAGGACAGTTTATGTTCTTGTTCGCCGATTTTAACTCCTTTTATTAGTTGGTTTGTTCTAATGCGTTCTGCTAGGGGTTCCATTGTTAAATCAAAGATCAGTGGGGACAGCGGGCATCCCTGTCTGACTCCATTTGTGATTTTAAAAGGTTTGGATATCATTTGTGATATATATACTTTTGCGGATGGGTCATCATACAGTGCTAGAATGGCGTCTTGTATCCATCCTTTGATGTTGTATTTATCCAGTGCTTTTTCTAGGTAAAGCCATCCAATTCTATCGTATGCTTTTTCGGCGTCAAGAGTCAGTATAATGGACGTTTTATTCTTTTTTTGTGACCAGTCTATAATGTCAATAAATCTTCTGGTGTTGTCTCCTGGTTGTCTGCCTGGCATGAAGCCCACTTGGTCTGGGTTTATCAGATTGGGCAGGTATGGTTGTAGTCTATTGGCGATCACTTTCGCATATATTTTAATGTCTGTGTTCAATAGCGAAATTGGCCTAAAGTTTTGAGTTTGGTTTTGGTCTTTGTTTGTTTTAGGTATAGGTATTATCACGGCTTCCAACATTTCTTTAGGGAATTTTCTTTGTGTTACCGCTATATTACATATTTTTTGTAGGTGCGGTACTAAGGTTGGGTAGAAAGTTTTGTAATATTCATTTATGTATCCATCCGCCCCAGGTGATTTGTTATTTGGTAAGGAGAAGATAACTTTGTAAATTTCTGACTTCTGTATTGGTTTGTTTAATTTTTGGAGTTGGGAGTCTGTTAATGTAGGTAAGTTGATTTCGTTCAGGAAATGCTCTATTTCTTTTGTTTCAGGTATGCTATAGTTAGGTTGTTCTTTGAGGTTGTACAATTTTTCGTAATATTGAGCAAATTTATCTGCTATCTGTTGGGGGTTGAGTATTTTGGTTCCGTGGTGATCAATGATATGTGATATTTTTGTTTTGTTTGCTATGGTTTTGAATCTGTTTGCCATTCTTTTGGTCGCTTTGGGGCCTTGTATATAAGAGTCTGCCTTTAATCTTCGTAGTAATTGATCATATTTGTAAAGGTCTAAGTTCGATAATTGTTTCTTGATTTGGGTTATTTTTTGGAAATTTTCTGTGTTGGGGTGTTTTTTTATGGTTGTCCTCGGCTTCTTTGAGATTTTCTATTAATTGTATTCTTTTGTTCAGTCTTGATTTCTTTTGTCTGGCTGCTAGTTTAATTAATATTCCTCTTAGGTACGCTTTATGTGCATTCCAGATAGAGAAGGGTTGTGCTAAGTTGTTGTCGTTATCTAGGAAATAGTTTTCTAATTCTTTAGAGATTTGTTCCTGTGTTTCAGGATTTGTTATTAAATATGGGTTTAATCTCCACATATAAGTCGCTGAAGTTTTATCATTTTCTTTTATGGTAGTCTCTACTGGTGCGTGGTCTGAGATTGTTCTCACTAGGATTTTACTGGTTTGGGTGTTTTGGAGCGTCCATTTGTCAGTCACGATCATGTCTATCCTCGAGAGACAGTTATGTGTCTTAAAAAATAGGTATAATCTTTTTCGTTGGGATTTAGGATGGCCCAGGTGTCATATAGATCTTCTTTTTTAAAGGTATTTTGTAAGTCTTTTCTGTGTTTTGTTTTTTTTTCTGATCGGATATCTCTCTCTTTGTCGTATGTAAGGTTAAAGTCTCCACATAGTATTATTTTATTGTTTGGGATTGTTCGTATTTTTCGGATTATTTTATTGATGAATTTAGTTTGCTTGTTGTTGGGTGTGTAGATACATGCTAGGATATATGAATTATTATTGATTGAGCAGTCTAAGATTATATATCTTCCATATTTATCTATTATTTTACTTTTTTCCTCTATGGCTGCTATTGTCTAAGCATAGTCACCCTTTATGTATCTTTCATTGCTGTTATTATATGGGCTTGGTTGCCCTTTATCCCTTCTTTGCGCTTGATTAATTCTGTCGTTTCCCCTCTGGTCTCCTCAGTTCTTCTCCCTTTCTTTGGCGTTCTGTTCAGTACACTTCTCTGCTGATCTTGTAGTGTGTGGTATTCGCTTTGAAAGTCCAAAACCTTGTTTTAGTCCGTTTAGGTTTAGTCTCTGTGGCAAAAAAAAACAACAAAAAAACAAAAAAAAAAAAAAAAAAAAAAAAAAACAAAAAAAACAAAAAAAAAAAAAAAAACCCACACAAGGGAACCAGTAAGCCAGCATTCCATAAGGATTCCCTCTCCCCTCCATCCCCCCAACCCCCCGCCACATACATCAAGCTATGTTTTTCCCAGACATTGTGTTTTCATTTTATTTATGGGCTCCATTGAGACTTGGATTGATTTAAGAATCTTTTTCCCAGTCTGCGTTTATATGTTTTGGGGATCTATCTTGCTGAGTTGTTTTAGTTGTTTTGTTGGCTGTTGGGTTTATCATTCCCCATCTTTGTAGTAGATCCTCAGCTTTATTGTTGTCTGTAGCTGTGTGGAAGGTGTTTCCAAATTGTATTATTAGGTTTGCTGGAAATCCCCATCTGTATTGGATTCCTCTGTCTCTTAAAATCTTTGTGGTTTCCGCATTTTCAGAAGTCTGTCTTTTATGGAGTAGAAATGCAGTCTCAGTATTACATCTCTAGGGGCGCTAGGGGGCGCTGCTTTAGCTTTAGGTAGTCTGTGGATTCTATCTATAACCAAATCAAGTTCAGTTGCATCTGGCAATAACAGTTTAAAGAATTCCACTGTATATTCCAATAATTGGTAATTTTTAACTGACTCAGGTACCCCTCTCAGCTTTATATTGTTCCTTCTGGATCTGTTTTCAAGGTCAGTTAATTTAGCATTAGAAGATAATTTTCAAAGTCATCCTTTCCAGTCTAGAGAACAGATAAAAGAGCACCTGTGGAACGACCATTTTGCAGAATATGGAAGAAGCATATGCATGTTCCGCACAGAAAAAATTCAGAAGCTTGTTGCCATGGGAATTCCTGAATCTCTCCGAGGAGAACTTTGGCTCATTTTCTCAGGTGATATCTGTAATCCAATGTAATATCGGGTTAGTGTGGGTGTTATACTCATTTTACTGTGACTATGCCATTTCCAAGCTGAATACCATGCTTGAAAAAGGAACTGGAATGTTCTGAAAGCTTGCTATGATTATCTTAGTTAGCCAATGAAGGTATCACCTTTATACAACTTTTGTTATTTTTTATTTCAAAGGGGTTAACCTGTAAACATTTTGACTGGCTAACACGGTACAACACCTTTCCCTGCATCTACAATTTTTTGGGGAAATAGCACGGCACACCCCAATGCAATAGTTTAAGTTATGGTTTGCACTACCATGTAGCAAATAGGAAATGAATATAGGATCAGCCCTTAGACCTGTCTCTTGCTGGCGCTCCTGACCTTATCGTGTTTCCGCAATGCAGTAACGACAGCAAAGAATACAAAGGCAAGTTACACATTTAGTATTTGTTTTATCTTTACGGCTAGCAAATTATTACCTTTCTCCAAACAGGTGATGAATAATTATTAGCCTCATTCTTTTTGTTTTGCGTCAATATAAACTGTCACACAGAATTTATAGATGCAAAGGCTTGCGCCAAGGAAAAGCAAACCGTATTAAGTTTGGTACTTGTTGGTAGTTACAGCCCTTTAGTTGCTAATGTGGCCAAGGTTCACTGGTTTCCAATAATTTTAGCATTGAAATCAGTTAGCATTTGCAGTATGTTAGATGATTACGTGAAAAAGAGTTTTGGGGAACATTATTTAAAACACATTTGGTAAATGGCTAAGTTGTGTGAGCCATGTTGGTTCAAAAACATTGGTAAAATAAAAACAAAAAGGTTGTATAATATCATAGTTATAAAATTATCATCCTTGGAATGGCTAATAGAAGACTGGTCTCTGTATGGTGGATGCATAGGTTCAGAAGTTGAAGGGAAGATGTCCTTCTATTATAAAAACTATTTATCACTTTCTACTTTTCACACAGTTCTGTTTTTTTACTTTTCCAGGTGCAATTACTGAAATCTCCTGTCACCCAGGTTATTACAATGAGTTGGTGAAGGAATCTATGGGTAAATGCTGCCTGGCAAATGAAGAGATAGAAAGGGATCTTCACCGTTCCCTGCCCGAGCATCCTGCTTTCCAAAATGAGACTGGCATTGCAGCTTTAAGAAGAGTGTTGACTGCTTATGCATATAGAAATCCTAAAATAGGATATTGCCAGGTAAAATCATTGTACAAGGAGCAATTTTAATATTAAAATATTTACTAAATCTTAAGGCTAAATCAAATTTGCCTGGCTTATAGTCCAACAACTGGTTAAAATGATTTTGTACTGACGTATCACATTTTTAAAAACTAAAAATTGTTGATAAAATACAGCATTATGAAGACGCAAAAGGAGAGAGACATCAGGGGATGTGTTTACGGACTGCTACTGGGAAGATAATCTTTATTATATAGTGAATGATGTACCCCATAATGTAAATTATAATGATATTAGAAGTCACAGAGGAGTTCCTTGGCCACATAAAAGCACAAGGCTTTTATAGAGGGCACAGAACTCTGAGGTACCTTCTAATATCTGTATAACTTTTAGTAGGGGATGCATTATTTATAATAATTCTCCCCAGTAAAGCACATTTTTGGAGTAGTCATTTTGCAATAGCTTGTCTAACACCACCACCCTACCACCCAAGCACAGTCACTGTATCTCCACTGGCTTCCCCCTGCCATCACGCATTCCACACAAAGACACCCTACACCCACTAAACCTATAGTAGCACTAAACGTGTTTATTCACAATGTAGTAGTTAACATGTTTCCGCCCCAAACAAAGGGCGGAAACATGTTAACTACTACATTGTAAATAAGCATGCTTACTATTTTGCACTAAGACCCAAGATAGCGGATAGATTTAAGTAGCACTCACATAACCCATCAATAAACTGCCCGGGTGCTGCGTCCAACATCGGATACAAGGAGCAAACTTCGGAAGCACTCCAGGGACTTGTAACAAAACTCCAAACTTTATTGTGAACACATCAACGCGTTTCAACCGCCATTCGTGGCCGTCATCAGGATAAAAATGAACATCCAACACTCCCCCTTATAACAACCCCTTGTCTGCCACACCCCCATCTCTTTAAATCACATATTCGGCCTCTCCCCAAATAACAAGAGGGAAGGTGTGTAAGCCCAGGAGGCAGAACAGGCAAACCAGCAACCGAATGATAGTCCGGCCTCCACTACATCAAAACACACCCACCCTCCCATTATGTGAATATAACACTAATTAGGACATACCCCAATAGTAATAAAAAGTGACTTAGTGCAATAAATATATCAAAATATCAACGTGCCGAATAAAACTTCTAAAAAAACATCTTCATTCGTCCCGCATCTTATAGCCTAAACATCATATAAAACACATTATAAATGCATAAAGCATATGAACAATATCTATCCCTAGATGAAACAAGAGATAGGTACAGATAGCGTTTGTATCTATCGTGATATCAAAAGTATGTCAGTGGACAGGACACACTGTCAAGATGTAGACAGGAATATCAAAACATGTATCTGTCCCCATCCGACATACCGCTGAGTCACGATCTGCATGTACTGTCCCTAAATAAGAGATCCTATATTTACATATTATATAGACCTAGGGTCGTAGAGACTCAATAGGATAAAAACAAGATAAACACAACAGCAGGAAGCCTAACTGAGATATATAACAAAAAAACCCAAGTATCATCATTTCAAAATAATAAAGCATCCTGTAGTGATACGCAAACACGATCCTTTGACTGTAATGTACCAATCAGCATAGCTCCATACATTTGCACTAATGGACACGCAGACATATAAGGGCCCCACGGCCCGCATGAAGGTCCCCATCCACCCTGCCTCAAAGCCCAGGTGAACCTCAGGAGACCCAGCACTTGCATGTGTCAGCTAGTCAACTGTAAGAAAAATCATCAGACACCCTTCACAGGAAGCAGGCAAACGATATTTGCTCATTCAGGCCATTAGGCGAAATTGTATTCAGTCTTTTAATCCACCTAACTTTGAGTTTCAAAAGCTCTTTGTCTCGATCACCACCATAGGTCATCACTGGTAGGTGATCAATAGCTCTCCATCTAAATGTCGCTAGACCATGTCCAGCAGTTTTGAAATGTCTTGCCACTGATTGCTCAAATCGATTAGTGCCCTCTTTATCGCCAGAATTAGAAGATAATTTTCAAAGTCATCCTTTCCAGTCTAGAGAACAGATAAAAGAGCACCTGTGGAACGACCATTTTGCAGAATATGGAAGAAGCATATGCATGTTCCGCACAGAAAAAATTCAGAAGCTTGTTGCCATGGGAATTCCTGAATCTCTCCGAGGAGAACTTTGGCTCATTTTCTCAGGTGATATCTGTAATCCAATGTAATATCGGGTTAGTGTGGGTGTTATACTCATTTTACTGTGACTATGCCATTTCCAAGCTGAATACCATGCTTGAAAAAGGAACTGGAATGTTCTGAAAGCTTGCTATGATTATCTTAGTTAGCCAATGAAGGTATCACCTTTATACAACTTTTGTTATTTTTTATTTCAAAGGGGTTAACCTGTAAACATTTTGACTGGCTAACACGGTACAACACCTTTCCCTGCATCTACAATTTTTTGGGGAAATAGCACGGCACACCCCAATGCAATAGTTTAAGTTATGGTTTGCACTACCATGTAGCAAATAGGAAATGAATATAGGATCAGCCCTTAGACCTGTCTCTTGCTGGCGCTCCTGACCTTATCGTGTTTCCGCAATGCAGTAACGACAGCAAAGAATACAAAGGCAAGTTACACATTTAGTATTTGTTTTATCTTTACGGCTAGCAAATTATTACCTTTCTCCAAACAGGTGATGAATAATTATTAGCCTCATTCTTTTTGTTTTGCGTCAATATAAACTGTCACACAGAATTTATAGATGCAAAGGCTTGCGCCAAGGAAAAGCAAACCGTATTAAGTTTGGTACTTGTTGGTAGTTACAGCCCTTTAGTTGCTAATGTGGCCAAGGTTCACTGGTTTCCAATAATTTTAGCATTGAAATCAGTTAGCATTTGCAGTATGTTAGATGATTACGTGAAAAAGAGTTTTGGGGAACATTATTTAAAACACATTTGGTAAATGGCTAAGTTGTGTGAGCCATGTTGGTTCAAAAACATTGGTAAAATAAAAACAAAAAGGTTGTATAATATCATAGTTATAAAATTATCATCCTTGGAATGGCTAATAGAAGACTGGTCTCTGTATGGTGGATGCATAGGTTCAGAAGTTGAAGGGAAGATGTCCTTCTATTATAAAAACTATTTATCACTTTCTACTTTTCACACAGTTCTGTTTTTTTACTTTTCCAGGTGCAATTACTGAAATCTCCTGTCACCCAGGTTATTACAATGAGTTGGTGAAGGAATCTATGGGTAAATGCTGCCTGGCAAATGAAGAGATAGAAAGGGATCTTCACCGTTCCCTGCCCGAGCATCCTGCTTTCCAAAATGAGACTGGCATTGCAGCTTTAAGAAGAGTGTTGACTGCTTATGCATATAGAAATCCTAAAATAGGATATTGCCAGGTAAAATCATTGTACAAGGAGCAATTTTAATATTAAAATATTTACTAAATCTTAAGGCTAAATCAAATTTGCCTGGCTTATAGTCCAACAACTGGTTAAAATGATTTTGTACTGACGTATCACATTTTTAAAAACTAAAAATTGTTGATAAAATACAGCATTATGAAGACGCAAAAGGAGAGAGACATCAGGGGATGTGTTTACGGACTGCTACTGGGAAGATAATCTTTATTATATAGTGAATGATGTACCCCATAATGTAAATTATAATGATATTAGAAGTCACAGAGGAGTTCCTTGGCCACATAAAAGCACAAGGCTTTTATAGAGGGCACAGAACTCTGAGGTACCTTCTAATATCTGTATAACTTTTAGTAGGGGATGCATTATTTATAATAATTCTCCCCAGTAAAGCACATTTTTGGAGTAGTCATTTTGCAATAGCTTGTCTAACACCACCACCCTACCACCCAAGCACAGTCACTGTATCTCCACTGGCTTCCCCCTGCCATCACGCATTCCACACAAAGACACCCTACACCCACTAAACCTATAGTAGCACTAAACGTGTTTATTCACAATGTAGTAGTTAACATGTTTCCGCCCCAAACAAAGGGCGGAAACATGTTAACTACTACATTGTAAATAAGCATGCTTACTATTTTGCACTAAGACCCAAGATAGCGGATAGATTTAAGTAGCACTCACATAACCCATCAATAAACTGCCCGGGTGCTGCGTCCAACATCGGATACAAGGAGCAAACTTCGGAAGCACTCCAGGGACTTGTAACAAAACTCCAAACTTTATTGTGAACACATCAACGCGTTTCAACCGCCATTCGTGGCCGTCATCAGGATAAAAATGAACATCCAACACTCCCCCTTATAACAACCCCTTGTCTGCCACACCCCCATCTCTTTAAATCACATATTCGGCCTCTCCCCAAATAACAAGAGGGAAGGTGTGTAAGCCCAGGAGGCAGAACAGGCAAACCAGCAACCGAATGATAGTCCGGCCTCCACTACATCAAAACACACCCACCCTCCCATTATGTGAATATAACACTAATTAGGACATACCCCAATAGTAATAAAAAGTGACTTAGTGCAATAAATATATCAAAATATCAACGTGCCGAATAAAACTTCTAAAAAAACATCTTCATTCGTCCCGCATCTTATAGCCTAAACATCATATAAAACACATTATAAATGCATAAAGCATATGAACAATATCTATCCCTAGATGAAACAAGAGATAGGTACAGATAGCGTTTGTATCTATCGTGATATCAAAAGTATGTCAGTGGACAGGACACACTGTCAAGATGTAGACAGGAATATCAAAACATGTATCTGTCCCCATCCGACATACCGCTGAGTCACGTTCTGCATGTACTGTCCCTAAATAAGAGATCCTATATTTACATATTATATAGACCTAGGGTCGTAGAGACTCAATAGGATAAAAACAAGATAAACACAACAGCAGGAAGCCTAACTGAGATATATAACAAAAAAACCCAAGTATCATCATTTCAAAATAATAAAGCATCCTGTAGTGATACGCAAACACGATCCTTTGACTGTAATGTACCAATCAGCATAGCTCCATACATTTGCACTAATGGACACGCAGACATATAAGGGCCCCACGGCCCGCATGAAGGTCCCCATCCACCCTGCCTCAAAGCCCAGGTGAACCTCAGGAGACCCAGCACTTGCATGTGTCAGCTAGTCAACTGTAAGAAAAATCATCAGACACCCTTCACAGGAAGCAGGCAAACGATATTTGCTCATTCAGGCCATTAGGCGAAATTGTATTCAGTCTTTTAATCCACCTAACTTTGAGTTTCAAAAGCTCTTTGTCTCGATCACCACCATAGGTCATCACTGGTAGGTGATCAATAGCTCTCCATCTAAATGTCGCTAGACCATGTCCAGCAGTTTTGAAATGTCTTGCCACTGATTGCTCAAATCGATTAGTGCCCTCTTTATCGCCAGACAGGACGCCCAATATGGCAGCCGAAACGCGTTGATGGCGTGTAAAATGTGAGAATAAAAAGTGTTTAAGAAGACCCAGGAGTGCTCTGACTACTTCTATTTATGTTCCCACATGCGGACAGCACCCGTGCGAGAATATTGCAGAGCGGTATGTGCCTCGTAAGCCTCTTAGTTGATATATATATATTTTTTTATATATATATATATATATATATATATATATATATATATATATACACATACAGTGTATGCCACACTCACGCTCCACAATTCTTTTAACCACGGGTGCATCAAACAATATACAGCAACAGTCCTATAACAAAAGGCAGAGGCACTCTTGTGGAACATTCAACTACAGTTTTAAGAACAATTTAGGACTGTTGAGATGTATTTATATAGATATTTATGTCGACATACAATACTTACATATAGGAAAGGTGTATTAAGTATGTGTGGCATTTGTCACGATTACCATCTGCATTACCCTAAATATATGCATATAAAGTATAATACTCACTTGTATTTTTTTAGACACACACTGCACGTTCACTCTCACCCCTCTTTTCTCCATGGAAAAAAGGACTTTAGGAGAGAGAGTCCAGCTTCTTGTTTGCTAGAGAGGAAGTGATGTATTTGTAAAAGGAAAGATAGGAAATACCTGGGAGATGATCTGGGAAGCTGTGGCAAAAACCTCAACAGGGAAAACAGGAGATTATTTGGGGTCCCTGGTTGAGATATATAGGGTAAACCTAGATGAACATTTTTTTGTTTTGTATTGGGAAAGGGGATTTGAGTAGATGTACGGAGCTGTTGCGGGATGGCCAGGAGGTTTTCTCGAGTTCTGGAAACTCGGCTGGATGGGCGAAGGGGACAATAGACCAATACATAGCCTTACTTTTACCATATATACTTGAGTATAAGCCAATCTGAGTACAAGCCGAGGTACCTATTTTTGCCTCAAAAATCAGGAAAACCTTATTGACTCGAGTATAAGCTGAGGGTTGAAATTATAATTACCACTGCCTTCTGATTCTGTATTGTTCTGAGGCTTTAGTTGCCCTTTACATGGACAGCAGAATTCCCATACAGTAGTCCAATACAGTAATATATTACTGTATGGGACTACTGTATGGGGATTCTGCTGTCCATTTAAAGGGCAACTAAATACTCAAAACAATACAGAATCAGAAGGCAATATTTTTAACAATAGATACCATCCTCCTGATTTTGTATTGTTTTGAGGCATTAGTTGCCCTTTAAATGGACAGTAATCCCGTATAGTAACCCCTAATACCTTTCCACTGTAGATGTTTGGAAACTACAACTTTCAGCATGCTTTAATTGCTGCAAGTTGTACTTTTCAAAAGTACAATCTGCCCACCTGACATCACTACTCAACGCCGGGAGAGAGGCACTGAGTAGTGATGTAAAAGGCTCATTACATAGTATTATAGCACTTGAGTTGTTAAAAATGTTATGTCACTGCATTACATTCCCCCATAGGCGACTAATGTATAAGCTGAGGTTTGTTGGTCTGGGGAGTCACATTTATACATGGATAGAAAACTGGTTAATGAATAGGATGCAGAGAGTAGTTGTAAATGGGGCTTCATCATTATGGACTAAAGTACTAAGTGGGGTGCCATGTTGGGGCCGCTTCTATTTAATCTATTAATGATTTGGAAGCGGGTATTGTCAGCAAGGTTTCTGTGTTTGCTGACGACACAAAACTTTGTTAACCATTAGGAGGATGTGCAATCATTCCAGGGGGATCTAGATAGATTGTTACATTGGACTGCTAAGTAGCAGATGAGATTCAGTGTTGATAAATGTAAGGTGGAGCATTTAGGACTTAAAAATCCTCGTGCTACTTATACTATAAATGAATCTGTGTTAAGTGAATCCCTGTTGGAAAGAGATCTTGGAGTTTTGGTGGATAACAAACATAAAGGTAGCAAGCAGTGCCAGGCGGCAACAGCCAGAGCCAGCATGGTATTGTCTTGTATAAAGCGAGGTATTGATTCAAGGGAGGAAAATGTTATTCTCCCTCTTTACAAAGCATTGGTAAGGCCTCATTTGGGATCATGTGTACAAAATGGACATATTTGAAATGGAAAGGGTTCAGAGAAGGGCAACTAAATTAATAAGGGGATTTGGGGAGCTTGAATATGAAGAGAGACTGGAAAAGTTACAATTATGTACGCTGGAGAAAAGACGTTTGCATGGGGGATATGATTACTGTGTAAAAATACATTAACCGGCCATACAATAAACTATCTGGGGCATTGTTCACCAATAGAACATGTCAGAGGACATGGGGACATCCCTTAAAACTTGAAGAAAAAAGGTTTAGGCTTCAAGTTCAGAAAGGGTTTTTTTTCACTGTGAGAACGGTAAAGCTATGGAACAGTGGACGTTGTTATGGTAGGTTCATTGGTCAGTTTCAAAATAAAGCTTGATGAGTTTCTCTCAAACAAGGAATGTTGCAAGTTACTGGTATTGGTACATAAAGTAGAGTTGATCCAGGGAAATTTCCGATTGCCACTTGGAGTCAGGAAGGAATTTTTTCCCCCTTCATAAATTTGATGGTTTTTTTTGCCTTCCTCTGGATCAACAGTTAGACAGGAAATGAGGATATTGCTAGATGGGTTGGACTGGATGGACGTATGTCTTTATTTAACCTCAAATACTATACTATACTATACTATTAAAGAAAACTTTGATATTGATATTGTTATACAACAAAGATGGATAATGTCTGCCTTATTCCATATTAATGTAGATGCTAAGTTGTACTTTATGTATATTTACCACATGTATTTCTAAAACACTTTAAATACTTGAGCACTTTAATATATAAATGTTTTGTATGATTAATAGGGATGGCCGGTTCGCGAACCTGAAACCGGATCCGCTGCGGATTTATCCCGTCCGCGAACGGCGGATTATTCCGGATTTTCCGCCTACCGAACTTCCGAACCACGGATTTTTTTTTTCCGAAAATTTACGAAATTACGAGGATCTCCGTATTTTCGAAAACAGAGAATTACGGAGGTCCTCGTAATTACGAGAATCCTCGTAATTTCGAAAATTTTAGAAAAAACAAGAAATTCTTGTACATTCGCGGAATTTCCGCATTTTGGGGATTATTTTCAAGACAGAGCAAGCCACATGACCCAAATTATCCAATGGCAGCTAACATGATTATTGCCAGCCCCCTGGGTATAAAAGGCTGCTTCACAGGCGCCATTTTGTCAGTGTGTTTAGTGGAGACCTGACAGTGTAGGAGTTGAAGAAAGTTTTTTGTGCTTTTTGAGCTTTTTTTGAGCTTTCTGTGTGTGGATTTCAGTGTGGTGGTTTAGCACTTGTTGTTAACCACCCCTGTATTCACACATCTTGAGACCCAACAGTCCTTTTAAGGACTCACCTTGTTGTAACGGAGAGGAGGACCCGTCTCTCCACTGAGAATGTGGACCGCCTCACATTCATCAAGATGAATGAGGCGTGGATCACATCTCAGTACAGCACCCCTATTGCTGATGCCCGTGACTGAAGGCCTCCTGCCCCTGGCCACCCGTACTGCTCCTTCCGCCTCATAGAGGCTTAGCTGATGCCAGCTTAGCTGGCAAATGGCAAATTTTTCTTATTGGCAGGGCCATAATTGGTCCCACCTTGCTCTACTGCATTCAGGTTGTGAAATAACAAATGCTTTGCGACAACAGCTACTCTGTGGCTAATTTTTCTAAGATTGGGTCGATCCTACTTGGCCCGTGAGCAGTACTCCATATTTGTTCTTCCTTCTCTCTCCATGAGGCATCTTTGTGGTGTCACCTACTCTGACCATCTCATACAGCCGCAACAGCTAGTCTGTGGCTAATGTTTTCAGCTCTGGGTCAATCCTGCCTGGCCCGAAGAGCAGTTACCCATTTTTGTTCTCGTTCTCTCTCCATGAGGCACCTTTGTGGTGTCACCTACTCTGACCATCTCATACAGCTGCAACAGCTACTCTGTGGCTAATGTTTTGTCAGTCTGGGTCAATCCTGCCTGGCCCGAGAGCAGTACTCCATTTTTGTTCTTCGTTCTCTCTCCATGAGGCACCTTTGTGGTGTCACCTACTCTGACCATCTCATACAGCCGCAACTGCTACTCTGTGGCTAATGTTTTCAGCTCTGGGTCAATCCTGCCTGGCCCGAGAGGCAGTACTCCATATTACAAAGTGTGGGCCTGCTGAACTCAATGGTGCGTTTCCTATCCATTCAACTGCTTTCCCTTGCACGAAGCATACTCTGAGGGAGAGTAGCCAATGGGGTGAGGGGTATGTCCCGCGGGGCCAAGCCTGCCTGGCTATTCAACAATGGTGGCAAACTGCAGGGGGCCTGCTGTAACTAATGGGGCTGTTCCTACGAAGCCTTACCCTTCACCTGCTTTTCCTGCACGAAGCATACTCTGAGGGAGAGTAGCCAATGGGGTGAGGGGGTATGTCCAGTGGGGCCAAGCCTGCCTGGCCCGAGAGCAGTACTCCATATTACAAAGTGTGGGCCTGCTGTAACTCAATGGTGCTGTTCCTATCCATTCACCTGCTTTCCCTTGCACGAAGCATACTCTGAGGGAGAGTAGCCAATGGGGTGAGGGGTATGTCCAGCGGGGCCAAGCCTGCCTGGCTCTTCAACAATGGTGGCAAACTGCAGTGGGCCTGCTGTAACTCAATGGTGCTGTTCCTACGAAGCCTTACCCTTTCACCTGCTTTCCCTTGCACGAAGCATACTCTGAGGGAGAGTAGCCAATGGGGTGAGGGGTATGTCCAGTGGGGCTAAGCCTGCCTGGCCCCACAACAATGGTGGCAAACCGCAGTGGACATTATGTAACCCAGTACCCTATCGCCTTCTTTCCCTTGTTGTGTGCAAACTACTATATAGGGGAATGTGTCCAATGTGGTGTGTGTAATGGCATTATTGGTAAGGTATATACAATTATAAGTACCAGACATATAGCTAGCTAAATAGATATGTGTATTGTAATTTTTCAAATAAAAATTGATTATGAATCTATCTGAATAATTTGATATATTGAAAAATAAAGCCCCAAAACATTTTTTTCCTAACAGTTTTTATATATAATAATATAAAACATTTTTTTTTCAAACTATATACATAAAATAATAAAAAACAAAAAAAAAACACTGGGGTTACTGGGGTACCCTCCTCTCCAGTCTGGTCAGGCGGCAGCCAAGGCGCCGCACCATGTGGCGCATCTCCCGCCGCATGCTCTGGAATTCTGTGGAGGAAGATATTGAGAGAATTGTGTTGAAGATGTTCGAGCACATTTCCTAAAGTACCATGCGGTAGATGCAGTTTTGCACCTGATAACTACTTACACAGTACTGCAATGCTATAATGTTGCGGTATGTCATAAAAAGGAAAGCTCAGTTTAAGATATCATTATTTCTAAAATTCTTAGTTTATATTATGCATACCTAGTTATGGTAACAGTGATTTCTACTGATTGGCTGTTGGATGGGTTACACATACTCAGATCTCTACTGACCAACTGAATCAACCCAGGGACTGGGTCAAGGGCAAGACCATAGTGGTCTGTATTAGTAGTCCTGCAAACAGGAAGTCATTATTTCCATTGCATTTATTTATACACAGACACAATGCTGAATGGGCAGATTAAGGTCATTGGGATGGATAAATACTGCTCTTTTTTTCTTAAAAGTAAATATATATTATCACTGAACTTCCACTTAAAGCGATATTATTGCATCATGGGGATCACTGATAAACAGCAGTAGGTAATGCTGGCATAAAACATTATGTTTATTGCTAAATTGTATCAGAACATTCTTGGTTTTGTATCACTAGGACTGTGCTACATACAAAATTTTTTGGAAGTGGTGCAGCCCCATAAAAGCATTGTCAAACCCACAGTACCCAATGTTGCATCATGTAGCGTGGATTTTACACTGGGAAAATACAGATATTAATAGTCTTGTATATAACATTTCATTAACGTTGCATATGATTTACTTACGATTCTCAATCATGGCCGCCAGAGGGACTGGAGAGGCTGGAGGTGCTGGAGGGGCTGGAGAGGGTGGAGAGCCTGAAGGGGCTGGAGAGGGTGGATTGGCTGGAGAGGGTGGAGGGCATGGAGAAGGTGGAGGACCTGTAGAGACTGGTCCTGCTTCTAGACAAAAAATGTTTTATTTCAACAATCACTGTCCAATCCATTAGTAATATATTACATGTATAAGAACATTTCCTAAAAGGCTATGTAGTGAACATTTCTTGGATAATTTTGGACTTTTGGACCGAATTTTGTAATTTAAGCTTAAAAACTGAGGGACAAGATACAGCCCAGAGTCGGGGACAATAAATGGGAATGAGAAATGAGAAGAACTGTGATCTGTCTCTCAAGCCAAATTAATAGATTTGTTGCATTTTTTTTTACAAAAATTTTTATCAGTGAAATAATAAAATTCACTTAATTATGACTGATAATTTCACTAATTATTTGCTGACAATCATGGTCAATAAAAAGATAAAAAAATTGCTTAGGATGCACTTACGTGTCTGGCTGGTGCCAGGTACCTCCACTTGGGGTGGTGGACTGCCTGGTGGGGGCAATGGAGAGCCCGGGGGGCTAGTTGGTGGTAGTGCTAAAAAAAAAAGGAAAAAAAACTCTCACTGTCATTAAATGTTCGAATACATTTACTAAAACAATTCTCGGAGAAGTTGTCAAAAATTATGCGAACATTTGGATAAAGGGCTTGGACACATCAACGTGTTAAAAAGCACACAATAGTGTGGCACAATTAATGTGATCCTCAATTTTTGCACAATTATGCTATCGTACTGCACTCGCACGGCAATACACATGAGCGCACCAGAAACACGCGCTTGTTTCTGGAGCGCTCGTGCGCGCTGTAATGTGGCCTTGGACAAATGAAAAATTTAGAAATTTTTTTTTCTCAATAGGCTGCACTTACATTCTTCCTCTGGCGGGGACAGTGGTGGGGGTGGGGTGTCGGAGGAAGATTCCACTGCAAGGAACGTGACTGGTTCAAGAGAGGTGTTAAGGAGGCCATTTATGTGAAAATAAAGAAACCAAGCCTAAATAGAGGTGGGGGGGTTCGACACCAACTGTCTGCCATGTACAATGCTGTTTTAACACCTTACTCTGGGCGTTCCTATAACACCTCTTAGCCACTATCTAATCACACCCTTAACACCTGGCTGTGATATGCTAATTGGGATTTTCCAGGGTACATAATTGCCACAGATTCTTGTACAAGTCATTCTGAATTGAGAAAGCCAGTCGGATGACTAGCGAAACGTCTTCAAGAACTACATTTCAAGTCCAGTTGATCTAATTGAATACAACAGATATTCCACTGCAAATTAAAATAAAAAAAATACATAATGAATGATATATCTAAAGGATATATTTAATTATATACTTTGAATTCTGCTTGAAAATACAGATTAAATAAGGCAATATGTTATAGTTTCTTTAAAAGTCAATCATATTCTATGGGAATGATTTCATACCTTATTCTGGCTAAGTACTTATATTTTTATTGTGTGTATTGTAGCATGGAAAGGGAAATGTTGGTTGGGTGTAGGGGAGCATCAGTAGCTGTGTGTACTTGTATCTGTATAGATTTGTGGGGTAACATAACATTTTAATTTTGGAGTGTAGAAATCAATTTTAATAATTGATCAACATTTTATTTTGACTTTGCTTTCCCTTCAAATAGGGCTGCCATGTAACTAAAAGGGTGGGTCAGTAAAGTGTGTTTAACGTGTCTATGTGTGGGTATCAGTGTGCATTATAATAAAAGAAATCAATTTTTAATGATCGATTTCATTTTAACTTTACTTGCCTTAAATAAGGCTGCCATGGAATGGAAGGGTGGGCCACCAAGTGTTTTTACGGCAAAAGCAACAAGTTGGAGGAGCACACTATTTCATTTCCAGTGTTTTATTTAGGCAAAAAACATACAAAGTTTCGGGGGATGTGACTTCCCCTTCCTCAGGTAGGAAGGGGAAGTCACACCCCCGAAACGTTGTATGTTTTGCCTAAATAAAACACTGGAAATGAAATAGTGTGCTCCTCCAACTTTGTTGCTTTTGCCATATTGCTGTGGCCCTTGAGGTGGAGGGCTCGGAGGATTGCACCTATCAATTGGAGGCCGTGCCAAAGGAGGTGTGCTGGGGTGTACCTGCTTGAGGACTGTAAATCACCAAGTGTTTTTACCTGTGTCTATGTGTGGGTATCATTTTGAATTTATAGGTGTTATGTTAAATAAAGTCTTTTCAGTGATTTATTTTTTGACTTTACTTACCCTTGAAATAGGGCTGATATTGAATAATATAAGAATAATAATAATGTAATAATAACCAGTGAATGAGAAATACAAAGAACTCGGATCTCTCTCTCTCTTTCTCAAGCCAAATTAAGGATTATTGATGTTTTTAAAAATATATATATATATATATATATATGTTTTGTCAGAAGTGAATTAATACTTGCCTTCCATCATTTGCCGTATGGCCTGAACATAATGAGGCCTCTGCCTCTTCAGATCAGACCACTGTCTCTGGAGGGTAGAGACAGTGGTCTGGTAGCCGTAGCGGCGCAGGAGCCGGCGCTGGAGCCCCTCCATAATCCTGCGCTTTCGGTGCCGCACATGATAGGTGCCAGGGGGGAAGTCATCGTACCCCCTGGACAGGAGGTACTGCATGGCATATAGCTGCCTAGCAGAACTCGACATTTTGCAGGCAGGAAGTTCCGGTTCCTCGTTTTTACGAAATTCCTTGTTTTTACGAAAATCCGCGGATTTACGGGAATCCTCGTTTTTACGGAAATCCTCGTTTTTACGGAAATCCTTGTTTTTATGGAAATCCTCGTTTTTACGGAAATCCTCGTATTTTCGAAAAATACTATTTTTTTAAATTCACGCTCGCGAACTGTAATTTTTAGGTATTGTAGGCATTGATACGTGTTTCTAAGGCCATTACCCAGGTCCCCGAGTGATTAAGTGTACGTTACCAAGGCTATTTAGACCACTTTTAATGCGGATTTTGCCGAACTTTCATTTTAATACGTTTTAACGGGTCCGCTCGCGGATTTTCGAATTTACGGATTTTCTCAAAAATCCGCGGATCCTCGCGCGGACCAGATTTTTCGAAGTTCGGACATCTCTAACGATTAATAGGGCCATATTTATAAAGGCACGGTATGGCTCTTTTGCGAGACCGTACCTTTACCCAGCATTGCCGTGATCGTAAATTTACAATCGCGGTAGTAAGTCTACAATAGTGGCCTTGAATCAACTATTGCAAATGCAAATTTATGATCAGAATAGTAGATCTACAATCAGGAATGTAGATTAACGAATGTTTAATCGTATATTAACGATAGCCCGTGGTATCTCAGATTATTTAATATGGCCCATTTTATGGGAACTTTTCACACAGGGGGACCTATTTAGAAAATTTGTGATACCGGGGGTTATTATAAGTATCATAATTATCATAAGTATGATCCCAAATGTACATTTATGACCACAATCTTACATTTACGAACAAACGTATATAAATTTACCAATGTTCGTTCATGCAATACCATAAATATCGTAATGGTATTGTATAGGCACTTACTAAAAAGTATTTGTTAGTGTGGGCCATATTTATAAAGCGCTATTTTGTGATAAAATACTGTTGTGCACTTATTCACAAACACTGACACTCCCAGTTCAATCCAAAAGGTTTGTTTTGAATAGCCCTCAATACATATAGCGAAAATATTGTGACATTGCAAGACCGCAAATAATATCACACAAAATTCTGTATATCGGCATTATGTATGGCTTGGCATTCAGGGTCAAAATAGAAGCAAGGCAGAAAGCTCTTGAGAGATAGGAACTGAAATGCATCCCAGTGATCCTTGCCATCTTTTACTTAACATGCCTCCCTAACAAACTCTGAACTAGAACTAGAAATGGACGAACTTCCAAAAATCCGGTCCAATATCAGATTTTCGAACTTCTGAAAAGTTTGAACATTTTAAAGTCAATGGAGAGAAATATACAGGGAGATTCAATAAAAGTTCTTATCATGTAAAATGGTGCTAATTTTGCCCCAACCAATCAGATCTTATTTAACATTTGAAAGCTAACATCTGATTGGTTGGGGCAAAATTAGCACCATTTTAAACAATAAGAACTTTTATTGAATAACCCTGTAAGTTTGAAAACTATACCTACTGTATAAAGAGATACATAAAGGCAAGTTGGATGAATGGATCTATTCCATTAGGCTGTATTTCATGTTATGTACCAGTGGTTCTGCATACATGCATTAGCCACAGGACATATCGGACAAACTTTGCATGTCTATGCCAATTTCTCTTAGAATGCTGAAGTGAGAAATCATAATTTATTTCTTAGATTATTTAAGCAATGTTGTATTTATAGCATGAGGCTGTGAAGTACCTTCTGTTTAAAGAAGTCTTTCATTTTATGCACTTTTTTTGCTCCTTTAACCAATCCCATTTTAAACTATAAAGCTGATTGGTATCCTGTGGTCCCAAATCCGATCTCACTCAAGCCAATAATCTGTTTCTTGCACTAATTCAATAAAACTTGATTGAAACATGTCAATATGTTGGGACAGTCTGGTTCTTTTTGTGGATTTCAGGGTTTTAATTGTGAATAATTCAATACAGAGTCTCTGGTGACAGCTGAGGTTTGAAAGAGATAAGTAAGTTTGGACTCTCTAAAGCCTCCCATCAAATGGATGTCAAATGGTGTTCTCCTAATTTGTTTCATATTTGCCTGAAGATTGAGAGGAGAGGACCATCCCACATCACTTGTGCATCATTACAGTGTTGAGCATCAATTACTAATATATATCACCACCCAAACAAGCTCCAGGGCATTTAAAGTGCCTGTACAAATTTATATCCACTGTATCCACACATAGCCAAACATACACACTAATACTTTTTTGGAGTGCTTGTTGACTTTATTATATCACTTAGTTATTTGGATAAGAGTCTATTAGTTTGTTATATCTGGAAATGTTAACTAATGTATGGGCTCCATAATGGAGCTAGCTAGTTCGTGTTACTGAATTGGTATCCTGTAACAGGTGCACAATACATTTGATTGTACTTGCGCACCCTCTGTAATGCATGGGACATTATATGACACCATTACCAAACATATTTACAAATGGGCAGAGACATTTGTACTTGTGTAAGGGGACAGTTTATTATGCACACATAATCAATCCTGATTAACTTTCTCATTGTGTGTGTATCTCTCTCTTGCACATACACAAAATAAAAGCCAGAAAATTACAAAAGTGCAATGATAAAAATAAAAATTTCAAGCCAAGCTTGAAATATACACAGGAGAAATGTGCTAACATTTAGTTAAGTTTGTCATCAATGACAAGACAAAACTGTATACTTGATTTAGGTCATTTACTTGGCCAATAACAAACTGGACAAGGGTATTTTAGTCTGATGGAGAGTGGCTGAGGTCCCCCGAAACGTTACACGGTGTTTTTTCCACTGAATAAATGGGGTAAGGACCCAATTCACTGAAAAAGTGTGTGCAGTTCCAGTTTTCTTAAAATATTTTAGTGAATGTGAAAATTATTTTTTACTTATTAAAGGGGCATGCCCATCCCCCAAAGAAAATTTTGGGACTAGGCTAATTGTCCCCCAAACGAGGTTGAGGTTTTTGGGGGGAATTAGCCTAATCCTAAAAGTTTCTTTAGGGGGGTGTATATGCCCTTAAGTCACAAATTACTTCTAATTTGAGGGTCCATTAAAGCCCCATGTTTAAGTAAACTAGTATATATTGTTCATAGTATCAAACTAGAAAATAACATTTTATTAGGCCTATTTTATATTAGGGTAACCACAGTTAAATGTCAGTTTTGAGTCAATTTATTGACATTTTGTAAAAACTTCTAAAAAGGGGAGCTAAAAAAAACAGTTGATACCTGCATTTTCTCTAAACCCAATGACTTTGCATGTGGCCCTTACGTTCTTTACTAGCTTTTTACATGTATTGTCTGATGGAAATGGATGCTGAATTAATTACCTATTAATACCAAGGACAAACGAAAATGATGAAACATTCTCTTTCGAAGACTTTCCAGGATGAAGTTTTAATTTCATGTATTTCAATGACTTGCCTGCCCCAGACTGCATATTCTCTAAGGTGCAATATGTCACAGTTCTGTGCATTACCACATTCTTCTATCATATTATCTGTAGTACAAAGCATTAATGTAATCTGAGTTGGCAGGTATTGGTGATAATTGTACTTGAATAGCTTCCAACAGATGCATTGAGGCACAGAAAATATATTGATGTGACTTTTAAAAATATGGACCTCCATGAATAATTTTATTTGACATTTATTGTAATCTGATTAAAACCTTGTCCTTCTTTCAGTTTTAATGTGCATATAATGTTTTAATCCATACTAATTTAGTTATACCTCTGCATAGAATAATATATTCTTCCTTTTGTCTTTAGACCAGGTTCACTAGTTTTATGCTATTTAACACAAGAATGTTGGTTATAAAGTGCTTTCAAATTTTGCCTTAAAACAAAAAAGGGAATTGAATAATGAGGACAATTTTACTTTATAGAATTTTATAGATTTAAACTATATATTGATTTTTGCATATTTAACAAAATTTCTTGTGTATATACTGTATGTATCCAGCTTATAATTTTATTTAATGGTAGAATGGTAGAAAGCTGGATGAGTTTCTGAAAACAAGGAATGTTGCATGTTACTGGCATTGATACATAAAGTAGAGTTGATCCAGGGATATTTCTGATTGCCATTTTGAGTCATAAAATAATTTTCCCCCCTTCATAATTCTGGTGGTTTTTTTGCCTTCCTCTGGATTAACAGTTAGGCAGGAAATGAGGATATTGCTAGATGGGTTGGACTGGATGGACTATGTCTTTATTCAACCTCAAATACTATACTATACAATATGTAACCACGTTTATTTTGTAAAGCAAACACTATTTTTTGGGGGGAACTACAATTCAGTGTCACAGAGATTAGTCAATCCTGGGTTTCTGGTGTAAGATTTAGGCCATTGTCCTTTGAGAACAAATACACCCAGTTAAAACACACTCAAAATGTTTTTAGTAAGCATGCATAATAAGTTCTTGTCACGTGTTAAACTCTCAGACCCATTACTTATAACCATTAATGTAAACCTGACTAAAAATTTAAGTACATAATATAACGGTATCACTCACCAAAGAGGCTATGCTTTCCAGGTACAGCAAGCCCAAGTCTGTTGCAAGCCTTAGCGTCAATACCAAGAAAAGAATGTGCTCACCAAAAATTGTATTGTGGTTAAATAAAAAATGTGGAAAGTTTTAATTTGTTAATCTGGAGATGGCATGATATGCTTTCTGTATACGCAATAAAATAATGTCTATTGACTTACCTAATACAAATTTCAATATTGTACAGTAACCTTTTTAACACTATGAATTCCTACAGAAAACTTTACTTATTGAAATGTATTACACTTTGCATGGAAATTAATACTGTAAAATAGTATTTTCAACATTTTTTTACATTCTCTATGTATCTTTACCTTGATACAGAGTAGGTCCTAAAAAGAAAGTCATATCTGATCTGATTTAATTTAGGATCACTTATGTGGCAGGTGATTTTAAATCTGTTCATAATGTACACCAGTTACTGCACAAATAAAAATGTTAAGTGTGTTACTATCAATTACATAGTTACATTTATGTTTTTGGTTTTTTTTTTACATTACAGCAAATAGCTGGTGTTAAAGACTTGGAATGAGTTAACTCATTAACAATATAGAGATAGCCACAATTAGCTTGGTACATTGCATCTCAGGGACAAAAGGCACCACAGGAAGAGGGAATTTTCAAACATGCAATTTACACACAGATGTGTTTCTAGAACTTTTGTCACCTAAAACAAATATATAAAGCCCCTAAATCCCCCTACAAAAAGTGGGAGTGACTTGTGGAGGTCGGTGTGGTGGGCTGAGTTGCTATGGCTGGTGAACTGGAGGGCTGAATTAACACTGGGTGGTAAACTGGAGGGCTGCTTTTAACACTAGCTGGTGAACTGGAGGACTGACTTAACAAGTGTTGTTAAACTTGTAAGCCAGTGTTAAGTCAGTCCTCATTTCAGCAGCCAGTGTTTTCAGCCCTCCAGTTCAGCTGCCAGTGTTGTCAGCCCTCCATTTTAGCAGCTAGTGTTAAGTCAGTCCCCCAATTCAGCATCCAGTGTTGTCAGCCCTCTAGTTTAGCAATCAGTCTTATATCAACCCTCCAGTTCAGCAGCTGCTGTTAGGTCAATTTTCCAGTTCAGCAGCCACTGTTAGGTCAGCCCTCTAGTTCACTAGCAAAAGTTGCCTTAAACAGACTGGAAAATAAAAATCGCCTGTGCAGATTGGTAAATATAAGTTGCCAACACAAACTGGTAAATATATGATGCCAATACAGGCTGGAAAATATAAGTTGCTCACAAAGTGTTGCCTCTGGTTAATATATAAGATGTCCACACAGACTTTTAAACATAAGATGCACAAACAGACTGGTAAATGTATATGTTACCAATCTTACATACCAAAGCCATATATTCCTGCATCATTTTATACTATAATGTAACTAGAAATAGAAATACTAAAAAAGGTACGTGGCAGCAAAAAATCCAGCAGGTACTTCTGAGTCCCCTATCTCAGAAACCAAATATGTATCGCAGTCGTCTGGTTTAATTATAGGGCGCTCCAAAATTAGATCAATCACTCTGGCATACGCGTCTCGGTTATTTCCAGCTTTCACCAAACCCCGGATAACAACGTCACAACTTTAGTGATCTGTTTATTTCGATTTCAATTGTTCCGCATCCACCGCTAGGAGTGATTATTCATGGATTGAACACAGACATTGGCTGAATATAGCTTTTAGAGCTTTTATATTGATGGTTTTTATGTCTATGTATTTCTATTTTTATTTATATGTTTAGTATTTAATTGTGGGTTATCCACAGAGTTATCCGTCCATATATATATATATCTTGTGTATGGGTTGTTACATTGTAGATTATTGTGGCTGGCCAGCCATATATTGATTCATTGTATCTTTATATATCACTTAGATATTAAATACTGTTATATTATTTAGTTACCTAGCTATTATATGTGATTTTTTTGGGAGATATCACAAGCAAACTAGAAATAGAAAAACTAAAATTCTCAGCGGATGCTCTTTTCCTGCTTATTGTATTACATGATTACAAATTCACACATATGGCCTTGAGTCATAATTTAAGATAACCCAGTTATTTCTTTCAATTATCTTTCTGTTCATGTGCCAACTCAATACTTAAAGTTTCCTGTTTTGGATGAATGACTTTTTGAACTTCCCATATTTATTTACAATCAGAAACAATTTACAACAAATGGTGTAATGAAATTATAACCTGTGTAGATAGGATTTATGAATGACCCAAAAAATAAAAATGAATGCACACAGTAAAAAACAAAGTAACATTAAAAAAAAAAAAGGAGTACACCTCTGAAATGTTTGTAAATATATCAATACTGACGATATGACACTTTAATATAAAGTGGTCAGTGTACAGCTTGTATAAGCGTGTACATTTGCTATCCTTTAAAATGACTCAACACACAGCTATTAATGTCTAAACCACTGGCAAGAAAAGTGAGCACACTCCTAAGTGAAAAATATCCACAAATGTGCTCAATAGGGTTTAGATTTGGAGACATGCTTGGACAATCCAGCGCCTTTACCCTCAGTTTCTTTAGCAATTCAGTGGTCAACTTGGAGCTGTGTTTGGGGTCATTATCATGTTGAAATACTGCCCTCTGGCCCAGGTTCTGAATTGGGGTGGGGGGGAATCATGCTCACCTGGTTGCTGACACACACACTTGACCCCATCTGAACCAAATATGTTTATCTTAGTTTCATCAGACCACAGTTCATGGCTCCAGTTACCCATATTCTTAGACTGCTTGTCTTTAGCAAACTATTTAACTGTTTGCAGGTTCCCTTGTGCATCATCTTTAGAATAGGCTTCTGTGTTCCGCCTGTAACAACAGCCATGCAGACCAATTTGATGTAGTGTGCGGCGTATGGTCAGAGCACTAACAGGATGGCCTCCCACCCCATTAACCTCTGCAGCCATGGTGGCAGCACTCATATGTTTATTTGCAAAAGACAAACTCTGGATATGATGCTGAGCATGTGCATTCATCTTCTATTGTCATCCATGGTGATTCCTGAGTGGAACCAGTCCTGTTAAAATGCTGTATGATCTTAGCCACCATGCTGCTGCTCATTTTTAGGGTGTTAGCAAACTTCTAGCCTAGGCCATCTTTATGTAGAGAAACATTTTTTTCCCCAGATCCTTAGAGGTGCCATGTTCAACTTCCGGTGACCAGTATGAGAGAGTTTGAGAGCGATAACACCAAATTAAAGACACCTGCTCCCCATTCACACCTAAGACCTTGAGATATCAAGTCACATGAGATCAGTGAGAGAAAATGTCTAATTGGTTACAATTTGGACATTTTTCACATAAAGGGTAACTGCAGCCTCAAAATAACTTTACATTTTCTGAAGTATTACCCCCCCAAAACCCCACTTTTATTTTATTCTTACCTTCATTCGGTACTCCCACGCAGAGCTATTAGAACTTTCAGAAACAAGGTCCCTTGCTGGGAGTCCCTCCTCTTCTGCTACTGTTGGGAGCTAGTTACGAATGTGCTTGTAAACACTTATTTGGTAAGAATAAAACGAAAAATTGGGGTTTTGGGTGGGGTAATACTTCAGGAAATGTTATTTTGAGGCTGGAGTTACCCTTTAAGGATCTACTCACTTTTGTTACCAGTGGTTTAGACATTAATGGCTGTGCTAAACTCCATGGGTCGCTTTTAAGTGCTTTATTTAAGCATAGTGCAAAGTATAGTAACATTTTGGCCCCCTTCTATAGGCTTTCTAAAGGGGCAGAAACATTGCTTTCCTTTGCTCTATGTTCAAATTGAAACAAATGGCCGGACGGCCGGGGTACTTACAGTACGCTTTAGGAGGAGGCTGATAGTCCAGAATGTGCAGGACACAGAGGCTGCTGGGAACTGTAGGCTGGGACCAAGAACAAGGTGCTGCTGGGAACTGTAGGCTGGAAACAGGAGCAAGGTGCTGCTGGGAACTGAAGGCTGGATACTGGATACAGGTAAGGTAGGTAACTGGATACAGATGAGGTGAGTAGACGGAAACTGGATACAGGCAAGGTAGTCACTGGAGACCGGCAAGGTAAGTACTGGATACAGGCAAGGAAGTCACTGGAGACAGGCAAGGTAAGTACTGGATACTAGCAAGGTAGTCACTGGAGACCGGCAAGGTAAGTACTGGATACTGGCAAGGTAAGTACTGGATACTGGCAAGGTAAGTACTGGATACTGGCAAGGTGGTCACTGGAGGCAGGCACGGTAAGTACTAGATACTGGCAAGGTAAGTACTGGATACAGACAGGTGGTCACTGGAGGCAGGCAAGGTAAGTACTGGATACTGGCAGGTATAAGTACTGGATACTGGCAAGGTAAGTACTGGATACAGATAAGGTGGTCACTGGAGGCAGGCAAGGTAAGTCTAGGAGCATGATCCAAAGCAGGTGAGTAAGGAGCCAGGGGTAGCTAATGCTACTATCGGGCGCCGGGTCCTGGAGGACGCCGGCTTTTCAAATCTCGCGCCACCTGGCGGGTCGGCGTCGTGACGTCATGACGTCCGCGACGCCGCCCACCCGGAAGTGCCGAGCGGCGCGGGACCGGAGCGGCAGGTAAGTTCGTGACAGTACCCCCCCCTTACGGGGGGCCACAGGACCCACGGGCCAGGTTTCCCTGGAAAACTCTTATGGAAAGCTCTGACTAGACAAGGAGCGTGCACATCAGTATGTTTAATCCAAGCTCTTTCTTCCGGACCGAAACCTTTCCAGTGGACCAAATACGAAGAGACCTCCTCCAGAATCTAGAGTCCAAGATTTTTTCGACCTCAAACTCCTGTTGACCATCACAGAAATGGAACCGGAGGTAGTAAAGATGTGGATACTGACTAGCATACTGGCTTGATGAGGGAAATATGAAAAACATTAGGAATCTGCATGCTGGAAGGAAGTTGGAGGGGAACAGCCACTGGACCGATTAATTCCAGGAGGAAAAGGACCAATAAATTTGGGCCCCAGTTTGGAGGAAGGAACCCGTAGGTTAATATGAGCAGAGGAGAGCCACACTTTATCTCCAACAGAATAAGCTGGGGGTTCTCTACGTCTCCTATCTGCTGCAGTTTTTTGTACCAAGCAGATTTTTGAAGGCTGATTTCCGTAGCATGCCAGATAGCGGTCATCTGGGCCGCCGAGTCATTGGCAGCAGGTTCTGTGTGAAAAGAAAATCCTGAGGAAAACATCTAGGATTCGTCCCAAAGACACATAAAAAAGGAGATTCCCAGTAGAAGCGTGAGGTGAATTGTTATGGGCGAACTAGCCCAAGGCAGAAGGTCGGCCCAATCATCCTGAGTATAGGAAATGAACAACGAAGATATTGTTCCAAAGACTGGTTAGTGCGTTCAGTAGATCCATTGGACTGTGGGTGGTAAGCCGAGGAGATTGTAACTTGATGTTCATGGACTTAAAAAGTGCCCTCCAAAATTTGGAAACAATTGAGAAACCCCTGTCAGAACATTTAGAAGGGAGTCCATGAAAGCGTAAGATATGGGAATAAATAGTTGAGCCAACTCCGTTGAGGATGGTAGTTTGGGGAGGGGTACCAAATGGGCCATTTTGCTGAAGCGGTCTACTGTCACCCATATAACCGTGTTTTTCTTGGAAGGCGGGAAGTTCAACAATAAAGTCCATGGATAGATGGGTCCATAGTCTGGACCTAATGGGGAGGGGTTGAAGAAGACCACAGTGGAGGGTTCTAGAAGACTTGGATTGAGCACAGCTGGTACACACTTGAATAAAGTCTTTAACATCTTTTCTATTTGGGCCACCAAAGGGAATGGGAAGAATATTAAAAGTTTTGTTAACACCGGGATGCCCGGCTTGCTTGGAACAGTGAGTGAAGAAGGATAGCTTTCCGAAGTGAAACAGGAACAAAGATTTTGCCAGAGGAGGAGCAGAGTCTTGTGCGGCTTGGATCTTGGAACAAAGTTGAGGAGATATAGAGGCCAAGATTTTAGTGGTTGGAAAATGGAGCCCTTTTCTTCTTTAATACAGTCGGAAGCAACAAATGATCTGGACAGGGCATCAGCTTTTTGTTTTTAGAACCGGTTGGTAAGTGATGACAAAGTTGAATCAGGAAAAGAATAAAGATCACCGTGCTTGACGGTGATTTAACCTTTTGAGATTCTGGATGTATTCGAGATTTTATGGTCGGTAAGGATGGTGATAGGTACCGATGTGCCTCCAACAGATGACGCCACTCCTCGAGGCAGTTTGATGGCAAGAAGTTCCCTATTTCCAACATCATAGTTTCGCTCGTTGGGTAGAAACTTCTTAGAGAAATAAGCACAGGGATGGAGTTTCCTTTTAGGGCCTTGTCTTTGGGAAGGACGGCTCCAGCGCCCAAGTCCGAGGCATCAACTTCGATGTGAAGGAAGCTAAGATCTGGATGGACTAGAACAGGAGCATCAGCAAAGGCCTCTTGAGTCGTTTGAAGGCTTCGAGGGCTGCAGGGGTCCATGAATGAGGCTTACCACCTTTACTGATGAGGGCTAATATCGAGAAATTATTGAAGAGACCCTTGAGAATTGTCTGTAGTAATTGGCGAACCCAATGAACCTTTGAATAGCTTTGGTTCCCATAGGGAGAGACCAATCTTGTATAGATCCATCTGGAACCCTTGCGCAGATACGATGTAGCCTAGGAAGGGTACTTGTGAACACTCAAACAGACACTTTTCCAGTTTGGCGTATAGGCTATTCTCTCTCAGACGTAGCAACACCTGTTTACATGGATGCGGTGTGAGGGCAGATCTTGAGAAAAGATTAAGTCATCGAGATACACTACTACAGAGATACCAACATATCCCGGAAAATGTAATTTACGAATTCTTGGAACATCGCTGGCCAAAGGGCATTACGAGATATTCGTAGTTACCATCCCTAGTATTAAAGGCGGTCTTCCACTCGTCACCTTGGCATATACGGATCAGATTGTATGCCCCCGAAGATCTAGTTTGGTAAATATTTTAGCCCCTTTTATCTGGTCAAACAGCTCAGAGATGAGAGGGAGAGGATACCGATTCTTTATTGTGATTTTATTTAACCCACGGTAGTCGATGCAGGGTCGTAAACCTCCGTCTTTTTTTTCAACAAAAAAGAACCCAGCTCCAGCAGGGGAAGTGGAAGGCCGTATGAAACCCCTAGACAAATGTTCCGTAATGTACTCTTTCATGGCTAGAGTTTCTGAGGGAGACAGTGGGTATGTGTGTCTCCGAGGAGGCATAGTACCAGAAAGAAGGTCAATGGGGCAATCGTAGGAACGGTGCGGTGGTAGCTTCTCAGCTCGCTTTTTACAGAACACATCAGAGAAATCATGATAACATTCAGGGAGGTTTTTCTCAGATTTATTTTCACAGGTAATGGTAGTGCAATGAGTAGAAAGGCAATTTTTGAAACAGAAAAACAGCTGATAGCTGGCGTTAAAATTGCCAGAATAGAAAAACAACAGATAGCGATGCCCTGGGAGCCGCAATTATCATATAACATTCCCGGGCTGTTTGCACTGGGTTGCTGATAGCACTCTCGGTGCATCGCCCTGTATGTGTTTCTAAAATGCTAGTGCTTTGCTGGGTCACACTGTACAGGATTTCAACTATATGGCCATTGACTATCTTGATTATATCAAAAGTTAATTAATAACCGTATATACCGTAAAAACCATCCCAAGTATAAACAGAGGTACCTATTTTTACCTGAAAAAAACTAGTAAAAGTGAGTATAAACTGAGGGTAGAAATACTGGATTTGGCTATTAATGTATGGGACTACTGTATGGAAATTCTGCTGTCCATTTAAAGGGAAACTAAAGCCTCAAAACAATACAGAGTCAGAAATCAACAATAGATACTACTTCCTTCTGATTCTGTATTGAATTTGTATTTTACCAACCCTATAAAGACAGAACAGCCAGACCAACAGCAGTTGTACTATACTGGGATACCCATAACCCATCCACCAGATTCCACAACAGGCCATTACATTTTTTAATTCATTTCATTTGTTGATGATCAAATAAATTGGAAATGGTAAATCATTTCTTAGAATCACATGGCTAATCCTCAAACCCCCCACCCCCAGTCTAGCATTTTTATTCTAAAGTAAAGTAAAATGAAAATAATGTACTTTTATAGAGCAGCAGGGTACTTGGTAGACAGATCCAGAGCAAATCCGAAATAGTCAATAGTCAGTGACAAGGCAATAGTCTGTTAATGCAGTCTGTGACTGCAGGTTCGGATCATGCAGGCAGAAGTTCTGTTCAGGCTTTTAATAGTCACTTCATTGCAGTCAACCTCTCCACTCTCTCAGCTAGCTGTTAGGGACGGGTAGGAAGAAGAAGAAGCATAAAGAGGCAGATGAGCGGTATAGACACACGCACTTTGGCAACGTCATTGAAGCTGTGACGTCATGTGCGTGCGAGTGATATCAGGTGCCAGCGGCCGCGGTGTGAACTGGTGGAAATGATACTTAATGTGAGTTACTGTGACCCGAGTATAAACCAAGGTCGGGTTTACAGGCTTATTTTAAAGTCTGAAAACTTCGGTTTATACTCGAGTATATACGGTAACTGTTCATATATTTATGTGTTTTGGTTGACACATTGGTTGCAGTGTTGACTGAAATGTGTAGAGATAAGAACAGGTAATAAAGTAAATTTTAATATAATCAAGAAGTCTAGGTAATGCGTCTGATTTCTGATATTTGTGTTTGTGTCTGTGTATCTTATCAACTTGTCCTTAGATTACATTATTTTTGGAAATGCATAAATCCCTGTTTTATGGTATATTATGTACAAGACAGTCAGATTTAGTGTGCAAAATATTTTCATATGGAGAGATTGGTTTATTGTATTAGATGTGACATTTAGTGGCGCTGTAAAATGGCTCATTTACAGTGATTCACATTACTGGCAATAACTGCTCTGATGTACCGTGCCTTGCATGTAGGGAAGCTAGAACGAACAGCCGTGTAAAGCTCTTTTATAGGATGTGAAAAGAGAAAACGAACACATGTTTCAGAGTGGATGAAAGTTTTATTGGCTAATGAATATTTCTTATAGCAGATAAACTTTGCAGAACTGTTTATTTTTAAACTTCACACATTTTGCAGTTCACACAATGCAACAGAGCTCTAAATTACAGAATAATGTGTTAGGCCATATTTTTAAACTCCAGTTGCCTTCTGTTTTTCTCTTGTTTTTCAGGAGACCATCCTTGCATCCTTGTCTTCCATTTTTGCTTTTTTTTCAATACCAACAGTCATTTTCTTTAGAGTCATGGTGTTGGCCATACATGTACCAACACCAATCGTGCGATCGCAAAATCATACGATAAGTATTGGTCCTATAAAAATGTTCCCATTTGTCCAAAAGGAAAAAAAAATCAAAAGAAAATTAAACAATCTTCCATAGATGATCCGACGATCATATAATATCAGAATATAAATATATATATCGATCGACCGGGATTAGTTAGGTGCATGTATGGCCTCCTTTACACTTAAATTTCTTTAAAAGAGTCCATAGTACCGATAACTGTAGCCTTGAGGAAAATACTGCAAAGAAAAATGTAAGAAAAGCAGCTCTGATCTTCATTTAGTCACTAAATTGATCAGTGTCAGACTTATTGCTCGTTTATACACATACAGCCTCTTTTACTGAATGCCATAATTGCAGTGAAACCCACTGCCTGTGCTGATTTAACACAGTAAATTGCACCTCTTATTAAATTGTCAAACCGATTACTAAGTTTTAAAGGGTATCTTCAACCCAAAATATATAATATAGTGGATGCCACTCCAACCCTAACTGCCAGATTTAGAACTTCACAAAGTGCACAGAAACAGACTTACCAACCTTCGTTCCTTCTGCCTCTATTGCTACCTCCCTCAGGTTGTGGTTTTTTTTATCCATTGGCAAATATCAATACTTAGGTGATCAGAACTGATCACCTAATATTGATCTGTGCCTTTAATTTTTTTCTAAGTCTTTAACTATCAAAGAAAAAAATCTCTATTTGTGAATGGATCTCTTTGATCCTTTTACAAATACAATAGTAAGCTGTCATTGTGACAGCTTACTATAGCAGTATCTGTTGTATTCAATTAGATCAACTGGACTTGAAATGTAGTTGATCTAATTGAATACAACAGATATACCATGACCTGGATGAATGAGAACCTTCACAAGCTTACTATAGCAGGTTCTGAACTGAAATCTTAATGGAGTTTGCAATTCAGAACCTTACACTGGATCATCAGGGAAGTTCTATTTGTGAATGGATCTATTTGATCCACTCACAAATACTATAGTTTTTTGTAGTGTTCAGTTTGACACCAGTCTACTATAGCAGGAAGTGAGCTTGCGATCAGTGCTGATCACACGTTCACTTCCTCTACTAGACCACCAGGGCTGAATGTTGTGCTCCCAGCGCACGCTACTGTTTTTTCTTTTTTTAAGTGCTGACTGCTAAATGTTACAGGGGGATACAATGATACCTGCACATTTTTGTGCTGCCTCTAGAAATTCTCCCGCTCCATAGGCCACGGCCTATGTGGCCTGGTGGGAAATCCGGCCCTGCCAGTCAGCCAATCACAGACGTGGCTGCCAGCTATTGAGAGAGCCAAGGGAAAGAAGCTGGGTAAGTCTGTTTCTGTGCACTTTTTAATGTTATAAACTTGGCGGTTAAGGTTAAGGGGGGTCCCATACAGAAGGACAGGGAAAGGGCAGATACCAGATTACACACAAGAAAGCTCATATTCTTCAGTTTCCTAGACTTTCAGAAGCTGTAGGACAAACATAAGTAGCAGAGCAGGAAAGGTAAGGATTTTTTAACACTCAAAGTGGAGCCAACAGTGGGGCAAATTTTAGTTTTGGGATGGACATGCCCTTTAACATCAGCTACATGACTGATGTTAATTTTGCAAAAATTTCACGTAAAGCCAGTGCAAATCCTTAAAAGTTTTTCTAACATATATTTACTGCTGTTTTACCTGCTGTCTCCTCTTCACATGCTCAAGCTTTAAAAAAGCTCATTGAGCAGAGGGAGCATGCAGATACCCTTTTCAGAATGGAATAGAACTTATTAATAAATATCTGGTTACAAATGCATGTAATACACTGGTAAAATAGCAGTTTGAGATGCAGGCAGATAACGGACAAGTCCTCAGTTTTTTGTTTTGTATAAAGCATGAACTGTAAATGGCTTCAAAATTTGGCAAAACTAGCACGTCTTCTTGTGTTACCGAGCATCTGGTCTCTCCTCTTAATATAACCAACAGCCCTTTGGAGTAGCATGTTTACAGAACTTTAGATTAGCATTCAGACATTCAGAGGCGCCCAATTATTAATTTCACTTATATCTCTTACTGCTTATGTGTATGAACATTAAACTCAATTGTGCATAGACAAAATCTGGTGCCTAAACTTGCATATAGATTATAAAAGTGAGGAGAATCCACACTGGTAGGTATTTTTATTGGTAGGACAAGATCATACATAGTAACATGGCCAGAACATACTGTAGTAACATAGTAATTGAGGTTGTATTAAGGCATCCGTCCATTAAGTCCAACATTTTCACCCTCCTTCTTATCCCTACCTAACAGTTGATCCAGAGGATGGCAAAAAAAAAAAAAACAGCTAAAACGGGGGGGGAAATTCCTTTGTGACTCCAAATGGCAATCGGAAAATATCCATGGCTCAACCAGAACTACAGTATTAATACCAGTAATTTTCAATATTTTTTAGTTTTAGAAACTTATCCAGCCCACTTTTAAAGCAATTCAATGAACTTGCCATTACCACATCTTCTTTTCTTCCAATCTTCCATCCAAAGGATGTCCATATGTCCGCTGATATGACCAGAAACAAATTTGGACATCTGTTCAGGATGTATACATAAAAGAACAGGATGGAGACATCAAAATACATTAAAATTGCAGAGTAGAAGAGAAGAATGGAGCAATCAAGTAATCCTGGGAGCAAAGAATACAATACTTTCTATGTTCATTATAAAAGTTACATATATGTAATGACAATGCCACAAAGTACAAAGTACTTATACATAAATTCTTTCACTAAATGTGAAATTCACAAATAAGCTAAGGTGCATGAATGTTTCTCCCAAAAACGTTCCTCAGACATTGTAAATATGTAAAACAATAATGTTTTCTGATCTTCTGATTCCAGTGGAGGGCAAGGGGACTGCACCTATGGATTTGTCTGGCTAGAAGCCAACAGCGGTGTGCGGGAGTGTTGCCTGGATTGCTTCTTATTTTTCTAGCAGACTACTTATCAGAATACCCAGCATGATATTTTTTTTTCATTCAAAACATACACACCTTAACTTTTATACAGTATATATATATAGATTTAGAATACAACTTGGTTGCAATGGACTAAAGGAGAATGAAACAAACATTTTATGCTCCATAATCTAATAGCATAGTAAATTCAATCCCCTAAAGAAATAGATACAATTATTGTGCATATGCATCTGGTCACACCTTCTGACTGGAGTATCTAGAAACTACTAGTATTATTATTATTATAGTATTAAATTATTTTTATAGTAGGCATGAACTTTTGTTACAAGCTCCTGCAGTAGTTTAGGATTGGTCATGTGCTAAGGACACAATGTTACCTGATGAAGCCCCGATGGTGGACAGCGCAGGGGTAAAACACATGTAGGTGCAGTGTTTAGTGTTGTGTGCAGCGGCTTAGGTGTTTGGGATGCTGGCTGATCGTGTCTAGGAGGAATTTGGAGGAGGAGGAGCGATACAAGCGAGGATGAGGACCTCCAAACGGAACTTCTGGATTTTGGAGTTGTGGACAGTCGGGTGATGAGTGTGGCCGCCAGCTGTAAGTATTGTGAGTAATGCTTTCTAACTAACCAGCTAGGCATGGCTTCTCACACCAAGTCCCGATGTGGTGTATCTGCATATAATAGATAGACGCCGTGGGCAAGTCTCGCTAAGTTCACAATATTTGCCTGGTACTAGGAAACGGCAGATGGAACTAATTAGAGTCCAGAGGAAATCATATGAAGATGTATGTTTAGTAACTATTATTTATGTGTTATAGGTTGTAGCATTTGCACTTTCCCAACAGGTTTGCCATTTTAGGCAAAGATGCGGAGGACGATGGCTTGGAAGTAGCATGTATGGGGTGGGCCTTTCCCTTGAGCACCCAGGGGACCGCCATCTCCAATACAAGGGAGGGAAAACTGGGGGCTAGGAAGGATAGGTAGGTGATAGTGGTAGGGGACTCCATTATTAGAAGGGTAGATAGGGTAATATGTCGCCAAGACCCTACTTGCCGAACAATGTGTTGCCTGCCTGGTTATAGAGTTCAGCATGTGGTGGATTGTGTAGACAGATTATTGGGTGGGGCTGGGAGTATCCTGGCGGTCTTGGTTCACATTGGTGCCAATGACAAAGTTAGAGGTGGAGGTTAGGTCCTTAAAAATTATTTCCGAGAGTTAGGGGCCAAGTTAAAAGTAAGGACCTCAAGGGTAGTGATTTCAGAAATACTACTGCAGCCATGTACTACGCTAGGGAGGCAACGGGAGCTTAGGAGTATAAATGCGTGGCTAAGAGGGGGGTGTAAGGAGATGGGGTTTGGGTTTTTAGTGAACTGCAATAAGAATAAAGAGCAGGATTAAAGCCACAAGGCAAACTATTTATTATAGATCAGTGACCTAGGAATGTACCCACAAGAAGCCAAGCGCACAAAATCCAAATATCCTGATACAGGACTGGGTCCGGAATACAGGAAGAGTGTCCCTCTCCAGTAGAAGTCTGGCACAAGGGGTGGGGGGAACGTGCGTCCAACTCCCGATACAGTTCCTGTACTTGCCTGATGTTTTTTAAAACCGAAACGTGTTCCTATATTATTTATTGATGTTGTATCTCTTATTGTGTTACATTGTCCACTTTTGGATTTCATATTGTGCTACAATTGATACTGCCTGTGTTTTGCCTCTTTTCAGCTAGGCGGAGCCAGCGCCTAGTGAACAGACCCTGTGGTCAAGTAGGATGGTGTACCTGTGGAGTCACGTGATCGGAGGTTTGTGTTGAACGGCGGTGGTGTGAGCACCGTGCGGCCTGTTACACTTTAGATATCAGCTGGGAAGAAACAGCGTACCGCAATCCTTGGGCAGTGGTGAGTTCCCAGAAGTGAGGAACTGTATCGGGAGTTGGACGCACGTCCCCCCCCCCCTCATGCTAGACTTCCATCTTCTACTGGAGAAGGATGCTCATCCTGCATTCCGGGCCCGGTCCTGTATCAGGGTATTTGGGTTTTGTGCGCTTGGCTAGTGTTGGTGTCCACAGAGTTGTAAGTACAGGTAGATGTTTGCTGCTACTTCTGTTCCACAGACTTTAGGTGTTTTTTATGGGTATGCTTTTTATGTGGATGTTATTTTAGTCTTTATATGTGGTGTATACTTCTTGTGGGTACATTCCTAGGTCACTGATCTATAATAAATAGTTTGCCTTGTGGCTTTAATCCTGCTATTATTCTTACTGTGGTATTGGAGGGCTTGTCCTTCCTATTATTGGCTGAGTGTGGGACCCACTCAGTTTTAGCAGGTTGCCAGATTTTCTGTATATTAGTTATATTATTTTTAGAGAACTGGGCTGACTTTTCTGTTGGCTACAGGCTCTTTAGTAGAGACTGATTGCACCTCAATGATGATGGTGCAGCTGTTTTGGGGGAGAAGATGGCTTTGGGGTTGGATGAGTTTTTAAAACAAGTATGGGGGGGAGAGTACGTTGAACTACACAGGGGTAGATAGAGAAGTTAGGGATTAGGGGTCTAATGACTCAACGGAGGGAGGAGACGAGGTAGGGGAAAGCATAGAGGATAAGGATGCATGTATGTCCAAATATGGAAGTAAATAAATTGATAATTTACAATGTATGTTTACAAATGCAAGAAGTCTGGCTGGAAAAACTTGGGATCTAGAACTAATAGCTTTAAAGGAAAGGTATGATGTAATTGGTATAGCAGAAACGTGGCTAAATGATTCACACGACTGGACAGTAAATATTGAAGGATACTCCGTATTTAGACATGACAGAGTTAATAAGAAAGGAGGGGGAGTATGTATGTATGTTAAACAGGAATTGAAGCCAAATCTAAAAGATGGAATAGATGGGGTTATAAACGATATGGCAGAAACAGTATGTGCAGAGCTGTGTACAGGAAGCAAAAGGTGGGTAAATTAATTGTTGGGTTATGTTATTAGCTGCCAAATGCCGGGGAGGAGGTGAAAATGAATCTCCATATGCAGTTGGCGAAGGCTGCTGGTATGCGGCATGTTTTGGTTATGGGGGATTTTAACTACCCTGACATACCCTGAGATTGGAGTAGGGGAAGTGCCAGCACATCAAAAGGTATAAAGTTCTTAAATTTCCTATATGAGCATTTTCTTTCACAGATGGTAGAAGTTCCTACTAGACAGAATGCGTTGTTGGATTTGGTGATATCTAATAACACTGAGCTCATTTTGGAAATGAAGGTAATGGGAAGCTTAGGGAATAGTGATCATGATATAGTGTAATTTAATATAGGTTGCAAGAAATTAAAGTGCACTGGGTTAACAAAAACCTTTAAATTAGAAAAGCTAATTTTATGCTGTTAAAGGAATCACTCTTGCTCCTAGACTTGGGGAAATTGTTTCTAGGTAAAGATACTGAGCAGATGTGAACCACTTTTAAAGGGATATTAAACTATTACATTTCTAAATTTGTATCTTTAGGGAACAAGTGTAAAAAAAAATTAGGTCCACTCCTGCATGGCTCAATGCTCAGGTAAAAAGGGAAATGGAAAAAAGAAAAAGGCTTTCAAAATTTTGAAATCAGAGGGAACAGAACAGTCTTACAGGGAGTATAAAATCTGTAATAAAGAGTGCAAGAAAGCAAATAAACTAGCTAAAATAGAAAATGAAATACGAATAGCCGAACAAAGCAAGTCCAACCCCAATATGTTTTTTAAGTATATAAATGGTAAAAAGATGAGGACTGAGAATGTGGGTCCATTAAACAATGGGGCTGAGATGGTTGTAAAGGATGCCAAAAAGACTAATCTGCTAAACCGTTTTTTTCGGTTTTCACTATAGAGAATCCTAGTCCTTACAGCAGGGATTGTAATAATATGCAGGGGAGAAATGAGGAGTATTATTCACATTGGCTGACGGAGGATATGGTACGGAAACAATTAGACAAAGTAAATATCAATAAAGCCCCAGGACCAGATGGATTGCATCCCAGGATTTTAAAAGAGCTTAGTTTAGTTCTATCTAGACCACGGTTTCTCATCTTTTCAGATTCACTTTGGCCTGGGGATGTGCCGCTGGATTGGAAAAAGCCAATGTAATACCAATATTCAAAAAAGGTAGTCGTTCACAGCCTGGTAACTATAGACCTGTAAGCCTAACAATAGTGGTAGGGAAGGTGCTGGAAACATTGTTACGGAATCATATCCTTGACTTCTAAGCGGAGTGCCTCAGGGTTCTGTACTGGGCCGCTTTATTTTAATCTGTTTATGAATGACATAGAAGGGGGCATTTAGAGCAAGGTCTCTGTGTTTGCTGATGACACTAAACTATGCAGAGCTTTGGAAACTTCAAATGATGTGCAAGTGCTGCAAGCAGACCTAGATAGATGATCAAAATGGGCAGCAGAATGGTAGATGAGATTCAATGTTGCAAATTGTTGTAGTGGCCAGGGAAGTAGAAATAATGCTTGTTTTATTTGTAATGTATCATTTAAAAGTCTGAACACTACAACATCCTGCATACATTTAGAAGAACTCTTAAAACTAATGCAACAAAGTTATCAATAAAAAAATCAACAAAAAAACTGCAGATAAAGAATGCACATCGGTCACTGCATCGGTGGAGTGGGGAAAGTAAGGAGGGCAAAATTTAGCACAAAATAAATTGAATGGAGAGAGCCACACTGTTTTCAAAAAGTTTTGGAAATAGTGCAAGCTTTGCAAAACCAGAAAGAACAAAAGGCATCTCCCTTTTATTTTTAAGTGTTTTTATGACAAAGGTAGTGTTCTTTTTTGAGACAAAGACGTTTATTCATACATTTCCTCTTTCCTTTTTTTGTTTGCTATAAATATAAAATACCACCTTATTTGACCATATTTTCAAATAAAAAACAGTTCACACAAGTGGAAAATGCTATTTTTTCAGATTTCCTTTAAATAGACTAGAAAATAAAGCTTGCATATATTCAGTTTTTTGTTTTTTTTTTGCTGTTATAGAAAATTCTATAATTACACAATTTCATGAAATTTTTATCTTATACAGAGCTTTATGTACAGGATCCCACCTATGGTGACCATCTGTATGGCATTTTTCACAGACAGTCAAAATGTCTCAGAAGAGTCTGATGGGAAATCTTTCCAGACACTGTTTACATTGCCTTCCTGTGGATTTAGCCTTCACAATTAATATGCAGCTGGCTTGCATCTTAGATATATGATTTTATAGAAAGCTAAGCTATTGTCTGGCACATTGTATTACAAATCTGACGGTAAAAAACACATTATTTGAGTGTATTATAAAACTGTGCCAGTTTCCTGTGCTTCCCACTGTGTAGAACTATGTGATTCTCTTTTTTTTGCTGGTGATCTTTTTTACTTCTAAAGTCAACAGCTTTAAAAGAAAGATATTGTAGTGGGAGCAACAGTAAGCAAAAAATGTAATTGTTTTAATGGCTGTTTTGTTAATTATATAATCATGTAGACATTACAAGGCTTAAGAATGAAAATTAGCTTTATGTTTACTGTAGGTCTAAAGTTCTTTATATTTTATATTAACCTGCACAGGGATGCCTCTCTTTTTTTCCATTATCCTGTTGCCTGAAACTTATTAATTATTTTTCTCTCACCATGGCTCACTGTAAAAAAAAAATGTTTAAAAAATACCTGGTCCCAGATAATGATCTATAAATGCCATTCAAGGTTATTATTTTTTTTATTACAGATCATTTTAACAGATAACCCAACTGGCTGAATGTTGTGGCTGAAAATAAACAGTTTATGCTTTCAATGTCCTTATGTCTGGATCAGACTGGCATGCTGTGGGCACACTGGAAAGTAGTACACCATGGGTCAACATGAAACCTTAGATCTTCAGCCCATTCTGCAGAAAATATTTCTTTTGTCCTTACTCAGTGTTTTATCTCACATGTGTTTTCTTTGGTGCTTCTTTTTTTATTTCTTTACTTTCTTTATTTTATTTTTTAAAAGCAATTTATTTTTCCACCATTAAAAAAATCTAGAATGTTAGATTAGAACTATTGTGTGTATAAAAGTTTTCTTAAAAAAAAATGTTTAAATGAAAACAGGGATACTTGGGACAGGGGTACAGGACTGGTAATTCCTACCTCCCAATATTGTTTCTGTGAGGAGCACCAGAAAACTGATTCTGCCAGTCTTCCTCCTGGCTTCAGCACTTTAATCTTTAATACAGTATTAGTCCAGGACTAACCTGGCAAATGAAAACTGTTAGTACTATAGCTTCTCAAAGAAAAAATTAGGATTAGGGAGAAGGGTAATTGGGTGGTATTGACTAATGGAAAAAAACCTTTTTTTTATACATACATATATATACACTGTCCTCTGTGTCTCTTTTTTTTTAAATCATATTCCACTAGATGAGGGCACACATAGAGACGAAACCTAGATGATTCCCATCTGCCGATCCGTTTCACTACGTCTTCTGCCAGATCCCACCTAGAAGCCTCTGTCACTGCCCCTATCCTAAATGAGTGGGAATTATGATCCCCAGGGGCAAGACCAACCACCACCAAAACTTTATGAAAAACCGCTGTAAATTGAAACCTAGACAACATATAATTGTCCAAATGTACAAACAAAGAACTTCTACCACATGGTCTTGTTTTAAAAAAGTGTTTAAAAAGCTTAACTGGACATGTTTTGCAATCAGGGATCTCTTGTAAATGAATGTGAAAATTAGCTCCTATGGTGTCTGTCTTAGACCATTCTAAAAAAATATGCAGAATCCCTTTATCTTCGTGAATAAACTTAAACTGTAAACCACCTTCTGTCTTGGTTCCACTAACCATTTCCCCTACCCTAAAAGCCCCAAAGAAAGCTAGGGAAAAAGCTAAAGAAAATAAACTAACCTCATATTCTGAAAAGCACACTGTGGGCAGTGCCTTAATTAGATCTTTTAGGTGGGCAAAAGACACCGGCCGTCTCCTGTCAACCTTACTATTGTGTCTGCGAATACCCTTCAAACCTGACGAACTAAAAAATCCTTTGTTATGTTCTGAACCTTCTGAAATGTAATCAAAAGGGAAAGAGCAGCTATTATCTTATTTACAGAAGAAACTGGTTTATTTCTGCACCTCATATCCGCAATCCATCACAAAAGTAAATCCAAGCGATCTCCATCCAGCAAGTGTGATTCAGCCTGTAACTCCAACCACTGACCCCACAAGTTCAGGGTGCTACAGAGGCTTGAATCCAAACAGCCAACTGTCCGAGTGTATCCCCCACAGGTGTTCTGGACATTTCTTCCCCTCTGCCATGGCCTCTGGAGCCAGTTCCCTAAATCGATCCACCTGGGAACGATAGTGGGCATCTGTCAATTCCTTCGTAATACCGGGTATGTGAACAGCCCTAAACCAGATATTATATTTTAAACGTAAAAAAATCAAACAGTGCATTGTTTTTATTACCGGCAGGGATGTGGCTGATATATTTTTTATGACACTGACCACTGCTTTATTGTCTGAATAGAATAAAACCTTTCTGTTGGCTAACTGATCACGCCAAAGCTCCACTGACACGATAATTGGGAAGATTTCCAGAAAAGTAACATTTTTTGTCAACAGTTTTGTGTTCCAATCCTCGGGTCATGCTCCCAAAATCCACTGCCCTTGGAAATATACGCCGTAACCACAAGGACCTGCTGCATCTGTAAACAGATTTTTTTCCCAAGAAAAACTCCTAAACACGCAGGTCTGCCCTATGATGTCTATTGAGGCCCATGAAATGATGTAGAAGTGAAAGTGTACTGGTTGCCACAGCTAATTTCCTACAAAAAATCCATCCCATTGGGATAGCCAGGCATGCAAAAATAGAGTTTTCCTAGAAGTGATTGGATTTGCCTAAGGGACAATTTCTTTGCCCCTAATGCATATCTAAGTACACTCAAAAGATCCACTAACTTGTCTTGAGGGAGTCTAGGTACCTGGTCTACCGAATCAATTTCAATTCCCAAAACATTAAGCCTAGTGCTGGGACCCACCGTTTTATTCTCAGATATGGGCACCCCAAAACATTGGAACGTCTCCAAAATGAAAGCACATTGTCTTCTGCTGGCTGTCCCTACACAGAAAAAATTGTCTAAAAAGTGGATGATGTTATTACTACCTGTCTCTTGTCTGATGGCCCATTCTAGAAATGAACCAAAAGTTTCAAAATAGCTAAATGACACAGAGCACCCCATTGGGAAACAAAGACACTCAAAGGAACAACCCAAAAGGTGTAGTGATTCGCAATGAATCAGAAGTAGTCTTAAAGCCGCCTCAATCTGTCAATCTTGCCCATGAGGGCCCCCAAGCCGCATTTCTTTACTATTGTTATGGCATCATCGAACGAAGCGTATCTGACCCCAACTAAATTCTCATCGATCCCCTTGGTTACTGACTCCCCTTTTGGGTGTGATAAATGGTAAATTAAATGGTATTTTCCCACTTCTTTTTTTAGGCACAAGACCCAAGGGTGAAATATGCAAAGAAAAGATTGGGGAACACAAAAAGGGGCCTGCCATCCATCCTAATTCTACTTCCTTGAAAATCATGGACATACATTGGCTGGGATTACAAAACCTTGTTTAAAACCCTCCATAAGAAAATCAGCCTTTTCTTTGAATGGATAATCGCTTCCCCTCCCTTGCCCACTTCTCCTTCTCTTAAAACATCTGCTGAAAGGGTGGCCAGCTCCCCACATCCGGAGCATTCATGTCTGAAATGACACGACATAGCAAACTTACACTGCGACTCATTAAAGACCCAACAAAACACTTTTTTTCCACTTCCCGACGAGGATCCTGTTTGCCCCCCACGCCGACGCATCCAAAAAAGGGCTGCTGACCTACTGTTCCCGGCCTGGATCGTGTGCTTGTCATTATGCGCATCCAAGGACCGATATCTTTATGGTCCCACTATAGAGACAAACGCACAGCCATACGCTGGCGGAACTGCTCATCGTACCTTAACCAAGCAGCCCCGCTAAATACTCGATAAGCTTCCAATATCGAGTCAAGGGGTTTCAAAATAGGCCAGAGCATGATTCCAGATTCCTCTCCCCAATCACACTTCCTAATATTGCGAATATTATGCCTGTAAACAGTTCACGAAGGTTCTGGGTATAAGCCTGAAACGCCGCCATTCATTGTACTCTTCCTTATGATGTTCCTTTCCTTTTTCCCACTTATCTATATTGAATCTCTCCAATAGTTACTAGAAAGGGAAAGTTTAAGTATAAACTTTGAATTTGGCTTGAAAGGCTGCATTTTGGAAGGGAATGTGTGTGTTTGTGCTGCAGATTTCTAAAACTCAATAATGCCAATGATGAGGACATTGTTGTTTTTTACTTACCCTTTAAATATGGCTGTCACATAAATTAAAGGCAGGTCAGTTGGTGTGTGTACTCGTGTCAGGTTGGGGGATAAAAGACTAACTTTTTTGATGATTGTTCAAAATGTGTTTTTTTTTAAACTATATTTACCCTTTAAATATGATTGCCACATGAATGAATTAGTACCTCAGTTGTTGTATGTACCTGTGTCAGGTTGGAAGTTAAAAAAACAAACTTTTTTGATTATTGATCAAAATTTATTTTTGACTTACGCTTTAAGTATGTCTGCCATGGAAATGGAAGAGTAGGTCAGTAGGTGTCTGTACCTGTCTCAGGTTGGGGGTTAACCCTTTTGCTGCCAGCAGAATTCCCCACTTTGCGTGCGTTAAATGCCAGAAGAATTTTCAGGATTTAAGACACATTTGGTTCAGTCAAAGTTTACAGCAGGAACCCCCCCCCCCCAGTAAATCAGGAATATTATACATTATTTTTTTCAGCACAAAGTGTACTTTAACATGGTAACAAAATTTTGTAACTTTTCTGGAAATTTTACTGGAATTATGTCAAAAAAAAAAAATTGCAAATTTTCATGGATTTTTCCTATTTTTACTTATAGTTATCTTAAGGTAACACACGAAAATCTTACTGTTTCTAAAAGCTCTGATACTCCCGAGTGCCAGATATATGTAGGTACCCCACTTTTCCTGTACAGGGGGCCCCCCCCCCCCCCCCAAACTTAAACTGCACCTTCAAGAATATTACACCAAATTGAAATGTATAACCACTACTGACAGTTAACATAGAATATCTACCAAATTAACTAAAATATAAGTGGGATATTTTTAGAAACTACATACTCGCAGAATTTTATAAGTGAGGTTAGTTTTGATCAAAATGCAGATACCTGGGCGCAGCGCTTCGTCGAATTGTAAGTTATTTTCTCACATCTTCCTTTTTTCCCTCAACTGTAAAGTCAGAGACAAAATCAAATGTGAATTTCAGCTAAAAACTGCAGAGGAAAGTTCAAATGCATCTCAAATATGAAAGCCTAACCCCTCCCGAATAAAATGGTATGCCACATTCATGTGTATACCCAGAGACATGGGTACCAACTAACCCAGAGCGTGACCAATGCCAAATGTCAGTAACAGCAAAAATAAATTAGCCAGCTTTGCATTTGAACAGTCTACAGTTTTTCCCAAAAAACACCCCCTAACTCAGAAATACCCCACACAAACTATATATTCCTGAAATCTACACACCTTCAGCTATGTAACGCTATAGTTCGTTCATTCATACCACCAATGGTGTGACCGCAGTTTTTCGTAGAAATTCACACTTTTCGCAGATTTTCTTAAAAAATGAACATCAAACAACATTCAAAAGGTAGTAATCATGTCAAAACCTCATGGAATGTAAAAAAAAGTTACTAAATATCAATCTCCCAAATGTCCTGAATCAAACGGTATGCCATATGTGTAGTTACACACGCGGACGTGGAAGCGAAAAGCCACGACGTGAGACAATGCACAATGGCTCAAAAACAGCAGAAATATTTTGCCTACTCCAAACTTGAACAGTCTGCAGTTTTTCCACAAAACACCCCCATAACTCAGAAATACCCCTCACAAACTATATAGTCCCATGAAATGTAACAAAAAGTTACCAAATATCAATATCCCAAATGTCCCGAATCAAACGGTATGCCACATGCGTACGTGGAATTGACTAGCCACAAAGTGAGCCAAATCACAGTGGCCCAATTACAGCAACGTTTCAGATTTGTCAGACTAAAAGCCCCTCTATATTAGTAAATACCCCCCAAAACTATATATTCTTGGAATCTACATGCCTTCAGCTACGCAACAGTATCATTCTTTTATGAAGTGCAGAGACGTGGCCACCAACTAGCTCAAATGGGACGCATGCCCAAGTACAATTACAAGAAAAAAATCGAAGTGAACAGCCTATGCTTTTTCAAAGGAAACAGTCCCGAAACTTGGAAATACCCCCATAAACTATATATTTTTGGAATCTACACTCCTAGCTATGTTACGTGCCAAGCTTTCATACATACAGAAGAATTCCAGATGCAGAATTCCAAAGAACTCTGTGTGATCTGTGATCGTACATATACAATCTGTGGCAGTTTGGTTCTACTGCACAGATCGTTATATATATATATATATATATATATATATATATTATAATATACGATCTGTGGCACTTAAAGGGTTAAAATAACAAACTTTTTTTGATGATTGGTCAAAATTAGTTTTTTGACTTTAGTTACCCTTTAAGTATGGCTGCCACAGTAATGGAAGGGTAGGTCAGTAGTATGTACCTGGGTAAGGTTGGGGGTTAAAAAAATAGAGGTGGGGGGGATCCACACTAACTGTCTGCCATGTACAATGCTGTTTTGACACCTTACTCTGGGTGTTCCTATAACACCTCTTAGCCACTATCCGATCACGCCCTTAACACTTGGCTGTGATATGCTAATTGGGATTTTCCAGGGTACATAATTGCCACAGATTCTTGTACAAGTCATTCTGAATTGAGAAAGCCAGTCGGATGACTAGCGAAACGTCTTCAAGAACTAAACTTCAAGTCCAGTTGATCTAATTGAATACAACAGATATACCATGACCTGGATGAATGAGAACCTTCACAAGCATACCCAATATAATATCATGTTTTACAGGGCCCTTTCCTCTACAAATTTTTTTTGGAAGAAGTGCAGTGCACCCGATACAGTACTCATTTAGTTAAATTTCGCACTACATAGTAGTAATATGTACAGTAGTTCAGTAGTACATACTGTAAAACTCCATCTTTCCATCGCTTATCTGACCATGCTCTTGCGATGCCTTAACTGATAGAAGGTAAATAAGGCTTTGCAAGAGTGCGGTTATATTATTATATCAACATCTCTGTGTAGAATGCCCGCAGCCCCACACGTTTTCATATAAATTTAGTTTAGGGAATCCCATTGGAGAAAGGTAGTCAAAGCCATTATGAATAGAGGAAGCCAGTCGGAATTAGCAAAACGTCTTCAAGAACTAAACTTCAAGTCCAGTTGATCTAATTGAATACAACAGATATATTATATTGGTTAGTGTGGATTTTAACAATATTTTTTAAATTGTGGGAAATTCACCTCCTCCCTTGGTATGTGAGCATTGCTACAATGAAGTAGAGTGGTGCTTTCCCTGCTTTGTCATAGAATAGACCTCATTTAGAAATTAAAACTTGTGCTTGCACTGCGAACGCATAACGTATGCACTTGCACATATAGTATAAGCTCCATCAGGACCTGTCAGAGGAACATCGGAGGAGCGTGATTGCAAGTAAGTACTCTGACTTCCCTCCTTTCCCCTGATCCTTTAATTGATGAATAGGAGGTAAGATATAGTTACTTTATTTCATGTCCTTCAATTACACCGAAAAAAGTTTTGTCTATTTTACGAGTGGAGATAACCTTTAAAGGACATGTCCACCCGTAAAACAAGAAAATATTGATATGTCAGATATCTGCCCATGACCCAAACCGCTAGTTTTACCAGTTTATTTGTTTATTTTTACATTTGTAAGTAGATAATTAATTAAGTAGATAAAAATTAAGTTTTCTTCCTTTCTGGAAAAGGTATCTGTCTCCTTCCTCTGCTCATTGAGATTTTTATAAGCTTGAACATGAGCAGTGAAGGCAGCAGGGGAAACAGCTCTCAATCATTTGTTGTGATGTCAGAAGTCACAGCGTGTTTACTCTGTCTGAATGGAGGCAATAATTATACTTATACAGTATATCTTGTTAATAAAACATCTAATAACATGCTGAACATATCAGTTGGATTGGGGGCAAGTAACTGACATGTGACCAGTTTTTTGTTTTAAGGGTGGACATGCCCTTTAAACTTTCAGATTTGCACAAAACCCCTAACCTCCAAATGCAAGGTATGTTTTAGTTTTATTTAGCAAATGTTGAGATATGTGGAGCAAATTCATTTGATATTATTTTTGCACAAAGGTAAATAAAACAAATAAGTCAATATTCAGTATTATCATATATTTGATGGCAGTGTATGCTATATTTTTTTATGTGTTTTTTTGTTTTTCTCCCTAGTCGAATTACATGAGCACAAGAGAGCAAAATAGTATGTTTTCAGTCTTTCAAATTATCTGAAAGTAGCCAAGTTCTTCAGATATGAGTTTATGGCTCCATGTCTTCTGTTTCTCCTGCAGAATAATAATTGCAGTGTTATTGTCTGACTCACAAGCCACACAGAGTACAGTAGTTGTAATTCATAGTGTATATGACAAGGAATAACTGTAAATCGTCACTTCCCAAAATCTCCAAAGAATATGTGACAGATAAAGAATAGAGAGCTTCTCTTAGTCTGAACCTTGAATAATGCTTTTTCATACTGACATGCAGCACTTTTAGAGATCACATTCTGTCTTATGAATGTATTTCCATTCCTCTATTGGCTGAATAATGTACCCTTTGATTTATGGTCTATGCCATGGGCTCAGTATAAGGAAGAGCTACGGGGTCGGGACCCCGTACGATCGCGGGTCCCGACCTGCGACGCATGATGTGTACGAACGAACGATTCAGCCGATAATCAGCATGTGTGTAGGCCCTTTATCGGCCAAAACGGACGTCCGTTTCGGCTGATAAAGGGCCTCTACACGGGCCGATTATCGGGCAAATCGTTTGTTCGTACACGAACACAGGAAGGTAAGTATAAAATGTTGTTGCAGGGCTGGACAGTGGTCTTAGAAGCCTCTTTTTGCTACTATTTAATATTACATGGAATACAGTTTGTAAAGCTTGGCTGAAAGTGTCATTGATATAGGCAGGGCTGTAGCTACAGTAGAACTTTAAACTTTGAAACAGACAAGTTTTCTAACCAACACAAAAATGCACAGGATTTGTCAACTTTTCGGGGGCAGGGCCGGAAGTGAATGGATTACATAAATGTAAAGTGCTGCAAAATATGTTGTGCTATAAAAGGGGAAAAAAAATACAATACAATTTAATGCAATTGCATTAAGTATCTGTTCCTATGAGCGACTATGCACATGCTCTGTCACATTTCCGTTAGTCTCTGTGTCTGTTTCTATATTTGGGCTGACAGTTTGTTTGGTTGGATCCTGTGAGAGAGGGTGTGGCTTGTTTGCCCTGTGTGTGTTGTGTTTTACTGCTTTAGATTGAATGGGCCTATCTGCTAAAGCTAGGTACACACCTAGCGATTTTTCCTCCTGACCGACCGTTCGATACTTTCGAACGGTCGGCCAGGAGGAAGGACTGTCGGTCGCGGCAAAAGCAGCCGCGTCCGATAGTCACCGTGACCGATCGTGCGGTCCATAGAGGACCGCACAATCGGACGAGGTTTTCCACCCTGTCCGATCGTCCTTTCGTCCGATTTGGACGGACGGTCGATCGGACATGGGCACATTCGAATGCGATAATTTCGGTCCGATCGACCGATACACTGAACTATCGGTCGATCGGACCGAAATATCTAATCGTGTGTACCGAGCTTTAGTCCTTTTCCTTTCCTCTGTTTACTATTGGCTTATCTCTCCTCTATTCTGTTCGCATTGGCTATTCTTCCCTTTATATTATCCACTGACCCTCACTCCCCTGACTGTTTGCTACATTTTTTGACTATTCTCACGTTTGCTGCCTGGACCAACATTTGCTATGCTCTGACTTTTCTTGTTTGCTGCCTGGACTGACCTTTGCTACGTTTTGAGTCTGATTTTGTACTATGCTCTGTTTGAACTCAAGTTCTGGACTTGCCTAGTTTTGGCTACACTCTGCCTGATTGTCTACCACCTGGCTGGCCAGACTGACTGTTACTTGACAATTTGCTGCTGTCAACCTTCGTTCTTCCTTTTCCTCCTTTGTGTCTCTGGTCTCCATATTTCCGACTTTGGTCTCCTCTGTTCTTTCTCCTGTCTGTTATCCCATCTATTGTATATTATTCCTCCAGTATCCAGTTATCCTATTTCCCTAGACTTTCCAGGCCACAGTGCAGATTCCTTGTGTTCCAAGACCTGGGCGCTGATTGCCTGGCAACAAATGGGGGCTTGACTATAGGCAAAGACACCTGTAAAGATTGGAGAGTCTGTACTGAAGGAAAGCTTGGGATTTACTGGTGCATTCCATGTTATTTGAGAAGTTAGAACAAATCTCTTTGGAAATCCCATGCACTTTTGTGACAACTTGCTGTAACCTAGCACCATTTCAAGTAACCAAAGTGGAATCAATTATAGAAATTGTTTTGTGGTGATGCATACAATACATCTATAGATCACTTAAGTGCACACCAATAGAATGGGATATAGAATATTTATTTATACACATAGACTATAAGTAATGTATATATTACCCCAAACAAACTCCAATAGATAACAGATATATATTGTAGTCACTACCACTTCCCAGATCTACAACATAGCAGCTTTGGCTGTGTAGGAACTGGAGGGAGGGGGTGGTGGGCTGAGCAATATGGAAGAGCTACTGTAGCATTATTGGGGAGTCTCCAGGGCCTACCTATATCTTCTTTGCACTGGAGTGTGTTTATTTTTTATAATTAAAAGTGCCTAGAAGACCTACTGTATTTTATGTTATGACATAATGTGAAAAAAAAAAAAAAAACACGGGGCTGAACATTTATGTTCAGCTTTTGGCACTAATTGTATATATATAAAAATGCTTAATATTAAGTCCTTTTATTTTAATGATATTTTGGCCCAGATCATTAACTCTTTATTTAACTTACTTTTGTTTGTGGAGTGCTCCTGGTCTTTTTTTAATTTTTCTTATTTCTAAATTCTAAAATATGAATACAGTTAGTAAATAATGAGGATGATCCTAAGGGAAAGGGACTTAATTAATAGAATGAAACTTTTTTTTTTTTTACAAAAAAGAAATGTAAGGATGTTTTTAGCACAGATTTTATTGTGCATGCCCCTAAAACACAAATCTGTGTTAATAAAAAGACTACTGTTTATATATGATCTTATTTCCCAGATCACAGGAAAATAAAATATTTCTAACTCAGAGGTTCTCAAACATTTTTAAATTGTGGCACACTTGGAACATTTCTGTTGTGGCATTCATCTGGTTTTTATGCTACATTTTTGTAAAAATGTATTTTATACGGTATTTTATACAGCTTATTGTAATAGAACCAATGTAGATCATTCACAAAGTGTTTTTTAATAAGACATGACAAAAATGTAAGTGAAAATATTTTTGCAATCACATTTTAGAGGCACATCTCTTATTCGCTCAAGACACACCTGTATTCTCCAGCACTGGGTTTTAGAAGTAAACCCTGATTTGTCTTGGATTGTCCCTTTTTTTGACCCCCATGTCTAAAATTCCAAAAATTAAAAGACTATCAGGGTTATTCAATAAAAGGTCTTATCATTTAAAATAGTGCAAATTTTGCCCCAACCAATCAGATCTTATTTAACATTTGAAAGCTTACATCTGATTGGTTGGGGCAAAATTAGCACCATTTTAAATGATAAAAACTTTTATTGAATAACCCTCAAAGTGTAATTTTTTAAGAATATATGTATTCAGAATTTATTAATATTGTTTTATTTATTTAGGGACAAAAACACCCTAAATGGATTTTTAGCTATGCAGTTATATGAAGCATTGGTATATTACGAAGTAGACTGAAGAGGAAACTGTATTAGAAATCTTTCCAAATAAATGAAAATAGTTTTAGCTTTACTGCTTTTAGCAACAGCATTGTCAGTTCTGCAAACATCATTTATTTATTCACAGCAAGATGTAGGTTCAATGACCTGAGGTGGATCAGTTGGTGGTAAATGAACCATTATCCAGCTCAGCCTAATTGGTGTTTTAATCCAAGTACACTTAAATGATTTAAATGACTGATGTTGGTTCCCTGCAAATTGTATTTTTGTTTTTAGAAAGTAGGATAAATATCCATTTACAAATAAACAGAGGGAAGTGCTATCTGAACTGCTGATTAAGCAATAGGTTCAAATCTGTGGTTGACTGTGGCAACCCAGTGTGTAAATAATGGCATTCTGTGCACTAAAACTAATGTTTAAATTCAGCAATTTGCCCAGCGATTGGACAGAAATCTAGCACTCCTGATTATTAAATACTAAGGCCTCATACTGACGCTACATTATTTTTATCATTATTATACTGTTGGCATGATAATGACATTCAGCTGAAAATTTAGTGATTAAAAAGAGGTCTGCTTCCAGATTCATTCTGCCAGATCACTAGTGGGAAAACAGGGCTTGTTCAAGCCTCTTATTCTCCATTACACAGCACATTGTCATTGGAAATGATCCAAAAAAAATAGGTTCCAACAAGTATCTAATAATTGTAGGTTGTTGCACTTTCTTTGCTGCACCTCCATGCAAAAGATGTTAACTGAATTTTCCAGTCAAGACGAGAAATGTAAACTACCTGGGGAGTTGTAGTGTGATGGGCCAGTAAACAAGAAGGTTCACGTGACTTCAGCCAAGCCACGTGAGGTCATTGTTAAAGACTAATGAAACATGTTATGGAAGCAGAAGGCATAGAAGTTGAAAAGAAACTTACATGTATAACTGCAAAATGTGTTATAAATTCAGTAAGAAGTGGAGTAATTATATGTGCTGAGGATTTGCTACAAGTAAAAGAACTGGGTAAATTGGAACTGACAAAATTCTGTGTGCGAAGATGCTGGTTTATTATCCATTACCTCATATAAAAGTGTCTGTTTTAAATGAACAGGAACAGAATAGGAATATTATATCTTTCTTTGGAAAAGAATGACATAAGTCATTTCATATTTAAGTATATAGTGGACAAAAACTAAACCTTTTAACTATATGACTTACATGCAAATTTGGCACCTGGATTTCCTGTATAAGACTGTAATTTTGTAAAGTACAGAAATGTATTTTATAGTAAGCCCTGAATGGGAATGGTGCACAGTGGGAATGAAGTCAGACATCCTACCCTCAGGGGTGTAACTACCAGGGGAGTAGGAGGAGCAACCGCAAGGGGACCTGGGAGCCCATGGGGCCCAGCTTCTTTTTTTCCCTATAACATTTCAGGGTTTTGTACAATAAAAAAGAAACAAAGGGAAGAAGTTAAAAAGAAATTAGAAAAAAATTAATAAAGAATTTATTATAGAAACACTCGGTGGCCTGTACTGCTGGTTGCAATCCTGGAGCTAGTTATTCAAACGTGTGTTTGTATTTCTGAATTGGCATCTTGTTATAGTTGCAGAAACACCAAACATTATTATTCTTCTTGGACACCCTCTGTAATGTATGGGACATTGTAAGACACCATTAACAGAGATATTTAATTGTGGGCAGAGACATTTTTAGGGTTGTTTGGGACTGTTTATGTGTAGATTACTAGAGATTATTATTTGGGGTTGTATTTGTTTTTCTGACCTGGACTGAGCATGTTATTACAGTTACACAAAATTAAGGGCATATTGTTAAAGTTACACAACACCAAGGGCATTATTTAGCAGGAACTTTAACAGCAGCTATTACCTTATATACCTTGGAGCGGTTGCTCTGGTGTCTTTAATGATACCCGTACAGCTGGCGCTCACGCTCAATTAAACTCACGCTCAATTAAAACACATAACCTCTGCACCACCTTAGTTTTCCAATAATTAATTGCTTACTAGCACAGTATTATAGCATAGGGTGTACCTTAAACATACACTAAACCTAGTTCCTCACAAAAGGATGGAACCTACAGACCCATATACTGCTCCCTGACTATTATAAATTAGCATTACAGACGAAATATGGGCACATTGAACAATCATTCTTTCTAAAAAATTTAGATGGAACAATTATTCCTGTGTGTCTATATATATATATATATATATATATATTATATATATATATATATACATATATGTCTACAACGATATGGACTCTGGCACTCGTCTCTTGATGGAAATACTCTTTTATTGAAATACGCCATAGCATAGTGCTATGACGTAATCCAATAAAAGAGTATTTGCATCAAGAGATGAGTGCAGAGTCCATATCGTTTGTAGACATAATAGAGCTATAGAGTGTTGCTTAAGAACTCCAGGAACTGACCAGAAATTAAAGAGGAACTGTGGTCCAAATTGATAGGAATTGCTCTCCTGAGAGTTTTTGCAATTTATTTCCATTGTTATTTTACATAGTTTTGAAGATATTTACATTTTTGTGTGTGATATGGCAGCAGCACACCAGGTCCCCTGCCATCTGCTCTAAACCTGTCAGTCAATCTGCCCTGTATGTCCTCCCTTGCATCCCCCTGGTCCTCCCACTCATGGACCCATGGTCCCTCCAGTTGCAGGCCCCCCTTGGCCCATTCCCTTACAGCCCCATGTGGCTCGCAGGTGCCGTGGCTGTGGAGCACGTAGAGAGGTGGTTGATGGCTCGTTTTAAAGGTAGGAAACTGGCCTTTCATTTAAAATCAACTTGTTTGGAGACCACAGTTGCCCTTTAAGTTAGTGGTGTGCGACTAATATTGTTATTACATATATACATATACTAGCAAAAGTGTGCCCGTTGGTGCACAGTGGAAATTATGTGTGTATGTTTTGCTAGGTAATTATTTTTATTGAAAGCTTGGGGTCATGCTTTCAGTGATACCAACACAAAGTGCAGAAACATGCAAGTGATTTGGGATGTGTCTGCCTCTCCCTTATGCCTATAACTGTTAAGCTGTAGGGCCAGAGAGAGGCTACTTACATCCCTTTAGCCGGTAGGTATCAGGATCCATTCTGAATTTGCTCTCCCTTTCCACTCCCAGCAAGTATCCAAGGGGAGGCTCAAATGGGATAAAAAAGGCCGAACGCCAAAAACACGGAAGTGCTTGAAATTTCCGGTACCAGACTGTATTTTTAAAGATTGTGGACATTGATACGTGTTCCCCAGACACGTTGTTCCCCAGACCATTTCCCTGGTCCCTGAACCATATACAGTAAGTTACCATTGCTATTGAAAACATTGTTTAGGCATAAATTTCACAATCAGATTTCTGAAAGAATCTGATTGTGATAAATTCTACAAAATTTTCTAAAATTCCTTGAAAACTTGAAAATTCTTTGAGATTTCAAAATTATTTTTGGAACACAGCTCGAAAATAGAATGCAGAAGCTTGGAAAACAGTGTGATCGTTAGGAAAGTTATTTTTTAAAAGTTCTGGATATATGTACAGTGTGTGTTCCCCAGACCATTGGCCAGGTCCACAAGAGCTACTTATAGTAAGTTACCATTGCTATTTTACCTTATATTTAGGCGGATCTGTGCGGATTGTTTTCTCCCATTGATCTTGGGTATTTATATATATTTAAATACCATGGGTATTTCTGCAAATTTTCTTGTTTAAATCCTTGAATCCGCAGGTGGAACGGATTTTAGCAGTTTCGCCCATCTCTGCTCACTATCATAGTATGCTCTAGGGGAACAACACAAAAAGTAACACTAACTGTATAAAACAATAGAAGCCCATCACACTTTACCTATCTGCTTCCAGTCTAAGGCAGCTCAGAGACAGCGCTGCTTTACAAGACTAACTCCCAAGCAAAGCAGGTAACAGAATTTAATAGAAGGCAGCAGCCACAAGCAAGACTATATCACAGCTCTGACTACTGAGTCTGACCTTACTACCCCTCAGCTGCAAATACTTCTCCCTTCTGCCAGTATCCCAGTCTTTAGCATTGCTGCCATTGTTAACATTTTATTTATTTAAAGGAGAATAATACTTATGCAGAAGACTTTTTCGTCCAACATTAATGATGTTTGTTAGTGATGAAGGGGAGGAGCCAGATATCGCATGAGTATAATTCTCCTTTAAAGGCATGTCCACCCCTCTTTCACAAATTCAGTATATAGTAGGACACCCCCCAAAAGCTGGGTTTCATTTTACTTACGGTTAACAAAGAGGCTCCCAGGCTGTGTAAGTCCATGTCTCTGCTGCTGCTGCATGTGCCTTTTATGTGCCCGAGCAGCAGTAGCAGAGCCTCGTTCAGAAATGGCAGTCAGCCATTGGCTGTGACGTCACTGTTGCGGCCGTGACTGACTGCCCTTACCAGGAAGTATCTGGGAGCTGCGGCGCTGCAGCGTGGGAATGTAAGCAGCTTTACACAACCTGGGAGCATTTTTGCTAACCGTAAATAAAATGAAACCCAGTTTTTGGGGGGGTGTCCTACTATACACTGAATTTGTGAAAGAGGGGTGGACATGCCCTTTAACTACAGTATAGCTCCTGGTATTTAGGGTTAAAAATGGGCGTATCTTAGCTGTGTCAAAATTACTAAAAAGACCCATGGGAATGTTGATAGCAAATAGAAATGTTCCCTCATTGTGTGTTGATTGTTCCAAGTCCAGGACATTTTAGTTCCTTTATCCTTTCATTCTTGTATTTTTAAGTCATTGAATGCCTTTCCTTCCTGAATGCGATCTAATGATATCTAAGGAAAGAAAATCTGATAAGCCATACATAGCTACATTGGTGTAAAAATCTGAAAGAAAAATAGATCATTTAGATTTTCTGTCTCTTTTTTTCCAGGATATTTTTCCAGTTTTTCATTGTATTTCTTAAAATGTTATCATCTATTAAAAAAAAAAAAAAAAGATTTGCTTAAAAATAATACAAAGTACACAAACATACTGTGTATGGAGAATATATTAAAGGTATATTAATGCTTTCTCCATTAATTAAATATCCTGATTTGACCATGTCCATTATTTTTCTGTGACAAGTCTGTCATTTTGGATTTTGCTGTTACCTGATTTTAGAGCAAGATTGCTCCAAAGAGAGTTCATCCATTCCTTGTGTTACCTCTTCATTGGCATCTGATTTCAGAATTATCCAATATTGTGTTAAAAAAACAATCTGTGTTCCCCCTCCACACATCCCTTTACATTTCATATAGAAAACAAAAGTAGTTTTTGCAGTTTGTGAAGGTTCTCATTCATTCAGGTCATGGTATATCTATTGTATTCAATTACCGTAGATCAACTGGACTTAAAGTTCTTGAAGAAATTTCACTAGTCATCCAACTGGCTTTCTCAACTCAGAATCTGTTGGTAATAATAATTATTCTATAATAATAAGAATTCTATGTCCTATCTGACATGAGCATTGAATCAATGGTAACATTTAGTACAGCTGTGGTTTACATGCTGACATTCCCCACGATAATTTACGGCCAGATCACGATTTAAAATTCACATTAAATAAACTTGTAATGTCAGCCAGAAAATGATCAGGCCAGTAGTTTATCAGTACTTCGCAGGAACGTTGGAATGTAATAATGTAGTGTATGGCTGTCCCTCCTTACTATGCAAAAAGGTCTATACTTTTTTTTTTAATAAACTATATGACATATGATAAAATACAATGATGGTATCAACTAAAATTGATATGGCAGAATAAGATAAAATGTGTTTTTTTTAATCCATGTATTCTTATAAATTGCTAGAAACACTTTAACACATTTAGGCTTATAGTAATCTGTAGCATCTGATGATGACTTGATGGCTGGCTAAACACAGATCAAATTATGGCACACAGTGATTAAAACTGCTAAAAATACATTTCTTTCAACATGTCTAAACAATAAACTTCTGGTCAATTTTGGGAATTAATGTATTAAGTCTGGCAAGTTAAAATTTCAACAGGAGTATGCATGGAAAGGGGTGTGGCTGTAAAAATGGGGGAGATTGATGTCTGCATTCTTTGTATTGGTCAATTGGTTTTAGCTTATGTACTTATGTACCAAGATCGATACTCTCTGATCGGTTTCATTTGTCTGTATATGCAGCCGGTATGGCAAGCCTAACCTTAAATTAACAGTGCCAATATATACTTTATAAATTTCTCTTTCAACTTTGTTTAGAACCATGCACTCTTTAGATTAGTAGCTGGGAAAATTGTAATGGCTCATCATTTACATGCATCTGGCAGATTTGACAGGATATTCATAAAAATCAGAAAGCAATTCAGTGTGTTAGCAGTCTAAGGCTGTCGAAATGATTCATGGCACTTTTGGTCGGTCGGTGGGTGTGGGGCGGCCAGCAGTGACTGACACCGTTCGTTCATTTGTCCGGATCGGCCGAACAATCCCTATGGGACCGCACGATCCTTCGCAAATCCGCCTGTGGGGGAATTTGCCGTGACTGTCCAGAAAGAATGGTTACCGTATATACTCGAGTATAATCTGACCCGAGTATAAACCGAGGTACCCAATTTCAGCTAAAAATCCTAATAAAAGTTGTTGACCCGATTATAAACCGGGGGTAGAAATGCCAACTCACTTGGCATTCAAGATGTTTGGAAACTACAACTCCCAGCATGCTTTATTAGCTGGGAGTTGCAGTTTCCAAACATCTTGAATGCCAAGTGAGGGTGGCAGTCAAGATGTTTGGAAACTACAACTCCCAGCATGCTTTATAGCTGGGAGTTGTAGTTTCCAAACATCTTGAATGCCACCCTCACTGGCATATCAAGATGTTTGGAAACTGCAACTCCCAGCTAATAAAGCATGCTGGGAGTTGTAGTTTCCAAACATCTTGAATGCCCCCCTCCCTCCCACCCAGTTCAGTTGTACCTGTGGGCTTTCTCTCCCTGTGGGCTTCTTCTCCCTGTGGCTCTCTTTCGGGCTCTCTTCTCCCTCTGGGCTCTCTTCTCCCTGTATCGGCATTCTGGCAGGCATTCCGGCAGCCGCGCGCGCATTCCTGTACTGGCGCGCCGGCTGACGTCAGGCCGGCGCGCCAGTACAGAAAAAGATCGCGCGGCTGCCGGAATGCCCAGGTAAGCTCCTGACTCGAGTATAAACCGAGTCCGAGTTTTCAGGCTCGAGTCTCGCGTATATACGGTAACTGGAAAAAGTTTTTACATAAAAATATCCCCCACAGACCAGTACATGTTTTACTCCCACCACCCTTTAGATCAAAACTAGGTATCATCAGAACTCATCAGAACCACACCTACTTTTCATTGGCCACACACAATTATATTAGACCATACCCTGTTTAAAAAAAAATGCCCTGACCAGCATACACACTGACCAGCATTCACTCTCTCACACACATACTCACCCGTATACACATACTGACCAGCATACACACTCTCACATACACACTGACCAGCATACACACTCTCACATACACACTGACCAGCATACACATTCTCTTACATACACACTGACCAGCATGCACATTCTCTCACATACAGTACACATTGTCCAGTATACACACTCTCACAAACACACTAACCAACATACACACTCTTACATATACACTGTCCAGTATACTCACTCTCACATACACACTGTCCAGTAAAAACACTCTCACATTGTCACGAACTTACCTGCTGCTCCGATCCAGCGACGCTCTGGTCACAGCCGGGCGCTTCTGGGTAGGCAGCGCCGCCGGCGTGATGACGTCACAACGCAGATGCATCTCCCGGCGCGAACTTTGAAAAGCCAGCGTCGTCCTCCTCTTGGTGCCTGATTGTAGCTCCGCTACCCCTGGCTCCTATACGTGTCCTGTTACTTACCTTTCTTGTTCCAGAGACAATACCTACTTTGCCTGTTCCTGTGACCACTTACCAAACCTGTTCCTGTGCCTAATTACCCTGCTTGTTCCAGTACTACTACTCCAGCATCTTGGGTTCCAGAATCCAGCCTACAGTTCCCAGCAACACCTTGTTCCAGAATCCAGCCTACAGTTCCCAGCAGCACCTTGTTCCAGAATCCAACCTACAGGTCCCAGCAGCACCTTGTTCCAGAATCCAGCCTACAGTTTCCAGCAGTACCTTGTTCCAGAATCCAGGCTACTGTTCCCAGCAGCCTCTGTGTCCTATCAGCCTCCTCCTGAACGCGTACTCTTTATACCACAGCCGTTAAGGCCATATTCTTTACACACATACACACTATCCAGTATACACACTCTCGCATACACCCTGTCCAGTATAAACACTCTCTCACATGCATATGCTTGTGAAGGTTCTCATTCATCCAGGTCATGGTATATCTTTTGTATTCAGTTAGATTAACTGGAGTTAAAGTTTTAGTTCTTGAAGACGTTTCGCTAGTCATCTATCTGCCGTGTACAATGCTGTTTTGACACCTTACCCTGAGCAGTTTAGATAACACCTCTTAGCCACAATGCAGCCACACCTTGCATTCAGAAGGTCCCTAACACCTGGCTGTCATATGCTAATTGGGACTTTCAAGGGTACTTATATTGCCAACAGATTTTTGTACAAGTCATTCTGAATTGAGAAAGCCAGTTGGATGACTAGTCAAACGTCTTGTAAGAGAAGCATGGGGCAGATTTGTGATGGGGTGTATGTTTCATCAAAATTCCTGTACTATGCTATCTCCAGGGACGTTTGGTAGTTGGAAAAGAAATACATTTTGTTTCCAGCTTTAACAAAAGCTAGTATATGGGTCCCTGGATTGAATGGAGGAGAGTAGGTGGGTCCTCCATTCCTAGGCCCTTCCAGATTTTATCTTTCCACTTTTAATGCTAATTAAGCTACACCTGTAGGGAGAAGGCTAGAGCTCTTCAGTTAAACAACATCAATGTGTTCACTCTCTCTCTCTCACTGCTTGGGAAAGGAAGCAGGTGCTGGGACAGACTGAGATAGAGGGTCTCTTTTCTGTGAGTAAGACGTTTGTTTTTGTAGGACCTGGGTACTAGGCCCACAACCCCAATAGGGAGGGTAATTCTTTTTGTATTAGTTAGAACCAGAGTGGCTTAGGTTTGTTGTTTTATTACTTTGCCTTATAAACTCTGATTGCTGCCAGACATACTGTTTATCAGCCTTTTGAGTGTCTCACATAAGTTATGCCACGGCCTATCCCAGAAGCGCTTTTCTCACTACCAGTAATCCCTACAGTCTTCAAGAACTAAAACTTTAAGTCCAGTTGATCTAACTGAATACAACAGATATCTCTCACATACAGTTTACTACTATAGCAAGAAGGCACTGTCAAGGCAGATCTTGCAGATAATTCATAATTTCATCTGGCTGAATAAACCAGCAAACACATTTGTTATAGGAAGGTTACTGTATGCAAAGTCCTTATCTGAAAAAGTATTATTAATTGTTATATGTCATAACACATATTTGCAGAAACATGTAAATCATCAGGTGTGTGTTTGATTGCAGAAGTTTCAATAGAAGATGGAGGAAATGAAGTATAAATCAAAGTGTCATTTTTAAATAATTCTTAAACATTTACTTTCTTTCTCACTCTCCTTACCTAGATTACTAGACAGCTCTTCTGTGTCTGAGAGAACTGCACTAAATATTAGCCAGTTGCTTAGTGGAGGAGGGGGTTAACGATTGATTGATAGGCTTGGCTTTTGCTGGCCACTAATTGATTCGTTGATACAACAGGCTTGACTTACACTGGCCTGATGATAATTTGTTTTGATTTAACCAAAATGTTAAATGGATAGTAACATGAGGCTAGGAAGCATTTTCCTACCTTGCAACATTACTGGCTAAATATTGCTATGAACTATTTTAACATCAAGCAGGTTTTTTTTTCAGAACATCTCAGGATCATCGTCAGGAAGATTTCCAGGGTATGGTAACCTTTACTTAGAAAGTCAAGTAAATCATTCATTAGAAATAATACTGGGCTATAAACCATATAATGTGTTTTTAGCCTAAACATCTCTTTTAAAAAATAATTCCACATCAATTCCACATCAATTATTCTGTTCAGCGTATATATACTTATATTAGTTTGTATAATATACATATTTCTATGTATAAAAGTACCTCTTTAGCAGAAAACATATTTACTTTCCTATCACTGAAACTTTTCTTTTGGAATGGTTTGAATTTTGGAATCACAAGTAATTTGCCGCTACATACTCCTCTTGACAATTTTTTATGGGTCTCGTCTGTTCCACTCCCAATCCCACAGGAAGAAGGGTATAGAGGAACTATTAATAATGGAAAATTTACCCACAACCAAAATCTACTTTATTTTGGATTGTCTGTCAATTGTGTTACAAAAGAACTATTTCAAGTTTGGCAAGCAGTTCTATTGATAGTGCCAAGGCACATAGATGGGCGCTACGGCAGCGCCATCGTTTGCTAATTTATTTATCACCACGCTTGAAAAGTAGGTGTTTTTGAATGACAAATCTAACCAATACATTTTGGCATATTTTCGCTTCGTGGATGATATATTAATATTATCGACAAGGTCAGGAGAAGACCCCAGAGAGATGATGACATATGCAAATGGGTCCATGAACAGGTCCATGAAATTTATGTAAGTCCACTTGGAAGAGAAAATGAATTTTCTAGATGTACAATTGATTATGGAGGGTAATTTGATTTGAACCGAACTGTACCAAAAAAAGACACGCATGCAGTTACCATAACCCGAGGGTCTTTCATGGCATCCCAAGGGGCCAGTTGAGAGCTAAACGTATTTGTTCGACAGACCTGGGGTATATGGAAGCAGCAAATAAGCTAACGAAAAGGCTTACAGAGTGAGGATATAACCTTAAGAGCTAGTAGGTAAAATTAAAAGGGGTGATCTGCTAATATCAAGAAATTGTAAGAAGCAAACCACTAGGCCAGTATTTGTAACCCAATACTGTGACAAAAGCAGGTATATAGAGAAGGTTATCAAAAAAAACTGGGGAATATTACAACAGGACCACTCATTTGGCAAACTCTTTTCAGAACAGCCAATCTTTAGCTACAAAAGAGATAAATGCATAAAAGATGTACTGTGCCCATTCGATGTTTCAACTCAGGAGCCTCAAATTAAAAACATCAGTAAACGGAAGGGTACATTTCCATGTTTGTCCTGTAATTACTGTAACTCAATTTTACGTGGAGAACAAGTGAATCACCCCACAAAAAGCTACTTGATTAGGATTAATACATTTGCTACATGTTTGTCAACACACGTCATTTACCTAATTAAATGCCCTTGTTGTAAAGGTTACGTAGGCCAGACCTGCCGAAGTGTTAAAACTCGGATACAAGAACATAAAAACGATATTAGGAACTTTATAACACAAGGGCGTTATGATACACCTGTTTCCAGACAAACCTACACGTTGGGACATCAGATTTCTCAACTTAAATGGTTTGTACTGGAAACAGTTAGGAAGCCAAAAAGAGAGGGAAACATTTTTTACTTGTTATTGAAACAAGAAACCATATGGATAAAAAGATTGGACACACTCACACTCAAGGGGATGAATGAGAGTTGGTCCATTAAACCTTTTTTAACGTGAATGATAGACTTTTATCTAATTTTTTCCAACAGATTTTAATCTCATGAGTAAGAAGTATCTGGATGAAAGATGAATATAGGGCACCATCCAGAATACGTTGCTAAAAATTACAATATTATAAACTCTAAAATAATAAATTACAATGCTATAAACTGTAAAACAACAAAATGACCATACATATAGGTATTATCTTATGATACACAGGAATACTGCTGAGAGCTTGATCATTGTAGTTGTGAACAATAGATCTGGGATGTTTGCAATACTGGAAATAACCAGCTATAAATTATGTTTAAACTATTCATTTTAAAATGTAACAACTTGATAATGAAAAGTATCAAATAATGGATAAAATAGGATGTTATAGGAACACTGTTTCTATTTCCAGCTAAGGTAGGCGCAAGTATCAGGGAGATTCAATTTAGTATAATGTGCATAATGTCATTTGTTAATGGTACTGCACACTATCAGGGTTATTCAATAATAGTTCTTATCGTTTAAAATGGTGCTAATTTTGCCCCAACCAATCAGATCTTATTTAACATTTGAAAGCTAACATCTGATTGGTTGGGGCAAAATTAGCACCATTTTTAACGATAAGGACTATATGAATAACCCTGATAGTGTGCAGTACCATTAACAAATGACATTATGCACATTATACTAAAATATACCTAAAGATTTTTAGATTGTATCTTTTATAGTCACTTTTTAACTTATGCACTTTAAACATATGTATAAGCTGTTAGATATATGCTTTTTATTGAAAAAGCAAGCTTGCATTTTATTACACTATTTATAAATCACTTTTCAATCACTTTTGAAGCATTTGAGAAAAAAGTTTATCAAGATGTGGTTTGCAATATTTGATGTTAATTGATTTGTTGTTAATTGATTACACCTTTTTAAGGAGATTTTCACTGCTTGATAAAGGAGCACACAGCTCTGAAACATGTCGCATTGAACACTTAATAAAAAGTTTTACAGTTTCTCACTGTCTCAGTTTCTTTTGATTTTTTGAATCTTGAAGCCAAAGTTGCCAGAAAGATTAATTTCAAGCATCATTAAAGGGTGTGACCACCCCCATGAAAGGCATGGAAGCAAGCAGAATCGCGCTGGGGGAAAGAAGGCTGGATAAGTACTGTTAGAAGCATATTTGCAAACCCCCATGAAACAGAGGTTTGGGGTGGTTGCCAACCAAGCCTAAACATTTTTTGTTGGGGGGCGGACATACCCTATAAATATATATGTTTCAAGCATCCTCATTATTGGTTTCCTAAATCAATACCATTAACCATGGAAGTTGGAAGTCTTTCCTCGCACCAATAACCTATGGTCTGGTTGGTGTGCTGCTAAAATTTGTTTGTGTGTGCTTGTTATAGGGTACATACAGGGTTATTCAATAAAAGTTCCGTAAAACCCTGTTAGATTATAAGTTTTTTTTTGCAAAGGGTTTTACATAAGGCTAATTCTGATAACTGAAGTTGTCAGAAAACAACATTTTGCATCTTCCTATAACAAAAGGTGTTTTACATATTTCGGGGCAAAAAAGATAAACTTCAATTTGACAAGAAGATAAATGAAAACATTCTCAAGCAATTATTTTCTATAGCTTTTCATTGGAACAAAAAGTATGATTGGTTGACCAGCAGGTGTCACTCATCCTTGTGACAACTGGAACAGCGGGCGGCAAGGCAATCACCATTCAGAGGCATAATGTATTATTAAAAAAAAGCACGCTCCCTAAGGCTTCATTTCCATTATCAGTACAAAATCAGTGATGCAATTAATTACAAAAACAAATAATGCATAATGCTATCTGCATTTTATGATTCTTTAACATATCTTACAGAGTAAAACATTTTGTGACAGTAAAATAGAACTGCAAGAATGTATCAGTAGAAACATAGAAAATAATTACCAGTGATAACAGCTCTTGGGTGTTGCAATTACAAACCAAAATAGTCATTTTAATGATTTTCTAAGAAGAATTGGATATTTAAATTATCGGGGTCTATTTATTAGTTATTGGTATTGAAATCTCTGAGTTATTATACCTCTTTTTTAGGTGTGGAGAAAAGTACACTACCAAAAAAAACATTGCATATGTGTAAAGATTTAAAAGGGTTGAAATGTAATTAATAATTTCATCTTTTAGGAAATATTTTTTTTAACAGATTTGTATGTCTGAATTATTTAACCTGGTGAAATTTCCCAGAAAAGCATGTTCTGTATATTTAACAAATTACTAACACACATGACATAGATCACAGAAACACCAAATTAATGTAAATGTAGTATTTCCCTTTGTAGTGATTCCTACCCAGAAATCTTCTTTGCAACAGTAGGGGGTGGGGAGATGGGTTGGAACCAAGAGGACATGACTGGATGACTTGCAAGTGATTGCTTTGAAAGTCAGTCAGTTTCTAGGATTTAAAGGAAAAGTTTTTTAAATTGCCTATTACTGGAAACCATAATTCTTCCCAACTATCACTGTACCATTTTTTTGTTGATCTGCCTCCTATTTCTTTAGATATCCAGTCTGAAACGTCTTACATTTCAACAGTCAATCAAGTGCCTTAGTATCATAAACTCAGTTATGTATAGTTTTGCTATAGCTGGAATGGATTACTGAGCATGCTTGCCCTCACAGAGATTAAGATAGTTTGGCAGGGGGCTAGGGGACTGTGGGACTATACTTGAGCAAAACGAGAAATGGATTAAACTTACACGTGTTCATTTGTAGTTTGAAATGAGCCTGTGTCCTTTCAAACTACCAGTAATTTGATAATAAATTCAATGGAAATCCACATTTTTCTAAAATGATGCCTTGTATTTAGTTTATTTTCTATTTTTTTTTTGGCATACAGTAACTGGATGAAAAGACAGGCTTATTTGCTACTATAGAAACAGAATTCTGTAATCACAAAGTGCAATCTCCAAAATATTCAATTTTAAAAATATTATCAACACCTTGGATATGAACAAAAGAGATTTGTGACAACTGTTTAATCCTCCTAAGGGGTTTTTATATGTATGATAATTCAAAAAGGGATTTAAAGCTTTATTTATACAGCTGGCACCTAAATAACATTATATACTGCAATGTCTACTTAATCATAATATAGCAAATAAGCAAGTGGTTAATATCTGAGTGGTGATTTCTGAGCACTGTATTTAACTGGATAGGTATTAGAGAAAAATGAAAACCAATATTTGCTTCTTTCTTTGAAGGTCATCTAAATAATTGCAGTTTGCTAAAACATCTTGGTAACTGGACAAAATACAAAAATACAAACGAGTTTTAGTAATTTAAAATTTTATAGGAGATTGCATTAAAGGGCATGTCCACCCTTTAAAAAAAAAAATTCATATGTTGTAGGGCTTCCTACCCCAGCCCCAACCGCATTATTATTATTTCTAGAAACTCCCCCGATCTTTACTTACATAACCGCTATCCTCTGCCGTACTGTCCCGGCCCTCTGCTTGCATGAAACTGCAAGCAGGGGGCCAGACTGGCAGCCACGTCTGTGATTGGCTGAGAGGTAGCCAATGACGGACGCGGCTGCTGGTAGTTCAGAACGCCGGAGGAAAGAGGGAAGGTAAGTAGAATTCGGGAGAGTTTCTGTAAATAATAATAATACGGTTGGGGCTGGGGGAGGGAGAAGAAAACAGGAGGGAGAGGTAGGGGGGGGGAGGGCTGCAGAGTGCGTGGCAAAATTCTCCCGGAGGAGAGACAGGAGGCAGAGTCCTATATGGACTCTGCTAGGCTCCTAGTGGCCAGTTTTTGGGACTTTGGAGGGGCATAGCAGGGGAGCCATTTGGAGCAGGGATGTAAGGTAAGAATTTTTATGCACTACAGAGTGGGGCCAGTAGTGGGTGAAATTATAGTTTTGGGGGTGGACATGCCCTTTAAAAATACTTTCTTATGTTTGTAGCAGATACTGATTAGCAGTATATAGAACGAAATGTATTCATTAGATATAGAAAGATAGTAACCCCTGAATGGCACCCAAAGGGTTAACAGCAAGGGGTTCATGACAGGGCAGGATAGGATGACGGGTTACTAATGGGAGTAAGTAAGGTTAAGAAAAGGAAAGGGATTGGATAAAGAATCAGGGTTCAGGTTAGGAAGGATGGGTTGCTAGGGGGAGTAGGCTAGGGTCAAGTAAACAGGGATTGGGTAAAATTGGCGGGGAAAACAAAAGGGGTAGGCAAAGGGAGTTGTTAAAGGAAGAGGGACAAAAAAGCAAATCAGTTTTGTAACAGGAAAGAGACGGAATAACATGGCTCACCTAGATAACCTGCTAGGTCACAGGCGGCTATTGACAAAGTACGCAAAAAAGTGAATACGCCATGTCCAAATTTATCAATCAAACTGGGGTTTAATTGTAAAGCATGTAGACATTGAATACGACTGCTCTCTGTTCCGCTTGGATGGGGTCCACCTCTCTGAGGTGGGTCTCGATTTATTAATCTAGATTGTCAATCGGTTCTGGAAGACGCTATGTTGGTGGGGGGTCGCTCGCATTGTGTGTAGGAATCCAACCAGGCGGCTGTGGCGGGTCCCTGTCGGTCGGCCATGGAAAATTAATAGTGGATAGAATTTGAGACAAGGTGGTATTGGTCTAACCCCAAGGTGGGTGGCCAGTGGTGACGTTGGCGAATATGGCGCCATTTAATTGACACAGGCCTGCTGAAGCAGGCAATGCATTTCAGCGGGGAGTACGTTTAACTAAAAATGAATTTCGGCGGCTGACAGGGACTTATCTTTAACACTAACAAATTGCTTTAAAACCAAATTGTTTGTTAAATCAATTGTTCTTTAAATACAAGTTCTTTACAATTTTCTTATTTGTTACATATGTATTATTGTAATGTTCACTTTAAAAATAGATGTATATTGTATAAATAAAAGGATATGTTATTGCTATTTACTATTTAATAAAGCTGTGGCCAGTACTTTATCCAACAAATATGGTGTGGTGTCTATTATTAATAATTAGAGGTAAGAATTAGCCTTGGCCTTATGTCAAGTAACCCCTGAATGGCACCCAAAGGGTTAACAGCAAGGGGTTCATGACAGGGCAGGATAGGATGACGGGTTACTAATAGGAGTAAGTAAGGTTAAGAAAAGGAAAGGGATTGGATAAAGAATCAGGGTTCAGGATAGGAAGGATGGGTTGCTAGGGGGAGTAGGCTAGGGTCAAGTAAACAGGGATTGGGTAAAATTAGCGGGGAAAACAAAAGGGGTAGGCAAAGGGAGTTGTTAAAGGAAGAGGGACAAAAAAGCAAATCAGTTTTGTAACAGGAAAGAGACGGAATAACATGGCTCACCTAGATAACCTGCTACAGGAACTCAAGAAAGCGGCTATGCAGAGAGGCGAAGGATGGCTACGTCAGCTAATTCCACAAGATGAGACCGGGGAAGGAACATCTAACATGGCCCAATCGAACGGCAGTCAAGAGTCAGGTGAAACCATCACGCGGCCTGGGAGGAGCAGAGAGCAGGGCTTCGCATTAATGGGCACTATTTAGGTTTACCCAGATCACACACATCCGTTCACTGGTTTGGATACAGAGGCATGCTATTGCAAGAGCTGGTCCCCAAAGCAATCTCATTGGCAAAAAGACTATGTCCCCCGAACATATTAATTATTCACTTGGGGGGCAACGACTTGGGAGTAACACCCATGCGACACCTCATTAAGACCATGAAACGAGATTGCTTGAGGCTATGGTCTATCTTTCCAGGCCTCTTAATCATATGGTCAAATATAATCGCTTGTTTCTTTTGGCAGGGGGCGCAGTCACAGGCGGCTATTGACAAAGTACGCAAAAAAGTGAATAACGCCATGTCCAAATTTATTCAATCAAACTGGGGTTTAATTGTAAAGCATGTAGACATTGAATACGACTGCTCTCTGTTCCGCTTGGATGGGGTCCACCTCTCTGAGGTGGGTCTCGATTTATTTAATCTAGATTGTCAATCGGTTCTGGAAGACGCTATGTTGGTGTGGGGTCGCTCGCATTGTTGTAGGAATCCAACCAGGCGGGCTGTGGCGGGTCCCTGTCGGTCGGCCATGGAAAATTAATAGTGGATGAGAATTATGGAGACAAGGTGGTATTGGTCTAACCCCAAGGTGGGTGGCCAGTGGTGACGTTGGCGAATATGGCGCCATTTAATTGACACAGGCCTGCTGAAGCAGGCAATGCATTTCAGCGGGGAGTACGTTTAACTAAAAATGAATTTCGGCCGGCTGACAGGGACTTATCTTTAACACTAACAAATTGCTTTAAAACCAAATTGTTTGTTAAATCAATTGTTCTTTAAATACAATGTCTTTACAATTTTCTTATTTGTTACATATGTATTATTGTAATGTTCACTTTAAAAATAGATGTATATTGTATAAATAAAAGGATATGTTATTGCTATTTACTATTTAAAAAAGCTGTGGCCAGTACTTTATCCAACAAATATGGTGTGGTGTCTATATTAATAATTAGAGGTAAGAATTAGCCTTGGCCTTATGTCAAGTAACCCTGAATGCACCCAAAGGGTTAACAGCAAGGGGTTCATGACAGGGCAGGATAGGATGACGGGTTACTAATAGGAGTAAGTAAGGTTAAGAAAAGGAAGGGATTGGATAAAGAATCAGGGTTCAGGATAGGAAGGATGGGTTGCTAGGGGGAGTAGGCTAGGGTCAAGTAAACAGGGATTGGTAAAATTAGCGGGGAAAACAAAAGGGGGTAGGCAAAGGGAGTTTGTTAAAGGAAGAGGGACAAAAAAGCAAATCAGTTTTGTAACAGGAAAGAGACGGAATAACACCCACCCTCCCTCCTTTGACACTTTCAGGCCGATGCACCGAGCACCGCTATCGGCAACCCGGTGCAAACAACCCGGCGATGTTATATGCCGATAGCGGTGCTCGGAACATTGCTACCTGGCGCTGTTCGGTTCCGACACTTTCAACGCCAGCTATTAGCTGGCGTTGAAAGTGCCGCAATAAAATGCCGTTTTCGGCATATAACATCGCTTGCGGCGGCTGCGCTGTTAACTTTCGCATTAGCCGCGCAGCCGCCGCAAGGAAGGAGTTTAAGTCACGCTAACCAATATAACATCAGTTAGCGTGACTAAAACTCCAAAACAGGAGTGATGCGCCCGTTGGTGCATCGCCCCCTTTGTTCTTACCTTGCGTGGGGGATTGGAGGAGACATTTCGCTTAGAATGCTGGCCACGGCTTAACCTTTACATCTTTAAATAGAGTTTGTTTTCGTTTGAGGGTAAGGACAGAATCTTCATTGCTTTGTCACAGCTTAGCGGGTCCCTGTCGGTCGGCCATGGAAAATTAATAGTGGATGAGAATTATGGAGACAAGGTGGTATTGGTCTAACCCCAAGGTGGGTGGCCAGTGGTGACATTGGCAAATATGGCGCCATTTAATTGACACAGCGCTGAAGCAGGCAATGCGTTTCAGCGGGGAGTACGTTTAACTAAAAATGAATTTCGGCCGCTGACAGGACTTATCTTTAACACTAACAAATTGCTTTAAAACCAAATTGTTTGTTAATCAATTGTTCTTTAAATACATGTCTTTACAATTTTCTTATTTGTTACTATGTATTATTGTAATGTTCACTTTAAAATAGATGTATATTATAAATAAAGGATATGTTATTGCTATTTACTATTTAATAAAGCTGTGGCCAGTACTTTATCCAACAAATATGGTGTGGTGTCTATTATTAATAATTAGAGGTAAGAATTAGCCTTGGCCTTATGTCATGTGGTATCTGCTACTCTAAAAATGACTATGTAATCTTTAATGTGTTTACTCTTGTAATTTGTTGTTATGTAGTAATTGAGTCAGCGCCTGCACTAACATTCATCCTGTTACCTCTTAACACTTGTTCAGATGAATTGGTACTTTTATTGTTAACTTCTTTGTGGAGGAGTTGAGATGTGTGTGAGGGGAGGGCATTTACCTTTATATGTATTATCAATTTGTGTATTATCATCCTGATGATGGCCTTGAAGGCTGAAATGCGCAGATGCGATGTTCTACCTAAAATTTGTATTTTATATATAGTTCAATGTAGGCATTCACACTAGATAGTGTACTTGCCTAGGTGCAATCAAATTCCAATGGTTAATAAAAAAAGCAAGATGGTGCACTCAAAGGGTCTTTTCCAAAACTTTTATTCTCATAGTGTTTAGCAACATTTCGGCTCGTGTCCTAGATCCTTTATCAAGCCTATACACAACACATCCTAAGTGCCTTATATACCCTAATGTCACACCCCCAATATGACATCATCAGTGCGAGACATCAAAAATGTACATATGTAAACAGATACCGTGCAAGCAATTTTAAACAGAGATAATATATGCAAATCAAAATACATACATATAAAGTGCATCAGTTTAAAGTGTCCAATAGTATTGACAATAAATTGTCCAATATTAACGTGTCAGTGATTAAAAAAATCTTAATAAAAATATTATTACAAGCTATCATTACAAAACTGTCAAAGTGGGTAAAAATACTTGTCCTTACTAAATATATAATATATTTAAGAAATTACATTACCACATCTTTAATACATCTTTAATAGATTATTATATTAATGCATTTTAGGATCATATAAATTTCAATAATAAATAAGCAGGTTTTTTGAAGTAAGATAATATGTATATGGGGAATATATTAGAATCTATCATTTTTGAAACATTTAAGCGAACAATGGGGGAGGTACAATATGGCCCTTTTCCGTCTAAAACCCACGTTAACCCGAATTTTTTTCGGGTTAACGTGGGTTTTAGACGGAATTTAGAACACAGCGCCATTCCCGAATGTTTTTGGAAAATAGCGCTGTGCTAACGATCCAAAACCCCTGCCGTTAAGTTTTGCGCTACCTTGTAGAGCGAAACTTAACAGTAAAGGTTGTGGAGCGTTAAAGGTCGCGCTCCTTACCTTAGCCCGATCCCGCGATGAAATAACTGACGTAATCCCGTTTACGTCAGTTATTGTATCGCGGGATCGGGCTAAGGTAAGTAACGAGTTCAGAGGTATTGAATCTCCCCGATAGTGCGTTGAAACCATTAGGATTCACTGTATTTCATGTTTTTATCCAATATGCTTCGTGTTGCAATAAACGCTTGGATCTGTCTTCTCCCCGTTTATGTATTGGAACACCTGAATGTAATTTAGAATAAAGGTTTGAGCTGCATATCCTTGTATTTTTATAAAATAAAGGGCAATACAGCTAAGCTCTATTGTATGCTTTGCTCCCTGTGTAAAGGCAGTCCAGATAAAAAGTTTTAGAAGCTCTGTAAGCTCCTATGAGTCCCTGGAATTGGTCATACTAAATATGAAAAAGAGAGAAAGCAGGTATGGTCTTGTTCCCCCAAGGATTGTACTTTACTCATTAGGTTAGGACTGATGCTGGGATACTGCCTTGCCATCAGCTGACGCAAGTTTGTACAAACTATGTAACTAAAGGTATCCATTTTAACTAGTGCAGGTAATTTCCCTTCATTGCTTGCATATATGTTTATTATATCTAATTAATTTATGCTTATATGTGTAGTTGAGTGCTGTAGTCTTTTGTTTAATGTGTGTGTGTGTATATATATATATATATACGATCATCCCCCAGGATGAGGGGATTGAGGCGTGTAGATGTGGGCTTATTGAGATCAAACATACCCAACCCCCGGTGGAACTCCTGATGGAGCTCCTTAATGTTGTCCTTGGCAGTAACCATTTCAAGTTTGAATCTTCTTTTTATGTACAACGCCGTGGTACAGCTATGGGGTCGAATGTGGCCCCATCCCTGGCCAACCTTTATATGAAACGGTTTGAGGAAAATGTGATCCTTCCTAGGTTGGGGACAGGGACGATTATGTACAAGAGATACATTGACGATTTGTTCTTTATTTGGGAGGGTGAAGAGCATATACTACATTCCATCATTGATGAAATCAACAACTTGGATACACCCGTCAAATTGACCTGTGTAAGCAGCCAGAACAGTGTGGACTTCCTGGACTTACGTATTTTTAAAGTGGGTGAGAAACTTGGTACCACTTTATTTAGGAAAAACACTGACCGTAATACTGTCTTACATGCCACAAGTTACCATCCACCAGCATTACTTAAAGCTATACCCTACACTCAATATTTGAGAGTTATACGCAACAACTCGGATTCGGTAAATATGGAAATACAGTTGAAAGAGATGACGGATAGATTCCTTCAACGTGGATACACTGTGAATATACTGAAAGATCAGATGATTAGGGCCTTGACTGGCCCAGAGCTGAAGAAAACCTTAGTGCCGGGTGATTGTGAGCCGGTAATTTTCGCCATGGATTTTTCGTTCCTGAGTAAGGATATCAAAGGGATTATACAAAAACATTGGGACCTAATAAGAACTGATAGCTCCCTGCCCTTTGGTAAACATAGGGTTAGGATTGCCCATAAAAGGGGTTGCACCTTGAAAAATGTGTTAGTCCGGACGGATTTATCAAAAAGCCCCTAGATTGGTTGTATCTCCATTTGGGGAACCTAAAATGGGTTGCTATCGTTGTCCTAATTGTGTGACTTGTAGTTCCATGTTAACAGGGAAAGACTTTCCCCATCCGCATACTGGAAAACGTACCCCTATACGTTTCAGACTGACCTGCACCAGCACTTTTGTTATCTATTTACTGACTTGTCCCTGTGGCCTATTTTATATTGGGAAGACTATCATGGCATTTAAGGAGAAGATGGCGAATCATCGCAGTTCGATCCGTATGGCCCTCAATAGTACCAATAGTAAAGTGGAGAATAAGTTTGGGGACTTGGCAGTTGCATGTCATTTTAAAGATAAAGGACACAATATTGCTGCACTCAAATGCATGATTTTTGATCATATCCCGGGAGGGGTGTGTTCTGCCCTAAGGGAGAAAAGGTTGTTACAACTGGAGACAAGATGGATTTTGAGGTTACAGACGGTGGCCCCCAGAGGACTTAATGAAATGGTCACTATGAACTGCCTGCTATGATTTGGGGGGTCCTCATCGCCCATTCCTATCCACTCTTTCTATTTTAGTAGCTAGATAGATTATGACCTCCTTGCATATATTACTCTGTATCTGGTATTATATGTTTTGTTTTAATGGTTTTACATGTTTTATATGAGGATGATGGTGTTTATTTGTATTAGATCTAGGTGTTAGTTTTACACGCCATTTGCTGGGTTAGTTGCCTCTGATGTTGAGAAGTTCTACCCCGGACCGACTGCGAGTGATGACCGATACTCGATTGATGGGCGGTACGTCCCGTCACGAGGATTCACTTGGGGAAGTGTTAATGTGGTGACGTTATGTTCTGACGTGGTGGACGGGGGAGTGGCCTATGTTACCACGAGGTCTTTGTTTATGGGGCGGTTTGCGTAACCCGCGAATGGCGTGCTCACGGTATAGTACACAGGTGTGTTTTTGGGGATTGACACAGGGGGTGGGGGTATGCTGTATTTAAGGGGGAGAAGTTTTGTTGTTTGTTTAGTCCTGATGACGACCCTGGAGGGTTGAAACGCGTAGACGTTGTTGGAATAAATTGTTTTTGATTTCAAGACCCGTCGAGTGCTTGTGTTTGGAAGAGGATGTATATATATAATATAATATTATTATTATATATATATAATATATATATAATATATAGATATAATCCTCATTTTATATAGTCAAAGGAGAATATATTGCATTTTTTAGGAGCTGCCAATGAGGTGGGGGGTATATAATATTACATATAGGAAAGTTGTATATGTATGTATGGCATTTCTCACTATTACCACCTAAATGACCATAAATATATACATATAAAGTATAGCACTAATTTATATTAGCTACATGACAAAATATATAAAGTTTATAATTGTACTTACATTGCTGGTACCCCTATTTTAATATGGATTGATCAAAATGGAAGATTTAGCCACACTGCTAAAACGTTTTGCATGTGTTTAAAACAGAAAGGAATTGTAAGGAAGTTCCTGTATTACACCCATATGATGCGCTGTTTGAAAAACATGTGACAGTCTTAGTCAATCAAAAAACTTGTAAGAGATATTTTGTATGTATAAGACTGCAAACTGCAGCTGCACTCGTAAACCCCTCCCCTCTCCATAGGCAAATGAAGACTTCCTGTAGGTGGAGAGTCCAGCTGCTGTTTGCTATACTGGAATTCATGCCTGGGTATGATAGAGGACAGAAAAAAAATGGCCATGTTTCTGCCCGTTTCTCTGAAAATGCTGGCTTGAGAGTTTCTATTATGCTATGTGGAGGGCTTTTTCCTCCTTTAAACAAAATTAACAAAATCCTTTAAGCTATAAAGGTAACTGGTATATTGTGCTTCTAAGTCCTATCCCAAAGAAGCCATAAACCTGCGTCCTTCAAAAAATCAACCAAAATTGGAATATGGAAGGGTAGTCTGGGTTCTTTTTAAGACCTCAGATTTTCCAATAATGAACCCTCTCAAACAGACTCCCTGGTGACAGTTGTGAGTCAATGGGGAGGGTGAGTACTGGAGGATGGTTTACAACTTTTAATTATAGAAAGATCCAATGGATCTCCTCTTGATTGGTTATCTATTGGTTTGAAGTTGGTTGAGGGGGAAAATAATTCCATGCTCTGCACAGCATTTGTATTTTATTGTGGTGTTTGGATTGAACTGAAACAGTATATACAATGTTATGATAAATATATCAAAATACCTCTAAAACCTTAGATTTAAATATCTTCCTGTATTACTTCATCAGATCGAACAGGTAAAGACAATAGAATAAAGTCATAGTGTTATACAACAAATAAAAGATGAATAATTTCTGCCTTACCTTATATTAATCTAGATGTTAAGTTGTACTTTATTTATGTATGTATAGTTTGTATAGTGTCATTTGGGCATGCACAGCACAGTGCTGTACTATAAAAAAAAAATACAAGAAAGACATACAAATGGGCCAAATACATAAATAGTTAAGTACAATAATATTTAAATTATATAAATATAAATATATAAGTGCTAGAGCAGTGCCACAAGAGGAAAGGATGTCCCTGCCCCATAGAGCTTACAATAGTCCAGGACCTGAAACACCATTGCACCTGTAGCACTAAATAAAATAAATAAATAAATTATGAAGAAATTTATTTAAGTGCAACAAGCCTTGACACATTAGGAATGAGATCCCTGCCCGAAGGGTTTACTATCTCCCTTATCTATTTGACATGCCAGACAGGCCCAGGCTATTCTGCCACAATGTGCACTTCAAACAAAACAGCACCATTGGAAAAGCTAAAACCCTATACAGGATCCAAATTAATATGCTAGGATCATACATTTTAGTATTAGGGATGGACTAGAACTCGAACCTGAGTTTGAGTCGAACTTAATGAGTTTGGACGAACTCGAACTATTCAAACTAGTTTCGGGTTCGAACTGGTTCAATTTTCCGGACTCGCAGAACTCGCAAGGATTCTTGAATGTACAAGGATTTTTGAACGTTCGGCAGGCCTCAAACGCCCGCTTCTGAAAAACCCCAAACGGCAATCCGTGGCCAGACGTTCGAGGCTCTCGCAGCTCGAAACCGGGACCCCATCCTAGGTCCTTATAAGTACCATTGTGGCCCTGACAAGGGCCCTTTGGGGCTTAAGGGGTCCCACAGCTCGAACCGAGCCCCCCCTCTCCGGCACTTATAAGTGCCATTGCAGCACTAAGAAGTGCCCTTGTGGCCCTAACAAAGGCCCTTTGGGGCTTAAGAGGTCCCGCATCTCGAACCGGGACCCCCTCCCCAGCCCTATTAGGGCCTTTGCGTCACTTAGAAGTGCACTTGCGGCCCTAACAAGGGCCCCTTAGGGCTTAAAAAGTCCAGCTCGAACCGGGACCCCCCTCCCTGGACCTTGTAAGGGCCCTTGCAGCACTGATAAGTTGTTAGGGGTCCCGCAGCTCGAACCGGGACCCCCGTCGGCTCTTAAAAGAGCTCTTGGGCAGCAACTTCTCTCTTCCTTCCGGTTACACCAGCTCCGCTGAGGCCACCGAACCCTGGAAGTACCCCCCCGGTTCGAGCTGCGGGACCACTTAAGCCCCAAGGAGACCTTGTCAGGGCCACAAGGGCACTTCTAAGTGCCGCAAGGGCCCTGATAGGCCTGGGGAGGGGGGTCCCGGTTCGAGCTGCGGGACCCCTTAAGCCCCAAGGGGCTCTTGTTAGGGCCACAAGGGCACTTCGGTCCCGGTTCGAGCTGTGGGACCCCTTAAACCCCTAAGGGCCCTTCCAAGGGCTGCAAAGGCATTTATAAGTCCCAGGGAGGGGGTGCCAGGTTCGAGCTTCTTTCAAACTTTCCGAACTCTTTACCCCCCATTGACTTTAATGGGTCTGTTTTCGGACTTTAGAACTTTTGAACTTTTTAGAACTTTTTTGGTCTGAAGAAGGAACCACACTGATTCCGAAACGTCACCATTAAAAGGATTGTTTCCACTGTCAAGACTGGTGTGCCTAGCATGTTTCGTCTCTTCTGATCTGTTGGCTACAGAGCTTAGAGCACCCAGCACGGAATTTATTATATACCCTATGGACGTTTAGGTGTGCAGGATCCAATCGTTTCTTTGTTTCTTCCAACAATTGGACAGAGCACAATGTCAGTTTTCAGCACACCAGGAGGCCACGTTTGGTACAGTTGTTAAGGAGGGACACAATGAAATGGTAACATGCATCACACCCCGCTCAGCCATCTTGTTAAGAAAAGCATACATAAACATTGGGACATTTTGAAAACGGATAAACAATTACCCTTTCAACATATGGATATCCGTTGTGCCTACCGAAGAGCTCCTAACCAATGCAACCTCATAGTTAAAAGCGATGTTAAACGGAACATGGTTCTTCAGGGAAATTGGTTGGGAAGCAAGGCCAATGGATGTATGAGATACCTAGGGTGCCAAACCTGCCGCTATGTGATCACAGGAAAGGACTTACCACATCCACATACCGGGACGAACGTGTACGTCTAGTTTTGTGATGATCACATGCCTATGTGGCCTTTGCTACGTGGGAAAGACCAGCACAACAGTCAGAGAATGCATGAATAATCATAGGGCGGCCATCAGGGCAGCATTGTTTGATAAAGGCCATACACCTGAAATCCAGAACAAATATGGGGAGCAATCGGTGGCCCGCCACTTCAAAACATCTGGTCATAGTTTGACCCTGTTTAGATGGATGGCCATTAACCATATTCCGGCCACTGTGATTGGCCCACTGAGGGAAAAAAGGTTATTGCAATTGGAGGTCCGGTGGATAAGGAGGTTGGACACAATCGCCTCCAGAGGGCTGAATGAAATTATCTCATTAGCATGCTTTTTATAAAATGATAAATATACATTGGGTTGAATTAGAGAGTTGCTATAATATATCATTATGTTCAGTATGTTGTCAAGATAAAGTGAGTATCCTAGTGCCTGAGTGATCTATAGAAATAGAAGGACTGTGGAAGAATTCCTTAGGCTAAATTAAAACTACATTGTGCTACTGTACTGATCTGGTCAAACATTTATACAATTAGAATGACGGTCCCAGTGGCAGACTAACACATTGAAATTGGCATGCTATTCACAATAAAATATATAAAAAGACCCAAGATTGCTGTCTGTATCCTCTGCTTTGAATACCCATTTTTGACATTGTCACCCGGGCCTCTAGCTGAGTGAGTAGGGGAGCATCCATTCCGAACTCTTATAACAGCGTTTGCCCACCCCCACCTATGAACCCTGATGACTGAGTGAGGGTAGTCTCTATTACAGCAAATACATATGTCAATGCTATGATTCCTTAGATTTAAGCAAGAATAAGTCCTTGTGGGTGTTTAGGATATTACTTTCTACAGTATCTACAAATTATAGCCAAAGCTATAAAGATGCGTTCACTGTTCACTTGGACACATTATCATTTTTCAAAACCCAGGGCAAGCTGCAAAAATAGTAATAAAAAAAACAATGGCAGTAAAATTAATGCTAGTCATGTTAACCTAGCCTTTTATTTGAATGGTGACTTTGAAGGAAAACTAAAGGGCACATTTAAACTATAAAACATATATATAAAACAAATATAAAAGTACCTGCCACGATGCTGTGGATCTTCTGCATGCCAAAGGATCTTCTAACAGAGGGACCTCACTAAAAGGATGTATAAATGTATCACTTGCTATGTGCCGGAGTATGCAAATTATCTTATAAGTGCCCTTTAGTTCTCCTTTAAATTTTAAAAGCAGCACATTTTTCCAGAAGCTACAGTATAGTGTATGCAAAGTCCAGTCCAGTTTTTGTCCCTACCATGTTACTGTAAAAAAAATCCATTCTGTTCTATTAAGGTGCAATTTTCACTTTTTACTAATATGATTAGTTTACACAAAAATGCAAAACACAGAGAATACCATATTATGAAAAAACAGCTGTTTTATGTTCAGATTTTTATTTTATTAATATCTCATTTGTTAGCCAGCTTATAGGATATCACTTTCAGAGACTGTGCCCAGATCAACAGAAGGATTATCATGATTTCAGTTTTAGAGGATTTGAATTTCCCTTTCAATATGTAAGCTAGTATAAATCTGAATAAGGCCATTAAAGAAACAATATGTCTTGTAAAATGTCACTTGTCAGTAAATACATGTGGTGGAGGTTATGGGAATGGCCCTGTAATCGTTCTCCATAAACTGGTTTATTTGGGAAAATACTGTTTTTCTCGGCAGGAAAGCACATTTAAGCAATGTAAAATGAATAAAGTGAGGGGGCACTTACACTTATAATGTTAACATACCTTTGTTGAGCTAAATCATTTTTCAATTTCAGCAGGGAAACCTAGAAGTACAGTCCCTCTGCATTAAAATAAATGTTTTTGTCAATGGAAAGAATGAGAAGAATAATTTTGTCATGAGACCTGCCCAGCACTATATTTTCTACAATTACATTTTAGAGGGTACATTGGTTTCTAATTACATGCAAAATAAAAGATAATAAAAACAGCTGATTGTGTTATCTAGCAAGCAGATCCATAGTTTTGAAGCTGCTTGGGATTGCAAAAATGGATAGCAGCATAGTAAGGCTTAGATGCAGTCTCCGCTATAACAACTGACTGCTTATCTAGCCCAGCTCTATGGAAGGGAGGGAGGTGTGACAAAGGGCCTTCTATTGGAGTTGGCCATTCTATTACCGTGCCAGAAGAGTAAGGTGAGAGTTCCACATTAGAACATGATCATGCCATAGGCAGATTAACACCCTTTCCCTGTCTAGACCCAGCACTAGGTACAAGTGTGACAGAGTCCCAATCCTGCCCCTGTTAAGTATCTTTAAAAAAAAATTGTCCAACCACTTGTATGTCTTTTTGATTTTGGCCCCTTATCTGATTATATTTGTGATGATGCCTAACAAACATCAATTCAGTAGATGAAAAGGAAAGAACAACTAAAAATCTTGTCTAAAGGCATATCCAATATGTACCAAAAGGAGCAAAAATTCTACTTGATTTAAAATAGCAACTGGACATTTACCTCGTTCCTCGTTCGCGAGGATATCGCGGATTTTCCACCTTCTGAACTTTTCCGAACCGCGTTTTCGAAAATTTTCGAAATTACGAGGATTTACATATTTTAGAAAATGCATGAAAATACGTATTTTCGAAAAATTTAAAAATGACGAGGATTTCTCGTATTTTCGAAAAATTTTTCGTTTTAGTGGGTTTTAATGGGTCTGCTTGCGGATTTTCGAATTTTCGAATTTTTTGAAAATTTGCGGATCCTCGAGCGGACCGGATTTTGCGAAGTTCGGACATCTCTACTCAGAACTGCTATCAGAACAAAATTCTGAAGTTTTGTTCATCTCTAGTCCATACCACTGGATATAGCCTGTATAAACTAAACACTTTTCTTTTGTCTTGCTCTACTTCCTTCTTCAGTCCAACGGCCTGACTAATAGGAAGGTATGCTAATCAAGAAGTGCTTGTTCCTGTTGGTGGTTCAGCCCCGGGCTGAATAGGGGGTGGATCAATGCGGCCAAATGAAGAAAATTATTGTAAGGTACTTACCCGGGCGTCCGCTCCAGCGACGATCCGCTAGGCGGCGCTCCGGCCCCAGTGACGCTGACGCTCTCTTGCGCGAGCGCCGTCATGATGTCACCACGCAGGGGCGCCGGCCGGCACGAAGTTTGAAATAGCCGCTCCTCCCTTCCCTAGACGCCCGCTTGTCAGTTGTTATTGGCGTCTAGGGTCTTTGCTGTTTGGATCAGTGTATTCTAGGATCCAGCCTCAGTTTCCTGTATTTTCCAGTATCCAGCCTCAGTCTCCGGTATATTCCAGCATCCAGCCACAGTCTCCAGTATATTCCAGTATCCAGCCACAGTCTCCAGTGTAATTCAGTTTCCAGCCACGGTCTCCAGTGCATTCCAGTTTCCAGCCACAGTTTCCAGTGTATTCCAGTATCCAGCCACGGTCTCCAGTGCATTCCAGTTTCCAGCCACAGTTTCCAGTGTATTCCAGTATCCAGCCACGGTCTCCAGTGTATTCCAGTATCCAGCCACGGTCTCCAGTGCATTCCAGTATCCAGCCATGGTCTCCAGTGCATTCCAGTATCCAGCCACAGTTTCCAGTGTATCCCAGTATCCAGCCACGGTCTCCATGTGCATTCCAGTATCCAGCCATAGTTTCCAGTATATTCCAGTATCCAGCCACAGTCTCCAGTGTATTCCAGTATCCAGCCACAGTCTCCGGTATATTCCAGTATCCAGCCACAGTCTCCAGTGTATTCCAGTATCCAGCCATAGTTTCCAGTATATTCCAGTATCCCACCACAGTCTCCAGTGTATTCCAGTATCCAGCCCCAGTCCTCCGTATATTCCAGTATCCAGCCACAGTCTCCAGTGTATTCCAGTATCCAGCCACGATCTCCAGTGCCTTCCAGTATCAAGTCACAGTCTCCAGCGTTCCAGCATCCAGTTCCCACTACTTCCTCCTTCATCCGACTAAAATGTGAGTCTTCTCTGTACTCTACCCCAACGGAGTTAGGGCAGCATTACAGTACAAGCGGGCCATGGATGCCTCTGAGGGAGTAATGTCCGAATTATCGAAAACTCTTCAAGCCTTATATACCCGGATGGATGTTTTTGAACACCAACAGAACCGTATGGCACAATTCATGGACTCTTTGGCTTCACGTTTATCCCCTGTTGATACATCACCTTCTCTTCCTCCTTCTTCTGCTCCTGCAATTCAAGTTGGCCATGAACCCCATATTCCTCTCCTCCTCCTATGATGGGAACCCCCAAGGCTGTAGAGGGTTCCTAAATCAATGCCAGATTCAATTTGAACTACAACCCTCCCGTTTTGTCTCAGATAGAGCAAAAGTGGGTTATATAGTTGCTTTATTGGAAGGGGGAGCCAGACATTGCTAATTTTCTTGCTACCTTCAGTAAAGTATTCGACGCTCCTGGTCGTAAGATAAGTGCTTCCACCCGTTTATTGCAACTACAGCAGGGAAGTCGCTCTGTTGGACATTATGCCATTGAGTTTCGTACACTTGCAGCAGAACATAGTAACATAGTAACATAGTAACATAGTAACATAGTATTAAGGTTGAATAAGACATTCGGGCCATCAAGTCCAACCTATTCCCTTTTTTTTTTTTTTTTTTTAACCCTACCTAACAGTTGATCCAAAGGAAGGCAAAAACCCCAGCTAAAAAGGGGGGAAAAATTCTTCCTGACTCCAAACGCCAATCGGAAGTATCCCTGGATCAACCAATATCTATATGCATTAATACCAGTAATTCTCAATATTTTTTAGTTTTAGAAACTTCCAGGCCTTTTTTAAAGTTATTCAATGAACTTGCCATTACCACCCTCTGCTGGAAGACAGTTCCACAGTTTTTCACCGTTCACTGTAAAGAAACCTCTCCTAACTTGAAGATGAAACTTCTTTTTCCAACCTTAAAGGATGTCCACGAGTCCTCTGATATGACCTATTAGTGAACAATGCACCAAGAGTTCACTGTATGGACCATTAATATATTTGTATAAGGTTATCATGTCCCCACGCAACCACCCGCTTCTCCAATGTAAACAGCCCTAACTTGTCTAATCTGCCTGCATATTCAGCCCCTCCATTCCCCTTATTAATTTAGTTGCCCTTCTCTGAACTGCCTCAATTTCCAAGATGTCCCTTTTGTATATGGGATTCCAAAACTGCACCGCATATTCCAAATGTGGCCTTACCATGCCTTGTAAAAGGGAGAATAATATTTTTCTCTCTTGATTCCATTCCCCTCTTTATACAAGACAATATCTTGCTAGCTCTAGCTTGTTGCTACCTGGAATTGTTTGCTACAGCTAAGCCTGTTATCTACCAGAACCCCCAAATCTTTTTCCATTTCAGATGCACTTAACACAGAGTTATTTATGGTGTAGGTGGCACAGGGATTATTAAATCCCAAATGCATCACCTTACATTTATCCACATTGAATCTCATCTGCCATTCTGCTGCCCATTTTGATAATCTATCTAGTTCTGCTTGCAGCACTTGCACATCATTGGAAGTTTCCAAAGCTCTGCATAATTTAGTGTCATCAGCAAACACAGAGACCTTGCTCTCAATGCCCCCCTTCTAAGTCTTTATAAACAGATTAAACAGAACGGCCCCAGTACAGAACCCTGAGGAACTCCGCTTAGAACTTTAGCCCACATAGATTGTAGCTCCATTATCCACCACTCTCTGTTTGCGGTCCATAACCAGTTCTCTATCCATGAACAAATGTTTTTCTTCAAGGCCAACAGTCCTCAGTTTATACATTAGTCTCCTATGTGGCACAGTATCAAAGGCTTTTGCAAAATCCAAATATACTACATCCACAGCTGTGCCTGAATCTAACTTCTTACTCACTTCTTCAAAAACCATTAAATTTGTCTGGCATGATCTATTTCTCATAAATCCATGCTGACTACTACTAATAGATGATCTCTGGAGACAAAGTCAAGGTATGATCCCTTAACAAAGTTTCCATCACCTTCCCTACCACTGATGTTAGGCTTACAGGTCTATAGTTACCAGGCTGTGAACGACTACCTTTTTTGAATATTGGTATTACATTGGCTTTTTTTCCAATCCAGCGGCACATCCCCAACAAAAGCGAATCTGAAAAGATGAGACACAGTGGTCTTGCTAGAACTGAACTAAGCTCTTTTAAAATCCTAGGATGCAATCCATCGGTCCTGGCGCTTTATTGATATTAACTTGTCTAATTGATTCCGTACCATATCCTCTGTTATCCAATGTGAAACTACTCTTCATTTCCTCCCTGAACATTGTTACAATCCCTACTGTAAGGATTCTCACAGTAAAAACCGATGTAAAAAAAACGGTTTAGCAGATTAGCCTTTTCGGCATCCTCTACAACCACCTCAGCTCCATTATTAATGGTCCCACATTCTCAGTCCTCATTTTTTTACCATTTATATACTTAAAAAACATCTTGGGGTTGGACTTGCTTTGTTCGGCAATCCGTATTTCATTTTATTTTAGCTAGTTTAATTGCTTTCTTGCACTCTTTATTACAACTTTTGAAGTCCCTGTAAGCCTGTTCTGTGCCTTCTGCTTTCAAAATTTTAAAAGCCCTTTTCTTCCATTTCCCTTTTTACCTGAGCATTAAGCCATGCAGGAGTGGACCTAATTTTTTTACACTTTGTTTCCTAAAGGTACCGATTTGGAAATGTTATAGTTTAATATCCCTTTAAAAGTGGTCCACATCTGCTCAGTATCTTTACCTAGAAACAGTTCCCCCCAGTCTATGAGCAGGAGCGATTCCTTTAAAAGCATAAATTAGCTTTCCTAAAGTTAAAAGTTTTTGTTAAGCCAGTGCACTTTAGTTTTTCTGCAACCTATATTAAATGACACTATATCATGGTCACTATTCCCTAAGCTTCCCATTACCTTCATCTCCAAAATGGCTCTGGGTTATTAGATATCACCAGATCCACAACGCATTCTTTCTCTAGTAGGAACTTCTACCATCTGTGAAAGAAAATGCTCATATAGGAAATTTAAGAACTTTATACTTTTTGAGGTGCTGGCAGTTCCATTACTCCAATCTATTTCAGGGTAGTTAAAATCCCCATACCCATAACATGCCCCCATACCAGCAGCCTTCGCCAACTGCATATGGAGATTCATTTCCACCTCTTCCCCGGCATTTGGCGGCTTATAACACCACTCCAACATTAATTTACCTACCTTCTTGCTTCCTGTACACAGTTCCACCCATAATGTTTTCTGCCGCATCGTTTGCTCCCCCATCTATTCCATCTTTTAAATTTGGCTTCAATTCCTGTTTAACATACATACATACTCCTCCTCCTTTCTTTACTTAACTCGGTCAATGTCTAAATAAGGAGTACCCTTCAATATTTACTGTCCAGTCGTAACTGTCAGTTACCTTTTTTCCTGTGAAATCCATCGGTTCCTAAGGGAAGAACCCACAGAGGTGTCTGCACCCTAGTTTGGTAGAGTGCACCTCCACCATTGTTTATTCTGTGTGAATCATTAAGCCATGATTCTGCTATACCAATTACATCATACCTTTCCTTTAATGCTATTATTTCAAGTTCGCGGTTTTTTCCAGCCAGACTCCTTGCATTTGTAAACATACATTTTAGATTATCAATTGATTTACTTCCATACATGGTCGTACATGCCTCCTTATCCTCTATGCTCCCCCTCCTCCTTCTCCTCCCTCCGTTGTGTTACTAGCCCCCAGATCCCTAACTTCTCTATCTACCCCTGTGTAGTTAAATGTTCCCTCCCCCCCCCATACCTAGTTTAAAATCTCCTCCAACCCCCTAGCCATCTTCTCCCCCAAAACGTTGCACCATCACCATTGAGGTGCAATCCGTCACTACTAAAGAGCCTGCAGCCAACAGAAAAGTCAGCCCAGTTCTCTAAAAACCCAAACCCCATCTCCTTACACCACTCTCTTAGCCACGCATTTATACTCCTGAGCTCCCGTTGCTCCCTAGCGTAGCACGTGGCTGCGGTAGTATTTCTGAAATCACTACCCTGGAGGTCCTTGCTTTTAACTTGGCCCCTAATTCTCGTAAAATCATTTTTAAAGGACTCACCTCCCCCCCTCTAACTTTGTCATTGGCACCAATGTGGAACCAAGACCGCCGGGTCACTCCCAGCCCCACCCATAATCTGTCTACACTACACACGATCCACCACATTGTCAAACCCTAGCACCAGGCAGACAACACACTGTTCGGCATGCAGGGTCCTGGCGACAGATTACCCTATCTACCCTTCTAATAATAGAATCCCCTACCACTACCACCTGTCTATCCTTCCTAGCCCCCAGTTCCCCCTCCCTTGTATTGGAGATGGCCGTCCCGGGTGCTCAGGGAAAGGCCCGCTCCTACATGCTGCTTCCGAGCCATCGTCCTCCACATCTTCACCTAAAAGGCAATCTGTTGGGATCGACCAGCTGGGAAAAGCCCCCTATCCTTTCTCCCCTACTTCCCCTGGTGACCCTTACAATCTATCTATCTTCCTTCTCCACCTTATCGCTGCCCCATCTCCACCCACCAGTTTACTGGCCCCTGCCATTACCTGCATTTCCCCAGGTTTGCCAGTCCTGCAATGCTGCAAGTTTACCCCTTAGACTCTGTACCTCAGATTCCAAATGGCAACTCACTCACATCTGACACATACATAGGTCCCCTGGGTGTGGCTGCTCCAAGATCCCATACATGCGCAGGATGCACATTGCGCGGCCCCCAACAAAACTGTCCATACTAAACAGCAATACACCGCAGAGACACAGCAGAGAAAGTGTTGTTCTTAAACGCTTTCTTGTTTTAAAAACGCTTTAGTTTTTTAACGCTGTCAATTCTCTTAAAACAGAAAATCTCTTAAACAGAAAATCGCTCAGAGCTAGTCGCTCATGGGAAGGCCTTAAATGAGGTTCAAAAAAAAAAAAAAAAAGTCTCCTGGAATAACGAGGCTCTTGTGGCTGCCTTTTTTACTGGGTCTATCAGACCGTATTAAGTGACCTATCTCTAAAGACATGCCCCCTCTGCTGGAGGATCTGATTACCCTTTGTATCCGTATTGATCAACCGGTTTCGGAACGGCAGGTTGAAAGGAACCGTGATCGTCAGTTTGCCTTCAGATCTGCCCCCCCGCCCAGTGAAACCTATCTTCTCTGCTCCTACTTCCACTACTGAAGAACCCATGCAGATTGGGGGAACCCGTTTTATCTCTGAAGAGAAACCCGTAGGAGATCTCTGGGCCTTTGTCTATATTTGCTGGCTCGGGACATTTTGCCAAAGTCTGCCCTATTAAGCCGGGAAACTACCCTGCCTAGAGGTTAGAGGAGAAAATCTTCTAGGCAAAAACAAACCTTCTCCTGAATGTTTCTTCTCCTCATCTTCTGGTACCTGTAACCATAAAACTCAACTCCAAAATCCTATCCAAAGATGCTTTCCTAGATTCCGGCGCAGCAGGCAATTTCATTGATTCCTCGTTTGTACAACAACATGATATTCCTATTCAATCATTGTCCAACCCCTTCCGTGTACTGGCTTTGAAATAGACCCCTTCAGAGTTCGTCACCCAAATCACTTCAGAGTTATCCTTCCAAACTGGGTCCTGCTAATGAAAAGTTGTCCTTCTTTGTCATCGATTGTCCCTCCACCCAATATTCTAGGCCTTCCCTGGGTTCAACTCCACAACCCTTCTATTGATTGGTCTTCTGGAGAAATAACTGCTTGGATTCGAACTGCATCTCTCATTGCCTTTCCTTGCCAACTATTCAATGCTCCACTCTCCTTCCGGAAAAAGATCCTTCTTCTCTTCCTGAAGCATAGTAAGACTTCCTTGATGTGTTTTGTAAAAAATCATCTGAAACATTACCTATTCACAGACCCTATGACTGCTCCATCGATCTTCTGTCCGGGAACCATGCCCCCTCGGCGACGGACTTAACCCTCTATCCCCCCTGAAACCATTGCCATGAAAGATACATTCAAGATAATTTGTCACGAGGATTCATTCGTCCTTCCACTTCTCCTGCATAGACTACAGGGGCTAAACAAAATTACTGTAAAAAAACGCTTATCCCCTTCCCCTAATCACCGAATTGTTTGATCAGTTGAAGGGGCCAAATCTTCTCTAAACTTGATCTCAGAGGACTTACAATTTGATTCGGATCCGTAAAGGGGACGAGTGGAAAACAGCCTTCAATACTCGTGATGGCCATTTTGAGTATCTGGTGATGCCCTTTGGGCTTTGCAATGCCCCAGCATTTTTTCAAGAATTTATCAACGATATCTTCAGAGATCTTTTAGGCAACTCTGTAGTGGTCTACCTAGATGATATCTTAGTTTTCTCTCAAGACTTACCCCTCCCATCGTATTCATCTTCATCAAGTTCTTTCCGTTTACGTGCCAATCACCTTTATGCCAAGCTGGAAAAATGTCTGTTTGAAGTTACTAAAGTTCCGTTCCTTGGTTATATATCTCTGCCGGGTTTTGAAATGATTCCTCTAAAGTGTCCTGCTATTCTCATTGGCCCTCTTCCTTCTTCTACACAAGCCATTCAATGTTTCATTGGGTTTCGCCAATTATATAGGCAATTTATTAAAGGCTTTTCCTCCATAATTTTCTCCAATCTTAAACCTCATCCGAAAAGGGGGCAAACCTAATTCCTGGACTGACGAAGCATTAGAAGCCTTCAAAAGAATTAAGACGGCTTTTGCCTCTGCTCCCGTTTTAATCCATCCGGATACTCATTTGCCATTCTTGTTGAGGTTGACGCCTCTGATATTGGGGCTGGAGTCAATTTTATCCCAAAACACGGATAAAAAGAAAACTTCATCCTTGTGCTTACTTTTCTAAGAGATTTTCTCCTTGTGAGAGAAATTATTATATTGGCAATCGAGAATTACTAGCCATTAAACTTGCTCTTGAAGAGTGGCGGCATCTTCTGGAAGGCACAAGTCAACCCATACTATATTCACTGACCATAAAAATTTAGAATCATCCAAACCGCTAAAAGACTGAATCCCGACAAAGCCCGCTGGGCACTTTCTTTTTCACGCTTTAATTTTACCATCACCTTTTCGCCCTGAAACAAAAAACAAGAAGGCTGACGCCTGATCCAGGTCATTCTGTTCTCTAGAATCCACCATAGTCGACAAGGCCCTATATTCCCAAGTCCAAATTCTGGGTACTATTCTTCCAGTTATCTGCCGAATTAACTCTGCTCAGGACTCTTGCCCCCTACTACTCCCAGTAACAATCGTCATTCCCTCTCTGCCTTATGCACACCACTACTTTCAATTTCTCATTTCTAAACAGGCTGGTCATCCTGGAGTTCAAAAACATTTTACTTGTTATATCTCCTTCTGTTTGGTGGCCTGATTTAAGAAAGATGTCAATGAACTTTGTAGCATCCTGTTTCCATTTGTGCCATGTCCAAGTCTTCTCGTAATCTTCCTTATTGACTTCTTCAACCACTTTCCACACCTTCTCGCCCTTGGACGCATCTGTCCATGGCTTTATTGTTGTTTCCAAGAAAATACGGTCATATGGGTGACTATTGATCGTTTTTAGCAAAATGGCTCATTTTGTTCCTCTACCAAGTTACCCTCAGCCTGGAACTTTCTCATTTATTTATCTCCCACATTTTCCCTTACATGGATTACCTGCAGAAATTGTCTCCGACAGAGGAACACAATTCATTTCCAAATTCTGGAAAGCCTTATTAAATCCTTGAACATCAACTTCAATTTTCCCTTTGCATATCACCCACATCCATGGTGCTGCTGAACGATTAATCATGTCTCTGAACATTTCCTCCGGTGGTCATATTTCACATTTCTCAAAACGATTGTCTTACCTTTTACCCATGGGCGGAATTTTGCATATAATATTCCCCACACTCTTCTTCTGGGACTTCTCCTTTTTTTTGTAATATGGGACAAATCAATGTGTTTTTCCTCAAGATTTTCTCTTTTCCACAATCCAGCCGCTGACGATATGCTTGCCCATATGTCTGCTATCTGGGATTCCACTAGAATAATCTTTTGAAATCCTCTCTGATTCAGAAGAAGCTGCATCACAAAGACTAAGGCCTGCTCCGCGATATTCTATTGGAGATAGAGTTTGGCTATCCTAAAATATTCATCTTCACGTGCCAACCCCTAAACTAGGTCCCAATTTATTTGGACCCTTTTCCATCTCCGAATAATTAGTCCTACCGCTTTTCCGTCTTGATTTACACCTACTATGAAGATCTCAAAGGATTCCATGTATCCTTACTCAACCATTTATTGTCAACCATTTGTTCCAGTTTCTAATCTGTCTCCAGCTTCCATTTTAGTCGATGGTCAGCAAGAGTTTGAAATTCAGGAAATTCTCATTCTAGATATGTCAGAACTCTTTACAATACTTGGTCCATTGGAAAGTGCTTGGGTCCAGAAGAACGCTCCTGGATTAAACTTATGTGACATCCATGCACCCCACGTTTACAAAACATTCCATAAGAATCATCCTTTCAAACCTGGATGTAGTGGTCCTGGGGCCCCCCGTGGAGGAGGGGGTACTGTAAGGTACTTACCCTGGCGTCCGCTTCAGCGACGATCCGCTAGGCGGCGCTCCGGCCCCAGTGAGCTGACGCTCGCTCGCGCGTCTTGTGCGAGCACCGTCATGACGTCACCACCAGGGGCGCCGGCCGGCGCGAAGTTTGAAATAGCCGCTCCTCCTTTCCCTAGACTCCCGCTTGTCAGTTTGTTATTGGCGTCTAGGGTCTTTGCTGTTTGGATCAGTGTATTCTAGGATCCAGCCTCAGTTTCCTGTATTTTCCAGTATCCAGCCTCAGTCTCCTGGTATATTCCAGCATCCGCCACAGTCTCCAGTATTTCCAGTATCCGCCCACAGCTCCAGTGTAATTCATTTTCCAGCCATGTCTCCAGTGCATTCCAGTTTCCAGCCACAGTTTCCAGTGTATTCCAGTATCCAGCCCACGGTCTCCATGTGCATTCCAGTTTCCAGCCACAGTTTCCAGTGTATTCCAGTATCCAGCCACGGTCTCCAGTGTTTCCATTATCCAGCCGTCGGCCCAGTGCATTCCTATCCAGCCACAGTTTTCCAGTATATTCCAGTATCCAGCCACAGTCCTCCAGTGTATTCCCATACCAGCCACAGTTTCTGGTATATTCCAGTATCCGCCACAGTCTCCAGTGTATTCCCAGTATCCAGCATACCGTTATCCACACGCGCATACCGTTATCTACACGGCACAACCGTTATTCCACACGTCATAATGTTATCCACACGGCAACGTTATCCACACGGCTATCCACACGGCATACTGTTATCCACACGGGCAATACCGTTAGCCACACGTCATACTGTGTATTCACACGTTCATACTGTATCACACGGCATACTCGTTATCCACACGGCTATCCCACGGCATACTGTTATCCACACGGCATACCGTTTCCACAGTCATACTGTATCCACACTGGCCTACTGTTATCCACTTGGGGGATACTCATCCACACGGCTACTGTTCATCCACACGGCCATTCTGTTATCCACACGGCATGCTGTTTATCCCACCACGGCATGCATCCGGCAGTTTATCCACACGGCATGTGTTATCACACGGCAGTCTCAACTGGCTATTCCACACGGCAATCGTATCCCACACGGCATACTGTTATCCACACGTCATACTGTTATCCACACGGCATACTGTTATCCACACGGCTATCCACACGGCATACCGTTATCCACCAAGATACATACTGTATCCACACGGCACTTTTCCAGGCATCCACACGGCCATACTGTTCATCCACACGGCATAACCGTTATCCACACGTCATACTGTATCACGGCTACTGTACCATACTGCTTCCACACGGCATACTGGTATCCACACGGCATTACTGTTATCCACCACGCCATAGCTGTATCCACACGGCCATACAGTTATCACACGGCACATACGTGTTATCCACACGGCAATGGTTCACACGGCATACGTTATCACACGGCATAATGTGTATCCACACGGCAGTACTGTTACCAGGCAACGTATCCTACACGTATCACCGTATTCCACATGGTATTACCGTTATCACACGTCATACTGGTTATCCCACGGCATACTGTATCACACGGCTATCACACGCAATACTGGTTATCCACACGGCACGTTCAACCTGTTATCCACACGTCACTGTACCCAGCCACTGTTAATCCACGCGCTATCCACATGGCGCATACCTGTTATCCACACGCATACAGTTATCACACGTATTACTGTTATCCACACGCACATAGTTATTCACACGGCATACTGTTATCCACTGGCATACCGTATTACCACACGGCATACTGTTATCCACACGGATACTGTTTCCACTGTGGCATACTGCTATCCACACGGACATACTGTATCCACACCGCATAATGTTCACCACACGACATACTGTTATCCACACGGCATACTGGTATCAACACGCACATTACCGTTATCACATGGCTCCGTTATCCACAAGGCCATAATGTTGCCAAACTGCATACGTTGTACACACGGCATTAACGTTATTACACACGGCATACCGTTATCCCACGGCATACCGTTAATCCACACGTAACGTTATACACACGGCATTGTTAATCATAGTAACATAGTAACATAGTAACATAGTAATTAAGGTTGATAAAAGACATTCGGCCATCAAGTCCCCCTTCCCTTTTTTTTTTTTTTTTTAACCCTACCTAACAGTTGATCCAAGGAAGGCAAAAAACCCCAGCTAAAAAGGGGGGAAAAATTCCTTCTGACTCCAAACGGCAATCGGAAAGTATCCCTGGATCAACCAGATCTATATGCATTAATACCAGTAATTCTCAATATTTTTAGTTTTAGAAACTTATCCAGGCCTTTTTTAAAGTTATTCAATGAACTTGCCATTACCACCTCTGCTGGAAGACAGTTCCACAGTTTCACCGTCTCACTGTAAAGAAACCTCTCCTAACTGAAGATGAAACTTCTTTTCTTCCACACGGGTTCTATCCAGTACGGCATACTGTTTCCACACGCGCATACCGTTATCCACACGTATTCCTACGTTATCCACAGCATACTGTTATGGTATCACACGCTCGGTCGATCCAACGCATACGCTATCCACACGGGCATAATGTTGTTCCACACGGCACTGTCATCAACAATGTATCCACACGGCATAACGTTATCCACACGGCATGCATTAATCGTTATACCAGCACACTGGCTCAACATCACGCCTTACTGTTATCCACACGGCATTACCGTTATCCACCACGGCCATACCGTTACCGCCAGCACGCCATACCATTATACAGGCAAGTATACTGTATCACACGGCATACGTATCCACACGGACCCTTATCACACAGGACCATATCCCCTCATACTGTTATCCAGACACGGCACATACTTTGTTTCCACACGGCTCGTTATCAACACGGGCATACTGTTATCACACGGTCAATATCCTTGAATCCGTATCCACACGTGCATACTGTATCCACACGGCCCCCATACTGTTATCCACACGGCATCAACATCATTGCTACGGCTGATCCACACGGCCATACCGTTATCCACACGGCATACGGATTACAGTTATCCACACGGCATGCCGTTATCCACACGGCATTGCCGTATCCACACGGCACATGCGTTATCACACGGCATGCCGTTATCCCACACGGCATGAACGTTATCACACGGCCATGCGTATCTCCACACGGGCATGCCGATATCCACACGGCACTGACGTTATACACACGGCATGCCGTTATCCAAACGGCATGTTGCGTATCCACACGGCATGCCGTACCCCCACCCACATGGCATATGTTTAATCCACACGGCATACTGTATCCAACGGGCATGCTGTTATCACACGGCATAATGTTGGTGTCATGAACTCCAAATCTCCAGCTTTTTACTAGTCCTTACTGATTGTGTTTAGCCGCATGAGTGGATGCGAACCGGAGATACTGGGCTGGCAGGCTGGATTCTTATCTTTCTTTATGTATGACTGAACGGGTTCGTTAACTTAACTCACGTTTCCACACCACTAGTATAGGGGCATACTGTATCCACACGCCACTGTTATCAAGGGCTATGTTATCCCACGGCATACATCACGGTTACGTTATCCACACGCATTTGTATCACAGCGAATGTTATCCAACGAATACTGCGCCACACGCTACTATCCACGATCGTTATCCATCAGGCATACGTGATCCACACGGTCAACTATCAACGCTTGATCCACACGGCCATTACGTTATCCACACGGCATTATGTTATCACCACGGCCATACTGTTCCCAACGGCATACCGTTATCCACACGGCAATACCGTTATCCATACGGCATACTGTTATCCACACGGCATACTGTATCCAACAAGGCAACTTCTCACAGCATCGTTTATCACGCCTCGTTTACCGTCATACTGTTATCCACACGGCGAATAACTGTTATCCCAAGGCATACCTGTTACCACACGTCTCTGTTGATCTTTCCACACGGCATATGTTATCCACACGTACTGTTATCCACACGGTCACTCACTGGATTGTACCACACGGCATACGTTATCCACAAGCATTACGTTATCCATCACGGGCATTACTGTTATCCAACACGTTTACTGTTATCACACGGCAATGATACGCTTCCGTATCCACACGCAGACCTGTTATCCCACACGGCAACGTTGTTATCCACACGGCATACTGTTATCCACACGGCATACTGTTATCCACTTGGCATACTGCTATCCACACGGCATACTGTTATCCACACGGCATAATGTTATCCACACGGCATACTGTTATCCACACGGCATACTGTTATCCACACGGCATACCGTTATCCACATGGCATACCGTTATCCACACGGCATAATGTTATCCACACTGCATACTGTTACCCACACGGCATACCGTTATCCACACGGCATACCGTTATCCCCACGGCATACCGTTATCCACACGTCATACTGTTATCCACACGGCATACTGTTATCATAGTAACATAGTAACATAGTAACATAGTAATTAAGGTTGAATAAAGACATTCGGCCATCAAGTCCAACCTATCATTTTTTTTTTTTTTTTAACCCTACCTAACAGTTGATCCAGAGGAAGGCAAAAAACCCCAGCTAAAAAAGGGGGGTTGTCTATATTGTGCTGGCTCGGGACATTTTGCCAAAGTCTGCCCTATTAAGCCGGGAAACTACTCTGCCTAGAGGTTAGAGGAGAAAATCTTCTAGGCAAAAACAAACCTTCTCCTGAATGTTCTTCTCCTCATCTTCTGGTACCTGTAACCATAAAACTCAACTCCAAAATCCTATCCAAAGATGCTTTTCTAGATTCCGGCGCAGCAGGCAATTTCATTGATTCCTCGTTTGTACAACAACATGATATTCCTCTTCAATCATTGTCCAACCCCTTCCATGTACTGGCTATTTACAATAGACCCCTATCTTCAGAGTTCGTCACCCAAATCACTTCAGAGTTATCCTTCCAAACTGGGGTCCTGCATAATGAAAAGTTGTCCTTCTTTGTCATCGATTGTCCCTCCACCCCAATTATTCTAGGCCTTCCCTGGGTTCAACTCCACAACCCTTCTATTGATTGGTCTTCTGGAGAAATAACTGCTTGGAGTTCGAACTGCATCTCTCATTGCCTTTCCTTGCCAACTATTCAATGCTCCACTCTCCTTCCGGAAAAAGATCCTTCTTCTCTTCCTGAAGCATATAAAGACTTCCTTGATGTGTTTTGTAAAAAAATCATCTGAAACATTACCTATTCACAGACCCTATGACTGCTCCATCGATCTTCTGTCCGGGAACCATGCCCCCTCGGCGACGGACTTACCCTCTATCCCAGCCTGAAACCATTGCCATGAAAGAGTACATTCAAGATAATTTGTCACGAGGATTCATTCGTCCTTCCACTTCTCCTGCATAGACTACAGGGGGCTAAACAAAATTACTGTAAAAAAACGCTATCCCCTTCCCCTAATCACCGAATTGTTTGATCAGTTGAAGGGGGCCAAATCTTCTCTAAACTTGATCTCAGAGGAGCTTACAATTTGATTCGGATCCGTAAAGGGGACGAGTGGAAAACAGCCTTCAATACTCGTGATGGCCATTTTGAGTATCTGGTGATGCCCTTTGGGCTTTGCAATGCCCCAGCGGTTTTTCAAGAATTTATCAACGATATCTTCAGAGATCTTTTAGGCAACTCTGTAGTGGTCTACCTAGATGATATCTTAGTTTTCTCACCAGACTTACCCTCCCATCGTATTCATCTCATCAAGTTCTTTCCGTTTACGTGCCAATCACCTTTATGCCAAGCTGGAAAAATGTGTTTGAAGTTACTAAAGTTCCGTCCTTGGTTATATATCTCTGCCCAGGGTTTTTGAAATGGATTCCTCTAAAGTGTCTGCTATTCTCAATTGGCCTCTTCCTTCTCTACAAAAGCCATTCAATGTTTATTGGTTTCGCCAATTATATAGGCAATTATTAAGGCTTTTCCTCCATAATTTCTCCAATCTTAAACCTCATCGAAAAGGGGCAAACCTAATTCCTGGACTGACGAAGCAGTAGAAGCCTTCAAAAGAATTAAGACGGCTTTTGCCTCTGCTCCCGTTTAATCCATCCGGATCATCATTTGCCATTCTTCGTTGAGGTTGACGCCTCTGATATTGGGGCTGGAGCAATTTATCCCAAACACACGGAATAAAAGAAAACTTCATTTTGTGCTTACTTTTCTAAGAGATTTACTCCTTGTGAGAGAAATTATGATATTGGCAATCGAGATACTAGCCATTAAACTTGCTCTGAAGAGGGGCCGGATCTTTGGAGGCACAAGTCAACCCATAACTATATTCACTGACCATAAAAATTTAGAATACATCCAAACCGCTAAAAGACTGAATCCCAGACAAGCCCGCTGGGCACTTTCTTTTTCACGCTTTAATTTTACCATCACCTTTCGCCCTGAAACAAAAAACAAGAAGGCTGACGCCTGATCCAGGTCATTCTGTTCTCTAGAATCCACCATAGTCGACAAAGGCCCTATTATTCCCAAGTCCAAAATTCTGGGTACTATTCTTCCTCAGTTATCTGCCGAAATTAACTCTGCTCAAGACTCTTGCCCCCCTACTACTCCCAGTAACAAAGTCTTCATTCCCTCTGCCTTACGCACACCACTACTTTCAATTTCTCATTGTTCTAAACAGGCTGGTCATCCTGGAGTTCAAAAAAACATTTTACTTTTATCTCCTTCTGTTTGGTGGCCTGATTTAAGAAAAGATGTCAAGAACTTTGTAGCATCCTGTTCCATTTGTGCCATGTCCAAGTCTTCTCGTAATCTTCCTTATGGACTTCTTCAACCACTTTCCACACCTTCTCGCCCTTGGACGCATCTGTCCATGGACTTTATTGTTGATTTCCAAGAAAAATACGGTCATATGGGTGACTATTGATCGTTTTAGCAAAATGGCTCATTTTGTTCCTCTACCCAAGTTACCCTCAGCCCTGGAACTTTCTCATTTATTTATCTCCCACATTTTCCGCTTACATGGATTACCTGCAGAAATTGTCTCCGACAGAGGAACACAATTCATTTCCAAATTCTGGAAAGCCTTATGTAAATCCTTGAACATCAAACTTCAATTTTCCCTTTGCATATCACCCACAATCCAATGGTGCTGCTGAACGGATTAATCAGTCTCTTGAACAGTTCCTCCGGTGTCATATTTCCATTTCTCAAAACGATTGGTCTGACCTGTTACCATGGGCGGAATTTGCATATAATAATTCCCCACACTCTTCTTCTGGGACTTCTCCTTTTTTTTGTAATATGGGACAAAATACAATGTGTTTTCCTCAAGATTTTCTCTTTTCCAACAATCCAGCCGCTGACGATATGCTTGCCCATATGTCTGCTATCTGGGATTCCACTAGGAATAATCTTTTGAAATCCTCTCTGATTCAGAAGAAAGCTGCAGACAAAAGACTAAGGCCTGCTCCGCGATATTCTATTGGAGATAGAGTTTGGCTATCCTAAAATATTCATCTTCACGTGCCAACCCCTAAACTAGGTCCCAAATTTATTGGACCCTTTTCCATCTCCGAAATAATTAGTCCTACCGCTTTCCGTCTTGATTTACCACCTACTATGAAGATCTCAAATGTATTCCATGTATCCTTACTCAAACCATTTATTGTCAACCAATTTTCCAGTTCTAATCTGTCTCCAGCTTCCATTTTAGTCGATGGTCAGCAAGAGTTTGAAATTCAGGAAATTCTCGATTCTAGATATGTCAGAAACTCTTTACAATACTTGGTCCATTGGAAAGGCTTTGGTCCAGAAGAACGCTCCTGGATTAAACTTATTGACATCCATGCACCCCGTTTAATCAAAACATTCCATAAGAATCATCCTTTCAAACCTGGATGTAGTGGTCCTGGGGCCCCCCGTGGAGGAGGGGGTACTGTAAGGTACTTACCTGGGCGTCCGCTTCAGCGACGATCCGCTAGGCGGCGCTCCGGCCCCAGTGATGCTGACGCTCGCTCGCGCGTCTTGTGCGAGCACCGTCATGACGTCACCACGCAGGGGCGCCGGCCGGCGCGAAGTTTGAAATAGCCGCTCCTCCCTTCCCTAGACTCCCGCTTGTCAGTTGTTATTGGCGTCTAGGGTCTTTGCTGTTTGGATCAGTGTATTCTAGGATCCAGCCTCAGTTTCCTGTATTTTCCAGTATCCAGCCTCAGTCTCCGGTATATTCCAGCATCCAGCCACAGTCTCCAGTATATTCAGTCCAGCCACAGTTTCCAGTGTATTCCAGTATCCAGCCACGGTCTCCAGTGCATTCCAGTATCCAGCCACAGTTTCCAGTATATTCCAGTATCCAGCCACAGTCTCCAGTGTATTCCAGTATCCAGCCACAGTTTCTGGTATATTCCAGTATCCAGCCACAGTCTCCAGTGTATTCCAGTATCCAGCAACGATCTCCAGTACCTTCCAGTATCCAGTCACAGTCTCCAGCGTTCCAGCATCCAGTTCCCACTACTTCCTCTTTCATCCGACTAAAACGTGAGTCTTCCCTGTACTCTACCCCAACGGAGTTAGGGCAGCATTACAATTATTAAAGGTTTGTTGGGATTATACAGAGTTAACTCAGGGGATAGAGCCTAGCGGTTTAGATCCTCACCCTGGGTTATTTCATTAAAAAGGTAGTGGGTGGGAAAGGCGATTTTATCCTTTAATAAGTCAGAAGAAAGTGAGACAGATATGTAAGAGTATAAAACGAAGATATGAATGCTGACTGTGCCCTTGAGTGCTTCTTGGTGGGCCCCTGCACCCAAGTTGATGCAACTTGAATTCCTGGATTCCCTACGAACTATATGTATATATATGTTTTTATAATTAAAATGTGTATTTCATTGTTAATATGCTAATTACCAACTATTTCTGTATATAAGGGTGTTGTTAATATGCTAATTATGTATATACCATCTTTTTGTGTATATAAGGGCATTTTAAATATTGCTAATTACATATATACCACCTCTTTGTGTACATAAGGGCATTGTTAATATTGCTAATTACATATATACCACCTCTTTGTGTATATAAGGGCATTGTTAATATTGCTAATTTCTAATATACCACCTTTTTGTGTATATAAGGGGTTTTACTGTCACTAAACTTGTGAAGAGGTACCTCACGCTGTGCTCAAGTATCTTTATGTGTGTGCTTTTACCCATTTACAAATAAAGGCGAAGTTTTAAAATCCTCCAGCTTGAAGTCCATTGTTTGCAGTGTATATGTTTTCAAGAACTGCAGCACCATTCTAAAACCCTGCTGACGTGGAGCTCCACTAGTGGAGGGGGTAGGTGAACACTCCCCTTTATCTATTTTCTGTATAGTTTATGGAGCCCTAAAGTCAAGGAACATCATTTCAAATGTTCAATAATTATCAAAAATTCAATAATCATTAAAAGTTTGGAAATTGGAAAGGTTAGACCGCTGTGGCCCTCCAGAGACAGTGGTCTAACCTTAAAGGAGAACTAAACCCAATTTTTTGCATAGAATCTGAACATATACCCTCTAAAAACACCAATAAACTGTAAAATAACAATGCAGAATAAGGCATTAAAGGAAATGTTACCACTTGAAGAACTGGATGAAATAACTGTGTGTATGTATAGTGACTGGCCACACTCCTGATCTCAATCACATGCTCTATTGCCTATTCTGTCCTGTAAAAGGATTGGCTAGAGGCCACTAGTGGGTGTGACTAAAATGAGAGGTGAGATACTGATTGCTGCCAAAGAGATTTGCCTTCTAATCCAATGTTGTTTTGAGGCTTCAGTTGTCCTTTAACAGGCAGAGGCCTCATTTACAAGATTTACGATCCCCATAGAATACCATTGCGGTAGTTTACTACAGCATGGTATTATACAACCGAATGTTCATTAATTGAACCTCTAAAAGGCCTAACATTAAATTTGTCCATAGGACATAGGAGTTAGTCTTTAAAATAACTTTTGGGTCCCAAATTGTGTGAATACAGTGGTTAACAACAAGTGCTACACTGTCAGGTTTCCACTAATCTCACTTTAACACACTGACAGAATGGCGCCTGTCTAGCTGCTTTTTATACCCAGGAGGCTGGCACTTATAAAAATTGCTGCCATTGGTAAATGTGGGACATGAAAATCCTCAAATCCTCGAGAATGTTAAAATTTTTTTGAAAAATCGTGAATTTTCGAAAAATCTAAAATTTCCGAACACGTGTTTGGAAAATCTGCAGAGCCTTTCACTGTGTAGATTGTATATGTGTTCATATGTTATAGGGAAGTTGACAACTGGGATGCTAGATCATTTGGTCTTTAAGTGTGTCCCACACTTAAAGGGCATGTCCATCCCTCTTACAAACATTTAGCATGTAACAGAACACACCCAAAAGCTAGGTTCCATTTTACTTACATTTAGCAAAGATGCTCCCAGGCTGTGTAAGGATCTTACAAACCCTCCTGAGCTTTAGAACAAGAAACTGATATATAAGTTCTTGGTACATGAATATGTTATAGCTGCCTAAAAGACTCTCTCCAGTCTTCCCAGTTTCTTCTCTTCAGGCAAGGGTTTATCCCAATCTTGAAAATCAGCTGTGACTTCCTGAAGAATGGCTTTTTCCTTTAGGATGACTGGCACAGTCACGGGGGTAGGTAGGGGGAATGAATGGTAGTAGGGCCCACCACAAGCCCACAATCCCTGTAGCGACCAGCCATTTTTAAACAGCTGATCACTTGTATGAAGGAAACAGATATGCGATCAGCTGTTTAAAAGGAGGAGGTGTCAGGGGCCCGGCCTCCAATCTGGCGGGGGGGACTCTGCATGTATGCCCCTGGCACAGCTATTCCCAAAGGATCATATAAACTATTTACTGTAAAGGGCCTCTTTTCTTAAGACACCTGGAAAGACAAAGAATAATTTTTAAGGTTCCAGCAAATACCAAGACTTCTTTGCATAGGAAAGGCATCTTCACATCTTTCAAGTCAGTTGCACGGTCTTTAGAAGGGAATGCCATCACTACTGTTTGATGCTATCTTGTGTAAGCAGATATTAGAAAATGACAACATTTCTCTCATTCTCTTCAAAAGGTTAATGGCTTCTGTTGGAGTGGTTACGGACATTAACAAATCATCAACGTACAATTTTCTAAACACAAACCCTTTAGCATCTTTACCAAAGTCTTTCACTTCTTCATGTGCAGCAAGTCTATGGCCATATATGGATACTGCTGGGGAAGGACTGTTCCCAAAGATGTACACTTTCACCTGCCATTCAGTGATATTTTAGGAAGAATAATTTTTCAGCTTCCTTGGCCTTCAAATGTAATTTCTGGATGTTCCATGTACATGTGACATCAGTGTGCACACGACATGAAGTCACACGCATGCGCATCGTTGCGTCCGTGCACGTGGGTGACATAATCACGCCGTGCCATGTTTGGTCGCGGTGCAATTACGTCCACATACATGCACAGTCACTCCGATGTACATGACGTCATGTCGCATGGGCATTGATGTCACACGCAGCGCTGGAGGGAGCAGGAGATCTCGTCTGGGCGGAACTGCAGATGACATTATCCAGGAGGAGGAAACCAGCAAGTTTCAAGCAGAAAAGGCTCGGGGGGCGGGAGAGATGAAAAAGGTTTTAGCCAACTTTAGTTTTAAAACAACAGCTTGAAAATTAAAGTTTTCTTTATGGTGCTTTTTTCGAAAAAATGTATTTACTTTAACTCCATATTAGATGCGTTGGTTAAATAAAAGACATTCGCTCATCTGGCACTCGTGATTCAATATCACATTTGTGCTACTTTTAGCGCACAATTTTAACGCCAGCTAATCGCCGGCAGTGAAATCAAGATGTGGGTAAATCCAAGATGCATTCTTATGGCCTGTTCTATCTCCTGACCCTACTTTGAGTCAGGTAACCAGGACCTTATCCACTAACTCAGTGACTTTTTCCTAGTCGATTGTCCAGTGACCAGGGTCTGCAAGCATTCTTTTGGGATGCTAAGGGCGGTTTTTGCATGGTTTGGTGTGCCCTTCTGTGAAGACAATGTGCCCTAGTATTGTTATGTTCTTTTTTGGAAATCGAGCTAGATTCCACCCAAATGTTGTGCATATTTCCCACAGACATGGTGGAGGATTTGCTAGCAAAATTATTTCCATTGGTCAGGTTTTTTTGCATGAGGTTGGCGATGGCTACCTCTGGCATCAAAAAACACCATTAATTTATTCAATTAAACAAGCCAATAAAAGCTGAGGAGACACAAGGAGTTAGAGCTACTCACAGACGCAGCAGGTTCAGTGGGATTTGGTGCAATTTTCCAAGGGCAGTTTTGTCAGGGGAGGTGGCCAGAAGATTGGGTTACTTTATGTCTCAATTGCAACATAGCTTTTTTGGAACTTTTTCCAGTATTTGGTGCATTAGAGTTGTGGTCCCCGCGATGTCAGAGAAGGTTGTTTATAATTCTGATAACTTGGCAGTAGCTTATGCAACCTGCAATTCTATCCAAAGGGACGGGGCAGAGTTAGGGGAGTAACGCACTATGTGACGTATACGTCACATAGTGCGTTACTCCCCTAACTCTGCCCCGTCCCTTTGCTGACGTCAGTGACGTCTTGTCACGCCCCCTTCTCCCCACCCTGTCCGGAAGCCAGATTCGGCAGGATGGGATGTCTGGTATAAATTGTGGGTTAGGGCTGCCATGTACCTGGTTTTGCCAATAATATTGTGGATAAACTTTCTCTTTTCCAGATAACTCATTTCCAGGAGTAAGTGCCTACAGCAGAGTGGGATCCAATGTCATGCCCACAACATCTCTGTGAAATGCAAGCTGGGAAAACAGTCAGTGGCACTTTCCACATGGGCAGCATACCACAGAGTATGGTACTGTTGGATAGAATTGCAGGTTGACATTCCTTGTCCGGTGAGTGATGCATAGGTTAAGATTTGGTGATTGGGTGGGTGACTAAGTATCGAAAGGTCTGTCAGGAGTTTCTCTGAGTAAGTTTGTAGCCGCATTGGCATTTTTGTTTAAGTTGCAGGCAGGGGTGTTCCTAGGGTTTTTTGAATAGCACCTATAGGCAGACAGGGGGTAAAACTGAGTGTGGCTTTGTTGGGGAATTGGATATGGCTTCATTGGAAACTGGGTGTGGCTTGTGGATGTGGCCATGGTTTGTGGGTGTGGACATAACACTGTCTGGTGGACTGGAAACAGGGTTGCCAGATTTTTTCCGTCCCCGAAGGGCCGGGCCGTGACATCACGGTGACATCACAGTGGGAGGAGAGTGGCGGAGCTGGGTTGTGGCAGAGTTAGGGTGGGCTTGTGGCTGGGGTAGGGGTTAGGGGCATAACTGGCAGGAAGGGGGTGCCCCGAGGGCGAGGGTGCCAGGGCGGGTGTTTGGATGGGATTTCTCCCTTGACTGCGGGACTCGGGAATTTGTCCTTGCAGTCAGTCAATCCTGACCAAATAGGAATTCTGGCAACCCTGACTTGAGGGCTGACTTTACACTGGATAGTGATGGCTGGTGATGGCTGGTTAACTTGTATATATGCCCAGAATACAGACTGATAAATATAAGATGCCCACGCATACAGAATGGCACACATGCATACAGGATGGCACACATGCATACATATACACTGCATGCATAGATAAACATACAGACAGACAAAAATGTTTATAGATACAGACACAGATACACACAGACAGACACACACATGCATACAGAAGATTAGACAAATTTCTTCCCTAACTACAGTTCCCATCATTTCCCATTCCCACACTATAACCTAGGGCCCAGACTGTTAATAAAATTAACTCTTAATGAATAAGTATGAAAAAAGTTTGTGTTGTAACCTCCCCTGGGTGATTGGTAAGATTATCGCAGATGTACTTTCAAATGGATAGTCCACAATAGTAACAGTCCATATTAATAATAGAAAATATATTCAAGGCTTAAACAGATCTGTAAAATTCACTGGCTTGTTCTACCAAGTGAGCACTCTGCAATATAAGGGATAATACACTACCTACAGTGTAATATAAGGAGATTACGCCACCGAGGAGGTACCTTACCATATAGAAGCACAAGGCCGAAGGCCGAGTGCTTTTATACAGGTCAGGAAAGTCCCAGGTGAAGTTATCTCTGTATATTATTCTGTAGGTAGCATATTATTCCATATAATACATAAGGCACATAATACATATTTCCTAAAATAAAAAAAAGCACAGGCACCACACAACCAACTCACTCACTCACCCACTCATCTACCCTCTCCTGTAGATACTCCCTGTATCTTACCCCCTTCCTGTATCTACCCCCACCCACTTTCTGTTACATTGTGATTCTTGTTCATAAAATTGACTCTACCCAGCTACCCAGATCAGATGTTCAGTTCAACTCTAACTCCAAACCATTATAAAGTGTGTTCACCCACTGCCAGTGTGGAGAATGTGTGTGTGGAATTCTGTCCCCTGTAAAATATTCCTACTCTTACTAGTTACATCTACAACTTGTACTTGGCACTGTAAGTTGAAGCACACACCCTCTTTCTCTTCTTCTATGTACTGAACTACCATGTTGTGGTGAAAATGTAGAATTGCAGGAAAGAGTTATTTTTTTCTAACTGACGCCTTTCTAGGTGACCACTGGAGGGCGCCATAAGCAAATGTTTGCTTCATGATAGGGGTGCCCCTGGTTGCAGGAAGTGCGGGAAGTCAACAAGTCATTCATGCTTTGTCAAGTTTTGACATGCTTTCCAGCTTATTCCTTCAACTGGTTGACATTTGTGGTTCACATTATTTGTTGCTTTTGTTCTGTTTAACTTTTTCTTAAAGTGAAAGTTCAGTGCAAATACATGTTTTTCAGAAAAAAAGAGCAGTATTTTTTCATCCCAATGACCTTAATCTGCCAATTCAGCATTTTGTCTGTGTATAAATAAATGCAACCGAAATACTGACTTCCTGTTTGCAGGACCCCTAGTAGAGACTGTTATGGTCTTGCCCTTGACCCAAAGCCTGGGTTGATTCAGTTGCTCTGAATCAACTTTGAACCATCCAACAGCCAATCAGTAAAAAATACTGTTAGGAACATTCCAAGGAAGTGGTGCATCCTGGGAAGAAGAAAGACTGTTAGAACCTAAAATGTCAGCTCACTAATGTCAACAGCAGGGAACAGCAAAGGGTATGAAATCAACAGATTTTTCAAAATGGGAGAGGATATGTAGAATAACTAAGAAGACATTACACAAACTAACAATTTAACAAATATTGATAATTTCCACTGAACTGTTCCTTTAAGCGTTTTTCAGGGCATTTAGGTAGGGGGAGCCCTGGGCCTCTCGGACAAATGGTAATTTTGACACAGTTTGCCACACTTTCTTATTCTTCATGTGGGAGGGAATGACCTGGAGCTGGTCCCTATGCATTCATTTTTTGATGCTTCCCATGTTTTATTATATTATGGTCTGAGATTGTTCCCTGCATAAGCTGGTGTCATGCCAGATTAGTTAAAGACATTGAGCAGTCTCAAATTAAATTTAATAAAGCAGTGGCAAGGTTTGTGAGTGCGCAGGGGGGACTGGCCATTTGGCATTGGCTGCTGGAAAGGGACCATAGTTACCTGCGTCCAGATGGAGATTATCTTACGGATGTGGGGCTGGACATTTTCAATTGAGACATCAACCACCTTGCCATGGCGGTCACTGGCAATGCAATAAAGCCCAAAAGGGCTATGGAAATAGAGGAAAACTTAAAGGGAAAGTCCAGCCCCAAAATGAAAACTTACATACAGGTAAATCACCCCCCAAAACCCTAAACGGTAATAGTTTGAAATCTGAAATATATGTCTAACCTGAAATCCTACACAATGTCCTGTTTCCCCTTTTTCTGCTTCCTGGTTCTTCCAGTTAGCAACTGTCAGTTAGGGATTTGACATTTGACATCACAGCCAATGGCTGAATGTTTATCCCCTGTCTGCCTCTTCTGAGCATGCCCAGGCTCAGTACAGGCTCAGTACAGGTTTCTAAATTGCTCAGTTTCCATGAGGCATCCAGAAGCATAGCAAGCATACAGTAATGAATTCATAGGACAAACTATGGCATATCAACATATTTTAAAGAGGCCATTCCTTCTAAAATATGTTATTATAAGGGTGGAGTTGTCCTTTAATTATTAATGTTTTTACAGTTAAAGGGCATGTCTACCCAAAAAATAAGTAATGTTGTTTAGCTTAATTTCTCCCCCTAAGTTGATATTTGTTTTTACCTTACCTTGATCTGACGCTCCCACACTGAGATATACTTACTTTATTTCAGCTGATCAGTCATGGCCGCGAGGGATCAGCTGAGGTTAAAGTAAGGGTCAAGGAAAGGTAAAAAGGAAAATCAACTTATGGGGGGGCTGAACAACTTTACTTGTTTTTGGTGGACATGCCCTTTAAAAAAGATTTGTTTATTACAATAAAACTGTGGCCTTATTTCATTTCCAAATTGGAAATCCTAGTGTGGTGTCATTTATTTCAAGGATAATATATGAAGGTAACAAAAAAAGGTAAAAGGGATAGTGGGTGAATTATCATCCTTCACCCTTCAGGGTAAACACTTCTGTGATGTTATTTTCCATTGAACAAAAGTAACTTGAGACCCCCTGGAAAAGTTAATACGCATTTTCCAACTCAGCACATCTTTAATGCACCAAGGGTCTCAATTAAAAAATAAAAGAGTTTGAATAGATTATATTCTAAAGGCTTATACACACGTGCGATCGTGTGTCCCGACCCGCAACTCACGGTGTGCATGAATGAACGTCATTCGTTCAGGGATTGTTGATCGACCGACTTGGCGGATCTCTGAACAAACGACCCTTTCGGCCGATAAAGCGCCTACACACATGATCGCATGTGTATACGAGCCTTTACAGTGCTTAGCTTGTTGAAAGCATTGGGAATATTGAGATAGGACTGAACTCTTATTCTGCTCACACATACTTTATAAATAATCTAAAGCCACTTCTCATAAAATAAAGTATTAAATTCATGATGCTTAACTTACACAGATTTATGAATTCTTAGCAATGCTTTTAAAGAAATATATATATATATATATATATATATATAAACAACGTGGAGGGGTCCTAAGCACTCCCTTACCGTAGTTCCGATTGCCCCGGTGCCGCTGGAGAATAGAGTAGATACAAAGCAGGATACCAGCGCACTCTAGGGGACTTTTCAAGTGATATTTTATTAACACGAGGTAAACAATCAACGCGTTTCAGCCATATTGAAACAGGCCGTCATCAGCATGACGGCCTGTTTCAATATGGCTGAAACGCGGTGATTGTTTACCTCGTGTTAATAAAATATCACTTGAAAAGTCCCCTAGAGTGCGCTGTATCCTGCTTTGTATATATATATATATATATATATATATCTATTATATGCAATATATGTTGACACCGCCAGTGCTGGCGACATCAACGTTGCGCGGTGTTGCTGACGTCTTCCTTCTTCTTCCTTCTGTTCTTTAATTTTTTATTTAATACATGGTCTTAAACCACCGTCTTTCTTCTCTGCGAAGAAGAAGCCTGCCCCTGCAAACGAGGTGGAGGAATGAATGATTCCTTTTTCCAGGAAAGAGGTCGATAGGGCAGTCATATGACCTATCGGGTGGCAGGACATCAGCCGTCTGTGAAGAAAAGAAATCGGAAAATTCATGGAAATAAGGCAGTAAACCTTTCAAGGACACACTGGCCAACTTTAGTGAAAGGCATGTTTTAAAGCAGTTAGCCCCCCCATTTTGCTATCTGACCTGTTTCCCAATCAATAACAGGGTTATGTTTCTGGAGCTAAGGAAGGCACAAGATTAAAGGAGATGATTAAGGAGGAAGAACTTGATAGTTTCAGAGTGAAGCAGTCCAATCTTAATTGAAACTGGAGGTGAGGGAGCAAGAGGTTCCCTCTGTAAGAGTGGAGAGTTATCTATAGCAACAAGACTGGCTTAGGCAACAGGACTTCCGGGATCCCTAAGCATCAGGCAAAGGATTGATCCATAAAATTACCCGCAGTTCCACTGTCTAAAATGGCTTGGGAAGACTTAGATAGAACCCCCAGGAAACCTCTATAGGCAACAAAACTTTGGAAGACTTATTAACAGGAGGAATTACCTGTTTACCTAGATGGACCTTCTCTGATCTGACTAGGCCCTAGACTTTTCCGGCACCTTGCAAGGACAGGTACATGCAAAGCGACCAGGTGCACCGCAATGCAGGCAGAACCCCTCCAAACGCCTTGAGTTTCTTTCAGTAGGGGTTAACTTGGGAGTGCCCAACTGCATAGGTTTTTCCGTAGGCATGGAAGACATAGGAGGTGAGGAAGTAGAAGAAAGTTGCTCTGAGTAGGAATCTTTGGTTTTCTCCTGCCGGTGTCCGCAAATTCTCCAATCAACCTTCATGGCAAACTCAATTGCCTTGTCCAGTGACTCAGGATAGGAAAAGTTAACCAAGGCATCCTTGACTAGATCTGAAAGGCCAACCTTAAACTGATTGTTAAGAGCAGTGTCGTTACATTTAGTTATCACTGCCCATCTACAAAATTTGGAGGCGTACTCCTCTGCTGACTGTCTGCCTTGATAAAGAGCTCTCAAATGTAGAAGCCAGGTTGGGATCATCATACAAGATAGCCACAGACCTGAAAAATTCATTAACACAAGACAAGGCAGGGCTGTCTGAGGGTATCCCAAAGGCCAATATTTGGGAATCCCCCTGGAGCAGGGATATAATGAGACAAACTCATTGAGCCTCTGGCCCAGTTTGGTCGGAGCTGAAAATATAATTAAAATTTTCATAAAATTAGCAATTTTTTGTCTCTCACCAGTGAACTTTTCTGGCATTAGGACCTTGGGCTCCTTGGCTTGAACAGAATCTGGAGCAAAATCTGAACAGAATCTGGGAAACAGGCGACCCTCCTCGGCAGAGACCCTCTCAGCTAACTGATTGATGGCTCCCTTCAACAGGCGAAGCTGTTACTGAATTTCCTCCATAGGAATTTTTTTGTTTTTTAGGCCCGCTTTAATGTGACGCTTTGGATCCTTGTGTATTCTTTCAGCCCAGATCAACCCCGATCTAACACCACTCACTTCACTAATAGACAAGCCCCCGCTTGCCGGGAGGCTAGTTGCCCCCTGGACTTCGAGTGCGAGCTATCTGAGCTGAGGCCAAGAATACATGAGGAATCCAAGAAAGTAACTGTGGCACATTGTACAACCAGCTCAGGACTGGATAACAGCATGGTACCAAGTCAGAAGTGACATAAGAGTCAGGGACGGAGCCAAGGGTCAAAACACAGATGGTCAGTCAGCGAGGCAAGGTACAAGAGGGTAATGCAAGTTGTAGTTGGAGTCAGACAAGAGGTCAGGACAGGCGGCAAACAAAAAAAGTGGATAAGCCAATTCAAACTAAAACACAACCAAACTGACAGGCAAGAGAAAAGCAGAGGCTATGCATGTTGGAGACGGCTCTGAATCAGTGTACACCTGCACACACAAATGCCACGAGAGACTGCGCAAATGTGTATGTTCAATTTCGTGACATCCCACATGGATCATGGATCAAATTAGAAAGATGAAAAGGCAGTTCTGTGTAGATGAGAAACAATGTTATAAGAGCAAAAGGGAGTGTTTTATCTTTAGCCAAACAAACCGTTTTCTCCTCCCTTATTTCTACACTGTCCCCCACCTACTCCACCTACACACCATTTATCTGCTGATGAAATAGTTTTCCTGCGTGCTCTAGCTCATCACCATAGATTCCAATCTACGTACTACTCAGTTTCCCTCCCACCACCTCCTACTCTGTCCTAACCAACTTATTCAATATTTCAGAAGAAAGACTTTTAACCATTGTTTCTAAGGCCCGCCTCACCACCAGCGACCTTTGACCCCATTCCCTCCTTTCTCATTCTCCATCTCTCTTTTTCCTTTTGACCAGCCCTAACTTCACTTTTTAACCTGTCCCTATCCACTGGTACTTTCCCCATCTCATTTAAACATGCTATTGTACCTCTTATTGTCAAGAAATATTCTCTTGGTCCATCTGTTCAATCCAGTTACTGGCCTGTCTCTCTTTTCCCGTTTGCACCTAAACTGCTTGAAAGACATGTCTATGCTGAACTGGTTAATCACATTTCTAACTCCCTCTTTGATCACCTACAGTTGGCTTTCAATCTATCCACTCCACGGAAACAGCTCTCACCAAAGTTACTAACGCTCTATTTAATGCTAAATCGAATGGTCACTATTCCCTACTTATTCAGCCTTTGTCACAGTTGATCACCCTTTACTGGTTCAGATCTTATCCTCCCTAGTAATCCAGGGTTCTGCACTCTCTTGGCTGTCCTCCTACCTCTCAGTAAGGACGTTCAGTGTTTCCCACTCTAGGAAACTCCACCACTCGGTACCCAGGGCCTCCATCAGGTGGAGAAAGGGGATGCTTCTGTATGGGTCCCAGACTTACCAGGGCACTGGAGAGTGAGGGGAAAAAAATCTAGAAGCAGAAATAGAGAAGAGAAAGGGGGTGTGTGCTTCCTTGATTTCCTTGTGTCTGCTTCATGGCTCCATGAGTGCCTATCTATGGCGGCAATTTATATATACAGGTAGACATTACCCATCATATTACCGAATATAATCCAACCTGTCTTTCACACTCCACTGCCAATCTATTTACAGCTTACCGATTCACACAACCATATGTCTCATCCCCATATCCTCTAGACTGTAAGCTCTTTAGGCAGGGTCCTCTCTCATATTGTATCACGGTATTGCTGACAAGAAACTCATCACTCTCTTTACATATATTGTGTATTACCTGTGTATGTAATATGTATGACTTTGTATAACCTGTATTACCCTGTATGTAATGTATGACTATATAATTGTAAAGCACCACGGAAGACGTTGGCGCTATATAAATCCATAATAATAATAATAATATACAGGTCAGTGTGTGCTGGACATTTAACTAATATATACAAGTCAGTGTGTGCTGGACATGACATTTTATATATACAGGACAGTGTGTGCTGGACATGGCATTACATAAACAGGTCATTGTGTGCTGGACATGACATTTTATATATACACGTCAGTTTGTGCTGGACATTGCATTTTATATATATACTGTTTAGTGTGTGCTGGATATGGCATTTTATATATACAGGTCAGTGTTTGCTGGACATATCATTTCATATATACAGGTCAGTGTGTGCTGCCGGAAATGGCATTTTATATATACTGGTTAGTGTGTGCTGCTAGACATGGCATTTTATATTTACAGATCAGTATGTGCTGCTGGATATGGGGCATTTAATAATGTTCCAATGGTTTTACCAGTGTCTGTATGTCAACCATTTATCAGAGTCTGTGTCAATGATTTTATTAGCGTGTGAGTGCCAACCATTTATCAGAGTCTGTTCCAATGATTTAATCAGTGTCTGGGTACCAACCAGTTATCCGAGTTTGTGCCAATGGTCTTACCAGTGTCTTTGTGCTCACCATTTATCAGAGTCTGTACCAATGATTGTATCAGTGTCTGGGTTCCAAACAATTATTAGAATCCGTGCCAATTATTTTACGAATGTCTGAGTTCCAACTATTTAGTGTAATATAAGTGTCATTGTATATGTGTGTGCTAAAGTGTGTCTGTTTAATACGTGTTCTAGTCTGTGTGTAGCATGTCTGAGCTGGTGCGTGTTATGGGGGTCCCAGAAATGTACCTAGGATTTGTGCCCAGAAAAGACTTGAGGAAAGCCCGTGGGGTACCACAAGGCACAGTGCTTGTCCCTCTCCTCTTTTTCATTTACACCTTTGAGCATGGTCCGCTCATTAGTTTACATTTCTGCCCCTGATCTCGCTACTTAATCCATAAATGACCAGGTGCCATTTCTGCTTTTATGTTCTCCCGCTTCTTCAAACTAAACATAGATAAGGCCGAACTTGTCATTTTCCCACCCTCAGGATCTTCCCCCATGCCTATGACTTTCAACACCTTATGTACTGTACGATGCCTGGGAGTAACATTTGATTTAGAAATTTCCTTCAACCTCCAAAATAATACACTCCTGTAAGTTACAATTTAAGAACATATCTCACATTCATCCCTTCCTTTCCTTTCACAGGACACGACCAAAATTATATTTCATGTCCTTATTACCTCTTCTGGTGTCCGATTACACAAAGGATTTAATTAAAGCTGGGTAAAACCCGATACCGTTGGATTCAACATTTTGACTTAATAGAGTTTATTAAGCTGTTAATTAGAAACACCCACAGAAATGAATTTAATTCACAAAAATATTCAGGATACTCCAAAGCACCATTGCCCTTACTAAAAAACTAACCTCTAACTTGAATGTAACCCTACTTTTTTTTTTACTTCATATGTTGAAATGCTGATGGTCCATTACAAAAAACAGAAAAAAAACTAATTATGAAAAAGAATAATAATTTTGGCACTACACTCTCTAGACATTTCAACTAGGAAGGGAGCATTCTATGGTCCACAGGGTTAAATATTTTTTGATGCTATACAAATACATTTTTGATGTACATATTGTATACAGTAAAGCATTTATGTAATTTTAGGGCATCTCAACCCCTCCTATACATTTTTGATATACTGTTGTCCCCCCCAAAAAAACCCATTTACGCTATACTTTATTTTGAAGAGATGCTCCCAGAGGTAGATATTCACCTTGCAAATCCTGCTGCAGTATGCCCTTTACGTGTGCAAGCAATTCTCGTCTGGTAATGGTCATCAACCATTGGTCATGACATCACTGTCATGGCCGTGACTTCCAGGAAGTAGAAGGGAGGTGTGCCGGTGGATCGGGGATTTGTAAGGTGATTAGCTAATGCTGGGAGCATCTCTTCTAAATGTAAGTATAGCGTGATTTTGGGGGCGGGCTACAGTATATTGAAATTTTATAGGGGGGTGCCCTTTAAGGCATTTTTACAAAATTCTAGGCATATCGCTTTTTCTTAATTTGCGTGTTCCTGGCATTTCTTTATGCACAAAGTCACAGGCTAATGGAGACTTGGGATATGCCAGATTCCTGACCCGAACACAGAACCCCTGGCAATTGGACATGGAAATACTGATATTTCAACCATTGAAACCTAGCTTTGAGGGTGATCTTTTTTTTTTTTTTGGCAGCTGAAGTTTCAAGCTGAAGCTATGTGCTGATCTGTGGACCCGCTGGTGGAATGAACCCCCGTGGATTTGTTCCTCTCTAATGGAGACAGCTCCCATCACCTTTAGTGTAGATATAGACAAATCCATCGATACATTCATCGTAACAGTCAAATGTATCATTCAAGCCATTTACAGTAAGTTACCATTGCTATTTTATTCATAACTAACTATAACTTTACAAATTATTTTCTCCCATTGACTTTAATGTGTTCGTTTCCGAACTATAGAACTTAAGATCTTTTACTAAAGTTCTCTAGTATGTACCAGTCTCTGTTTAGGTACTACTTTTGGTACTACTGTAAAATCAGCCTGAAAACTTGAACTCGGTTTATACTCAAGTCACTACTTACTTTACCAATCCGGCAGCCGCACGCTCATTCCCTGTACTGGTGCGCCAGCTGACGTCACTGCCCAGCGCCAATTAGTGACGTCAGCCAGTACAGGGTATGAGCGTGCGGCTGCCGGATTGCATACCGTAACGAATGTACTTCAATGCTGGCACACAGGCTGCACAACAGGCACAAGTCCCGACAGGACAGGAAGCCCCAAGTTACTGGATGGACACAGAGGAGAGCCCACAGGTACATACTGAACTGGGTGGGAGGGTGAGGGTGTAGATGTTTGGAAACTACAACTCCCAGCTAATAAAGCATGCTGGGAGTTGTAGTTTCCAAAACATCTTGAATGCCAAGGAAGATGAATGTAGTTGTCATCCAGTATGTCTATTGCTGTATGGGAAATCTGCTGTCTATTTAAAGGGCAACTAAAAAACAATACAGAATAAAAGGAGGATAGGATCTCTTGTTGCCTTTTCATTCTTTATTGTTTTGAGGCTTGACGTTGCCCTTTAAATGGACAGCAGAATTCCCATCCCATAGCCATACTTGATTTGTCTGGGTTTGTCTAATTCTGTCTGTGACTACTGTATAAGAATTCTGCTGTCCATTTAAAGGGCATCTAAAGCCTCAAAACAATACAGAATCAGAAGGCATTAGTGGTCACATTTTTACCTGGTTTATACTCGAGTCAATCACTTTTATTAGTTTTTCCAGGTAAAACTGGGTACCTCGGTTTATACTCTGGTCAGTTTATACTCAAGTATATACAGTACTATATATGTCAGCCCTCCAGTTTCACAGCCACAGTTAGGTCAGCCCTTCTGTTCACCAGCCAATTTTAGGTCAGCCCTCCAGTTCACCAGCAACTGCTAGGTCAGCACTTAAGTTTCCCAGCCACTGTTAGGTCAGCTCTTCAGTTCAAGGGACACTATTAGGTTAGCCCTCTGGTTCACCAGTCACTGCAAGGTTAGCCCTCCAATTCTCCTGGTGAACTGGGGGGCTGACCTAACAGTGACGGGTGAACTGGAGGGCTGAATAAATAACAGATTGATGGTAACCTGAGGAAGGGGGCATGTTTACCTTGTGTTTCTGATGAGTGGTCACCAATAAAAGTTGGAAATGTATCTTTGGAGTGTGACCCTCAATCTGTTCTTTATTCGATATTTGTATTCTAGTAAGGGTGGATACCTAGAGGAGTCAGCACCCAGTGTTAGATAGAGTGCATAGGACTTTTGCTCTGTTTAAACTGGAGGGCTGACATAACAGTGTCTGGTGAACTGAAGGGCTGGACTGGAGATATTTAATTTATGCATTTAGTATATTTGTGTGACATGAATTACCTGTAATACACTAACACTAAAGCAGGGGTGTATCTACCTCAGAAGGAGCAAATGCAGATGTGCCCGGGAGCCGGGGGGGGGGGGGGGGGGCATTTTATTATTTTTCCTATGACAGATATGCTTGTTATTCAGAATCTGCCTTGCCTTCCCCTTAAGGATTTGGCAACTTGACAATTTACTTCCTCCTTGATCCTAACCTCTACCTTTAACCAAGTGCAATCCTTACAACTGACCAGAATAGATGCAGAGTGGTCCAGTAGAGGATAATTAAAACATATACAGTTCATATTGAAATATTTTGTAAAAAGACTGTATAAGAGAAGGTTCAAAGGAAAGAAGCAAAGATAGAATCTAAGTCCTCCCCCTACTCTGTAATAAGGCAGTCGGGGAGGGGGAATAGTTGCCTTTTGTTTCCCAAAACTTGGGATCTTGGGAGCAATATTTTTCTCTGCTGAGCTTCACCACATATTTTTTGACTTTTTCTTTTTGACAAATTACTTACAAAAAGGCAAATTATTATAAAGGCAAAAAATTAAATTTGGTAAAAAATTCGGGTTATCACATCACATTCCAAAGTTGAAGGACATGTCCAACCTGAAAACAAAAAGCTGGTGACTTGATTGACTGCATGGAGGGAGGGGCCAGCTTACTCTGCCAGGATGGGGACAAAATGTATCCTTAAATATCTGGTTGGTAATGCAGGTAATAAAGTGCAAAATATATCTGTTGGGGTTGGGGGCAACTGACAACTGATCAGTTTTTTGTTTTAAGGATGAGCATGCCCTTTAAGCCATTTTCTATAACAAGATCAGCTTAGCAGCAGGGACAGCTTGGTGTGTACGATGCAGAGCAACCCCAGGGATGAGGACCCATTGATTTAATCCAGACTGCAGATGAAGCTGTAATGTCCATTCTAGACAATGTCTAACAAATATTTTATTGTTATTTATTTACAAAATATTTGTTTTGTACTAAATGTGTAGAATTTTGTGTACTAAATAAAGCATCCAAAATATCTATCAACAACTACATCACTATAATTGATGAATATGCTAAACTATTATAGTGGGTACTATGGGATTCTGGGCAGTATTTATGCTAAACCCCTATAGCTCTGTTTAAGAGCAGGCATTAGGTGGCGTTATTAAATACCATTCCTGTCTTAATTCTCAGTACATCTATGTGACAAGATGCCTGAATTACTGATACTGCTAACACTGGCACAAAACCATTGTTTTCCCCATTTGCTGCTCTCGGTACATTTTGCTTATATGCATTTTGTTCATGAATTCCATCAATACAACACTTCTTTTCCCATCTGTAATTTGAACTGTCAAAATCAAGTCAAACACCTTGGTGAATGAGAGATACAAAAAGCATCCACCAGATGGCGCAAAAAAATCAAGTAATCAATGGGAAACACTTGAAGCCAAAAGTAGATGAAGAAAGAGGAGTTGCCTGCAGACCCCCCTTTCCTGACGTCACACACTTTGCTGGGAAGTATAGGCTGTGCTGTCACGCCAGTGTCAGTCTGATGAAGATTGGCACTCAGGTAAGCTGTCATTCATTCTCAATGTCAGGAGCTGCTTTCCAGGCTGCAGGCTGCTGCAGTCGCTGTTGCTGCTTCCTTGCCTCTGTCTGCTTGTTCTCTCATTGCAGTGTGTGTGTCTCTGTCTCCCTCTCTCTCTCCCTCTTCTTTTTTTTCTGTCTTTTTTTCTACAGTCCCATACTCAGACTGGGCACAAGAGGAGGAGGAGGAAGATCAGGGCAACAGCTCCTTAGTTGCTAATACAGTCACTCCTCATCCTCGCAGCCTGGATTTTTCAAGGTCCCTTTTCATTCTTTCACACACATATAATATATTTATATATATATATATATATATATATATATATATATATATATATATTTTTTTTATTTAAATATATATATATATATATATATATATATATATATACATATATATATATACATACATACAACACACACACAAACATACACACACATACGTACATTTATATTATGTACATATTTTTATTTTTTCACAAAGGTAACAAGCATTTTATGTTTTTATTTTTTCTGTCTACTTTTCTCCATTAAAAAAAAAAAAATCCTTTATCGAATTGGGATAAAGTATTTTTATTACATTTGTATTCACAGCTATGTTTTTGCTGTGGGAAATCTATTCTGGTTATTTTTACAAATGCTGCTTTTTTTTAATAGTTCTCTTTGGGATTACTGATATCTTATTAAAGGTTAATAATAAAGCAAGGATGAATGGAAATTCTCTCTGTGCATGATAGTGTCCCTTCTTTCAAATATTGTTTGCTTCCTTAGAAGAACTGATTTTATTGGCTACTCATTTCACTTTCCATTATGGTGCGTGTTTGTTTGTGTGACTCTGACAAAAGCAATTCATGTTAACTCATTGTAATGTAGTTTATCATTGGAAATGCATAGCAGATCATGTAACAGTAAATTAATCTTCTTAGGAGTTTGTGAACCGTCTATACTTGTTGTCTCTTTTAGTTTATTTGAAAGGTTATGTTTACTGATGATATTTAAATAAGAGTTGGTGATATGAAAAAAGTAATTTCTTTGCATTTCTTTATTTATTTTGTTTATTTGTTTTGGAGCTGTCAGGTGTGTGTAAAAACATTAGTCTCATCCAGGCATCCTACGTTATTTGTTCAGTATTCTGAGTAATTATTGAACTTTTGGAGCCTTCTTTGTTTCTTGGCAGTTGTCTAAGAGAGCTTTGTTCTGGAAGTTTAATTAATGATTTAGTTATATGGGTTGATCAAAAAAGCTGCTATTTTCAAGGTTCTTCAAAGCAATTTTAAACTAAAATATGTTTGTTTTTAATGTATATCCATTAGATATTCATACACTATTATGCTTTGCCTACTCACTGTACTTTTATAGCTAATTAAGTTTTAAACTGTCTCCATTTATATAAAATGTTGCTGTGTATTACAAATATTTAAACAGTTAAGCAATAAAAATGCTTTTGCATGAATCCACCTCTGCAAAGAATTATTTTTTTAAAAATTGTATCGCATTACATTCACATTGGTGTACATTGTCACTGGTCCCTACACAGTATCATCAATACAGGATTTTAAAGATTACAGTGAGAATGAACCTTTAATTAGTAAATTACTGTTAAGTATATCAAGTTCTACTCCTTTGGCATTCCCTGATCTTCTGCAGATAATTGAGTGCTCTATTGATTCTGCACGCTTTGCAGTTCATTTCCTACACAGAACAGATCATAATGATTTGATCCACATTCTATGGCAAGGGTCAGAACAGTAACATTACCAGATCTGAATCATTGGTACCTTTCTGACAATTATGCAGGACTTAAACAAAATTGATTTGGAATAGAAATATAGAAAAATATTATTATATATAATAGGCATTATTAATAGGCAATTTATTAATTATTTTATGTTAATTAAGTTCCAGAGTAGGGTTCTTAAGGTACCAGGAACAACTGGTCCATATTCTCATCAGACCTATACTTTACATGACTTTATATGACCAGTAAGAAAAATGCTTTAAGAAAGTTTGATTTGACTATAAAGCTCTACTTTAAATCCATACAATTTCCCTTCTGTTTTTCTGCTACTATAACAGCAAAGCCATAAAAAATATCTCCATGTGTCCCAATTTTCCATCTAAAAGCCATTGAAAGTCCGTAACAGACATTGTTTTTTAGATGAAGATTTTAATTTGTGATAATACACAGCTTAAACTGTGTTATTTGCATTCTACAGATGGGTTGTGTTGTAATAATTTTCCCGAGGATTTTAATTGTGGCAATTAAGAAGGAAGGAAATAGTGTTTAGAAGTTACCAGGTTTTGGAGGCTGTTTTGGACTTAGATACATCTGGTGTGGGGGAGGGTCACAGGGATCTTTATGTGTCTCTTATGGAATTTACCTCATTTGCTTAAACTAAGGCTTATAAATTAGTTTTTTTATGTTCTATTATGTGACAGTGCACTAAACTTTATTATAAAAGACTGAGTTCAGTAATAAACATATCTCATTTGTATTTTATTTCTTAGTTGGCATAAACAAAACCATGTCTAGTCATTTTAATGCCAAAAAACATGCTTTGTCATTTATATGCATTTCAAAAAAGGACAGTTTCTTATGTATAATTAGGTTAAGAAAATCTCTCCCAAGAAGTTTCCTGGCAGTAACTGTCTGTATCTGTGCGTGTGCTCATCTACATGTGTGTAACAATAAGTCTGTGTGTGTGTGTATATATATATATATATATATATATATATATATATATATATATATACATACATATATTTGGGGTTATACAGTGCACCCTGTGACTCCTGGGCACCACACAAGACAAACGGTGGAGTGCGACTGCATCTCTCTACTATATATATATATATATATATATATATATACCTGTTTCTTTATTTGTATATGTAAATGTGTAGCATTGTGTAGCAAATGTGTAGCAAAAGAAAAAGAATGCATTCATAACAATTAAAATGAATTATTACAAAGGTCATAAATCAAGGTCAGCATATTATAATAAAAGATAGGTCTTTATCTCTGCTTGGTTAAAAGGGAAAAGTCTTATGTTTCATCTGAAGAGTTTGTGCTTTATGTCCTTAAAAAAAAAAGATATCTAACGCAGAACTAATATTGCCTGTCTGGATTTTGGCCTTAAAAATGAAAGACATATTCTACTGTAAGCTGAATAGAAATAATCCAAAGAAGATACTGGTTACTTGGTATATTTTTCGGGTTTAGCTAATTGCCAAAGGGAGATCCAATGAAACTGGTTTTCCTAACCTGAAGAAATTGCCAAGGCTGTCCAAACTGTTTTTTTAAATTATCAGACCCCCGATTACTAAATTTCTATAGTGTGATCTGGAAGTAAATACAGCAAGTGTGATTTGGTGTAAACACTTTTTGTTATTGACAATTGAGCTTTATTTATAACGTTCTTCACTATTTAACTTGCTAACTTTGTCACAATGAAGTTTTCTTCTCTGAACATTTGAATAACTTTTATATTTATTGGCAAAGTACCTATAATCAAAAAAAATAGATGATAATTCTGCAAATCAAGGTTAGCCTTTGTCACGAAACAGTAGATCATTTTTGTAAGCGCTATAGTTGTGTAATCTTTTAAATTACATTCTACCAATATACATGTAAGTATACCTATTCAGAACCTATTAGTTCTGAATCTTTTCTGACACAAACTACTACAATCCAATCCAATCTAACTAAAAGCTCATTTAAATTTGCCTTACAGGCATGCATTACATGATACACTTGGTTGGACAAAATAAATAAATAATTGCATAACATGAAATAACTTGCAGTTTGGAGCAGTTCGTAGTCTCCTGATAATACTTTAGTTTTTGTCATGATCTTAATTAAAATCCCTCAGCAAAAATAACACAATTACAACCCATAAAGGCACAGAGCTAATATCTAATACATTAAGTGGCTTAATGGTTTCTGTTTAATGAAGATATAGACATATTACAATTTGCAAATTATAGTTAACAGATGTAAAATACTTTTTGGCTACTGTGATGCAAAATGTAATATAGAAGTCACAGAAGAAAACTATTTTCTGATTTAGAGAATTATTAACATGGGCATCTAAGGAATTAGACATTTTGGGGGAACATTTAAATACCTATTTGCACCTGTCTGTGCATAAAGCCCAAATATCACTAAAAGGCTGACTTCCGTTCTTTAAGCAATAATAAAAAGCAGGTTTTTAAAAATAATTAAAACATTGGTGGTGTTAACTATATATAACCCCTCCTTTTATTATGCAAAATCCGAGGGTAAAATATTATTGGTTAAAAGTTATAAGCATGTATTTAACCAGAACATAAACAGTACAGAGCATGAATCTAACTCGCCCAAAATAGCCCCCCACCAGTAAATTGGAACCTTTTAGTTTGTGGATCTGAAAGTTTCTCTTTTAAATAATAATTGTACACTTCTCCTTTGGGGCTTTGGTGACAAATGTTCCACTAACATAAATTTTGGGGCTTTTATCCAATGAGCATTTTGCAATGTCGTCTGTGTCTCTTTTCTCTGTGAATTTCCTTTAGGGTGCAGGCCACTTTAATGCTTTGTGTTTGAAAAGAATCCCTATGTGTTCTGATACATCTGTTTGACTGTCTTTTTTTTAACCAGTTGTAATACTATGGTACCTGGGAAATAACACCCAACCTAACAAATCCCGGAACTGGCCACCCTGTTGGAACTGTCACCAAAGTACTGAAAAACCCCTATAAACATAACCCCAACCTTTTTGAAAATGTAAAAATTATACTGTGGTGAATTTAACATTATAGATGCTAGGAGTATTGAGAGAATAAAGAAAAAAAAAATATAAATCCAATAAGGAAGAATAAATAGTTTAGTAGGGAAAAATGAAAATATACATAGTAGTGGAACACCAGAAGTTTTCATATGTCAGGTACTGATCTATACATCACCAAGTTCCTAAATGAAGCAGGAAAGGACATGTCCATGTAGAGAGAAAAAATGCTTATTTAAATACCATAGGACATGGTATTTTGCCAAGTTTAACTGATTAAACAGGGAGATTCAATAAAAGTTCTTATGGTGCTAATTTTGGCCCAACCAATCAGATGTTAGCTTTCAAATGTTAAATAATATCTGATTGTTTGGGGCAAAATTTGCACCATTTTAAACGATAAGAACTTTTATTGAATAACCCTGATAGTTTGGTAATCTGTATAAGGGAATATTGATGAATCTTGGATGGGATTTTTCCACAAAAAAAAATCTGGTTCTTTAGCAGTATTTATGTTTGCATTTTTTGCAGTATTTGATTGTCTGTAAAGTTAAAGGATAAGTACACCCAAAAAATTGAAGTTTAAATGGAGTTTAAATGGAAGCTGTATGCCTAACTTACCTTGTCCCTTTTTTTTAGGTGCCTTTAGAGCCTTACTATGCCTCAGGGAAGTGCTGGCCATCTTGTGTTATGTCTGCAGTCAGGTAAGCTCCTCCTCTCGAGAATTGGTGGACCTCGTTACAGGCTTGGGTCCATAAAGCATGTAGCAGTTACCTCCATGCTCGAGAACTTTCCTGAGGCATAGTAAGGCTCTGAAGGCACCTAGGGAAAAAAAAGTGACAAGGTAAGTTAGGCATACAGCTTCCATTAAAACTTCATTGTTTTTTGAGTGTACTTATCCTTTAAACAGAGAGTACAGTGTTGTATTGAGGTTTAGTAAAAAAAAGTTCATCCTTGCTGTTTTTTTATATATATATAGTTGGTCCACGTATTTTCTTCCAGTTACATAGCAAATCTAACTTTTATGTAGTGCAACCAGTAAATAAATATTATGGTAACTGAATAATCACTTACTGATTAGAGAGGCAAAAAGATTTATTTCCAAAGATCTATTCTATGTTCTGAATTAGGCTGTTGTTTTTAGCATACATAACACATGTTCTAGAGAGAGAAAGAAAACTACTTTAGAAATATTAATGGATGGAAATTATTTTCTGACTTCAAATAATAAATAACATAGCTGTTCAAGTATATTTCTAGTGTGTTAATTGCAGACCCTTTTTCCCTGGTGCATCATTCTTTCTAGATCTTTGCTGCTTACATTACAGAAGGAAGACCTGCCTCACATTTGTGAAGGTTCTAAAAGTGATGACTTTTTATAATTTTTTAAACATGAAAAAAAAAATTTAACATGATGTTTGACAGAACAGAGTGGAGTTGAGTTCTTCATTTCATTTTCATTTTACAGGGTAACTGTGGTCTCCAGTTCCTCCAAACTAGTAATTATTATATTAAAAGCCTTCCATCGAATCTTCAGAACTAAACCTAAATCACATCTCTAAATAAAACGTGTGAGTAGTTATTGCTGGAAAGGTTTAGCATTATTACTTCCTGCTTGAACACTTCCTGTTTTTAGCCATGTTACCAACTTGAAGTCTGGATTGATAGGCTCCCCTTCTCAACTGTTAATTTTCCCCCCAGGTACTTCCTGGTTTCCCCAGCATTAAGTTTTAACTGAGCATGCTTCTCCCCCGGGGCAGAGGGGCTAGCAGAGGTAAGGTGATGTTACTTAACCTACTGGAAGCAGGAAGTTTGAAAAATTCACCTCAATATCATTTCTCACAGGGTGAAGCCAGAGATGTGATTGTCGGCTCATTGTAAAGAAAATACTGCAGGCTTTCATTTAACCCTAACGTTTGGAGACCACAGTTGCCCTTTAAGGTTTTGTGGTACAATTTCATTGTTAAAAGCTCTAACTTTCTTCTGTGGCCTCAGCTAGGATTAAATATTGCAATTGCAGGTTTCTGTAAATGAAACTTTGAAATTATATTTTGTATAATTTTAAAGCAAGCTGCTCGCTGGTATTAAAACATAAAATTGTGGCAATAGCAAATTAAATTGTGGATGCGTTACAAAAAGTACAGCTGCCCCAAATCCTAAAGTCATTGTAGTAAATTGAAGGCAAGAGTTTTAGCATGCAAATAGAATATTCTTTTAATGTTCCACTAAAATATAATTAAAAACATAATCAATAATATTATATAACCAGCTGTGCAATCAATAATCATTAAACGAGTAAATATAGCAGTGTTTCTGGCTTCCAATCATAAATGGACTTCTAAGTGTTGCCGTGCAAGTGTTTCAAAGTTCTAAAAGTCCATATACATGTTCAAACAGTTCCTTACCACCTGCTTCCCTGGACTTCACATCTGAGAACCCCTCTGAGGTCCAAACCCACCCAAACCCCACCTCCAATGTGAATAAGGAACAATCAATCAATCTCCGATGTGTGGATAACTTGCACAAGCTTTCTCCCTTTTATGTGCTCTTGTCTATTTCTGCAAAAAAGTTTGTGCTTTGTTTGAGTAAACAACATCTCTTCTCCATGCTAGAAAGTAAGTGCTTTCTGTTGCCATGGATATGGATTTTCTTCTCCCCATAGAAAATGTCAGATAAACAAATGCTTTACTGATCTACAAATGGCTATTTTATAGTGAATCACATTCCATAAGGAAGAAAGTCTAGTAGGGGAGCTGGTTAAGAATTACTTTAAAATGTGAATCACTGATTAAATAAATATGCAATATTACAAATGCATTAAAGTCTAGAAGGACAGAAGTTTTTTACCTTCAAGTGTGAAAAGTTTATGTTACAGTAAAAAGGGTAAAACAGTGGAACTGTCTTCTAAAGATACAGCTGGATGACCTTTTTAAAAAAAAACGGTACTCGTAGCGATCTAAAAAGTGGTTTGTTATTTAGAAGAAAAAAATGTTTACCTTGAAAGATTTTTTTCCCCCATTCCTCTGGATCAACTGTCAGCAGGCATCATCGGTTGATTAAATTCGATAGACGTTTATCTGTTGTATTCAATTAGATCTACTGGACTTGAAGTTTAGTTCTTAAAGATGTTTCGCTAGTCATCCGACTGGCTTTCTCAATTCAGAATGACTTGTACAAGTATCTGTGGCAATTATGTACCCTGGAAAATCCCAATTAGCATATCACAGCCAAGTGTTAAGGGCATGATTAAATAGTGGCTAAGAGGTGTTATAGGAACGCCCAGAGTAAGGTGTCAAAACAGCATTGTACATGGCAGACAGTTGGTGTCGACCATGTACAATGCTGTTTTGACACCTTACTCTGGGCTTTACCATAATGTGAATGTTGTGATTTAACACATAGATTTAGTACCCACCTTTGTAACACATATAGTTTATTTTAGCTATATATATAAAAATTACATTGCAGTGGTATTCTTGATATTTTCAAAAGGCTTGTAAAGAAACATCCGGTATCTTTATTTTATAATGGTGTCCTTAATGTACACCAACAGTGATCTGTAATTTGTTATTGTTATAAAGCAGAGATTTCACTGTAAAGATCCTGTCTGTCTTTTTTTAAAGATCCGTGAACACAGTCCCGAGCGGTGTCCCTGTGCACACCATAGGGAGAACTCTCGGGACTGTGTGTTTCCCTGGGCCTCAGCTGACTCCCCTATAGGGAGACTACCATGGCCGAGGGAAATTTTAAGTCTTTCCTAAACGAACACAAGGCAGACTAAAGTGTTCAGCAGTCACGTGCTTATTCGTTAAAGAAGCTACACACACTGCCGACAAAGCCCGGTATTGGGGATTTATCACTAGTGTGTGCACATAGCTTTAGCCTTAGCCAATCACAGGAGCGGCTGCTGGTCTGGCCCCTTCTGCTTGCTTCCATGCACAGAAAAGGCAAGTAAGACAAGCAGAAGACAGTGAGCGAACAAAGACTGTTGGGGGCAGTTTTCACTGGTATAAACCTCACAAGGTCCTACAACATACTACATTTTTGTTTGGGAAATGGACATGCACTTTAAAGGAGAACTAAACTTACATTTTTTCAATCCCCACGGGAAAGCTTTTCTACCTAGAACACCTATTCATTGATAGATTCTTCAAGTAAGTTGCATTTATTATATGAAAGTAATAGATTCTGTAACTAAGAAGGTTCCATGTTGTTGCCAGTATAACTCATAACCCATGTTGGCTTCAAAGAGCCATGCCCCCTGACCCCAGGATTCATTGTTTCTATGCACAGAGTTTCTGTTTCTAACTAAACATAATGTTTATAAATGTACCTATACTCATTGTTCAGTTGCTTGTGGCTCACCATGTAAATGCCATGTTTTAAGGAACACACCGCCCTAGAATCACAAGTTCAAATCCCCTAGTTTACTAATGAAACAATACAACATAGTCCACTGCCTGCGTTTATTGCTTTTTTGTTTGTTTCCATCACGTTTCTAGAAAAATATAAAGTTTCTGCATTTGTACAAACTTTATATATAGCAGCTCTGTTTTTTTAATTACCAACCAGCGTAAATTACTGACAGCCTTCCTGGAGCAATAGAAAACTAAAAACAAAAACAGATTTTTCTGACATTTACTAAAATGTCCTATCATTGATGCACTTGCATGTTCATTGGTGGCCCCCTGCTAAAGTGCTAGGTTTGGAAGCAAACAGACCAAGTTACCCAGGATTACTTTTTTTTTGTTTGTTTCTATTATGTTTCTAGCAAAAGATTCTACATGTACTGATATCCCACCTAGTAGCGCTTGTGGCATAGAGAGAAAGCTTTATTTTTAGCAAGACACAGTATAGAAGGTTGCAAGTTTGATTCCCTAATATTTTGTTTCTTTCATCCATGCTAGTGAGGAGGTAAACTGCAAAGATTACCTTTCTTTTTTGTATGAAAAGCAAAGGAATTTATCACTGTTAGAGATAGAAGCTTTTGAAATGTGCACAAAAACTGCTCTGAAATCTGTTTTCTGTGTCAGTGGGAGGGATGATCTCTGAGCTGTAACATGATTGGCTGTCAGCTTGCAGGCAGCAAGGTGGCAGCTTCCTGTGAAAAGTGCTGTGTAAACTTAGCTGGGTTTTCCCAGATAAGGTGAATTATGGGAGCTGATCCCTAGTACCCACAGGTTATTTTCATGAATCATCCAGCATCTACAGGGAGAGGTGAGACACAGCTTTTTGTATCTTTGTGAATGTGCTCTTTCTATTGTAGCAATGTTGTCTGGAGACTTTTGCTCCCCTTTAAAGCTATGTCATTATTATTTCTTGCTTTAAACCTTTATTATTAGTTGCCAAAAGGTCCTTTTTTTTCTTAGTCAAAATCATATTACTACTGAGAACTACTGATCGTTTAGATTATCAGGTACATGCTGACATTTACCTTAATTCATTTGTATATTTGAGTTATGCAGATGTCAACGTTGCTGTTTTTTTTAAATATATGTTTGCAGTTATCATTCATTTCTAAAGAGTTGTGTTATAATCTACCCTTGAACAGATTATATACTATTATATTACACTGTATTAAGGGTCCTTGTTAAAATAAGTTAGCAGCATGTTAAGCTTTACCCAAGAACAATACCTTAGTAACTTTGTTCATGCTATAATTTATATTAAAATACATGGAATTAATTTGGATTACTACTTATAAGAACTGTATTCATCTGATTTCACTAGACAGGTGCTACCAGAGCCTACAAATTCCACAGTGAAGGGAAAAAAAACATGTCCACACAGGATTAAATCAGTTCAGTGATTTTTTTATTTAGTGTTACCATTGTAATTCTAAATATGCATTTTCTATTTCAAAAATTAGTGTGAAGGATTACATGTTATTTTAAGGGATTCCTTCCCAAAAAAAGGAATTGTGAAGACAGTTCAACCACTTTCTCTCCCCCTTACTATTAGAGATGGCCGAACTTTCGAAAGTTTGGTCCGTTTTCGAACTTTCAAACTATATGGAAAGTTCGAAAACGGACCCATTAAAGTCAATGGGAGTCAAATATTTCGAAAAGTTCTAATGAAATACAATTAAAATATCAATGGTAACTTAATGTAAATGGCTTTGGGACCTGGGAAATGGTCTGGGGAACATGTTCGAATATCCAGGACATTTGAAAAATCAATTTTACTCTCACTCGCGCTATTTTCGAGCTCGTTCGCGCCTAGGTACCATGTACATTTTACTCACGGATTCGATGCTCTTGTATAGGCTTTAATGGACACTTTACTCGTAGATTCGATGGTCACGCCTAGATACCATGGACATTTTACTCGCGGATTCGATGCTCGTGTATAAGTTTTAATGGACACTTTACTCGTGGGTTCGATGCTCGCGTTCGCGCCTAGATACCATGGACATTTTACTCGTGGATTCGATGCTCGCGCAAAGGTTTTAATGGACACTTTACTCGTGGATTCGATGCTCACGTTCGAGCCTAGATACCATGGACATTTTACTCGCAGATTCGATGCTCGCGTATAGGTTTTAATGGACCCTTTACTCACGGATTCGATGCTCAAGTATAGGTATAATAGGCATTTTACTTGCACATTCGAACGGTTGAACATTCAATATTTATCGAAAGTCCGAAAATATCGAAAATCAGGGTCCCGGATAGTTCGAGAAGTCCAAATTCGAATAGTTCGGCTCGAACTCGGGTTCGAGTTCTAGTCCATCTCTACTTACCATAGCACTGTGGGATACACAGAAAGTCACTGTAGACCTCAACATTCTGTCCCTGGGTGAATCACATGCCTTACTCTGTGGCAGTGAGAGATGGGCAGACCCCATGGGCTTTGTTTTCTGCCTCATACTTAAAAGGTAAACACTTAAGAACTTAGTAACCATAATACAAAGAGCATCATTTTATTTAACCATTTGTGTACTTTTACCTGAAAGGAAGAAGGCTAAGAATTCCTTCAATTATGACTTTATAGTCCATCACCTTTGTTGTCTCTCTTTTTATTTAGTGAAAAACAGAATTTTTGCTTTTGAAAACAAAAAAAACCCTGTTATGACAATTAATTGTTGCAGTTTATGTGGCAAAGATTAAAAAAGCCTCACTAAAACAAAATGTTTAATATAAGTGCATAAAATATGATCACAAATTAACTTCATTATAGATGAGTCCCACCTATTAGATATTTTTTAGGAATATTAATATTTACTAATGCTGGCCATACACTAGTTTAGGTGGCCAAACATTAATACTTACCTACCTGTAGGCTTTCCTGTGATATTCCAGACAATAATCTTGATCATAAATAGTTTGAACCATTTTTGGTTAAAATTGTATCCAATTTGGCGTTTGTCCTTTTGATGACCAGCTTTACAAATTAATAGAGGTTCGTCCATGGATGAACATCTAATCTAATGTTGGTAAAAAGGGGAAAGTGTTGCGAAAATGTCTGAAAGTAAAGTAGTGTATGGACACTTTAGCTTATCTACAATGTGATCATGAATGCCTATGGTAATGCTAAAAGGGAAATGTGGCAATAGGAAGGCTTTAATAGTCTAATAACTAGAAAGACTAAAAAGTGTTTTTCACATACTGCACACTAATTGTATATTAATAAGACAACTTTCAAGCAAACACTACTCTTGCTTAATAATAACTCATATGCAGGGTTATTTTTTTTTTTTTAAGTCTACAGAGCTCATTGGCAAGTTTGGAGCCATAAAATCCCTTTGGGGGTGACATCTGGGCTTTATGCCTTAGCTGAAACTCCAAGCTGTATATTAAATAAAAAACATGTTTGTAGATATAACAGTCACTTTAAAAATTATGTCATGATTAAACCCTCTAAATTCCTACTTAACGTAACGGACATCTCTTCAGGTTAGCAAGGTGTTCAGGCACCCTGCACCTCCATGATTGTGCTGCTGTAAACTGAAACCATTCCTACACTTTGTGGAAAATGAGACACTTAAATAACTTTTTGGTTGCAAACTTATAACTTAATGTAAGTTTACCGGTACATACATTTGCAAAAAGTTATTCAGTTTAAATAAATGGGAAACATAAGAATAGTTTAACACCCCATAACAGCAGCCCTTTCAATTACTGACAGACAAGTAAGTAAAATTATCTATTGGCTTATTGTATAAAAAAATATTCTGTACTGTGCGAACCTAGGAGAGTTTAAAGTAGAACCAAAAAAAATTACATCTAATGGGAATGTTACTTGGATTTGTTTTGTTTCATTTACTTTTAACATGTTCCCATCTGTAACTGTGACCACAAAGGCCATAAACATTTTAGGCTGCGGTTTCTGTTAAACAGTTCTGGCTTTGCCCACGATGTGTTTCATTAACTAAACCAGACTCTTGCTTGTTCGGTAGCAATATACAAAATGAATGAATGCAATTTCAGTAATACAGTGTTAAAATATAAATTGAATATATGTTAAAGTAAATAGTATTTATATTTTCACAGTCTATAAGAGATAGATATTTTATGTATAACAGTAATGATTGACATTTTAGATTTTTTTTTTTTTGGTAGCATTGTAATTCTTATTAGTGATAAGTCCGGTTAAGAAGCTGGAATGAAATTTTGAAAAAAAATGTCCAACTTGCGGCCCTTCCAGATTTTGAGAGTGAAAGAAGGGAATTCTGGGAGTTTTTGAACAGAGCTGCTTTACGTTGACTGGCAAAAATGACAGTGCGAGATTTACCATTTGGTACTGTAGGCACATGCTTAGGGGTGTCTGTGGTTAAAAGGACACTGGTCAATCTCTTTCCCCTGGAATAATGTTTTTACCCCCCCCTTACAAAGAAACTTAAGTCTACCAATATTAAAGGGGAATCATCATCTCCATACAAGTGACTTTTATTAAAGTAGTCACACTCCTACCTTTAAAATTACTCTAGGGTCAAGCTTCTATCTGCAAGTCATCAAAAGTTACAGCAGTAATAAAGGGTGTTTTTTTCCTGCTAGCACTGTCAGCTGTGACATCAGCAGCACCACTGGTCTGCTCCCAAGTCACAAGCCTAATGTGTCCATCAACATCATCCTCGGAGGCATTCCAGGACCTTTTGTTATCCGAAACAAATAATTAAAGCCTCCCCTCTATCTTCCTGCTGCACATATAGGAAGTGGGTGTGGCTTGTGGAGGTACGTGTGGTGGGCTGACTAACACTGACTGGTAAACTGAAGGGCTGAGTTAACACTGGCTGGAGGACTGGAGGCCTGACTTGTGTGCCCACAAAACAGACAGGTATATATAAGATTCCTACACAGACTTTTCAATTTAAGATATACCTAAACAGATTTGTCAATATAAGATGCCCAGTCCACACATATTAGTGAATATAAAATGCCCTCATGCCAGCCCAGACAGGTAAATATAAGATGCCCTCCCGCCCAAATCACACAGTCTTCTAAATATAACATGTTCTCATGCCGGGACTGATAAATTTAAGATGCCCTCATGCCCAGTCCCCACAGACTTGTAAATATAATATGCCCCCATGCCCAAGTACATACAAGTTTAACCACAGTAACTGTTACATATACATTTGTCCACAGTGACTGGTACATATATGTTTTCCCATAGTGACTGGTACATATAAGCTTGCTTACAGTGACTGGTACATACAAGCTTGCCCACAGAGCCTGGTACATACATGTTTGCCCACAGTGACTAATGCATATAAGCTTGCCCACAGTGACTAATGCATATAAGCTTGCCCACAGTGACTGGTATATAAAGTTTGCCCACAGTGACTGGTACATACACGTTTTTCAATAGAGGTCACTTGTATGGAGACTACAGTTGCCCTTTAAGAGTTTTAATTGTTATAGGATGTACAGGTGCAGCCTATATTCGTAAGCCCTGGGTTAAAAAGCAAATGCTGCTCTAAATGACAGAATAACATTTCTCATTCCATGACTGGCTATTCTGTTCTGTTTTGTCTGTGCCACAACCTTGCACAACAGTGTTTATACATACAAGTTTGCCAGTCAAGTTAGATGAAATGGCATGCATTTCAGTTCACTGGATTTCTGAAAATATATCTTTTGTCAGCAGGTAAGTAAGGCTTTTTATTTGGGGATGGAAATGTCCGTAATATTATAATAACCAAAAAATTAGTATGTCTTGTAAAAATCACAAAACTTTCCTACTGTTGGAACAAAATGAAAATAGAATACGGTAATAGCTCGGTTAGTAAAGGGTTTTATTAGTATCCAATCCAATACTGTTACCTGTTACAGGGATTTATATACATCTTAGAAAGTCTTATTAGGAAAGGAAGTATTGATTTAAAATTTTGGGTGAATTAACCCTCTTGGATCTCTATATTTAAGTCACTATATAGTCAAAGTGAAGAATGAAAAAATATTTTCTTATACTTTTGGTATAATTTTAAATGTAAAACATAATGTATGTCTAAAAATAAGTAAATCAGCAAACTCAGGGTGCACTGAAAGTCAAATCTTGTTTGCTTGCTGGGGTGTACACTTTAGAACCTTTTAAAGTTTACTTTTAACATTAAAATGTTCTTCCATCTCTATAATCAAGGCACTGCAATATAATGTGATATTGGCCAAAGGAGTGAAGCTTAAAATACATTCTTAGTTTTTTTCTTTTTTAGGAATAAAACAGTTTTTTCTTGCTAGTATCACAATTGTAGTAGATAATATTCAAGTCTTTAATAATCAGAGAGAGATGCACGAAACTCATGAGATTCGGTCCAAGAGAGTTCTATTCCGAAATTCCAGTTCAAACCCAACTGAATCGGAATTTTCTAACACAATTTTTAGATTATTTAATCTAATTTGTGAATTTATGATGGTCTAATATTTGATTTTTCAATTATAACTTCCATGTTTTAAAAATCTTTTTCAAACGATTTTCAAAACCGGCAGTTCTGTGTCGAAACCAGGTTTGTTTAAATACAAATTAATATGACTGGTTCAGGGTAATAAACCAACCATAATGGGTGCTCATGGCAAAATGAGACCAATAAAAATCTAACAAACATCACTAGGCAAAGCAATGTATGCAAAAACTCCTATTTCAATATTCATACATATTGAATACTATGTTTTAGTAATGCCATGTTGATAAACAGGGCCTAATGACATATCTGGCTTTTACCCACTTACAGAATAAGAATTAGTATACATAATATGATTCATGTATCAAAGAAACATTTTGGTTTATTGTTTTCAAATACTAGTTACAAACATGCTTCATGTGACCCTAAGAATGAGATCCATGACAGTGGTAACACATCTAACTCAGTTGAAGTGTTTTAGTTAACAGCAAAATGTAAAACACCATACTGCCTACTTTACAGCACAGAAATAATATGGTGATGTTTCTTTTAAAAAGGTAACATTTATGCTATTTTTTAATGTTATGCCCTATTGTTGATCATAGGGCTGCTACGCATTTTTTGATCAGATCATTTAGGGATCGTGTGTAAAGATAGCAGTCGTCAGTGGACCACACATTTGGGTCAAAATATCGGCCACGGTCTTGTTCACATTTGACCAGTGAGAACTGGAATGAGAACCAGAGTGTGATATATGTAGACATGTTTCCGTGTGGTCTCAATAGGTTTGTAGCTCAGGAAAAAGTTTCCTTTGTTGATATTTTGTACTCTTCTACCAATAGCCAAAGGTGAGTATTTTTTTTTCAGGATAAATGAATAGTATTTCTCAACAAAGGAAAATGTTGTACACAGGTATTTTCCCCCTTTTTTCTAGGACTATCTCTGCCTGGTACACATAGTCAGCTAATAATGGGTGTCAATATTTTTCAGGAAAAAATGTAATTGGGAAGAGTTGGCAATCCTTTTCTATGGAACATTTGATTTTAACTGCTGATAGGACAGTCTGACTCCTGTCATTTTTTTCATCTGCTATTCTCCATAGTTGCTAAATACAATCACCTTTTCCTGAACTTTACCAAGGAGTAATGTAATATTATTGCACAATTTATAAAAAATACGGTTAATGCATATTTTGTACTGTGTGAATCCACCAAGTAAAGGCAATGCTATTTGCATAGCATGTGTATATCTAATCACTTACATGCATCAGGAAATGTGATGCTTTACTGCAAACACATTCAGTAGGCCTGTGTCTAAGATGAGATGATGCTGCTTAAATATGTACAACTTAATGGGGCATAGCAAAACATTGGTTTTGTTCTTAAACTGATGCCAAGAGGCAATTTCAATGTGTCTGCTAATTTATCAAAAGAAAGAGTAATGTGTTTATTTCACAGAGTTGGAAATCAAAAATTTGTATTGTTTTAAATAGATGTTATTAAAGCAGAGTATTTGTTTTCCACAAACTAAAGAAGGATATGGACCACTGTACAGTACCTTTAAAGGGCATGTCCACCCCCAAACTATAATTTCCCCCACTACTGGCCCCACTGTGTAGTGTATAAAAATCCTTACCTTACATCCCAACTCCAAATGGTTCTCCTGTAATCCCCCCCCTAAAGTCCAAAAAAATGCCCACCAGGAGCCTACCAGAGGGGAGAATTGTTTCTGCCTCTGAGGCTTCCTCTGAGAGGTTTCTGGCATGCTCTGAGCATCCCTCCCCCCTCCCTCTTCCACCAGTTTTGGTCTCCCTCTCCCTAGCTCCAAACCCTTTTACTATGTGGTAGGTATTGCTTCCACAGCCCCAACTGCTATAATCATATTAGCAGAAAGTTCCCCGATAGTTACTTACCTTACCTCTCTCCTCTGCCATTCTGAACTGCTGGCAGCCGTGATTGGCTGCCTCTCAGCCAATCACAGATGCAGCTGCTGGTCCCGCCCCCTGCTTGCAGTTCCGTGCAAGCAGAGGGCCCGGGACAGTGTGGCGAAGGAGAGAGGAAAGGTAAGTAACTATCGGGGGGAGTTTCTGGCAATAAAATTATATCAGTTGGGGCTGGGGCAGCAATAACGATCACATAGTAAAAGTTGATTTAAAGGGTGGACATACCCTTTAAATACATTCAGAAATTGTAAGTTCTATCTGGACATAACAATGGGTGGCCATTCTCAGTATATCAAACACAGTAAAAGAAATAATCGCCCTTTGAATTAATAGACATGCTAAAACGGTTCATTATCAAAACTTATGTGCTAACTTCATCCTACGCACAGACAAAGTAAATTCTGGTTTTAAGCCTCTGTGATACAGTACTACAGATACATTTTGTACTACTTTGAGCTCTAAAGAGCAGAGAACAAAACTTACCATTTTTATTCATCTTTACTCATAACGATCAATATTTTATAACCGATATTGATCCTTCATAGATATACGGCACATAATGTAATATTTTTCACCATCCATTTCCCATTTAACTTACATAGGATTTATATAAGGAGATGTAAAATACATTCTTTTATTTATCACTAACCTCCACCATGCATAATGTATCTACTTTTAATGATCATGATGAGAGGAGTGGAAATAATTTACAGACTAGGAGGGAAGGTTAAATATGTTCTTAGCACACTTGGATCAGACTTCTTAATGATTATTGCAATTTATACCCTGTTTAAAACAAATGACCTCTCATTAGTTATTTCATGGCAGCATTAGGCAGAAGGGGAAAAAATCACTTGGAAAATGCAGTGTATGTTAGTAATTGTGCTTATTGGTGTGCAGCTGTGGATCTGAATTCTGCACATTAGGAAATCTGAATATTTATATATTCATTGCAAAAATGCTATTTAGTATGAACATCTATGTTCAGTCTCTTTTAGCAGTTTTAGTTTTGCCCATTTCTGCACCAAGCTGTATATCATACTATTATATCACATATTGTCTGCACAAATGAAAGAAATTACTGGTGTCATGATGGTATGCTACCTATTTATATTTCTTACACTATTGGCAGTTGAGTTGCATGAACATACCTGGAAGGATTTTTTTTAAATTAACTAATACTGTAATATAAGCAATAGACCCACTTCTTTTCTGTTTTTAATTCTCTTCAGCCTACTATATTAGTGCCTGAAACGTTGTATTGCAAGCCATAGGCCTAAAAAAAAGTATGATAAAATGAAAGTTTAACTACTTCTTGTTAGCTAATGGAACCCAGGATTGTCGGTTTATTTCTTTCAGTCCTGTATAGTTATTCTATATTTTCTATCTTGCAAACGTTTTGAGTGGACAACAAACCTGACATCATCCTTCCATTTCACATGACCTGCTACCCACATTGGTTGGAAGAGCTAGCCAGCTCAACTGTGCATGTCTGTATATTGGTTACCTATAGGAGACTTAAACTTTAACACAGGACAGAAGAAATACTATGCAGCAGTACAGGGAGGTGAATAACAGAGGGTTCTTTAACTGTAAATTTAGTGCTCCCTTAGGTCACAAATCACATTAGTAACACATTAGTAATCACATGGTGTAAATGCCATCTATATATACCAGTGCCTTTACTTTTCAATGAATGGCACTGGATTTAATATGTATGTAATACAGCACTACAGATTTCTGCCCATGTTTTTTTCACACCTGCACATATAATAATTTGGGAATAATAAGAGGATTATCTACACACAGACAGGGTTGCTGATATTGCCTATGGTAGTGAGGGAAATCTATGATGGCAGACAGGGACAACTCAGAAGGGAGAAAATATAACATTTTCTTCGCCAAAAATGTTTATCAGTACGGTGCGCCTTTACTAAATAAGATATAGTTATATTTTATGCAATACCTGCTTGCAATAGAATATACCAGGGGTAAAATTGACTGTAGAATTTACAGGAGCACTTGAAGAAATGGAGTTAGCTGTGACTGCTCTTTAGGAACTTGTTAACTAAATGTATATAAATGTATAAAATAAACAGATGCTGTTAATCCTGCAGGTTGCTGTGCATACTAGCCTCTGCAAGCACAGGCCACCAGGTACAGCTATATGTAGCTGAGCTGGTAATGAACCATATATATAATAAATAGAATAAACAGTAAAATATAAATGTGGTATAGTACTCGGATGACAAACTAAGAGGAATGTTTGCAACTATCAATAATATACACAAAATATCCCACGCTAATAAAATATAAAACAAGGATATTGGTATACCGGTATAACTATAAGTGTTTTTAGATTGTGGAGATTTGTCATTAACATTGTATGTATATTGTTTGCGTTTTTTTAGATAGTTTATTATCACCCCGCCGGCAGGGGCCTATTAAAGGTTATGTTTTAATTATATAGCTACATAGGGATATTGTGTGGGGTAGACCTTGTTTTTAGTCATATGTGCATGTTAATAAATAGGTATATATTTATATGGTTCATCCTCGTTTTATATTCTATTAGCGTGGGATATTTTGTGTATATAAATGTATATAACATGTTAAATTCAATGTGTATTTGTTTCTCTCCTTTGCATTATGGGGTAAATCATTTGTAAACAACATAAGCATAAAAAGGCATTCCTTTATTTGATTTCTTTTTTATTGAAATTTCAGTCATAAATCCAGAAATTGATAACTTTTTTTATAAAAACAATTTATATGAAAGAATTTTCTGTCTGCCATACCATGTTCATATAGCTCACGTATTCATGTTTAGAGATAGTCAATCCACCTTGAATTCACATTACCGTATATACTCGAGTATAAGTCGATCCGAGTATAAGTCGAGGTACCTATTTTTACCTGAAAAATTTGTAAAAACTGATTGACTCGAGTATAAGTCGAGGGTAGAAATTATCACCACTACTGCCTTCTGATTCTGTGTTGTTTTTAGGCTTTAGTTGCCCTTTAAATGGAAAGCAGAATTCCCATACATGAATCCCATCCAGTAATAGCCAAATCCAGTACCAGTAACCTCCAATTCTTTGGCACTCCAGATGTTTGGAAACTACAACTCCCAGCATGCTTTGTTGCTGGGAGTTTCAGTTTCTAAACATGTGGAGTGGCAAGGTTCAGTAAACTTTTAATTAAGCTTACCATCATTTACAATTCTCCTGAACCCCATATAGTAAAGGGCCCTCTGAACCCCATATAGTAAAGGGAACTCTGACCCCATATAATAAAGGATTCTCTGACCCCAATAGTTAAAAATGTCACCTGAGAGTTGTAGTTTCAAGCTGTCATTTGCACTGAACTAGCAGCTGTTTTTTGCCCCAAACTGAGGATACCCATCAGATTTACAGCATCCAGTGACAGTGCTGAGTGAGTCCAGCAGGCAGAATACAGGAAGCAGGAAGTGTAAAGGCAGATCAGCTCCTGTAACTTTCTATACAGGTTAACACAGCGCCACCTACTGGTTACTATCTGTAATTGCAGAATTTGGATCTAAATTAGGACTTGACTCGAGTATAAGTCGAGGTTAGGTTTTCAGGCTAATTTTAAAGCCTGAAAAATTCGACTTATACTCAAGTATATACGGTACGTCTTCTGTGGTAGACAGACATTTATTAAAAGGTTCACAAATAAAAAAATGGAGGAAGGGACCAAGGCGAACACAGTATATGCAGCAAAATAGGCTGGTTTTATTTCTCCCACGACATGTTTCGGATACACAGACCCTTGCATTTGGATGGATGCTTATTAGGATTGTGGCACATATCTGCAATTGTGTGTGAAGGTACCTGCTTCTTTTTGTGTTACTAAGAGGTTCACAGCCATCACTTTTATTCAATTGGTGCTTGTATTTGTGAAATGTGCCACCTGCGCACAAGTAAATATGTCACACATGTAATATCCTCTTCAAATTTTGTTCTCTTTAGATCTCACTATAGTATAGATATGCGTAGAAATGCACCAACTAAGATCCATTATATCTGTAGTAGATTTCCAGGTCGTCCCAATCAGACATGACCACAGCCACTACAGCTATTAATCGTAAATTTAGATTTTTAACATTAATAAGGTGTTACAAAAGCTATGAAACCAATTTTACAGCTAGATGCCTTGCCAACCCATTTTATTGGCTTAAACTTTATTCAGTGTTGTGTAAACAGCAATGTTAAAACACTCCAGAGAAAGTAGTTCATTGGAGATTCTGTGGTCAGTTTTACTGTTATCAAATGTTACTGTCAGCAAACTCATAATTCGGGTATTAGAATTTACAGTTTTCTTGTAAAACCCCACACTGCCGTTTTCTAGGTTTTTTTCTCCCACGCTTAATTTTGTTGCCATATAAAATTTGACTGAAAACCTTGTACTTAATAGCAGTGTTAAAGTGCTGAAATCAAACAATAAATTCTGTATGGGTCATTACCTTTTGAATTTGATTAAATCTTTCTAGCTATGTGCAATTTTAATCTATTTAAAGTGCAAGTTTAGCCTAAAAAAACCTTTTGTACAAATGCACAGCAACCCCCCAATAGAGATGTCCGAACTTCGCAAAATCCGGTCCGCTCAAGGTTCCGCGAATTTTCGAAAAAATTCTAAAATTCGAAAATCCGCGAGCCGGAAGTTCGGAAGGCGGAAAATCTGGAAAAATCCGCCGTTCGCGAACGGGATAAATCCGCGGGGGGTCCGGGTTCGGATCCGCGAACCGGCCATCCCTACCCCCCAAATGCCAGTATACATAATTACCAAAGATATCCCTGAAGTGACTTACCTTACCCGGTCTCTCGACACTCTGCCGTGCTTCTCCACTGTTCTGCTGCACTTCTTCCTGGTTGGGGCTGTCCATTAAGGTGCCATGCCCAATCACCTGACAGCCATGACCAGGAAGTGCCTCAATGCTTCTGTTTTTGCCTGAAACAGGAGCAAGGTCCAGCACCCAGGTGGTGAGGGCCCAGTTTAGGTAAGTCCCTTCAGGGGCATCTTTGGGAATTATTTAAAATGCAAAACTGGTCTTCCTGTTTTCCACCTCTCTCCCCTTCAGTCTATACTTAACTCTGCCACACATATTGTTTCGCTATCTAATAAACCATATCTCAAATCTCCTCTGTACCGGATAACAACCTGGCTCCCTGTTAAACAGCGCATTACGTACAAAATCCTTCTCCTAACGTTTAAATCCCATCGCTCTGCTGCTCCTCCTTATATTTCCTCTCTATTCTCCCCATGTGTTCCTGCCCGTACCCTCCACTTATTGCAGAACTAGCTCCTGTACAGACCCCTCACTCGTACTGCTTCCTCTTGCCTTAAACCTTTCCCTCTCATAGCTCCCATCCTCTGGAATTCTATTCCCCTCTTTCTACGACAAGAAACCTCAATTAGCAGGTTTAAATCTAGCCTTACATCCTACCTATCTGATAACCAGCACAGTATTTTATTGTTTTATTTGCACTGAATACGTCTCACTCCAGCACGTATACCCATTTCATTGTATCTGTGTGTTACCCTCCTAACTAAATTGTAAGCTCTACGGGGCAGGGACCTCATTACCTCTTGTGGCAAAGTCCTAGCACTTCTATTTCTATTCTACAAGTTATATATTTATGTACTGAACTATCTATGTATTTATCCCCCTTGTATGACTTGTACAGTACTGCGTCCCCAAGTGGCGCTATATATATAAATATATACATACATACATACAGTAAATACAAATAACTGTTGTTGTATTGTGAATGCTTTTTGATTTGTATTAACACATCTTTACTAGAGATGGCCTGTAGTTTCATGCCAAAACATTGTTTGCTATTGTTATTGAGCATGATGTGAAATTTTGCCTTAGCAACAATGATCACTATTTTACCAAGCCTGGAAGAAGATTAAAAAAAACACATTTTGGTTTGATACCTATGGAAGTGAATCAAGCTGTTGTTCTCTATTGAGATAATTAGTGAAAACGACTACTGACTTTGGAGCAAGAAAAATAAATGACTTTGGTGGAAGTGGATAAAATATATGACTTGTTCTTTTTGTTTAACCAGAAATTAAGCCAGAGAGAAGATAGCTCCAGTCTGAAAATAAAGGCAAAAGTCTCTGACTAGATTAAAGGAAAAGTTATTTTAAAAGTGTTCAGAAAGCATCTTATGTTAAAGACAATTTTTATCTTAAAATCAGATGGAAGTATTTAGTTGGTTAAACTAGAGTAAACAGTGCAAGTGATAAGCAAGCAGCCATATAAACATAACACGTGGAATTCCATATTCTGCTGGCAGGTTAAATAAAGGGATGTACATCAGGTAAAGAATGAGTGAGACTTGTGGTAAATCATTTAACCCTGGAGGTATCAATGTTGCTGCCCTTTCAGTTTCTAGAACACGGTTTTCAGATGATACAGAGGTAAGCAGCAGAATAATAAGTCAGTGAAGCAAAAGGTGGTTGTCATAAAGCAATAAACCCCAAAATGTGTTTAGCTGCTTGCTGAGCAACCACTAATTAATGGCTAAAAAAGTGCACACCTAGCAAGATATCAGCAGGTGGGGAAGAGAAGAGTATTAAACCCTTCCCATGTTGGCAATTACACCAAATTGGTTGACCTGTATGAATAAGAAATAGACACTTTAGATCAGGAAGAGGGGCATTGAGAACCAGCTGCTCATAGCAGAATAAATGCTTTTAAATTAAAGTATACAGTACAGCATCACAGTACAGTATTGGATACCATACAAACAGAATGGACAGACATGCTTCTTGCAATTTGCATTTGTCAAATGCAAATTAAGATAAGTATTACATTACACCACGAAAAATGAGTTAAGCCCAGGGGCAAGCCACTAGGTCCTCATCATGGGCATTTTAAATTGGAGAGAACATTTACGCATTTTAGATTATGATAATTAGAAACAAACTTCATACGATCAGTCCAATGATCATTTATGCAATAATCTTCAATGATTGTACAACAAAGTGCTGCATTGGAGGACAGTTATCTAACATGTACATGGGCCTTTATGGTCTCATATTGGAAATGTGAATTAAGAATTAAGGCCAGCAGAATAATATAAATGTTAGCCTTACAATATGGAAAAAATTTGAAAGGCAGAATGCCTTTTTTGGTGAACAATGAGGTGTTTGATGGACAGTTGGACACAAAGCAGCTTTTTGTTTTGTTGTTCTGCCACCTTTTCTGAATAGTGGCACAAATATTTAAAACATTTCCCAATTATTAAACTTTTCATCTTGCAACCCTTGGTTTTATTAAAGGAGAACTAAATCCATTTTTTATACTCCAGAATCTGAAAACAACCCCCCTAAAAACACCAATAAGCTATATAATATGACTTCAGTAAATTGTATTAAAGTAAATGTAAGCCTGTTAAGAACTGAATTAAGTATCTGTGTGTATGTGCAGTGTCAGACCACACCTCCTGACCTCAGTCACATGCTTCCTTGCTTTATCTGCCCCATAAAAGGATTGGCTAGAGATTATTGATGGGTGTGACCAACTGTAAGAATTTCTGTCATAGCTAAGGACTGAGCATGTGCAGGACATAATGGTCGTTGACCAGACTGTGTGACATTAGAATGCTGTGATGTTAAGCAAAAACCATATATTATTTAGGTAAATTTCCCAACACCCATATCAAAATGAGAGGTAAGACACTGATTACTGGCTTTATATCAAGGTGTTCTGCCTTCTGGTTCAGTGTTGTTCTGTGGCTTTAGTTGCCCTTTAACATTTTAATAATATGTTTAGTACAGTATGTTTAAGAGATCTCTAATGTAATGTAAACAGTGATTGGGAATGTATCCAAGTGGTTTGTGCTGAACCTTACTGTAATATTGCAGATATAAAGGGAGATTTAATAAAAGTTCTTATTGTTAAAAATGGGGCTAATTTTGTCCCAACCAACCAGATTTTATTTAACATTTGAAAGATAACATCTGATTGGTTGGGGCAAAATTAGCACCATTTTTAACAATAAGAACTTTTATTGAATCTCCCTGATAGACTTGTTGATGTTTTTTTCATGCTTAACACATCCGGCCACTGAACATGGCTTTGATAAAGTGTGGGTAGTGCTGAATATTTAGTGTTGGACTGCAAAGAAATATGTACTTAATATTGAATCCAGGAAAATGAAATATTTATGGTCTATTCCTCCATTTATTTTTAAATAATGTAAATTGACAGTGTAGTAAAGCTTAACGTATTCTGGACAGATGGCTTGGAATTAGCACAATTTAAGTGAGACAATGAAGTACTGCAGAACAAAAATAATAATACCAAATGCATTTAAGGAGAAAAAAATTATGTCATTAAGAATTAGCACTTAATTAAAATGGAAATAAAATAATATAAGTGGCCATTGCCTCTAAGGTCTAAATGAGAATCAAATCATTTAATTAATTTGTATTTTTAAATTAATAGTTTTCATGTAAGTTAAAGTAATGAAGATTTTAAAATAAAGGCTTGATATACCTCAAAACTATATGCAGTGTGAAATAGCATTGAACCCACACACACAAAAAAATCAGTTTTGTGCAATTCAAACCAACCCAGCCAAACTACGCTAAGGATTTTTAAAGGGCAGGTCCACCCTTCCAGGCCCAGATTTCCAATTACAAAACCCCAATCCCTCACTGGCACTACCACACCTCCTCTGCTGTTGTTGCAGGCTGGTTAGTTACAAGAGTGCACAGCAACAGAGGAGGCTCTTTCTGCAATGGCCACCAGCCTTTGGTGATAACATTACCATTACAGTCATGACTGATGGCCATTACCAGGATTAAGAGCTGGCAGGTGGAATAGGCAAGGGAGGGTATATGTGTGTTGGTAGTGTAATGCGGAGGGATTGCCTGGGTACTTTTTAGGATCTTCAAGCTTGTGCTTGCTGGGAGCAGAAAGGGAGGGCAAGTCTGAAAAGGTATCTGATGTCTACTGGCTGAAGGGACCTCTCTAGCCCTACGGTTTACTAGTTATAGGCATAAGGGAGAGGCAGATCCCGTTTGTGCACTTGGTGTTGGTATCAGTGAAAGCATGACCCCGAGCTTTCAATAACAAATAATAAATAAAAATGGTGCTGTTTAGGTTGAACTGCACATTGTGGCAGAATTGCCTGGGTCTATTCTTGGTTTCCCTGGAAGTTTCCCTGGAAGCTGATGACTGTTTGAATAACAGTTTAAAATATCCCTGTATAAAGATTTTTATTTTAGACACTGTATTTACACATAGCAAATCATACACACATAATTTCCGAGCACCAATGGGCACACATTTTCTAGTGTATATATTGAATATATATATATATATATATATATTTGTTGTACGTTAAGCACTTTTTACGCATTTCCACTCTCACAGGAGTCTTCAGAAAAGTGTCACCCACGTGAGTCCCATTTCTTATAACAGCTCCCATACGTATACCCCCTTAGTGCATACATACATCATAAAAACATGTATACATGTATATTAAAACATTGCGGTTCAAGTACCTATATTCAAGTCTAATCCATACTCCAATCCAGGTCCATGTGTGTGCTTATGGGTCTAACTCCACAAATTATATCATCATAGGAGCGATGCAAATAGTTCACATGTACAAGTAAGTTTGTTGTGTACTTTATCACATGTCTAATGACGGCTCCTGTGAGAGTGGAAACACATAAAAAGTGCTTTATGTACAATAAATGGAGAATTGAAGCAGGAGTGCCTCTGTGGATCTAGTGTTATATATATATAACTGGAGGTAACATATTGCTCGATAAAGGGTGCTGTGATGCCTGAAACATCGCTATGATTGTATGACCATTTTGATGTAAACTAATACAAGCCTTTGATAAGAAGATTGGTGTGCTGCCTCATTTGTTCATCTGTCTATGATACACAGATAATTGGAATCTCTTTTAGAGTGCTTGCACCCACTTATTCGTATGTATCGGATGTGCCGCTGATACCTTATATTGTTGTGTATAAATATATATATATATATATATATATATATAGCCCAGTATGTGGGCACTCTCCCTTTAAGTGTTGATTCTAAAACATTCACAAATACCCCGGTGCAACCAGTATATATATATATATATATATATATATATATATAACTATTCCAAGAAACGTCCGCACTCCTTCGCAAAAGATATATCAAAGCCCTGGTGCTGGAACCTCGAATAGACAATACAAACCAAACCGTGAATGAGGGCACTCTTGGGACTTAACACACAAACCATAACAAGTGTACGGATAGGATCAATGCATTTCGGCCATGATACGGGCCGTCCTCAGGATCACCATATCCGGTTCCTCTCACCATCTTAAAGGGCCGGGGGGGGGACACCCCCTCGTACCCTTAACCCTATGTGCATAAAAAATGTCAGTGATAAAAAACCAATAACCAAATGACAAAGCATAATATAACAGTTAAAAAACCACACACCCCTACTAGATAAAACCATTTCACACCGGACTATATGTAAACAAGCTAATGAGTTACATCAACTAGATAACAGATAAGTGCCAAGACATATGTATAACACAACCCTGCGTAATCTCGTACTTAGGGAATTGCTAGTACCCTGATGAACAGATCGGACCAGTAGAAAGGCTAAGGTACATTATTGACCACCACTGGACCACATAACTTCGAATATCGTCTAAGGGACCCCCCGCACAGCAGCATCACAATGCAGCGACCAGAAAAGAGTCCAAACATGACAAATATATAGGGGCTAAGTCCTCATACAAAGCAGGATAAGGACACCATTACGTTGAGACCCCTCGGGGCCACTGTATCAAGTCTCTTGATCCATTGCACTTCTAATTGAAGTAGCCTTTTGTCTCTCGGGAGGCCCCAGCTGGTGTCAGGAACATGGTCAATGGCCATCCATCTGAACATTGACAGGTTATGGCCCGCCATTTTGAAGTGTCTGGCCACAGAGAGCTCCCCATGTCTCCCCATATATATATATATATATATATATATATATATATATATATAGAGAGAGAGAGAGAGAGAGAGAGAGAGATAAACAAAAAAAAGGAATATGTGCACTCAGTCCATCAGTACTGAAATTGCCTAGTGCTGCTGAAAGCATACAAAGTATACAAACATTCTAAGAAGACATCAGCGTTCAAGGTAAATACCTCAAGGTAATTAGGAATAGACACACCTATACATTCTAAAAAAATTAAAGTGATAGTGCCTAATGCAGATTATTAAAGGGTACTGCTAGCTCTTAAAGGCATATCATTGCCATAAAGTGACATAAGTGCTAAATGAAGTATAAAAATATTGAATAATATGAAAAATATATAAAGTGATATTAAAATTTGGAATGATATTAAAAATAATCATTATACAGTGCATAAAAATCTCTGATAATAAATCTATTAAACTAATAAAACTAATTTTCCATAAAAGGCCATGATTCTCTATGAACAAATCTAATATATATACGAAGTATAGTATATAGAATGAAGGACCTATAATTAGTGCTATAATACTTTAGAAAGCAATATTGAAAAGACTACATTGAAAATACAACCTGGACAAAGAGCAGCCTTACAATGAATAAATACCCATAACTTAACAGTACTCTCAGTAGTATACTTAATAAAATGCATTAATACATAAGGGATAACATTAGATAATAACCAGGCTCAATGGTCAAAGTGCAGAAGGGCTTAATATAAATAAAAAGGTATATATTTGTAAAAGCAGCATTCATTTAGCCCATTTGGAGCCAAAGTATTAACAGGGTTATTCAATAAAAGTTCTTATCGTTAAAAATGGTGCTAATTTTGCCCCAACCAATCAGATGTTAGCTTTTAAATAGTACATAACATCTTATTGGTTGGGGCAAAATTAGCACTATTTTTAACAATAAGAACTTTTATTACATCTCCCTGCAAGAGTCTTAATCCAAAAATTAGAGTACTGTGATACTTTCAATGAACTAACAGTTTATTCTAGTAGACAACAGTACTGATTGAAACAAAGGTTAACAGAAAGTAAAAAGCTAATTACATAAGATAACAAGATAATAACCCCCCCCCAAAAAAAAAGTCCAGAATATACTGAGAAATGAGAGGGGGTAATAAAATAGAGAGATAACAGAGCATATTGTTTCTATTGCCCCCTCTTCTTGGTAATGGAATACGGTCAATGCCATTAAATTTTAAGTCAGAAATGGTATGTCTTTTTTCTAAAAAATGATTAGCCACTGGCTTACTTATCTCTATGTGCCGTGTTAGTAGCAGATCTGTGCCCATACAGTATATATATATATATATATATATATATATATATATATATATATATATATATTCACTGATAAATTCACTGTTGTTTGGAGGGTTTTTCTACTGCCAGTTTTTCATTGTAAAAAAGCATCGCAAAATTATTTTAAGGAATATACAGGGTTATTCAATAAAAGTTCTTATCATTTAAAATGGTGCTAATTTTGCCCCAACCAATCAGATGTTAGCTGTAAAATGTTAAATAAGATCTGATTACTGGGGGCAAAATTAGCACCATTTTAAACGATAAAACCTTTTATTGAATCTCCCTGTTGGTAATTGAGAAAAAAGTAGACTGTTCCTGAAGTTAAAGTGTTTATAAATGTGGCATGTATAAAAATAATAGTTCATTGTCTGGTCCCTTTCCATATTTGAACCTATTCCTGATACATCCTTGATGTCCCAAAAATGTAAAATAATTTGCCAAGCTATTAAATCTAGTGCAATAAAATAAGAAAGCATTCTGAAGCAACACCACAGGGGAGAAGGGAATCCAGAGTTGAGGAACAACAAATGCTTCTGACCTTAACAAGTTACCTCATCTCCTGTGTCTTGTATCAATAAATTAGTGTTCTGTTCCATTTGTCAACAACATTGCATCCAAATGCTGTGCTCTTCAACTTCTTTTGACTCACCTAGGAATATAACTTTCATTTGCAATTAATTGAAAAATGGACCCGTTTTTGATTGAATGTAGTAAACTGGTTAATATTATTAAGCTGTTATGCTAGATAGGATAGGAAATACAGTGTACTGTAAAAATATTTTTTACAGTGTTTTCTTTTTCCATAGTTGATGCTTGAATAATTTCTTCTATAATAAAAATGAAATTCCATATGTAAGACCTTAAGATTGCAGTACTTACATTCACCCCCAACAATCTTTTAAATATCCAAAAGTGAAGATTACACTAAGCTTTTGGAGAGGGGGAGGGGGTTAAATATATTTAAGAATGCAAATGGTTGTTAAAAACAATTTATGTGAAGAAGAATACAAAGTACTCACCCTTCTGGGGTGCCTTACTGACACATGGAGAGAGGAGTCAGCGAGGAAAGACTTTTTTATAAGTCTTCATAATAAATACTCTTTAGTTGGGCCGTAGAACATGCACATTTAACTTGATTGGCTCAGCACAGTAGGATCTGCAGTGGTGTGAATCGAATCAAATAACTAAACACTAAAACACATTTAACATATAAAAAAATTAAACGGTTGGTGGAGGTAAGGTCTTAAGTGGTGATCGCTTTAGTTCAAGGATGTTGTAGTGAATAATGATGGTGGGTTACCATTGGTAAAAGGAGGTTGGTTGTTGGTGTCTCCTTGGTTATTTTACAGGGTTAACAGGGTTATAAATGTAACCTCATTGGGGCTTTATATAGGACTCTTGAGAGATGAAGGATGTTTTGGGGGCTAATAATTTGGGGATTGTACTGGGAAATGTTTTACTATTGGGAGATTCTAAATTATTTGTTTAAACTATGTCATATCACTTCATTATATTTTATTAAATAACACACTGTGTTCTGTAGTTGGGTGACGTGTTGAAATGGTATCAAGTTAGGGGGAGGGAATTTTTTTATGTATGTATGCAAAGGTTGTACAAGAAAGAAAAGCATTGTTTTAATAGATGAAAAATGGATATCACATTTAAGGAACATTTCCAATAATATTTACTGTTAATGGCCCCCTAAGGTTTAATACACACAATAATTGCTACTCAAACCTTGTTCCCATCCATCAACTTACCAACAAATTTAAGTTAGCCATGACAGCCAGGAGAAGGTGTGATATTTGGTCTGAACTGATCAATTGGACAAATGACCAAAATTTCCCAGCACACCCTATTGGTCCAAACCCTAAGTTTTGCTTTTAGTAACACCCCATATCCAACAAAAAGTTCAGACAAGGTGATTGAATGGCCCATGTGTACTAGCCTTAAGGGAACAAAGGAATTATATTTGTCATTGTTGGTCTTGAATAAAGTGGTTGGAATATGATATAAAGTCCTTGATTTCTTCCTTCTATCAAAGTGCATTACTCTATATTATTATGCTATTTTGGTACAGGTTCACAAAGCTCCCAGCTATAGGAGTTTATGTTTCCAGTGTGCGTCCTGCCATGTTTTGTTTATGTTGACATTCTGGGAGCTGAGGCTTGGGATGGCATGCACCTGGGTAATAGAGTATACGTGGTTATCTGTATTGACTTTCTTTTAATGCAAATTACATTTTTACAACCTGTTCTTATGGCTTTAAAAGATCTTTTCAAAAACAATTACAATCTCCCCAAACTCTTGTTGCGGTGATGTGTATAAGCAGTTACAGACATTTTAGTTCTCCCCAGCAATAAATCTAAAATGGAGAGTAAACAAATGGGGAATGCAGCATTGCTTTCTAAGCTTTAATTAATAGTAAATATAAAACCCCATAGAGTTGTTGTGCATCCTTCTGTGGGAAAGTTTATAGTTTTGCTTTTTTAAAGCTGTTAATTTTTCCATTTAAATATAGCCTTCTGTTTACGTCATCTGTGCCAAGAACATGCCAGTGATTATGAGCAGACATGAGAGAAAGACAAACACACTATTGGAGGCGCAGAAGCAAAATAGTCATGGATTTTGACCTTGATTGGCTGAAGGTTATGTGTGACATTTTGTAAGTTAGCAACACATTCCAAGGTTGCCTAATGCGGTTGAAATTATATTAGACTTATTATCAGATAACACTATTTATAAAGTTGAGAAGATGTATGCTGGTCATAATACATTATATTTTGAAATACAGTTGATCTTTTCTGCATTTTATTTTAATTCATGAGAAGTTATAAATGGTAGTATCTGTTTGTATTTACTCGTCCACTCATTAAAGTCTTTAACTTGGATGCCCTCTACAAACATCAACTGCAATACTGCAAAAACTTCATACCTGAAAGTATTGCCAGCGAAAAAAAAAAGAAAACTAGCTAAATATGGTTATGGCTATGGTATTAATAAGAATTATTTAAAAAGATTGAAATAATTCTGCATGATTTAAACTGGTACAGTTATGAATCTGTTTAGTTTGTAGTATAAACATTTTGTATAAACCATTTACCTGTTAGGGACATAAATATACTTGCCACTATTGAAGACCAAACAAGATTTAACAATAAATTAAATTAGTTAATATCAAGAAGAACCTTTTCAAATGTTGTAAATCAGAAACTGCCAGTGTAATATTTTTCTCTGAATCATACAACAATTATCTGGTGATAATCTGTCTGACAGAACCCACTTCTATGACATTGTCTCCATTACATAGAAAATAAAGACTACTCAGACAAGTATATCATGTGGAAGTGCTACTGATATGGCCAGAGAATAAATACAAACAAAGAGATCAATGGACACTATTCTATTTTACCTATTGTATTATAGTTTATTATTATATAATGTACCCCTACTGTAAATTATAAGGATATTAAAAGTCGCTGTAAAGTTCTGTACCCTTTTTAAAAGCACTAGGATTTTATCATTTATTACAGGGTGTACATTATCCATAATAATCACTCCATTTTTATTAATTTAAAGACATTTATGGTGTCAGAGACAACGGGTGCCACAACCCCTCCCCCTCCTCCTTTTTTCCTAGTCTCCCCACTGTGACAGCACATTTCTCTCCTCTTTGTTAGTCCAGGCCAGCCTGTATAACTCCCCTTCATTCCCCCTGCATCCATACTGGATTTTAACAGCTTCAATACAATATTGAAGCTTCATCACAAGGCCCCCATCACCAGCTACCCCCTGGTTTCTAACATCTTACTCCCTTCTGCACCACAATGAGTATGTAATTAACCATGGTCTCTTTGTGTTATAATCAGTGTGCCACTTATATTGTTATTATTTACACTTGGAAACCATAAGGACTTGCACAAAAACTAATTAAATAAAAAATATATTATTTTGTTTTTTATAATATAATACAATATATCCATGCTCCAAAATCAAATCTTTCTTTCTTTTAGATATAGGAAAAGCAAGTTAACAGATTTCCTAAAAGAGAAATAGTTCCTGATGAGTACCTGGAAATTCAGATGAGAGAAGGAAACAATAGCTTGGGTTTATTTCCCATTGTCTAGTGCTTGTAAAACCAAAAGGATGTTATCTTTCCTCTGGCTGAAGTTGCTTGTTAAAGAACATAATGCTAAAATGTTCAAACTGCAAATGAGAAATAAATCACAGCTCTGACAGTGTTAAATACAAAACATGAATTCACAATCTATTTGACTGGGAGCAAAGCTTTATAAATTGGTGCATTTTGTCTGCCTGTCAGGGAAGAATAAATTCAATATATGGCTTTTGTGGATCGGTTCCCTGTAAGAATATGGGCTGTCATTACACAAATTGATTGTCAAAATAATAAAAAAAAAAAACACAGCCGACCTTTAATTGAATTATTTCTGTTGTGACAAAATTCATGGAAATAAAAGTTGTTCTATTTCTTCTTTTTTTTTTGGGGGGGGGGGGGTTGCCACCAAATACAATTACTATTTTTCAAGCTGTGACTTCTCAATAGAGATGCAATTTTAAGATGAATTAAATATATAAAAATTCAATCTATCTTTAGTCTTTAATTCAGGGTGAAGTAGTATTGGGTAGTCTTGCTTACTGATTTCATGTCAGTAGTTAGACCCTGTTAGGCCCAGTACACGCAGGCTGATATTCTAGCCTGATCAACCAGCTGCCAAGATATTTTGGTTGATCAGGTCAAAATATCAGCAGAAATTTTCAGCACAACAGACAGATCTTGGTTGTACCCTCATCCAAATCAACCAAAAATTTAATCAGACATGTCGGCTTATTTTGCCCGATTGTGTGGGCTTCAATGGGCTGCATAATCTGTCAAAGATAGGTATGAAATTGTACCACATGTACCAAGCCTTAGTCTCCTTGGTGCTCTGTATATGCCACAAAAATATTAAGAATTCTCGTTCCTGACATTAAATAAGTAGACAAGAATTCCCAAACCCATGAATTATTGAATCAAAGTAGATTTGGCCATTTATTATGCTTAATTACTTTTAAAGCTCTGTCTCATTAATTTTCCTGTTTCTTTTTAGGTCACTAAAGGAAATATTCTAAATACACTTGATTCAATTAAATGTTTGTTTTTTTAGTAATGTAGTAACATAGGAATTGAGGTTGAATAAAGACATACGTCCATCTAGTCTGCCCTTTTTACCCTCCTCTTTAACCCTACCTAACAACAGTTGATTCAGAAAAACAAACAAACAAAAAAAAGAAGCTAAAAATGGGGGGGGGGGGGGGAAATACTTCCTGACTCCAAATGGCAATCAGAAAGTATCCCTGGATCAACCAGAGTTTATGTATTAATACCAGTAATTCTCAATATTTTTAATTCAGCCCACTTTTAAAGCAATTCAATGGACTTGCTATTACCATCTCTGCTTAAAGACAGTTCTAAAGTTTCACTGTTCTCACTGTAAAGAAACCTTTCCTAACCTGAAGATTAAACTTTGTTTCTTCTAGTCTTAAAGGATGTCCATGAGTCCTCTCATATAACCTATTAGGAAACAAAGAACCAGCGAGTTTATTGTACGACCCATTAATATATTTATATAAAGTTATCAAATCTCCACGCAAACGTTGCTTCTCCAATGTAAACAGCCTAAACATGTCTAATCTGCCTGCATAGTCAAGCCCCTCTACTCCCCTTATTATTTTAGTTGCCCTTCTCCTTCCATTTCCAAGATGTCCATTTTGTATATGTGAATCCACAACTGCACAGCAAATTCCAAATGAGGCCTTATCAGTGCCTTGTAAAGAAGGAGAATATTTTTCTCCCTTAAATCTATTCCTGTCTTTATACAAGACAATATCTTGCTAGTCGTGACTGCCTTGCATTGTTTATTATAGCTATGTTTGTTATCTACTAGAACCCCCAAATCTTATTTCACTAGAGATTTATTTAGCACAGAGTTATTTATGGTGTAGGTGGCACAAGGATTGTTAAACCCCAAATGTATCACCTTACGTTTATTAACACTGAATTTCATCTGCCACTCTGCTGCCCATTTTGATAATCTATCTAGGTCTGCTTGCAAAAACTGCACAACTTTTAAAGTTTCCAAAGCTCTGCATAGCTTACAGAGACCTTGCTCTCAATGCCCCCTTCTAAGTCATTTATAAATAGATTAAAAAGAAGTGGCCCCATTATGGAACCCTGTGGCACTTAAGTTAGAACTTTAGCCCATATGGATGACATTTTGAAATGTTTTCTTCTTTTTAGGGATTTTTGATTATGCTGATGAGTTCTGCTTCATGCTAAATAACACTTCTTACTTATTACCTCCTATATCCATCCCATATTCTGTGAATTGGATTATCTCCTGAAAAAGATTCTGCAGGTGGATCAGCCTTGCAGTGAATGGTATTTTTTTTAAAATGAGGTATCCTTAATTTTGTTATTAAACTGCCAACATTTTGGTGATTAAACCTAAATTTTGTTGAGATAAAACTGATTTAGAAGTAGAATGTGAGTAAGTACTGACTTCCTGTTTGCAGGTCCCCGTAATAATGTTTAATGCAGATAAAAAATGTAAATAGTTAAATAAATTGCACAATACGTATTACAAGTATGCTTGTATTAAAACACAATTTAGAAAGATATGTTGGAAATACCTTTAGTGCATAAAAAAAAGAAAAAAAAAGAAAACCATTAAAATAAATAGTATCTGGGGAAAGGATAGAGCACTGATAATTTCTCAAGTAAAGGTGATCCTCTGCACTCGTCCACCTGTGGGTGCACACTCCTCCGAATAGTCCAACCCTTAATGGACATATATCAATAGGAAACAGCAAGGAAACGAGGGTCGCACTCCAAAGTAGATTAACTTCAATTTATTGTAAACCACACATATATCACAACGTTTCGGGGGGAAACATGCCCCCTTCCTCAGGTGAGGGGGCTGTTTCCCCCCGAAACGTTGTGATATATGTGTGGTTTACAATAAATTGAAGTTACTACTTTGGAGTGCGACCCTCGTTTCCTTGTTTTTTCCCACTGATAATTTCTACCTCCCAATATCGTTTCCCAAGATCTGCATCCTAATCTATTTCCTGGCTTCAGAACTATCTTTAATACAGGAATGCACGGGGCGCTAACCTGGAAGATGAAAACTGTACATGCTATAGCTCCTGAATGAAACATCATTGGGAAGTAGGAATAATCAACCCAAACTTCCTGTCAAGTACTTTTAATAAAAAAAAAAGTTTTTATAAAAGTGATCAAAATTGCTTATTGTGCTCTCCATGGGCGACAACATTGACATAAGGGAGCTTTGCCCTTCTTCGAACTTGGTCAGGGGCTCAATTCCTACATCATAGGCAGCAACTTCAACCAAGCGCTCTTCAGCCGCCCATATGCCTTCCTTTTAAAAGACATAATGCCAATCAGAAACAACGTAACACAAACAAATTTAGAAAGGGGACATAAGATCCACAGTAGGCACCAGGAACCATGTTTGGAGTAATTTAGAGAACAAACAGGGAGATTCAATAAAAGTTCTTATCGTTAAAAATGGCGCTAATTTTCCCCCAACCAATCAGATCTTATTTAACATTTTGAAAGCTAACATCTGATTGGATGTGGCAAAATTAGCACCATTTTTAACAATAAGAACTTTTGCTTGTGAAGGTTCTCATTCATCCAGGTCATGGTATATCTGCTGTATTCAATTAGATCAACTGGACTTGAAGTTTAGTTCTTCACTAGTCATCCGATTGGCTTTCTCAATTCAGAATGACGTACAAGAATCTGTGGCAATTATGTACCCTGGAAAATCCCAATTAGCATATCACAGCCAAGTGTTAAGGGCGTGATTGGATGTGGCTAGAGGTGTTATAGGAACGCCCAGCGTAAGTGGTCAAAACAGCATTGTACGTGGCAGACAGTTGGTGTCGAACCCCCCCCCTCATTTGGCTTGGATTCTTTATTTTCACATAAATGCGCCTCCTTAACACCTCTCTTGAACCAGTCACGTTCCTTTGCCAATATGTTAACATTACAATCTTCAAAAGTTGTCCTTTATCCTTAAGATGCAGACACGGGCTGAGTCCGGACCGTGAGGAATTGGCTCTTCTGTGCTGGGCCATACGTTGATGCAGTTGCTGTTTGGTCTCCCCCCCATATAAATCAGAGCATTCTTCACTGCACTGCGCATATGATGTCGCTTTTCTTGTATTTCGGTATTGGGTCTTTCGGATGTACCCATTGCTGCCTCAGTGTGTTGTTTGGTTAAAAGCAGACAGGGATACAGTGTTTTTTTGAAAATTCTTCTTAATTTCTCGGAGACCCCTGCTACATATGGGGTGACCATGTTCTTTCTCCTGTCTTGCTTTTCCCCTTCACTGTTGGTATTCGTGTTCTTTTCTTTCCTTCTACTTCTTTTGACAAAGGCCCAGTCTGGATATCTACAAGTTTTAAGGGCTCCTCTGAGATGTTTCATTTCTTTAGCCTTCGTCTGTGCTAGTGGGGATGTTCTCAGCTCTGTGTTGCAGGGTTCTGATGACACCCAGCTTGTGATCTAAAAGGTACATAATTGCCACAGATTCATTCTGAATTGAGAAAGCCAGTCGGATGACTAGCGAAACGTCTTCAAGAACTAAACTTCAAGTCCAGTTGATCTAATTGAATACAACAGATAATAAGAACTTTTATTGAATCTCCCTGAAAAAGCCTATTAGATTCTTGAAATGGATTTTTATCATTGGTCACTCACTTTGGTCTTTTCAAAATTTGGCATCTTGCAAACCAAACTGGCCATTCTGTTTTTTAAACATTAAATTGGCTATTTTTCTACTTGCTCCACTATTTTGACAGTGTCCTTAGACTACCATTTTTGAATTTTTGTTTGCGATGTGTTTGCGATATGTTCTGTATTTGAATGCTGTATGCTTCCTAATTTCCCCTCCATTGTTCATACAGTACTCTGTTGTGCAGATTTAATCTCCTAATCTATATGTCATCTCCATGGCATATTCATAGGGACCAGCAAAATTCAAATCTACATGTTCAAGATGTTCTATATTTTCTTTAGTTTGATTAGTTTTGTTTTGTAAGCTGGAGTTAACTCTTAGAATTATTAAAGAACACTTACCAGTCTGACTGTAAATAATCAGTTCAGTATAAATACTGATGATGATCTGTTAGTGTCCATAATTCATTACACTGTGCTTTCAGCATCCTGTTAGCCTTTGAAATCAAATACAGAAATGTCTTAACCTTAGAAAATCGTTGTTACATGGAAGAAATAACACCTGGAGGTTTTCTTACTTGGTTTTCTATTTTGTTTTTATATCCCTAATTTTTTTTAATTTCATTTTTTGATCTTAACAAAATAATAAAAAAATAATTGAAAAAGTTTGCAGCATATTAGATTATAAAGGCATCAATATTTTAAGTGATTCTGCAAAAAGCTTGGTTAAATAATTGTTGGGAGGGTATCATCTAAATAGTCTAAAGTTATTTATTTTAATTAATGACTAAAAAGTGGGCATAGAAATATTCTCAACCAACCGCAGTGGGAGGTTGTGGGGTTAAAGTCACACTATCCCATTTAATATTGATAAGCACAACTTTAACTTCAAGCCACACACCAGTTATGACGACTTAAACTTCCTGCTTGTGGCAGATGCCCAGATATCGCTAAAAGACAAGTGGAAATGATTTATTATCGCCTTTGTGACAATTTTTGCGATACTATTTAACATCAGCTTTTTGTTATCATGAATAGAAATGGGCTGTAGTTTCATCATATATCTGGTTTGCAACAAAAATTGCTTTTCGCTGATAAAATTTTTCTGCAAATACTAATTTTGCCATGAAATGTCCATTTTTGCTAACAAAATGAATATTTCAAGGTGGAAATCCTGTTTGAGATAAAATATTGCCTTTGAAATTTCAGCAGAATTCTACGAACATGCTGCCGAAATGAATCCTGGTGGGTTCATCCAGCTCTAAACATAACCTGCGTATGGTATATGCTCATTAAAAGGCTTTGATCCCACATGAGCTTTTATTGTTTATAGTTATAGTATTACACTGATCCGATGTTATAGCGTTTTACTGTTTTTTGCCTTCCTCTGGATCAACTGTTAGGTATGGTAAAAAAAAAAAAAAAGGAGGGGGAATAGTTTGGACTTGATGGACGTATGTCTTTATTTAACCTCAATTACTATGTTACTATGCTAAGGGACAGGTAAGATTTAGTGCTCATAATGTGTAAACGTAATACATTTGGGTTTGCATGACTATTAACACACTAATAAGGACTAGACTGTGAATCGATAATGGGAAAGGACACCGAAGAACCTGTATATAACAGGTTTAGGGGACAATGAAATAAAAGTTGCTTGTTTTAACCCATGCACAGGGCACTACTATGTAGTGTGAGACTTAACTCCAATCATTACCTTGCCTGCTCCAATAATGCAGTAATTGTTGCAAGGGGATTGCTGCATTGCAGGAATAAGGGAGATAAGCACAGTGTGGAAAAAAAGTATCACATTGCCCTGTTAGGTTTACCAAGGATTGCTAGTCTGCAGTAGCTAAAGCCACCACAGCCACTCTACACAGCAGAGTATTTGAATCAGATTGCAACATACAGCAGGGATAGTTCAAACTGATTTTTGTTGAAATTGAAATATCATCACGGTTTGCAAGCGGGGCCTAGGCTTTCAAGAAAGGAAAATTTATTTTCGGGTGCAGAAAATCTTCTTAACAACAATATATTTGAAACAGATGTCATCTTAAACTGTAGGTTGGAGCTCATGAGTTTTGGTGAAAGGGACTAAACTTGAGGTTCATATGTCTATTATGTCTTTAAACAAACATAACTGTAATTGTTGCTAAAAAAATTATGTGAAATGAAATCGAAAAAGTGAGTTAAGTGCTTTAATCAGCTTCTAGCAGGTAATGCATATAGAAGAAGCTGTCAGCTCATAAAAAGCGCTTAAAAGTACTATTGGTACTAACAACCTTGGCATTGTGGCTGGGCTGGAAAAAATGTTGCCAACTTAATCCAAATATATATGGGCAGTGGACCATCTTAAAAAACAAAACAAAAAAAAAACAACAATGTTATTTAGTCAATACTATAAAAAAAAATGAGATAGGAGCACTTGCTCCAATTTTGTTTTAAAAAAAAAGGTAATTTTGGCGGGTTTGCTGGCCCTTTAAAGCAGCACCCTAATAGAAATTTAGCATGCATGCATTCTGAATTGCGTGTGCAAAAGTATTTTGTTTAAAATCTTAAAACTATTTGCCATAATTACATATTTAAATTGCAATCTTTAGTACAAATCTTTCTAAGATTGAAAACGTTTACCTTCACAGATTCTACAATTTAAAAAGAAAGTGCAATATAAAGGGAAAAAAATGCAACCCTTTGATGTGGATTTTACCACAGCATGGGGCATTACGAAAGCAGTAAGCAGCTGAAGCAATTTTTAGCATTTTTATTAAAATGAGCTCAATATTGAAGAGAAAGGAAGTTCATGTGGTGATAATTACATTTGTATGTGAGCTTGAGAGTAAATACCTAATAATCTTCTAACAACCATACAGTAGATAGCAAGTATAGAATATCATTTATAAAGTGTCTTGGAAAGATGATCATTGTGTGCAGAATTTCTTTTCTTTTTTTCAGTTTTGTGTAAAAATATAAAAAATATTAAACCCAAATAGTATTTTGCAAATGTTTAATTAAATTGACAGTATCTTTGTGCACATAGAATGTTCATACCTATACATTATGTTCATTCTAATATGGCTACAATCCTAATAATACATAATACAGATAGGGTAAAAGCACAGAATAACTAAATATTAAATAGAAAAATAATAAGGTTAACAATATAACATTTATTTTAATCATTCATAATTATGACATGATTCAAGTGGCTATCCTTGATACATCGTGAAAGATCTAAAAATCTAAAGGTATCTTACAATATTATAAAAGTCAATCAAATGAATCAATTCAAGTCAATCAACTGTTTGAAAATTTCTGTATTTGCAACAAATAGGGGATCAAGAGCTTATCTAGAAATGATGGGGCTCCTAGAGAATTTATAATGGGCCCCCCGAGTCATTTACTTACGGTAAGTTGCCAAGCAAGCACTTGGAGAGGGCTGTATTGGTAGTAGGGAGGGTATGAATTTGTGGCCCCACTGGCCCTGGCCCTATGATTACAGGGTCTGCTCCCCTGGTAGTTTTGCTTTTGAACAGGACAGATTTCTTATTTACAAATATTGAATTTAATTCAAGGATCCTCTTCTTATCTTCTATCAAACCCCTTCAGGTTTGATAGAAACCAAGCCTAAATAGAGGTGGGGGGTTGACACCAACTGTCTGCCATGTACAATGCTGTTTTGACACCTTACCCTGGGCGTTCCTATAACACCTCTTAGCCACTATCCAATCACGCCCTTAACACCTGGCTGTGATATGCTAATTGGGATTTTCCAGGGTACATAATTGCCACAGATTCTTGTACAAGTCATTCTGAATTGAGAAAGCCAGTCGGATGACTAGCGAAACGTCTTCAAAAACTAAACTTCAAGTCCAATTGATCTAATTGACTACAACAGATATACCATGACCTGGATGAATGAGAATCTTCACAAGCCTAATACAAAACATTGAAATTTACTATTCTTTAACTTTCTCACTGGAAACTTATTTGCTTTGAAATAAAAATGGCTGCTTAAACCCACTGCAATTTTTTAAGAACAATTCCAGCATCAGAATCCAATTTATACTGCATGTGAACAGCAAAAAGCTTGTAAACAGTGACAGTAGGAGGTAATATAAGTTGACAGTTTCCCTCAATGGCAGAGTTGTTTAAGCATCTGGAAGGAAGCCAAGGTTATCTCAGTGTACTACATGTGATGTAGGCTGTCTTTTTTATTCGCCTTGCTCTCTTTAATATTGGCTTTTGATAAGTGATCAGTGCTGCTGTTTGTGAAATAAATACATTGCTGACCGGCTGAACCACTGTACAATACAATGTGAAACATTTATACATCATGTTCTGCCTAATGTACAGTCTAAATAAGTGTTTTATTTGTTTGCCCATGAAAATAAATTGAAGCCATATAGCAGTATAGTAATCAGGATACTCCAAGTAAAGTAAATTAATAAATGAGGAGAAATCCACTTGTGTAATTAAGAAACTCTTATAGGTCCCATTTTGGCATGGGCTGAAGCAAAGTTTGCTGAAATAACCTTTGTGTTTCACTTTTTTCTATAATGCAATACTTGCCAGTTATTTGCCTCTTTTAAAATGAGTCAGTAAAACACTTCAGCGTTCACAAGCTTATTGTGAAAGCCACTAAATGTACACATGTACTGTACTTAGTACTACTATAAGTTAGTAGTTATTGGAGTTGGGAAAATAATAGACTTGAGTGTTGCCACAGTTGAAAACTGTAAATAATCCAAGCAGCACATTTAACTTATGGAAGGTAAACATAGCACAATAGTAATATCAAAGTGTTAATTATGTGTAGTAACAGATGAGCCATATTTTTTAATTGAACTCTGTTAAATGGATTAGTATTTAGTGAGCTGGTGGCTCTGAATGGACTACAAATTCAAGTAGTCCAAGCCTTTCTAGTACTTGGCAAAGCCTGGGTGGTTGAGGAGGCTGGGTAACACATTTTACATTATGATAATTATCCATATTTTGATATTCCATAGCCCACAGTGAGTTATGGCTGAAGGTTTGTTTTCCTTTTATTTTAGTAAATGAAATTCTGTGAGTCTTGACCATGGTTTTTTGTTGTTATTATTTTCTTATCATTCAATGTGGATTACTTTTATGCAGTAACTGACTGCTTTCTACAGTAACTTGTGGTTTAAGTCTCCCCTCCTTCATTAACATATGTCCTCCAATGTCATATATGGGAGAATCGCCAGTGACAATGACTGTAGGAGGAGCCAAGAAGAAATCAGTTACTGCATGTATATAATTCTCCTTTAACTATGCTTTTTCCCTAGATTATTGTACTTGCCTATAGCCCACCAAAAACCATTGAATGCTTCTTACATTGCTGAGAGAACCTATATGTGTGTAGGTACAGGGGATGCAAAGAAATGTTTTTATATGTATTGTTATACATGAATATGCTGGCGTATCAAAAGTGTATAGATTGTTGCATCCTTTCTAGCACTACCTCTTGTTTAGGATTTACATCTTTCTTAGCTACTCTTCTGGTAACTTAAAAAAAATAAAAAAATAAATGTATGTAAAAAAGGAACTTTTAAGTTTTCTATAGTTTGTCTTTAAAATATAGATATATTTGTTTTGACTGGTAGTCACACATGTGCTGCTTTTCTGCCCTGCACAAGAACCCAATGCAACAAGAGAAATGTTCATGTAACGTTGCAAGGTGATTTCTATTGACTTTCTTGATCAAAACTAAAGGCAATAAAAGCTAAAGGTGCTATTCTGGACCATCTGTTAGAAAAGTAAATCATAGAAAAATAATTTAGTATTTATGTTTCATTTAATTTGTGCACATTTTCCTTAAAGAAGTCTTTGTTTAAGGAATTCAATGCTTTTACAGCTATTTTAGTTGGTATTTTTAATGTCAGCTAAACGTGGGTTAAATCCTGTTTGGGATTTACCCAGAGAGCAAAAAGCGATATTGAATCTTAATCAAGAGATCTACTCCGAGCACTTGCGGCTTTGGGTAAATCTCCCTGTGTGCATGGAATAGTTGAATTAAACGCACATGTTTTACTTGACTGGCATAACCCAAAAACAGTTGTTTTTTTCTAAAATGCTTTACTAGTTAGGACTTAATGAAGTGATCAGCCTACTTCTGGCTATTGCAAGGTACTATGTTGGTATGGGGTTATTTAGATAATGAGCTTGACGACTCCTTTGGCGCAATAAATTAGCAAGAAAGTAAAATATACCAGATAGCTGTAGAAGCTCTTATGGATCCTTGTGATCTCAAATGTGTGAGTGGAAAGATACAAATGCGGCTTTTAAAAGACTTCATTAAAGACATTTGGGGCCTTATTCATTAAAGCACAAACAACTGTTCCCTAACCTACCCTTCCATGGTTTAAAGAAATGTAAACAGTTATTCCCTCCTTGCAGCTTAAGCTTTACTTAAAAAGAAATAATCCCCATTGGTTATAAAGGCTAAACATTTTGTACATCAAAAGAACAAGAAAAAGTATAGGTACAGTGTGAAATCTCTTAAATCAGTCAGCAGTTAATTCAAGCCAAGTTGGTATTTGGCCCACCTTGTGATTTTTGATGAAAACACAAGTCTGAAGCTACCAGCATTGCAGGATGTTAAGTCTTCGATCCTCATTATTTCTTTTATCTCCTATAATGTCCCTCTGTAGGACAGTAATAGTTTAAATCGGCCAACAGTGGAAATTAGGTTTAGCTCTTACTGTAGTTTGCAGAGTTTCTATGGTGCCATGGATTCTTTTTAGAGCTGCTCAGTGTTGCAGATCTGCACTCTTTGAAACTGCAATTAAACAAAAATTGTCTAAAAAAATTCCTTCTCTGAATAATTGTTAAAAGTCTTTAAAACAAAATGACAGAATTAGAAGCACACACTTAAAGTAAAAAGCTGAATAACTATTACATTAATAGCAATAAGAAACATTTATTTTGGGGATAATTCACCATGCCCTTAGAATGTGCTCTTACTATTTTCATCTTTTTCTCATTTTACAATTTAGCTGGATTTTTTTCTTGGCCTCAGGACTGTGTCTTTCTTTTTCTCATCAGAAGGGATAATCTTGCATTGAGGTGAATGCTAAAGATTGTAACAATGTATGTATCAGGCCTTGGGCTAGGTATACACAAGTCAATATTTCAACCCAATCAGTTGCCTGGTTCAATGTTTTGGTCGGTCGGGTCACAATATTTGTGGGCATTTTCAGCAAGACATTTTTCTTCCTGTTTTTTTTGTCAAAATCATATGAAAAATACATTAGACATATTCGGAAATGACAGGCAAACAAGTGTTCTTTAAAGTATTGGCCCATGTGTATTAACCCCCTAGTAAAAACTAGAAAGTGCACTAAAATAGCTTTACTGTTTATATTGACTTGATTATATAGTTAGACTGCAAGGCTTGTGGTTCAGGATTTGATTTGAGTAGATACATTTATTGTAAATTAACAAGAAAATTGTTCAATCTGGGTTACAGGGTTTACTTCTACTACAAACCTGAGCATGGCTTTCAACTGCATAAACAAACTGAATTACTTCTATTTTAATTTATTCATTTAAAGGATAACTGTGCCCCTTAATTTTTCCAAACAAGTTAGGGTGTATATGTAAAAAGTCTTCTGTTATACCTTCAAGTAAACCCTAAATCACATCTCTAGGTAAAATTTGTGAGGGTTATTGCTGGAAAGGTTCAGACATAATTACTTTCTGCATGGACACTTTCCATCTGTTTTTAGCCATGTGACCAGTTTATTGTCATGTGACCAGCCTCTGTCTGTATAAATAGGCCCCCCTTTTCAGATGTCTATTTTGTTTGTCTGTGCAGGTACCTGTTTTTTTTTAAGTCTTAAGTAAGCATGTTTCTCTGCTGGGGTGGTGGGTTTAGAAGCAGAGGGTCAGGTGATATCACACATCCTATTGGAAGCAGGAAATTGGAACATTTACTACAATATCATTTCTCACAGGTTGCAGCCAGAGATGTGATACAGGGCTTATTTTGAAAGGAACATCTGCAGGCTTTCATTGAACAATAATTTTGGAGTTCATGGACCACAATTGCCCTTTAAAACAACAACAATATACAAACAGTTTTAAAGTATCTGTTTTTGATCAAATACTCTTACAACAATTCATGTGATTTCTGTAATATTTTGTTGTAGTTTCAAGTGTTGCAACATACTGGACTCTGTTCCTCATCTGGCAGGTTATGTATGGCACCAACCTCACAACCAGACAAAAATTACACCCTTTCTTTCCTGTTTTGACAACATGGCTGAAAAGAGCCAGTTAGAAAGACTGGATTCTACAACAAGACAGTCTTTGTATTAATTTTATTAATGATTTAATGTACTAGAAGCATATGAAGGTAGTTTGTGTTTACAATTGTAGGTTTCTTCTGGAATATTTTTGTTAACGTGTCAATGACATAGTGTGCAATACTGAAACTTAAGTCACACTTTACCATACTTAATTTAGACTTGTATTTTACTCTTATGTTTGTGTGAAGTTTCCACATTACATTTTATTAGGAAAATACAGTTTTCTGGGAGAACATATCCAAGACTTTATAAACAAAAACTATGCTAATACTAAAAACTTTATTTAAAAAGCAATGTTTATTTGGAAGATCCCAAGCAGAAAATTAACATTGTGATTTTCTATCTGCACAATTGTGTCTAAAATGCCCCGTGTTCTTGCACTTATTTGTGTTAAATTGGACAAATTAAAAACAGAATTTCAGTTATATGCATCAGAAGTTGATCACTTTATTCCAAACAGAAAACCCCAGAGTCTATGTACAATACTATATTCAGCCCATCAAAAATGATTCGTCCAGATTTGTCTGTCCTTAGGTACTCTTTTTTGTTAAGCATAAAACTTCTTTACACAGACGTTATTAAAAAAAACCAAAAACATATTTAGGGGTCTTGAAAGTGTATTCAAGTGAATGTCGTTTAGAAACTTCATTCATTTTAATAATGGATGTCAAGCTGAAGGACTAATCTAATCTATACAAGGACGGATTTACCATTAGGCACATTTGTGTCAAATAATTTTCCAACAAATCACACAGTAATAGGATTAGAGATGGCCGAACTTTGGAAAGTTCGGTCCGTTTACGAACTTCCGAACTATATGGAATATTCAAAAGTTCGAAAACGGACCCATTAAAGTCAATGGGAGTCAAATAGTTCAAAAAGTTCAAATGAAATACAATTAAAATATCAATGATAACAATCGGTTAGCGTGACTTTAAGGGCTGAGAGGAGCGATGTGTAGCTGCAGCACTCCTTGGTGAAATGCCCTATACATGTAAAAACTATCCATTTTATATAACCACAGCTTATTCTCTGGCTTTGCATGGCTAATTGATTCATCATTAAGATGCTGTTGCTCTGTGCCTGCAGCTAACACCCAATCCTGCAGTTAGCTGCTGTCTGTGTTACTGAAGTCCCAGTGTAGCACTGTACCTAAAGAAATCAATTCCAAAGTCCCTCCCACACATAAACACACCCCTTCAAACTCCTACAACTGAAAGAAAATCTTGTTTGATTCAAGCAGTGATAACAGCTTTAAGTGCTGCTTCCCCTATAACACAAAAACACTGGGTGAATGCTATTGGCTGTTTGGAGGCACAGATCATCTCGACTGCACATGCTCCACACTATAGCTGTGCCTCAGATTTTGGGAGGGAGTTAGGCATAGAAAGAGGAGGAATGCATACTAACTAGGAGTGAGCTGAACATGACATAATGAGATCTAGTGACAGGGAATACTGAGAGCAAAAAAGGTTTCTGGAAGCACTAAAAATATAGCAGACATCCCACCCTGCCCTTTCAGGCCTCCGGGCAGGGTGGAGAAGGGGGCGTGATGTCATGTGGGGGCGGAGTGTGATGTCACGCGGGACAGGGCCACCATTCTAAGGGTGGTGGGATGCGGGATTAGGGAGGAGTTAGGGGCGTTCCCGGAGTGTTCTGGGGCATGGCCACAGAAAGGGGGTGTGACTTGGGAGGAGACTCAAGTCTCCTCTCAATTCGGGAGTCTGGGGTGGTCTTGCAGGTGTGCGGGAGACAACTCCAGAATCACGCAAGATGCAGGAGGGGTGGGATACCTGATATAGAAAAGGATAAAGGCAAGTCATTTTTTTTGTTTTCACTTTATTTATTTTTTTTAAATCAGTATTGGGGTTGGTAAAGGCTGTAAGTAAACTACTTATTTATTACCGGTTTGTTATATTATTTTTCTGGTTCAGAATGGGTTAAGTTGTTTATAAGTATATATTTTACATGTATATTTTGAAACGAGTTTAAGTTACACATTTCCAATGTTGTTTATTGGTAATCAAATGGATATTGTTACTTACACTGTGTGTAGCCACATTTTACACATTACAGATTCCTGTATGTATCCAGCTTTATATGAAAAGGTTGTTGCTGACACGAGAGTAATCTAATTAGCTGCCTATAATTAGTCAGAAAAGCTTTACACGTTTACTATTATGTATAGAACTTGCAGAAAGTTTAATATCACTCTACAAAGACAATGCTTGTTTTTTCTAAGCACTCATTAGGTTATGCACAAGGTGTAAAAAAAATTACATCCACCTTTAGTTTGCTTCTCTGTTACAAGGCTCTAAAATCTCTTAGTTAAAACGTTGAAGCTGCATTTCAGCTACTGAAACAGAATGAGTAGTATGACCATTCTAGGGCACACGTCACCATTGCCAGTCTCTCGTGCCCGGGGGAGGCAGCTGTTTTCATCAGCTGTTCTTCTTGTAGTGCTGACCCTCCTGTTGACCCAAGAATATAGAACATGACACCAGTGAATCAGTACCAGGGCTAGAATTACAAATGAAAGTTTTATAAATGAGACAGGCTAAACTTCAGCAAATCTCCTTGCTGGGTGTTTTCAAGTGTTCAGTTACCCATGTGACTGACATTTTGTAGAACAAAAGTTTAGCTTGGAGCATATTAATGATTTATGGATATTTATAGATACTGTACTCAATGTTACCTCTTTTCACCTAGCAGCTTTCCCATAGTAAATTAGATAGTTATCTATCTTATCACCACTGAACTTATAGAAAAGATATTTCAACTGCTTCAGTGTTTAATTATTAAGCTGTAAAACAGTATTTCCCCATAAGTTCATTAGCCTAGATATGCATACAAATATGAACACAGAATATATTTTCATGGCAAATATTCCATTTTTAGTTATAAATATAAGAGAAATAAACAGGGGAATGTAATAAAAGTTATTTTCATCAAAAATGGTACTAATTTTGCCCCAACCAATCAGATGTTATTTACCATTTGAAAGCTAGCATCTGATTGGTTGGGGCAAAATTAGCACCATTTTTAACGATAAGAACTTTGGTAACTTCTCCCTGAAAGTCTATTATAAGTGAGATGTTTCCTTATGTAGAGAACAAGTATATTTTTCACTTCAAATTAACACTTACATTGTTATATAGAAACATAGTATTGAAGGTTGAATAAAGACATACGTCCATCTAGTCCAACCTTTTTATCCTACCATGATTCGTACCTAACAGTTAGGGCAAGGCCCCACTAGGGAGCGTGCAGGAATCGCGCAACGCAGCAAAATCGTTATGTCACGCTTCCCTGCATGTGCACTGCAATCTCTTTGATGTATGCCTATCGCAGCGTATGCGATGCGCAACAAAAATGGTGATCACATGCACTGCAAAAAGGGTCGGCAGCACACCGCAGGGCAGCGGACGTAATGGGGCCATCCCCATCTTCTTATATTGGTGTGCACTGTGCGAGAAGGGAAGAGAAGGGAATCCCCCTAACCCTAGATGCTATGTTTAAAACACCCGAATCATTCCCTCGGCTCCTTCTGATGATCTTCCGCACAAATGCAGCAGAAGGGGCTGGACCGGCAGCAGCGGCAGTGATTGGCTGAGTTTCAACCAACCACAGACAATGCTGGTAAGTACCTTTAGGGGTTGATTTGGGGATTTTAAACCTTTTGCTTTTGGGGGTGGAGACAAAACCCTGACTCCAAATAGCAATCGGAAAGGATTCAAGCATTAACCAGAACTTTCTATATTAATACCTGTATTTTTTAATTACATTTTTAAAAAAAATCCACAGATCCAAAGCATTTTTTAAAACCCTGAACTTATCACAGCTGATTTCAAATTAAAAATCAAATATTAGAAGAAAAAAATTCTGATAGAAAAATCAAAAATTGCAATAAAATTATTCTGATTCAGTTGGGTGTGAAACATTGGGTTTCTGAATTTCAATAGGTTCTGTAAAACTGCTGTAGAAGTAAAACCCCATATATATCACCTTATATTTATCAACACTAGATTTCCTGATTAATAGAAGTGTCCCCAGTACTGAACTCGAAAAATTGAATTAACTGAAAGGAAAGGTAGGGCAGTGAACATATAACACAACACACACTGAAATCTAACTTAATACCTAAGGATAGGCTTCCACCAGATTTCCAGACAGGAAAATTACCTACTAAATGATATTACTAATTATCTAAAAAAGAAAAGGTTATTCACAACTATAACTTCTATACACACACACACACACACATTTACATATATATTTACAGAAGGTTCGTTTTGGGATATACTCAGAATAAGACTATTAGCCTTTCAATGAATTTATATCATTTATTAAAAGTACAAAAGAGATAAGAAAAAATGTTATGAAAAGTAATCGAACATTAAGGGTAACACACAGTTAAGAATAAAGGTGAAAAGGAAAAAAATACTTAGATAAATGGCGTATGTTAAGTCCAGAATCAAAGTCCATGAAAACTTGGTAATCCAAATGGAAAAATTATGAAATCCAAAATAATAATTCAAGATGGTGGCCAATTTACTGTCCTCACAATTGGCTTTGATGTTCCTTGTTTGATGGTAAAAATGGAGAAAGCTGGCCTTCGGCCTGGGACCCAAATTTATTCACTCAGTAAATGGGAGTGGTTTGGTCCCTAGATGGGTGTGTCTGTCCCCACCCTGGAAGGTGTATCCTGTACTTTTGGAGGGAACATTTAACCTCTATTTTCCCTCTAGTCTATACTACTACTACTAGTACTATACATATCACATACAAAATAACAGGTTTGTTATTGGCTAATTTTACACAATTAACAGATACCAAACATTATATATTGTATAGGAATTCGTATGACCAAAAACTAAAATATCTCAAGGTTGCCTTGTGATACCAACCTATAAAATATATGTACAGATGCCCTTAATTCCAGCATCAGCTGACATTATTTGGGTAAATATTTCATTAGTCCTTCCCTTGAATTATTATGAAACATGAATTGAATGGGGAACTGACATTTGTTTTTGCATTTCTTAAAGCAGCAGACCCCCTGCTTTCGTGCCAGTAGGTCTGTGTATATAATGGTTGCTGCAGTGATTTTGGGGGATGGGGAGAATACGCTACTTCCTACAAATGTCTGAGGTTTACTTAACCCTTTTAAGGGAGGTTAAATAAAACTCACAGTAGTGACATTTGAGACATATTCTAGAATATGATCCCCTGTACCAAAGTTTCCAGTATCTTCCCCATTACTGATGTAAATGTATAATCGTATAATTATCAGGCTGTGAATGACAACCTGTTTTGAATTTTAGTATTACATCATCTTATTTTCAATCCAAAGCACATCTCCAGACATTAGTGAATCTCTCTTAGAAACTGTGGATACATTTCATCAGGATCAGAAGCTTTATTGATATTAACTTTGTCTAAATGTTTCTGTACCATAGTCTCTTTCAGCCAGATCATCCTCTATAGCCATATTAGCCCTATACTTATTGGTCCCACATTTTATGTCCTCAATTTTTACTATAGCTTTTGTATGCTTTCCATATTACAGCTTTTATAATTCATAAATGATGGTTCTTTACCTTCTAATTTTTTATTTTATTATTTGTAATTTACATACCTTTTTCTTTCCTTCCTTCTAGACAATTTTTTTAGTTTACTAAGGTTATGATAAATTAGAACCCATTCCATTTCTGATCAGTATATTTACCTAAGAAAATACCACCCCAGTTTATGAGCTGAAGTGATTTTTAATAGCATGACATTTTTGTTAACCTACTTTTTTGACACTTTTTAAAAATGATAATATGTCATGAATGATTACTACTTTCATCTTCATAATAAACTGGAACTTCTCCAATCTATTACAGAAAGTGGGCATGTAGGATATTTAGGAACTTGATACCTTTTGAGGTGTTTGCAATTCCCCTACTCCAGTCAATGTCAGGGTAATTAAAATCTTCCATGACTAGAATCTGCCACAAACCTATGGCCTTTTTCCATCTGCATATGGAGGTGATTTTGTTTTCTCTTCTAATTAGCATTTGGGAGCTCGTAACCAACGCATACAGTTAATTTACTAACTTTCTTGCTTTCCTTGCACAGATTCACCCAAATTGCTTTAGCCGTATCATTTGTATCATATTAGATATTATATATCTATTTTATAGTAATTTAAATTTGGATTCAACTTGTTTAACATAAATACATACCTCTTCTTATTAACCAAGGTGTAAGCCACATTTACTACCCAGTTATGGGAATAATTTAGCCATGTTTCTTCAATAACAATTACATCATTCTTCTCATTTAAAACTATTCAATCTTATTCTTCGTTTTATTTAAGCTAGGATTCTCGCTCCTTTTTCTTATTTGTACCGTTTTCTTAATCTGTCTAGATCCATCACATGTCAAATCCTAGCACCAGTTAGGCAGCAAACTGTTTGTCATAGGGTCCCGGCGGCAAGTAACACTATCCACTATTCTAATAATAGAGTAACCTACCACTAACACCTTCCTGGCACTTGGTTCCCCTCCCTTATATTAGAGTTGCTGGTTCCCTAGTTTCTTAAGGGATCTTCTGAGCCACCCTCCTCCGCTTCTTTACCTACAATGGCAAATCTGTTGGGATAGACTACCTGGGAAGAAGCACTCCTAATCTTATGTCCCAATATACCCTGCTGGTAACTTTCACAAATCTACCTTGCCTGTCCTCCTTATCTGACCCATTCCCTGCCCAACTGTTTACTGGCACCTGCCATTACCTGCCGTGCACTCCCCCCAGGTTTGCCGAGTCATGCAATGGGGCAAGTTTCCCCTTTTGATTCTACACCTCCGTTTCCAAATGGGCAATCCACTCACATCTGACAAACAAGTACCTTGAAATGGCTGCTCCAAGATCCCATACATGTGTTATGATGCACCCTCAAACAGATGACTTGCCCAAAGCTTGCCCACTTACTTTGTAAAAAAATATATAGCAAGGCTCAAAGCCAAATACCAAACAGTGTGTAGACTATTTAACCAATTAATCACACCCTTTCAATCAATTGATAAAAGAGAGTCAAACACTAAATATTCCCAACTAACCTATCCTAGTACTAAGAGGGAAAAAAAGTGGTTTTATTTACTTACACACCCCAGAAATAAACATGGGATGATTTAATATATTCACACAGTCACTGCAACCAACTTAGCAAATTATGCATTTACCAGCAAACCCCTAATTATATACAGAATTGTCCCTGTATGCACACAGCACCTGCAACACACACACCCCCAGCCCCCCACCCCCCGCAGGCTTCCTAGACCCACCTTTGGGCGTTGGCTAGATGACATCACATGGCCTTGGTCAGTTTCTACTGCCTTCTTTTCAAGTGTAGGGCTGAATTAACACCAGAATTAAACCAGAAGTAACATGAAGTGCCCTGATACTGAAACCTGCTCACTTGGGTTAAACTATTTAACCTTTCCCATTCTCTCACCTACTTCAATTTAGCATGTTCCAAATAACCTTGCTTGTCACCTGCCTAGTTACTTACATATTCAACTCTTTCACCTCATTGCCCCCAATGTTGGTAAGTCTATTTATATTGCACCCTCCATTTTATCCTCTTCCCTCCTTTTCCCTCCTTTCCATTGTCAAACACTCCCCAGCTTCCGCCTCTAAAAGACAAATGCTTGGTCCATTTAAATCCCACTCTCACCTCCTCTCAGTCTCTCTCCTGCTTCTACTTGCAGCTGGTGATATCTCCCCTAATCCGGGCCCCTCCCATACTGCACTTGTACAATCAACCCATCCCCACGCTGACACCTACTGCCCGTCATACTCCTTCACACATTAGTACCCTTAACCCACACAATATCAAAAAAAGTACCTCTTATTTACCTTCCCCCTGTTCCTATATCTGGGGCTTTATGGAATGCTTGGCCTGTTTGTAATAAACTTGCACGCGTACATGGGTTATTTATATCTAACTGCTTTATTTTTTTTGGTCTTACCGAAACATGGCTGTCACCCTCTGACTCTGTCTCACCTGCCACACACTCATATGGTACACTTCAGCCACACTACTAGGCCCGATAACAAACATGGTGGGAGAGTTGGTATTCTTCTATCTGAGCGCTGTTCTTTCAAACCCACCACACATTTACCGGCCCTCTCCTGTCTATCTTTTGAGTCCCACTCAGTCCATGTTTACTCTTCCACACCCCTACAGATTGCGGTTATTTATCGACCACCCGGCCCTACCACCTCTTTCTTTGATCACGTCTCTGTTTGGTTATCCCACTTTATATCCACTGACATCCCCTTAGTCGTAAAACCCCTCAACCTTGGCTTACGGATCAGGTCAAAAAGATGAAATGCACTCCCGTATAGTTGAACAATGCTGGCGCAAGAGCAACAATAATTAAGACTTTCTTTAAAGGGCATGTCCACCCCCAAACTATAATTTAACCCACTACTGGCCCCACTATGTAGTGTGTAAAAATCCTTTCCCAGCTCCATATGGTTCTCCTGTAGTCCCCCCCAAAGTCCCAAAAACTGGCCAGCAGGAGATTAGCAGAGTCCATATAGGACTCTGCCTCCTGTTTGGCATGCGCACTGCAGCCATTCTCCCCCTCCCTCCCCCTCCCTCTCCCTCCCAATTTTGTCTCCCTCCCCCTAGTGTAAAATCCTTTTTATATTATGTACTGCTCCTTCCCCAAGCCCCAACCGCATAACTTTTATTTACAGAAAGTCCCCGATCTTTACTTACCATGTCTCTATCCTTCTCCGGTCTGAACTCCCGGCAGCCGTGTCCGTGATTGGCTTCCTCTCAGCCAATCACAGACGCGGCTGCCGGTCCCGCCCCCAGCTTGCATTTCCGTGCAAGCAGAGGGCTGGGGCAGTGCGGCGAAGGATAGAGGCATGGTAAGTAAAGATTGGGGCACTTTTAAAGGGTGGACATGCCCTTAAAAAGTGCCCTTTATTGGATCAGAAGTGCTATATTCTAAGCCAAACAAAACTTCTTCTCTTCACTCCACACAATCCCATAACCCAAAAACAGCTCTTTAAATTATTCAATTTCTTTCTCTGTTCGCTATGTCCTCCACCTATTCCCTGTTTATCGGCTGCTGAAAGAGCCTAATATTTCACAGAAAAAAATACACCCAAAATGCTTTTCCTGTGCACCCTAGCTCCTCCTTACAGCTTCCAACCACTACCATTGCACTGTCTAACCTCCCTTCTTTGCTCACCCACCATCTATATCCCTACCACTGTACTGTCTAGCCTCCCTTCATTGGCTAATTCCTTTGCTTGCCCCCCAACAAACTTCACCACTATATCAGAACAGGCAATGTTATCTCTCCTATCCAGGACGCTTCTCACTACCTGCCTCCTCAACCCCATTCACTCTCATTCCCCATCTCTCCTCTTCCTTCATACCGGCCCTAACCTTTCTCTTTAACTTGTCCCTATCTACTAGTATTTTTCCCTTCTCATCTAAACATGCTGTGGTATCCCCTATACTTAAAAAACCCTCCCTGGACCCATCCGCTCTTTCCATATACTAGCTTGTCTTCCTTCTCACTTTTGCTTCCAAACTACTGGAAAGACATATCAATGCTGACCTGGTATATCACTTGTCTGCTAACTCTCTCTTTGACCACCTCCAATCAGGCTTCTGCCATAAACACTCCACATAAACTGCCATCACTAAAGTGACAATTGATCTACTTAGTGCTAAATTTAAGGGTCACTACTCTTTGCTTATTATTCTTGATCTGTCCTCTGCTTTTGATACTGTTGATCACAAATTGCATACATTCTAACGGTTGAAAATGGGTTTAGTTGTCAAAATGTTTCTGATTTGATTCATAATTGCGTTTTCAACCCTTGAAATTCTGTTTCGAAAATTACCTCTGTTCCATGAACTGCCAATAGAATGAACCCCATTGGGCTTATCGATATCTAATTAAAACCAACCACATCAGGGATACTTGATTAAATGCACAGAAGGAGTAGATTTGTATTTAACAGTTTGAAGTACAACCAAAATATCATTGCCTATGTACTGTATATACAATATATCCATTATTTCTTGGAAGCTGTCAGATTGATGAGTTTTTATTTTGGTAGCCCTGTTTACCTTTAGGCTTTCAAAAGGCACAGGTCTGAAGCAAAATATTATAAAGTTATGAATGAGACAAAAAGAGAGGAGACAGTAAAGCCTCCACCAGAATAGAGCTATGGTGTCCTGTCATACTTCCACTTGACCATCTATATTTTTTTCAGTTAAATTGGTACTGGGGGCAGCGCATCTGGTTAGACTGGTTAAAGATGGTTAGACTACTCAGAGATGCAGACTATTGCTTGAAAATATGCCTGAAAATATGGCATGCAGTGCTGTACATTTTTACCATATAAATAGACAAAGGATTTGGACATAACAGTGCTAGGTCTTAAAATATGTGGTGTTTTTGCCAGTACAACTGACAGACCATATAGCCTTCAAAGAGTCTTGTGAGCATGTGCACCTATTGGGCACGGCTCTGATAGCACTTTTCACTTTCTCAATGCCCTTTTGATGGGGAATCTAGAATCTGTACCATTCAGTATCTAGAGTGTGCTGTCTGCAAAATGTAACATTTGTCCTGAAAACATTTCGTTCACCTTTTAAGCATAATTTATGCATTCCCATTTGCTCAGTAGGCGTAAAGCAATATGTTTCTTCCTTGGGATCACTTCACCCTAGGAATCAGATAATCTCACAGTGTTTTAATGTATTTTCTGTATGTTTATATTTATCCTAGTTATTTGATATGGTTCATCACTTTTATAAACCCCTAGTAGTACAGCAATATTGTGCAAATTATGTTGGTTCAGGAGTAGCATTTACCAACGATCTTAACACTAATAAAAGATTAACAGGGAGGTGCAATATCATCCGCAAAGGGCCAAAAAAAATGAGTTAAACCCACACTACCAATTGACTTCAACTCATTATTTCCAGGGCCTGTGCCATTTACTTTTAATTCCACAGATGCCCAATGCAATAAAGAAAATGTTTGTTTTCGATCTACAGTACTAAGTAAATGAATGTTATATAAAGGATAACTATACTCAAAAAATTAACTTTTAAAAAATGGAAAGTACCTGGGATAATATTGTTTCATTGAGGAGCTACAGCAAGGACTGTAGCAGGTTTGCCAGTTTTTATCCAGGTTAGTCAAGGACTAACCTGGCCTATCTATTCTTGTATTAATAATGAAGTGCTGAAACCAGGAGGAAGACTGGCAGAAGCAGTTTTCTTTGGGCTGGTGCTCCTCACAGGGATTACCAGTCCTATATCCCTGTCCCAAGTACTTTTCAGTTTAACTGTTCTTTAAATAAACTTTATACACGCGATAGTTATCCTTTAAAAGCTGATGTTACCCTCAACTCTACTTACTTGTCTCGTTAGTAATTTACTGTTAATCTGCAGCAACTAATCAGAAGTTATCAAACTGCAGTGACCCTCTAAAAATCTAACATCTGATCGTTTGCTACCTATTAATAGCATAGTCAAACTGTTGCATCTCTTACTGCATCAGCTCCATCTAGAGGTTTTTCAAACTGATAAAATGTTCATAGATTGTTGGAATAATATATGTGTAATATCCCACACTACGGGGTAAAATGGAGTTAAAGGGCATGTCCACGTCTTTTTTATAATTTTTCTGTAGTGTAGGGCACCCTCTCCCACCCCAATCGCTATATTAGTTTGTCAAAAAACTAACCCGATCTGTACTTACACTGCCTTGTTCAGAAACAGCCCTCTGCTTACACGAAACTGCAAGCAGGGGGCCGGACCGGCAGCTGCGTCCACGATGAGCTGAGAGGCAGCCGATCACGGATTCAGCTTCCGGCAGTACAGAACATCGGTGGAATAAGGCAGTGTAAGAACAGATCGGGTTATTTTTTTGACAAACTAATATAGCGATTGGGGGTGGGAGAGGAAGCCCTACACTACAGCAAAAGGATTTTACACTAGGGGCACAGGGAACTTAACAGGAATTGCCAGAAACCTCTCAGAGGACACCTCAGAAGCGTAAACATTTCCTCCTGGCCAGCAGAGAGGTAAGGTGATGATTTTTAAACTCTACACACTGGGGCACCAGTGGGGGAGATTGTAGTTTTGGGGATGGAATCCCAATGTAATATAATTTTTTTCCAGTCCTGCATCAATTAAATTTATGTGAAATTCCCTTTGTTTGTTTTTGAGCTGCTTATTATGAAAACGAACTATTTTAAATAAAAGCGTTACCTCTGCGCTCCTTAGCTTCCAGGTTCCCGCAATGCAGTTACACACACTAAGTGACTACTGCTTTGCAAGAAACCAGAAGGAAGAGGAGCATTTGAGTAGCTGGACTCTCCAGTATTTGATACTTGGTAGCAATCTGGTTATAATGTCCATCTATCTGTGGTTGGTTTAGAACATACAGTACAGTATAAATGCAAAATTAGTTGTTTACAGCTTCCCATAGGACTGAATTAAGCCCTATATTTTTTACCAGAAGCTACAGGAATACATTATTTTAACTTGTCTTTAGGAAGATGTGATTGAACCAACTAATCGTACCCAATGTACATTCATTAATACACAGGTGGAAATACATTTTATAATAAAACACATGCTTTATACATACCCCCACATGCTTTATATATACCCCCCACACATTTAACTTTGCTAGAGGTACACATTACTGTGATTATATTTCTGTTGCTTTTCATTGTCATTTAGTAGGAGGCTGGAGATAGTGTTAAATAACAATTAAAGTCCTTTAAACTCCCCCCCCCTTTACTGTATCGCTAATTCCCCACTGCTGGGTACACTTTCTAATGTACCCAGGGGTACTTACCCAAAGTACATTCCCCCGTTGTAGCTCTGCCTTCCAGGCTGTCAGTGACAGTACCAATGGGAACATGTGCTATGCAACAAGCGAGTCTTCTCATTAGCCGGATCACAGAGAGTTTGGAAGGCAGAGCTACAACGGGGTAATGAAGGAAGCATTGGGTAAGTATTACTTGACTTGTACCCAAAGTGGAAACTGTAACCAGAGATTCAGGTCTTTACCCTGGGTACATAAGGTATTGAGAAGAGGAGAAGATCAGGGAAGGTGAGTATAATTGTACTTTAAGAATAATAGCAAATGTACTAATAGGTTTGTGATGCCTTAGTGCTGGGCAATAAATATTTCAATGTTTTTTGCACAAAAATTAACACCTTTTCAATTATGGCTTTAAAACCATTCAAAAATCTGCAACTTACCGATTGCATTTCCACAATGTATCAATGGTTGCAAAGTGTTTCATGCATCACGGGAACGAGTGGTAGGCTGGGTACACACAGCAGATATTTTCTGGCGAACGACAGATTCACGTCACCTTCAGCCGAAAATATCTGCTGGTGTGTGGCAGCAGGCCGCGACCGACCTTGATTGTTCGTTCGTCCGGATCAGACATTCGATCGGACGTGTCTGTAAATTCCGATCGATTATGCGGTTCCCTATGGGAATGCGCAATTGATCGTTCGCAAATTCGGCCATGGCTGAATTTGCCTTGACTGACTGACATTTGTCCCAGCAGTGCGCTCGCTCATAAAAAAATTATTGCATCTCCCTGTAATTTGAAAGAATTTTCCATATGATCTAATTTACAAAGAAAGTAATTAAGTATATCTGGCTGGTTAATTTGCTATTACAAATAAAGCAGAAAGATATTTTGTGAGAAAGGCAAACTGCTAAAAAGAATGTAAATCAAATATGGTAGCAGAAGAGTCACTTAAAATAATCATTAAGGAAACTGTTTGCTTGTCTTTTAATGTGTTGATCTTTAATGTGTGCATTATCCTTGTGATCTGCAGCAAACTGGGGCAATTTGCAGGTTTGCCAGTTTTATCTTTGTTCAGTTAAAAAAGAAAAAATAAAGGTGGAATTTTGCTTAATTTTGTTGAGATACCCAGCAATTCATTGTAAAAAGTACATTTTAGCATTTTTTTTTTATCCTGTGTGGGTAGTCCGCCAGATCTTGGTCAATGCAGAAAAATGCTTTTTAATATACTGTGTGTCATACTGATGTTCTCCAATCTTATTGTACCCCCTGCTTCTGACCTGCCTGCTGATTACAATGCAAATGTGCAAAACTGCAAATTAAGCTCACTTGGCTTTAAATTCTTGTGTTATTTATAGATAATATTTCCAGTTATTAGCGTTGTTCCAAAATGAAGCATAGGGGAAGTCACCATGAGCAGGGATCTGCATCCATCTGCTATATTTTACTTTTAATTCCTTGCTTTTACATGAAACCATGTATACATTTTATATAGTTGGAGTCTAAAGAGCTAAGTTACATCATTTCAGTAAAAAAGATGTTAATACATAAGTGTGACATTTTATAATGGGAGCTGCAGTGGTATATATCCTTATAAAAATTACTCAGCTATGTCACTAAGTGACTCATTTCTTATATTTCTTATATCCCACTACTCCGCCCATTCCAGTGTTCATGCCTGGACAATGACTCAGCATATTTTGCAGTGTTTAACTTCACTAACAGAACCTGATGGAGCTACTTCCTGTCACTTCATAACCAATGTCTCTCTCCTCCTCCACAAAGATTTGTTTAACCTCATAGATGCTGGGCTGGGATTTTCCTTTCTACTGGGTTTAAGTTGCAGAAAGTAGCTTGGGGGATTTAAGGTGGAAATAGGGACAAGGCTAGAATTTAAAATGTGAATGGGGTGAAGGAATCCAATACTTATGTATTATAAGAAATAATGTGCCCCGTCACATTATAATATAAGGACATTACACCACCTCGGAGTTCCCTGTCCTGTATAAAACCACTCGGCCTACGGCCTCGTGCTTCTATATGGTCAGGGAACTCCTCGGTGGCGTAATATCCTTAAGGGTAAGGGGCGCATTATCCCTTATATAATACATAAGGCTCTGGCTTTTCAATGGGGAGTTGCAGTGGTGAGAATCTATGTAGTCACTCAGTGACTTCCTGTCTGCCACTGCCCCTCCGCATGTCTCTCTTCCTCCCTGTATTAGTAATGTAGATAAGAAGCCTATTTTTGTAAATACAAATAGTTAACTGCCATTTGTACTTCAAACTAAAAGACGAGACTAAACATCGTCTCTCACCAGGTCCAGTTCCAGTTCATTACACTGACTGAATGAATTATTGTGCAGATAAGGAGGAGCGAGCAGTTGAGTCAATTATGACTCACAGAAATGCGCTTGCTTGGAAACAGAACTGGATCTGGTGAGAGATGATTTTTAGTCTCGTCTTTTAGTTTGAAATATAAACGGAAGTTAACTATTTGTATTTACAAAAAACAGGCTTCTTATCTACATTACTAATAAAAGGAGGGGGAGACAGGGAGGGGGAGGGGAGACAGAATGTCCTTATGTATTATATGGAATAATACGCAATCTACAGAATAATATATGGATATTACTTCAGCTCGTAGTTCCCTGACCTGTATAAAAGCACTCGATCTACGGCCTCGTGCTTCTATATGGTCAGGGAACTCCTCTGTGCCGTAATCTCCTTATATTACACTGTAGTTAGCATATTATCCCTTATATTATTATTATTATTATTATGAGTCTATATAGTGCCATCATCTTCCGTGGTGCTTTTATTGTCATTATTGTTATAAATGTTACATACAAGTGTAGCGTCATATATAATACATAAAAGGATAGTGTATATTATTCAAGTACATGTAATAAAATACTTTATACTCAGATATTTCAAACAGAAGCCCCCAAATGGATTCCTGCTGTTCTAAAAATACTACCACTAGGGGACCCCTGCCTTGCATGTTGTTTTTTGACCAAATACATTGAAATCATTTAAGAACAAATAAATTGTTAAAAAGAAATTGAGTATTTGTGATTATTTTTAAGTCTATTTCTGAAGATATATTTACCCACCTTCACCCAGAGCTGCAAGCCTTAACCCCTTGCTTGTGGCAGCTGCTCGAGAATCACAAGAGACACTCATGCAACTGCCGCTAGCTAATCAGCAACTTTGGATGTGAATATCTAATGCCTGCTGATAGCTGGATACCTCACATTGGAGGAACATTTACCCAGATTCGCACAGCCGCTGATGAATCTCATATGGAAGATCTACCCTGCGGCTCTGGATAATTCTTCTCAATTGTGCAGTACTGTTGGAGCAGTAGTACTTTAAAGTGTCACATTTAAAATGCTGGTCACTGTTTAAAACCTTTGTATAAAAAAGTACTTAAATATTTGAAATACAATCACAAAAAGTTTTTAACCTTAGAAAAAAGAATATATTATTCATACATAAACAAGCACTTTTGGTAGTCTTTAGCTGCTTCTTGCAGAAAATGTAAAGAAACTCTACAAACTCAACTTTTGCACCTGAATAGGGAGCACCTCAACTGCAGTTACAGTCTGCCATTTTGTCCTTGTTTAGTATTTGTCACACAGTGCATTGAACATCATGTATGGTAAGAAAAAGGCACATTCTTTTACATTGCTGTTTTAATCCTTTAGCTAGAAGGATTTTAACATCAGAATAAAAAGTGGCAAGGGAGACAACATTGCCCTAAATAGTTAAAGGGACACTATACTGAAAAAAATACTTTGCCTCACCTTAATCTATAATTGAATACATGTAAGTAGCACTGAGGTGTATGTGTTGCTGCATGCCTTCAATACAGCACACATTTTGTTTAGGAGCATAATGCCCCCTCCCACTTTTAACCACTCCCACAACCTGACTTTTTCCCCACAAACCAACTGTCAAGCCTGCACACAGCATACAGCATTCCAACTGTCAAAACTCTGTCACCATCCCAGCTACAGTAAAACTACTCACAGAAGAATAGTTTTTGAGAGCAATGAAATTAATTGACAGCTGAAATATAAGAAGTTTTAGATTGGATATCTAAAGAAATAGAGTGCAGATCAACAAAAAATTATACAGTGGTGGTTGGGAAGAATTATAGTTTCCTGTTATGGTCAATTTAAAATAACCTATTTTTTGGTATAGATTCCCTTTAAACAAGCCTTACCTCTTTGAGCATGTTTTTTTTTAACAGCAACTATATAAATAGTATGTTTTGCCAATGCCAAGAGTTAAGCAGCAGAAGACTTATTTTAGTGTCGTTGCCTTTAACATTGTAGAGTTGTAAGCTAGCTGTTTCCAGCTATTTTCATTTAAATGGGAACTGTGAAAACTTTGCAAATGTAAATGCTGTACATAATCTGGCGCATTAGCACCTGTTTTTTTTTTTTAAATGTTTTTCTTTAGATATTGTTTGCTTATTTAAAAGTGAAACATTTTGTTTTAATTTGTTAAATAATTGAGCAGGAAAGAGGAAGTAAAACAAATCAGTTAAAAACTAGGATAAACAGTATTTGGCAATTGACATGGAAGAAAAATTATTAATGGAAAACATATTAGAGGGATTTTTCTCTGCTACCCCTCCTACTGAGCAAGTCAAGACCAGAAGAAATGGGCTAAGATAAACACTATACCCTAGGTATACTAGGGTAAAGATCCAAAACTCATTCATGGGGATTTAGCTGGTATACTCACCATAATAGGGGATCTTACCCTGATAAGTGATTAACTTCAAGATGCCTTTCCTGCTCCATTATGGATCTGCCACTTTCCCACTTCTTCTGAATCAACAGTTGTTAAATACCTGTATTCCCCTAAAATATTTCTTATCAAGTGATGTGCAATCTGTGTGATTAATTATTGCAAGATTTGATTACCATGGATTTGTTCCATTTTTAAAGACTGTAGATTTTCTGTACAGTATTCAAAGCTTTCTAGTTATGGTATATGTGTTCAGCTAGTTGGAAATCTATAAATCTATAGGAAGTAGAAAAGAGTATTCCTAACTGCTCCAGTAGTAGTTGTTAGTTCCCCATCTGGTTGAATCCTCTAGTTTCCATGAGCAGTAAGTAGTAGTAACTAGACAAGAATCAAACAAGTAACTGACAACTGTGAGTGCTGGTGGGCAAGTCCACAAGGTTATCACTCAGCTTTTAAAGCCAAACAGGAGGTAGGAATACTCTTGCAAACTTCTACAGTCAGTGTATATCCCTTCTTAATGCGCTACCTTTCAAGAATGGATTTTTTCCCAGCGCCTGTCCATAAATGAGTAAGATTTGGACAATATTGCTCTTCCGACTTTGGGTAAATACTAATTTAGTCTACCCAGGAGCAAGACTATAATGCAATATATTTGCTGGCATTAAACTGTTATGCAATAAATGCAGCAACTGCAATATTTAATTGGCTTTGGGAGCTACTTGGGTGACATTTGCAAGTCCCATGCAAACTCATTAGTAAACGAGTCTGGATGTTTTTTTTTCCACGTCTGTCTTTCTTTTAAATGAAAAATAAAAACAATTACTGTATATATACAGAGGTGAGTAGTAATATGTGATAGTGCTTTGAAAAATGTGGCTTAGGGAAATAGGCTTCCATTATTTATCTCATTAATGAAGATGGTATTGGAATCTAGGCGTGTCAGTTTCTTGTGTAAGATCTTATCAAGTCACTATTGCAGATTTCTGTTATAGTAGACAGATCTATTTCACAGCAACGGAAAAAATCCTCTTTGTAATTCCTCTTTATAAGGCCCACTCCACAGGACTTGATTTCAATACACAGAGAATAAATACTTTATTCAATGCTTTTCTGCCCTCGTCAGAAATAGAGACATACACCTCAATAATAAATAAAATAAAGTATGAATAAATACGTAATATATACAATTCAACGAGTAATGGTATATATATATTCTGCAGTGTCATCATAACCTGCATTACAAAGTTTTATTATTATTACCACTTATATGGTATAATAGGTTAATCCCCTGACTACAAATCCTTACCTTGATGCTGATTTGAAGGCAAAGAGTAGCCCCTAGAGAGGTACGAAACTAGCAAGTTTTGTTCCGCCGGTGGTTCAGCAGAACTTGTTGAAATTCATTAGTTTTTTACTGTCAGTGTGATTTTCAAACTCCTGTTTTTTTAAATTTTTATCTTTGATTTCCAAATTTTCTAGTTCAACTTTTGAAATTTCTGGAAATTCTGCTGAATCCATGGATTTTTTAAACTGCCATTTTCGAAAGGAAACAATGTTTGTTTGAAAACCGAGAGTCATCTTATAGTCACACCAAATATTAATTTGGTTTGGATTTTAAAAAAAATGATTAAAACAAATAATTAGAATTAATTTTTAATTTTTAATTTACTTTGTTTTAATACCATTCACATTTTTACGCAACAGTGTATATATATATATATATATATATATATATATATATATATAGTGCATTCCAGGGTCTTCTAAAGTAGCAATTTATTAAATACACATACAGAAACTATAGAAAAACTCTCCAACCCAATCCGGACCTTCATCAGGATGACCTCATCAGGATGGTGTCACTATTAGAGATGAGTCTTGGTTTTCAAACAAACCTTGTTTTGTTTCGGAATTGCTGGTTTTTCAAAAAACAAAAATCCATGCATTCAGCAGAATTTCTGGAAATTCCAAAAGTCGGATGCACTCGGGCATTTAAACTTCTAGAGCTTGAGTGAGACCCCAGTTTTAAAGTAGGGGATATGTGTAAACTAGTAAACTAGTTTTTTGTATGCAATTATTTGTTTTTTGTATGCAATTATTTGTTTTTTGTATGCAATTATTTGGTCACGGCAATGTGAAGTGTATATTTATATATATATATATATATATATATATATATATATATATTTTTTTTTTTTTTTTTTGAATTGGGAACATGTATAATATAATGAGAGGTCTTATATATGATGTAATTTCCTGCTAACAGCCTTTAAAGGGGTGGAGTGGGATATAATATGTATTTGCCATTTGTATACCTGATGAAGAGGACGCAGTTTCCTCAAAACATAGTATGTATAAGCAGATGTGCATAAGAAGATAATTAAAAGCAATTGTGGAAATTAATCCTGAGTGCAGTACACCAACTTCTTGTATAAATTTGAGAGTAAAGAAGCTACACACCTATGTACTAGCACCAGGGAACTTGGATTCTAAGGTGTTTGGTATTTTATATATTATATATAATATAATATATATATATATATATTATATATATTATATATATATATAATATATATCAACAGGTGAATGGATGCACTTGTCCCTCGATACTTCTCCTACATGGCCCGGGTGATTCCCATGAGAACAAACAGTAAGAAATATTCCGAGCACCATGGACTTAAAAAATTTATTGCAGAAATCACAGAGATCGATCGTTTCAGCCGATAGGCGGCTGTCGGCTGAAACGCGTCGATCTCTGTGATTTCTGCAATAAATTTTTTAAGTCCATGGAGTGCTCCGAATATATATATATATATATATATAGCATCTGGCAAGACACAGCACTCGGATTCTGCTTTTATACGGTTTATTAAGTCATCTGCATCCCAATATATACATTATACTACGTTTCGGGGGTACATAGTCCCCTTCCTCAGGCCACACTTGAATACAGATACTAGTGTTATCCCACATGCAGCCAGTATAAAGCATATGACAGGAAGTGACCCATCCCTAAGGTCCCTCCCCTCCCCTTAAACACCCTACCTTGTAAAATGCCACCCTGTAACCTCCACAAAACAATACATTTCTTTTTTCCCCTTATCACCATAGAAAAACAGATTATGTATCACAAACAATACAGATCGAAGTCCCTATTCAATCCGTTGGGGTACAACGAGTTCATTTTATGCACCCACCAAACCTCTCTTTGGCGTAATCTTAGCGTCCTATCCCCACCCCTCACTAGTGGCTTAACCATCTCTAGTACCATAAATTTGAGATCATTCTCTGAATGTCCCATTTCCACATAGTGTTTAGGTACAGGCAATTTACCATCTCTAGTCTTAACCTGATAGATGACCTGTGCTGGGAGATCCTGGATTTAATGGGCTGCGTAGTCTCCCCTACATTCACATACCCACAGGGGCACCACAATACACAGACGATCAAACCTGCTATCACATGTATATGTGCCCCATATCTCATAGTTCTTACCAGTGATAGGGTGAACAAAGCTCTCACCTTTGTGTGCATACCTACACTGGATGCACGGCCACAGGGAAACATACCTTGTTTCCTATTACTCATAAAGTGGGATGGTTTAACTGTGTGACTCTGAAAGAGGGATCTCACCACCTGATTCCCAATGGTTCTGCCCCTCCGATATGATATCAAAGGTGGCCTATTAAACTCCTCCACCTCAGGGTATATCTCTTTCAATAGAGGCCAATGTTTACGTATGGCCTTACATACATACTCAACCCCTACTCCATAGTTCGTAACAAATGGTATACGGGCCTCTTTAGTATGTTTGGGCATCCTACCCCTCTGCTCTACCCTCTCAAGGGCATCCCCTAGGACTCGCTTAGGATATCCTCGGTCCCTCAGTTTTTTATACATTTCCTGTGGAAACATATGTTTCCACATCATACGTAAGGGTGAATTTAATGGTGGGGTGTATCCACCATTAAATTCACCCTTACGTATGATGTGGAAACCATATGTTTTTTGGATGTGAGATTAACAAGGAATGGGGGGAGCCTGGATTCAGAGTTGTATTCCAAGCCGACCGATAGGAACCAATTGCTGACGTTCACCAGTCATCATCCTAAACATACAAAACATGCTATACCTGTCAGCCAGTTCACTCGGGTTGACAGGATAGTCACAAATAACCAAAGGAAACAGACCCAGACCCAGGAAATGTATAAAAAACTGAGGGACCGAGGATATCCTAAGCGAGTCCTAGAGGATGCCCTTGAGAGGGTAGAGCAGAGGGGTAGAATGCCCAAACATACTAAAGAGGCCCGTATACCATTTGTTACGAACTATGGAGTAGGGGTTGAGTATGTATGTAAGGCCATACGTAAACATTGTCCTCTATTGAAAGAGATATACCCTGAGGTGGAGGAGTTTAATAGGCCACCTTTGATATCATATCGGAGGGGCAGAACCATTGGGAATCAGGTGGTGAGTTCCCTCTTTCAGAGTCACACAGTTAAACCATCCCACTTTATGAGTAATAGGAAACAAGGTATGTTTCCCTGTGGCCGTTGCATCCAGTGTAGGTATGCACACAAAGGTGAGAGCTTTGTTCACCCTATCACTGGTAAGAACTATGAGATAAGGGGCACATATACATGTGATAGCAGGTTTGATCGTCTATGTATTGTGGTGCCCCTGTGGGTATGTGTATGTAGGGGAGACTACGCAGCCCATTAAATCCAGGATCTCCCAGCACAGGTCATCTATCAGGTTAAGAGATGGTAAATTGCCTGTACATAAACACTATGTGGAAATGGGACATTCAGAGAATGATCTCAAATTTATGGTACTAGAGATGGTTAAGCCACTAGTGAGAGGTGGGGATAGGACGCTAAGATTACGCCAAAGAGAGGTTTGGTGGGTGCATAAAATGAACTCGTTGTACCCCAACGGATTGAATAGGGACTTCGATCTGTATTTGTTTTTGTGATACCATATCTGTTTTTCTATGGTGATAAGGGGAAAAAAAGAAATGTATTGTTTTGTGGAGGTTTCAGGGTGGCATTTTTACAAGGTAGGGTGTTTAAGGGGAGGGGAGGGACCTTAGGGATGGGTCACTTCCTGTCATATGCTTTATATACTGGCTTGCATGTGGGATAACACTAGTATCTGTATTCAAGTGTGGCCTGAGGAAGGGGACTATGTATCCCCAAAACGTCGTATAATGTATATATTGGGATGCAGATGACTTAATAAACCGTATAAAAGCAGAATCCGAGTGCTGTGTCTTGCCAGATGCTGTAAAATTGGGATTATCCAGTTGTACTCCCTTACACTTGCACCGGTGAAGTTGCCATAGAGGTGGTGTGCTGTATATTTTCTACTTATACATATATATAAACAACAGCAGGTTCCTACACACTCCATTCACCAGTCTACAGCCTGGGTGCTATAGGAAAAGGTGTTTCAGGGTTACAAGCCCAGCAATGTCAGGTTGTTTTAATAAGATGCTTCAAGATTAAGGATATATATATATATATATATCTCCTGATCAGTGAGTCTGAATTATTCTGAATCTAAAATATTGCATCTACAAAAATACTTTATGCTGTAAATTAAACTAGAGGGATTAATTAAGAGTCTCCTGACTGTTTTCCTTCAAATTAGAACTACTAACTTTACATAATAATTAAACTCTGACAGAATTAATGAGCAGCTACATCGTTCCTTTTTCCTTCTACTGCTGCTATAGCATGTCTAATTAAAATTAAACTACCAAGAATCGATTTACTACATTTTGTATTGTCTTTGTTATTTTCCTCTTCTTATGTAGCCTTTGTGCCAGTTATTTGATTTTCTTTTAGTGGCATAGGGCACTGTAGCACTTATCATTTGCAAGACTTTTGCTCACGAAAATCTCCAACAGCTAACTATTTTAGGCCCCATAGTCACTGCAACTGTTGTATTGATTTACCTGAACCTTGCTGGTGTTCAATCAATCCAACAGCTTTGCAGGTTTATACAGCAATGAGGACAATGTCTAACAGCAAAATATGATTTATTTATTAACGTCAAAGCCTTAAAAATGTCTCTCTTTTGAGAGAAGTTTCTCTTTATAGACTGTGGCTTAGAGCAAGTTATTGACAGCCTTGATAATTAAGATACAACAATATCACAGCTGAAAACTGTAAAAGCAGATGTATTGTCTAAAAAAAAGATTTAAACTAAAACAGGGCGATGCTTTATGTGCAACCAACGCTTCTTACCTGTCCAAGTTCCCGAAATGCAGTAATCCCTTTGTGAGATTTACTGCGTCGTGGGATTGCGGTCAGGTAAGAATCTTCAGTTTGCGCCTCTAATGGCCCTTCATGGTAGTGCAAAACCTTACATGCCCTTCCAAAAAGTTTTGGAAATGGTATAGTCACTGCAGATTTATTGTAAAACCCACCCTAACCCAATAATATTTCGGGTAGCATAGTTTTACACTAATTTGGCTGGTTTCTATGTTTCCTTATCAATTGTGTTGATAATTTTTTTTAAATGAATGTATAATGGTACTTACCAACTGTCCTGAAATGTGCAGGACAATCCTAACGGCAAAGATTTATTCTCACTGTTCCTGTCCTTGGATCTCCAGTGGATACTGAATTGCAAATGTCACCCAGAAATAAAATTATTCTGCTTCTTTATAGGTCCATCTTATAAAGTCGCTTTTTGCAAGTCCCTATACTTGTTAGGAGTCGCGGCAGGAGTTCATGAAAGCAATTCCCTCAGAGGAAACTCATGAATGAGTAATATCTGCATGTTTAGCCGTCTCTAATCTATGTACTCTGATAACTCAAAATGATAATATCTAATGAAGTTACTCAACTACAATACACTATATATTTGATTTATATGGTGGGTACAGTTTGAGTGGTGTTTAATGTTTTCAACTTATTTTGTTAATGTATGCATGCTGTACTCAACAATTTATTAAAGAATAACTAAACTTACTTTTTTAAATCCTAATGTGAAAGCTTTTCTTTCCAGAACACCTATATAAAAGACTTTTCTCATAAGTTGCATTTTCATATACGTGATAAATAGATTATGTAACTAAGAAGGCTTCCATGTTGTGGTCAGTACAACTCACAGCCATGTCTCTATGCACAGAGTTTTTTCAATGCAGATGTCTCCACACCAATATGGAAGTCCCTTTAAAAGCTGCTTGTTAACCTGCAGTTTATTTTCCAGGTAGAATGCATCACTGGAACTATATAAAATAGCCATATGATTTTACTGCTCTCCCCCCTTCTTTTTCTAGCAAAAGAAGTTTCTTAATGTAGCTGTACTCTTTTTGGCAGCTCTGGTGGCACAACATACAAATACTATGCTTTTAGAAAAACACTACCCATGAGGTCACAGGTTTAAATCCCCATACTTTTTTACTAAAATGTTAATACTTCTTGCATCATAGCTAAGAAAGAAACTGCAAAGATTACTTTTCTTTTTTTGTATGAAAAGCAAAGGAATTTATTATCTTAAAGAGTATCTCCACCCTCTCAATAATGTTTTGATATAATTTAGGGCATCCTGTCCCACTCCCAGGATGGTAATAAATGAATCTGATCTCTACTTGCAGCCCCTTGCTCCAGTGGCAATCTGATCCAGCTCCCTGTTTGCTGGAACAAGCAAACAGGGGCCAGACCAGCAGCCAAGGCTGTGATTGGCTGAGAGGCAGCCAATCACAGATGGGGCTACTGTCAATGGAGAGCACCGCAGGATCGAAGGGCTGTTTTTTTTTTTGCAATCTAACATAGTGGTTGTTAGTGGGAAGGGTTGCCCTACATTATAGGGTGGGTTAAATATGAGCTTGAGAGGGTGGACATGCCCTTTAATATATTTAGACAAAAACTGCACTGGAGTTATGTGTCAGGGAGTGAGAGGATGATTTCATGATTGGCTGTTAGCTTTTGGGAAGCAAAGCTGTAGCTTCCTGTGAAGTGTAATATTTACACTCAACTGGGTGTCACCCAGATAAGGTGGATTATGGGAGCTGACCCCTAGTACAGATAGGTTAATTTCATAAATCACCCAGCATCCCCTGCAAAGGAAGAGATGAGACACAGCTTTTTGTATCTTTGTGAATGTGCTCTGTCTATTGGGGCAATGTTTTCTGAAAATGTAGTTTCCCTTTATCTTATAAAATGTATTTTTTTTCATATATCTTGTAATATATGATTTAACAACACCTCATCCTTATCAAAATTAATATGAATTAACTGAAATTATTCTTTTTGCTTTGTGCTTCCTTTCTTGCACATTTTTTGAAGTACCACTATTTATAAACAAGAGGGATTACCGACAGGAAGATAGCATCGCATTGAAAAAAACTGTGAAAATGTAAATTGAAATTTATTAAGTGTTGATACTAAAAAAGTGTCTTGCTAGTGTTTTGGCAATGATTGTAAAAGTGGGGGTCGAAAGCATGTCTGCCAGGAAGATGGGGCCGGAAGTGCGTGCGATGTGCACACTGGGGTTGGCTCTTTTAGAGCTGGGGAGGCCGGGCCTTATTTGAGCTGTGGGACCCTTTAAGCCCCAAAAGGCACTTCTTAGTACTGCGGGGGCTCTTATTAGTACCCCTTAAATGACTCGCACAGCACCCGAACCTACTCCAGGCCCCCCCTCCCCTCCCAGAGAGAGAGGGTTATCAGACAAAATGGAAGGCTTTAGGAAGAGATAAAGATGCTTACTGGGGCAAAAGATAACAATGGAACATTACTGGAAAAAAAATCTGCATTGGACCAGACTAAAGCTGGGTACACACAGTACCGATAAAGCCCTGATACCATCGGATCCGACGGTATCGGGGCTTTATCAGTACTGTGTGTACCTTACTTTTTCAAGTGAGCGTGCGCCGCCAAACAATGGGGTCAGCCAAATGCTCATTCAAAAAAGAGGGAACATTTCCCTTGGCCGCGGTAGACTCCCTATGTATATATATAAATATATATATATATATATATACTGTATATCTATGAACCTGTAAGCACATGTAATGTTACAATGGTGCTGTTATTCCTGTGTGTTATTTAAACAGTAAACACATATTCATGAGTTATTATACTGTGTGCTCCCTGGGTGATCTACACAAAGGGCAATTCTGCCAACAACAATCCTGTCACCAACATTCCCCCCCTGAAATACTTATTGTGGCTTATGCATGATCTCTGGGTGACTTATCGGCCTCAATCAGTATTTTTTTCCCCTGACTGTGAATGATGGGAAGTGTAGTTAAACAAGCAGTTTTCTTAAAATTCTGCTCTGTTATGATATAAAAAAAAGAAAAACAACAATTATGCATACACTGTCACCTTTGATGTTGCTTTCCAGAACTTTCCCATGTCTTTATTACTTAGAAGGGTGAGGATATGGAATGTTATATGGCCTTTAATCCCAATTATTAAGTCAGTTGAAGCTATTTGCAATCAGGGCACAAAATGTACAAGAACAAAACAATCGCAATAATAAAGTTCATTTTTTTATTAGCATTTGGGAACTGGTATTTAGTGGATATAATTTTGTCCTTCGCACCATTAATTTTTCTTTATAGCTGGCATGATAGCCATTAGATTTTTTTCTGTTCGCTAATGCCTTTTCCCTTTTGGTTTTTACAATTAAGAGAATTCGTATTCAGAGGTGTTTTCCTTTTTCAGCAGGGGTAACGGAGGAGAGAAAAGAAAGAGGAGGGTAAAGTGATTTTAATAGACATGAAGAAAGTATAATCAGTGGTGCTTCTATTTAGCATGCTCTTGAAGCTGTATAAACTATTTTGTCCACTAACGTTGGGTTTTCTAAATGTATAAATCAAATATTTGTCACATGTTTAAAATCCATGAATTGGGTTTTCTTTCCATAAAAAAATTTAGAATTCATCTTGAATGTTGAAGATTAGAGAGAAGCGATATGGACACGTCAGTGTTTAGTGACAGGTGTTCGGAATTTTTTTATGTTTATTTTATGATGGGGAGATGCATCGCACTCTTCAAAGGACACATAAACAAGGTGGTGTATCGTGATCTGCAACCACTCCTTTCTGCCTTATGTAACACTAAAAAGAAAGACAAAAGTCTTGCTATCCCTGTCTTAAATCTTGGTACACTGCTTGCGCCCAGAAGAGCAAAATCCTGTTGAACCCCCCCCCCCCCCCCGCAAATCCTCTCTTAAACATACACTAACCACTGGTACGTTGCCACAAAATGGTAAATTGCATATTGTAGTGTTATGATTTTTGGTACATTCCCCTAAAAATTCCCTCTTTGCTGCTGACAAACACCCTGCTTCCTGTTCCCAGCTGTCAAAGGTGTGCCGTTGATGTCACAGCCAATAGTTGACAGCCGCTACCAGGAAGTGCCTCACTGTTCCTGTTCTTGCTCGAAACGAGCTCGTAAAAGCACCAGGGGGCGGCACCTAGGTAGCGAGGCACTAGGGATGGCCGGTTCGCGGATCCGAATCCGGATTTCTCTTATTTTCATTAATACGTATTTTAGAAAATTTCCGAAATTACGAGGATTACTCGTATTTTCGAAAATACATATTTTCGAAAATACTAGTTTTCTCGTATTTTTGAAAATTTTCTAAAATACGCAAAAACCCGTAATTTCGAAAATTTTCGAAAATACAAAAAATCTAGTAATTTCAAGGGAATTTTTCATTTTAATGGGTCCGCTTGCGGATTTTCGAATTTTCGAATTTTTTCGGAAATTTGCGGATCCTCGAGCGGACCGGATTTTGCGAAGTTTGGACATCTCTACGAGGCACCGGGTCTTGTTAGTATGTTCCCTGGCATATTTGGGGAAGAATTTAGCTTTGGGGGGATCTACATGTGAAATTTATTTTTATGGGTGGACATGTCCTTTAAGGCTAGTAAGTTATTTCCTTTTACTGTCTCCAATTACCTGATTATTGTATGTGTACTGTCTGTATCTAGAAGATTTTGTTTCTTGGTTTTGGTTTCATTGTCCATTCATATCCAGTAGCTCCAAATGGCTTATGTAAGAGGATTATCCAGAATTAACAATATAAACTTAGAACAAATTAGTTTATTTTTGTTTTTCAGCCCTAATACATATTGTGGTGTCATATAAAGTTATTTGTTTTGATTTACTGCTGTTTTATGCTTTAACAACCTATTGGTTTTTGGAATAAATTTGTATGCAAGTGATAATCCTTTTTTTCTAAGAAAACCCTAAGCGGGCCATACGTATAAATGTTTATATCCACCTATGTATCTCCTGACACATAAAGACAATCATCCCTGGGGTAGATTCATTGTCAGGTAGACAATTCATTTTACAATCCAGTCAAAATTCAGATCTCTCTCCCTACTCACAGATAGCTATGTTCTAAACATTTCCATTTACTCCTTTTTTTTTTGAAATCGTACTTAGAGATAGTTGACCAAAACTTTAGGCCGTCCATGTTAATAATTGTTAATCAGGTGTGCCAAACCTGGGAGAGACTAGAGGTCACACCAGCTGCACCCCAGCTAGTACTTCCACTTTTTCCCATTCCCTGATCCACTCAGGCCCTGCCCTTAGCCCTGTCCACCTGGCTATCCCATGGGTGGTACATTTGTAGTCTGAATGTGGTCTTTGGGTTTGGAATCCATGGTGTAATCCCATTATTGAGATAAAACAACATTTGGTAATGTTGTTAGTACTTTACAAGCATTTTAGGCCTGCAAAATTGGTGTTTTGCCTTTTATTTGTTAGACATGTCTGTGTGTAATAGACAGCAAGCACTGCAGTTATTTTCACTCTTATTTCCCCATCTCGTGGAACAGGTAGATACAAAATGTCTTATTTGACAGATCCTGGATGAACAATTAAAGGTTAACTGTATTGCCTCAATGCATTTTTTTTAAACTGCTTTCAAAAGAGTAAAGGTATGCAGCCCTCCCCATATGTTTTTTTCCTGATTTCGAGCTTATCTCTGCCTTCAATTAGCCACACTGTGAAGGGGGTGTAACAATTCTGTCTGCCTGTAACTGTCACTCAAAACTAGCATGTGAGAAAACACTCCTCCACCCATCCTTGATCAGCTTGTTTATGTAGGCTGTATCCTAGCAACCGAACAGTTCAAGTTTGTTTGACTGGCACAAGAGGAGGAGAGAGGTTGTAGCAGACATTCCCACCAGCCAATGACAAGTGATATGTTAATCATGGCCCTGGGCCGTCTATGAGGCGGGCTTTCAGCACTCATCTTTGCTGTGTGATATCTAAGGGAAGGCAGCATGGCTGTAAATGAGAGTAAGTGATTTCAGCTGCTGGAAGTGTGGACATGTAATGGGGGAGATGTTGTTTTTCGGGGTATTGTTGTCCTTTAAGAGAATGTCAGAAAGAGGAAGGAAATGAGTTATTAGTGGATGGAGTTGCTTTACTTCATACAGTTGTATCTCTGGTTAGGAATAATATATTTTAACCTACACTTTTTCTTTAATTTTGGTACCGTGACTAACCTTTGGAAGTATGGTATGATCCATCCCACATGAATGCAATGCTTAAAACTGTTGCAAATAATACTTTTTTTGTGGTTAAGTGTTAACTAACCATATAAAATAAACAAATATACAGTCTTGTACAGAGCACATTTTAAATGATATAAGAAAAATCTGTTGACAACCAAACTTTTATTTGAAGTCTGGTTCAGGAAGTAACTTTGCCAATATTAGTCTTTTATTTCTTAAAGAAAGCAAGAGTTTTTTTTTTTAATGTCCCATTAGTTCATCAAAACCATCATCATTCTTTATGACAATTTTGTTTCATCAGTTTTTGAAATGTCTTATATTGTTATTCAATCAAGTCCCATGTTTCTTTCTTAATTTAGATGAAGCAGGAAGCCACTAGTTGTTCAAAGCCAAGGGAAGCTGTAAAATGTAAGTCAATATTCCTTTCTAATTATAAACCCTTAGTGACCCAATTGCTACTTTGATATGCGTGGCCTCCTTTAGACTTAGACAAACCAGAAGTACAGCATAGTAATGTTGACACGGAGACTATACCCAGGATTTGAGGATGATCGGTTAACATATATTGTGTTATGAACGAACAAATCCTATAGCTTACATTGTGTAATTACTACAAATAGCTAATTAAATTAGAAAACCAGGTCTCATATTTAGAAGCTCAGCAATTGTAAATTATACAGAAGTTTGAAAATAGATCAGAATGGGCGATGTTCTGTCAAACCAGCAACTAAAGGATCCTTTCAAAATGTATGTTTTGAAAAAACCAAAAATTTAGAAAAAGAAAGTACAGATTGTCAAATGATTTACAAAATGTACCAATAGTTTTTTCAATGTTCCATTTTACATTTGTAGTCAGTTTCTTTTGAATTGCCATTAACCTTGATTCCTGCCAAAAAAGAGATCATTAAAAAATGTAGCTGATATCAGGATGGCTAATGTGAAAAAAATGTGGCAATGTAATATCACCAATTTTTACAGAAAAGAATTCAGTACACACTTTCAAAAAATTAAAAATCTTTTGTTTTGGATATGTAACCTTAGAAGATTAACAAAGAATCAGAATTATTTGTAAAAATATGTAATTTAACCTTTAGTAAGGTTAGAAGTAATAGACTAAAACAGCGATGTCAAATCTGTGGCACACCAGATGTTTCCAAACTACAAACCCCAGCCTTCCCTGGGAATTCACACGGGAGATAAAAATAGGAAGATGTATGTTCTTAGGTAAAATAGAAAGTACATTGGAAAGTCCTTGCCTTGGACCATAACACAAGATAACTGAAACCATACTTAAAAAAGTTAAATATATCATAAAGGGCATGTCCACCCCCCACTACTGGCCCCACTGTTCAGTGTGTAACCATACATACCTTACCTTTCTGCTCCAAATGGTTCTACTGTAATGTCTGTCCAAAGTCCTAGAAAGTGAACACCAGGAGCCTGGCTGGGAGGAAAAACGTTTCCGCCTCTTGGGTGTCCTCTGAGAGGTTTCAGGCTTGCTCTGTGCAGCCCTTTACCTGTCTCCCTCACTCCTGATCCATGTTGGCTGCCTGGTGCCCTAGCATGTAACCCATTTTCTGTAGTGTAGGGCTCCCTCTCCCACCCCCAACTGCTGTATTTGTGTGTAAAAAAACTAAGCCGAACTCTACTTACACAGCCTCTTTCCTCCTGCGTTTTACACTGCCGGCAGCCACGTCTGTGATGGGCTGCCTCTCAGCCAATCACGGACATGGCTGTCGGTCCGGCCCCCTGCTTGCAGTTTCATGCAAGCAGAGGGCCGTGTCTTAACACTGCAGGAAAGAGGCTGTGTAAGTAGAGTTCGGCTTTGTTTTTTTACACACAAATACAGGCATTGGGGGTGGGAGAGGTAGCCCTACACTACAGCAAAGAGGTAGACATTCAAACATAAATGCTGCACAATCTGAGGTTTAAATAAAACTTATTTTTTGCCCTTTATAATGGTTATTTATGATCCCTTTATAAAAAAGGTTTCATGCATTGATTTAAATACATCCTTGTTTATATATTTATAGAAAATTTGACCATTACCTAAAAAAAAGTAAAGTTTAAAAATACACAGCAAAACCTATTTTATTACATGTGCGAATACTGGATGCTGAAATAATGTTTACATGTTTGGAAGCTCATTACATTCATTCAGCGTATACTGTTAGCACCTTCAGGAAAGAAGAGATTAACAATCCTTGTTAATACGACAAAAGTGAAATGCTAATTGATAACTTCCTTTCAGTAAAGTTTAAAACTGTCCCATATGCCCTTGGCTTTTGTAAAGGAGTTGAATGAATTAGATCAGAGGTTAAGGAATGCGTGATCAGCAAATTGTAGGTGATACCTATATAATTGGGCTCATTAAGTTCAACATACAAATGAGCCTGGGCATGATGAAGCCAAATTGATATATGAACTTATATTTTCATTACTTGGGATAAGCTATTTTGTTTGAATAATATTTTTACTTAAACCCTATTTTAATCTCCACCCATAACCCATTGACTATCTGAAGTAAAGGTAACCTACTATGATAATACCATATTATTCATTATTTTAGGATTTTGGTAAGCAGAGGAAAATACTGGACAGTGAACTTGTTGTGATAATGTCATGGCAATAGCAGTTTATGGGTCCAGAGTGCCTTACAGTCTGGAAATTCATTTGAGCTGTTCTGCATTATGGTGCTGATAGAATGGGTTCCCTGGTGATTTTTATTAAGCTAGGTATACACAGTACTGAGAAAGCCCTGATACCGTCGGATCCGACTGTATTGGGCTTTATCGGCACTGTGTGTGGCCATTTTCCCGAATGAATGTGCAGCCGCCGAATATTCTGGTCAGCTGAACGCTTGTTTGGGAGAGTCCACAAATTTCCCTTGGCTATGGTTGTCTTCCTATAGGGGAGTTGAGGGAAACACACACATTGCTGTGCTCGGGACTGTGTGTATCTTTATCTTTGAAAAATGACACACAGGACCCTGCAGATTCTGTCATTTTTCAAAAATCTGTCCTGTATGTACCTAGCTTTAGACTCACTAACTCTTTAACAACTTCTGTGTGGTTGTGAAATGAAGAGTTCGGACCCTTGATATGACAGCATTCCATTCTGCATTAATGTGTAAATCTGGGGAACTTTTACAAAGTGTGATTGATTGTGTACTGGTTTAACTGAGCTTTCACTGAATTTAAATACTTAAATGTATATAGAATTAGCAATACTGTATTTTTACTGCACAGTGGAAATGTTCTGTGTGCATGCATTTTTTTTGTATGTGCATATGTGTTTACATTTGGATAAATTATACCTTTAAAATGGACCCTGTATAAATGGATTAAAATAGAGCACACACACACAGCATCACAGGGCTGGGCAAATTATTTGCTGACAACTCTAGGATTTTATCTAGATGTATTTCCATACATTTCTGAACCCACTAACAAATGGGGTTTCCTGTGGTTTCCACATACTTTTGCACCCCTATACCAAATACCTTGAGTTTTCCTGTGGCTCACACACTCTTGCAACTATATACTAAAATTACATTCTTCATGCCTCATAAACTCATGCACCCCTCAGGGCAAGCACAGTATTTTCAAGGGTGGGATTCCAGCATGGGTTACCGCCAAACTAACACAGTTTGAACATGACCAAACACATCCATATATTCTAGTATATTTTGATCTAAAAGTATATTCATTATACCTTCTGGTTAATTGGCATTTTGTAAAGGTGTTGAACTTCCAAGGCATTTCAATTAGCATAATAGTGGTGGCATAGCATGGCACAGATATCACATAAATGCTCAGGTCACTGTTGTGGAATCTTCTACCCCTATGTCTGGCACTATGTCCCTATTCTTGGGTGGTATACCCAGGACACTAGTCCTTACTAAATCTCCTTGTTGGAGCTCAGGCTGCTCACTAGTTACCCTACTCCTATCTCTCACTCCTGGAGTGATCTATAACAAAATCTAATCTCACATTAACTGGGCCTACCTGTTATTGAGGTCACAGGCTCTTCCTATATCCTCTGGGGAAACTCCAGGAAGTAGAAAGAGGCTGGGCACCTGGTTGCTCTCCCTTTTATACTTTTACACAGCAGCTCCTACTGGCTAAATCCTGCCAGAACAAGAAGGCTAAAGGGTAACTAGTTTATAGTTCCTTACATAAGTAATGATAGAATTATTTTTAGCAAAGGTAAGTATAATATTTGGGAGAGCTTTAAGCTACTGCTAAAGTTAAGTTTATTAAGTTTATTTTCCACCTAGATCCCTCACGGCTCTGCTCTCTCCTTTTCATTTCCCATGTCTATAGCCAAATATGAGTTTGGGGGAGGGGGCTTAAGCAGTAAGTAAATCCCTTTAAAGATGATTTGTCAGTAAGGAAAATCCTAAGTGAAGGTATGAATCCTCATTCCTTTTCTTTGCAGAATGTGAAACAGACATGTTTTCCGTAAAGGGAATGTTCACCCTAAAAACAAAAAAACTGGTAAATTGTCAATTACTTGCCCCCAACCCAACTGATATATTTTTTTATTACCTGTGTTACTAACCAGATATTTAAGCATAATTCTTATCCCCATTCTGGTTGGCAACTCCCTCTATACAGTCAATCAAGGCTTCGGGTTGCAGGCAGATTGAGAATTCACCAGTTTTTTGTTTTAAGGGTGGACATGCCCTTTATAATAGAATAGGAAACAATAAAAAAAGTAATGTATCTAAGCACAGTGTCAGCAATCAACTCAGCTGCAAGGTTAATGTTGATCCAGTTGCTCTTGATGCTGCAGTGCACTTTTTTATCACCAGGAGATGTGGAACACCAGACTTCAACTTTTCACTGAGCAAGCAGAAAGGGCCCCTGTAATGCCCGCACTAAACTCGCAACTGCTGTGCATTTCTTGTGCATTTTCCTGTGCTTCAAACACTCTTGCACCCTAATACCAAACAGCACATGCTTTCCTGTACATCTCATACACTTCGGCACCCCCATACTAAACAGCATGTACCTCCCTGTGCCTCACATACACTCATGTACCACATACAAACAGCATGTGCTTCACACACACACACGCTCTGAAAACACACTCATTTCTGCGCTTCCATACCAAACAGCATACACTACTTCCCTCACATACCAAACAGCATGAGCTTCCCTGTGCCACACACACATTTGTATATTACTGCATTCATGTGTGCATGTGGCTTTAATTATGTATTATGTATTAATTATATTTAATTGTGTTTGTATAAAATGTGTCTCTGTTAGTATATATCTTCCTTTTTATCTCGATAACATAGTTCTGTTTTCATTGTTTTCTTAATCCTGATTTGTTTTTATTTAATCCTGCAGTTGCCTTTTTTTCGTATCCTAAATTAAGTGGAAATTATGCTGCTCAGTTGCTGAATTGCTAATTTAAAAAGTTGATACACAGCAAGTCACTACAGAAAACACACACTAATTTGAGTTATGTTCTTTCATTCTTTAAAGGGCCGGATAAAACCATTTTAGATCTACCATTCAGAAATGATACTAAACGTGTTTTTTGCTTTGGGTCAGTGACTGCATATGTGGCAGAAAAATGGATGATACCTCGGCCAATAAACTACTTACATGGAGATGAGGTTGGTTGAATTAAGAAATACGTCAATCAAGTCCAACCTTTATAGCCTACTCATGAATTCTGCCTAACAGTTGATCAAATGAAAGGCCAAAAAAAGTCAGTATGATGGGGGGGGGGAATCATTTGTGTCAAATGGTGCAAAGGATTATTAGATCAACAAGTACAGTACTATCGGTCATATATAGTTTGTAGGTAGGCACACTCGATATGGTATTCAAAAAATACTCATTTATTAAGGTGCTGAAAACAACAAATCCGGCCCACCTGGCTGTTATTTGTGGCCCCCGGGGGCTTACAGCATCCAAGATTTACTACACTGCTATCTATTTGTGTATTCCCAAGCAACAGCATAACTATATATCTGTCTGCTAGATACTGGCACAATCATCTGATTGCATGCACCTTTACTAAATATGGGCGATCAGCTGTTTAAAAACGGTATCTAGCAGGCAGTTCTATAGTTACACCACTGCTTGGGACTGCACAAATGGGACTTGCAAAAATGGATAGCAGCATAATAAGGCTTGGATGCAGCCACCTCTGTAACAGCTGATTGAGTATCTAGCCTGGCGCCGGGGAGGGAAGTGTGACAAAGGGCCAGCCATAGAGTTAGGTTGGCAGTCCATATTAGCACATGATCATGCCATAGGCAGAGGTCCCAGTCCAAAAATGTGCTTCATACCTTTTCCCTGCTGAGACCCAGCACTAGGTACAAGCGTGACAGAATCCCAACCCTGCACCCGTTAAGTATATTAATAAAAAAAACGGCCCACCGTTTAGCCGGTCTTTTTGATTTTGGTCCCTTATGTGATTGAGTTTGACACCTCTGCTTTATTTAATACAGAAACCACTGGTTGAAACCCACCAGAACTTTTAGAAAATACCCTTAAAAAATGCCGTTGCAGTATTTGCAGAGAATCTGCTGGATTGTAGACTATTTTAAAAGTCTCAGGAAAACAAATAAAAGATTAATTAAAAATAGATAAATAAAAATGTATTACCAAAGGTGTGAATGGTGGCATGGTAGTAATCCGTATACAAAATAACTGGCATTATGCAGACTAATACACTATTTTTAGATTTTGAAATCATAGTTTATTATGTGCTTGTTTTTATATAAACCAAGCCTTTAGCACAGACAGTTGTGTTATTTATTGAGCTAACCTTTTTTTAAAGTGTTTGTCTGGATACACCCATGAGTCTCGTTTGTCTGTCTGCAGTGTGCTTGTTGATAGTTAGATGTGGCACATAGCAATATGTACAATCTAGAAAATAAAAATTGTATCCTGAAATTGGCTAACAGGGGAATGGAGGAAAGACACAACCCTTGGAGAGTTCCTTTATTCTTTATTTTTTAATCCTGTGGTTAGCTTCTAGGAAACGTTTTTTTTTCCGGCTTCTTTTTCAACTTGGCTTTTAACTTTATTGACTCCCTAGAGAAAATATAGACAAAGCAGGAAGATCCTACTACAACTTACCATTTAAGATGCTTAATGTTATAGCTGTTCTTTCTTTTAAGTAAAAAGATGGTTCAGAGCTCATTAACTAATCCATATATTTCAATTAGAGTAATCCACCCACATTAATTATCCCTTGGCACAAAGACAATTAGTAGATTCTCATTCTAGCATTTTCTTAAGCTGTAGAAACAAGTAAACTTTCTTTAATTATCACATTAAGTTCTAAGAGTTTCAGAGGTTTAAAATCCTGATTGCGTCTTGCCAAGTTCTAAACCTGTGAATAATATTCACTCCCACACTACAGCAATCAAAGTATCTTAGCACAGTCACTGTACGGAATATTAAGATTTCAGTGATGTCATCTTGTGTATCTGTGTAGGTGGCCTTATCAAAGCACCATTCCGCTATATTAATTAAAACTTTATATTGACAGAAGGGTACACAAAATGCTAATCATTTATTCAGGTCTTGTTGCAAACAGTTGGGAATGTTACTTTACACATTTCTCCATAGAACTGTGTCTCCCTCTGCTTCTGCACTCTTCATTAGTTGTGAAAATATGGTGCTTTCTGAATTTAATAATTAACTGTCTCACAAAAGCTGATTAACCAAAATCAAACAATATGCTGCAAAAGCATCAATGATCTTTACTGTCAGACATAACATCATAATTGTTAATTTGGTCAAGTTCATATTGGACTTTGCAGTTAACTGTTTAAAAATATGGTATTTTTAGAATAGCTTAGAATATAACCTGTGGTATGTATCTGGTGTCTATTGGGAACTGTGGCAGTTGGACAGTCAACACACTATTTCTACCTTGACCGAAAAAGACACCAAGACAGACAGCAGTATAGTATATTTAACTACATAAGAGATTGATTCGCCTGCAGTACATAACATGTCAAAGAAAGCGAATTATACTCCAGTGCTTCAGTCCTATTAAGGTATTAACTGCCCTATACCAATTGCTTAACCTGAATAGCTTAAAAATACCAACTGAATATACAACGAGAATAAGGACAACTCTAACCTCATAATGACATTTTTTAGAAAAGAATGGCCCAGTGGCATCCCTACGTTAAGATTCGGGGCATGTGCCCCAGATCTTTGGGAAAGTGCCCTGAATCGTTTTTTCTAAAGTGCCCCCATCCCAAGAAGAAATACGCACTTTGATAGTTTCTCCAATCTCGCTGCAACTTTGGGTTTCCTGGATGCACGCATACACACGCTATTGCATGTGGGAGGTGCTGCCTGACACCAGGGATCTGCCACAGTAAATTGAAGTTACCAATCTGTTGTTGGCAACTTTTATGTACCAGTCAGAGTGGGAAATAGGGGCAACTTGTATGTACCTTCCTCTGGATCAACTGTTAGGTAGGGTTAAAAAGGAGGGTAAAAAGGTTGGACTTGATGGATGTATGTCTTTATTCAACCTCAAATACTATGTTACTATGTTAACAGTCAGAGTGGGCAATGGGGGCAACTTGTATTTTTCACTCAGTGTGGGGAATGTGGGCAACTTGTTTTAACCAGTCAGTGTGGTCAACTTGTATGTACCAGTCATGAAATTTCAATTTTCTACCAGTATATAATTAAAATGCCAGTTTGCTATCAGTATATAATGAAATTGCCATTTTCTACCAGTATATAATGAAATGCCAGTTTGTTACCAGTATATACAGTAATTTAAATGCCAGTTTGCTACCAGTATAGAATTAGAATGCCAGTTTGCTACCAGTATAAAATGAAATTGTCATTTGCTACCAATATAAAATGAAATTGCCAGTTTGCTACCTGTGTGTAATGAAATTCCCATTTGCTACCAGTATAAAATGAAATTGCCAGTTTACTACCCGTATGTAATGAAATTCCCATTTGCTACCAGTATAAAATGTAATTGCCAGTTTGCTACCAGTATATAATTAAAATACCATTCATTTGTGTATCTCTGTCTACCTCTTATCTCTGTATTTGTCCATCTTTATGTCTATCTATTTATCTTACTGGCTGTATATCTATCTCTTGGTTTGTCAATGTTTGTCTGCTTGTTTGTCTATCTGGCTATATGGCTATCTATATTAACTATTTACCTAGTAGATAGTTAATATAGATAGACAGATAGCCACTACCTATGGCTTAATTGGGGCAAAGAAGGATGTGTGACCTATACAAATTATTGCCAAGTGGCACATACAGTGTCCAGAATTTACCCATATCTTCTCAGACCCTAGAGACACCCCTGAAATGGCCTATTTAAAATATTTTGATAAATCCTAGCATGCTCAGATGAGGCAGCTAGGGGATCAGCATTCAGTCATTGGCTGTGATGTCAACTGTCGAATCCATAACAGTTGCTAAAAGTTGCTAACTGGAAGAACCAGGAAGCAGAAAAAGGGGAAACAGAACATTGTGCAGCATTTCAGGTTAGACTTATATTTCAGATGTGAAACTATTATAGTTTAGGGTTTTGGGCGGTGATTTGCATGTATATAATTTTTCATTTGAGGGCTGGACTTGCCCTTTAAAGCCCTGTCCAAGCCATACCTACAAAGGCCATTCTGAACGAATGCCCTAACTAACCCGTTCACCTCTTACTTCCAGTTATTTCATATCTGATGTCTTGTCTTTTTTTGTATTTCAAAATATAGTCTATGCTTTTTCAATCATGCTGAGCCTTAAGAGTACTGGCGACTGACAGGATTGAGGGGAGATGGGCCATGGCTATATCACCAGGGGATGCTAAAATTCCTTGGAAGGGGGGGTTCATATTCCCCTGCAGTGTGGTTGGTTCCTTCTCCCCCTTTCCCACTGGTCCCCCTACTCTTCATCACGTTTTGTGTCCCTGCTCCCATAGGTTATGAAGCAACCCTCTATGTAGCGCCATCAGTTGGGGTTTTACAACATCAGGTAGCATCTCTCTAGGCATCTTTCCAGCACACCCCAACTTACCTGTCATGTCGCAGGAAGAACTTATCCAGCAGGTACGTGATTCTATTTCCATGGATGGTGTGGAATGGCTGCAGTGCTTGCTGGAAGCACAGACCAGGGTGGTACTTTGCAATGTTCCTGGGGGTTATGGTAGTCAGAGCGGCGGGAGGTCCTAGAGGTCCAATTTGCAGGAGATTGTCTTTCGCAACAAAAGGGGTTTGGTCCCTGCACCATTTTTTTTACCTTCTTAGCCGCATATAATGGTCAAACATGTTGGCAGCACCCTGAAATGTCTAATGATTCCTTAGAGTTGTATATAGCTGGTAGTTGTGGCTTGTGTGCCTTTTTCCAGGGCAGCTGGTGTGCTGAAAAATGGCCACCCTCCTGGATTGCGGCTGACCTAACCTGTAACATCACACTTCTAAAAATTTCTATCATCTCGTTGTCTCTCACCATCTGGGGGGAACATTTTTGTAACTGCACAATAGACTTCTGGTGTGAAAACTAGGGTGTGGTTCATGCAATAAACCACCAAACTTCCTCATCACCTGCGGTATTGTGGATCCTTTGTCTATTGGTTCTGCGATGCCTACAACTTAACATCTTTTTTAGGGCCAGACATGTCCCCTGTTTAAAGGGCATGTCCACCCCCAAAAATAAAATTTAACTCACTACTGGCCCCACTCTGTACTGCATAAAAATCCTTACCTTACACCCCAGCTCCAACTAGTTCTCCTGTAATGTCCCCCCATGCGGACAAGGAAGGTCATCATGCCCCTTGTAGCTTTGGCAACCCAGTTTTTCAGGATTGCTTGACATGATTCCTTTTTCCCTGTCACCCACTATGCAAAGCTCTTACACCAAAGTATGGCTGAGCTGGTTAGCTATAGTGGAGGGCGACAATGGCAAAGAACCTATAGTGCTAGGCTGCAAGTCACACATGATGTGGTTATTCTGATGTAGCCATACAGTGGTAATTATCTGAACAATCTTCTATATTTTGTATTCTATGTGATTGTTTCTTTAAAGGGAAAGTTCCAATAAAGTATCGCAAACCATATATTAAATTGCGTCTGCTGAGTGAGGGTTTTTTGCGATACCTGCGCATCCAGTGCAAGGAAGGGGTTAAAGTAATTTTAACCAATTTTAAATCGGTTAGTACAACTTTAACTCCAGAGAAGAGTGCTGCGGGCAAATAAGGCTCTATATGTCTTGTCCAACTCAGTACCCCATAAGAATAAATATCAACAAATGCTAAGGTATGGGCAATAGCTTATGCTCAGTACACACAGTGGTGATGTGAGGGTTGATGGTGCCTAGAGAAAAATGCCCCTACTTGCCAGGGCACCTTATGGGTGCCATGGGAGTGTCCCGCCATAGACAAAAATGGATAGGGGTTCATGGAGGTAGCCTCCCTGCATAAATATGTATAGGAGATGACAGACAGGTTTCATTGGAAGCTTTATGTCATTGGCTCTAAATGTGTTCCCCCTATGCTTTGTATAGGAAAAATGTTCAGATAGGCAGTTGGTGCTATCAGCTCTCAAATGATCCCATTACTGTTGAGTATTGTGTGCAGAAAATGTGGGAGTTAAATAAGTGAACACAATATTAAATGGTGAAAGCAGCAGTAAGTCTAAAGTAAAAAATACTATATAAAAAAAAATCCTCTCCTTTCCCAGCAAAATGCTGCATCAACCTCTTGAATGAATGGCTTTGTTTAATCATACCCCCTGTCCAGAAGAGCATTGTCTTACGGATAATTTCATTTGCCTAACGAGATTTCACTAATTAAATCTCCTTTCGGATGCTTTGACTCTTCCCGTAGGGAAAGAGAATGTTCCTAAAAGCTTCTAGCTATATAGATATTTCCACTTCACTAAAGAATGGTAAAACCTATATAGTTTTTGTATCATAGAACAGCTTTTAAAATGAATTAGCTTTTTTTATGCTTCTTTTTGTGGCAGTGAAATGGTGCTTGGTTTTTAAGCTCAGGATTAATAACATTAAGAGATCCTGTGTATTATTTTTATACTGGGGTGGTTTCGCATAACACTATAACACTATTGAAGTGCTACCCTAGAAAAGTTACTCTTTAAAAGCTACTCTCATTGGGTTACATTTGTGATATTAGCACCACAGCCTACAGGCATTATCAGTGTTCGTAGATATAGCCGTATAGCAAGTATAGTATTGCTGGGAATCATGTGCTTCAAACTGCCAGGCTTACTGCGAGAACTTGGTAATTATCATGTGCGACAAGCTGCTTATTGCAGCAAACAAAAAGTTAACTCCTCTACTCGCCACATCGCATCTCAGCCAATCACAGGAGACACTGCCGGTCCGGCCCCTTTTACGGAAAAGGCACGAAAGCAAGTAGAAGCTCTCCGGAGAAAGAAGGCTGGGTAAGTACTGTTAGAAGCATCTTTTGATTTTATAAACCTTGCAAGGTCGAGGTTTTGGGGGTTTGACAACCAAATATGAAAAGTTTTTTTGGGGGGTGGACATACCCTTTAAGGTAAATGTGCTAACAGATTTTTTTAGGTTGCAACATGCAAATGTCTTAGCAGTAAAGTAACCAGAAGTTTCAAATAACAGACCCACACTGTTCCCTGTGAAAACCCATCATAATGCACATGTAGGAAACACAGCTCTGATCGTGTCAATCTCACAAAAAACATGTACAGACCAATTGTAAATACACTTAGGCTGTTATCTGTTATTCACCTTTTCTTCATCCCTTTAACCTTTCTCTGCCATATAGATAGCCACTATATACAATATGAATAACATGTTTTACCAAAAGGTCATGTCTACTTCATGTTAGTATAACTGCTATCTATGGTGACCTTTAGCTTCTTATTCAGCCTTTTGACTCCCCTTTGGTTATTTTCTTGTGCTGGTTAATATTATATGGAAACCCAGCCCTATACTACAGCTCATATGTTTTATCCCAGAGCTATCTCAAACTTTTATATGTTTTTGTTCCTTTATTTACTGTATTTTTCACTTGATAGGTAGCAAAGTCTGTTATGGTTTTAAGGTTTCAATTATTCACTTATGTATAAATCAGATATAGTGGCAGTGGTATAGTCAGAATGCTTTTTGTGTTTCTAATGCAGTTTCCTGAATGAATCCTTTTGATATCAGATGGATCGGTATTTTCCTTCTTTGCTACTCAGTAGGCAGACTGTTATTCATTTATCAATCTGATCACATGGATCACAAATTAACCTGTTGGATCATTTACTGATTTCCTGATATCAGTGTGTGCATTTAAAATTACCTTACCTGTAGCCACTGGGCTTAAGCATGTGGGTCTGTTCATATAAAAGTTTGTGATAGCTCTGGGATAAAAGATATGAGCTGTAGTATAGGGCTGAGTTTCCCCCCCCCCCCCCCCCCCACACACACACACACTTTTGTGGCTCCTTCTATGTGAATGAAAATCAAAATTGATTAAAGTAGAGAAGGAAAAACTAAAAGAGCAATCACATGCTGAGGTATGGTCACCAAAGTGACAAACTAGTGCAAAAATATAAAAGTATCACCCCTTAGAGAAAGCATTACTAAAGGAAAGATATGTGTTATTGTCATGTATCTAACATCAAATGCACAGTCCAATTCAATATAAAAATAAATGTAATTAAAAAATATATATATTGAATAGGAAAATATGAACATGATAAAAAAAGCAACAAAAAACTTAAATGGCAACTGTGGTCTCAAAACTAGGGTTAAATGGAAGCCTGCAGTATTTCCTTTAAAGTGAGCCAACATTCACATATCTGTCTGGAGACTGTGAGACATTACATTGGGGTGAATGTTCAAACTCCCTGCTTCCATTAGGTTGCGTGACATCACCTGACCTCTGTGCTGCTCCTTCACCCCGGGGAGAAGCATGCTCAGTTAAGACTTAAAGTGTATGTATACTGAAAAAATGACTTTGCATCATCGTAATCTATAAATGAATACATGGAAGTAGTGCTTTCTCTGAGGTGTGTGTTGCTGCATGCCTTCAATACAATACTTGTTTTGCTCAGGCTCTGACCACTGACATGACATACAGCACACCAAATATTCCAGCTACAGCAAAACTGCTTACAGAAATGCTAAAACATAAGATTCGATATCTAATGAAATAGGGGGCAAATCAACAAAAAAAGGGTACAGTAATAGTTGGGATGAATTATAGGTTCCATTAATGGGCAGTTTAAAAAACTAATTTTCCAGTGTACATACCCTTTAATGCTGGGGAAACCAGGAAGTACCTGAGAAAAAAAATTGCTAGTTGAGATTGGGAGCCTATCAATTCAGGCAGAGGCTGGTCACATGACTGCAAGCTGGTCACATGGCTGAAAACAGGAAGTATTCAAGCAGGAAGTAATATTGCTAAACCTTTCCATCAATAACTTCTCACAAATTGTATTGAGAGATTTGATTTAGGTTTTATTTTTGAAGGTATGATGAAAGGCATTTTATATAATTCTTACTAGTTTGGAAAAATTGAAGACCACAGTTAACCTTTAACCCTTTCACTGCCAGGAGATTTTCATTTTTTTTTGCGTTAACTGCCAGAAGAATTTTCAGGATTTTGCCCTCAATCGCTTTAGACTAATTTTACAGTAGGTTACCTTGCAGTAAATCAGGAATATTATACATTGTTTTTTTCAGCACAAAGTGTACTTTAACATGGTAACAGAATTTTGTAACTTTTCTGGAAATTTTACTGGAATTATGGGTAAAATATGTAAAAAAAATGAAAAATTTTCATGGATTTTTCCCATTTTTACTTATAGTTATCTTAAGGTTACGCACAAAAATCTTACTGTTTCTAAAAGCTCAGATACTCCCGAGTACAACGATACCAGATATATGTAGGTACCCCACTTTTCCTGTACAGGAGACCCCCCCAAACTAAAACTGCACCTTAAAGAATATTACACCAAATTAAAATGTATAACCACTACTGACAGTTAACATAGAATATCTTCCAAATTAACTAAAATATCCCCACAAGTGAGATATTTTTAGAAACTACACACCCGCAGGATTTTATGAGTGAGGTTAGTTTCAATCAAAATGCAGATACCCGGACGCAGCTCTTTGTCCAATTGTAAGTTGTTTTCTCACATTTTCCTTTTTTTCCTCAACTGTAAAATCAGAGACAAAATCAAATGCGAATTTCAGCTAAAAACTGTGCAGGAAAGTTCAAACACATCTCAAATATGAAAGCCTAACCCCTCCTGAATAAAATGGTATGCCACATTCATGGGTGTACCCAGAGACATGGCTACCAACTAACCCAGAGCGTGACCAGTGCCAAATGTCAGTAGCAGCAAAAAAAAAATTTGCCAGTTTTGTATTTGAACAGTCTGCAGTTTTTCCACAAAACACCCCCCCCAACTCAGAAATACCCCCCACAAACTATATATTCCTGAAATCTACACACCTTCAGCTATGTAACGCTGTAGTTCGTTCATTCATACCATCAATGGTGTGGGCGCAGTTCTTCGTAGAAGTTTGCACTTTTACCAGATTTTCAAAAAAAATTAACATCAAACAACATTCAAAAAGGTAGAAATCATGCCAAACCCCATGAAATGTAAAAAAAAGTTACCAAATATCAATCTCCCAAATGTCCTGAATCAAACGGTATGCCATATGTGTGGTTACACACGCGGACGTGGAAGCGAAAAGCCACAAAGTGAGACAATGCACGATGGCTCAGAAACAGCGAAAATATTTAGCCAATTCCGAATTCAGACAGTCTGCAGTTTTTTCCACAAAACACCCCCGTAACTTAGAAATAACCCCCACAAACTATATATTCCTGAAATCTACACACCTTCAGCTATGTAACACTGTAGTTTGTTCATTCATACCATCAATGGTGCGGGGGCAATTCTTCGTAGAAGTTCGCATTTGTCTGAAAAATGAACAAAAAACAACTTCAAAAGGTAGAATTCATGCCAAAACCTCATGGAATGTAAAAAAAAGTTATTAAATATCAATCTCCCAAATGTCCTGAATCAAACGGTATGCCATACGTGTGGTTACACACGCGGACGTGGAAGCGAAAAGCCACAAAGTGAGACAATGCACGATGGCTCAGAAACAGCGAAAATATTTAGCCAATTCCGAATTCGGACAGTCTGCAGTTTTTTCCACAAAACACCCCCGTAACTTAGAAATAACCCCCACAAACTATATATTCCTGAAATCTACACAACTTCAGCTATGTAACACTGTGGTTTGTTCATTCATACCATCAATGGTGTGGACGCAGTTCTTCATAGAAGTTCGCATTTGTCTGAAAAAATGAACAAAAAACAACTTCAAAAGGTAGAAATCATGCCAAAACCTCATGGAATGTAAAAAAAAGTTACTAAATATCAATCTCCCAAATGTCCTGAATCAAACGGTATGCCATATGTGTGGTTACACACGCGGACGTGGAAGCGAAAAGCCACAAAGTGAGACAATTCACGATGGCTCAGAAACAGCGAAAATATTTAGCCAATTCCGAATTCGGACAGTCTGCAGTTTTTTCCACAAAACACCCCCGTAACTTAGAAATAACCCCCACAAACTATATATTCCTGAAAACTACACACCTTCAGCTATGTAACACTGTAGTTTGTTCATTCATACCATCAATGGTGTGGACGCAGTTCTTCGTAGAAGTTCGCATTTGTCTGAAAAAATTAACAAAAAACAACTTCAAAAGGTAGAAATCATGCCAAAACCTCATGGAATGTAAAAAAAAGTTACTAAATATCAATCTACCAAATGTCCTGAATCAAACGGTATGCCATATGTGTGGTTACACACGTGGACGTGGAAGCCAAAAGACACAAAGTGAAACAATGCACAATGGCTCAGAAACAGCAAAAATATTCAGTCAAATCTGAATTTGAACAGTCTGCAATTTTTCCCCACAAAACAACCCCCACAAACCATATATTTCTCGAATCCACACACCTTTATCTACGAAATTCTGTAGTTTGTTCATTCGTACCATCAATGGTGTGGGCGCAGTTCTTCGTAGAAGTTCACAGCTTTAGCAGATTTTCTAAAAAATTTTAAAAAAAACACTCTCAAAGGTAGAAATCATGCCAAAATCCCAAGTAATGTAAAAAAAAGTTACCAAATATCAATCTCCCAAATGTTCTGAATCAAACGGTATGCCCTATGTATGGTTACACACGCAGACGTGGAATCAACTAGCCACAAAGTGAGCCAATGAACAGTGGCCCAATTACAGCAACTTTTCAGATTTGTCAGACTAAACACCCCTCTATATTAGAAATACCCCCCAAAACTATATATTCTTGGACTCTACACACCTTCAGCTACACAATGGTGTGATTCTTTTATGCATACCACCAATGGTGTGGGTGCAGTTTTGTGTACAATTTCGCTTTCTTACCAGATTTTCAGGAAAAATTTATAAAAATACAATTCAAAGTTAAAAATCATGGCAAATTTCCATGTCATGTAAAAAAAACTTGTCAATTATCAATCTTCCAAATGCCCTGAATCAAACGGTATGCCATATGCGTGGATGCACACAGGGACGTGGCCACCAACTAGCTCAAATGGGACGCATGCACCAGTGTAATTACAAGAAAAATATCAAAGTGCTCTGTAATTTCAAACAGCCCCAAAACTTTGAAATGCCCCCCGCAAATAAACCCCCCCACTAAATATCAATCTCCCACATGTTCTGAATCAAACGGTATGCCATATGCGTGGATGCACACAGAGACGTGGCCACCAACTAGCTCAAACGGGACGCATGCACAAATGCAATTACAAGAAAGAATCAAAGTGCTCTGTAATTTGAACAGCCTACACTTTTTCTAAGAAAACAGTCCCGAAACATGGAAATTCTCCCCACAAACTATATATTTTTGGAAGCTACACACCTTCAGCTACGTGATGGTATCATGCTTTCGTATATACATGAAGAATCCAGCTGCTGGATCCATAGAACTCCGTGCTTTTAGGAGATTTTGTGAAAAAATAAAATAAGAGGACTCAATGGTTGAAATCCTACCTAAACCACATCGGCAAAGTAAAAAAACCACAAACGGCAATCTCTCACACAGTCCTGAATCAAATGGTATGCCATAAGGGTGGGTGCAAACAGAAACGGGGCCACCAACTAGCTCAAATTGGACGCATGCACAAGTCCAATTACAAGAAAAAAATCAAAGTGTTCTGTAATTTGAACAGCCTAATCAACTTGGAAATACCCCCCAAAACTATATATTTTTGGAGCTACACACCTTCAGCTACGTGGTAGTATCATGCTTTCGTATATACATGAAGAATTCAGGCGCTGTTATCCATAGAACTCTGTGCTTTTAGGAGATTTTGTGAAAAAATAAAATAAGAGGACTCAATGGTTGAAATCCTACCTAAACCCACTCGGCAAGTAAAAAACCCACTAAACGGCAATCTCCCACATGTCCTGAATCAACGGTATGCCATAAGGGTGGGTGAAACAGAAACGGGGCCACCAACTAGCTCAATGGACGCATGCACAAGTCAATTACAAGAAAAAAATCAAAGTGTTCTGTAATTTGAACAGCCTAATCAACTTGGAAATACCCCCCACAAACTATATATTTTTGGAAGCTACACACCTTCAGCTACGTGGTGGTATCATGGCTTTCGTATATACATGAAGAATTCCAGGCGCTGTTATCCATAGAACTCCGTGCTTTTAGGAGATTTTGTGGAAAAATAAAATAAGAGGACTCAATGGTTGAAATCCTACCTAAACCCACTTGGCAAGTAAAAAACCCACTAAACGGCAATCTCCCACATGTCCTGAATCAAACGGTATGCCATAAGGGTGGGTGCAAACAGAGACGGGGCCACCAACTAGCTCAAATGGGATCCATGCGCAATTGCAATTACAAGAAAAAATTAAAAAACGCCACAACCCACTCCCCCACCCCTATCCCCACTCCCCCTTTTAGTGGAAAACCAGTAAGTACGGAGAGTCACACAAGTTTTTGCACACTTTATTGATCCTAAAAAATCAATACGGTCTTTTTTTGGTACCTCTGCAAAATTTCCTACTAAAATAGGCTTAGTTTCCCTTGAAATCCAACAAATAAATGATACGCGTTTACTTTACCGATATCACCGGGGACATTGGGAAGCTTGGAGAAGACAAAGTTTTTTGCTAATTTATAGTTTTAGGGTAAAAAAAAAAAAAAGGTGTGTGTATCACTTTAAGATTTTTTTTGTGTGCATTTCCCCTTTTTTTTGGGGATCATTCCCAAAGATGATCATCAAATCATCTTAGGGAATGATACCGAACTTGGAATACGGGCCCGTTTTCCAATTCGAAATCCGATCGGAAAAATCACTTCCCGGAAATCATTTTCCAGGAAGTGATTTTTCATTCATTGGCAAAGATCAATAATTTGGTGATCAGAAAAGATCACCAAATTTTGATCTCTGTCCCCATTTTTTTTCTAAGTCTTCGCTAAGTAGCAAAGACTTAGAAAAAATCCTATTTGTGAATGGAACTTTGAGTTCCATTCACAAAATGTATAGTAAAGCTGGCAGCTTGCTATACTAGGTACTGCAGCATGATCTAAATGTAGATCTAGCTGCAGTACCTCCACTAGACCACCAGGGGCAGCATCTTACCTGTGAAGGAGGAAGTTCCGTGATGTCACCGGGGTCTCCCTTTCCTCTGCAAGTACTTCCTCCACGTGGGACCGGCTTCAGCCTGCGGGACCCGGCTAAAGGTACAGATATCTCCCGATCCCCCCCTCGGATTTGGACGAAACCGAGGGGGGATCGAGGGGGCTAGGGGGGCAGTTGAATGCTGCCCCCCGATCGCTCCTAGCAGGGGGAAAAAAATTTTTTGCAGGGGGGAAGCCACAGATCGTATATTCACGATCTGTGGCAGTTTGAGTATTCACTGCACAGATCGTGAATATACGATCTGTGGCAGGGAAAGGGTTAATGAAGAATGATCACTAAATATACAAAGAAAATGTACCTCTGTCTCAATTAGAGAAAAAAATAAATATTTCTCTATTCTCAACTAAATTAGCATACAGAGCATTTTTGTTCAAGATCCTCATGAATTGCTACCCCTTAGGTAAACATGTCTTAATAATAACTAAACAGAAATTGCTTATAAACAGAGTATTAAAAGAGAACAAAAGGCTCCAGACAACATTGTCCCCATTGACAGTGCACATTTACAAACAGCAAGATGTGTATCGCCTCTCTCTTTGCCGTGGCTGCTGGGTGATTAATAAAATTAATCTGTAGGTACTAGGGGTCAGCTCCCATAATCCACCTTAGCTGGGTGACACCCAGCTAAGTTTATGAAGTACACTTCACAAGCTCTGTAGTGCTCAACAGATTAAAACAAGAAAGCTTTTGCCTTGCTTCCTAGAAGCTGACAGACAATCATATAACAGACAGCTCCTGTCCCTAACAATGACATATTCCTTTTCTTTTAATACAAAAAAAACTCATCTTTGCAGTGCATTTCTTAGCTAGTACAGATGTAAGAATATTTCTTACATCTATACTAGTAAAACACTAGTAAAAATTAAACCCTATAACCTCTTTTAGGGTTATTCAATAAAAGATCTTATCGTTAAAAATGGTGAAAATTTTGCACCAACCAATCAGATGTTAGCTTTCAAATGTTAAATAATATATGATTGGTTGGGGCAAAATTAGCACCATTTTTAATGATACAAACTTTTATTGAATCTCACTGTTTATCTTTTGCAAGGAACATAATGGAAACAAAGTGTGGGAATTTGAGCCCCTGACATGGGCTGTGCATTTCTAAAGTCAGCATTTTAGTGTGGTGAGCCACCACAGCATATTTAAAGACTAAAGTATATAGGTACTCTTCATATTTTGCCTGGAACAGAATTTAAAAAAAATCAAAAACATGTCCATAAAATCCTCTGAATATTTTGTATTGCCCCAGGGAGACTGTCGGCAATTCACATTGGCTGGTAAATAAACTTCTGGGTAACACACAGCTTTTAAAGACTTATCGGGGATTCCATATTGGTGTATAGAAAACTCTTTGTACATAGAAACAATGAATACTGGGGGTATGGCAAAAAAGTGGACATGCTCACAAGACTTTGGAGACTACATGAGCCGTTGTACTGGCCACAACATGGAAACTTTCTTAGTTCTCATCTCACCTGTACTTAAATTAAGCTTACTGTATAGGTGTTCTGGGGAGAAAAGCTTTCACATTAGAATTTTTAAAAATTAAGTTTAGTTCTCCTTTAAATAAAAGTATTGCAAAATGAAAACAGATTGCTTGCTATTCAATGCAAACATTCTTAATTTAGATATTTATAAGGTTCATAAAGTAATATTTACTCTACACAGCAGTATCATAGTAGTCAAAAGATGAACATAATGGCCTTAATTTAGAGCTTGCAATATTCATTAACTACTGTTCTAATTGTAGATTTTCAAGAGGTTAATTACAAATCTACACTGATATTGTAAAACCTCATAAAATGCAAATGCAATTAGTAATCCTTCCGCTAGTTCCCTGCTGTATATCTTTTACTTTTACTGTGATTGTTAACTTGAGTATGATTTACAAAATAACCCATAAGTAATTTAGCATTTATTAAAACCAGTTTATATCAGGACAAAGGGATATTTGCCCTCAGTCCCACAACCCCAGAGAACATTTCACAATAAAAAAGGATTTAAATACATTTTTTTTTTACAATTTTTTACAATCATCCAAATGTTCTATTTTAGCACAGGTGTAGTCCGATAAGAACTTTTATTGAATAACCCTGTTTGACTATTATTTCTAACAGCATAAGAATTTTATTGGTGACTGCAAAATAGTATAGGGAATATGTTCCAATGGTAAAATGGGCCATGAAAGCCATGCAAATAAAGTGTTTTAGCTTTGGGCTTGTGACAAATCTTTGCCCAGCTCTAGTTTTGGAAAACCAGCAATACTAGTTTATTTTGTATTCTACTGGAATTTGAAACCTTACATTGTTTTACTTATCTCTATATTGGTTGTCCTACCACCCTGTCCTGTTCATAACAATTGTTTCTATAATGCCAATTCTGCCATTTATTACAAAATTAAAACCTGCAGTGCTTTAAAAATTCCAAGACATGTTTTTTTCATAGCCTTTTTTTCTCCAGCATAAAGATTCTCTCTGAATGTTTTTTATGTATCATCTTCACCAAATAACCTCATGTCATACTTTGTTCATATGCACAGAATTTTGGGCAGGGCGCCAGGCATGTTAATCAGGACTAGTCGATCTGCGTGTAGGGTTTCAGGCCACCTGTTGAGATAGTTTTAGCCTTGGTTTTCAAACGCATGTCATGGAGACGGCACACTGCTCTTTTATGTTTGAGTTTGTTTTGACATCCTCCAAGATTATATTGTTTTTATACAGAGTAAAATTTGGTTTAAATTATAGCGGTGATTTTGCCTGAGTAAACCTTAAAATAGGTATGTCCTTAAAAAGGAAACAACAGATATTTAAACAGTAATACATTTCTTTAAAGAAAAAAAAAATCCAATTAAAGTGCATGTCCAAACCCAAAATCCTTACCCGTCTGCTCCAAATGGTTGCCCTGCAGTGTCTAGCCAAAGTACCAGAAAGTGAAGAGCAGGAGCCTGTCTGTGTGTAAAAATGTTTTCTTAGCAAACAAATATAGCAGTTGGGGTGGGCTAGGGTCCCCTACACTACAGAAAAACTTTATTTTATAGATGGAGATACCCCTTAAGATTTGTTCAGATAACATAAGTATATCATTAATTTGTTAAATTTTCTAAATGAGTGGCCACTTAATGCAGGGATAAGTCACTGTTAGCCCACTAAAAGTTTGAAAACTATAACCTTCCAGCTCCCTTACTGCTTGCAGGGGGAAATCCTGAAGTTGTAGATTTCAAGCATCAAGGGGTATACTGGTTGCGTGTCCCCAGGCCAAAATAGCCAGATTTTTTTCCCTCCTTAAGTGGGAGGTGTCGGGACCATGCTGTCACAGTGATGTCATGGTGGGTGGGCAGAGCTGGGGGAAAGGTGGATTTAGGGGCATAGCCCCATCTGGAGGTGGGGTTTGGGGCATAACTGGGCAGGGGAGTGGGTGTTCTGGGGGTGTGGCTGCCAGGGCTGGTGTTTGGATGGGATTTCAGCCCTGACTGCAGGACTCAGGATTTTGTCCCTGCAGTTGGTACAATCCTGTCCAAATAGGGATGCCTGGCAAGCCAGCTTTTCCCTGACCTACTGTGTACATCTGCATTTGATTGCTCTTTACAAGTGGTATGAATGTTTTCCACCAAAGGAAATACTGCACTTACTCTACTGTGATGCAATAAATTAAATGGAGAAAGATACAAAACAATAATCATGTACCAGAGTTTCGACCGTAACCTGGTTATGCTTTTAGAATTCAGCTGGTGTAAACTACAGATGGAATTTTGCTGCAGAACTACCATAATGTACTTTCTACTGTTAAAACCTGGTATACAACATACTTAATACTGGTTAATAATAATTGCAATGGCTTTTGTAAGGAAAGTTAGGTAGTTCCTTTTTTTTCTAGCATTTGGGACAACAAAAAGTTTGCTATGGTGCCCTGACAACACTTCACACAGTCAAAATTTAGACAGAAAGGGTTAAAAATTGTGTGGATTTATGTTTGCAATATAAGTACTATTGTCTATGCATCTTGCCTTTGCATGCGTTAATGCTAGAGCTGTCAGACTGTTACAGGTGTTAAACAGTTGAGAAGGATGATGAGATAAGGCTAAATCCTAATTAGATTGTGGTGTAGGTAAGTATGACCAGAATCTGGCAAAAAATGGGGTTTGGGCAGTCTGCAACATCTTCTCAAATGTATCAACTCTGAAAAGGTCATTTAAAATTATGATACAGCTATTATGGATTTCCTGGCATCTAAACTACATTTTACGACTGCAGAGGACACATGCTTAAGCACGAACCTTGCCAATTTAGGCTGCCCAGAATAGTTACATTAAATAGCTTTTATGTAGTAACATGTGGCTATTGTAATGGCTTGCAAAATAAATACATAGGTTAATGTAGAAAATACCTTATAAAGTGTTGTTGTTTTCTGGTGACTGCTGTTGTAAACACCTTCTCAATAAATTTAAATGATATATGGTACCACATTTTTTCAATGGATATGTTGTCCTGGTGCAGTATTTATAATTTTACCATTATTTTGAACAAAAACAAACAAAACATAAATGTGTTTTTTTCCTTAGGAATGTTTTCTATTGCCAGAAAGCTCATGAAATAGTAGATTGAAGATTTTAAACTTTTGTATGCACAAAATGCATGTATGTATTTTATTTTGGATATATCACTTTATATTTCCCAGTCCTTTACAATGATTTAAAGGGAATGTCCACCCTTAAAACAAAAAACTGGTCAATTGTCCTTCCATGCAGTCAATTAAGCATGTGACAACTGACATCACAGCCAATGATTGACTGCTGATTCCCCTGCCTCCGATTCTCCTGCTGTATGTGCTCAAAACTTTAAAAAGCTAATTAAGCAAAGGGATAGAGTGGATGCATTTGCCAGAAAGGACTATAACTGATCATTAAATATATTGTTATAATATATATCTTTAATAAACTGGTAAAAATAGGAATTTAAGAGCTATAAAGAGCTTACAACATACCGTAATCACTTTATCACAATCATACAACAAAACAGTAGACAACAAAAACAGTAGACCTTTATTATTGTGGGGAAAACCAGTATACCCTGAGGAAACCAATTCAAGCACAGGGCAAACATACAAAATCCTCCCGATTTTATCTAAGGGAGGATATGAACCCAGGATATTAGCACTAGAGATGGGAAATGGGTCCGACATGGAATCCCTCAGTTCTGAAATCCAAACTTTATGTCCAAACTAGGCAGATTGTTTGGATTTTGGACCATATTTTTGAGGGACCCTAAAAAAACCTTGAACGTTCGATAACCCTTGAAATATGATAGGAAACTCGAAAGTAGTTCCGTTCATATTTTCAAGGATTGCAAAATATTCATCAAACCATCAAAAGTAAGTTCCGTTTTCGGATCTTCAGATTTTTCCCTAAATCTGAAACGGAACGAAACTTATGAGTAAACAGTATTATTAACCACTATATTTTTAGTGGCAACAAATTAGGAATAAAGTTGAAAGAACATGTACCATAACTGTATCAAATAGAGTCTATCAATAAATAATTATCATTTATATCATAGTCGTTCAACTTTGTTTATATGTAATAGTTCTTGTTTATTTTGCTGCTAGGTTTTAATATGATATATATATATATACGGTATATAATATTAGACTTCAGTAAAGTTCAGGAGCACTCCAGGATTTCTTCAAAAGGATTTATTAAACATAGCACATAATGGCAACGTTTCGGCTGTGGAGCCTTTTCAAGGCTTGATAAAGGCTCCACGCACAGAGCCGAAACGTTGCCATTATGTGCTATGTTTAATAAATCCTTTGAAGAAATTGGAGTGCTCCTGAACTTACTGAAGTCTATCTGAATTTATAGGAGGCACCCAGGTCTATTGTGGATAACATCTGTGTTTTAGAGTGCCACTCACATTGGTTGGAGTAAATAAAATATTATATTAATTCTCAGTGTAAGAATAATAGGAATAACAAGCCTGTGTTTTATTCTCACAACCGGTACAGGTTTTGCTAGCAATGCTAATAAAACAAACAAAACAAAACAAAAAGAAACACCTGCTTATCTGAGCTCTATTTAGCACCAGTGATTTCTCTCACTATACAAGTGTCCCCTAAAAGACACAAGATACATAAAACAAACACAGTTTTGTTTCTACTCACGGTAGACTTAGTCAGTTGCAGCTTGTAGAGCCCAGACACAGTCTGAAAAGCCCGGACTGGAATAAAAATTGTGAATCCCCCCCACCTTTCTCTTGTGGATTCTAAGTAAAACCAGCCCCAGTATAAAGTTTATTTGTATTCAAACAAGCAAAGAAAAATGTTGCTGGTTTTACATTACCATCTGTAGGCAAGAAACCTTAGTGCACATTGGTGCACAGTGGAAATTATGTATGTGTAGGTTATATGTGGATATCTTGGATATAAAACCTTTACACAGGGATAAATATATTTGTTAGTCAAACTGTCATCTGCATCCAGGGGAACCAAAAATTATAACACTGCAGATCTGAGAATAGACCCAGACAATCCTACCACAATCTAAGGTTCCAACTGAACAACAATATTAGACAGCCTAAGACCTTATAGAGGATCCAGATTAACATGCTAAGTTAATACTTGGGAGCACAGAATGCTGGTTATCTTTATAGGTTAAGGTCAGGTGGGGGTTTAAGGAGCTGAAAGCTCCCCTCAGAGTATAAAATGAAATAGAGCCTTCTTATAACAAAAGATACCTCACAGACTCATGTTATTATTATAGCATTGCACATATAATTTAACATATAAACACATATTTCTCTCTCCCAGCTTACATAGAGAAATGGGAGGGATACCTTCTTGTTAGGGATACCTTCTTATTCTACATATTCTCTCCCATTTTGAAAAGTCAGTTGAATTTATACCCCTTGCTGTTCCCTGCTGTTGACATTAGGGAGCTGACATTTCAGGTTCTAACGGTCCCTTTTCTTCCCAGGATGCACCTCATCCTTGGAATGTTCCTAACAGTAATTTCTGATTGGCTGTTGGATGGGTCAAAGATGCTCAGATCTCTACTGAGCAACTGAATCAACACAGGCACTGGGTCAAGGGCAAGATCATAACGGTTTCTACTAGGGTTCCTGCAAACAGGAAGTCAGTATTTCAGTTGCATTTATTTATACACAGACAAAATGCTGAATTGGCAGATTAAGGTCATTGGGATGCAAAAATACTGCTCATTTTCCTGAAAAGCATATGTATTCGCACTAAACTTCCCCTTTAAACTTGTGACCTTTAACATGTTTGAAAGCTACTATTCCCAGCATTCTCTGTTTTCAATAAGTTTCTTTCAAATGTCCTGTGCTAATACATCTGTCCAGATGTAATGTAGCCTAATGGTATAGGAGTGTTGAACTTGGGACCTTTCACATGTTTGAAAACTACAAATCCCAGCATTTTCTGTTTGCAGTAAATTTGTTCCAAATGTCCTGTGCTAATGCAAAAATACTGCTCATTTTTCTGAAAAGCATATGTATTCGCACTAAACTTCCCCTTTAAACTTGTGACCTTTAACATGTTTGAAAACTACTATTCCCAGCATTCTCTGTTTTCAATAAGTTTCTTTCAAATGTCCTGTGCTAATGCATCTGTCCAGATGCAATGCACCCTTATGGTATAGGAGTGTTGAACATGTGACCTTTCACATGTTTTGAAACTACAACTCCTAACTTCTCTGTTAGCAGTAAGTTTCTTCTCTATGTCCATTGATTAATGAATGTATATATATGCAATACAGCAATGCAGCATATGTGTTTAAGTTTTTACATGTTTAAAAACTACAACTCCCAGCATCCCTGGCTGCACAGAATGCTTGAAAATTTAGTTTTCATACATCTGGAAAAACATTTTCTTACACATTTTTCTGACTTACAGACATTAAAAGCCTACATTCATGCTTTAGCCCATGCAAGGGTCACTTTCGGCAGCAGTTGTCATGAACCCATTTCACCTACCTGCCAGCTAGAATCCAGGGGGTCTAAATGGAATAAACCTGCAGGTCTGAGAATAGACCCAAGCAATCCTGCCACAATGTGTGGTTCATACTAAACAGCACCATTGGGCAACCTGAGATCCTATACAGGATCCAGATTAACATGCTAGGTTCTGCTAGGTTCATAGTTATTTGTATTTACCACAGGATGCTGATTATCTTTATAAGTTAAGGGGTAATTGTGGTTTCGAATTCATCCAAACTAGTAAGAATTATATAAAAAGCTTTTCATCAGACCTTCAAAATAAAACCTAAATCACATTTCTAGATAAAATTTGTGAGTATTTATTGCTGGAAAGGTTCAGCAATATTACTTCCTGCTTGAACACGTCCCATTTTCAGACATGTGACCAGCTTGTAGTCATGTGACCAGCCTCCGCCTGCATTAATAGGCTTTCCTTCTCAACTGTCAGTTTTCCCCCCAGGTACTTCCTGATTTCCCCAGCATTAAGTCTTAACTGAGCATGCTTCTCCTCCAGGGTGAATGGGCGGGGCAGATGTCAGGTGATGTCACTCAACCTACTGGAAGCAGGAAGTTTGAACATTCACCCCAATGTAACTTCTTACAGGCTCCAGCCAGAGATGTGATTGTCAGCTCATTTTAAAGGAAATACTATAGGCTTTCATTTAACCCTCAATTGTTTTGAGACCACAGTTGCCCTTTAAGGTGAGGTGGGGGTTAAAGGAGCTGAAAGCACCCCACAGAGTATAAAATAAAATAGAGTCTCCTCATAACTGAAGGTAACTAACAGCCTCATGTTATTATAATAGCATTCACTTATAGTTTAACATATATAAACACATTTCTCCCTCTTAGCTACATACAAAGTATCATCCTTTATATCCTCTTTCCTACATACTCATTCCAATCATGACTGTCACATGTTTTACAAACAGCACTTCATTGTATGTTATACTGACATTACCACTTCCTTTCAGTATTCACAGACCCCCTTAGCAGACACAGGTGTGGGGTTTAACCTCACATTTTGACTAACCCAAATTAAAATAGGAATCTAAGCTCTGTAAGTTTATATATTTTTTACAAGTTCTGTAGTGTAGGGCTCCCTCCTGTAAAATAACTCTCCCAATCTCTACTTACATTGCCTCTTTCCCACGATGTTCTGTCACGGCCCTCTGCATGAAACTGCAAGCAGGTAGCCGGACCAGCAGCCATGCCCGTGATTGGTTGAGAGGCAGCCAATCAAGGAGGCGGCTTCCCGCTGTGTAGAACGTCGGGAGAAACAGGTGATGTAAGTAGAGATCGGGAAAGTTATTTAACAAAGTAATATTGCGGTTGGGGGTGGGTGAGGGAGCACTACACTACAGCAAAGGGGTTTGCAGCTGGGGGGAGGGCGAGGAAAATGGGAGGGAGAGGGAGGGGGGAGGGCTGCAGTGCGCACAGGAAGGCTCCTGGTGGTCACTTTTTGGGACTTTGGAGGGACATTGCAGGGCAGCCATTTGGAGCAGGGACGTAAGGTAAGGATTTTAGTACACTACACAGTGGGGCCAGTAGTGGGTGAAAATATGGATTTGGGGGTGGACATGCCCTTTAAACAGCTAAACATCCCTAGTCTTTTAGGGCCCAGGAATGGGCCCTAATTTCCTCTCACTTTGGAATGTGCTCCTTTCCAACTGGCTCCCCAAGTAACATCCTTTCCTATAAGAGACCACTAGGGGTTCCATAAATTCTGGAACTTCCGGATAAGCCGCTCGTCAAATGCGTTCACTTTCTATTCCATACTCCATAACTAGTGGGATCCTATTGCCAGTCTTCTGCCCCTCCCTCTCCTCATGTGTACCACTTGCTCTCTTTAGTGCCCTATCAAGGACCTAGTCTGGGTAACCCATGTCTAAATTTAGCATACATGTCCTTCATCTGGCATTCCTGTACCACAGGGTCAGTCACTATTCTCTTGACCCTGGTAAATTAACTCACCGGAATCGCTTTCCTAGTATGTGCTGGGTGGAAGCTCTGATAAGAAAGTAACTGATTCCTATCAATATCTTTTACATATATTTCCATTTTGATACCATTATCAATTGTCACCCTTACATCCAGGGAACTAATGCTCTCCCTATCTCCCTATATTTGATATTGGGGTGTATATTATTTAGCTCCTTATGGAAGCTCAAGAGAGGTCCAATGTGGCCCCACCACAGGAGAAAGACATCTTCTATGTATCTCCACCAGGACACAAAGTTTCCCGTGAAAGATGGTAACCCATAGACGAAGTTCTACTCCAGCAAAGCCATAAAGGCATTGGCATAGGACGGGGTCACATTGGACCCCATAGCGGTTCCCCTCAGCTGCAGATAATATGGACCATCAAAAATAAAATAATTATCACACAGTATATCTCCAGACACTTCCCAAAAAGTCAATTTGTTCATTATTGTACATCCTAGCAGTATACAAGCATTTCTTGACTGCCTTAAGTCCCTCCCCATTAGAGATGGTCGAACTATTGAAAGTTCGGTCCGTTTTCGAACTTTCGAACTATTGTATAAGTTCGAAAGTTCGAAAACGGACCCATTAAAGTCTATGGGAGGCAAATAGTTCGAAAAGTTCGAGTCAAATACAACTAAAATATTAATGGTAACTTAATGTAAATGGCTGTGGGACCTGGGAAATGGTCTGGGGAGCATGTTCCAATATCCAGGACTTAAGTAAAATCGATTTTACTCTCACGCGCGCTACTTTCGAGCTTTCGCGTTCGAACGTTCGAGGTAACATGGACATTTTACTCGCAGATTCGATACTTGCGTATAGGCTGTAATGGAGACTTTACTCGCAGATTCGATGTTCGCGCCTAGATACCATGGACATTTTACTCGCGGATTCGATACTCGAACGTTCGATAAATCATCGAAAGTCTGGGAAATATCGAAAGTCCGCGTCCGTTCGAACTCGAACAGTTCGGCTCGAACTCGGGTTCGAGTTCGAGTTCTATGCCATCCCTACTCCCCATGGGGGAATTGAAGAATACAGAGAAGAGACATCAGGGGTAACTAAAATTATGTCACGCCAATCCAAAATTTCAACATTTTTCAATTAACACAAAAAATTATCAGTATCCTTCAAAAAGGACTGTGTATCCCTTATGAGCGGCGCAAGAATCCTATCCAGCATGGTGGCCATGGAGATAAAGATAGAGCCTACTCCCGACACAATAGGCCTACCAGGCGGCTGTACAGGATTTTTGTGCAGGTTGTATCAGCTTATCAGGTTGAGGGATGATATGTTGAGGGATGATAAGTTGCCAGTACCCAAGCATTTTATGGGGGCTGGACGCAAGGATATTGATCTCAAATATATGAGGCTGGAAATGGTGGCGCTCCCGCATTGAGGAGGTGACCGGGAACTGAGATTGAAACCAAGGGAGGTGTGGTGGGTGAAAAAGTTAAATACCCTCACACCACATGGTCTCAACAGAGATTTTGATCTTTATTTATTCTTATAATAGGTCTGCCTATTTCTAGATGTGGACTTTTCCCTTAGACTTTTGCAAGTCATTGAGCTGTCCACATTGAATATATTGTCCCCTAAAGGGATTTGTTCTACTATGTATTCAATATATGGTTGATTATTGTAATGGCATTGGTAGATATATACGTGAAGGGTTAACTAATGTGCAGATTTTAGGATGGTAGGCAGAGTAAATTGATGCCATTTCCTGCTACTAGGTATAAATAGATGTAAAAGGAATATAACCAGTTGATAACTGTTTGTGAGCCTGAAGAAGAGGGCGACAACTCTCGAAACGTTGCTCTGAAAAACTACTAATAATAGTAACCACAATAGTTTCAGCAAACGTAAGAAGGTAGAGGATCGCACTCCAATCAGTTTATATTTTTATTGTGGACCACACATCACACACAAACACAACATTTCGGGGGAATAACGTGCCCCCTTCTTCAGGTGATACAAACAGTGCTCAGGGATTATATAGGGTATCATAACCTGAAAACCAACCCCAACATTGGAGGAGTCAGGAGTGGACTGGAAGTAATATTACATTTTAAACCATCTGGGGTAAATATCAGTGAATTATAGTAACATGTCTATGACTGTAAAATAAGTGTTAAAAACCAATACTAGAATTCTAATATTATACTGCTATATGTACAATAATGATATAAAGTGCCAAGAATAAAGTGCTAATATGTTTAAGAAATGTTTGTCCCTTTGTTTCTTCAAAGTGTCTTAGTGCATAAATACCATTAATTTATAGTAAGATACCAGATAAAATACATAAGTAATACCACCAGCTACCAATATGGTGGGGGGTATAGGATATTACATATAGGAAAGTTGTATATGTATGTGTATACTATGTCACTATTATCATTTAAATGACTATCAATAAATGTATATAAAGTATAGCACTGACTTATATTAGGTACAAGGCAAAATATATAAAGTACACAAACTTACTTACAGAGCTGAGATCCCTATTTCAACATAGTATGGTCAAACTGGCAGCTTAAACCACACCCCAGCGTCTGCTCCATGTGAAAGGAAGTGTAATCCAAAAAAAGTTTCTGTCTGCTACACAGGACATGATGTGTATTGTAATGGACATGTACACCAAGGCTCCTCATATACCACCTCCATCCTGCAGGTGGTGTCAGTGAGTAATAAAAGACAAGACATCCCTGCTCTCTATGGCTAGGAGGAGAGAAAGTAAAAGTAGATTGTGGTGTGTGCTTTGGAGAGATATTGACTCACTGCAACACAAGATGTGTATAAGACTGTGTATAAGACTAAGACCCTGTGAATAAGATCCTGTGTATAAGATCCTGTTACCACCTGTTGAGAGGACAGATTATTGGACAGACAAGTTACCTTATTTGATACAAACTCTGATGGAACAAATAAGTATACACCAACTTACAAGGACACACAATAGGCCTGGTCAATATTCAAAGCGGTGCACCAAAGACAGGGACACCCCTGGTTACTGCACATGTTATGTGGGGAAACTTTATGTGCACAGGACACCAGAGTAACCCACTGTGTGCCATGCTGCCCATAATCCTTCCATAAAGCAGTGATCTGGTACAAGTTGGTGGCTGCGGTGCTGGTAATACCATTTATTCTCCCTGTTTTCTCTGTATATTTGTTCTCTGTATTAAGCTATGGAGGCTGCTACTGAAAGTATTGATTTTTGTAGTTTACCGTCAACTATTTATGTTATATTGCCAATTACTTTTTCAAATGTTTGTAACTGTTGTTCAGGAGAACTGTGACCAATCCTCTTGGCCTATCCCAAAGTTTTATATAGAAAATAAAAATAATATATATATATATATACTATACATGCATATCTATTGTTTTTCAAAATTTTGTTTCTGTACCTAAAGGTATCCTTAGGTAAACCAAAAAGGTCCTTTCAGGCAGGTCCCTCAACAGACAAGTCATTTGTGGATTTAGTGGGCATATTACCATATCAACCCACATTTCCTATTTTTTTTTTTAAATACTGATCTCTGGATTGATCTTTCTGTAAATGTTGGTTAAACTATGGCAATCCATGGACATAAATTTCTGATAAAGGATGACAAAAAATTTCAGTCATCTTTAGTGTTGCACCCACAGCCAACTCTGAGGCTGTTATAAAAATCGTTTTTGCTAAAATACTTTCAGAACCTTGACAGGTTTCAAGTTCCAACATTATTTTTATTTTAAATTCCATTGTACTTTAAACACTATTATCCACTAATAAATCTCAAACTAATATTTCAAAGAAATTGAAACGAGAAAATGATTCACACTAGTTATTAATGAAAAGCAAGAGGCAGCATTTTTGAGTATCAATCATTCAGTCATCTAAATAGATAAATAGACAAAGTTAATGTAATGAAAACGCACCACCTGTCATTATTCCTAATGTCAATATATTATGCTGTGTTTTGGTCAACTTTGTGTCATAGGTCAACCAAGGAATGATTGGTATGTTAAGATTTATTTGCAGTAAGTCCTTTCATTTATCGCCTTGTCATCCATCAGGCTAGAAGAGCAAATATGTCATGTCATTTTCTTTATTATATCTGATTGAGAAAATCCTTGTACATTGTATCTCATTGTGAAAGCTCTGACAATATTCTGCTATAAATAGTACAGTCTTACTTTATTAAACATAGTATGTTACTATATAGGGAAAACTGAAGATGCATATTATAAACTGTAGTCGTAAATCAACACCCTTTCATGTATGTATTGTGAGGAAGTATACAAAGTATTATTTATATATACTAGTTTAGATTGAGAGAACAAAGTTCTCATCAATATTTTTACAAGATTTGTTATTTCTGCATCAACCCCTTAAACAGTAAATTTAGGTTTTCAATTTCTGTCATATGTGTTGCCAAAAGGTTGTGGGTTAACACTAGAGTTGGCTGAACTTACTGAAGTTCTGTTCGTTTCCGAACTTCATTAAAAGTTAAAAGTCCGGAAACAAATCCATTAAAGTCAACGGGGGAAAATATTTTGAAAAGTTTGGGTAAACTGCATTGAATATAGTAATGATAACTTACTATTAATGCCTCTGGGACCTGGAAAATGGTCTGGGGAACACATCCTGCGAGAAGTACAGCAAAAAAATGGACGTAGCATGCACACGTGAAAACACCAGTTTTTGCGTGCCATTTTTGGTAATGCTCTAATGGCCCAATTTGAGAATCCTCAAATGTTCTATGTTTCTCGAATTCGGCCGTTCGAGGATTACTGAACAGCTAAAGTCCAGGGGCCAGAGGTTTTGGGGTCCCATAGCTCAACCCATGACCCCCTCCCAGGTCCTTAGAAGGGACATTGTAGGAAGCTTGAACTTAAAAGTGCCCTTGCGGCACTGACAAGTGCCTTTGTGGGGGGTCCTGCAGCTCAAAACCAGGACCCACCATTGTGCTCTTAAAAGAGCCCTTGTGGCTCTAATAAGAGCCTTTCTTATAAGGGTGTACAGCAGTTCGAAACCAGGACCACCCTTGGTCCTAAAAAGGACCTTCTCAGGTCTTCTGTTTTTGCCAGTTACATTAACTCGCCAATGTTGCTGATGCCGGACAATTTCACTGTGACTGCCAGTGACACCATGATGCTGGTGACATCAAAGATGGCCAGTGTTGCTGATGTCTGGATCCGAAGTCTTCTTTCCTCCTTCTTTTTTTCTTCTGCCATCACGCCGATGACTTCTAAACTCCGCAGGGGTTTGCCCCTCTTTATATAGGTTTGCTGAAGGACCAAATCCAATTCTGATTGGTTCAGATTTCAATGCTAGCAATCATATGAGCAGTGCGGGACCTCTTACACCCCAAAAAGTGCCACAAGGGCACTTATAAATGCCGGGGAGGGGGGAACCTGGTTTCAAGCTGCTGGACCCCTGAAACCCTAGAAGGCCCTTCCTAGGGACGCAAAGGTTCAATAATCCTCGAACAGCTGAATTCGAGAATCATCATAAATTTCAGCTGTTCGGGGATTACCGAATGGCCAAAAATCCTCGAACTTTTTAATTAAGTCCGCGAGTTCGGAAAATCCAAATTAGTTTGAAGTAGGGGAGATTTCGAGTTTGTCCGAACTACTAAAGTTGGGTTCGATCTGGGGTTCAAAGTTCTGTTTGGTCCATCTCTAGTTAATACATTTAAATTCACTAGCCAAGCTGGAATTAACATTTGCTGGTCTGAATGCATTTCATCAGATTACAGGCAATATGATCAAACTGTACAATATTTGTTTGACCAGTTTATGTATATTGTATGTAGCCTTGTATATATAATAAAATTAATCTGTGTTTGCTCAGTTTAAAGTAAAACAAAAGTCTAATTATATTTTGGAAAATGCCAGATTAAAGAGGACCTAAAATAATATTTAAAACTTTACTGTCTCTTCCCTCAAAAATTGTGCATGGTGCTACTTCTCTACTTTCTAAGTCCCAATGCCATTGATAATTTGGTGTCAGTCCCAATAGACATGAGCATTTGAGGTTCATTCAGAAGTTTTGATTTTAGAAGAGGCAAGCTATGCAGTAAAATGTAAAATAGGAATATGACTGCCATTTTTAATGTGAAATGATTTAAGGTCTTAAATAGAGATGGACACAAAACCAAACTCGATCCCAAGTTTGAGACGAATTTAATGAGTTTGGACGAACTCAAATTATTCTAGTTCGTTTTTCCGGACTCATGGCTGTATTTTCGATAGTTATTGTAAATTCGATAATTATCGAATTTACGGGCCGTTCGCTAACCCTAGAATGTATCATTTGCTAACACTCGAATGTAGCCTTCGGTTTTCGGTAACCCTCGAATGTATGGATCATTTTTGCTAACCCTAGAATGTATCGTTTGCTAACTCTCGAAAGTGTTGTTTGTTTTCACTAACCCTCGAAAGTATTGTTCGATTTCGGTAACCCTCAATTTTACGTATTTTCGAAAATGCGGGAAAATACGGATACGGATTTCTCGTATTTTCAAGTATTTTTTCATTTTAACAGGCTAAATATCAGACCGACTAACTGAATGTTCTTACAGGCTGCATTGGTTTGCTCTTCATGTGAAAGATGTTTGTACATATTGAGGGAATATTGTCTGTCCCTCACGTTAACTGCCACTAAGAACAGAAACCTGGAGGGGGAAGGAGTCTTGGGCTCCCACACATGTCCTACATTTACAAGTCCTAAAGTGCCCAGTAAGATTACTGTTTTTTTGTGACTGTATTAAATTCAAATTCTGTATACAGTTCATCTGTTGTATTTCATTTTTACTGGTCTGATATTAATAATTTGCATTTATATAGGATGTTAAATATGAAATAAAAATACATTTTGCAATCTTATACATTATAAAAGACAGAGATCATTGTTTGCAGTATTCTAGCTTCAGATATAGCAAAGTACTGAAAGAACTTTTCATAGCCCTATAAAAGATAAATGAAACCAACTTATTTGAATAATTGAGATGGCTAATGATATGGAAGTAGTTAATGAAGAGCCTTAAGTATATATAATCATTGCTTTGAGAAAAGCAGCCCTAAAGAAATGTGGATAGAAATTTAAGATATGCTTCTATCAGTATATTGCTTCCTAGATTATTTTTATAGTGAGAATGTGTCACATTATGATTCATGGAGAAAAGTTAAATATCTTTTACATTACTACAGAAATATCTCAGATTACACAAAATATTTTTTATTGATGTTTCACAGCAAGAAATAAACTGCAGTTTATCATCAGTAAAAACAGATTCTGTTACTAACTGTAGTGACTGCAAGCTTTAATGCTGACATTATCCAACCTTCCCACAACATTTCCAGGGTATAACTACCTATTTCAGGTATGTCCAACCTTAGAATCAATAAAATACCACATAAGTGTATGGCCAGTGTAAGATCTATGGCTAAATTACTTTTTCTACATTTTCTAGTTGAAACTTCAGTATGGCAGAAATGGCAATTATGCCCTGATTTACAGATTAAATAGGTAAATTCTATAATTGTAGGAGAGGTAGGATTTTAAAATTCTGCCTCCCATTCTGCAGGTTAACCAATAAGTTTTGAAAGCTGCCTGCACAGTTCATGGTGCCTGCATGCTGCATTTGGTTTTAATAGTTGTACACTACTTTTTCAATGATCCTGGAAAGCAACACCAGTAGTTAAAGGGAGTGAGTCTATTAAGGTAAACCAGAGGTAAGAGAGAATACTCTTCAAGCTGATATACCCTTTAATGCTCATAAAAATGTGTGATTTGCCGTCCAATGACTGAAGAACTATCATGCAGCAAACTTCCATTTAGGGCAATAATAACACCTGTATATTCATTCAGTGGCTAGACGCGTGTGGTTATTGGCTGAAACGTATGTTTGTTGCCCACTCATTCATTAGATGTCAAATTGTGAATCTTTAGTTCATTTGAACCAGAATTTCTTGCATGCGTTTTCTTCTTATAGCGGAGAATTGAGTAAAGGGAAGAGAACAAAATGTTAACAGTTAACAATGCACCTCTGTATATATTGGAATGCATTTTTAATATACCCACGACAATGTACTCAAGATATTGACTACATTGCCACAGCACATCTTTTGCAAATATCTGTGTAAGGATTATTAGCCAATAATATCATCTCAAGCAGTAACCCCTGGTGGGGTGTTTGTCACATTGAGTTTCAATAAATAGACCTTTTGTACCACAGCAAGTTGCCCCTGTTACCTATCTTGCTTATGTCGAATATCATCTCAATGTTATACTATAACTAAATTATATAACTACCGTAGTTACATTTTCAGTACTGCACATTTCCTTAAAAATCTTAATGTGGGCCTTAATGAAACTAAATGCCCTTAAATTACCATAAAACAAAACAGAATATACTTTCCACGACCATCTTATAACATTGCTCTGCTACATTTCTTCTATACTGTACACGTCAATTACATGTAGGTGGATCTCTCATATTTTTAAGCTTTGCTTCCTTGTCCTTTTGTATCATTTCTTTATAATTGTTGAATTTCAGTTGAAGTGAAGGCCTCACTGTTTTTCTAAAAGTTTTCTCAGCCTACATTAAGGGTACCAGCTAATTGTTTATTGTTTCATTTAATTCCTCATTCCATAGTATATTTTCCCCATTTAGATATTCAATTTCAAATTCCGCACTTGTTTTGAATTTGGTTATTCCTATGGTGTATAATTAAAACAGGGACTTTCATGCATGATAAATATGCAAATATCTGCATCTTAAACAATTCCTTCATGTTACAAAGTCATTTGTGAGGTTTCACTTTTAATTGAAAAATAGATTGTAAGCATAATTTACATACTTGCATTCTAATTAGAGCAAACCATTATATTTCATCTATAGACACCATCCAGTATAATAATGGCTTCTGGTTATCAAATTGTTAAGAAAAATTGTAGAATTTTTGCAGTCATATTTGTTATTAAATATTCGACAATATTGTATACTTGGCCTTCTTCTGCAACACATGATAAGTATTAGCTTGGTTAACCCACTCCTGGGAATGACGTTCTACAGCACTCGTGAGTCACTAGTTCTTCCAATCTGGCATCTCCTATAGTGTTTTCTTAAGGTAATATTCATGATGAGTTTGCACTATTCATTAGGACTTATTTATAATTGCCCATCACTAACATTTAAATGTTGCTATTGTATATCTTGGCCTTTTTTGTAGGACTCCAGACATGCTTTTAACAGAGAACTAAAGTTAAAATGCACATATTGTTCACGTGTTTTCCTTATCTTATGAAGACTTGGAAATCAGTATTTACACATTAAAACATTTAAAACGCAAATGCTACTTGTTGATAATGTTGTTTTTAGTCTTCTTGTTATGATACTCAGCAGCTGGGGTCACATTTTATGTCTATGTCCCAACTATCTCTTGTATTGATATTATGTTACTGTTCCGCAGAGATAAAAAGAAAAAACAAAACAGAAACATAGAATTTAGTTTTCCGTTAACAAATCTCTGGATCAAAATAGTAACACACTTTGCAAGTAGTCTTTCCATTGTCTAGTAAGTGAAACTGCTGGTAAAGTACCAGGAATAAAGACTTAACAATATATGTCCTCACTCCATATACTATTTAGGTGTGGAGCAGAGGAGAGGTGAGTATACTGTAAATGTCTTTTAAGGCTACAGTTCCCTTTCTCATTATGCAATTGAGAGGCAATCAATCAAATATGAACTTAGAATGCTAGTTTGCTGGAAACAATAGACAAGTATAGATCTTTTTGACTACTATAAATATATTTTATAGTTATACTATATATATATTTTATATTTATACTGTAAACTATTTGGAAGAAATTATCACCCTTACATTATTCCATTTGGTACAAAACAGCATGCATTGGCAGAGCTTTAAAAATAAGGGAAAAAGTGCTGATCAGGCTGTTAGGCTCATTTTAGAAGGGAAAATCTGTTTGCAACAGATTTTTCTCTTCCCCGTGCCTAAACAGTGTCTGAAAGTGCTGCCAGTGTTTAGACACCCGTGCTGAGCAGAAACATTTAGGCTCATACAAATCCATTCTTATGTACAGAGGGGGCAAGGTTGGCATTAAAAAGCCTAAAGCCTAACCACTCCAGCTGAATGTTTGTTTTCCTTACTGTAATAAAATGCTAGCGTAATCCCTTCTAAAGAACGAAACATCTTGCAGATGCACAAACAGTGAAAAACCCCTAAAAGGACATTTTATACAAACTGCAGTGGTTTATGTTGACTTGTAAGGTGTATAATGTTTAAACATGCTCTCTCTTTGACTTCCTGTGAGGTTAGTTACGTTCTGGACCATTTAGTTCATGATTGCAGAACACTGTTAGGGGCAATACACAGATGAACAGGGTAGGAAGAATTACACAAAAAGTTACCAGAAAACACAGCTGTGAAAAGCAGAGCTGAAATGGCTTCGTCCTTAAATTGGACAAAATTACATAGACGAGCTTAACACCCAGAATATAGAGATAGTGTAAATTTAGCAGATGTTGTCATAGGACATTTCATTTAAGGAAGTAGAGAGGAAAATAAAATAAATATAAAATAAAATGGTAGAAACATATTATAAACCATCCAGGCAAAGTAATTACTATACAATTAGAAACAGGCAGTTAGGGTAATCAAAACATAATCAAAACAAGGTAAACATTAAAACAGATGCTGCCTTTCAAAAAACTGGTAAAACTATTACGCAATTTAGCTTGCAGGGTACTATGGATAATTCTTGCGGTTATTACCTTACACTTTTCTGTGTTTGGTTCCAAACAATTGACACTAAGGCAGTACTTGTCAGACTTTTTCAGACTGTGGCAATGCAATTTTTTCTCATAAACCACCTATGTTGGAAAAATGTTGGAATTAACCATATTTTCTGCACTTTACAGTGTTTATTGTAATCTAAACTGATTATAGTGTTAATGTGACTGCATTGGCATTTTATTTACATGATTTTAAACAAACACCCTTTGAAGAACCCTGACTTAAGGCCTGGTTGTGCTGTTATAAATAATGATGCTACATGTTGGAATATCCATGTTGTGCTCTCAGACACATCTGGTCTTTGTAGCATTTTAATTAGATGCTTCTTTCTTTCGGCAAAAAAAAAAGCAACATATCATCCACAATCCCTGAAACAAACTCAATAGTAGCTTTTCTGTCTTAATGAGAATTGTTTAATATACCTTTTATAAGCAGAGATGGGATCCAGGATCTGACACTGAGACCAGACGGAGCGAGTTTCCGATTTTTATCGAACATTCAATCTATTTTCGTTCGATAATCCTCGAAAATACAGTCAGAAACTCGAAAATAGTTTCCAATCCGAAACGCTTGAACGTTCGCTAAAAATCAAAATCTCGCTCCAAAGTCCCGATTTTTGTCCCGAAAACGAAATGAAACCCGTCAGTTTTGTCCATCTCTATTTATAAGCACACATTTAGCCATGAGATCCAATATTAGTTCTTACGGATTGTTAATAGGAGCCCACAAAGTACACTCTTGAATTTTATAGCAGATGTAATGTATTGTTCAAAAACACTACTTTGTTTGATACACAAAAAATTATTTATAGTTTATTGTTGTCTTGGACAAAAAAAAACCATGTGAATCACAAACCAGCACTCCTTTGTCACTTATAAGTGTATTAAATCTTATGAGTAGACTTAATAATGGTTGACAGTAGTAGTACAAAAAGTAAACTCCACTAATTTTTTTGCATACCGTAGATAATTAGGGATGAAGAACAGTTCCAGCCTGAGGGTTCTGAAGTTATCGGCTCTAAGAACTTTTTTTGTAAATTTCTAGTAATTATCGAATTTTTAAAATTGAATATTTGAGAACAAGTGATTTTTTGAAATTCGATTTTAAGAAATTATAGAATATACAGGCAGGTATATCAAAATATTGAATATATGAACCCTTGATTCTGAATATGGGAGAAATAACAAATACGTGAGCCCTTGATTTCACTCAAAAACAGCTTGCGTGTGAAGAAATTAGTTTTTTAAAATACATATTTATTATTATCATAACACTATTATTATTATTTATACCTTATATGCAATCATAAATTTCGGATTTCTAAGGGTCCTATTTTGGATTTTTTGGATTTTTACGAAAATTCGAAAATCCAATGTCAGACTGGAACTTGACGGTTCCATTCATCTATAGTCTTAGTCTTCAGTCTATCTATCTATCTATCTATCTATCTATCTATCTATCTATCTATCTACTATCTATCTATCTATCTATCTATCTATCCATCTATCCATCCATCCATCCATCCATCCATCCATCCATCCATCCACATCCATCCATCCATCCATCTATCTATCTATCTATCTATCTATCTATCTATCTATCTATCTATCTATCTATCTATCTATCTATCTAACTATCTATTTATCTATCTATCTATCTATCTATCTATCTATCTATTTTTGTCTGTCTATCTATCTACCTATATATTCCTGTCTGTCTATCTATCTATTCCTGTCATTCAATGTATCTACCTATTTCTATCTGTATCTACCTATCTGTCTGTCTATCTAATAAAGTCTTGGAAACTAAACTTATTTGTTTGGATAAACACATTTCAGCAGAATCCTTCATATAAATATTATCTTAAATTATTGAATATGTAACATATGGCATCTGGTCATATAAATTTAATAAGAGTAGCCTGAAACATTTTAAAGGAGAAATAAAGCCATAAATCAACATTGGCTCAGTTGATTTGCTACTTTATGGGGACCTAAAATGTTACCGTTAAAAAAAAAAATTATATCAAAACCATGGTCTGTTTAGTTCAATGGGCAGTGAGGCATTAACAATCATATTTGACTTTATGCTTTTTCTTATTCCATTTTCAACACGTTTTAGTTATCCTTTTAAGGACTATCCATACTGCCTAGATAATTCATTCTTAACATACCATGTATTAATGCAAATAATTTGGGGGAACAAATGTTTTAAATGAGAGGGATAATGTAAGATTATTCCATGTGGAAGTAAAGTATTGTAACATCTTTTTATAACTGAATTTTCAAGTCCCTGCTCAGGGATGTACACGCTGTAAAATAAATGAAGGTGATAATATTAAACTGCAATGTTGGCAGGAAGGTTGCAATTTGCATTTTAGATCTAAAGTAGACTAGTGTGCATTCATAATGCAACACATTACTTAATAAGGTTCTGCTTAGTCTAATGGCTTGTCTGTAATTATTGACCTTACTGCCAACAGAACAATGAAGATAATTTTTACATAGCTATAATGCACAGTGTATGAACTCCAGGAACTACATTGCCAAACCACATTTGTCTATGGATTTCATTTTATTTTTGTACAAATGTCTATTTGCTGGTAATTGCAGCAAAACAAGCACAGAAATCAAAATGTAACCTTCATTTTAATTTCTTTTGGCTTTTATTACACTGACACAGCCTACATTTTTAATTATATGTGTCATTTAAATACTTATAAACCAAGGCTTTTTAGACTGTAACTCTTGTATAATACTGAGAGTAGGCTGGTAATAAGTGAGGAAAAATGGTCTCACTTTTTGTGAATTTGTTCACACTATTTGATAGTATAGTACTTGTTAAATCAATAATACTAGAATATGTCATACTGTTTCAACTGAAGTAGTTAAATTTTTTTCAGTCTCATAACTAGGGTGTATGAATGGAACTTATAATACATGTGGTTTTAAGTTTAAATCTTTCATTAAATTAAATGGACAGTTCTCAAAAATGAAAGAAACATACCTAGTATCATATCACTTTACAAATAAACTGTTATGACTTCACACTGCCATTCTAAATAGAAAACATGACTTACGGAAACATTCTTCTGTGTCAGACTCGATAAATACAAAGCCCTTTAGGGCCCTATAATCACCTTTTCTGTATATTGTGTTTCTGTTAGGAAGCAGAGAAGATCATCTTACTTGTGTTTCTTACATTATTAACTATTGCCCTACAATAAAAGACGTTTGAGAGATGAGAGACAGCCTAATATGTTTTTACCAGATACAATCTGACATTGACCTGCATTAAAACATACTAAAATACTGAGTCAGGGCAAATAAAAAGTGATAATGCTATTAGAAACAAGTAAGGGCTGTTTCAAATGACACCATAAGGATGGAAAGGAACAAACCATTTTTAAAACAAATAATAGATTAAAAAATTAATTAAATAAATTAATTAAGAAATTAGACAAATTTTTTTGTATCAATGTATTTGGATTTTTCCTTTTATCTTTTATGAACCCTGTTTCAATGAATTGTGGGGATTATGGATTTTGGATGTAGATACCTGCGGTAAAGAGATGCCTAGTCTAGACTATTAGCCCTCGCAACCTATCAGAAGTTATCTTTCTTGGAATAATGAAAATGTTGTGTTATTGGTTGCTGGATAATTACTGGACTATAAAATCAAGTTTTGTTTAACGCCAGCAGCATAATACAGTATCTCAAATGTTTAAACAATAATATAATACCCCCCTCAAAAAAAAAACCAAAACAGATATTTGTTGATGTTAGAGTTCAGAGGAGAATGATCAGGCTGGCTCAAAAAGATCGAAAAGCAACAGAAGCAAAAATAACTACTTGTTACAGCCAAAGTATGCAGAATACAATCTTTGAACAAACACCACGTCAAAGCATGAAACGGATGGGCTATAGCAGTGACATATATAGAGTTTTCCTTTTTTGCAAAAGTTCCTAAATTTTGACCTAGAATTTTCCACTTTTAACTGTTGATAGTTCAAGTCAAATATGATATTTGTACAAACCTGCATATGGAACAGAACCAAACAGGTTTGTGCAACTCTAGGTATGAACATAACTAAAATTGCATTTTGTCTGTGGGGTTACTAACTAACAGGTGTATACCGCACTTAAAATCCTGATGATTCGTTTCTAAACCAATGATTACATTTACCATTATAGAGGTGGCAGACTGCTAAGATGTAATGAAATGACCATGTCTGTGATGTTGGACTATTTTCTAGGGCCACTGGATCATTTTAACTTTTGTAGCCTGTAATCTTTATATTTCCCTTTTAAAAATTCTATTTTAGAGGACAATTCCACCCCTCACACCTCTATATATAGGTTAGCCACACACACCCCAAACTATATTTAGGCAGTTTTCCTGCATGCACTTAATTATCCCGATGTTTGCCATCCCCCTCTGTTGAGGCTGCTGCCTCCTCTTCAAGCAAAAAATCCACATACTGTAACATAATCCAATCAGCATGTGCACCAAAACTATTTTGAGATACATTGTTGTGTATTGTTCTTAGAAAGCATGTCCACCCTTATAAAAAAAAAACTTTAAATATGTTGTAGGGGATCCCTACCCACCCACAACCACCATGTCAGATTACTAAAATAGGATTCACTGTACTTACAACCCTTCGCTCCTGCACGCTCTGATCTGGCTCCCTGCTTGCCGGAACTTGCAAATGGGTCTGAGAGGCAGCTGCCGTCAATCGAGAGCACCAGGGGGGAGAAGGGCTGTAAGTAAAGTCCTACATCTTATTTTAGTAATCTGACATGGCGGTTGTGTGTGGGCAGCCATGCCCTACAGTACAGAAAAATGTTTTTATGGTAGGTGGATGGCCAGCCAGGGAAGGATACGGGGGAGGGGGAGGGAGGGATCCCCTGCGCATGTCACACTACCTCCTGGAGGCAAGACAGGAGGCAGAAACTTTACACAGGAAGACAGCTCCCACTCTTCAGTTTCCTGGACAAGCGCTGCAGGACAACTCTAAGAAACAGAGATGTAAGGTAAGGATTTTTTAAAACTAAACAGTGGGGCCAGTATGGGGTTAAACTTTAGTTTAGGGGGGTGTACATGCTCTTTAAACTGTACTTGAAGAAGATGATTTAATGGCATTAAAGAGCTGGTGCACACTACATTAGATGGGGAAACCCTGCTGAGTTTGGCCCTCCAGAGTACAGTATAATCTCTATTTCTCCCTCACCCCCCAGTATAGTACAATCCCTATTTACATTTCACCCCCACTACAGTATAATCCCCATTTCCTTCTCACCACCAGTACAGTATAATTCCTATTTCCCCCTCACCCCTAAGAACAGTATAACCCCCCAGTACAGTATAGTATAACCCCTACTCCCCCATCCACCCATATGTTTACAAACTACAATTCTGCAGAGAAGGGATGCTGGGAGTTGTAGTTTGAAAACAACTGGAGGGCTACAGGCTTTATAAAAACAATAATATATTAATTAATAATGTTACAGTGATTAAATGACAATTAAGACAAGATATTAAGTGTATATGACTGGGCAGTGTATATTTAAATATATTAAAATTAGTTTTTTTTCTCCAGGACAGGGCCACACTTGCAAAGAGGTTGTTTTTGATTTTAATGTACAGGGATTGTCATTGGTTGGAACACTGGCCAACATATATTACATTACTTTTCTGGTGTTCATGTGTTGTGTCTTATGAACGTTCAAGCTTGTCTCTCAGATTGTTAGGTTTAAAGGGAAACTATGCTGAATAAATTATTTTCCTCATCTTAATCTATACATAAATCCATGTAAGTAGTCCTAACTCTGAAGTGTTTTGCTGCACATGTTTTGCTCAGCCTCGGTATCCTCCATCCCACTCTGACTCCTCCTTCCATCTGAAATGACTTTCTGTCAAGCATGCTCAGCATTCACTATAACCTGGATAGGAAATTTCCCACCATAAAATGTATACACACATCTGTTTTCATTTAAGTTACAACAAAACTGCACTCAACATAAGAGTTAATGACAGGGACAGATCAATCAGAATTATATTGGTACAGTTATAGTTGGAAATAATCATAGTTTCCAGTAATGGGCAATTAAAAAAAAAAACAACAACAACGATTTCAGTATAGATATCCTTTTATAGAGATAGAGATGCAATGTTTGTTTAAAATCCCAGTCATAAACTGGAAAACTACTGTATATTTTCGTGTGTGGTCTGTTTTTTTCCCCATTGAGGTTTTCTGCAAAATAAAAGTTTTGTGACATGCTAGGTATAAAATAGTGACTTTTTTTTTTACATCACTGCATCATTTCTGATTTAACAACACAACTAGGAATTGTTGATTTAACATAAGAATTTTTTTTTATTTTTAAAAAACATTGTTAGAACATCAATGGTATAGGAAAAGGCTTCATTTTCCATCTAAGATATAACTTGTATAAATACACTGTCAAGCTACTGTAGAAAATCCTGGCACATGGAAAATGCAGAGTTGTAATAAAAATCCAAGGTTAAAAGATAAGGGAGCAAACCAAACAGGCAATATTGTCGTCCATACACAATGTTTATTTTTTTACTGATACAGTAAATCAAATCCTAGATCTATTTTGCCACTAGACTGGTAATTTTCCTACATTATAAGAGATTGTTCTCAATCCTTTTTATTTCCTTTGTTTTATCCTGGTCTCATCTTGGATTTCTAAACATCAGTGCCCTTTGGCAACATCTGCTGACAGAGGTAGAAGTGGAACAACAGGCGTGACAAGCCCTCCTTGTGCAGCTGTTCCCTGCTGCAATGCCTTTCTGAATCAACACATGTTGTGCTAAAGGTGCTTATGCATTATGTACCCTTGGAGGATATTCTTATTTCCCCAGTAGGTGCAATGTTTTTGTAACTGCCCTTGAACTCAGACATATTTTATAATTTTGGAAAAAAGCAGATTTTAAACAAAATTTATCCTAGAAAATTCTTTAGAAACTTTTGCCTTTTTCCTCTCATTTATGTAGCTCTATAGATTTTCTCATTATTGGAAATGAAAATCTATGAAAAGGTAAAATAGTTGAAATGCCCTGCAGATTTCTCCTTGATTTTAAAAAATTCGCATAGAGAAGCCTGAACTAAAATTTCTGTAATTATTATTGTTTATAGTTTGTAAAAATTGTCCACATTTTGTCTAAAAATGTGCATTCATTGTGGTGATTATCCACAAATCTAGATACAACTCTAACATTTCTCCCAGTTTTCTGTCACCAAATGGTTAAGTAGTTCTGTAAGTTTTAGGAAACGCTTTCCCACTTTGATTAGTACACTAAAAAAAATATAGCTTTCAATACGTGTTCAATTTGTGTGAATTTACACTTCAGGTTCTGGTGGCAACTTGTTGCATTTTGGACATGTACATTGAACTGGCCTCCTCTTGGTGACTGATCATTCAGGTGCTTTGACAGATGCAAGTAACTAGTAACAAGTTAGCCCATCAGGAGCTGGTAGAGTTTTAAACTTTATTAAAAGGTTAAAATTATTTTTGTGTGTACTGACACATTGTACAAGATTGGTACCAAGACTGGACCCAACACATTTTGTGGTATAACGCTGTTTCCTCATGGGCTCCTGAGGAAGGGGTGTTAAGCCATGAAATGCATTAGGCGGAATCTATCCCATCTTATACACTGTGTGAGAATGCACAAAGAGGATTTTGACCATGCACAAATAAAGTTTAATGCTTATTATCTCCCAGAGACCTGCCTTCTTACTAGTTTTCTAATTACTTTGAATGTTGACTGTTTGGGAGACAGTAGCAACAAGACGTATGTGCAGGAAAGAAGCAAGATGCTCATGCCGCAGGTTCAATTTTAATATATTTGTTTTTGTCAGATGCCCTTGGGATTGGGATCAAGGAAGAAGGGGGAACATGATGGACAGAATAAAGCCCTAGTTTAAGGTTTACAACTGGGCAAGCAAAAGCCATGTAAAAGTCCAAATAATAATTAAACTTTAAAAGGTCAGAGTGAAGAGAATAGTATAGCTGAAACCCTAAGTTAGGATATAAAGCAGGAGAGCTGAAGACCAGACACAGAAGTTAAAGACCTGAAAGTAGGATACAGGAGATAGAGGTCTTAAGAATGGATACTGAATACAAGTGCTGGAGACCTGGAGAAATGCTACAGGACTGGGGGGCCAGTATATAGGAAGCAAGAGGGGACAGAGCTCAAAATGATAGAGGACCATAAACAAAGCAATCAGAAGCATTCCCATTTGACACAACAAAGACCACAGTTCACAGGTAACAGGACGGTGTAGCTATAAAAAGCTACATTAAGGCTGTACTTATATATGTGCATTTTTTAAAGAGCGTATTTTGATGCAGTTCTGTTTCATTAAAATGCATATGATCTATATGGAAAATAGTAAAGCATGTGTTAGAAAATGGACTGCATTGCAATACAAACAGTGGGATTGAGATAACGTGATTTACATTATAATACAAAGAAGCAGACTTAGTGGGTTAAGGCCTTGTAAATGAAGGGCAATTTTGTCCGACAGACTTACAAAATGATATATCGTTTAGGAGTCTGTTGGTCAAAATTAAAGTGACAGAAAATATTTCAGCTTAGCTGATGTTGCTGCCTATTAAATTTGGCTATAATTTTCAACATGTCCAATGCTCAGGATTGATGGATTTTTCTGCAAAAAATGATTGGTCATTTCTAAAATAACATTCAGTTACTTAGGTAATCTGAACAAAATATTAATCTGGGTAATTGATTGGGCTGAAATATAGACCAGCATGTGCCAGCCTTAACAAAACTTATTCTGCTAAATTTGTATGCAAAATTATTGGGAGATGCAATGTCCCTTTACTGCATCGTGGGATTACGGTCAGGTAAGGGGCACCCCCTTATGCCTTCATAGAAAAGACATTATTATGTTTTGCATAGATACATAGATGCACAAAACTTAACGGTTTCTTTATTGCATCAGGTGGCTGTGTCATTAATAAAAACAGTGATGGCTTATAGCATAATGGCATAAAGCCCACGCCAACCCAATATTATTTTGGATATTGTGGGTTTTCCCCTTATTTTTCCAATAATGGCAAATATGATATCTCCCTATTAATATATTAGTTGCTTCTGTTTATTTAATGTACTTTTTGATGGGCAAGTATTTGTCCTGTTGCTTTGGATTTTCACGTAGAAAAAGATTAGTTTTTCTATCCACAGATAACGAACTACAGACACAAAAGTAATGCTGGCCATATACTAGAGAGACATTAGATAAATGAGACGTTCACCTATAGATGACCGTCCAATCTATTTAATGTGTAACAAGTCGTTCTTTCCTTCCATTGTTCTGTCTATGGGCACCTTAACACTGGATACTAATAACAGGGAGATTCAACAAAAGTCCTTTAGGGAGATTCACCCAGAGCCGCAAATGCTCTGGGCAAATCTCACGAACGGGATTTACCATAGGCTGCGCGGCTCTGGGTGAATCTCACCGAACTTAAGTATTTAACACCAGCTGTAACTGGCGTTAAATACTTACATGGTAAGCCCGTCGCAGCCTCTGGTAAATCGATTTGCGCCGGCTGCGCTAACCGATTGTTATCGTTTAAAATGGTGCTAATTTTGCCCCAATTAATCAGATCTTATTTAACATTTGAATGACAACATCAGATCAGATTGATTGGGGCAAAAATTAGCACCATTTTTAGCTATAAGAACATCTATTGAATAAGCCTGTAAGTCAATTATTTTGAACAGACAACATTACTTAAAAAAAAAATTATGTATTTTTCACACAAGTTTATTTTCTTCAATTTGAGTTCTGCACAGTCTGTTTCTCAGCACTATACATGTAATTGTTATGCTAAGACTATAGTGAAACTGACTAATCTGTAATTCAGTATATCTGCGTTAATTTGCATTACAATGAGGTATTTTAAGTCCCAACCATCTTACTACATTGATGCTGATGGTGTCATTACTGCAGGTCACTGGGCATGATCACACTATATGAAGCATGATATGACTGTGTCTCAATAAATTGAAAGATAATACAGTACGTTTATGTACGTTTACATGTCAGCTGTCTTTCCCAATCATCTGGTCCTACCTAGAAATTTATTTTAAATGTATATTTCTTTTTCAACTGAACACTTTTTCATTGTTGCTAAATGGGTGGCGGGTTTTACTTTCAGTATCTGATAATTATCTGATATTTTTTTATGTAGTAAATGGTGTCTCAAGTGGGTGGGGGACCATGTAACATTTAAAAAGTTCTCCTTTAAAATAGACTGAAAGCCCTAAATCAATAAGATGCCTAAAGATAAGACATTGAACTATCACCATGGAATGTTGCCTTTTATGTTTTGGAACCCTCAACCACTAGTCAGTTCTAGCTTGTTAGTCTGATGCAAAACAATTTAACTGGGAAATATGACAGTTTTGGCCTCAGACTCCAGTTGAAGGGTAGACAAGTTTACTATAAATGGAAAAATATTCTCATGATAAATGTTTATAATTTGAACTAAAGGCATAACATTATTAATATGCACACTTTAAAGGTAAGACAGTCAATAATATAAAATTAAATATATTCTGTTTATAGCAAGAGGTTTGAATTAATTTGAAGTATTTTTTCTTCTTCATTATTTTAATTGCACTAGACCAAGAAAATCTAATTGATGTTCATAAAGAGCTTCTACACCAGGGTATTCTCTTCCCTTTAGTACCTATTACTAATTTGTCTTTGGCATTCAGGATATACCTTAAGGTTCAGATGCCTTGGCTTCATTGTAGAAGCTGATATGGCCCTTACCCTTTAGCAGGCCCCTTGGCTCATTTGTGGCATCTTGGCCCATCTGTGCTGGTAAATATCTGCTAAAGATTTTCTATTCCTTGCATAGAAAACAATTACTACTACTTAGTTTTAATACCATAAGGTTTGTGATGTGGGGTTTGGTTAAGGAAATACATAGAGGGTAAGTTCATGTTTATAAACAAGCTTTGCTAAGCCACAGCCCAAAACACTGATTGGATTATCTGTTGTATTCAATTAGATCAACTGGACTTGAAATGTAGTTCTTGAAGACGTTTCGCTAGTCATCCGACTGGCTTTCTCAATTCAGAATGACTTGTACAAGAATCTGTGGCAATTATGTACCCTGGAGAATCCCAATTAGCATATCACAGCCAGGTGTTAAGGGTGTGATTAGATAGTGGCTAAGAGGTGTTATAGGAACGCCCAGAGTAAGGTGTTAAAACAGCATTGTACATGGCAGACAGTTGGTGTCGAACCCCCCCCACCTCTATTTAGGCTTGGTTTCTTTATTTTCACATAAATGGCCTCCTTAACACCTCTCTTGAACCAGTCACGTTCCTTCGCCAGTATGTTAACATTACAATCTTCAAAGGTATGTCCTTTATCCTTAAGATGCAGATACACGGCTGAGTCCTGACCCGAGGAATTGGCTCTTCTGTGCTGGGCCATACGTTGATGCAGTTGCTGTTTGGTCTCCCCCACATACAAATCAGAGCATTCTTCACTGCACTGCACCGCATATATGATGTCGCTTTTCTTGTGTTTTGGTATTGGGATTCTCCAGGGTACATAATTGCCACAGATTCTTGTACAAGTCATTCTGAATTGAGAAAGCCAGTCGGATGACTAGCGAAACGTCTTCAAGAACTACATTTCAAGTCCAGTTGATCTAATTGAATACAACAGATATACCATGACCTGGATGAATGAGAACCTTCACAAGCACTGATTGGATTGTGGCCAAAAATTGGGTTTTAGTTTTTATAGTGCAGTAACATAGCAATATGCATCCCAATTAAGAACAGTCTCAGAATGGCATTTAGACCGTCCCCTTTCTCCTTGAATCTAACCATTTGAGGGGCAGACCACACAAACTTGTTTCCCATGCCCTTATATTTGCCTTTTGCAGTCTGTTAGAAGGTGAAAAAACACATGCCAGTGCATTGCAATGTGGGTGGTCACAATGCATGCACTGCTTTGCGTTCTACCTATGTGCTTGCTTTATATGTGCATTAGCATCCGGTCCAGTGTGGTCTCAGCCTGAATGGGGAATGAGTTTCCATATTTATACTGCTGATCGGTGAAAGCTAAAAACATAGGTATGGTGCACATTCTAGTGAGTATATTGGGACAGGACTTGTATTTTTTAAGAGATTTTCCCACGTGTATATCCTGAACCAGACAGAGATTAGGGCTCATTTTGATAGACTTTCTGTTCTCTCAAAGATAAATATTGTTTTTAGGGTACAGATATCCTTCAAAAAACAATAGTTGTTATGATACAGAGTGATAAATTAATTAATGAAGTAAACCCATGCTTTCCTTTTACGTCTCAGATTTTTTTGTACATGTTTGTCCCAAGTGGCTATTTCACAATGTAATCTTTATCATAAGCTTGGCATTTGATAAACAACAACTCAAAGAACCGAATAGTAGACGTATAGTTCAGCTGCAGCTTTAAAAAGGACAGTAAAATTCTGTACCCTGATTTGCTGTAGAAAATTAGCAATTGTTCTTGTAAATTCCCTTACTGCTTAAAGTTAGCAAAAGCAAACTTTGGCAAAATGTTGTCTTTAGTTGAATGAGTTTTTGGTATACTCAGCCATCTGAGCAGCATTGTTCGTCCGGTATCCAGGCTTAGTGAGTAATAGTGTTAATTTCATATTGTCGAACACCTCCCTTTTTTCCTTTCTGCAAGCTGAGCACTTGCTACCCTGCTGTCTGTTTTTCCTTGGTAAGGTTCAGTTCTAATTATGTTGATTTTCATCATCCCACCCCCTCATGGAAGCTTATTAGTTTGAATATTTTTTATTTATTATCATTTCACCAAACTCCTGCTAGCATTTCCAATTACTCTCAACGCTTCCTTGTAATTGTCTTTCCATAATGGCTCTGAAACAATTGCACTAAATGAGGTGGCTCCAGCAAGATGAGAGTTTCACTTCATTAAAGGCTAATGTATTCTCAGCTCCAGCTCTGTGGGGCCTGGCTTGAAAGTAAGATATTTAAACAGCTTCTTTTTTGTTTTATGAGGAGCTACTTTCAGCCACAGACTTTATTACAATACTTTCTTTATGATTTGATTAAGGTTAAAGAATGTGATGTGCATAACTGCCCCTTTACTAAGTAACATAGTAACAAAGTAACAAAGTAATGAAGGTTAAATAGTCTAACCTTTAGAGCAGGCATTCTCAAATGGTGTGCCTTCAGATGTTTGAAAAAAACTACAACTCTCAAAATTCCACAACTATAGGGGGAAGTCAGGGAATGTTGTAGTTTTCCAACATTTGGTGGCACACAGTATGAGGATCCCTGCTTTAGATCCTACTCATTAACATACCTAACAGTTGGTCCAGAGAAAGACAAAAAAAATGGAAAGGGGAAAATAAAAATCCTTTCAGACTCTAAATGGCAATCGGAAAGTATCCCTGGATCAACCAGATCTACATGTTTTAATACCAGTTATTCTCAATATTTTTTAGTTTTAGAAACTTATCTAGCTCACTTCAAGCTATTCAATGAACTTGCCATTACCACATCTGCTGGAAGACAGTTCCACGGTTTCACAGTTAATAGTTTTCCTACCCTGAAGATTAAACTTCTTTTCTTCTAATCTTAAAGGATGTCCATGAGTCCTCTGATATGACCTATTGGTGAACAATACACCAGAGAGTTTATTATATGGCTCATTAATATCTTCATTCAATCATCACTTCTCCATTGTAAACACCCTTATTCACTAATTCACGATGGGACAGCATACCTTTAATGCTTAGCTCGTGGCTGGTGCACAGTGGCTTTGGGATCACCATAGTAACCATAGCAGTTGCTGTGGGGCCTGAAGCCAAAGGGGGCAGGTGGGGCCTGGCCTGCTGTGCAGGTCCATAATTTGGGAAATTGTTCAGTGCTCCAACATTCATATTGGCCCTCACCTGTCTGTTGAACACACCCCTGATAATTGTCCCGTTTTTGTACCTGCCAGCACTGTCAGCTATAAATAAGGTTTTTTTTTTTTTGTTTTGTTTTTTTTAAAGTTCAGTTTTTGAACTAGACTGGCTCTAATGGACACATGGTGGGAATCTCCACCTCCTCTTCTGATAGTAAGAGATGTTTGACTGTGTCTGTGTGACTGAATGTCTTTGTGACTGATTGTCTATCTGTTCGTCTGTCTGTGTGAATGAGTGTGTGTCTGTCTGTGTGAATGAGTGTGTTTCTGTCTGTTTGACTGAATCATATTAAGCCTACTGTGTGGACTCTCATGGGAAGGATAAGGCTGAGATCAGACATTAACAGAAAGTTCAGGAGACATACTGCTGTCAGCCAGACAGTAATGTTTGGCTTTGACTGGCACTGAAGCAACTGTGGGAGTGTGCGTGAGTGACTGACTGTGAGAGAGTGTGTGGGAGTACGTTTATGTCTGAGAGAGTAAGAGTGTGTGTGTCTGTGGGACAGAGAGTGTGGACATACAGGTATTCCTTTAAGAGTGTGAATGGATGTGCCTGTATGTCTAAGAGAGTGTGTGTGTCCATGGAAAAGAGAGTGTGGATTTGCCTGTATTTATAAGAAAGGGCGTGAGTTCCCTGGTGGGTCCCAGTCTGACACAGATTGCAGGTGGAGACATCATGTATAGCAATGTAAGGTAGGGATTTCTAGCTACGCCCCTGCAAAAGACACTCGCGCTGCTGTAGCAAGCTATTCACCAGAGGCTGTGCGGCTGTTCGGACGAAAGTATTTAACACAGGTTAAATACTTATGTCATAATAGATGGCGTTAAATATTTATGTCAGAAGGTAAAATTCACTGGGTAAATCTCCCTATACATTTTCCTGTTAGATATGTCAGAATTTAATATTCCCTTTATAGATTTTATTAGCTGCATAGTTTTGTGAAAAGAAGTTAACAAGAAATATAAATAATATATTATTGATCTCTAAGACTATAATGCATGAAAACACAGACACATTCCAAGGCATTACAGCTATTTAATACTTAAGGTTTCTTTTTTATATTCTGCACTTTAGCTTATGACCTTTAGCTAGTGAGAATTGTAAAGGGATGAACTAAAGGGATTGAATAGCTTAATCAAGTTGGAAAATGCATTGGTTAAATAAAGTGTGGTTTTCAAAGGGAAAACCAAATAGCATTTAATTATTGCAGTGTGTTAATTCAGGTTGAAAGGTAAGTTCTCCTTCTTAAATGCCTCATTAACTACCACTGTGCAATTGTCTGCAACCTTTTTTATTACACAGTAGCTGGAGGGAGCAGTCACATTCTAGTGCACATGACCAAGGTTGCAGTTGAGCTTATAAACATCATTTAAACATGTGAACTCTTTATATGCATATTTTACTAAGTGCACAAAGCAGATATACAAGTCGGCAGGTCCCAATAGATTGTATTACAAATTAATTAACTAGTTCTTCAAACAAATTCCAATATTAAGTCCAGTTTGACTTAATTTATTCATAAATGAAGTTACAAACAATTTTGTAACAGAATGCTAAACCTTAGTTTAACACTCTTTACAAATCTTAATGGAATGGAGGAACAAAACGTCACATCTGACCGCAATCACGCCATGCAGTAAAAGGGAGAACAAGAGCAGGTAAGATGCGCTGCTTTGCTTACTACATTGCCCCCAAAGCACACCACTTGGTCCTCATCCCTGGACCCCTGTATGCCTAGAAGTTCTGCTTGACGTCTGGGATGTTGCAGTTTAGGTCCTCCCACTGGGTACATTTACATGAAGGGGGGCAGTATCTTTAAAAAAATATATATTTATACACCAGCCTTTAAGTTTACTCAATATAATTAACTACAATCTATTAAGAAAGTATAGTGAAGTTTGCTGGAAGGGTATATACCATTTATTTTACATTAAATCAATAGTACAGGAAAGGTTTACTTTTTAAGCTCTTGCCCAGAGAAGAGAAAGGTACCTTATCCATTTTAATTGGTTTATTATTTATATACTGGCTAAAACAATGTAAGAATAATGTATACATAGGTATCTGGAAATATATATAATTTATCCGGTTTGCTTCAGCATTCCCTCACGCAAACTTCTTGGGCCTGGGTGCCGATACCTCCACAAATGTATCCATTTCATCCAACATGAGAGGCATACTCAGGGCTATAAAACATATCGATACAATATCATGACGACAGCCAATTGGGTGGCTGAAATGCATCAATTGTGTTTTATAAAAGTTTGTATCGATATGTTTGATAGCCCTGAGAGTGCCCCTTGTGTTGGATGAAATGGAAGTATATATAGCAAAAGTATGCCTGTTGGTCGGTGCACAGTGGTAATTTGGGAACTACAGTATGTGTGTGTATGTTTGACTATTTGTGGATGCAAAACCTTCAATCTACAAATATTCAGGGTTTTGTACAATAAAATACAAACAAAGACAAGAAGTTAAAAAGAAATGAGAAAAAGTTAATAAAAAAATCCTATCAGATCCTGTTTGTATTAGTGTCACATTCCCTAAACGAATACTTTTCTGAAGCACGTGTTGATTTTAATACAGCACTTTTGGATAAGAGTCAGGTAGGTATATCTGGACTTGGCAAGTTTTTCGTACTATTCGTAGAAATATGATGAGACATGTTCAATGTATGTTTACCTAGGACTGCTAGGTCCTCACCCCTGCATTTACCTTTAGTGTCCAAAGCCAAGTCGTATAAAGTAGCTCATGTCAGCTGCTTCCCCCAACCCCCCAGTGTTAGTCCTGTCTAATAGGAAAACACATGTCTTCCTATTGGTAAGGCTACTGGTTGAATGAATGGCAGAATAAAGCAGCCTGTTGCGAGCGACTTTGTTTCAGACACTGAAGGTGAGGTGGGTTTAAAGGAGCAAAAAGCCCTCCACAGAGCTTAAATTGAATGAAATTAATGCTTCACAACTTTATGCTGCAAACATAATATTGCCGAAATAATCCAAGAAATGAAGAATAATTTCTCCCTTTCAAAATTGAAACAGAGAAACATGCAGAGAACAGAGAAATTGGCAGAGACATGCAAAGTTTTTCCTGTATGTCCTATGGCTTAGGCATGTGTCCAGAGCCACTGGCATAATAATATGCAATACAGCCTAATGGTATAGAGCCATTTTTGAATTTTGTTAGATTTTGTTAGTAGAAGATACATGGCTTCTTTGGTATGGGAGGACAAGATACCAGTTATATCGCTTAAGGTAAGGTGGGCTTAAAGGACAACTCCACCCTCATAAGAACATCTTTTAGAAAGAATGGCCTCTTTAAAATATGTTGATATATCATAGTTTATCCTATGAATTCATTACTGTATGCCTGCTAAGCTTCTGGATGCCTCATGGAAACTGAGCAATTTAGAAACCTGTACTGAGCCTGTACTGAGCCTGCGCATGCTCAGAAGAGGCAGATAGGGGATTAACATTCAGTCATTGGCTGTGATGTCAACTGTTAAATCCATAACTGACAGTTACTAACTGGAAAAACCAGGAAGCAGAAACAGGGGAAACAGGACATTGTGCAGGATTTCAGGTTAGATTAATATATTTCAGGTGTCAAACTATTACCGTTTAGGGTTTTGGGGGGAGATTTACCTGTATGTAAGTTTTCATTTTAGGGCTGGACTTGCCCTTTAAAGGAGCAAAAAGCAATGTGAAGATTTTGCTCATGATGCACTAGAAAGGTGGCAGTTTGTGCAGATCATTTGGGAAATATAGGAGCGTGAGCAGCCACTCAGGCCCTGCTCTGCTTATCATCAGTGTAGTTTGTCATGAAAGGTGTTAAAATGTTCTGTAATACCCATTTACCTATACTCTCAAAAGCTGTTATCCCTGCCCATCATATTGTTTTTAATGTATGATGTAGAGATGGACACAAAACCGAACTTGAACCTGAGTTCGAGCCGAACTTTATGAGTTTGGACGAACTTGAACTATTCAAACTAGTTAGTTTTTCCGGACTTGCGGCTGTATTATCATAAATTCGATGATTATCGAATTTACGGGCCGTTCGCTAACCCTAGAATGTATCATTCACCAATCCTCGGAAATATTGGTAATTTTCGCTAACCCTCGAATGTATGGATCGCTTTCACTAACCTTCGAATGTATCATTCGCTAACCCTCGAAAGTATTGTTCATTTTCATTAATCCTCGAAAGTATCGTTTGATTTCGGTAACCCTCGAATTTATGGTTCTATTTTCGTTACAATACAAGGTTTTTGCTAATCCTAGAATGTATCATTTGCTAACCCTCGAATGTAGTCTTCAATTTTTGGTAACCCTCGAAAGTATTGTTCGTTTTCGCTAACGCCCGAATGTATCGTTCACTAACCCTCAAAAGTATCGTTCGAATTGAAGGTTCTATTTTCGTTACAATACAAGGATTGTGGAAGCACTCCAATTAGGCTAATTTACAACTACATTTAGCAGTTACTAAATCTTTGTTTATAAAGTATGCCAGTGTGATATGCCAGATATTGTATGGGGCCTAGGAATGTGCATTGACTATCTTTTCTATGGTTTTATTTTTGGTAACCCTCGAAAGTATTGTTCGGTAACCCTCAATATGGCCACAACCCTCCAATGTAGCTTGTGCAAAACCCGACAATTGCCCGCTTGTGTTTAAAAAGTGTTTTAACAAGTTTTGGTGATAGTGACATGTTTCCCAGACAATTTCCCAGGTGTCACAGCCATTTACAGTAAGTTACCATTGTTAGTTTAGGTGTAAATCACCCGGACTTTTAGAACCATCACTCTCGCATAGACTTTAATGGGTCCGAATTCAAACTTTCAAACTTTTACTGAAGTTCAAAGGTTCGAAAATGGAACAAACTTTATGAAGTCTGGCCATCTCTAGTATGATGAAAACATCACAATCAGTGACACTAAGAACACTTGTGTATAGCATATAGCTAGAAATGGAGCTGATGCAATACAGGGGCAAAAGTTTGCCCCTGCTATCAATTCGAAGCAACCAATCAGATTTTAGGTTTCTACAGGGCTGAGTGAGGTAACTTCTTATTGGTTGTGGCAGATTATAAGCATGGGCAAACATTTGTACCATTTATTGCACCAGCCCCTATAGAGTGAGAAATATATTGCCCTTTGCTTGCAATTTGCAAATATTATTAGGCTAAATTTGAACACAGTCATTCAAAAACAAGGCACTACTTAATTTAAAAGAGTTAAAAAATTGCACTAAATTAAACTGAACTGAATTCATTAAGGGGGATGAAGGAGCTGAATGATCTGATATACATACCAAATGCTTTTGCAAGAGAAGTGCGTATTTGTAATTAATATTCTTATTAGTTAACTTAATTGTTTAGGAAATGTAAAAATTAGCAAAGAAAGGGGGTGGTATATATTAATTTCATTGAAGGTGAGACATTACTTGCTTGTTAAGTCCATTAACATTAACAATGAAGCTAAATTAAAGTTTATAGCCATTAAGTTATTAAAAAATTAGTGATCCATTGACTTGTTGGAAATATTTTTTTTCCATTGTGGCTCAACTGACTAATGATTCACTGTGGAGAGTTGTGTTTTCTTCCTCTGGGTCTACACCAATGTTCATATTGAAGGACAATTTTATTCCTCCTAAACCCCTAAATGCAGGTAATGAAATGAAAGGAAGGGTGAGGGCCTAAACTGTTAGGTCCTGCATTGATTTACCTTTTAACATTTTTGTTTACTGCTGCATAGAATTTAGGTTCCGCTTTCTGATAAGAGATCTGTCACGGAACCGCTCGGATTCGAAATCCATAAATCCGAAATGGAACGAAACTTAAGAGTTTTGAACATCTCTATTTCTGACCTGTGTCTACAACCTGGCCAATGAAAACACACATTTCTATTACAGTGCGTCTCCTAATTGGCCAAGTCCCTGGCCGAACCCAGACGGCGAGACTAAAAAAGCCAGGTCTCCATTGATGATGGAGTTTTTAGTTCCTATCTCTGGGTACTTTCATTCTACTGTGTTAGGTTCTACAGGTTTTAAAATGCACAAATGTAGTATTGGTACATTAAATATATTTAAATACACATGAATAAATTAGGCATTTAAGTGACTTTATTACATACTGTGCAGCAACTTTAATGAATGTTTTTTTCTTTATTTACAGAAACTTTCTTTACTCACAAATTCTACTGAAAATACATTGTTGGAAAAACAATGTGAAAATAAAAGTACATTTATATAAATAGAAAGGTAAGAATGCTATTTAATGATACATGTTAAAGAAATAAAATGTTACAGTTACTAGCCATTATAAAACTAACTTTTCATCTCACTGTTCTACTGACTGTTGCACCAAACTGCTGTTTTAAAGCTTTTCTGTAATACTGTAATTTTGTGTAGGGAAATTACTTTGTCCCATTAGTGCTGAGATGCAAAAATGGAATGAAGTAATTGGGAGGCCAAGTAAAGGGTGGCTTATCTTTAAGAAGGAATGTTTAACTGGAAAGAAACTTAGTCTCCCATGTAAACATGGACTGTGGCCAGAATATGCGCCTTTCTCATAGATAGAGGATCTGTTTCAGACCACATGTCCAATGGGAGCAATTGCATGTTGGTTAATTGAAGTCAATTCTATTGCTATCCTAGTTATCAGACTTACTGGATCATTTTCAGGTGCTATCATTATAACTGGATAGAAATGGAGTAAAATGAAATAGTGAATGGCAAGGCCTGTTTTCTTTGGAATCCCATTCTCGTTTAGAAAATAAGGAGTCTATTTTTTTTAATTTTCTTTTTTTTTCTAAGCTGTTACACTAACAGCTATAGCTTAATAGTTTTATTTTTGCAGCACCTTTCTTACTATTATTATTAATATTGTGGTCTTATATAACATCTTCTGCAGCGTTTTACAATTTCATATATACATTGACATGAGGCCCTGCCCCAAAGAGCTCCCAATCTAAAAACATTTATTTGACACATACAACTTATCAGTGTGTCTTTATGATTGTGGGAGAAACCGGAGTGCCTGGAGGAAACCCACGCAAGCATGGGGAGAACATAACAACTCCTTGCACATGTGTCCAAGGGTGGATTCGAAATCAGGACTTCAGCGCTACAAGACATCAGTGCTAACCACTCAGCCACCGTGCTTCTATTAGTACTTTTATTACTGTTCAGTGCCACGTGGCTTGTAGAATCAGTAGGTAAAATAGGCTAAGCGAAGTACAATTAATACAGCTAAATTGTTTAGATACTCCCAATGCATTTTGTATTTAAGGTTAGCTATGTGTATAATTTTGTGGTTGAATCAGGCTTTGTGTGCATCACAATACATGTGTACTGGTGCAACTGAATAGGAGTGATACACTATTCATTGTCTGAAAAAGTTCCTTGTAAGTGGGTCTGAGCGCACTATGCTGTCTCTTACATTCACAGATATATTTGTATGTACATTTTAAGTAACCTATGAAATTCAATGTATTTAGTGCAATTATGGAGAGTAATTATTATATCCTATGCGCTATGATATCAAGCTTAGTTCATAAGTATATTAAACATTGCCCTGACAGTCAGCATCAAAGGCTATGTTCAATGAAAATGACTGGCTTTTTCTATGAGCTGCAATTTAATTCATTCTAACTAGTGATATTCACTTCCATTATTGCTTTTAATGTGCATGGCAGTTTTCCAAAATGTGTGCCACTTGTTAATGTAGCACAAGTCAGTTAGGTCTAGAAAGCATGCTGTAACATTTATATACTGCAAAACCCTGGGTGCCCTACTGACAAAGCAGAAAGGCAGAAACCACTTTATTCACACAATTATGTGTTCCTGAGACTTTACCATTAGCAAGTGAAATTCAAAATGAATTAGTGTTGATGGGGGTCATAGACAGATATTTAATCTAACATTTATATTACTCTGGCTTGAATAAGTGAATATTAAATATATTACTGCTTCACATATGATTATTAAATGTATATTATCTGTTTTATTTACGCCTTTGCCGACTATGGGGGGAAAGCTATTCTCTGTATAATGTCAGAAAGTCTTTGGGCCAAATTTATTAACATTTCAATTTTGTGTGTTATCTTAAAAGTACAGTGACAATGGTATTGTATAGGTGAATGTATAATAATCATTGCAATCATAATTGTACGTTTGCTGTTGTAAAATTATCGATATTTTAAGGTGTAGTATTGTGTAATAGCAAAAACGCACCTTTAAAAATATGGCCCTTTGTTTTTGTATGTATTGTAGTGTTCTTTTACCACTGCTGACATATAGTGAGAGCCTAGATGTGGGTACAGTTATTTTGTAGTAGTAGGCTGTAATCATGTAATGGTTTACACTGGGCAGGTACAAACTATTCTATCTATCTATCTATCTATCTATCTATCTATCTATCTATCTATCTATCTATCTATCTATCTATCTATCTATCTTTCTATCTATCTATCTATCTATCTATCTATCCATTTACATAGTAACATAGTAACATAGTAACATAGTAACATAGTAATTAAGGTTGAATAAAGACATTCGTCCATCAAGTCCAACCTATTCCTTTTTTTTTTTTTTTTTTTTAACCCTACCTAACAGTTGATCCAGAGGAAGGCAAAAAACCCCAGCTAAAAAAGGGGGGAAAAAATTCCTTCCTGACTCCAAATGGCAATCGGAAAGTATCCCTGGATCAACCAGATCTATATGCATTAATACCAGTAATTCTCAATATTTTTTAGTTTTAGAAACTTATCCAGGCCTTTTTTAAAGTTATTCAATGAACTTGCCATTACCACCTCTGCTGGAAGACAGTTCCACAGTTTCACCGTTCTCACTGTAAAGAAACCTCTCCTAACTTGAAGATGAAACTTCTTTTCTTCCAACCTTAAAGGATGTCCACGAGTCCTCTGATATGACCTATTAGTGAACAATGCACCAGAGAGTTCACTGTATGGGCCATTAATATATTTGTATAAGGTTATCATGTCCCCACGCAACCGCCGCTTCTCCAATGTAAACAGCCCTAACTTGTCTAATCTGCCTGCATATTCAAGCCCCTCCATTCCCCTTATTAATTTAGTTGCCCTTCTCTGAACTGCCTCAATTTCCAAGATGTCCCTTTTGTAAATGGGATTCCAAAACTGCACCGCATATTCCAAATGTGGCCTTACCAGTGCCTTGTAAAGAGGGAGAATAATATTTTTCTCTCTTGATTCCATTCCCCTCTTTATACAAGACAATATCTTGCTAGCTCTAGCTGTTGCTACTTGGCATTGTTTGCTACAGCTAAGTCTGTTATCTACCAGAACCCCCAAATCTTTTTCCATTTCAGATGCACTTAACACAGAGTTATTTATGGTGTAGGTGGCACAGGGATTATTAAATCCCAAATGCATCACCTTACATTTATCAACATTGAATCTCATCTGCCATTCTGCTGCCCATTTTGATAATCTATCTAGGTCTGCTTGCAGCACTTGCACATCATTGGAAGTTTCCAAAGCTCTGCATAATTTAGTGTCATCAGCAAACACAGAGACCTTGCTCTCAATGCCCCCTTCTAAGTCATTTATAAACAGATTAAACAGAAGCGGCCCCAGTACAGAACCCTGAGGAACTCCGCTTAGAACTTTAGCCCACATAGATGTAGCTCCATTAACCACCACTCTCTGTTTGTGGTCCAATAACCAGTTCTCTATCCATGAACAAATGTTTTCTTCAAGGCCAACAGTCCTCAGTTTATACATTAGTCGCCTATGTGGCACAGTATCAAAGGCTTTTGCAAAATCCAAATACCGTATATACTCGAGTATAAACCGACCCGAGTATAAACCGAGGTACCCAATTTCAGCTAAAAATCCTAATAAAGTTGTTGACTCGAGTATAAACCGAGGGTAGAAACTTGGCATTCAAGATGTTTGGAAACTACAACTCCCAGCTAATAAAGCATGCTGGGAGTTGTATTCCAAACATCTTGAATGCCAAGTGAGGGTGGCATTCAAGATGTTTGGGAACTACAACTCCCGCAGCTTTATTAGCTGGGAGTTGTAGTTTCCAAACATCTTGAATGCCACCCTCACTTGGCATTCAAAATGTTTGGAAACTGCAACTCCCAGCTAATAAAGCATGCTGGGAGTTGTAGTTCCCAAACATCTTGAATGCCACCCTCACCCTCCCCCTCCCACCCAGTTCAGTACCTGTGGGCTCTTCTCCCTGTGGGCTCTTCTCCATCCAAGCAAGGGCCAGCATTGAAGAATCCTTGGGCCAGCACTGAAGAATCATCCTTGGGCCAGCATTGAAGAAGCATCCTTGCATTGAAGAAGTATTGAAGTCTCCTCTGCATTCCGGCAGCTGCACGATCTTCTCTGCACTGGCGCGCCGGTCGCCGGGCTGTGACGTCAGGCCGGCGCGCCAGTGCAGAGAAAGATCGTGCGGCTGCCGGAATGGTAAGGTAAGCTGTGACTCGAGTATAAACCGAGTCTGAGTTTTCAGGCTGATTTTTCAGCCTGAAAAACTCGGTTTATACTCGAGTATATACGGTATACCACATCCACAGCTGTGCCTGAATCTAACTTCTTACTCACTTCTTCATAAAAACCAATTAAATTGGATGGATGGATTCATCCATCCATCCATCCATCTATCTCTCTCTCTCTCTCTCTCTCTCTCTCTCTCTCTCTCTCCCTTTCTCTCTATCATCTATCTATCTATCTATCTATCTATCTATCTATCTATCTATCTTATTATCTTTTCCTGTCTGTTTTTCTATCTACCTTTATGTTCCTTTCTTTCTGTCTTTTTTCTCTATCTGTTCCTGTCTGTCTATCTAACACAGGAGCAAAAAGCACAATATACTAATTTCCCAACTACTAAGGGGAGCCCCTACCAATATGCTTACTATAGTCATATGTTGTGGCAGGCCCATAATATAATATTTTACCCAGGGTCCCCAAAGTCTGATCAGGAAGTAAGAATTTAAGTAGGCAAGTGCATTAGCTAATTTAGGTCTGTATTCGGAAGCTCGATTCACTTATATGTGTTATGGGGGCACTTATATTAGTAATCTTTACATGGGGCACTTATATCAGCATTCTCTGTGTGGGGGAACTTATATTAGTATTTTCTGTGGGGGTAACTTATATTACTTTTTTATTTTACTATTTACTGTGGGGCATAAATTTCAGCTATTGCTAAGTCAGCCCTACAGTTAACCTATATAATGCTTTGTCAGCCCTCCATGCCCAGTTCCATGGCAGCATGCCACAGAAGGTTATATGGATGGCCTTTTAAAGTTTGCCTCAGTTTCCAAAATGTCTAGAAAAGCACATGGGTACAAGCCCTTTTTTAGAACTATAACCAATCCCAGACATCAATAGTATGTTTTTATTTATAGTCGTTAAATAGCTTCATGGGGTTTCTTAGGAGGGATAGGAGAACCGGTATTAAAATGTTTGGAAACTACAACTGCCTTGGTTGCAGAATGCAGCTTTGGAATTCCTCCTATAAGCTTTGGCATTCACTGAAGTAAGTGAGTGACCTGACATATTGGATCATTCTTTGCACAAAGTGAACAATTCCCATCATGTCTTCTCCTGCTACCATCACCTGCAAAGTGCAACTGAGGAATGTTGGGAGCTGTAGTTTCTAAACACCCGGATTGCTAAGGTTTGACATCACTGGTATCTTATTAAGGATGTTGTGTCAAAAAACAAATGAGCTACTTTTATTGATATTGTTCGCTTATTTGCTTGTTTATAAGGTAAGAACAAAAATGAAAGACATGTACAAGATGCACTATTCACATCAATTAGGTTAAATAGTGTCATTCCAATGATTGAATCATTTCAACATTTAAAAAGGCAAAAATAAATTTGCACGAAACACGAATATATAAACAAGCTATTAGGAGCTAATATGATGCAACCAGTGTGTCTGTTGAAAAAAATCAGAATCCAATTCAAAATTTGAAATGACTCTTTTTGTGCCACCAGAATGGTGCTCATTTTACAAATGTGTGTTGGGAAAAATACAGACATCTGTTACTGCAGAGCTCAATTAACTTCTAGAAATGTGATTACCACAGATCAGGAGTTACTTATGTTTTCCCTCATCTGGTTAAGAATATTCTGTAGTGATAAAGTGAATTGTCACTCCAAATGTCACATGTTATATTCCACTGCCTCATGTAGACATAAGTGTCTGCCATTAAGGTATATTAGCTATGAAGTCTTTATACAGATAAACTATCAGTGCCAAAACATTATTTCCATATTATTAAGGTTGTTTTGTAAAGATGCTTACTAAAAGCATGGCCTGCTTTAGGATTAATGGCATTTATTCCTAGTACAAACAACCTTCAAATGGTCTCACAGGTCACAAACCCCAAAGGCCAGTTCTGATTGAAAGAAACCAAAATAAGAAAATATATTGGCATACACAGTTGATTACTACTGTTTGCTGCCCTTGTATGAGACATAGGTAATCAAATACTGACACTTGTTCAGTTGCAGTGTTATAGGTAAGTTATTACTGGTACACCAATAGTCCTTAAAAGTAAACCTATAAATTATTCAGGGTTATTCACCTTCAAATAATATGAAATATGTACTCACCTGCATTGATAAAACACTGCATTACATTTTCTCACTGTTGTCTTTCCATTATTATAGAGTACTTCTTTTTAGAGGGGTGCATCAGTAATCTATCACAGTATAAGCAAGGAAAGGCAAGATTATTTCTTAGAATTTATTTGATGATGTAGCTGAATCACTGGTTTGTTGTGGATTACTGTATTAGTAAAGTAGTTCATATTACAAGACATGTAAAATCTGATTTGCTTATGATTAGCTGATTTAGTAAAAAAAAACATTGACAATTTTTTTTTTTTTAGCATAGTAATGTATGATGCATCGTATAAGTTATTCAAAACTTAAGCAAAATGCATTCTGAAAGATACCTTAAGCTGGGTACACATAGCAACAATCTTTAAGATTCTGTCATGTTTCAAAGATGTGGCTACGGACAGTCCCTAATATAAAGTATAGGCAGAACGTTCGGGACTGCCACATTACTTGTGACCATAGCCGGCTACCTATACTAAAGTTAAAGTGGGTCATGCACGATTGAACCCAGTGACCCTTTTAAATGTTCATCAAATTATTTTAAAAACATGCTAGCATATATATTTATAGAGATGTGCGAAACTGTTGAGTTTCGCTTCGTTTTCGAATTTGAAAGTTCGAAAGTTCGATTTTTGAAAATAGGCTACTTTCGATTTTTGAAAATCATCTATTTTCGATTTTCGAAAATCGTCTACTTTATATTTTCGAAAATCATCTACTTTTGATTTTCGATAATTATCTACTTTTGATAATCATCTACTTTCGATTTCGATAAACATCTCCTTTCGATTTCGTTAATTATCCAATTTTCTAAAACTCGGAAAATTCGTGTTTCGTAAATTCCGGGAATTCCGAAAGTTTTGCTGGGACTTCGAAAACCTTCGGATTTGATTCGAAACCTTTGGATTCGATTCGAAACTGGGTTCTATTAAAACCCACAGTACATTTCTATTTATGAATGGACTTTGTATTGCTTACTAACACTGGTTAGTAAGCAATATAAGGGAGTATTGTAAATATTAAAATAATTGAAATCAGGAGGAAAAAATACTATGGATATCTTTCCAATTTCATTTCTGTCTGACTAAGAAATTCTACCCCATTGTAAGCTGATATTTGTTTGAAGGGTCAGAGAGGGTGATAAGAAATGGATGGAAGTGTGTGTGACTTAGAGGTAGGTAAGTATACAATAGGGGTCCCGGAAAGCTCCACAAAATAGGCTCAACACAACTTGCCCAGAAATGGGTTAAAACTTGACTTCTGTTTATATCAGATAAAACACATGATCTGATATAAATAAAAGTCAAGTTTTAACCCATTTCAGAGCAAGTTGTGTCAAGCCTATTTTGTGGAGCTTTCCAGGACCCCTATTGTATACTTACTTACCTGACGTCGAACCTATGTGAGGGGTTCAGGGCTGGACAGCACCCGGACCAACCAACTGGAGCAGTGAGTCCCATAATCTATGTGTACATAACCTAAGAGAAATACAGCTGATGTGTGTTACCTTAGCGAACAGCTCAGGGCTAAAGCACATGAGCCCCAATTGATACGTGAGTGTTTTAAATGGCAAATGTATACAGCCTGCTTTTATGTTTGCAAATCTATAGTAGCAATATGTGCTTGTTTAATTGTGACTTAGAGGTATCAAAAGAAGTTAGGTTGGATCCAGAGCAGTGTATAAATATAGGAAAATCTAATTCATTTTAACTCTTTGCATAGATGTGTGGCTAATATTAAATGAGATCCACAAATTCTATTTTATTTTACATTACAGGATATGTGGGCCCAAATAGGGCATATGGTTACATCACATAACTTTGATAAGGGAGAAAGGAAGCTAATGAGAATGAAAAAAAAACTGGGGTGCAAGGAAATAAATAATTGTTTGCTGAAATGAATGGCAATATATACAAAATATATTGCTATTCAGGAATGTATCCTCCATCTCTGTATAATGTAGTTACTAGGCACTAATAGAAAGAAGAAAAAGAAAGTGCGGGTGATAGCTGTTATTGGCTGACTGAATATTTGAATGCAATATTTATGACAGTAGAAGTGATCTAAGTATTCTTGAATACCCGCATTAAGATATCCAGCTAGCCAATAATAGGTATCACTTGCACTCTTATCTGTTTTAGCACATCTATATAGTCAAGAACATATCAAGAATGCATTAAGTACAGTACGCAGATTTTTGTATTAAAAACAGGGTGTAATGGTGAAATAGTATTCCGTTTCCCTAGAAAATACAGCAATTTGGGGGCATTGGGAGTTGGTCAATAATCGATAATTACTCTTTGGGGGCTCTACATTTTCTTTTAAATTCTGTTTATTTTTTCATGTAGTTTATATGATTTGTCATGAATGGTTTTAAAGCATTATAATTGTTCACTGTCCCCAAGTTTCAGTGATTAGTGTATCATGGGGATACGGATTTTCCAGCCATTTAACTGCAATTTAGTCCAAACTGATTTACTATTTTCTTGATTTCCTGATATTAATTGTACTAGAAATATAAAAAGCACACTCAATTAATGATGCAGAACCACTAAGTTCCAAAAATAACAAAAGTCTAGACATGAGAACTATTCCAAGCAGTAATATTAAATGTGCATTTTTGTGACAGTGGCATTGCATACAGGGGTGGAAAAGCCAGTCACATACGTCCTTAGAAACCAGTTTCTATGGCAAGAATATTTTTTTAATCTCTAAACTAATAAGGGCTACATTTGAACCTTAATTTATACAAACAATATAGTGCATATATTAGAAGTCAGTATACAGGCATGTCATTAGATAATGGTATCATTCGAAGAATGTCGGGGGGATTCAATAAAGGTTATTTTCGTTAAAAATGGTGCTAATTTTGCCCCAACCAATCAGATGTTATTTAACATCTGATTGGTTATTACTTAACACTTGAAAGCTAAAATCTGATTGGTTGGGGCAAAATTAGCACCATTTTTAACAATAAGAACTTTTATTGAATAACTCTGTTAATGTAATTACTGGATTTAAAGGGCATGTCCACCACCACAACTATAATTTAATCCACTACTGGCCCCACTGTGTAGTGTTGATAAATCCTTACTTTACATCCCTGCTCTAAATGGCTGCCCTGCAATGTCTGTGCAAAGTGCCAAAAAGTGAAGAGCAGGAGCCTGGCTGTGTCCCAAAAGGGTTCTGCCTTTTACCTCTCCTCCGGGAGATTTTTGTCATGCGCAGTGAAGCCCTCCCTCTAAATCCTGGTTTTCTCTCCCTTCCCTTAACTCTTAAAGGGACAGTTCAGTGGAAATGATCAATATTTGTTAAATTGTTAGTTTGTGTAATGCCTTCTTAGTTTTTCTACATATTCTCTTGCATTTTAAAAAATCAGTTGATTTCATACCCTTTGCTGTTCCCTGCTGTTGACATTAGTGAGCTGACGTTTCAGGTTCTAACTGTCCTTCTTCTTCCCAGGATGCACCACATCCTTGGAATGTTCCTAACAGTAATTTCTACTGATTGGCTGTTGGATGGGTCAAAGATGCTCAGATCTCTACTAAGCAACTGAATCAACCCAGGCACTTGGTCAAGGGCAAAACCATAACGGTCTCTACTAGGGGTCCTTCAAACAGGAAGTCAGTATTTTGGTTGCATTTATTTATACACAGACAAAATGCTGAATGGGCAGATTAAGGTCATTGGGATGAAAAAATAATGCTCTTTTTTTCTGAAAAGCCTTTGTATTTGCACTGAACTTCCCCTTTACCCCCTTTGCTGTAGTGTAGTGGTCCCTATCCCACCCCCCAACTGCTATGTTTATTTGGAAAAAAAAAGTTCTGAACATTACTTACTTTCTTTTATTCCCCCCAGCTTTCTGTACTGCCGGCAGCCGCGTTTGTGATTGGCTGCCTCTCAGCCAATCACAAATGCAGCTGCAGGTCCAGCAGTTCCAGCAAGCAGAGGGCCAAGATTAAAGCGCCGGGGGATGAAGGAAAGGAAGTAATGTTAGGATTGTTTTTTTATCAAATAAACCTAGCGGTTGGGGGTTGGATAGGGCCCATTACAGTATACAAAAAAGCTATTTTGAGGGTGGACATGCCCTTTAAAAATTTTCTGGATTTAAGCTTTAAAAAAAAAAGTATAGTATAGTATAGTATAGTATTTGATCAGTAGGAGCTAACTATATTTGTTGTTTAGTACTATGGAACATATATTTCAGCACTTTTTAACTTGATGTTTGAGGATTTTAGCTGTTAAACCTGTTAAAGGTGTCATGGTGTTTGTTTTAAAGTAAAATTATGTATTGTGAATAAATACTGGATTGTAAAACAATGACTACCCTTTATAGGGAAACCAACAAACCTTTAAAAATAATAATAATAATAATAATAATAAGAATAATAAGAATAATATTATAATACATATACATACTATTGTTTGAACTCTGCCTTCTATATGGTTTTGTCATAGTGAAAGGAATAATACCTACCGTATATACTCGAGTATAAGTCGATACGAGTATAAGTCGAGGTACCTATTTTTACCTGAAAAATTTGTAAAAACTGATTGACTCGAGTATAAGCCGAGGGTAGAAATTATCACCACTACTGCCTTCTGATTCTGTGTTGTTTTTAGGCTTTAGTTGCCCTTTAAATGGACAGCAGAATTCCCATACATGAATCCCATACAGTAATGGCCAAATCCAGTACCAGTAACCTCCAATTCTTTTGCACTCCAGATGTTTGGAAACTACAACTCCCAGCATGCTTTGTTGCTGGGAGTTTCAGTTTCTAAACATGTGAAGTGGTAAGGTTCAGTAAACTTTTAATTAAGCTTACCATCATTTACAATTCTCCTGACACCCATATAGTAAAGGGCCCTCTGACCCCCATATAGTAAAGGGCCCTCTGACCCCCATATAGTAAAGGGCCCTCTGACCCCCATATAGTAAAGGGAACTCTGACCCCATATAGTAAAGGATTCTCTGACCCCAATAGTTAAAAATGTCACCTGTGAGTTGTAGTTTCAAGCTGTCTTTGCACTGTACTAGCAGCTGTTTTTTGTCCCAAACTGAGGAGACTCATCAGATTTACAGCATCCAGTGACAGTGCTGAGTGAGTCCAGCAGCCAGAATACAGGAAGTGTAAAGGCAGATCAGCTCCTGTAACTTTTTTATGCAGGTTAACACAGCGCCACCTACTGGTTACTATCTGTAATTGCAGAATTTGGATCTAATTTAGGACTTGACTCGAGTATAAGTCGAGGTTAGGTTTTCAGGCTAATTTTAAAGCCTGAAAAATTCGACTTATACTCGAGTATATACGGTAATTCATAAGAACAGTGATGCTTGCAGACTTTCAGCAACCCAATGTCTATATCTCAACCTCCAGAAACACTTTATCAATTTAACTTTTCTTTAGTGCTTAAATCACACCAGTTTGTCACACTGTCCTTATTGTTCACTTAACAAATTTATTCCAGGAGACATCAGCCCACTTTTAGAAAAGGGTCTGATCCTAAATGAAGGTGGATGAAGACAGATGTTTGTCTGGAACTGGCTACCAACACTAGTATTTTTACATTTAAATGTAGGAATTGAGCTTGAATAAAAACATATGTCCATCTAGTCCAATGTCCAAAGATTTAATTGTTCAGGGTTTCATGACAAGAGAAATCAATGATAAAATGATAAAAATTGAAAAAAAAATAATAAAAAATAATAAAAGTAACTTTTATTTTACCTGGCAAATATAAAAATAATATATGCTTTATGCAATATCATATCTGGAATTAGGTACTAAAGAAACATGTTGATAGTCCTGCAACTGTTTGGTGGTGTGCCATTGGAATGGTGTGCTGTAATTTAAAAAATTTAATTTGGTGAGAATCGTCTATTCACATGCACTCTTGGTAATGTGGCTTATCTTTCATTCCATTCTAGTCCCTTGTATGTCTCTCAGTCTGACTGCCTTTCTCTGATTTACACAGTATAGATCTATAAGAAGGTGAAATAACATAAGAAAATGTGAGACATTGGTTATTCTATGAGATGTGCTGTTGTGTGTCCTCCATTCGCAAACCATGATATTCCTTTTAATAATGCTTTCTTTCGCTTTGCTTTTTTCTTCATGAGCTTAGTCTCCCCAGGGGGTCCCGACAATAGCCTCAAACATCATTAAGAGCTTATTGAAGTGAAGAAGGAAGCATTTTACATATTTTAAAAATAATGGTTTAATGCTGTGTATGATTTCACCTGATAGACAGAATCAGAGAGGGAAATGTAGTAGCGATGGCTGAGATAAATATCCCATTTTGATGTAAATGTGCATGCAATGTCGTTGCTTTAATTGACCAGCACTGTTTTTCCTAATGTACACTAAAATACAAAATAGAAAACATTTTCCTCATTTATGCAGATTGTTTACTTGTTTCCGCACTCTTTGTGTTATATTTTGTGTATTAACATTGACTTTTGTCACCATTTGTCAGAATTATATTGCTGAATTATCACAAACAAATGAGCTGAAATTATGAATTTAAAAGAGATATCCGCCTGCAGAGATCTTATTTAGTCAAAGAGTAAAAATGCATTAGTTTTATATTTATATGGAAACTATGTATTGTAGCATGCATTATGGCATTTTAAGTGGCCAACATAATAGGATTGCACAATCATCTAGATAATATTTATATAAATATGTAAAATATAATACATAATGTTTAGAACTATTATGACCTCTGCTTCTGCTTTCCAGAGTTATTGCACATAAAGTGCAAAATACACAGGACAGCTCTAGATAGGGCCACACGGACAATGAATGCTATATGGGCATCCCAAGTTGGAGAGACAACAGCATTAACTCAACACTGCTCCTGTAGGTTTGTTTCTTACTAGAAGATGTTCGATTAGTGAAAAATGGTAGTGGGTGAGGATGACCCTACTTTTGAATTTGTTCGGTTATGCAACTGGCTGATTGTCACCGTAAATGCAACCAAAAGTTGTATAAACTTGTTTTGAAATTAAGGGCTCATTCACACTAGGTTGTTATTAAAGCAGAACAGAGATTTAAAATAGAATAATTGTGTTTGAGCACGTTCATACAACATCTAAAGTAAATCTGATCCTATCTTTTCAAGAATTGCGGAAACAATAAAATAAATGTTTCATAAATAAGTCTGGAAATGTGAACCTGTAACTTCATGGGCTATTTGTTTCTAAAAGTACTCATCCATTCACAAATTGTGATAATACTTTTAATAATGCTTATTTTTTATAAGTGGGTCCTGGCAATAGTCTCAAACTTCATTAAGAGCTGATTGAAGAAAAGAAGGAAGCATTTTACATACTGTATCAGCATTAGTCTGCTGCAGAATGAAAGCAAAATGTTAGCAGTAATATCAGCCTTTTGTATTGTTCCTGGTAGGCTGACTATAATTAATGTTGGTAAATAAACTGCAGAGTAACAAGCAGCTTTTAGTCTTATCAGGGACTTCAATATTGGTTTGGAGACAATGGTATAGAAAATATGTGCATAGTGACATGAAAAAGTGGAGTCAGGGGGTATGGCCAACAAGTGCCCATGCTCATAAGGCTCTTTAAAGACAACATGGGCCAGGGGGCATGGCCAATAAGTGTATATGCTCACAAGGCTCACAAGACACATGCTCACAAGGCTCACAAGTGAGCAGTGAGTTGTACTGGCAACACAATGGAAGCCTTCTTAGTTACAGAATGCAACTTACTAGAGAAGTATCTTGAATACTTACAATGTGTAGGTGTACTAGGGAGAAAACCTTTTACATTAGGTTAAAGTAATTTGAGTTTAGCTCTCCTTAAAATGTTTAGGTTCAGTGCAGCATGCCAGGACTGAGGATTGTCTTATTTTCTTCCTCAAAGTTTTTACATTTAGGTCTCCTTTAAAGGAGGTATAAACTTATTTTTTTTATCCTGACATGAAAGCTTTTCTCCCCAGACCACCTATACATTGTAATATTCTTCTCTAGTTAGTTCTAAGTAATAAGTTCTGTAACTAAGAAGTTCAAAGAGACATGCCCCCTGAACCCAGTATTTACTATCTCACAGTTTTCTATACAGATGTCTCCACACCAATAAATTAAGACTTTAAAAGCTGTTTATTTTCCACCCAGCGTGCATTACTGACAGTCTGTAACAATACACACTAGTCAGGTGGTTTTACTGACATTAAATTTGCTTTGGTGACTCTCCTGTTAATGTATTTGTTTTAGAAACACACATGTCCTCAGACTCAATTTTAATTTTTTGTTTCCATTATGTTCCTAAAAAAGATAAAGATTCTACATGTAGTAGTGCTCCACCTAGAAATTCTAAAGGGGTAAGGACAAAACCTCTGCTTTTAGCAAGAGTATATGAGGTTCTGGTTCAATTCCCAGGCTAATATTCTGTTTCTTACATTCATGCTAGATAAGAAATACACTGCAAATATTATTTTTTTTTAATGTATGAAAAGCAAAGGATTATAAAATTGTTACTAAAGTAGCATTGAATGTGTTTGGAAAAAAAACAAAAACTGAAATTCCTGTTCTATGTCAGAGAGCGGGAGGCGCTATGTGCTGTTATATGATTGTCTGTTAGCTTCAAGGAAGCAAGGCTGCAACTTCCTTGTTTTGATCTGTTGAACACTACAGATCATGTCAAGTGTAATGTAGTATCCACAGGTTCGTTTATCACCCAGCATTCTCAATAAAGATGGTGTTGAGACCCAGCTTATTGTATGTTTTTGAATGTGCTCTGTTTATTGGGAAAATGTTGTCTGGAGACTTAAGTTCTCCTTTAAGATTTTATATTCTTGAGACTTGGGCTAGTTTATTTTTCAAATGCAGACACAGCGTGTATTTCCTCTGTATATTGCAGACCTAAAAACATTCTAATCTTAATGCACAGAATGTCATTCTCCCAAGCTACACATATGCTGGTATTGGTATTGTTCGATAGTGGCAAACCTTGGTGTTTTTTATATGCTCATATTTGCACTACATAGTATTATATACACCTTAATTCATCAAGGCTATAAGTTACAGTATATTTTCGGTGTCTTAACTGAATTGTTTATGCTGCATGACAACCCCTTCCCCACAAAAAAAGACATCTTGCACATATTTCTCTAGGAACAGTCTTCTCCATCCAATTTTTCTTTTTTTTTGTTTGTTAGTAAAGTTAGGGAAAAAAACGGTAAGGTTTCAAGTGCTTAATCATACAGTATGGTGAAATAATCCCTTTATGAGATAAAGTTAGGAGTAGTATGCTCCTAGAGGATCTGTTAGAGTGCAAGTTTGTGGTCATTTTAGCAAATAGGGGTCCATATAGCAGCCCGCTTTTTCTATCTGGAAAATGTTTTCACTTGCCACATGCTGCTAAAACAAATTCTAATTTGTTCAAACTGTATGTGATGACATTTCATGTCCTTTAAAGATGAATGAAATGTTCAATGTCTTATTACTCTTTAAGTTGTCCCTAGGCTATGTACTAGACTTTCATAATTGGAGTGTGTGGAGTTTATATTTAAGACCCCCAATGGGAGTATGCAACCTGCTTTGGCTTAGATGGATTTTTTAAAGGCAATATAGATGGGCAACATTATTTCCCCATCCATTTTGCCACTTTGACAACACTAGATTTCCTCGGTCCTTGCTTATCAGATGAATTCTTTGCGAAAAAAAACTTGATTAAATAAAAGGGAACAAATGGAAACATAGAAAACATGTTGTTAGGGCAGGATGACCCGATGCATTGCCAGTGGCAGTTGTGGCAACAGTAAAATAGACAGCTGCTGTAGTTGGACTAATAACGTTCTTTAAAGAGAAATTTAATCACTGATTTTTTTTTCTGTATTTATTTCATTTTTTATGGAAAACATTTACAAAAATCAAAAGACTGCACATTTCAAACATTTCAGCCAGCATGCACTAAACTGTACTTCTTTTTTGAACACAGCTCAATTTCATGGAAAATGATCTGAAAATCAGTTTCATAAAGGCTGACCTTTCAGATAAATGAAACATTGATCAATTGTAATCCTGCATATGGAAGAAAAAGAATTTGACAGTTCTGAACAAAAAAAGTACTAGCACACATGGACTGCAGCATGTCCTGACAGCCATTCGTTTATATGTGTATTCTAATAAAAGATAAAACAACGGCAATTGGGTCTGCTTGCTCAAAGGGCCTGTAGACTGAAAAAAAATATATTTTGCCTCATTTAATTCTTCAAATAAGTACATGTAAATAGTTCTTACTCTGAGGTGTCTGTGCTACTACATAACTTGTTTTGATCAGGCCCGGTACTTGTTTTGCTCAGGCTCAGTATCCCCACCATTCATAGGCTATCTGTATGGGTTAGCATGCTCAGTAATGCCCATGAGGCAGCACTAGGAGAACTGCAGTTTATGTACCAACTTTTAGCATTCTAAAGCAACTGCAGAAAACCTGCACATAACAGAAGTGTTTATTATAAGGCATTTATTGACAGCTATAATGTAAGATGTACGTCGTTGCTCGGGGCTCCGTCAGGGGTCGCTGCTCGGGTGCACATCGCCAGGAGTGTACGAACCTTAAGGCCGGGTACACACCATAGAATTTCTTTTTTCCGACTGCTAGCCAGTGCCACTAGTGAGCATAGTGAGCGGTAGGCTGGAACAAAGCACTGTCAGTCGGACAAGTAGTCCAAGCGTGCGGTCCATAGAGGGATGATTGATTGCCCATGTTTTTTTGACACGTCTAATAACCCATTCTTCCGATTTGACAAAAAAAATATATATTTCGAGCTGATCAACCGATACACTGAAATGTCAGTTAGCTGGCCCAAAATATTGGATGGTGTGTACCCTGCTTAAAGAAACAGAACAGTTCTACAGAAAATAGTTGATAGTTGGAGAAAATTATTGTTTCCATTAATTGGCAATTAAAATAAAAATTTCAGCTTTTATGTTTAATGCAGTTTTAATGTTGGGTCTCTTACAGCAACATTCAGCAGAGCATGCAGTAGTACAAGATTTCTGCAATGTAGTCTTTGTTGAGCACTTGACATATTTGTTCTTTTTAAATGCAAAGACTGGACACGTTTTTTTTTAACAGGCAGCAACTCACAGGTGGAACATCTTTCATATTTATCTATTTATTTTTACATTCACATACTTAATAGGCTTCTCATGAAATAATTAGGTTTGTAGGCAGACTTTAATCTATACATATCTGATTCCTTAATCAAAACACCTAAATCCCTCAAAAATGTATTAGGGTTCATCCAGAACTCAATGGAACTTGGTGTGTAGTGTAGAAATGAAAACGAATGTACAATTCCTAACCACTGAAACTATTCCAATTAAAAAAAACAAAAAACAAATGAATAAATAAATATATAAATAGAAAGTAGGATAGCGTATTGCACGGTGCACGGGGTGAATCTAACTCCTATAGCTCCCATTCGGTTTCAGATTCTTAAAGTTATGGTTCAGAGACCAAAAACAACAACGTGGCATAATATGGTAAATGTGTATTTAATCATTTATGTCAAAATAAATATAAAAATGGCTGAACCTGCCAGGTTTCATTCTGCAGTGGGTTTAAGAAATACTGTGAAATGTTGCAGGAAAACTGCAATGCGGCATCAAAATCAAGGTTTCTACTAAATTTCAACCAAAAAATGGAAAAATTTGACATAGAATTTGAGTTACAGTATATTGAGAAAATGTAATTTTCATGATTAAAGTTTGGTGGTATATTTGATGGCTAAATTTATTCATTAAAACTACAGTCTATATTTAGCAAATAGCTATTAGCCTGTTACATTTTAATATTACACTTACCGTATATACATTTGACTTTTGTTTGATAGTGAGTTATATTATAAAGAGGGCTTTCTGTTAAATTGCACCTTTTAATGCAAATGTGGGTATTAAAATAGATGTTTGTGTCTTGATTCTCGGGAACCTTGCTAAAAAGAAAAAGTAATAATAATTATAGCACTGCATTCTGCAGGAAGTTGGAAATATTCTTAGATATAATTACAATTAAGCAGAAATTGTTTTCCCTGTGTAAACATGTCATTAGTTTGGTTTCAGCAGAGAACAGATTTTGCATTTATGCAAGGGAAATATTTCCAGATTAGTGTTATTTTGTCCAATTGTGCTGACTGTGGGGGCCACAATTATTAGAAGGCCGAAATTTGATTATACAGTTAAACATTTTTGAGGAGAAAGTTAGGGCTATTGTGTTTTATCAGTCTAAAAGCATTATCAAGTTAAAGGACACTTGGTTCTTGATCAGAATATGTTTGAATATGTGGCATCTTCCATGGCTTTCCATGGTTTTACCTGTGGCTTTTTTTACACTGTAAACTCCTAATGAAATGCCGTGATTAATAAACACCAGAAATGGACATAATGAATAGGACTGTTTAACTAGACTTAGAGATGTAGAGTAGGCATCATAAGCAGTGCAAATGGTTGTCAAAGTGGTGTTGTTTATGTCTCAAATAAAAGAACATGAAAAGAGTACATAATACTTTCTTTTGTTGTTGTTCATTAAAGGGCATGTCCAGCCTAAAATAAACTTTTCTTAAAAATGTTTGTCATCCCCCCCAAACCAAGGTTTCCCATTATGCATACCCATTAAAGTTAACAATTAAAACATACAACACAAGATTTTTTTAGGTGTCTTGCAAATTAGCAAAACAAAAAGATAATTGTTGTAAGCTGTAGTGTAGGATTTTAGTACATAGGACTTTTGAGCAGATACAAAGTTGCCTTCAGTAAGAAGGTTTACCCATTCATCGAAAGGTAAGAAAATTAGAGATGGCCAAAACTGTTGTTTACGGATCACGGGAAAATCACAAAGATCAGAAAATACAAAAATGGAAGGCTCCAAAGTCTTTCGTTTTTGTATTTTCTGATCTTCGTGATTGTATTTTCTGATCTTCGCCTATTTTTGATAATTATCAAACGTTCAAGGCTATTTTTGAAATGTTCAATAATCCTCAAAAATACAATCAGAAACTAATTTTGAGTTTCCAAGTGTATTTTTGAGGATTAAAGAACGTTCAAGGTTATTTTCGATAATCCTCATTCATTAATTATAGAAAATAGACATCGAAGTTCCGAAATCCGAATGATCGGATGACGGACCCGGATGCCATCTCTAAACAAAACAATAGGGCTATATTTACAAATATTCGTATTATTCGAATCTAGAATATTAGTCTTGAAAAATGTATACAAAAATGTATACAATAGGTGACTTTGTGTCTCCTTAATCTATAAATAAATACATGTAAGTAGCACTTACTCTGAGGTGTGTGTGTTGCTGCATGCCTTCAATACAGTACTTGTTTTGCTCAGGCTCTGACCACTGACCTGACTATTTTCCCACATACCAACAGTCAAAATTGCATACAGTATACAGCACACTAACCGTCAAACCATTCCAGCTACAGCAAAACTGCTTACAGAAATGTCAAAATGTAAGATCCTTCAGATTGGATATCTAATGAAATAGGGGGCAGAAAGACAAAAAAAGGTACAGTGATAGTTGGGATGAATTATAGTTTTGACTAATTTGCAATTTAAAAAAAAAACAAATTTCCAGTGTATATACCCTTAAAGGAGGAATGCCTTTCCAAAGTCCTTTTCTTTCTTGCAGCTGTGCTCATTTTGCGAATTGCTGGACATGTAGACCACAGTCATAAAGGCTCATTTACCAGGACTCGCTGGGCAAATATATGGAGTTAAAGTTGCGCTAACCGGTTCTCTCCAAGTGTCAGATTCGCGGGTTACGCAAAAATCACCCGCTCATCCGACGCTCGCGATTCAATATTGTGTTTGTGCTAGTTTTAGCGCAGGATTTTAACGTCAGCAAGTAGCTGGCGTTAAAATCCCACAGTGGGCAAATCCCTTACTGGGATTCCCCCACATTTGCAAACACAATATTGAATCGCGGAAGGAGCATTTACCCTGAGCGATAGCGGCTCTGGGTAATTGAGTCTGTTAGTGTCTTGGATTCCTGCTAGCCTGTAAATTGTACACAAACCTCATTAGCAATTCACATATATATTATTTAACAGACAACTGAACTTCTGTTGCCTACTTACAGTGAATGCTGTGCTTCAAAAGAATAACAAAACATGCAACTACAATGGATCTTGCCATTTTACCTTTGTACTGCAATACCCTATCTCAGGTACATTGGCTCTTTTTCTCAGTGTCCCCAAGAAATTAGCAACAAGTAAAAAATACAGGGCTGGATCTTAAGAAGGTAAGCAGCACTTCATGAGCTGCTCTTATGACTGTGTGCGCTCTGTGGGATTTTCTAGTAATTTATAATACACATTCAGGGAAATTTAGCTAAAAAGTACATTTGTGGAAAGTCTTGCTAAACTATATTTTTTTTATATTAGCATGTCTTTTGAGTTAATGCATTATAACAGGGAGATGCAATACTGGACACAATTGGCCAAATCCATTGAAATCCATGCTAGGCCATGTAACGTAACATTACCGCGGGTTTTCTGGAAGTTTTGCAGGGCCTTGTGTGGAATTCCAGTAGCTTTTGGAAATTGCACAAAAACCCTTAGCACTGGATTCTGTGCTAATATGTAGCATGAAATCCAATGCCATTGAAGGATGGAGTTTTAAAAAGTTGCTACTTACCTGATCCGCACCGGCAATTCTTTACAGTCATGGAATGAATACTGCATCATGGGAAAGTTGGCATGGAAATAGTGGCCAAAAGATATATTATACTTTCCTGTGAATTTGTGTGTTTAACATTTGACAAATTATAGCAGCAGTTGAATTTACCACTAAAAATTTCAATGCAAAATTACAAAATTTTAACCGTCAAACCAGAATTAATATGGTTTAGCTGTAAAAATGTTGTCTATATGAAATAAAATTTCAGTTTCAATAGTATAGATTTTGCAAACCTAGAACATTCTGTGAAGCTGCTGGCAGAACAAACCCTGATAGGTTTGTGCATTCTTAATGACATTTTTTTTCTGATTTGTAAAGGTCTAGTTTCACAAATATTAGAATCAGAATTATCAAACAAAAAGAGAGTATTCTGTAACCAAACGATCCATCTATCTGTGACAAGATTCTAAGGTATGCAGATTCAGAACTTGTAAAATGTTTTAAAAAATTAGAATGCCAGTTTTAGAAAGTATTCTGGTACAGGTAGCACAACAAACTCTACTTCTCTGAATACACTGAAAGATTATTAGATATGTTGATAGATATGTTGACCTCTCAAAATTATCACAATCAACCTTCCTATCCACATCACCTCTTTATTTCCCCAGCTGCTAAAACAGCTTTATAAACTCTGCAGGAATAGTGCACTTGTTGAATTGGATATGTTTATTGATATCCTTACATCTTAGAGCTACAGTTTGTAGCAAAACTATTTTCTGTAGCGTAGCTACCCCCCTCCCAACCCTGTATGGTTTAATTTTAAAAAAAGTGGCAGAAAATGTACTTACATGGCCGTGTTCCTTTGGCTACTTCAATAGCCATCAGCCACGTCTGTGATTGGCTGCCTCTCAGCTGCCGGACCAGCCCCTAATGTTACTTGACTCCCAGGAAGTAACATTTAACACAATGGCCTTGGGAAAAAAGGCATGCAAGTAAAATTCTGGGCACTTATTTAAAATTTAGCCATGCGGTTAAGGTTGGGAGGGGGGTAGCTACACTACAGAAAATAATTTTTTTCATGTGGAAAGAACCTTTAAGCTTGATGGCTTTTGAATTTCATTTAAAGCATGTATGCAGCAAAAAGCTGCCATTGGTATCTGCACTTATTAAATCAAATGTATGAGACAAATATATGAGACGAAAATGGCATTTTTTTTACTGTCTTCAGTCTTTTTGTGTAAATGGGTGGCTGCTTTATAAACAGTCAAAGAAGTCTATAAAATAGCGGTTTACGGTGGAATTGCTACACCAAATCAAGGACTGCAATATGAAAAAACCCAAATACCACTAAATTTAAATGCAGATTTTACTGCTCAAAGTATTACATATGTGTGACAATGTGGATTATTTTCTTCTTTTGTGCTATTGCAACGGAACAGTAAATGTTCAGCTTTGAGTGTTAGTTCACACCATAACACACTGCGTTGTGTGAAGCATAAATTTATCAATAACAGGAAATTGTAATTCTTAAAATGCTATGTTTGAATTAAAAGTAATGAGATAATTATTCTTTGAAACATTCATTTTAAATGTAAACCCTGTAAACTAGAAAGGAAAAGTTTAAGTATAAACTTTGAATTTGGCTTAAAAGTCTGCATTTTGGTAGACAGCGTGCCCTGGCTGTTCAAACCTCTATTAATGTATTTGACTGCGTGTGCTGTGAGTTTTAAAAAACAACAAAAAAAATTCTATTGTGGTGCACCTGAGGGTGAAAGTGATTTGATGTGAATCCTATACAACAGAGGAGGATGGACTCGTATCTGCCTGCTGTATCCGGATAAAATGGACATCCCATATATATATGTCTTGAACAGATACGGTTCAGGATGATCTGGCACGTAATACTAGCTTTTTTGAATTCACCTCTGGATGGATACAATCTAATATGTAAAAAAGTATCACTTTTTTCATCATGCTATCTGCATAGCGACGGACTTGGTTATTTTGATGCCCTTTTTGGACCTTTTGAACGTGACTGTAAGATCGGGGGCCCCTGATACTGATTATGTTGGTTGCAACTGAAGATTTACAAGGAATAAGGATTACTATAAAATAGTTTATCTTGTTAATACGTTGAATCCTGATTTGCTGCTATCCGGCACTAATTTGCTCTAAGTGCTGGATAATATGAGTGTTAATGTTATAGAACAATATGATCTTGTTGATTTATATGTTAACTTCACACACTTATGCATAACTACGGACGCTTTTGTGACTTGCAGATGAATCACGTGACAATGTCTTGTCGTCCATGCCTCTTCACGTCCGGCTGCTGATTGGGCAGTAGACTTTTAAATAGTAGGGAGCTTCCCATTCACTGTAGTGACATTGATAAAGGTTGTATAGGGAAATGCGTTTGGGGTGCTGGGGTCCCCTTTCTAACCTCCATGTGTCTCTGGTCTCCTGGTATTTAGCCTGATACTCTGCATTACTCTGTACTCTTACTTGACACAGATAACTGCTAAGTATACAGTTTTAATATTATAGAGTGTCTGACTACAGGATATATATTATGACTATATGTATACTTGGTTAGGTTCTAACATCTAAGATGGGGGGCTTTTTTAAGGTTTAGGATTGCTGTTTTGGATATTTATCTACTATTTTTGATAACTGTGACTTTTAAAGTTAATATAATAAAATGTATACTTTTTAGCCATATATCCTTGCTTGTTTCTATAAGTGTTTCTACTGTGGTGAATGAAATTTACATACATACATGTATTTTTGTTATTGTGCTTTTTAAAATTTTAGGACATTTATTTATTTTTTTTAATTCTCCTCCTTGGTGGAGGTCTTTTATTGATAAGCAGAAAAAAGTGAGATTGGTTACAACATATATAAATTTGGTATATTCAACATCCTGCATTTGAGTATTTGTTGTACATATATCAAAAGAACTTATACATTGCACTTTTTGTATTCTTGTATTTTTAGGAAGATGAATTTGTTAAATTTTTCCTTGAAATGAGGAGAATAGCAGTATCATTAAACAAGGACATTTATTTTTAAATTTTATGTGTGTTTGTCATAGAGACACACTGTAATAGTGGCAATCTATCCTGATGTTACATGTTACAAAATCTGGATTTTCTGATTTGATTGTGTGTGGTCTTATTACATTCGGACGATCTTTACAGATTTTCATATGATTCCTATACGGATCATATGATACCTAGATTGTATAATCATAATTGTTGTGTGTATGGCCACCATAAGTCAGGGCACCCTACGATCAAATCAAAAGATAGGTAAATGAACCAGGGGGCAAACGGGGAATCTTCAATAAATATGTGTGTGTGTGTGGGGGGGGGGGGGGGGATTTGTGTATATGTGGGAGGAATTTTGCTGTGGACAATCTGTAATGGGGGGTAATGTCTCTGGTTAAAAGTAGGGTAAGGGATGTGAATTATAGAAGTCTCCTTGCAGTTCTGTGACCTTTATAAAAGCGCAGTGAAATGTGGTTTGGTAGGGGGGTGGTGGCTAACTGATTCTCGTTTGCTAATTCCCTTTGGGAACATTTTTGAGTAACAATGCTTTCCATTCCATAGAAAGAGGTACAATAGTCACCTGTGGTTTAAAGGGTATCTCTGCTCATAATATTGAATTTTGTGAATCCAGTTCTATTGAAGAACGGGAGGTAAAGGAGCTGTGCCTTACCTCCCGTTCTTTAATAGAACAAACATGAGCTAGGATAGAATGTAAGAAACTTACCTGCTCGCTCGCTCCCCCGGCACTTAATCTGACAGGTCTCGACGGACTCTGTTTTCTATGGGCATGTGCAATCTGGGTAAACCATGAAAGCATTTAATAACAGAGTTAAGGATATACCATACTATACCACTCTACTCGTGTGTACCATCAGAAGGACTGGCTCCTTCAATCCACAGAATGATAATACATCAAACACCTACCTTAGCTGGGTGCATTGGTGTAACTAGGAGTCATTGGGCCCCCCCAGCAAAATAATGATAGGGCTCCCTTTCCTACTTCATCTACAGCAGTTTTCTTGGGGAAGACTGCATCTGTTATAAGGAAAGTTAAAAGATGGGGCCCCCATTCTAGCCCAATAGTACATCGCGTAGCGTGGGTTTTGCACTAATTCAGCCCTATAGCGGCCAATATTGCATCACCTCTTAAGTGTATACAGTACACTCCAAATGTTCTGTACTGCTCTACTGATCAAAACATGGAAGCTTTGCTTCCTAGATACAGACAGCCAATCATATAGCAGCACAAAGATCCTCCGTCTACCTGACTGTTGTTTTTAATGCTCCTGTCAATTTACCTGACGTCTAACAGGAATTTCAGTTTTTTGTTTGTTTTTTTTAATACTCCTGTCCTAACAATGATATAATCCTTTGCTTTTTGTACAGTTATCAAACCTTTGTTAATGTACAACAAAAAATTTACAAGCAGCTTTCAAAGTCTTATTCCATATTGGTGTGGAGACATCTGTATAGAAAATACTCTGCATAGAGACAGTAAATACTGGGCCTTTAAGGATGTACTCACAACTACATGGAAGCCTTCTTAGTTACAGAATCTATTACTTACATATACTAAATGCAACTTACTAGAGAAGGATTTTATCATATACTAGCAGGTTAAGCCCCCCCCCTCTCTCTCCTCCAATCCCCCCACCCCACCCCTCCGTCTCGGTCATGGCACTTTTCTTCTGATCTTTGGTTTTTTCGGGTTTCTATTTGTGCTTAGCCGAAAGACTCCTCCTCGCGCATGCGCATTGACAAAAAGCCACACATGGGTTCACAGACGCACATTAGGGCTTTTATCATATATAAGTGTTTTGGGGAGAATAATTAAGTTAATTCACCTTAAAGTCCATCGCCAAAACTGAATTCTCTGACTACTGCCCCCCCTGTGCAGTGTTTAAAATCCTTACCTCTCTGCTCCAAATGGTTTTCCTGCAATGTCTGCCCAAAGTCCTAGAAAGGGAAGAGCAGCAGCCTGGCTGGGAGGAAAATGTTTCCCCCCTCTTACATTTCCTCTGAGAGGTTTCTGGCTTGCTCACTGCAGCCTTTAACCCCCTCCCCCTCCCAATCCCTGTTTGCTGCCCTGTGCCCTAGCTTGAAAACCTTTTTTTGTAGTGTAGGTGACCCTATCCCATCGCCAACCGCCATGTTTGATTGTAAAGAAAAATAATCAGAACTGTACTTACAGAGACTTGTTCCCCCTGCGTTCTACACTGCCGGCAGCTGCATCTGTGATTGGCTGCCTCTCAACCAATCACAGACATGGCTGCAAGTCTGCCCCCCTGTTTGCAGTTTTAATGCAAGCAGAGGGTCAGGTCTGAACGTCACGGGATAGAAGCTCAGTTAGTAAAGTTCGGTTATTTTTTTTACAATCAAACATGGCGGTTAGGGGTGGGATAGGGTCCCCTACTCTACAGAATTTTTTTTCATAAAAGGTGGAGATACCCTTTAAATAATATTTATATATATTTTCCATCCCTCAGATAAAATGCCCAGTGAAATACCACAGTCCTTGACATGTTTTTGAAGAAAAAAATAGATGTTCAGCATTGCTGTTGCATTTTTGGATATCAGTTAATTTGTCTGTTTTTCTTTGCTTTCTAGTTAATCTGCTTTTCCTGGCCTGTGTATTTTTCTCTGTAAGTGGCAGGGATTTCTTGGTTTAGTTGTCGGCCTCACTAACAGCTGCAGTCCAGCTGCTGGCATCCCTGCTGAGGGAGAGTGTTAAAACCTCTCAGGGGTCAGAGCTGTGGTATGTCGGTTTCTATAGCAACCAGCCAAAGGGCCACTTTCTGTGAACAATTCCCCTACTCAGCCCTGTCCTCCAGTTAGCTCAGCTGAAGGGTATAAAGCTGGGAGAAGGAAAAAAAAGTTTGATGAGGCCTCTTTAACAGAAGGTGCAGAAAAAGAAATAGAAACAATAAATACACATTCCTATGAAATGTATTTCATTCTAATTTAACATCTACTTATAGAATGCCTGCATGATCAAATGTGTGGTATAAGCAATCTTGTTATTTTTTATATGTTATATGTCTATACAGCTGGCTTATCTGCTGCAAATATGTAATGATTTTTTTTATGTCTTAGCATAAGGCTCCACTGTACCCCACTAAAAAAGTAGGATGCGCAACTTCACACATTAGCGCATACGCTTCTGTTTTTCATTAAAATAAATTTAAGTGACAATGCATGTAATGCGCACCAAAAAATGTGTAGTCAAAACACAGTGCATGGCAACACAGATAGAGGGGCATGCAATGCACAAAGCAGATATGATACTAAAAACGGACTACATTGCACATATTTTGCACATAGTGGGGTCTATCTCTTATAATTACTGTCAGTAAGTCTTGTGTCTTTTAGATGGGTAACTGCTGTCTTTACCCCCACCTTGACCTTTATTTTTAGCAGTGGTTTAGAACATATAGTAGATTGATAGAATGTGTAAATAAAAATTCCCTTTTATTTCCTGCACTAAAAGACATTTTCAGTATTTGGTAATTTAAAGGACATCTATAGTGAAAAAAACACATTGGCCTATTACAAAGTTAATTCATGTACTCTGTGCTGCCTTTCTCCTACCTCTGTCAGTGACTCTGTTTTTCCATAGTCTCAGATCTCTCTGCAGCACTCCCCCCTTCCCCCTCCCCTCTGTTACCTCCTCCATGTTTTAACTCAGGCTATCCGACAAACTTCTCATGTGCAGCAGGAGTTAAAAGTACAACATCCTGAAAAACACACCCATGCACAGTGGCCAATAGAAAGCAAGCTGTCGAGGAGACACGGATCTCTCTGTGTCCTCCTGCAATGAGATCTCTCTATTTTTGACCCATCATCAATCAGTGAAAGCAAGGGGTATCACGAAGGGGGGTCAAGTGCAGCCTTATCTCTGCAGTCAAAGCTACCTCTCTCCCCCTGCTAATGCTCTTATCTCTATGTTTGTTACAGCGCATGGTGGAGGGAGGGACTTGAGCAGGGAAGAGGATTAAATCACAGGGATTTGATTGACAGTACAAGTAGGAGTAGAGGGATGCAATCACATATTCTTCTAATTTGTGTATTTCAGGACAGGGAGGGAATCTGAAAAACGTAAAGACACTCTAGGGTTGGGGGGAATTATAGAACACATGCAAAGGAAGAAAAACTTTTTTCCCACTATAGGTGCCCTTTAAATGTTGATTTCTCTAGATCACCTCTTTGGTTTCTGCAAATTGAGCTTCCAAAACATAGTTTGCACATTCTGTGTCACTTAAAATGGTTGAAATACAACTAAATTGTGCAAACAATAATCTACCATGTCATTAAAGAGGGAATTAATGTCACCAGACAACATTGTCCCAATACACAAAGTACTTTCATAAAGATACAACAAGCCGTTTCTCACCTCTCCCGCTGCTGCATCTGCTGTTTGATTTATGAAATAAAAATGTGGGTACTAGTAATTCATCTCTGTAGGTCTGTAGGTTTGCTGGGAATCTTAGTATACATAGCTCATTTCACATGCCCTATTTAGTAGAGCCCAGGGACACAGACCAGATATGGGGTGCCATACCACTACCAACCCATCAGAAAGATATTGGAGCTCATTCCAAAAAAAAAAAAAAGAGGCAGACTGTAATCAATGGGAAAAGTTCAAAGATCAACCAGAATAAGTATAGATGTTAATACTTATCAAGGATCATGGGAATCCATGTAAACTATTACTGCATAAGCCACAGGCAAAAGTTAAACTACTTTTGGATTTCTTACCACTGAGTACGGGGTGGGATTTGAGCCTAAGAGCCAATGAAACCCACAAGTTGTTTTAATTAATATGTATTGTGCATCATTTTTCTTATCTTTTTTATCATTATTAGATGTAATGAATATGTTACTTTCAATTTGATAGTGAATCTGAAAGAATCAAAGTTAATATTGTTCAGTGAGTGAAATAAATATTTTTCCAAAAATGCAGCACTTGCAGCACTTATGAATTTCACGTGTGATCTAACCGTGCCAGAATTCAAACTATTCTTTCCTTTCTATATATTTTTGTCTGTGCTGAATAGCTTTGTATCTGAAAAGAAGTATATTTGTTTCCATTTATAAAATCCAATTTCATTCTTCCCAGGTGAGAAGAATCAATTAATTTAGCATGACTAGAAACCGATGTGATAAATAAGAAAAAATGTACTATAAGCTAATATGGTCTGTAACTGCAGAATTTAGAGAACCATATTTCTTTTTCTACTTTTGTAGTTTTCATACAAAACCACCGTCTCCATGCTATGTGTTGAAGGAAAGCACATTTTACTAAAAGCAGATTTTAAAGACATAAGGTGAAGCCTTGCAAGGATATCACTTGCTGAATGTGTTTAGTGGTCCCTAGTTTATTTTTTTTTTTTTAAATTTCCGGAGTGCGAGTATGCCTTGCCGTGCTTGTGTGACCCAGGAATAATTCTTATGCTTGCAATACTAAAATAAGATATACCTTCCGACATTTCTGCAATGTTCCCGCAATATTTAGACAATTACCGATCAGTCAATTTTGGATTGCAAAATGAAGATGGGAACATTGTAAGAATGTTGTGATGTAAAACCACTGATCTTCCTATAAATAAGAAAGATTTGACTAGCAACCATTGAATATCTAACAAGTGGCCAGCATTAAGCTATGTATATATAAGAGATAAAGATTTCAGAATCATTCATTACAATTGGTCCAACAATACTATTCTCATACAGGCAGACTGATTAGTAGTAGCTTAGTGGCCTGTTCTCTTCTATAGGGAAGGAAGGGGTAAAACCATAAAGGTTTGTACACATGTGCGATCGCGGGGACCGACCTGTGACGCACAATGTGTATGAATGTTCGTTTCGGCCAATAATCGGCCTGTGTATGGGCCATTTATCAGGCGAAATGGATGGTTGTTCGGAGATCCGCCAAGCCTGTCGTTCGCCGATTCCCGACCGAACGTCCATTTCGGCCAATACACAGGCCGATTATGGGCTGAAACAAACGTTTGTACACAACGTGCGTCGCAGGTTGGGACCCGCCATAGCACGTGTGTACGAACTTTAAGACTCCCCTTAACACTTCAACTTTATTTAGCATAATTTGTTAAGTTGGCTGACAGTTATTTCATGGATTTATTACTCTAGGATATAACAGTCTAAGTAAAATTCACATAAGAGTACTGTAACAGAAATTAACTTTATCATTATAATTGGACCTACGGTATTCTTTGTACTACCTAAACTTAAGTCTACACTTTGTCAGTAATTCTTAAGTTTCTTTATTTTTGTGCAGCTGCTCTTTTGTAAATCCTCTTCAGATCTCTATCAAATGAATTCCTCATATTACTCATCCCTCTTTCACCTCTTGCCTCCCAAGTCCTTTATTTAGCATTCCTCTTCCCTTCAACGTTATAACAAATCCGTTAATGCATTTCAACATTTTAAACCCTTCTCTGTTGTTTTTTCCAACTATATCTTAAAGCAGTGTCATTTCCAGGACCACACATGCAGAACTGTATTAAAAGAATAATTAAAATTCAGTGCTGTCTCACTTTGTCCCACAGCACATAATCTAGCTGGCTCTGAATTAAACATTTTTGATTCTGTAATTTGTATTTAAACATGTGTAAATACAAGCACATCTATATTTTCTAATTAGAAAAAAAGTTTTTAATTAGGCAAATAAAAAGACCCAGGATATTGTAGTCAAAAAAATAAATAGATTTTAAAAATAGTTAAAGCAGATGGTTTTAACATCAGAAATAACAGAAGATCTATGATTTGTTTCACCCTTGTTATTGTAATATAATTTTGAATATAGGTAACACGTACTGCACAATGTTTTGCTAAATTTAGGTAATGAGGAATTATTCCTGGTTCTCACTAGTGATGGCCAGTTCGCGGATCCGATCCCGGATTTATCTCGTTCGCAAACGACGGATATCGCGGATTTTCCACCTTCCGAACCGCGTTTACGAAAATTTTCGAAATTACGAGGATTTCTCATATTTTTGAAAATATGGGAAAATACGAGAAATCCTCGTAAATTCTAAATTTCGCAGATTTTTCTCATTTTTGGATGGAGCAAGCCACATGTTCGGATTTTAAATTTTTTTCGAAAATTCGCAGATCCTCGAGCGGACTGGATTTTGCGAAGTTCAGACATCTCTAGTTCTCACCTCTTTCTGTCTCTTAATTGTTTAGGGCTTGACGTGTTTTACTGCTGCCTTTTGAGTTGTGATGTCTACAGCTCTCTTTGTCCTGAGAGACTTTTCTAAATGCCCCTTTAATGACCTAAAAAAGGAGAAAGCATCCAAAACTAAAATATGTATAGAAAAGTCTATTAAACTGTTAATTATTTACAGAGAAATAATAGGGAGATGTAATTTTCCCCAGTATCAGCCAAATAAGGTAAAAACACATGCTACCTAAAGTAATATCAGGTGTGGTTTAACATGGCATTAGTGGGGCCTGCAGTGTTTTATATTAAATAGCATGTCCACCCCCCAACAAAAATTTGTCTGTAGAAGGCCTAGACCTTGATATAGGCCACTGTACATACCTACCAGCCCTTGTTCCCTCGCTGCCTTCTGCTTGTGTCCCATGCCTTTTCTGTGTATGGAAGCAAACAGAGGGGGCCAAAATGGCATTTGCGTTATTGAATGGCTGAGACATTGCATTTTAGCAAATCAATGTCAGATTACCTTCCGCTCTTGGTTAGGCATTATCAATCCCCAACTGTTTTTGGGGGCACAGTTGCCCTTTAAGTAAATTTTTTTGGTATTATGGAGGATTTGTAAAACAAAGAATCAAAATTCTTACTCATTATGTGCATGATAGCATTATGAGTGGTAATGGTAAGCATTTGTAAGTCTATGACTGTGGTTCATTCTTTACACTATGGCAGCTTGCAGAGTCATTTGTTATGTAAAGTCCCAGGTCCTGCTAATGTAGCAAATGTATCATGTAAACTGGATGAGCTTTTTGCACTGGGAACATTTGATTAACTTAACTGAAGCAAATTAATCTGCCAAAATGAATCTAAAAGCATTACTTTGCTTGCCACATAGGCATCTGCTTAACAATCTGTGATAAGACACAAAACATTTATTTATTGGCAATTTAAATTTTGCTGGTATGGTATTTACATAAAACAAAAGGGGTATATTCATAATCATTATAGCACTTGTCATACCAATTCCTTTCCTAATGCACGTGATAATCCAAAAGTATTTGTAGTTAAAATATATTTGGACTTTAATTATAGCAATTTCTTATATATTTTTTTGCACTTTAAAATTAACTTAATGAGAAGAGAGGAAAACAATGAGGGGAAAAAATCATAGCCAACTGCATAATACATCGATTTACTTGGAACTTTTAGGGTGATGCAATATTGTTATGCTATGCAGTAACTGTTATACAATGCAGTAACTGTGATGCAGTAATTCGTTTTATAATTAAAAAAAACGCAATAGTTAGACAGTAGAGATGGCCGAAACTGCTAATATCCGTTCCGCCTGTGGATCGAAAATCCGTGTAAAAACCTATTAAAGTTAATGGGAGAAAAAAATCCGCACAGATCCGCCTAAATATAAGGTAAAACAGCAATGGTAACTTACTGTACATGGCTGTGGGACCTGGGAAATGGTCTGGGGAACACGTACAAATACCCAGAACTAAAAAAAAAAAAAAAAACTTTTCTCACGATTGCACCTTTTTTCGAGCTTCCGCATTCTATTTTCGAGCCGCGTTCGATATTTTTCAAAAATTCGAGAATTTTCGAATTTTCTTGGAATTTTCAAGGAAGTTTCGAGTTTCCAAGGAATTTTCGAAAATTTTGCAAAAAATTATACAGTAACTTACTGTAAATGGCTCTGGGACCTCAGAAATGGTCTGGGGAACAGACCAATCTGATTGTAACCAATTCTGATTGAAAAAGAATCTTATTGGTTAGTATACCAATCATATTCTTTCTAAAAGTATCCAATCAGAATTGCTTACAAATAAAGGTGAAGTTTTAAAACCCTAAAGCTTGAAGCCTGTTATTTGCAGTGTATATGTTTTTAAGGACATGCTGAAAGGTCGCTGACGTGGAGCTCCGCTTACGGAGGGGGTAGGTGATCGCTCCTCTATTTTCTGTATAGGAGCGCTAAAGTCTGGGAACATAATTATCGAACGTTCAAATTTGTGTGTTCAAGTTTGGGTCTAGTCCATCTCTAGTCATGAACTTCCTACTGTGCTTCTTCAGAAATCCCTCCCCTTAACAATCCTGCACTTGCCCCTGGATTTAGAGCATTCCAATGGGGAAAAGGCACATACAGCGCTAGAAGTGCACTATAATGGAGGGGCTACATAGCACTGGCTGGCGCGTCATTTTGATTGTTCAGCGTTAATTTACTGCCGCGGTTGTACATTATCGATAATGCACTGTATCGCTAAACGGCAATACTGTGTGTTTTTAAATAGGGCCAGTAGACCTCTAAAAGGCCTAACACTAAATTTGTCCAAAAAACTTATAGGGGGGGTTAGTCCTCAAAAGAACTTTTGGGTCCCAAATTGTGTGAATACAGGAGTGGTTAACAACAAGTGCTAATCCACCACTCTAAAATTCACACACAGTAAGCTTCAAAAGCATGGAAAAAACTCTATAACTCCTACACTGTCAGGTCTCCACTAAACTCACTTTAACAAACTGACAAAGTGGCACCTGTCTAGCTGCCTTTTATACCCAGGTGGTTGGCACGGGTAAAAACAGCTGTCATTGGTGAATTTGATACATGAAAATCTTCGAAAATGTTCAAAGGTGGGTTCAGAAAATCCGCGGATTGGCAGATCTCGGAGATCTGCCATGGAACCAGCCTTGGTTCCACAATCCGGTCCATCTCTAGTTAGTATGCCAATCAGAATTGGTTACAATAAGATTAGAATCTAATTGTAACCAATTCTGACGGGAAAAGAATGTGATTGGTTGGTATACCAATCAGATTCTTTCTGAAAATTCTGATTGGAACTAATCAGAATCGGATTCTTTTAGAAAGTTCCCAGACCATTTCCCAGGGCCCTTTACAGCAAGTTACTGTATCATTTTTGGCAAATTTTCGAAAATTCTTAAAAAATTAAAATTTTCTAAAATATTCAAAATTTCCAGACTTTTCGAAAATTTTCAAACGCAATTCGGAAAAAATTTGCAAACACAATTTGCGGATCTCGGAAATCCGCCGTGGATCCGGTTTCGGATCCGCGAACTGGCCATCTCTATTAGACAGTAGGACTCACCAATTATAGAGTGATATGTTCTTCTCCCCCTCCCCTTTGCCTCTCAAAAGGTTTCCACCTCCTCACCAAGCTTTTTTAAAAGCTCACAGATGCTCAGAGGAGGCAACTAGGGAAATACATTTCAGTCTTTGGCTGTGATGTCAACTGTCACACCCATGACTAACATCTGCTAACTAGAAAGTAGAAAAGGGGTAACAGAACATGGGGAAGCATTTTAGGTTAATTTCACAGCTCTCAACTTTCCAAAATATCATTGTGTAGCATATGTTTTACACTCATTTGGGCAATAGTGCCCTACTGTGCATTACATCACCCTCTGTATATATTACTGCCAGTTAAATTGAAATTTCTTTGATTCTAAAAAGCTCTGTCTTTAAATTATTTGATGAACCCATCAGTTTAACCAGTTCTCAAATTGTATCATCCTTACTGAAAAGAAATCTTTTGAACCTGGACATAAAATATTTTTTAAAATAAAGAAATCCTTTAATGCTGCCCCCATTAAGACAGATAATTTTAATGTTTTATTTAACTTAATATATATGTTTTCAAGGCTTTTTTGGATAGTGTAACTTAAATGTAATATATCAGAATAACAAAATTCCACTCATAAAGAACAATAGGTTCATATTAGATGTGGACAAATATTCTCTGTTTGTTTAACGATTAGAGGTTTCAACATCATAAAAATACAGTAAGACATGTCCACTTTGTGTTTGTTTTAGGTTTTTTACTCCCAATACTTTGATATTTTCTTTAATTTGGGCTAACACAATGTTTCAATTTCTTAAGAATCTTTGAGGAGGTCTGCTCTCTTTATCAGGACATAATGTGGTCTGGTTTGACCCAATGATAAGCTCAAAAAAGCAAAACAAACAAAGTGAAAAACGAATTTCTGGGTTCATTTCTGAAAGATACTGTAGTACATGAAGCTGGTTCTGAAAATATCTTTTCCTTGTGACACAAAGGACTTTGGGGGAGATGCAATATACCGTGGTATCTTTTAAATGAGTATTAAAACCCACAATATTTTACTGGACCTGCTCCATTTCCAAACCTTTTTTTTAAATTAGTGCAGTGCTCCAATTCAATCCAGTCTCAGTAGAGTTTTGCTTTTCAATGTAACATGAGTACTGTATTGGTGAAATAATCACCACTTTTTATTTAAGACAACTAAAGCCACAGAACGGCACTGAACCAGAAGGCAGAACACCTTGCTATAAAACCAGTAATCTGTGTCTTACCTCTCATTTTGATCTGGGCACTGAAACATTTACCTAAATAACACATGGTTTGTGCTTTACTTCACAGCATTCTAATATTACACAGTTTGGTCAACAACCATTTTGTTCTGCACATGCTTGGTCCTTAGATTAAGCAAGGAAGCATGTGACTGAGGTCAGGAGGTATAGTCTGACACTGCATTTACACACATATATTTTTCAAATTCCTGTGCGGCAGTAACTGTCACCCACGTGGTTACTGCATTGTAGGACTGCAATAAGGTACGAATCGCATGTCCTGTTTTTGTCTGAAACATGTTGTACCCACTCAATAAAGCATTATTGCAGTCACTTTTTTTATTTCCTTCTTGCACCTTTGTGCCTGGGGGTAAATTTTGAAAAGGGATTTAATCCCAGCTCAAATTTAACACCAGCCATTAGCTAAGAAGTGGTATTTAATACATTGCACCAGTTGCATGGGTGCAATGAAGGAGTTAAACTTACAGTTACATACAAGGTTAGGACATATAATACAAGGTTATACATATTAAATTACAAGGGTAATGTATATAAGAGCACAGTGATAGGTTCATTTATGGCAATACCATGATACACAAGGAAAAAGGACCCTGCTCAGTAAGCTTACAGACTAGAAAATAACCTGTGGGTACTAGGGATCAGCTCCCATAATCCACCTCTATGTTTAGGAATAAGTCTAAGTGGTCACAGAACAGTTCACAAGCTCTCTCAACATACTATCAAAACACGAAGCTGCAGCCTTGTCCTTTTAAAAGTAGACATACAGCCATTTTACAGCATAGAGACTGACCTCTCACAGTTCATGTTACAGCAAATCCTACCTCTCACACACAAAACAACGATTTAAGGCAAAATGGTAAAGTAAAAGCAAAGGTAAAATATGTGCACAGAGGCAGTAAATAGTGAGGTTAAGGGAAGTTGCCAATAGATGCAAATGCTTAAAAGACTCTTTGAAAACTACACAGACTGTGAGTTGTACTAGCAACAATCACAAGCGCCACTGCCAGTCAGGACCCATCTGAAACTAAGCAGAAGGCCACCAAGGGAATGAAGGCTGTTAAGTAGGTTTACCAGCACCTTAGAAAGGCAAGATCCTCACAAGGTCATGATTTTGGGGGGCACTTTGCATTCTATCAATAGTTTTTATGGAGGGTGGACATACACTTTAAATATGTTTCTTTAGTTTTCAATGTAAATGATGGTAAATCCTTTATCTGCATAGAAAGTTACAGGAGCTGATGTGCCTTTATACTCCTTCCTGCTTCCTGTAGTCAGGCTGCTGGACTCACTCAGCACTGTCACTGCTGATCTGGATGCTGTAAATCTGATGGGTCCTTGCCACTCCACATGTTTAGAAACTACAATTCCCAGCAACCAAACATGCTGGAGTTCTAGTTTCCAAACATCTGGAGTGCCAAGGAATTGGGGGTCACTGGTACTGGATTTGGCTATTACTCTATGGAATTAATTTATGGGAATTCTGCTGACCATTTAAAGGGCAACTTAAGCCACAAAATAATACAGAATCAGAAGGCAGTAGTGGTCATAATTTCTACCCTCGACTTCATTCAATCAGTATTTACTAATTTTTCAGGTAAAAATAGGTACCTCGGATTATACTCGGATCGACTTATACTCGAGTATATATGGTACACAGTTTTCCTAATATATTTAGTACTTAAATAAACTATATAAATCATTTCATGTATTGCATTTTCATTTACATATACATTTTAAAAGGATCATTGGGAATTTGTATCTAATAAGGGAAATATTTTAAGCTAAAAATAGGATTAATCACCATAAAGGCCTGTGAAGATGTATTCATACACATAGTCCCCAAAATAAATTTAGAAGAAATTTAAAATAAAATAGAATACTGCCAGTTTGCTTGGGGAAAAAAACATTGATCTGTGGTATAAAGTTACATTTAGTTATATCTAGTCATTTATATTCTCCCTGAAGCAGAATTTTCTAAATGCTTGTCTGTAAAGAATTTTCATCCATCAAATGCTTTACTTGATTTAAAGAATATTACTCCCACTTTCCTTTGCAGCTTTAATATCAGGTTATGGTGATGCAATAATCTTCGTATTACATGATTAAGGCAGTCCATTAAGGACATTCCCTGCTGTAAGGACATCCCATGTCAACATTTTTATTTTTGGCTCAGAACATGCTGGTCATTGAAAAAACAGGCTGCCAGCCTAGAAAACAGACGCCATACACTCACATATGCCTTGAGAACTAGCATCCAGTAGCTCTGGAAAATAAAACGTGATAAATATGAGGGGGTTTAGAGTCCTAAGATTTTATTGCACTCGTTTCTCAATCTTGCTAGCAATTTTGACACCAAAAAATATTTGCTCACAATTGTAATACAAAGTCTTATACAATTAACCCATATTGTGAGTTCATTTGAGCTTCTGTCTGCTTTTGTAAAATATGGCTTTGTAAATTTTTTAAAAATCAATAGGGTTATTCAATAAAAGTTCTTATCGTTTAAAATTGTGCTAATTTTTCCCCAACCAATCAGATCTTATTTAACATTTGAAAGCTAACATCTGATTGGTTGGGGCAAAAATAGCACCATTTTAAATGATAAGAACTTTTATTGGATAACCCTGGTAGTTTTCTTTAGTGAGCTAGAATAGTATTTTTTATAGCAATTAAATTCGACCTGTTTGGATGAATGTATGGAACAAATGCATTCTAGTGACTAGAGAAAAGAAAACATGGGATGTATCGAACAAATGGACATAATTTTATATGAATGTAGTATCTTTCACACCCCACAAACCCATCAAAATAACTGCCAAATGGATCTTTTTAACATTCCAAAAAGAATGTGTGAAAGAAAAAAGAAACTAACAGGGCGATGCATTAAGAGTTCTACATAGCCAATATAATACTGGTTAACATGACTTTAACTCCTTGCTTACAGCATCTGCGTGGGTAGTGCAAAAGTTAACCGTGCAGCTGCCGCAAGTGATGTAATATCCACATAGCAGCACTTTTTAATACCAGCTAATGTCTGGCATTAAAGTACAGCAATGGTTAAACTCCAAGTTGCAATAGCAGCTCTCCATTCATTGCACTGTAAGTAATCATTGTAGAGTATTGTAGCTGTTTTATTTATTTTTTAAAATAGTATTTTTTTACTTTATGCTTACTTCAGACCTATCCAGAAACAATTCTGAAATATTATTTATATCCTCAGCTTTTAATGTTATTCACCTCCGTTGCTCCCATATGGCATGAAAACACCATTAAGGAATAAATCTCAGTATTAAATGAATCAATGAACTAAGAAACTTTCAAAACACATACATTTTACTTCCTGTGCAGTATGTAATGATCGTAAAGATGACAGTTATTACATCCATATCTATACCACAAGACACTGAAAAACCGATGAGAGCAGATAGATAACAGGAATCTGTTATCTGAGAACAGAAATGTTAGCCATCTTCAAAGAATTCCTCAATTTATACTTACCTTATGTACTTGAATATAGGTCGATCCGAGTATAAGCGGAGGTACCTATTTTCACCTGAAAAATTTGTAAAAACTCATTGACTCAAGCATTTGCCTATAGTAGAAATTATGACCACTACTGCCTTCTAGAGATAGCCGAACTTCATAAAGTTCGGTACATTCTCAAACTTTCGAACTTCAGTAAAAGTTTGAAAGCTCGAAAGTACAAATTCGGACTCATTAAAGTCAACGGGGGAGTGATAGTTCGAAAATTTCTGATGATTTACAGCTAAACTAACAATGGTAACTTACTGTAAATGGATGTGGCATCTGGGAAATGGTCTGGGGAACATGTCACTATCACCAAAACTTGTTAAAATACTTCTTAAACAAGAGCGGGCAATTGTCGGGTTTTGCACAATCTACATTCAAGGGTTACAGCCAATTCGAGGGTTATCAAACAATACTTTTGAGGGTTACCAAAAATAGAATGATAAATCCGAGGGTTACCAGATACGATACTTTTGTGGATTACCGAAAACGAACAATACTTTCGAGGGTTAGCGAATGATACATTTGAGGGTTAGCGAAAACGATTCATACATTTGAGGGTTACCAAAAAGGAACAATACTTTCGATGGTTAGCGAACAATACATTCTAGGGTTAGCAAATGTCCGTAAATTTGATAACCATCGAATTTACGAAAATTATCGAACATACAGCTGCAAGTCCGGAAAAATGAACTAGTTCGAATCTGAACTAGTTTGAATAGTTCGAGTTCATCCAAACTCATAAAGTTCGGCCATCTGTCCATCTGTACTGCCTTCTGATTCAGTATTGTTTTGAGGTTTAAGTTGCCCTTTAAATGGGCAGCAGAATTCCCATACAGTAATCCCACACAGTAGTCCCATACCGTAATGGCCAAATCCAGTACCAGTAACCCCCAATTCTTAATACTCATTTACCCCATTAAATGATGTATATACAATGTATATTTAGAAAAATAATAACTATAGCAAAGGTGAAAACAGAGTTATTTAAATCTTTATAAAACAGAAAGCAAAATGATTTTCCACCATCTTGCAAATACAATTAGACTATAGATGGTAAAGGTTGTGGAAATTAATCTGTGATTTAGAAAGTGTGCAATATGCATTTTGCTTACTAAATAACAAATTGTAGGCAGGTAGAGTAATGTAATGTAATGATTGAAAGGATTCAATCCTTTATGTTAGTTTGTTTAGTACATACTTTGTATGCAATATACTATCAAGGGTAAATATTTATCAGTAAAGAATCATTACTGGCCATCAATAAACTTTTCAATCCACCATAATACTTACTGAAATACTTGTCCAGTAAAGAGCTTAAGAGTTGGCACAGAGAAATACCTGATTATCTTAAGCAAAACATTACACAGCATGGTGCAGATACTATGTCATCAACTTCAGATACAGTAAGAAAAAGGGAAGCACAACTCTACACTTTGTCATGCAAGAAGCTGGCATGTACCCAGTTTCAAAACAGAAATTGGTTAACGACATTCTATCTTTGAAGAATTAAAACATCCATCGCTCTGTTACTAGTATTCCCCCTGGCAAATTTGTTTTTACAAAAAAATACAAAAGGATAAAATGAACAACTTTACTAGTAAGTAGATTGACAGAATAATAGAGAAAGAAAGAAAATGAATAATCTAATATTTAGTCTAAATATTTGCATTGAATGCTTTTATCAATGCGACATATTTCTGTGCAGCGTGAACACTGATGTGGAATTTCATACCTGATTTAGCATCCTTTTCAGCTCGTTGACTTGATTCTCTACTGTTTGATGCTTTTAACCACTATTCTAGGCACACTGCCTGCAGCTTTTAAGATTGTGATATATTTGTATTTTCATGAAACAGTTTACTATGGGAATTTAGAATAAAATGTCTTGCTGCTGTGCGCAATATATTGCTTAGAAAATGTGTTCTTTAAAGGCCTGACACATACTATAGCAATCTGGGAGTCAGGGCCAATGATTAGGAACCAATGTTCTCAGAGGTAGACTAATTACAAGCATCATTCAGTCTTGCCTTTTACTAACATATGGCAGACCCACATTGCTGGCAGTTGTGATATCTCAATATGCAAAGCAAACTAAATGAGGCATAGGATCGCTCTAAGTTGAAACTATTATAAAGCCACAGTTTATAAGTAACAAAATTTGTGTTTAAAAGCAGCACAGTAACACCAATATATGGGCTAGCAATCCAATAGCGCAAGGTTAGATCCCACTTGTGAATAGAGATGGACTAGAACTCAAAATTGAACCCGAGTTCGAGACGAACTATTGGAATTCGAAAGAATTCGGACTTCTATCCCGGACCCGGAATTTTGATATTTTTGAACTTTCAATAAATATCGAATAATCGACCGTTCGAATGTGCGAGTAAAATGCCTATTATACCTATAAGCAAGCATCAAATTTGCGAGTAAAGGGTCCATTAAAACCTTTACACGAGCATCGAATCCGTGAGTAAAATGTCCATGGTATCTAGGCGCGAACATCGAATCTACAAATAAAGTGTCCATTAAAGCCTATATGCGAGCATCGAATCCGTGAGTAAAATGTACATGGTACCTAGGCGCGAACGAGCTCGAAAATAGCGCGAGTGAGAGTAAAATAGATTTTTAGAATGTCCTGGATATTCGAACATGTTCCCCAGACCATTTCCCAGGTCCCACAGCCATTTACATTAAGTTATCATTGATATTTTAATTGTATTTCATTAGAACTTTTCAAACTATTTGACTCCCATAGACTTTAATTTGTCCGTTTTCGAACTTTCAAACTTTCCGTATAGTTCAAAAGTCCGAAAACGGACAGAACTTTCGAAATTTCGGCTATCTCTACTTGTGAATTTAAATCTGGCGATGCTTCTATATTGATGTCCATCTGTACCTACTTTACATCTTTTTTTCCCTTTCACTTTAAGAACTAGTAACTTATAAACCCTAGAAGCAGTTGAGGTGTTGGTATGGAAAAGCAGCCAGTTTTCCTGTTGAAGAAGTGTTGGCAGAGACTGAGAGTTATATAATACCTGTCTTCAGCTGCTATCTACAGACACATACTTTAGACTGGTTTAGAGAGACAGGGAGCATTCTGTAATCCAGGGATGTGACCAGAGAGGAGTTAGGATAAAATAATATAAAATGTTATCTACGTCAATCACAGAATCCCATTTCCTATGTCCTTGCCAAAAAATCTATGCTCCATTGTCTTATTTTTAATTAAATCAAATAAATATAAACTTGTTTTCTATACAAATTGATTGTAAAGACAGAAAACATTTAAATGCAATTGTTTTTATATGCTTTATAGAACAATGGGAAAATGGTTCAACAAACAAATAAAAGTATTTTAGGCTGAAGAAATAAGTATGCATGCTGAGGCTCATGCTCGGCAGGGTTTGACAGAGAAGTGTCAAAAACGAAAATCTGTGTCCAAATCTTAGATCTGTATTTATATTTCATTGGTTTGGTTTGAATCTATGTTAAATCCCTATCATTTAAACATATGGCCAAAAGAATGTTAAGCTGCACATTGAAATACCATATTTTAGAGCACAGCCATTAGTGAAGAGTTTGTGGTGGATGTGCGAGTGTCTCTTGCGACATGACAGCTGTGCGAATGTCATTAACAGTTAGCATGATGCCAACCTGCGTTGCCAGCAACTGAGGCTTTGGGTGGATGAGGGTATATATATTTTAAATGAAAAAGAAATGAAGGGTGTGTTAAATAAATAGAATGCATCTTATAAATCTTATAAATCAAAAGTAGATGATTTTCGAAAATCGATAGAAGACGATTTTCAAAAATCGAAAGTAGACAATTTTCAAAAATCGAAACTCGAACTTTCCGCAAAATTCGAAAATTCGAAAACGGAACAAAACTCAACAGTTTCAAACATCTCTAGTGCAAACCCCCTTTTAGCCATGTCAATAAGAATTCTGGGGTTCCAAGGCTTAAAGGGGAAGTTCAGTGCAAATACATGTCCTTTTCAGAAAAAAAGAGCAGTATTTTTTCATCCCAATGACCTTAATCTGCCCATTCAGCATTGTGTCTGTGTATAAATAAATGCAACTGAAATATTGACTTCCTGTTTGCAGGACCCCTAGTAGAGACCGTTATGGTATTGCCCATGACCCAGCGCCTGGGTTGATTCAGTTGCTCAGTTGAGATCTGAGCATGTTTAACCCATACAACAGCCAATCAGTAGAAATTACTGTTAGGAACATTCCAAGGATGTGGTGCATTCTGGGAAGAAGAAGGACCATTAGAACCTGAAATGTCAGCTCCCTAATGTCAACAGCAGGGAACAGCAAAGGGTATGAAATCAATTTATTTTTCAAAACTGGAGAAAATATGTAGAATAACTAAGAAGGCATTACACAAACTAACAATTTAACAAATACTGATAATTTCCACTGAACTGTCCCTTTAAGAAGAAGTTTGCAACTTTGCCCAAGAAAAAGCAATTCTCAAATGCAGATTCCAATTTCTCGTAATTTCGAAATATTCTAAATTTTCGAATAATCTGGAATATTTTGAAATTACGAGAAATCTCAAAAATACTACTCAGAAAGTCAAAACAGGAAGTGCATGAAGTTTCTGGTACTGGACGGTGTTTTTTAAACAAAAAAACAGTTGGGGTTGCCTTCTCATGCAATTAAAAACACCAATATTTCAAGTCATGGAGTGAATGGTGCTTTGGTGCATGGCTTTATGACCTCTGAAAATATAAGTAATGTGAAACAAAAGTGAAGAATTGAATATGTTACATTATTACATACAGTCAATTGCATTGTATAATAAAGCACAGAATATTACACCAAGGAGGTTTAACTAGAATAGTCCTACCAACCCAACACAAATAGGTGTATTGTTCTTTTGGGAATCAATGAATATAAAATAGTTCTTTTAATACAAATTCCTGAAATGTTTACATTTTGTACTATAGGTATAATACATTCCTAATCGCAGTTTTTTTTTTTTTAAGAATAAAACATTCACAGGTAAATCCATCCAAAGCGTGTTTTTATTAAATTAAAAAGGCTTTTTTTAGGCTGCATCTTTAAAATTGTTGAATGAGAAGATATAAATAATGGCTGGCCTTTAGAAAATAGGTTATGTAAGTGCAGATCTTGTTACACCATAACTGTTGTTCTTTGTGTATTCACAAAGTATGATATTGCTGCTTTGTTTTACAGTAAAAACAATTAAATAAGCACAAATGTTAACTTTTTAATGACTTGAAAATGCAAATATTTTTAAGATCGCTAAATCAGTAGACTTACTGGATGTTTTGAATGCAGTTAAAATTAACAGTTAAGTGTAAATTCACCTTTAAACCTGCCAACACTTTAACAAAATTAAACACATTTCTGTAGAAGTGTGGTATTTAACTCTTTTTTATTGGTTGATTCTAACAATACAGTTGTCATAGAAACAGTCCGTTCTAAAAAAAAGGTCACTCAAAAGCAAATGTGTTGTTCGAACAACTGGCAGAGATTAGAAGATTAGGTAATATTTTTCTCCTTTATGTAGTGAAATAGAATTATATCAGGCCAAAACTTTTTTGCTCCTCCTGCATATGGAGAGTGAGGGTGGGAAACACTAATCAAGGCTCGTTTTTTAATTTTTATTATTTTATTTTATTTTTACCTTTGACGGTATATAGTAAGTTTATATGTGAAACAACATTTCTTCCTTCTGTGCATTTAGATGGCAGTTAGGGCTAAGAAATGTACTGAGAACAGATAATTGAATACTTTTCCAATGTACTGTTAAAGGTACAGATTCATTCAAGTTCTGATTTAAAAATATCAAAGCTGTTGTTCTTTACCTTAGTTGAGCTATGAAAAAATAAAATAGTGTGGAGATTTGAAAAAGAGAAAATGAGTGCATTGTATCCTTACAATAGTTACTTTGGCTATGTTGCAAGGGATAAGGGAAGCATAGGGAGGCATGTGTATTAAAGTGCATAAATAAATCATAGGATCGTAATGAAAGAGAGTTGGCTTTGACTGAAAAGTATGATGTAATGGACATAGCAGAAACATGGTAAATTTATCCATGACTGGGCTGTACATTGAGAAGGATACTCCTTGTTAAGGCATGATAGAGAAGATAGGAAAGGGGGATATGTATTTATGTTAAACAAGAGTTGAAGCCAAATTTAAAAGAAGAGATAATTGTTGATATGGAAGTTAAAGCAAAGACAATATAGGTGGAATTGGCCAACAGGAAGGGGGGTAAAGTTATTGTTGGTGTCTGCTACAAACCACCAAATGCTAGTACAGTGGAGATGAGTCTGCTGTATATGCAGATGGCAAGAGTTGCAAGTTTGGGAAATGTTCTGATTTTGGGGGGAATTTAATTACCCTGACATTGATTGGATTAGTGGAACTGCCAACACAGTAAAGGGTGATGGGTTTCTGAATTTGCTGCATGAATGTTTTCTCTCACAGGTGGATGAAGTTCCTAATTCATTATTCTGTTATCTCTCCTATTTTATTACCTCTAAATTTTCCTTGTCTCATTTTGCTTCTTACTGTTTGTTGTTTTTTTGGGGTTTTTTTTGGTCTTCCCTGTCTCCTCTTTCCCCCTTGCATTTCTTGACCACTTCACTATTCTTTTATCTCTCCTCTCATTTTATTGCCCTCTACACTTTCCTGGGCACCTTTAGCTCTTTCCTCTTTTTTAGTCTCCCCCTTGTTGTTTTGCTTATTATCTTTTGGAACTGGCTTTTTACTTTGTTAAACCTTTGTTAAAATCAGTACTGCTCTGACCTGATGAAGTGAGTTTAGCCCTCGAAAGCTTGTCTACTAAATAAACTGTTAGTCCATAGAAACAGTATCACAGTACTATCTGTTGTATTCAATTAGATCAACTGGACTTTAAGTTTAGTTCTTGAAGACGTTTCCTTAACACCTTTCTTGAACCTGTCACGTTCCTTTGCCAATATGTTAACTTTACAATCTTCAAAGGTATGCTCTTTATCCTTAAGATGCAGGTACACGGCTGAGTCCTGACCCGAGGAATTGGCTCTTCTGTGCTGGGCCATACGTTGATGCATTTGCTGTTTGGTCTCCCCCACATACAAATCAGAGCATTCTTCACTGCACTGCACTGCGTTTATGATGTCGCTTTTCTTGTGTTTCGGTATTGGGTCTTTCGGATGTACCAATTGCTGCCTCGGTGTGTTGTTCTCATTCATCACCTGGATGAATGAGACCCTTCGCAACCATATCACAGTACTCTTATTTTTTACATCTATATATTGGACTAATAAGGCACTACAATATTTTTCTATACTAGAAAAGGTGCTCTGTTGGATCTGGTAATATTTAATGCTATGGAACGTATATTAGATAAGAAGGTAACTGGAAGCTTTGGGAATAGTGACCATTTAATATTATCATTATATGTATGTTATCAAAAGGAAAAGTGCACCGGGTTAACAGAGACTTTTAGTTTTAGGTAAGCAAATTTTCCAGGGAAAAAATAGCACATCAACTGGGATTATATATTCTGAGGTAAAAATACTGAACAGAAGTTGACTCTTTTTTTTAAAGGACTTTAAACCATTTCACCTCTTAATTTGTATCCTTGGGAAATAAACGTAAAAAATAGTTCACACTCGTGTGGCTGAATTCTGATGTGAATAGGACAATGGAAAGGAAGATAATCTAAAACTTTTAAGTCAGAGGGAATGGAACAGGCCTTTAGGAACTATAAAAATTGTAACAATGTTTGTAAGAAAGCAATTAAATTAGCTAAAATAAATAAGTTAGGATAGCTGAACAAAGTAAGACTTACAATAAAAAAAATGTTTAAAGTATATTAAGTATATTAAGTAAGAAGATGAGGACTGAAATGGGGCTACCATAAGATTGTGATTTTTTTCCTCTGTATACACTATAGAGGATCCAAGTACAGATAGCATAGATTATAGTATACTGGTATAAAAGATGCAATGGTACATTGGATAACTGAGGACATGGTTCAGAAACAACTAAATAAATTTAATATCAATACCGGACCAGATCAAATACATCCTCGGGTCCCTAGGATACTACGTTCAGTTTTATCCAGGCCATTGTTTCTTATTTTATCAGATTCCCTCATGTCTGGAAGTGTGCCTCTGAATTGGAAAAATTGATGTATTTCCAATATTTAAAAAAAAAAAAAAAAAGTCATTCACAGCCTGGAAATTACAGACCTGTGAGTTTAACTTCCATGGTAGGGAAGATACTGGAATGTTGGACTGGCCTTATAATTAGTAATCAGCATGGATTTATGAGGAACAGATCTTGTCAAACAAACTTGCTTGGCTTTTATGAGGAAGAGAGTAGGAATTTGGACTTTCACATAGCAGTAGATGTAGTATACTTGGATTTTGCTATGGCTTTTGAAGCAGTCCCTCATAGGCAACTTATGTATAAGCTAACATCTGTTGGGCTGGAGTGGCACATTTGTATATGGATAGACAAATGGATTGAATACAGAGAGTAGTTGTTAATAGTGCTTCTTCAATATGGACTAAAGTTCTAAGTGGGGTGCCAACGGGTTCTGTTGGACTGGCCTTATAATTAGTAATCAGCGTGGATTTATGATGAACAGATCTTGTCAAACAAACTTGCTTGGCTTTTATGAGGAAGAGAGTAGGAATTTGGACTTTCACATAGCAGTAGATGTAGTATACTTGGATTTTGCTATGGCTTTTGAAGCAATCCCTCATAGGCAATTTATGTATAAGCTAATATCTGTTGGGCTGGAGTGGCACATTTGTATATGGATAGACAAATGGATTGAATACAGAGAGTAGTTGTTAATAGTGCTTCTTCAATATGGACTAAAGTTCTAAGTGGGGTGCCAACGGATTTTGTGTTGGGGCCACTTCTAATTAATCTGTTTAATAATAATTTGGAAGCAGGTATTATCAGTAAGTTCTCCGTGTTTGCAGACAACACAAAACTTTGTTGACCATTAAAAGCTACAGCTATGATGAGCTACAAGTGATTTTTCCAATTCAGGAAGAATTTTTCCCCCTTTCATACTGTTTTTTTCCCCCTTCCTCTGGAACAACTGTTGGGCAGGAGATGTGGGTATTGTAGGTTGGACTTGATGGACGTATGTCTTTATTCAACCTCAAATACTATACTATACTGTACTATAATATCCTTAAAATAGATGCTCAGCACAAATCATGTGACCGTTGCATCTGTAAGAAAACCGTAAAATCACCAAATAAAACCTAATACAGGAGAGCCATACGAGCAATGCAGAACAACTGCCTTATGAAAAATATACCAGAAGGCAGCAATGTCAAAAGTAACCAAATTGAAAAAAATCAAAAAAGTACCACTAATGCATAACATTGACCTTTAAATATTGAAACTTTATTTTTTTACACAGTAAGGGTAACTTATCCTTATATCTAGCCACGAGGCCATGCAAGCTAATGTAAATATTCATCTAGATGTATATCGTTCTTGTTTAAGTATATACTCGAGTATAAGCCGAGGTTTTTAGGTTAAAAATTAACCTAAAAACCTTGACTCGGCTATTACTCGAGTCAGAAGAAACTACCTGAATCCAGAGGCAGCCGCGAGTCCGGCCGGCAGTTCCCAGTAGTTCCTCGCGGTTGCGCGATGACGTCATCACGCACGCTGGCGGGGATGACGTCATCGCAGCCGCGAAGCAGTAATGGGAACTGCCGGCCGGACTCGCGGCTGCCTCTGGATTGCAGAGAGAGGAAGACTGAAGACCAGGTACAGGTAAGTGAGGGGGGGGGACTGGGGGGAGGGCTGGGGGTACTGGGGGGAAGGCTGGAGGGACAGTATGCCATGCAGACACCCACATTATCTTTTTACTATAGGTGGTTGGAAACTACAACTCCCAGCAACCAAGCATGCTGGGAGTTGTAGTTTCCAAACATCTACAGTGGAAAGGTATTAGGGTGGGGGACAGTATGCCATACAGTAACCCCCAATACCTTTCTACTATAGGTGGTTGGAAACTACAACTCCCAGCAACCAAGCATGCTGGGAGTTGTAGTTTCCAAACATCTACAGTGGAAAGGTATTAGGGTTACTGTATACCCTCGGCTTATACTCGGGTCAATCATCTTTTCTATTTTTTGAGGCAAAAATGGGTGCCTCGGCTTATACTTGAGTCGGCTTATACTCGAGTATATACGGTAATTAATACTCAAATATAGCTCTTAAATTAATTTGTCTAACAAGTAAAAGTAATATTGTTTTTTGCAGTACTAGAAAGTGAGAAGAGATTATCTTGCCTGTTATTTGATCATGAAAAGATCAAGCCATTCAATGCTATGGAGGGTAGACTGTCCCAGTAACTTAACAACAATTTTAATGAGGTCCTTAGAACAGGGAGTTCTAAACCCATATTCCAATTACGGTACCTTTTTTTTATCTATTTTCAATATATATTTTTTTTCGTTCAATAAAAAGAAAAATTTAGATCCTGTCTGAATGTTTTTTTGCAAAATTGCTATCAACACAAAAAGGTCTAAAACAACATAAAAAATCTGGTTACATTAGTGAGCACACCCCCAACATAATATTTGTTTAAAATTTGGCCTTTGCAGTTTAGGTTCTGGCTAGGCCTTTCCAGAACATCAAACCTTGTTTGTTGATGCTATTGCTTTTTAGACTTAGATTTATGCTTTGTGTCATTGACATGTTGAAAGGTGTTACTCTACATCATCAGCTTTCTAGCAAAAGCTTAAAAGTTTGTGACTAAATAAATGAATACTTTTAACTTTAAGCTATTGCTTGTGATGGTTGTAATTTCCAGGTCATTCTATATCTGTTGTATTCAGTTAGATCAACTGGACTTTTAGTTTAGTTCTTGAAGACATTTAGCTAGTCATCCAACCGGCTTTCTCAATTCAGAATGACTTGTACAAAAACATGTTGGCAATAAATACCCTATAATGTGTCCCAATCAGCTTATAACAAGTTAGGTACCTGCTGAATGCAAGGTGTTGATTGCATTGTAGCTCCCGGTCATACACAAGGAAGGGGTCCCACTAAGACCAATAGTCAGCAGGATCAAGTATGACATACAAGGTGGCTTAATTCCAAGCCAACACCCTAGGGCCTTGGATGGAAGTTCTAAGCATCATATCCTGATCTCCCAGGATTTTACTTAGATTTAAGATGTAGTAGTCTGTGCAGTATCAATGGACTATAGTCCATTGATTTTAGTGTCATTTATAGATAGGTAAATTGGAAGGAATTGGTTGCTTTAAAGAGAAACAATGTGCCTGCTTCATGTTGTATGAATAAACAAAATATTGAGAAATATAAGGTAAAATAGTCAATATAGATGAGTCCCACCTTTAAAACAACCCTGGTTTCAATTCAGAGTGACAATCCATGGACCAGGCAGAATTTTTGGTATTCAAAAGTCAGAAAATCTCACTTTATTTAATGTCTATATATAAAAAGCTTCTCTTTCGCCAAAAATTTTTATACTTTTCCTACCAGATTTAGGTTATTCACATTTTAAGGATTCTGCGTAACATTAAATATATCTTTCCACTGACTATCTATTTTGATAAATAGTAATGTCATTTACTTTCCCTTAACTCATTTTCCGATGTTACATTTAACTCTTCATTTTAACTGTGTTTTGCCATTTACAGAAAATTAGATGTAGCAAAGGAAAAATCAGGGTATTACAGGAAAATGAATACTCGTTAAGGTCCGGAAAAAATACTTCATTATATGAAAATGGAATGCTTCTTCAGCGCTTACAGCTTCCCTTTCAACCCCCCTCCCTCTCTCTGACTAGGGTGCTTTCAAATGTATTTTAGAGATAGAGAGCTGGTCACAATGGGGGGTGGCCGGAGAAGCTCTTTTCGTCTAAAGATATAAGGTAAAGTAAGTAACAAAGGGAGACAGGAGTGATTATTCCTAGCCCCCTTTCAATTGCTTTTTAACTAATTAGCATTTAAGCGAAACCAGCAATTGATATACATCTTCAAACCACCTCTAACACAGTGGGGGATTTAGAGGATACAATATTAGGACACTTACCATAACCAAACTTGTAGCTGCTGGGTGTATTAAGTCAATTTAATTTAAACCAATCATTAAATGTGGCTTGGAGTCATGTAGGAACCAATGGTTATAAAGTAAGAAAGTAGAATGAAAGTAGAATTAGTCTAATTAAGTAGTATCTTCCAAAGCTTCTTAACTAAGTGTAAGAAAATTACTTGCAGTTCCGCTCTCACACCGCTCCCAAGTCCCGGTGACACAGTGGCATCACAGCATTAAGCCAGGCTGTGCAAAAATTTAAAACTCAGTCAGACCCTCAGCCTGGTGCCTGTTTGTAGCTTTTGCTACCCCAGGCTCCAGTGTCCCGTTTACCCAGTACCAGCTACTTACCTAGTCTTTATCCAGTATGCAGCTTCATACCATGCCTGTATCCAATATCCATCTAATTACCTTGCCTGTATCCAGTATCCATCTACTTACCTTGCCTGTATCCAGTATACAGCTATTTACCATACCTGTATCCAACTGCTTACTTTGTCTGTATCAATTATATGGCTACTTACCTTGCCTGCATCCAGTATCCAGTCCATCTTCCATCTATCTGCTTCCAGTATCCAGTTTTGTGTCCAGTCACCTACCAGTTTCTAGCTACTTACCCAATCCAGCAGCTATCTTTGCTTGGACTTTAACTTCCTCCTAAAGCATACCTAGTAAGTACCTTCAGGCAGATTATTTACTGTACAAACCAGTTCGTCTGTGGAGGCCATGGCATTGTCCAAATGCATGGCTGTGGATGCATGGATGCATTGGATGTGTTTGAACACCATCAAGGACAGATGGCTCAGTTCATTAACTCTCTTGCTGCCGGACTTCCCCCGGCTCCTTCTCACGTTCCAATGCCACAAAATATGCTGCCTGGTCCTGGTGACCCCTCTGTTTGCAGGGAACACTGCATACCACTGCCTTCCCGTTTTGATGAAAATGTCCAAGCCTGCAGGGGATTCATAAATCAATGTCAGATTTATTTTGGACTGCAGCCATACCATTTTGTCTCTGGCCAGTTCAAGGTTGGTTACATAATTGCCTTGCTTGAAGGCAATGCTCTTGTCAGGGTGTCCCCTCCTTGGGAAAAGAATGAACCTGTTGGCTACAATATTACCACCTATGAATCAGCCTGAAGGCTGAGGTGCTTACTAGGTACCCTTTAGGAGGAGGTTAAAATTCAAGCAATGGTAGTGGCTGGATCGAGTGAGTAGCTGGAAATTGGATGCAGGTAGGAGACTGGACCCAGGAGCAGGCAAAGGTAGTAACTGGATACCGGATGCAGGCTGAGGTAAGTTTTGGGAGGCTGAGGTAGAGATTGGATACTGGATGCAGGCAAGGTAAGTAGCTGGATAAAGGATACAGACAAAGTAATTACACTTAGCTGGGTTTTTGCCTGAAAGACTTAAAGGGTATCTCCACTGATAAACGTCACCTGGGTTATAAGGATAGATATGTGTAAGGTGGATATGTACCTGCAGTATCCTGTGTCTTTGTGCAGTAGTTTAGAAGAAATCCAATGAGTTTCTTCCTGAATGCTGTAGATGGTGCAGGTCCGCCCACTTTCAGTGACTACCTGCTTGGGAAATGTCCGACGCACGTGTTCCTTTAGTGCATGCGCAGAACGTGTGAGGATCCGTCGGGACTGCTGTCTGTGTGATCCGACTGGTTGTTCGATTCTACACACACACACACGCACACACGCATTATAAATACGGTAAAGTCATTGAGCAAGTTAGAAAGGGAGATAAACATAAGTTACCCCTAAGAAAGTAAGCCCTGTGGATTTGCAAATTGGATATGGTTTACTCCATTAGGGCTACTGTATATATTCGAGTATAAAACAATTTTCAGGCTTTCAAAAAAAGCCTGAAAACTGAACTTCGGCTTATACTCAAGTCACTCACCTCAGAGGAAAATCCGGCTTCCTGCACCCTCCACATCTCCGACTGATGTCACTACTCGGCGCCTGTCTCACTTCCTGTCAGGCGGGAGATGCTGAGCATGCAGGAAGCCTGGTCATTTCTCCTGCTCTACTTTTCTACGGTATGTCTTCCCCCATTCTCTGAAGCCGGGGAGGGGGGTATATGCTGGTGATCAAGTGCCTAGAGAGTCATAGAGGGTTTGAATTCTTGGGTGTAATAGTGTTTGTGGATAGGAGGGTAATCACACAGGATGGACCCTTTCTCTAAAGATAACCCTCACCTATAGAGCTCTAGGGGGGGGGGGGACAGTAATCCCACACAGTAACCCTCAATTCATTGCCACTGCAGATGTTTGGAAACTACAACTCCTTGCAATTAGAGCACGCCAAGGAATTTAGTTAGTGTACCAATCAGATTCTTTCTGAAAAAATCTGATTGTAACTTTCAAAAAGAATCTGATTGTCTGTTCCCCAGACCATTTCCTAGGTCTCAGAGCCATTTAAAGTAAGTTACTGTATCATTTTTACAAAATGTTCGAAAATTCCTCAAAAAAATCTGAAAAGCGGAATTGGTTACAATTAGATTCTTTCAGAAAATTTGAGAAAGAATCTGAATGGTTAGTATACCAATCAGATTAATTCTGAAAGAATCTGTTTATTTTCCAATCAGAATTGGTTACAATCAGATTCTTTCAGAAAACCAATTCTGATTGGAAAATAATCTGATTGGTTAGTATACCAATTAGATTCTTTCTGAAATAAGCTGATTGTATCCAATAGGTTACAATCAGATTCTTCCAGAAAGCACACTTTCTGAAAGAATCTGATTGTAACAAACACTGATTGGATACAATCAGATTCTTTCAGAAAGAATCCAATTGGTATACTAACCAATCAGATTGTTTTCTGTAGGAATCTAATTGTAACCAATTCTGATTGGAAAAGAATCTGATTGGTATACTTACCAATCAGATTCTTTCAGAAAGAATCTGATTTGTATACTTTCTGTAATTTTTTGAAAATTTCCAATGTGGCTCAAAAAAATTCACAAGGTGGAATTCCACAAAATCCGCTAGATCCGGCGTTCCTGGACCGTGGAAATCTACAGCAGAACTGGCTTCAGATCTGTGATCCAGCCCATTTCTGTTGATGATCAGAAGCAAAATGTAGTATACACATTAATATTTTTTCCTCTGTGTTAGTTGATGCTACATAAATTAAAAAATAGGGCTAGACCAAAAAGCTTTACGCTAAAATTTAGTGATATTGGTGAAAGATTGTTTGCTGTAGATACATTTCAGATTATGACTTTAAGAGTAAAAAATATAACAACTGCATACACCGTACTAATAATACATTAGGGGCTAATCAAATACACAGTAGCTTGTATGCCTTCCTGTGGATCAGCTCATAGATTGGAAGACATCAGATGTTAGTTACAATTTTATGGATTTATGTTTTTATGATCTGTACACAAGTGTGCTTACATTTTAATTAATCTTTATGGTGACATTTCTTCCAATGATACCACTGCAGCCATCGCAATCCCTACATTGTCTACTTGATTGATAATAATCAATTCCTGCTCACAACTGTTGGGAGTAGTGAAAAAGTTTCCGTAAATAACGACAGAGAAAACATTTATGACGCATGCAAAAACATATAGTAATAGCAAAGGATACCTTTGAAAAGCGTTCAATATTGTTAACCACTCCAAAGTTTGTTTTTTGAAGACAAGAATAGTTTTTTAATTGTTTTAACTTTTTTTTTTCACTTTTCAAATGCTTTTCTGTGCATGCAAGGAATTTAAATTGCTTTATTTTCTTTAGTTACACTACAATCAGACTGGCAACCTGCCATGCAAGATGGTACTTTGCCAGCTTGAGGTGGAGCAGATGTGAGCTATTACTTCTTTAGTGCATGAAAAAGCTGTCTTAACATTGAACTGAATCACTGAGTAAAATCCTTGCTTGGGGATTCAGTGGGTTTATTGTGGTAAACTTATTTGCTTCATTAAGCCCAATTATTTGAGCGATATGACATTTCAAAATTGACAATTGACTACATATGTATTTTGCAAATGATTAAATATTTTACAAACATTTTAGTTAGCTGGCCTTTGTTATAAATCAATTTTATTATGTCTGCAATAACTTATATTTGGTTATTTAAAAATTCCCCTGCTTCTGCAGGTTTTCAGTTATTTTTCTACTCAACCTTTACACCTACTGCTGAAATTTTTTTTGAGGCATCCAGAATTATTGTGCATTGTTTGTCTTAGTTCTATGAAAGACAAGAGGGGAACATATTATGTATTGGTTTCAAACAGCACAGTGAGGCATTGCAAGAAACAAACCTTTTCAGTAGAGATGTCTGAAACTCAATAGTTTCGTTCCGTTTTCGGATTACCTGATCTCAAGAAAATCCCAAAGATCAGAAAATCCGAAAATGGAACGAATTTTCGAAGATTTTCAAATGTATGGAGCTATTTTCGATAATTTTAGGTAAGTAGATTTGAACGTTCGAAAATCCTTGAACCGGATCCCATCTCTACTTTTCAGACCTTAATGATACCTTAAGTCAAGGGATCCCTTATTGTTTTGTCCCTTTAAACATTATCCTCTTGGTCACTCTTGGAGAGATGGGTGAGTAAAACATATTCAGGGCTCAAACGTTACTCCTATCCTCCATTTTCAATGTATCCCCCCATGGGCTACTGCTGTGAGCCTTAGTTTGCTCTCCTTTGTTTCACCACATTCTCTCTGGCTACGATAAACATATGCCAACCAGACCTATATGATGCAAAACTCCCTATTTCCCCTCCCTGTTCATGGCAAGGAACAATTCAACATTGCTCTGATACATATCCATTCACCTATTCCGCTCTCCACCAGCAGACACAATATTGCCATATGGACTATACCAACTTTTCCTTACTAAGAACTGAAAGCAACTGCATGCCTGATAGAGTTATGTATTTATTATGAAGGTTACTTGACACTCTGCATATCAATACAACCCCCAAACATGCTCAGATTCAATATTCTAGCCTCTCAGATAAAACCATCTGCTCGCTTTGTAATGGTGGCTCTGGAAATTGATCTGTCTTCATTTATAATTATGGGAATCTACAATCTCACTGCTGGCACATGTGATCACATTTGCTTCCACTTGTACAGATGCCCAAATTATTTTCTAAGGAGACTTTAATATGGGTATGGATGAGAAATGGGTTTGTTTCCCTATCAGACCCACACTTCAACAGAGTCTACAACACTTTCACACCTTGTTACCGACTGGAATTGTATGGAGACACGGTGATCCACACACCCAAGAATATATACCTGTCTATTTGCAACCTACGGCTCACTATCCTGTCTAGGCTATATATTCCTTTTGCATAGGTTTTCTCCAGGTATTTTCAAGTTTTATGTGCTGCAAAATCAAACAACAATACACAGTTCACCCCTTCTGGTTCACACTATTCCCCAAACTCAATAAGGTCAAAGAGCAATTGTATATATATTTACACTTAGATTACAAAGACATCTCTTATTAAATATGCTGGGAGGTAATGAAAGATTACCTTGAAGGCTGCTTATCATCTACAATATCATATATTAAAACATAAAAAAGACTAAAAGAAGAATCCCTTACTAAGAAACTTCATGATGACAAAATATCCTATACTTAAAACGAACATCCATAAGCAAAAAACCAATAGGTTTGCTTATCCAGTGTGCACATCTTTCTCCAGGAAAAAGCCATAAGAAAAGCTTTCTTTAATAAACTAACCTTCTTCAAACAGGTCAATCAATCTGCAAAACTACTAACATACCTAACTAAACAAAACAATACTCCCCATACCATTTTCAAGATTCAGGACTCCGACCAAGGTCTACTAAGCAATACACCTCAAATACTAAACAGTTTCCAAACCTATTAATGTTTCTATGCACGACTTTCTCATACAAACATATCTTAACTATTTAGACTATCCTGTACTAGACTCACAACAACAAACTGCGCTATATAAAGAAATCATGCTGGAGGAAATCACCCAAGCAATACAGGATCTCCATATAAACAATGATCAAGGTCTTCACAACCTACCTGTAGATGTTTACAGATGCTATCATTCCTTGTTACAAACAACTTCTTGATGTCTACAAAGCTTTATTAGAAAGTGAAGTGGCTTCTTCCCTCCCTCACTATACAGTATAAGGCCAATATTATTGTACTGTTGAAACCAGGGAAAAACACAGACCACCACGATTCATATAGACCAATCTCCTTACTTATCACAGACTATAAGATTTTTGCAAAAATACTAGTCAACTGTCTCCAATCTGTCATATTGTCCCTGATAGGAGAAGATCGATCAGGTTTTATTCCAGGCAAGTCAACAACTACTTGCCTGGCATAAAACCCAGTCGATCAATTATTAAAACACAAATTTACCATGACAATGCTGGAAGAAGATTTATCCTATCTTTACATGAATGCAAAGCCTTTGACTCTCCGGATTGGCCCTCTTTGTGGGAAATAATGAGTAAATTTAAATTTGGTCACCAAATTCATTTTAAATTATTTATAACTCCTCTACAAGAAACCTGTTGCCCTCATCTCACACAATGGAGAAATATCACAATCCTTCCCGCTTCACAGAGAAACCAAGCAAGAATGCCCTCTTCCCCATTTCCATTTGCGCTGGTCATCGAAGCACTAGCAGCTAAAATTTACTCCAATCCTGATATCAGAGGACTTCAGCTATTCCCCCACACTAACTTTTAAATACCTAGGCATTGTTATTGCTAAAGACCTCAAGCAGATTTATGTGCTGAACATAGCAGTATTTCTACCATTTCTCAAAAAAAAAAATTTTTTCCAATTACTCAACAGCCTGATAATCTGGCTTATATGCAGGCCTCAGAAGCACATTCATATGGAACAGTAACAGATTACACAAATGACTATGGAAGGAACTTCCAAAATCCCGTTCCAAGCAATACCTACAGTGAAACCATTATGGACTACTCATTTCCACAGCAAGATTTTCTCTGTCTGAAGATTAGTCTAATAGAGGAATATCATGCTTTCACCTTGGCATTTAAAATAACACTTTTCTGAGCTTCGAAACCTTAACTACTAACTGCCAGCTTCCTATAGATTGTGATACCTATAAATGCGCCATTGTTTACAACTTGAATGCACACAAAATCCTGGCTCTACAACTACTATTTAAGCCCCCAAGATAGTTGTATTAGGCTGGATGTCCCCAGAGGCCCCATACAAATAACAATAGATTGCACTTGTAAATTAAGATGTAGCCTTTAACGAACTTCTATCTCCACAGGCCAAATTTGGAAAAGTATGGAGCCCAGGGAATAATTTGACAACAACCTAACTTTACAGGCGGACAATTCTCTCTTCCCTAGTTCAGTACATAAATATATAAACTATATAAATATAGAAATGCTAGAGCCGTGCCACAAGAGGAAAGGAGGTCCCTGCCCCATGAAGCTTACAATCGAGTGTGCGCTATTTACTTTAAATCTATCTGTATTCCATCACACTGAATATCGTTTTATAAGCTATTTTATGCTATCCATCGGGACCAAATTAAAACAAATTAAAAAATAAAAATCAAAAAATATGAAAAAAATATACACAATATACAATATTGTATATAATTGATATACAATATCAATAATTTTGACCCAACCTATTACTAACAGCTTTTTTGGAAACCATTTGAATCCCAGACTATTGTTCAGCCTTGACAGCTATTGTTCAGGACAATTAGTAGAACACTATTGCTATAATTCCCGATTAACAAGCAAAAGATTGGTGTATTGATTGGTAATCTGTTGACTGAAATAATGTGCCATTGTCTTTTGGGTTTTGATTTTGATATTTAAGTAAAATTACATTAGTTGTTATAATTATTAAAGCCTTTAATATTTTAAATATTTGGTTATTACTTATTATTTTGCTTTTAGTTCTAGCCCTCTAATGTTTCCTCTCCAGGATGGCATTCAGATGCCAGGCTATGGAGAAAAAAAATGAAAATAATAATAATAAGACAGCATGGCATGTAAACTACTTTCCTGTATTTTTCTGTATTTTACTGCAAAGAATAAACACTGAAGACAGATTTTTTTTTAACATAATAGACTCAAAAACAAAACAAAAACAAAAATGAAATGGTTCAGTAGCAGCATTCAGGCAAAAAGCAGCTCAAATGTAAACAACCTGGAAATCTATTGAGGTCATTTACCAGTTTAAGAGTTGGATTGATTTTAGAATTAATGAGCCTGCTCTTTGTTTCAACTTTTGTTTTCCTTTTAGTGACGATTATGTGGCAATTTTATTTTACAATTATTGGGTTATTATTTGCTAAAAATTTGTGAGTTGGACAGTGCAAAGTTTTTAATATGGTAAATGAACTGAACCCCCCCCCCCCACTGGAGGGGGCTGCACTGTAAATCTTCCAAATTCTTCCCAAATCTGCCCCACACTCCCCTATGCCCCAAATGTACATATACAACAGCCGCTTAGCCCTCCCTGTGTGCTACCTAGCATCACAATGAGCACACACGTTGTATAAAAGACAGCTTTAGCTTTCCTATACATAATGATGTGAACTAATATTTATCTATATGCAAAAGGCAGGGGGAAAAAAGATATCTCTTTTTTTGTTTTTGGTCTTTCTGTATTTGGGTGTACAAGGAGCCCTGTACATGCTCTACAAGGACTGACCTCAAAAATCAGCGGATCTGACGGAATTTTCAAAATTTTCAAAACACTGAACTTTTCATAGAAAAAAATCAAAAATCGAATATTAGAATTTTATCAGAACAAAACATGCCACTAAGCAGAAACTTACATAGAATATTTTGTGGTGTAGAAAAGAATTACCTATTACAGCAGATCTCATGATATAACTCAAATATATTTATTAATGTTAATTCAGGGGGTTGGATGCACTTAATGCAATATTCCAAATTACATAATATATTAATAAGAGTCAGTGTTTTACAATATAATATTGAAGTTTACCTGTCTGTTTCCATGTGCTTGTAATTGCTTTTAGAATGTTTGATTTATTTTTGTAATTATAAATTCATCTATGTTTTATTTAGTGATGTAAAAATAATGTGCTGGTAGGAAACTTTATTTGTGTAATACACTTTAAATCATCTTTTACTGCAAAATAAAAATACTAAAAACATTAAAAAGTTCAGTCATAAAAATTAACTTTTATTAACATTCTTAATGCAATTATAATTAACACATTTCTTTTTAATAGGCAAGGCTTTCTTTTGTTTTGTATGTCAGAATGTTTGTTCATCTGTAGAAACCAGGAGAAAGAAAGAAAAATCCCTCTAAGGGTACTTTCAGATAAAAATGTGGGTGGCGGATTCTATATGACAAATTATTATGAGTCTCAATTGTTTTTCTGGCTTCGGGCAGCTACAGAATGACATTTGTAACTTAATTATCTCTTTAATGGCCCCAACCATTACATTGGCTACAGCTACTTTACTGGCAGTTATGGTAGTTTTTTTCATTTCTATTTAATTTTTCTTCCTTTTTTCTGCATTACGTTTTGCAAAAAGTTGTCTTCAGTCAAGTTATAGCTTTTGTATAATGGTATTCATTTACTATACAGGATTTTTTTTTAGATAATCAGCTCTCTCTATTCAAGTCCAAGGGGAGTGCAATACTAGTATGTGATTTTCTTAAAATCATACTGAGTCCAAATGACCAAGGCAAGAAATGGACCCTGAATTTCTGGCATTTTCAAGACCAACTACAGAAAACAGCACAGTGGGTGCAGTTTAACAGCAAGGTCATTGCTTCTGAAACATGTGAGCCTAGCTATAATCCCACCGTATGCTATTTAAGGTTTTATGCAACTTGCCTGATTTACTTGTTCATTAGGCACAAAAAGGATTGTAAGCTCTATAGGGAAGTAATTGTTTTTCCTGATCTGAAGTAGTGTCCTGCAAAAAAGGCAATATAAATACTTGTAGTGGCTATAAAATGGATACATGTGATTATGAAATACTATTTAGTATGAACAAAACATATAATAATGTTTAAGGTTTTAAAAAATGTAAAATAATGGAATGTTAGTGTGTATGGACACATGGATATTAGCAATTTTACATGGTAATAGGAATTACGTTGGACAAAAATATCTTGATAAATATTTTTGTACTCCTTGTACAATACAATTTCTTATGCAAAGCACAGCTGTCCAATATAACCAACATATCTACTGTCTATCTTGGCAATGTAATAAACTGTTTGTTAAAAATAAACACTATAACAAAATATAATGCCCATACTCATGTTAATATGTACATCTAACTACTATTCTTAGGGTCTTATACATCAGCAGCTGGAAGAATCAAAGAAAGTCAATTATAAATAAACAGGGTTATACAATAAAAGTTCTTATCATTAAAAATGGTGCTAATTTTGCCCCAATCAATCAGATGTAAGCTTTCAAATGTTAAATAAGATTTGATTGGTTGGGGCAAAATTAGCACCATTTTTAACGTAAGAACTTTTATTGAATCTCCCTGAAAATGTTTAATATATGTTAAGGTCAGGGGTATTTTGGGAGGCAGTGCTGCTTGAAGCAAGCCACCTCCAATCATGTGCTCCTGCTTACAGATGCCCATAGGCTGATAGCTGTTTTTGCCAATTATGGCAGGCAGTTCACACTGCCTAATGGTCCATTTTGTCTGAAGTTGATTTTTGGATTTTACTTGATTCTCCAAATAAGTTAGAGTTATGTGAAAGGCTGCTGCCTTACCTTCCAAACAAGCAATGGATCACAGCTCTCAATGCAATTTTTCAGAAACTATGACGCTGAGAATGTTAACATTTTTTGCTTGCGTGAAAAAATTAGCACTGTCCACTGTTTATGCAATTTAAGCTTGTGCCCAGACAGAGAGGAAGTCCTGCTTGATTAATTGCATGTTGTACCATCTAACTTCTGACTTAAATATTATGGGGTGTAAACTGCTGGCATGCATTGGGTATCAATCAACAAGGGCTTGCTTCTGGGCAGGGGATGAACAGAAGCATAAAAATTAACATCTAACCACTAACAGGGTGATGTAATAAAAGTTCTTATCTTAAAAAGTGGTGCTAATTTTGCCCAAACCAATCCGATGTTCACTTTCAAATGGTAAACAATATCAGAATAGTTGGGGCAAAATTAGCACCGTTTTTAACAATAAAAACTTGTTTTACATTGATCCCTTGACAAGCTGCACAGGGACACAGGACTTTACTGTAAAAGTAAAACAGCAACCTTTAGTTCTCCTTTAAATGTCCATATCACTTATTATATTTAACAGAAAAGGGTTGTTCATTAAAATTACAGCTATCCTTTTTTATGTAAGGGCAGAAAAATATTTTGGGGTATGCAGTGGGGAAATGCATTAAAATGGATGATTAAAATGCTTAAATGCCTAATAATTTGATGATAAGCGAAGTGAGATTTGAAAGGACACAAACAGTTAATTATTATAAATATAATTGGGCTGTAGTTTTACAGTTTGTGTAGTTTCACGGTTTGTCTGGCTTACCTGCTGATCTTTATACATAATATATATATATATATATATATATATATATATATATATATATATATAAATATTTAGAGCCTTCATCCCATTATGTGGCTTTTCCTGAATGTGCACAGCAATCTACAACACTTATTTGGTATGTGAAAAATGGTACCTGTGGTTTTTGGATTGCTTATCTTTTAGAACAGAAAGGTGGTATTGTGAATTTAACACCACAGACAGAGTTTACTTGGTCAAAGGATAATATCATTTTTTTCCTTGACAAACCTGAACATTTGATGCTCTGGTGAACATTAACAGTATTTATTAATACTTCTGTGAATTAAAAAGCATAGCTTCATATATGGAAAACTATAACTATAACTATATGGATGTATAGCACATGCATAGCTTCCATAGGTACACACAGTGTTGATCTGACCTCCCTTGTTTGACTGGCCAGGGCTACTATTGAGTCGGTCTATGTATAGGGGCTGATAGAAATGTCCATTCAAATTATTGTACAGAGAAAAACATGTAGTTTTGTTTGTATGACCATCTTATCCATCTACTCTGCAACCACAGATAAAATTGCCAATGACTACAGAGTATTCAGGAGAATCTTCTTTTGAGAACTGAGAAAGTAAGGGTGCACAAAAGTGTTTCATGTCTGAAATAGCACATTTTTGTCCTATTTGTATTAATGCAATGCAGACTGTAATGCATCTACATTCAGCCTTTTATTGAAAAGGTTAAAAGTCTGAGCAGCACAATAGCTGGGGCAAAGCAAGTTCAGCTGACTTGTATGGGAATACTCACTGCAGTTTGTTTTGCAGTTAAAGTGTATGTAGTTGATGGTAATTTCTTAATCTAATGTTTCTGCATGGAACATTTATAGTGCATGCTGTTGTTTTGTCTGTGTTTTGGTATAAATATTTGAATGAAAATGAATTGAAACATTACTTACCTTTCAAGCATAGTAATAGTAGTTACCTTACCTTTCAAGCATAGTAATAGTAGTTCAAGTAATCTATATTGCATACTAAATCGCAATCTAAAAACTTAGGGGCTAATGTACATAAAAGGGTGCAAAAAATGTCTTTGTTATTAATCTGCAGCAACCAGTTAGATAATCTAAATCAAAAGTTAACATCTGATTGGTTACTGCAGAATAACAGCACAGACAAAATTTGCATGTTGCGTAATACAAAATATTCATTTCCTCTGTTACAGAACAGCAAAATATTGAGAATTGGCGCTTCATGTTTGGTTGGCATGGATACACTTTTTCTTTCAGTCTGCAGGATATCAAAATCTGAATATATGATAAAACTGCAGAATTGAGAGCAGAGACTATTATCAATTTAAAATACTGTAAATATGGATGTAAATGTAACTTTATATACTGTGTATACACCAATTGGGTGGTAAAAAGAAATGTGTTTATTGTGAAAAGCAATTATGTTACTGTTTCTTAATGGCATTCAGTGGCTCTTGGAACCAATAAATTAGGGCTCATTTTGGTTTCTGTATTCTTCTTATAAAAGTAGTAGATCAAGAGCTTCAAAAGCAAAAAATTTCAGGACATTTACATGCTAGATACAGCATTAATATTGATGTGCTGTCACGTTATAAGGTTTTGCATTTCTACATAATGCCAACAGCATATAAATACAGTTTTGGTGTAATTAGTCAGCACCATGCTAAGTTCTGATTGAGGCAAAGATTGTGATGAACACTAGTTTTTAAATTAATCTTCCACAAGTCAATCAAAAAAAAAATAATAATTAAGGACTCATTTTACTTTTTGCTTGCAGTATTTGTCATGAGACATTTAACAAACTGTATTGTGGAATATATTCTTACAGCTTTTCAGTCAGGATTCCAGGAGTAAATATTAATAGTTAATTATGCTTAATTATGTGTTGAATTTTAGAATACAATAAGACAAATAGAGGGTGATGTATTAATTGTTCTTTTCATTAAAAATATCTGTTGTATTCAATTAGATCAACTGGACTTGAAATGTAGTTCTTGAAGACTTTATCCTTAAGATGCAGATACACGGCTGAGTCCTGACCCGAGGAAAGAAAAGAACACGAATACCAACAGTGAAGGGGAAAAGCAAGATGTCTTCATGTTCAAGCTCCCTCAGTCCACTTATTAATGTATTTGTTTGATATTAGCTTATACATAAGTCACCTATGGGGGATAGTATCAAAATCCAAATACCACATCTATAGTACTGCTATGTCAGAATCCAAATTCCTACTTACTTCCTCATAGCATAACAAAATCTGTTCCTCATAATCCATGCTGATTACTACTTAGAAGGTCAGTAGAGATGGGCGAAACTGCTAAAATCCATTCTGCCTGTGGATATGTGGATTTTTCGAAAAAATTAAAACATTTGCAGAAAAACCATTTAAAGGCACAGATCTACCTAAATTTAGCAAGCTATTTTAAAATGGCAATGGTAACTTACTGTGAATGGCTCTGGGACCTGGGAAATTGTCTGGGGAACACATACATATATCCAGAACTTAAAAGAAAAACTTTCCTCAAGATTGCACTGTTTTTCAAGCTTTTTTTCTATTTCCGGCGAATTTTCTACAATTTTGTAAAAATGATACAGTAACAAAGCTGGTACACACAGTAACGATTTCTGAAAGATGACAGACAGGATCTGCAAGATCCGTCTGCATCTTTCAAAGATCTGCATACACACAGTCCCGAGCGTTCTCCCTATAGGGAGAACGCGGGACTGTGTATTTCCATCGGCCGCGCTAGACTCCCTATAGGAGTCTAGCGCGGCCGATGGAAATTTTCGGCCTTCCCGAACGAGCGTTCGGCCGACCCGATGTTTGGCGGCCGCGCGCCGTTCGGGAAACGAACGTACACACGTAACGATTAAGCCCGATACCATGGATCCGACGGTATCGGGGCTTAACCGTTAATGTGTGTACCCAGCTTTACTGTAAATGTCTCTAGGACCTGGTAAATGGTCTGGGGAACAGACAATAGATTCTTTCTGAAAGAATCTAATTTAACCAATTGATTAGTTACAATCAGATTTTTTCAGAAAGAATCTGATTGCTATACCAACCAATCAGATTCTTTTCCAGTCAGAATTGGTTACAATCAGATTCTTTCTGAAAGACAAGTTACAAAAAAGCTGGGTACACACAGTAACGATAAAGCTCCGATACCGTTGGATCCGACGGTATCGGGGCTTTATCATTATGTGTGTACCTTTGTTTCCCGAACGAGCGTTCGGCCAACCTGATCATTCGGCGGCCGGGCGCTCGTTCGGGAAAGACAGAAAATTTCCATCGGCCGCGCTAGACTCCTTATAGAGGGCTCTAGTGCATCCGATGGAAACACACAGTCCCAAGCGTTCTCCCTATGATGTTCATAGGGAGAACTCTCGGACTGTGTTATGCAGATCTTTGAAAGTTGGTAGCAGGATCTTGCAGATCCTGTCTGTCATCTTTCAGAAATTCGTACTGTGTTTACCTAGCATAAAATCAGAAGAATCTGATTGGTATACTACCAATCAGATTCTTTCTGAAAGAAACTGATTGTAACCAATTCTGTTGGAAAAGAATCAGATTGGTTAGTATACAGCTGGGTACACACATTAACGATTAAGCCCCGATACCGTCGGATCCGACGGTATTGGGGCTTAATTGTTACGTGTGTACGTTCGTTTCCCGAACGAGCGCGCAGCCGCCAAACGATCGGGTCGGCCGAACGCTCGTTCGGGAAAGGCCGAAAATTTCCATCGGCCGCGCTGACTCCTATAGGGAGTCTAGCGCGGCCGATGGAAAACACAGTCCCGAGCGTTCTCCCTATAGGGAGAACGCTCGGGACTGTGTGTATGCAGATCTTTGAAAGATGGCAGAAGGATCTTGCAGATCCTGTCTGTCATCTTTCAGAAATCGTTACTGTGTGTACCTAGCTTACAAGTCAGATCCTTTCTGAAAGATTCTGATTTTATCCAATCAGAATTGGTTACAATCAGATTCTTTCAGAAATAATCTGACTGGTTTACTTACCAACCAGATTCTTTCTGAAAGAATCTGTTTGTAACCAATTCTGAATGAAAAAAATCTAATTGGTTTAGTTACCAATGAATTCTTCGGAAATAATCTGATTGTATCAAATCAGAATTGGTTACAGTCAGATTTATTTGAGAAATAATCTGATTGGTTGCTTTCTGTAAGAATCTGATTGTAACCGATCAGAATAGGTTACAATCAGATTCTTTCAGAAATAATTTGATTGGTATACTAACCAATCATATTCTTTCTGAGAAAAATATGATTGTATACTTACCAACCAGATTCTTTCTGAAAGAATTGATTGTAACCAATTGTGAATGGAAACAAATCTGATTGCTTACTATACCAATTAGATTCTTTCAGAAATAATCTGATTGGTATACTAACCAATCTGAAATTGGTTAGTATCTGAATCTGATAGTAACCAATTCTGATTGGAAAAGAATATAATTGGTTAAGGGGCCCATACACTATTCAATGAAATTGGTCAATAAACTACCAACCAGATTTATATTGGAAACAATCGTCGTACAATCGGACATAAACAAATAAGATTAAAATTGTTGGCATTGCTATGTACAATCTGGCATTAAAATTCAGATATGATTGTGTAAGATGTAAGTTGTTGCCGAAAAGAATGTGCCACTAGAAAGCAACCAATTCACCAAATATGGGCAGATTTAATAGTTGCCGATAGTGTAATGTGGCGGAAATGACGAATGTACAAAGCACATTTTGGGGTTGAGGTCTCGAATGGTAATGAAGAATGAAGTAATTTGCGATTGTGTTTGCTGATTTTTCTTTCATATTTTATTTGCTAACGAATCTCGCTGTGTGTTCGTACATCAATTAATGCGCCTGTTGTTGTCATGTGTACCACATCACACATTGCCATCATGAACAAAATATACACTCTATGGTCTCACACCTTCAAGATTGTGAGCTCTGCTTTTTCCAGGAAGTTGTTTATTTGACACTCCACGATCGAGTTGGAAGATGTTTTTTGGACAATCATCCATACATAAAATTTCGTTGTAGCAGATAAAATGTTTCCGTCTTGACCGATCACATTCAGATTCAATCAGATCTTCTTAATTTAATTGCACCAGACTTTTATCTAGACCATTAATGAAACAATTGATGTACAACCAAATTGCATTGTGTATGGGCCCCTTTAGTATACCAATTTGATTCTTTCTGAAAGCATATGATTGTATCCAGTCAGAATTGCTTACAATCAGATTCTTTCAGAACGAATCTGATTGGTATACTAATATCTGATTGTAGCCAATTCTGATTGGAAAATAATCTGATTGTTTAGTATACCAATCAGATTTTTTTTAGAAAGAAAACCAATCAGAATTGGTTACAGTCAGATTATTTCAGAAAGAATCTGATCAGTATGCTTTCTTGAAGAATCTGATTGTGTGAAATAAACTGATTACATCCAATCCTAATAGGTTACAATCAGTTAGTAATTTGTTAGTATACCAGTCAGAATATTTTTCAATCAGAATTGGTTACAATCAGATTCGTTCAGAAATAATCTGATTGTAACCAATTCCGATTGGATGTAATCAGTTTATTTCAGAAAGAATCTAATTGTTATACTAACTCAGAATTGGTTACAATCAGATTCTTTCAGAAAGAATCTGATTATCTGTTCCTCAGACAATTTCCTAGGTCCCAGATCCATTTACAGACAGATACTGTATAATTTTTACAAAATTTTAAAAATTTCTTGAAATTTGAAATTTCTTGAAATTCTCGAACGCGGCTCACGAAAATCGACAAAGTGGAATTCTTGAAAATCTGGTTGATCCACGAATTGCGGATAGCTGAAACCTGATGTGGAACCGGGTCCTTGATCCAGTCCATCTCTAAAGTTCAGTCCTTGAAACATACTCTACAATATGTTCCCGTATCAAACTTTACAGTATCTTTCCCACCACTGAAGTTAAACTTCCAAGTCTGTATTTACCAGGTTGTGCACGACTACCTTTTCATTTTCTGACCTGAAGGAATCTGAGAAAATAAGAAACAATGGTCTGAATAAAATTGACATTTGTTCCCTAAGGACCTGAGGATGTATTTTTTCTGGTCTTGGAGCATTATTGATATTAAACTTTTTTAGTTATTTCTAAAAAGTGCGATTGCATTTTTATATCTTTCCATTTCCTTCTTTAAATCAAAATTAAGCCACATGGGTGTGGACTTTGTTACATTTATTTCTCCAATTTTGTTCAGTACCTTTACTTGATAATATATTATCCCAGTTGTTATTCTGCTATTTTTATTCTGGGAAAATTTGCTTTCCTGAAATTAAGTATTTTTTATTAACCCAGCACACTTTTCCTTTTGATAACATACATTTAATGACTATTTCATGGTCACTATTCCCTAAGCTTCCAGTTACATTCACATCTATAATACACTCTGTGTCATTAGGATCTTCAACCACCTGTGAGAGAAAATGTTCATCCTTTACTGTGTTGCCAGTTCCTTTACTCCAATCAATGTTAGGGTAATTAAAGTCTCACATAATTCTGTTTCCAGATGCTCAGCAGTAGAGATGGCCGGTTCGCGGACCCGAACCCGGATCCGCCGCGGATTTCTCCCGTCCGCGAACGGCATATTATTCCGGACTTTCCGGACTTCCGAACTTCCGAACTGCGGATTTTTTTTTTTTACGAAAATTTTCGAAAATACGAGTATCTCCGTAATTACGAGGATCTACGATACTTTCGGGATCCGGAAAAACCGATGATCCTCGTAATTACGAGGATTCGCGTAATTACGAGGATTCGCGTAATTACGAGGACTACCGTAATTACGAGTATTCTCGTAATTACGAGAATACTCGTAAAAACGAGTAATTCGTGTAAATTTTTCAAGACGGAGCAAGCCACATGATCCAAATTAGCCAATGGCAGCTATCATAGTTACGGAAAGCCTCGTTTTTTTACGGAAATCCTCGTTTTTACGGGAATCCTCGTATTTTCGAAAAATACCGTTTTTTTAAAGTCACGCTAGCGGACTGTACTTTTTAGGTATTGTTGGCATTTATACGTGCTTCTAAGGCCATTACCCAGGTCCCTGAGTGGTTAAGTGTACGTTACCAAGGCTATTTAGACCACTTTTAATGCGGATTTTGCCGAACTTTCATTTTAATACGTTTTAACGGGTCCGCTCGCGGATTTTCGAATTTTCGGATTTTTTCGAAAATCCGCGGATCCTCGCGCGGATTCTAAACTAGTAAAACAGTTTTAAAGGGCATCTATAGTGGGAAAATTAACTTTTTTTTCTTTCTTTCCATGTGTTCCATAATTTCCCACAACCCCCAGAATGTCTTCACTTTTTTCAGATCCCCTCTCTGTCCTGAGTTACACCAGTTAGAAGAATACGTGATTGCATTCCTCTACTCCTACTTGGACTGTCAATCAAATCCCTGTGACGTGATCCTCCCTCCCTGCTCTGTAATAAACATAGAGATACGAGCATTAGCAGGGGGAGAAAGGTAGCTTTGATGTTAGATATAAGGCTGCACTTGACCCCCCTTCTTAATAGCTTTCACTGATTGATGATGGGTCACAAAGTGAGAGATCATAAACTGTACTGTTCTCCTTCTTCCGTGTCTCCAGGACAGCTTGCTTTCTATTGGCCACTGTGTGTGTTTTTCAGGATGTTGAACTTTTAACTCCTACTGCACATGATAAACTTGTCGGCAAGCCGGAGTTGAGACATGGAGGAGGTAACAGTAGGGGAGGGGGAAGGGGGGAGTGCTGCACACAGATCTGACACCATGGTTAAACAGAGTCACTGACATAGATAGGATTAAGGCAGCACAGAGTACATAAATTTAACTTTGCAATGGGGCAGTGTGTTATTTTCACTATAGATGCCCTTTAAACTGTGTACACACCATCCATAAATTCAGCCCGACCGACCGATCAACATTTCAGTGTATCAGTCGGTTGGGCCAAAATATTGGATGGTTTCTTCGGCTGGAAGCCATTTGGACAAACGAGTAGGAAAACCACAATCGATCATGCGGTCCTCTATGGATCGCATGCTTGGCCTCAGCAAACTGTCAGATGCGGCTATTTGGACAAAGGATCGGAAGGTGTGTACCCAGCTTAACTAAACAGTAAATGAGGAACTCACAGAGGAGCTCTACCCAATAATTATCTGCATTACTGTTTATATTGACCTAGGGGAGGAATTAATTTAGGTTTGCACTGCTAAATCTTGCTGTACAAGACACAATACAATATGTTGTACAATTTTTTAATCTGTGGGCTATAAATCTGTTTTAGCCTTTAGATATCCTTTCATTAATTAAATTTACATTTAAAAGAAAATCTCAAGAAATATAACAAAAACATGGAAAAAAGGGGAAGTTAAAGAATTAAAAACACTTTTTATTTATTAGTGATGAAAACAATGTTCTACTTTCCCATAACAGTGAAATGTTTGATACGCTTGACATGATTAAATTATCCTAAGGACTTTGCTGCTTCTCTAAAAAAGTAGGAAATCAAATGCATTTTCATGACATTGCTCTGTTTAGCTTAAGGAAGTAACCAATGTCCTTTCCATAAGATTCTATTGCTTATATTCAGGGTATACTGTACAAACATTTTTTTTGTTGGATATTATGTGGACCAGAAAAGGTTATGTATATGTGCACAAACCTTTCAGAATGTCAAATCAAGTTTAGTGCATAATGATATAATTTCACACAATGTCCTATGGTTTATTATATTACTCTGTGTTAGGACCAAGTTCCATGATGTGTTGTCAGAGGAAGACAGAACAACATGTTTCTTGAGTCTGTAAATACATTGGCATTGTGACAGCACTCCCAGCTGCAAGAATTTCAGATGTAAGAACACATGGATTTGCCAGGATTTTTTGGAGCCTTGTTCTGCCCGTAGCTTAAAAAGACACAAGAAAGCCATCAATTCCTCTTGTTTAAATATATGCTTGATTAATATATTTACAGGGAGATTCAATAAAAGTTCTTATCGTTAAAAATGGTGCTAACTAGATCTTATTAACATTTGAAAGCTAACATCTGATTGGTTGGGGCAAAATTAGCACCATTTTTAACGATAAGAACTTTTATTGAATAACCCCATTAGTTTCTTTTTGTTTTCTTTTTCATTAGGTAGGTGAAAAGGATAGTAGTATTCAGAACTACTACCTCCTGTTCTGATTTCAGTAATCAGGTTTGAAAGCTTGATAGCACTGATAATTTTGTCGCTCTGCTCTTACTTGACTTAACTTGACTTTCCCCTGAACTATGCATGCAGTGCGCATGTACAGACTAGAGAGTATGACAATGTACTGTGAAACAAACACACATACTGACCACTTTTAAGTCCAAAATAACAAGCTCTTTGTAGGCATGTATCCTAATGCATAGTTAAGCAAGTTTACCAAACATTATTATAAAATGTATAACTTGCTGTGTAAAGGGATAAAGCTAAATAAATTAAATCGAGGTTATAGGGGAAGTGGTAGTTTAAAGGAGAATTATAACAATTCAGCAGTCCAACTGACCCAGCATCTGGTCCAATTTACAGAGAGGTGTGACAAATCCCTTGGGAATAAGGACTTTATTTTAAGTTTAGTTTAAGGCAGTGTTTTAGGTTTTACTCTTCATTAACTTTTAGATTTTGCACCATTTAACTCCATATTAGTGCCGGAAGACACCCACGCATTCCCTTTTTGGATTTACCCACTTGCGCAAACACACTATAGAATCACGTTCGGGAGATTTACCCAGAGCAATAGCTGTTCAGGGTAAATCGCCCTGTAGGTGTTATGGACTAATAAAGAAGGCAAAAGTAATGTTGAAATACAGTGGTGAAGAAATAGGGGTCGCAATGCAGCCAGGTCTACGTTTCACTATCTATCCAGCTTAAAACTGTCAAAAGCATCTCAAGACACTTACATTCTCCTCTCCCAGATCTGCCGGAAATAGCATCATTGTATTATGCTAATCAGCACCTGAAGCAGATCCTACAATGTTGCTATTACTGGCAGATCTGGGAAAGGAGAATGTGAGAGCTTTGAGCTGCTTTTGACTCAGCAATTTCAAGTTGGACAGTGGCATAACTAGGAATCACTAGGTCACCCAGCAAAACTATGATGGGGCCCCTATCTTTATCCACAGTGGTTTTCTGGGATGAGGGTATATCTGTCCTAGAAAAAATAAGAAGAAGATGGGGCCCCCTCTGCTCCCTGGTAGTTATACCCCTGGACAGAAGTGAAGAGAGGAAAGGTTTTCATGTTAAGAAACTACCTGCAAAATGTTTCAGGACTTTTGTGTGAGGCAGCACAGCCAGTCCATTTGGTGGTTTGTCTATCTGTCTGTCTTTATATTATTTATCTATCTGTCTGTCTAATCTGACATGCCAACACATGGAGCTAAAGTCGCGCTAACTGGTAGCGAACCAGTTAGCGCGACTTTAACTCTATATATTTGCCCAGCGAGTCTGGGTTAAATGAGGCCCAAAATGTATAAGATCATTTCTAAGAGAAGGCAGAAATCACTGTATGGGCAGATTGTAGTAATTGAAATGAGAAAATAAGAAGTAATTTTTTCAGTATAAATAGCCTACTGGTATGTTTTTATAGATACTGTGGAATGTTCGAGAGCATGCTTGGAATAATCTGACATGCCAACACATTCAGAATCGGCATACCAATGGAATTTCTATTTTAGCAAAGAGCAATCACAATAAATATTTTTTCCACTGTTTTAAAACAGTATTGATGGCATTCTTTTTTTTAATGAAAACCTGCTTTATGATTGCTGTAGTGACATAGGCTGGGTACACAAAGTTCAATATTTCTAACCGATTGACCAGCAACACCATATTTCTGTTGATTGAGTTCAACTATTAGTGGTAGTTTTCGCTAGGACAGAGCAATGTTTTAACCCTTTATATGCTATACTGTACCTAATACACATACATAAACCTTGTACATACCTACATATTGTACTAAAACACTGAAAAAGCTTAAAGGGTATGTACACTGGCAAATTTGTTTTTTTTTAATTGCCCATTATTGGAAACTATAATTCATCCAAACTATTACTGTATCCTTTTTTTTGGTGATGTGCCCCCTATTTCTTTAGATATCAAATCTGAAACATCTTATATTTCAGCATTTCTGTAAGAAGTTTTGCTGTAGCTGCAATGCTTTGACAGTTGGTGTGCTCTATACTATATGCAGTATTGACAGTTGGTATGTGGTAAAATAGTCAGGTCACTGGTCAGAGCCTGAGCAAAAAAAGTACTTTATTGAAGGCATGTAGCAACACACACACAGAGTAAGTGCTACTTACTAGGGATGGCATAGAACTCGAACTCGAACCTGAGTTCGAGCCGAACTTTCGAGTTCCGGACGGACCCGGACTTCTCGAACTATCCCGGACGCGGACTTTCGATATTTCCCGGACTTTCGATGATTTATCGAATGTTTTCGAACTTTCGAACGGTCGAACATTCGAAAATCATCGAATTTATTAAAAAAAAGTGCCCACATGTCCAAAATCACCAAATGGCAGCTAATTTGAGCATTGCCAGCCCCCTGGGTATAAAAGGCAATGCGACCAGTGCCATTTAGTCAGTGTGTTGGAGTGTATTTAGTGGAGACCTGACAGTTTAGAAGTTGGAGAGTTTTCTGAGCTTTCTGTGTGTGGATTTCAGCATGGTGGTTTAGCTCTTGTAGTTAACCACCCCTGTATTCACACATGTTGAGACCCAACAGTCCTATCTCCTTCCCAGCTTTCCCTTGCACAAAGCATACACTGAGGGAGAGAAGCCAAAGGGGTATGGGGTCTGTCCGGTGGGGCCAAGCCTGCCTGGCTCTGCAATAATGTTGTCAAACTCAAGTGAATCTACTGCTACTCAATGGTGCTGTTCCTACAAACCCTATCTCCTTCCCAGCTTTCCCTTGCACAAAGCATACTCTGAGGGAGAGAAGCCAATGGGGTATGGGGTCTGTCTGGTGGGGCCAAGCCTGCCTGGCTCCGCAATAATGTTGTCAAAATGAAGAGAATCTACTGCTACTCAATGGTGCTGTTCCTACAAACCCTATCTCCTTCCCTGCTTTCCCTTGCACAAAGCATACTCTGAGGGAGAGAAGCCAATGGGGTATGGGGTCTGTCCGGTGGGGCCAGCCTCCTGGCTCCGCATAATGTTGTCAAACTGAAGTGAATCTACTGCTACTCAAGTGTGCTGTTCCTACAAACTCTATCTCTTACTTGTGAAGGTTTCTCATCTCCAGGTCATGGTATATCTGTTGTATTCAATTAGATCAACTGGACTTGAAATGTAGTTCTTGAAGACGTTTCTTGTGTTTTGGTATTGGATGTACCAATTGCTGCCTCAGTGTGTTGTTCTGTTTAAAATAAAGAAACCAAGCCTAAATAGAGGTGGGGGGGTCGACACCAACGTCTGCATGTCCAATGCTGTTTTAACACCTTACTCTGGGCGTTCCTATAACACCTCTTAGCCACTATCTAATCACACCCTTAACACCTGGCTGTGATATGCTAATTGGGATTTTCCAGGGTACATAATTGCCACAGATTCTTGTACAAGTCATTCTGAATTGAGAAAGCCAGTCGAATAACTAGCGAAACGTCTTCAAGAACTACATTTCAAGTCCAGTTGATCTAATTGAATACAACAGATATATCTATCTCCTTCCCCGCTTTCCCTTGCACGAAGCATACTCTGAGGGAGAGAAGCCAATGGGGTATGGGGTCTGTCCGGTGGGGCCAAGCCTGCCTGGCTCCGCAATAATGTTGTCAAACTGAAGTGAATCTACTGCTACTGAATGGTGCTGTTCCTACAAACCCTATCTCCTTCCCCGCTTTCCCTTGCACGAAGCATACTCTGAGGGAGCAAAAGCCAATGGGGAATGGGAAAAGCCTAAATAATTATGTTTGTAGTCAATGTCATTTGTAAAAATAAAACACACAGATTTGTTTAGTTTAACTTTTTTAGTAAACGTAAGCACCTTAGGTGCTTTAAACTGCTTATATATTTATATTAATAATAATAATAAAATAATAAAAAAAATATATATAAACAATAATCATAACAATAATAAACAAACATACATGGTGCTAAAAAAAAAAACAAAAAAAACCAGCACCTATTTGTTTTTTAAAATTTTGCGCTTAATGCGCAGAATGTCTTTGTGCATGGAGAGCAAGCACCCCTCCATGCACCTCTGCCTGCTCTCCATGCACCTCTGCCTTCTCTCCATGCACCTCAGACGCTGAGCAATATTTTGCAGCTGGCGCTGGCGTGCTGGTCCCTGCTGGCGTGCTGGTGCTGGCGGTGCTGGTCCCTGCTGGCGTGCTGGTGCTGGCGATGCTGGCGGTGCTGGCGGTGGTGGTGGTGAAGGGGAAGGGGAAACAGGAGGCTGCCCCTGGGGCCTTGGTGGGGCTGCTGGTGGAGGTGACCCTCCCTCCTCTGCATCACTAGCAGAAATCGATTCCTCCTCATCTGCAAATTTATATATTAAAAAAGTAAATTTAATTATAAATAATAATAAAAAATAATAATAATAAAAAATAATGTAAATATTGTGAATATTTTTCGTGTGTACTAACATTTACTAACATTAACTAACAGTTAAATTTACTACCGTATATACTTGAGTATAAGTCGAATTTTTCAGGCTTTAAAATTAGCCTGAAAACCTAACCTCGACTTATACTCGAGTCAAGTCCTAATTTAGATCCAAATTCTGCAATTACAGATAGTAACCAGTAGGTGGCGCTGTGTTAACCTGTATAGAAAGTTACAGGAGCTGATCTGCCTTTACACTTCCTGCTTCCTGTATTCTGCCTGCTGGACTCACTCAGCACTGTCACTGGATGCTGTAAATCTGATGGGTCTCCTCAGTTTGGGGCAAAAAACAGCTGCTAGTACAGTGCAAATGACAGCTTGAAACTACAACTCTCAGGTGACATTTTTAACTATTGGGGTCAGAGAATCCTTTACTATATGGGGATCAGAGTTCGCTTTACTATATGGGGTTCAGAGGGCCCTTTACTATATGGGGTTCAGGAGAATTGTAAATGATGGTAAGCTTAATTAAAAGTTTACTGAATCTTGCCACTCCACATGTTTAGAAACTGAAACTCCCAGCAACAAAGCATGCTGGGAGTTGTAGTTTCCAAACATCTGGAGTGCCAAAGAATTGGAGGTTACTGGTACTGGATTTGGCTATTACTGTATGGGATTCATGTATGGGAATTCTGCTGTCCATTTAAAGGGCAACTAAAGCCTAAAAACAACACAGAATCAGAAGGCAGTAGTGGTGATAATTTCTACCCTCGACTTATACTCGAGTCAATCAGTTTTTACAAATTTTTCAGGTAAAAATAGGTACCTCGACTTATACTCGGATCGACTTATACTCGAGTATATACGGTAATACTAACACTAACTAAAATTAAGGGCTAGGCCACACTAGCGCATTTGTTAGCGTGTTTGCGCACGTGTTTCGCATTCACGTTTGCGCACGTGATTTTCGCTAAAATGGAAATCGCGGGAATGCAAAAATTCTCGCGATTTCTGATGCGCATGCGATAGCACGTCCGTTCACGTTTTGGTAATGCATGCGTTCACCATTTTTGGTGCGTTAACGCATGCGTTAACATAACGCAAAAAGGCGAAGAAAACGCATGCGCAAAACGCGTACACAAAACGCACAAGAATCGAGCACACAATCGCATGCGATAACGCTCGCGATTTGGTGTGTGCGATTCCTGTGCGTTGCAGGGTGAGGCCACACTGCATCGCACAGGAATCGTGCACCAAATCGCGAGCGTTATCGCACGCGATTGTGTGCACGATTCTTGTGCGGTACTTAGGGTGAGGCCACACTGCAACGCACAGGGATCGCGCACACCAAATCGCGAGCGTTATCGCACGCGATTGTGTGTGCGATTCTTGTGCGTTTCACGTTCGCATTTTGTGCATGCGTTTTGGCCTTTTCGAGTTATGGAAACGCATGCGTTAACGCACCAAAAATGGTTAACGCATGCGTTACCAAAACGCAAACGGACGCGCAATCGCATGTGCATCGGAAATCGCCAGAATTTCCGCGTTCCCTCGATTTCCATTTTAGCGAAATCGCGGGCGCGAGCGCGAAACACGTGCACAAACGCGTGAAAAAGGCGCTAGTGTAGCCCTTACTAACATTAAAAAATATATACTTTGAGTCATTTATGAAAAAAGAGCTTTCAAAATCTGTTTTATAATTAAATATTGTAAATGTTTTTCGTGTGTACTTGTCCTTTAACTAACATCTACTAACATTAACTGTTACATTAAAATTTGCTAACACTAATTAACACTAACATATGCACTTTGAGTCCTTTAGGAGAAAATCACTAAAGGCCCCGCAATCTTTTGTGGCGGTTTGCGAAGCCCTATCGCCAATCACAATCACAAGTGCTATAAAAGTAAAGAAAAGTGCAGTAACTTCGTATAGTAGTGATACTTAGACAGAGCTTGTCAGAAAGATCTGCCGCAGAACCACCTGATTAGTGGTGCAAAAGGTGGTGTTTTATACAACTCAATCACAGATAAAATTTAATATATAAATGTGATACTTGCCTTGGACATTCCGCTGGATGTCCTGGACGTAGTTCCGTCTCTGCCGCTTGAGGTCTGACCACCTCTTTTGGAGCTGAGAGGTGGTCAACTAAATGCGAAACTGCGTCCGCAGTTTCGCCTGCAGGTGGCGCATTATGCGCCGTTTGCGCTCCTTAATATTGGGGGTGCCGATTGGCATCCCGTCATAGCCCAGCCGGGTGAGATACTCCACCATCACACGCTGCCATTGCATGGTGGCCATGCTTTCTGGAAAGTAATGGTGGAATGACTACACCCACTTTCCAGACTCGATTTTAGATCCTGGATTGCATATAGAAGTCAATGGGAAGAAGGGATTCTAATCGAATGTAGAAATCAAATCTGCGAGTAAAATGTCCATGTTATCTAGGCGCGAACATCGAATCTACGAGTAAAGTGTCCATTACAGACTATACGCGAGTATCGAATCCGCGAGTAAAATGTACATGGTATCTAGGCGCGAACATCGAATCTGCGAGTAAAGTCTCCATTACAGCCTATACGCGAGTATCGAATCTGCGAGTAAAATGTCCATGTTACCTCGAACGTTCGAACGCGAAAGCACGAAAGTAGCTCGCGTGAGAGTAAAATCGATTTTTGGAAAGTCCTGGATATTGGAACATGCTCCCCAGACCATTTCCCAGGTCCCACAGCCATTTACATTAAGTTACCATTAATATTTTAGTTGTATTTGACTCAAACTTTTCGAACTATTTGCCTACCATAGACTTTAATGGGTCCGTTTTCGAACTTTCGAACTTTCCCAATAGTTCAAAAGTTCGAAAATGGACCGAACTTTCAATAGTTCGACCATCTCTACTACTTACTCATATTTATTTATAGATTAAGACGATGCAAAGTCATTCTTTCAGTATACATACACTTTAAACATTTCCAGCATCTGTTTTATTGCAAATTATTATTGGCTGATTATTTTATTTCATTTTCTTTTACATTACCAAACATTTCCTTGTAAAGGTCGGCTTACTTTTAGATTTTGGGGGATTTTAAAGTTTAATGTGTGTTAGGAAAACCAAGCTGATCAGTAATAGATTTTTAACTTGCAAAGTGCTTGAACTTTAAATACTGTATGCTCCAAATATTTGTTTTATTATAACAATTTTCAAAAGAACACAACTAACCACTTGTCATCTTTTATTTCTATGTGGCATATTGGGTGTTAGACGCAATAAGTGTACTGAAGTCAAGTGGTACAGCTATTCCTGCTTTCATATTTATTTCTCACTACTTAAGTGCTTTTAGGGATTCGCTTGAAAGGGGGAGAAAAGTGTTTCTGAGGTTATTTCCAAGAGCCCGTTGAAAAATCTGCAGTCTTTTAATATTTCGACTCTTTTGAGTTGGAAAATGAGTTTATATGCTTCTTACAGGGGCATTCCATAAAAGTTCTTATCATTAAAAATGATGCTAATTTTGCCCCAACCAATCAGATATTATTTAACATTTAAAAGCTAACATCTGAATAGTTGGGGAAAATTAGCACCATTTTTAACAATAAGAACTTTTATTAAATAGCCCATTTGTTTATTAAAGCTACTACACAAAAGAAACAGGGATGAAAATGTAAAGATTAACCTTTACATTTTATGCAGTAGTAAAATACTGAAATTAGTCTTGATTTGTCAAGCCAGGGTAGGTGATTGTGAGAGACTCTGTGAGGTTTTTTTTTTTTTTTTGGCTCTGCTAATATGTCCACTTAAACATGAACAAAAAGTCCTATTGGAAAATGCAGCCTTACAAAGATGGCAGTTATCCGATTTTTGAGAACAGACCCATAGAAGCCAATGGGAGATTAGAATCTGAAAGTTTTAATAAAATTTAAGGTCTAAATAGTATATGAGTGTCAATGGCTCAGGGCACATATAGCCAAAACATATTTTAAAAAAATTCTTTCTTCTTAACATTCAAGCTATTTTTGAGTTTCTGCATTTCCACAGAAATTTCATACGGGTGTGTTTTCTTACGCACCAATGGTCGCGCTTGCAAAATCAAAAAATTCCGTGTGACACAAGATCTGTCAGAACAATCTAGCAATGTGCAATTCTGTAAAAATTCTAACCCGATTAGTAAAAAAATAGTTTTAATAAAAATGTAATGTAGAAGAAGGCATTTAATTAACACAAAGGTAAGAGGAGGGTTGCAATATAAGAAAACTTAATTCCTCATTTTTTTACAATTTGTTTGTGATGTCTGGAGTTACTTTAGAGGCATAAACTTTGTTTTGGGCTCTTATATCCAGAATAACACATTTTAAATTTACTTCAAAATAATTTTAAATTTAACTTCAGAAGCATTTTTAAACAACTAAAATTTTGATAGAGATGGCCAAACTTACTGAAGTTCATTTCATTTCCGAACTTCCAAACTTCAGTAAAAGCAAAGCTACATTCGAGGGTTATGGCCAATTCAAAGGTTACCAAACTATACATTCAAGGGTTATCGAAAATCGAACATTACATTTGAGGTTTACCAAATTCGAAGGCTACATTTGAAGGTTATCAAAAATTTAACAGTACATTCAAGGGTTATTGAAAAATTAACAGTACATTTGAGGGTTACTGAATTCGAAGGCTACATTTGAGGGTTATCGAAAATTTAACACTACATACAAGGATTATCGAAAATCGAAAAATATATTTGATGGTTATCAAAAATTGTACAGTACATTAGAGGGTTATGGAAAATCGAACATTACAGTTGAAGGTTACCAAATTTGCAGGCTAGATTCTAAGGTTATTGAAAATTTGAGGGTAACCGAACAAAACATTAGAGGGTTACCAAAATTGAAGACTACACATTTAGACTACTACATTTAGACGCAACTTTGTCTTGACATTAAAAGGTAACTGTGGTTTCCAAACAGGTGTATGAAGGATACACTCTATCTTAAAGAGTGCAACTTTCATACAAGCCATGAATGAGGTCTCTAGCTTCTCTAGTTCCTAAGTCACATGATGAGCTGTGTTAGAAGCCCCACCCCCAAATCACTATCTTTTCTGAAGCAATTTAAAGACATTTACAGCAGTAGGATACAACTGGGCATGCTCAATGCATCTCAGTGCCTGTGGCCACTTGTATGGAGATCACAGCAACCCTTTAAACAATCATCAATGGCTCCAACCACTTTTAGTGAACTGCTGCCAAATGTGGGTAGATACTTTCCATACCCACTGCAACATTATTTAAACTTTCCTTTATGTTAATGAACTCATTTAATACAAAATTACATCAATAATACAAAATGCAATCAAACGAATAAATATTAAAGGGCATGTCCACCCCCAAAACTAACTTTCTATATTTATTTGGCCCAAATAAGTGCTCCAAAACAAACTTTACAGCATGTAAATCGGTCCAGTGGTTCAAAAGTTACAGACCTTTTTTAGCTGGCTTAATCCTGCAGCATGGACCAATACAGCGATGAACAGAGACAGGTTACGTTACCTTGCCTCTGTTCTTTTCATGTTCTTGAGCATGTCTGTTAACATCCAGCAGTGAGAACAGAGGTAGTTGCATCAGTAATGATCTGACCCCTGCATCCCACCCTCTTTTCCCAATCAACCAATCGCAGCTGTAAAGTTATGTATACGGAAGAAATCCAGGATTAACAGCCTTCCGGCTTCCACAAACACACACACACACCTCTCCGTGAATGCTGGGTTCCGATTGGCGTCCGGCAAGGAAGAATCTTTTTTTTTCTCTAAGCTGCAGCGCGGGGTCAGCTAAAGAGGAAGTGGAGTGGAAGTGCAGCCTGATATATATATCATTAAATATCGGGCAAAGCAAATGATTTTTAGAAAAATGAACATGGCGTTTGAGGTTGGTGCTATTATATAAAGAACATATAAAAAGTTTATTTTTTGGGTGGACATACCCTTTAAATCTATTTTAAGAATTCAATAAAATGCTTCTTTATGGTAGCTGATTATTTCCTATTCCTATTAATTAAATAGGAATGCTATGCTATGTATTTATAAGTATGGGTTGATTTGATTGACATATTTGACAAACTCATACCTTAATCAGCAGCCATAGAATGGACAACTTTGCATTGTTTAACATTAACTGAATGAAGATTTGAGCACCTTTTGTGTAGGAAATGGAATATGTCCTTGTGTGACTGCCAGGGGTGCCCCTACCATGAAGCAAACTGAAACATTTGCTCAGGGTGTACCCCTGCTGAACACTTCAAAGGTGGCAGTTAAAAAAAAATCTTCCTTCCTGCAATACTGCATTTCAGCACTAGAGATGTACTGAGGGTTTCGAAGTTCCGACGAAACTTTCAGAACTCCCGGAATTTACGAAACCCGAGTTTTCCGAGTTTTCAATAATTTTTCGAAAATTTGATAATTATCGAAATCGAAAGGAGATGATTATTAAAATCGAAAGTAGATGATTATCGAAAATGAAAATTAGTAGGAAAAGTTTGTAATATCGGTAACCCTCGAAAGTAGCGTTCGAATGTACAAGCCGATTTCGGTAACCCTCAAATTTGTAATATTGGTACCCCTCGAAAGTAGCGTTTGATTTTGGTAACACTCGAAAAAAGAATGCGGAACCTCGAAAACGGCCCGATCGAGAGGAAAGATAGTTTTTAAATGAGTTTTGGTTATATTTACGGGTTCCTCAGACCATTCCCCAGGTCTTTGTGTCATTTTCAGTAACCTACTATTACTATTTCATCCTTAAAATCGATAGAAACTTTCAAATTTTTTTCTCCCGTTTTTTCCCCCAGTTAAATTCGAAAATTTTAAAACGGGATGAAACTCGTCAGTTTCTAACAACTCTATTCAGCACCAGTCCACCTGTCAATGTTAGTCAGCCCATTACACCCACCTCCACAAGCCACACCTATGTCCCCCCCCCCCCCCCCCCCCCCCCCCCCCGTCTACCGGCATTTAAAAGTTGTTTCAGGTGTCAAAAACCCTAGGAACACCCTTGGTGACTGCATCAGATGATTTGTAAACTTAGTAATGAGAGTTCATGGAAATGAATGCTCGTGGGTGCTATGAATGTTATCATTTAAACAACTGGAAAAGGAGAAGCTAATTATTTTATAGAGAGGGTGGTTATAATCTCCATCAACTAGTCTTTTGTAATTGATTTATTCTACAAACTTTGACCTAGTAATTTCATGGTTTAGCTACACCTTAAGGTGAGGTGGACCTAAAGGAGCAAAAAGTCCTCAAGAGAGTATAAAATGAATTTAAGCCTTCTTAAAACAGAAGGAATGCCACAGCCCCATGCTATAAAATAGCATTGCACAACTAATCCAAGAAATAAGCAAGGATTTATAACTCCCAGAATTTCCAGAGAAGTGGGCAAAGACATGTTCCATTCATGGTTTAGATGTACAAGGTCTTGTTTTGACTGTCAAAATTTTGAGTCACAACTTTTCTTTGTTCTGTGAATCTGCAGACAGAATGAAACACAGCTGGTTCATGCAACTATACTTATGATTACTGAAGGACAATCAAGAAAACTAATTAAAATGGGAATAAGAATAGACCCTTCATGTACAGTATATCTACTATATAAGTATAACCCATTTATTTTAACTGTCAAAAAATATTGTTTGTTTGTTTTTTTGGAAAAGTAATCTTCTGATTAAAAACCCCACAGTCTCATTTAGGTGAGCTTTACCTGTCTTTCTTCCTTGTCTAGCCATGTCATTAGCAGTTGTTATTTATGTTTCCTAATTGGAAGCATCAAATAGAAATACAATTTATCAGAAAGGACATTTTAGAAAAAGATATTTAAAGATGCAAAACCAAATGCTGTTACAATTGATGCATCAGTCAGTAGAAGGTCAGCTTACCAGATAACTGGAAATTAGGCTGCCTAACAGCGTATGACAATGGACAACATAAAAAGGAAACATAAAAAGGACAGCAGGAGAAATTCTGTGAGCAGTAGGAAACCATGAGCAACAAGAAACAGTTGAAATTGCAGCAAATCTCAGTACACAGTTCAGGAGACTTTACTGAATTGCGTTGCTCAGTTTAATGCCTCCCTAAGCTATCTAGCTGCTTTGTCTATTGAACTAAATTATGTCATTTGTGTAAAGATTTCAAAAGAATACAATGGGAGTTGATCATACAGAAAAGGATGCAAGAAAATATAGGAAATACACCCCTTTCCCTTATATTATATAAATATATTTATATCTTCATAGGAGATTGCATTGAGTTTTTAGGAGCTACCAATGAGGTAGGGGGTATAGGATATTACATATTGGAAAGGTATATATGTATGTGTGTACTATCTCACTATTAACATTTAAATGACCATCAATAAATGTATATAAAGTATAGCACCTACTTATATTAGGTAGAAGGCAAAATATACAAAATACATAAACTTACTTACAGAGCTGAGATTCCTATTTCAAAATGGTATGGTCAAAATGGGAGCTTAAACCACACCCCTGTGTCTGCTCCATGTAAATACTAAAAAGAAGTTTAATCCAGAAAAAGGATGTGATGTGTATAGTAATGAAGTAGAGTACTGTGATACTTTTAATGGACTAACAGTTTATTTTAGCAGACAAGCTTTCGAGGGATCCATCCTCTTCCTAAGGTCAGAGCAGTACTTAGTAGATGTCACTCTTGATTTGAGTTTCCTTTGTTACGAGGTTGTTGAACTGCTTCTTTAAGCGGCAATATATAGTATTTTCCATCTTGGTAAAAATAATAATTGTTTTGCCGTATTAGTGCAATATATGTAGTAAAAAGTACTGTGATACTTTTAATGGACTAACAGTTTATTTTAGTAGACAAGCTTTCGAGGGATCTACCTTGAGTACTGCTCTGACCTGAGGAAGAGAGTAGATCCCTCGAAAGCTTGTCTACTAAAATAAACTGCTAATCCATAATCTGCTTCCTCTGTGCTTTCGGATGACATCACTACTCGGCGTCTCTCACTTCCTGCCATAGAGTAGTAACGTCATCCAGAAGCGCAGAGGATGCGGAGCGAGCAGCCATCGGACAAGGTAGGAAAAGGAAACTAAAAAAAAATATACAGAGGAGCTAACACCAGTCCCCAATATTTGCAAATAGGAGTAAAACCTCCTTTATTCCTGCATATAACAAACTGAGCAAAACGGTTGGTTTGTTATATGCACGAATAAAGGAGGTTTTACCCCTATTTGCAGGTATTGGGACTGGTTAGCTCCTCTGTATGTTTTTGGAGTGGTCTACATTGGTGGTTGTAAGGTGGCCACTGCAGATGTTTGGAAACTACAACTCCCAGCATGCTTTAGTTGCTGGGAGTTGTAGTTTCCAAAAAATTTTGAGTGGCAAGGAATTGGGGGTTTCTGTGTGGGATTTACTCTACATTTAAAGGGCAACTAACTAAACATAATACAGAATCAGGAGGATGGTATCTATTGTTAAAGGGCATGTCCATCCTTTAAAAAAAAATTGTTATATTGTAGGGCTTCCTCCCCCAGCCCCAACCGCCATAATAGAATTATCAGAAAGTCCCCCGATCTTTACTTACCTTCCCTCTATCCTCCGCCGCACTGCCCGCCCTTCTGCTTGCATGAAATTGCAAGCAGGGGACCAGACCAGCAGCCGCGTAACTGATTGGCTGAAAGGCCAATCACGGACTCGGCTGTTGGCTACTTGGAATGCCGGGGTAGAGAGGGAAGGTAAGTAGAGTTTGGGGGACAGTTTTTGATAAATCTATTACGGAATTCTCCTGGTGGAGAGACAGGAGGCAGAGTCCTATATGGACACTGCTAGGCTCCTAGTGTCCAGTTTTTGGGACTTAGGAGGGGCATAGCAGGGCAGTCATTTGGAGCAGGGATGTAAGGTAAGGAGTTTATTACACTACACAGTGGGGCCAGTAGTGGGTTAAATTATAGTTTTGGGGGTAGATATGCCCTTTAAAGATTGCCTTTTTGCCTCCTTTTTTTAGGCAAAATTGGGTACCTCAGTTTATACTCGGGTCGGGTTATACTCCAGTATATACGGTATATATTTTATCATTTTACAAAAATATCCCACTACATCACAAGAGCGATGTTACACAGTCTTAAAACAACACACAGTGTGAACGTACCCTTAAGTTCTGGAAGGTGAGTAAGTTGCAGCAAACAATCCCACCTGTAAGGCCTCATCTATAATATTCGGAGCCTTGTATACAAAAATCACATTTTTCAATTTAGAGAAGGGGCAACTAAATTAATAAGGGGAATGGAAGAGCTTGGCTAAGAATGCAGACTAGATATGTTATCAGAATTTATAGTGAATTAGAGGCATTTGTATGGGGATATAATGCCTTTGTACAAAATAATAAATGAGTCCTGTAATTGACTTTCTGAGGGGTTATTCCTAGATATGTTATTCAGAGGAACTATCTTGACAGAGATGTGATATTGGTGGGTTCATGGAAAAGCTGAATGTTACTGGTATTAATACATATTTACACATATTACAGTAGCAATGTCTTCCAAAAAACATTCAGGATTTTTTCACCCACAGGTGCAAATTTAATATATTTTCAGACATTTTTTTGTATACATTCTTAAAACAACAGTATTAAATAGATACACCTAAAAATATATATTGACTGGTGAAAAAAAGGTGAATTTTAACATGACTTTATGAACATGCCCTTTTATCTTTAACAGGTTTAAGTCAGATCTCCACTAATAGATTTCTCTATACCTTTTATACCACAGACTTTTTCTGTAATTAACAAATACATGCTTAAGATATTTAAAGACACTGTGCTACTGTCAATTAGGTCTGATTGCAAGATACCAAATAATATTATCATTTATTTATGAAGCCTCAAGGATGTTCTATGAGATACCATCTGTTCCTGTTTTACAGCGTGAACATCGGGTAAGATTCAAGTTAGTTTACATTTTTTCCCCTCAGTGTTAATATGGTAAAAAGAAAAACTTTTTTAACTTTATAAATAACATATTTTAGTGTGTATGAATTGACTGATAGGACTGAACAGATAACATTTTTTCAATGTAGTAACCAGCTATACTGCTATATAGCACAACACAGATATAAAATACAGACACGTTCACAAAAATACCAGTACTGATAGTATTGTAAGGCTGTTATGAAGGAGATGTATCACAATTTGTGGCAAGTGAAACTATTTGATTTTGCTCACAATATGGAAATTCATTACTTTAGTGTAAGTAGTCTATAGATATATTTTATCTTTAAAAAGATATACAGGGAGATTCAATAAAAGTTCTTATTGTTTAAAATGGTGCTAATTTTGCCCCAACCAATCAGATCTTATTTAACATTTGAAAGCTAACATCTGATCGGTTGGGGCAAAATTAGCAACATTTTAAACGATAAGACCTTTTTATTGAATAACCCTGAAAATAAAACAAATTATTCTGATACTAAAATACCATCAAGGGTCAGTATATCTGTGAACAAGGTAAATGTATTGCCTAAAATGTTGACTTGTCCTTGTGGTAAGTAATTGCTAATGAAATCACTTCATATACTTGAAATATTTGTATGTTAAACACTAAACAATATATGGGGGGGGGGACACTTTGGAAATATGGCATTGACCAGGCAGCGCATTTTGGAATTACCACTAAGCAGGTAGTCAAGTCTGAAATTTAGAAACATGATTTAAAGGTATATCTTCATCTTAGAGAAAAAGTATCTGCAGATTTACCTATTTATTTCTCTCTTTTTTATATTCATCCATGAGTTATTTGAACGAGTTCCTTCCCTCTCTCACTCCAAGAGAGCACACTGCTATGTTGGAAAATCTGAATAACTAATCAGACTCCTCATTAGCCCCCTACTGAGATGCTCAAACATTCACTTTGCTGTTTGTGAAGCAGTAAAAAAGGCCACAGCATTAAAATTGATGCGTTATTAATCCCACTGTTCCAAACCTAGCGGGCAGTGAATTTCCTTTCTCTCTCTATTTCTTATTCGCCTGAAGCCAAACAGTGTGGTGCCAACTACTTCAGGGTACTTTAACTTTCTATTAACTGGCCTTGTGCAGTGAAGACAGAGGAAGCGTGTGGTTGTAACACTGATTTGTATCATTTTTAACTTGTCATATTCCTTCCTCTTGGCTATTAACATATTAACTGTTACAATAGATTGAATAGCTAATGTCGCAGGCAACTTGAATGTAACTAGTTTTGGTAATACACTAGTAAAGCATTAGATTTAAGTACATATAAAAATACATTATGGAAACTCTTGTATTTGTATATTCTTGATAGATAAAATAATAGGTAATAGGAAAGTGCCGCACCCGATTATCCCAAATAACTCTGCATTATCAGCATTTGAAAGTAAAAATCTCATATGGAGGTTCTACAACTTTGGAAGCTTCCCATTAACATGAATAGTGCAAAACCAGCAACATTTTACACCCATTAATTTACCCTTGTGGAGTTACCTAAATTATGAGTCAGTACCTGCCTGTACACAGCGTATTTAAGACTTTCTTAAAGCCATGGTTTTGTTACATTTGTATTGAAAATGGGAGAAAAAGCAGCACTATAGGTTATCACAATGACTAAACACTGGTAGGATTACGGTTAAAAATTGTCGAATAGAAAAATTGTGTGAACCCTCTGCCCAATATGTATATGTTTTATCTTCTCAGGCTGTTTTTTAAATTACGTGAATGGGATTTTTTTTTTCTGTATCCCCATTTGAATCTCTTCCGCTAAATTTTTGCAAAGCAGACTGGGAGAAAAAGACATTGAAGCTAAAGATATCTGTGACCCCAAATGTCAACAACATGCAAATGTTATTAGTTGGAGATTATGACATAGAGCACCAACATGCATCAATCAGCCTGTTGCTATATTTGTTTCTGAACATTAACATTATTCTGTGAAACCAGTAGTCAATAGAGCACTTTGGATCTCAATACTCAATATGACAGTCCCAATGCCTTGTTGTTATCTGGAATATCTGCAATTATTAATGCTTCAACGTTATTTTGGGAATTCATAATGATTTCATGGAATGGAAAATTTCTCTTTTATGCACCAAGGAATTACATTTTCTTATAATAATCCATTCTGTCTTTAGAATAGAATCACTAAAAAAAATAAAGCAGGATACAAAATATACAGACATACATAAGCAACCATGCTGATTTAACCATTTAAAGGGTATGTATACTGAAAAATTACTTTGCCGCATTTTAATCAGTAATTAAATATATGAAAGTAGCAATTGTGTGTGTTGCTGCATGACTTCAATACAGAACTTGTTTTGCTCAGGTTCAGTATCCCTCCTCCCTCTCTTAACTAACTCCTCCTTTTCTTAGACCTGACCCTTCCAGTTACAGCAAAATCCAGTAATTGCACACAGCCGGATTTTTTTTATAAGGTAGTTAATTGACAGCTGAAGCATCTTATCTTCAGATTAGATATTTAAAGAAATAGGGCACAGATTAACAAAACAATGGTACAGTAATAGTTGGAAAGAATACAGTTTCCAGTTCTAGACAATTTAAAAAATATATTTTTTCAGGTTACATACCATTTAATGTAAGAGATACAAGCTGAACCCCCACTACATTTTCACTAGGTGACAGGTTTATTTCTACAGTCAAGGTTTTTAAACTCAAGAGAAATAGTATTTCATTTTTTCTGACTGCAAAACTACTATAAAGCATGGATTAAGATTTTTTTTTTGTTCTGGGTTTATTTCCTTAGGGATGGGTTAGCAGTTTGAGAGATCCTTGTAGTTGTGCAAATGTGTGCTCTAATAAATCCTTTCTCCTTCAGCGTAACAGAACACAGGGGAATAAGGAAAGGCATTGATTTTGTTGCTGGGACTCCTGCTCTCTTTCTTATACTATGTTTCTAAGCCAAAGCAGAGGCCTCCCATGGTGATGCAGCACCATCAGCCTGGTTGTTAATTAGGTGTTCTGGGAAATGCAAGGTGATAGCTGTTTTAGAGGCTGCTCTATAGCCTGCGGGACACTTAGCTTAAGGAGACAATATAGAATCATCCTTTAACATTGAAATAATAAGGTGGACCTCTAAACTTAGAACAATATTTATTTGATCTTGTTAATAATATACGCACAAACTTTGCCAAGATTTACAGCTTACAACATTTCATGTTTTACCAATAATGATATTAAAAACCTAATTGCTAAGACAAAAACTACCATAAAAGGCAAATGGGACGGTAAACCATGCAGGCACTTGACAGTTCAGCTTGGATGTTTTTATGCACAGAGAACCTCATTCTGTATTATACTTTTAGTAATTAGATTTATCACACCATCCAGGTCATGTTTGTGTTCACATTGTATCATCTTTAGACTTCCCAAAAGAGAAAGTATTGCTAAAATAATACATTGTCTTCAGTTCTCAATGTTTGGAATGTAAAGGGGGACTTTATAAGGATGCCTCATACAATAAAAGGTATACTAGAGAGAGAGCCCGTATTGTGTTTGTCCAACTTTTAAACACAGCTGCTGAATACATATACTGTACATTTGGATGCCTGAAAAGTAGTGTTTGTATAAGCAATACTACAGTATATATATAGGTCGTAGCTATAATGGTCAAAGCTAAATTAATAAAATCTAATCTAAAATCTTCCGGGAAGAGGAGGCAGATGGGGAAGATGGGGTAACAGACTGGGAAATTGAGATAAAAGGAGTCAATGTTATGGAATGTAAAATGCAAGACACAATCTTGTGATCTAAAAAAAAAACAGGCTCTGGGTTTGTCAGAGATACTCTGGTATTTATGAGGTTTCATGGAGATACACAACAACTAAAGATCAAGCACAGGATAAACAAAAGCAAGGTAGCATAGATATAATATAAGGATTCATAGCAATCTTGCAGAGTCTGCTGACTGACAGACTGCTAAGCAACAGAAAATAAAAAGCAAAAGGTGAAGACATAACGGTAGGCATTACGAAGGTAGAGTAGGATGGATAGAGGTCAAAGTCAGAAGAATCACAAACCCCATAGGTGTATCAAGTACAGGTATGTGCTCCTTAGAGGGAACAAAGGGAGAAAAGAATTGCAATTTTTCATTTAGTATATTATTTTTATTTTATTTTATGTGTCGTCTTCCTTTTTAGAGTTCTGAGAAAATAAAGAATATTACTAGATAAAATCTAAATCTTTGATACTTTCATTTACCTTCTTCAGAGATAAACTATATACATTGTTGTTATTCTTTTTATTAATGCTTTATTTTGCCTACAATGGTTCATGTTCCTAGATGTTATGCCTCTCTCTTGCCTATGGCAGTGACAAATAAAGCGTGTTTCATTTTGCTTGGCCTGGGCAGGAGGTTTCTCTGTTATGGCCTGCAGGGAAATGTGGTTTAGTAACAGCAGGAGAGACACTATTTGATCATGCTTTTTATGATCTTAAGCAGTATGTTCATCTCTAGAGGAACGTGGAGGGAAAAGGAGATTTTATTCAGCAGTTTGATTGGTAAATTCTGGCATTCTATGGGTGCATTGTAAAGGAAGATAAAACTTGTGAAATCTTTTTTGTGACTGCATGTTTAATGTTTATTAAGTATTCTTAACTATTCTGGCAAGTTCAACACAAATTGTGGTGTATTAATATTACACTCTTGATTGGCTTAATATACTTAGCAAAACTAAACCTTAGTGCAGTAAAACAAATAGGGGCTGATTTTCATGTACATGCAATATGTACCATTATAAGCATTAACTAGAGTTTGGCAAACTCACTGAAACCTGTTCTGCCTAAATTTTGCCTAAAATGAAGGTATAAATAGCAAAGGTAACTTACTGCAAAAAACACAGCCCAGTACCCAGAAACTTCATGCGCTTCCTGTTTTGGGATTCTACATATTATTTTTGAAAATTTTCAAAATTTCTAGAAATTTCGCATTAACAAAATTGTAAATTTTCAAAATGTCTAGGAGTTTTTGCAAATAGTTTGTGGTTCGGAAAAATCTGAAAAAGTCAGAAAGTCAGAGTTCCCAGCGGATCTGTGAAATCCGCTTCAGAACCAAGTTTGGGTTCAGATCTGACCTAAATCAACAGAATATAAGGATAAACTGTTTTTTATGATGATGGCAGGAAGGTACAGAAGTTCAGCTGCTTTATTGTTACAATTTATTTTAGAACTAAAAACAAAAAACTTCGTAGCCTGTTTTCTATAATTATCGAACGTTCGAGGATTATCGCAAATAGCCTTGAATGTTCGATAATCCTCGAAAATACGATCGGAAACTCAAAAGTAGTCTCCGATTGTATTTTCAAAGGTTATCGAACGTTCAAGGCTATATTTGAAAATTAACGAAAATAGCCTTGAACATTCGATAATAATCGAAAATTCGTTCTGTTTTCGGATTTTCGAATCTTTGGGATTTTTTGGATCTTTGGGATTTTCCAGAGATACAGAAATCTGAAAACGGAACAAAACTGGTGAGTTTCGGCCATCTCTAATTTGCACACACTTGATACTGGATGGCCAGAAGTCACCTAACGGTGTGTTGGTTTTTGGATCAATGACAGTGCATACAAAGCACAGCAGTGGTTTGATAGTTTGCTGTTTTACACATTATTAAGGGGATTTTAATTTTCCCATGTTAATTTTACTTTAAGCAGTACTGATACAAAACTAAATATTTATTTAAAAAAAAAAAGCTTGCAGACATGCCTGTTTAAGCCAAAATAAATCCTCTCAGTATCTTATATTGATTCTGGTTCTTTTAGATGCTCTGCAGGAGCCCATATTTAAGTGTGGATTATCCCCATTTCAAAATGTGAAAAATCTTTAAAAATGTAAAAAGAGGTGTAGATAATGCAAATTCCATTTAAAAGTGACACTAATGTTTGGTAAATCATTGCAAAACAAAAAAATAATGTCTTAGATACTCACTCACTCAAGAGCTCAAATGCTTAAGTGCTAAAAGCTCATTAACCCAAGAAAAACTGGCACCATTTCATGGAAGTGTGCCACCCTTTCTCAAGCCCCCGTTCTAAGAAAAGGTGGAGCACTATTCGAAACGTTGCTTGTTTTTCTTGTAATATGGGCAAATTAACTTGAGCACTTTTTTCTGCAACAAACTAGTGAGTATCTTAGACATTTTTCTTTTGTTTTTTGTGTTATTTTTTTGGATGGGAGCAGTGCAGCCAGACATGGGAAAGTCATAGTACAGAGAGTATTTTGTAATAGCTCACTTACTAAATACAGTACAGTGATTCATCATTAGTTTTACTTTTTTTTCCAGCTCAATTTGACTTTGTTATGTCTGATTCGGTGTAATGCAGAATGCAGATTTAAGGTTTTTATCAGTTTATTCAATATAATGAAGATTTCATTGACAATCTATTTACTTTTTATCACATGTGCATATATTAGCAAAGAAATATAGGTTTGAGCAAGCTGCACATGTAGAGTAGGTTAAAATCAATATTTTATGCTAATAATTAAAAAAAAACACATATCTCCAACATGGCGTGGTGAAACCCACCATAAGGCTAAGGGAAGGCAGAGACACACCTATTTTAGGTGAGTTTGTCCTGCTGGCCATGCAGTCTAACAAGGAGATTCACACAGAAATGCAAGCACTCTGAGCGAATCTCTCGTAGGAGATTTACCAGACTCTGGGTGAATTTAACGCGCATGTAAGGCCAGCTAATAGTTGTCATTAAATGCTTACGCGCAAGCAGCCCCGCAGCCTCTGGTAAATTGGTTGGCGAAGAATGTGCGAGTGCCTCTTTAGGTAAATAGGTTAGTTTGACTTTAAGGGCAGAAAGGATCGCTGTGGGCAATTAGGCCATAAATTAGTAAATTGGTAAATAAGCCATAAGTGAGTGTTAGTAAATTGGTAAATTAGGCCATAATTGAGTGTGTGAGCACCACAGAGGATCATGGGAGTGAGCTCCCGTCAGTGAGTACCTTGGTGTTTGACTGTCATTGTGCACATATTACAAGAAACAAATTAAATGTTTTTGCTTGCTATTATTTTTTATAAAAGATTTAAATGATTTCTGTAGTTTTTAGAAGTGATTGGCACATCCATCTAAACATTAGCAGCCTAGAATTTGAATATTTCTGAAAATCATAGTTATATTTAACATATTTCTGTGATAACAAGGACAGCTAAGACTTAATGCCCTTACTATTGGATCATAATTTTTAATCTGTGTCGACAAGCCACTGCCTGGTAATATAGCTAGTTTCAGCTTGCTGTACTTACACTTGGGAGCTATCTCACAAAGCCAACGTCTGCATTATGAATCTCTATTTAACTCCAAGCCCCTTGTGAGATTACAAGCATTGCACAGTAGAAGTAGAACTCTGAGGCTGTGCTGGATGCAGTGACCTCATTCTGCTTCTGTCAGCCATAGAGATTTTTGTGGCCTTAGCCTTCAAATCTTCACCTTAAGGAACCTGTGTGGATTCCTTTCCAGAGCATAAAATAAGCTAACAATGAGCTCCATTGGGACTTTGCCAGGAACTTCACTGCTTCAAGTACAGATCTCAATGAGATGATTGCCAACATTTTATGTTTTAACCATGTATGTGACATCTGTTTGTGAACACTTTTGATGTGGTTGTAATAAGCACTAATAGCTTTTGAAATGTTCTTTATTTTATTGAAGTAATAACATTTGGTGATTTTGAAGTACAGTTAAGGATTTAGATGTTAAAGACCATACTCATTCTTTAAAAAAAATAACACGTCGCTTGGGTAGGGTCTTTTTGTGCAGGCCAGAGGCAAATGACAGGGATCCATAATTGTCTAGCTGTCACCTGAACAGCTATATGCTAAAATGAAAACAATTGTAATTCCAACAAATACATTAACAAATGCACACCACAATCGCTACATTATAAAGGGATATATGCAGTGAATGTTTTTATCCTCAGAGGAATAGATAACTAGCACACAATGAAGAGGACATCTAAACCTTACATAGCAATTATAGGATAGACCATAGAGATAAGCAGTTCAGAAGGTCTATAGAAAATCCTCTATGTTAAGTTGAAGTTAAACTATTAATTAAAAGCCTATTCTCAGTGATGTGTTTAGGCTCAGGAGATATTTACAGTAAGTACCTCAAAATGCTTAGTGCTTCCTGTGAGTATTAACTTGACTCTTGTTAACAATGTTATTGTTAACATGTTGCATTTCAGTAGCTAGCTATAGAAAGCCTACAGTAGCTGCATCATATACATTAATGGCAATATCCAGCAGTGTACAGGCTACACATTAGTTAAACAGAGCTGCAATCAAAACCATTGTCACCTAATTGTGCCAACTGTGTTTGTGATATCTTGAACTGGTGTGGATCTGGAATTTGTCTCAAATTTTATTTTTCTCAATGATAAATGATTGATCTAATGAAAGTTTTTCATCTATTCCAACGACTAATTGGTGCTTATCTAGGGGTCTTTGACAATGTTGGAAATAGTGTTTCACTTTTCAAATTTTTTTTCTTTTTCTCCCATTATGTGAAAGCTTAGTGGTTTAAAGGATAACTCTATTGCCTCAATGCATTTTTTTAAAAACTGCTTTAAAAAGAGTAAAGGTGTGCAGCCCTCCCTATATTTTTTTTTTCCTGATTTCGAGCTTCTCTCTGCCTTCATTTAGCCATGCTGTGAAGGGGGCATGACAATTCTGTCTTCCTGTAACTGTCACTCAGAGCTAGCATGCAAGAAAACACTCCTGTACCCACCCTTGATTAGCTTGATTATGTAGGCTGTATTTTAGCAACAGGACAGTTCAAGTTTGTTTGACTGGCAGAGGAGGAGAAGAGAGGTTGTAACAGACATTCCCACCAGCCAATGACAAGTTTTATGTTAACAATGGCCCTGGGCCGTCTAGGAGGCGGGCTGTTAGCACTCATCTTTGCTGTGTGATATCTAAGTGAGTGCAGCACGGTTGTAAATGAGAGTAAGTGATTTCAGCTGCTGGAAGCGTCAACATGTAATGTGGGAGATGTTGTTTTTTTGGGTATTGTTGTCCTTTAACTTTCTATTGCCTGCTCTTTTATTATTCCAATATTCAGAGTTGTGTACATGTCCAGATCATTATTCTGAATGGGTTAATGTAACTAATATTATTGCCCTGTGCAAATAGATACAAATAGGTACATTATCTGATACAAGACTTGTCTCCCTTTATAAACGTGCGTGTTACTTGCAGAAGTCTGGTAAGGTTTACATTATATGTTGTACAAGTACTAATTCTTTTATAAGTTTTCTAAGCAGGGTACAGAATGTCTTAATTATTACCGGATGTTTTTGATTACAGAGGTCTAAAATTCTGAAAGCAGATTATCGCAGAGCTACTTCTACCAGAATCCTTATTTGTAATCAAACTTTCAGTTCCAGTGTTTATTGATTGACAAACACAATGTCATAGAATATTTTGTTCCCCCTAACCCTGCCTAATCCTGGAAACTCTTCCCACAAGTATCCCAGAAGCTGGGCTGACCTGACATGTACTTGCGAGAAGGGCACACTCACAGGTCTTTATGCAAAATAAATTTCCATTTATTTGTGAATATTAAATCGACATGTTTCTGCACAGGGGTTGTCCTCAGGATCCCTTCTCGCAAGTACCTGTTATTACAAGTGGAGTTACCCAGGCATATTCCAGACTACACAGTATATATATATATATATGCATCTTATATATACCAGTCAATGTGGCCATTTTGTATTTACCAGTCACATTATTTACCAGTCGCTGTGTGTATCTTGTATTTTCAAGTATCTCTTTGTAAAGTAATTCCTCCAGTTCAGCAGCCAGTGTTAGGTCACCCCACCATTTCACCAGACAATGTTGGCCCACACCTACCTCCACAACCCACACCACCATAGGTCAACAAAATTACAGGAAAATAAGTATGAACCCTATTTTAATAATTAGAAATTGTAAGTCAAGCCCAAATATAAGAATCAAACTTAAGTAAAAAATATATTAGAGTTGACAAACATATACAGTGTAAAGTATTTCATTTTGGTGTTATGCTAAAATCTAAATATTTGGATCTGAATCCACAATCCTTCTTTTTTGGCAAAAAATATTTTCATGAGGTCAGTAAACTGTATTAGAAAATATAATATAGATTGGCAACTTTATATATATATTATTATTCAGTATATATTAAATACTCAAAATGCAATAATACTTTTCTGGTAACACTTCCTGTGCCCAAAACCCTATCATATCGACAGCCTTTCCACTATATCCTATATACTAAAAGACTGCTGTAAATATGCACTGATGCTGGACCCATCTGCGTGCGCCCTTGACGTCATCTAACCGCTACCCACCAGTGGGTCCGGGAAGGGGTTTCCAGGGTGCGTGCGCTTGGGGGGAGCACATGCATGGGGGGTGAGGGTGGGGGAGGAATGTGTGCGCGCCATGGGGTTTGCTAGTAAGACAAAAAAAAAGATGGTCTGTTATTGTCATCTCATAAATATTCTCAATTCTTAATAACTCCAAATATTGACTGGTTTCCATTTTAAACTGTTTTAACTGCTTCTAAAGTGACTTTTCTAAATGCGCTTATATTGATAAGCTAGAACATGTGATTGATGTTACCGGAGTTCACAAAGTGATCAGGTTGGGCATTTTTAAAACATCACAGGAACATGGCAAACTTATTTTTTTCACCTTAACTGTTTTATTAGATTGTTTGTTTGAAATAATATAATTTATTTTATTTTTATTTAGAGAGCAGTTGACGTCATATTCTTGCTCATGTTGACATGCATTAAATAATTATATTGTTTAGAAATAAGCAGTTCTGTTTTAACTTAAAAACCTGTTAAAATACAACAATAAACTTTTCTAGAAATAGAAACCTTGTGTTAAGTATCTGACTCCTTTAAGAGGACTAGTTTTGGGCTTATACAGATGTAGCAAGCTACAGTGACTACAGACTTTCTAGTAACTTAGAAAACAGAGCAATACACAGCCACAGGCGCTCTGGGTAAACCCCCCATCTGAAATATCATGAATATCATGCTAACTGATGTGAATTGGTTAGCGTGACTGTAACCCCTTATGAGTGCTTAATGGCTATGTGTAAATCCCCATACTGTCTTTAAACTCCACTAATAATACACATACAAATCATAGTAATCCCAAACCAGAAACTGTAGCCAGCAGCTGATACTAATAAGGACTTTTGGGGATGTAACCTTGGGTTAAGATCCAGCACCATTTTTATGTCGTTTTAACCAATTTTCAGTAATTTTTTAAAAGTAATGCCAGTTATGGTCTACTCTGACACTTATTTGCATCAGTTTTGTAAGGTAAATGTGTCAGACGTATTGTACAGATATGTGCAACAGAAAGCAAGATGATTAAAGTAAAGTAATAAAGGTTATAATAATGATATTGCTTTTTTTAGGGACAGTCCCGCCGCCAGAAAAATTCACTAGGACCACTCAAAACCCCAATACCATGATATTTACCTGGATCATGCTGTTCCCTGCAAGGAGCTCTTATTCTGATTTAACACCAGTTACTCTGTTCTTATTTCTGGCCATTCCAGGTAGCAGCCATTAGTCACAGTGACATCATGACCAATAGACTTTTGGCTGCTTCCCAACCCCCATCCTCTACAGCTGTGCAAGCTTGTAAAGAGCTTGTAAATCCATCATTGGAGACAGCAACATTTAGGATCTGGGCCAACTGCTGAGCAGAAAAAGAACTCCTTACAGTAACAACCAGGATCCAGGTAAGTATTGCAGACTTGGGGTTTGTAGGTGAAAACATTAAAATTTATTATGCAACTTTATACAGTTTTAACCAAAAAATATATAGAAAATACAAACTGCTACCATTTGAAAAAAAATGGGCATTTGTAAGTCTTTCAAACAATTGCAAACTTTATTTTACTTGTTTCCACCCTTTGGGCAGGATTTAGTGACATTTTTGCAATAAAGGAGCTTCTAGATAGAGTAATGGGAAACCAATCTGGCTCAAACAATGTGCTGGAATATATTTGGTCAGCCTGTACTTAACACTATTTTCCTTTTGTTTATAATACTCCTGATGTACTTTAATACTTTACTTAAAACTAGAGATGGCCGTTGTTAGAGCTCAGGAAAAAACAGAAGTTCCGAAAATCCAAAATGGAAAGAACTTTCGAGTTTCTGAACCTATCGAAAGTTATCTAACATTCTAGGTTATTTTTGACAGTAACCCTCGAAATTTTGGTCCGAAATCAGAACAATCTGCCCGGTTTCAGATGGAACATTCAGTTTTCAGAAGCTTGGATGTTCCGAGTCGGATCCGGATCTCATCTCTACTTAAAACATTAGAAACAACTAAGAGTAAATACTAAAGTGTGTCCTTTTTCATTTGAAAAAATTTCCTCTTTGTGATGTGATCTCATATATTTAATTTAAGGCTCAGCATGAAATATGGGCTCTGGTTTTTAACTTTATTTCAAAGTTATTTACTGTATGGGTTATTAAACCATATGTTTAATTTATATATATATATATATATATATAAAGATTATCCGAGAAGGAGCACTCGTGGGACTTGTTGCAAATATCGTGATGATCTTTATTATACTGTATCTACGCGTTTCGGCCTAGATGTCGGCCGTCCTCAGGGACGGCCGATATCTAGGCCGAAACGCGGTCGATACAGTATAATAAAGATCATCACGATATTTGCAACAAGTCCCACGAGTGCTCCTTTTCGGATAATCTTTGATGAAATTAGTAGGAAGCACCGGGCATTGGGATCATTAAGCGAGAGTGCGGGACATCGGGAGGATTATATATATATAATAATATATATATATATACACAATACAAGGATTGTGGAGTGCTTCCACAATCCTTGATTGTATGTATATTTGGGAGGCTGGTCAGCCTCTGTGTGGTAATAGCACCCCCACACGCCCTTTAACGGGAGGTCCATGCCTTTAATATAAAGCACTGAATGGCTCTTCCCTCATTTTAAAAAAAATCCAAAGGGCTGGGGGGAAGTGGAAAGCCTGTTGTGTGATCCAGGCACAAGTATGAGAAATGCAAAGTTTGCTAATGGTAATTGAAGTAAAAAAAAGGTTAGAAGGTAGGACCTTCCAGACTGGGGTTACCTTGACGTGGTTGGAAGGCTTTCATCATGTGATCACAGTAATGTATACTAAAACCCCTTTGCTAAAAGTATGCCAGTGTGCAGATAATATGATATTGTGTGGGGCCTAAAAATGTGCTTGATTACCTTTCTATGTTTGTATATATATATATATAATATATATATATATATATATATTCTGAAGGTGCATATGGTTTAATAACATAGTATTATAGTTATATGTTTTTTATATATATATATATATATATATAAATATATATAACTATATAACTATATGTTATTAAACTATATGCAACCTTCAGAATGTTTTACTTTATTTACAAATGATTCCTTTTTTGTTTTGATGTTATGTGTCTCGTGAAGATATGAAGATAGTAATGTATTTATAAATTTGACAGTCTGTTTATTTTTACTTTTCATTCATTCAGGTACATTGGATTAAATAACAGAAACCTATCAACACTGGTGTAATATTCATAGAACAAAATTTATTAAGGAATTGGTGGCTTACTTTGGAATTACACGGTAAGAGATGTTGCCTTTTATATACATTTTTTTTGTTAAAGGAAGTAGACGCTTAAACCAGATCATTTTTATACAATGGAATATATTAAAAGTAATGTGGTAATGTTTTCTATGCTTACATTTTGTTTTCAAAGCCCCTGTTGTTCTGCTGCTCCCATTTCCTAAAGTGGAAAATATTTTATGAAAATATAGAATGTGTTATATATATTTCCTTTAGAATACTGCAGTGGTGTGAATAAGTAGTGTGAATTTGGACATCATTTGAGGTTACATAGTTGAATCTTTAGGTCTAGGATTATGCTACAACTTTGCTTTGCAGCAGTAAAAATTAAAATTACCCAGAAAAAAAAAATATTATTCCAAGCCTTTAAAGGGTATCTGTACTAGAAAAAACTGTAAAAAAAACACCAAACTGTACTGTCTGAAGTTTTGCTGTAAGTTTTGAAAGTTGGTATGCTGTATGCAGTTTTGACAGTGTGTCATAGGAAATTCCCCAGTGCCTTACCAAAGGCCTGATACGGTAGAAGGGGGATTGGTTCAAAGAGGAAGGGGCAATACTGAGTCAAGCAAAACAAGTACTGGATTAAAGGCATGAAGCAACAGCCAACTCAGTGTTACATTCACATATTAATTTATATATTAACATCTATTAACATCACTAGTGCTTACATTATTTTCAGGTTCCTCCCTAATAGTTTCCTGTGATTGTTAAGAATAGTGTGTGATGCATGCACCAGTCCTTATAATGAATCACTTTTTTTTACTACCAACATAGTGAACATAGCCAATAGGACAAACCATTGTGTACAGGGTGGGTATGATTTTACACTTAACAGATCCTTTAAAAAAAGTACAGTGCTAGCATATTTTTTTTTTAAAAAGGGAAAAAAATTATTGTAAACTTAACTTAAAGGGCATGTCCGCCCTTTTTAAAAACTTTTGGCACCATGCAGGAGATACCTTCTCACCCCCAACCGATATATTCATAACTTTAACAGCGCAGGAAAGAGGAGGTGTAAGTACAGATTGAAAGCGATTTTAAAGTTATGAATATAGCGGTTGGGGGTGGGAGGGTATCCCCTGCCATGGTGCCAAAGGATTTAATAGCTAGAAGACTGCCAGCCATGGAGGATCAGGAGGGGGAGGGAGGAAAGGGGGGAAAGGGGCTCTACTGAGCATGCCTCAGACCTTGTGAGGTTAGCACCGGATGATTCACTGACAGCTCCTACCTACAGTTTCCTGATCTTTGAAGAGGCATAACAGGAGAACCACAAGGTAAGGATTTTTTTTTTTGTACTGTGGGGCCAGTAGTTGGTAAAATTTTAGTTTGGGGGATGGACATGTCCTTTAAAGGGACTTTAAATTCCTAACTTTCTAATTGTGTCAAACAACAATAAGTTGTCCACAAACACTGGACATCATACCAGCTGAAGTGAATGGCTAGATTTAGGTAAATTATTTGTAAGCCTAAATCATTGTGTTTCATTAAAAGATAACATTCATATCTAATGTTAAAAAAAATTAGCCTTAATAAAACAACTATTTGCATGCATCATTGATGGCTTGATACAAATTAAATTTTGTACACACATGTGATTGTGGGTGCTGACCTGTGATGCACGATATGTACGAATGCCTGTTTCGGACGATAATCGGCCCGTGCATGCACACTTTACTTTATCGGCTGAAACGGGCGCTGTCAGGGATGTTGCCACTCACTGGGCAGATCTCCGAATGAGCGGTCGCTTTGGGCAATAAAGTGCCCATACACTGGACGAATATTGGCTGTAACAGCCCTTTGTACACATCGTGCGTCGCGGGTCGGCACCCGGCAATAAACTATCAGGGAGATTCAATAAAGTTCTTATGTTTAAAATGGTGCTAATTTGCCCCAACCAATCGGAACTTATGTAACATTTGAAAGTTAACATCTGATTGGTTGGGACAAAATTAGCACCATTTTAAGCGATAAGAACTTTTATTGAATAACCCCCTATGCTTGTGAAGGTTCTCATTCATCCAGGTCATGGTATATCTGTTGTATTCAATTAAATCAACTGGACTTGAAATGTAGTTCTTGAAGACGTTTCGCTAGTCATCCGACTGGCTTTCTCAATTCAGATGACTTGTACAAGAATCTGTGGCAATTATGTACCCTGGAAAATCCCAATTAGCATATCACAGCCAGGTGTAAGGGTGTGATAGATAGTGGCTAAGAGGTGTTATAGGAATGCCCGAGTAAGGTGTTAAAACAGCATTGTACATGGCAGACAGTTGGTGTCGAACCCCCCCACCCTCTACTGATTAAGGATAAAGGACATACCTTTGAAGATGTAATGTAACATACTGGCGAAGGAACGTGACTGGTTCAAGAGAGGTGTTAAGGAGGCCATTTATGTGAAAATAAAGAAACCAAGCCTAAAAGAGGTGGGGGGGTTCGACACCAACTGTCTGCCATGTACAATGCTGTTTTAACACCTTACTCTGGGCGTTCCTATAACACCTCTTAGCCACTATCTAATCACACCCTTAACACTGGCTGTGATATGCTAATTGGGATTTTCCAGGGTACATAATTGCCACAGATTCTTGTACAAGTCATTCTGAATTGAGAAAGCCAGTCGGATGACTAGCGAAACGTCTTCAAGAACTACATTTCAAGTCCAGTTGATCTAATTGAATACAACAGAAATAACCCCCTATATTTGGTAAGTAAAAGAAAAAGAATATATTTGAAAATACAGTCTGTTACACTACAGAATGTGTGCTAAATGCAACAGTACAATAAAGTAACAGATATAGAGATAATATAGTAATATGTAGCATTTTGAAAGATAGTCAATTGATTAAAGCCCTGGGAAATTAAGTTACAGATTCACACATATCAAAATATATTTCCCACTATAGACATAACTTCTTACTAAATGTGCAATTTAAAAGTAATTGAAAATAGCATCCTAATGCATAAATAAACATTTTTCTTCCTGAAAATTATATTGGGGCTTTTTGAACAGAGATTCCTTTTGAGTCGGCTGCGTGGCTAACACGAAAGTTAACCGCACAGCTGCAGCAAGCGATGTTATATGCTAAAAGCGTAGCTGGTGTTAAAAGTGCTGCAATAGAAAAGCGACAGTTAGCGATGCTCCAAGAGACGCTATTGGCATATACCATCCCTGTTATATGCACCAGATTGTCGATAGCGGCTCTCGGTGCATGGCCCTGAACATGTGTTAAAGGAAACTTTCCATAAAAGCAACATTAATCCCAATCCTAGATAACAGACAGTTAATCAAATATAGTTTGTATTTTGTTTATATTGAACGTCCCACCCCTGGACTGTACTAGCCAAAAAAGGGAAGTCAAACAGCAAATATTTGTTCTGTCAATAAATCACTTCATAAAGCACATTCTTTAGAGCTAACTTTAGAGGCATAACTATCAGGGGAGCAGCCCCAACTTCTTTCTCTTCCTCTCCCAGATACAGCCCACCCAGACAACTAATGCAGATAAGTTAGGGAGGGCTCCATAACAGTATTGCTGTGGGTGCACATTAATTTCCAGTTATGTGCTGGACTCACTTCCAGGGTGTCGCATTCATTGAACATTGTTCACTGACAGGAAAAAACATTTTACAAACTATTATTTTCTGCCATTTCATATATGTTGACAGATTTCATTGGAGTCTGACAGCAGTATAGGGAGGGTACATTCACTACATTTATAATTTAGACAGCACATATCTTTAAAATCAAGATTCAGCTCTTGATGTCAGTTAACACACAAACAGTGTCTTGTTTGTTTATTAACTGCCATTAAGAGCTGATCAGGCCGAAGTCTGTTTTTACCCATGTGGGTTTGAATAAAAGAATCTTAATTTTATGAAGATCTGTGTTTTCTAAAGTATATATGTATGTCTGTGGAGGTGAAGTGGAGGCCTCTTACTTGCACCATCACTAAAAAACTTTGGTTAAAAGGGTGAGTGCTGGTATTGCATATTGTGTTTGGATCCTGCTACATACACTAACCCAAATGACCTACCATACTTAGTATGGGCATCGGTCAATTGAGCCACCATACACAGAACTATCCCATTGGCTCCCTTAACATGATAGGTAAAACTGACAGACATTGTCCATGCATACCAACAGACCACGATGCTGAAGGCGATAGTTTGTTGTCGTTTTTTCGGCTCATGCTCATTACAATGGGTATTTATAAAGATTAGCAAGGCGTATGACCAACTTTAGGGCTGGTACCAATAGTTTGATCATATTGGTTAGAGATCAGAAGGAAAAGAAGCTGATATTTTGGGAAAATCGATCTTGGGCAATGGTTCTTTCTGGCAAATCATGTGGAATATAGTTAGTTATATAGTATACTGTCTGACAAATTACAAAACCTTTTATTGATCAATAAGTCATAAGAATAATTGTTATGGACTATGCACACGTTTTTTAGGTTTTATGCTGGCCATACCCTATTAGACACACCTGCAGGGTTTCCGTGACGTTCCAACAACCCTTTGTGACATAGAGTTAAGCTTGATTTTATGACAGCAATATTTCCTTTAAGCTTTGGGGATTTACAGTTTTTTGTATCCATATGATAAAATAATACAGTTAGCTTGATAAAATTTTATTCAACCCCATTTCTTAAGCTGGAAAGCCATACAAAGGTGAAAGTAAGCAGCTCTTGTAAGCTTAAGAATTGCTTGTATTTGAATTTGAAGTAAAAAAAAAAAAAAAAAAGCTAAAAAAAAGTAATTGACTTTTTTTAATAAAAGTTTTAATACAGTAACTTTATTGCCAATCAAATTTGACAGCACTCATTAAACTATTGAGGGCCAAGATTCTAAATATATAGGCTTATTCTGGCAACACTTTAAACACTTCATTTTTTAAAAAAGCATTAATTTGCTCTGGGCCTTGAGATTGAAATGAAAGTCATGTCAATAAAAAAAGAAAAAAAACTTGTTTTATACCTCTCTACTCTCCAACATAGAGACCTTAAGTCGAGTACAGTTCACTGTGTTAAAATTAAACGAGAGGGAGGTTTACAGCGTTTGCTTATAAATACTCTGTGGACATAGAAAACGTGTTCCCACTTCATGAAAAACAGAATACGGTTTTGGTGAATGTATTACATTAGCCATAATTGTCCCAGCTAAGGGATTTTCTTTGGCAGTTGGTCTCAATGCTGATGAAAGGGTCTGCATTGCATTTACTGTGCACGTAATCCCTGGGAATTAAAGCAACCACTGCAGGGTCACACTAACAACATAGCTGAAATGCCAAATGATGTTTAACTCCTTGGCATGGTGCAAGCAAGCCCTATGACCTAAATGGTGTCTCTGAAAATGTCTGTAATGTTTGGGTTAAATTTTTTATATATTATCAGGAAGTAACATAACAGTAGTAGCTACTGTATTAGCCACAGTATTAGCCACAAGTTTTGCTATTTCTTTATGAAAATTAAATTTGCTTCCTTGTCAGGGCAGGAAGAACATAGGAAGCTTATTTTCTTTATTTTATGGTCTGATCATATACATACATATGCTAAACTAATAATAACCAACAGTTACAAAAAATGCAACTACCCATAATAGCCATTTTAATCAAAGCACCATATAAAATAATTTAAAGGTCATATTCACCCATTTAAATAAAAAATGATATATAGGTAAATCACACACACCCCCAAAACCCAAATCTGCAAAAGATAGAAAGCTGACAGACGTATTTCAGGTTAGACTTTAATTTCTCAGCATTCTAACTATTGCAGTTTTGGGGTGTTTTTTTTTTTAACTTTCCCTTTAAGTAAATCTTGCTTGTTAAATTTTCCCCAGTGGTTGGCATTTAACCTTTTGGTAAATAGAAAACATTAATATTGCTATTTTAATATCGTGAAACGATCGCCATTAACACGGTATTTACAAAGCTATTTGTTTTTGCAGCGAAAAGTATCGCTTATAATGCACTTAACATACTGATTTCAGCAGTTGTAAATGCAGTATTCCGGTAAAAAGATGGTAAAGCACGGGGCTACTGGGAAAGGGTGTGCGGCATGGGTGGTCACAATTGGTGGGGAGTGAGCACCGATTGGGGAATTGCAAGGTGGGGTCCAAGATAATGCCTTTTCGCCATAAATTAAGCTGTCAGATTTTGCGGAAAATAACAGACCTTTATAAATATGCCCCTAGGAGTTTCAAATTGATTGTTCCATGTTAACCAATAGCATAACATCAGGGCCCACCTCTGCGGGAAGGCCTGGGAAGGCCCTTTTCGCCATAAATTAAGATGTCAGATTTTGCGGAAAATAACAGACCTTTATAAATATGCCCCTAGGAGTTTCAAATTGATTGTTCCATGTTAACCAATAGCATAACATCAGGGCCCACCTCTGCGGGAAGGCCTGGGAGGGAAAAGGGCCCGCGATCATCTCCCCAAACCTCTGCGATCATCTGTTTTTAAACAGCTGATCACAGATCTCTGGGAAGGGGGGCCTTGCCTCCAATCTCATGGGGGGGGGGCAGGAAACCTGCACTTATGCCCCGGATGTTAACATTCTCTGTCTTAATAGTATCTTCCCTATGTGTTATGTTTCTGTTTCTGTTTTCTGAAACAAAATGCATACAATATTTAAAATTACATTACAGTATGTCAAAGAAAAATACTAAAATGTTAGTACTGAATTAAATAATTAAAGGGGGAACTGTGGTCATTGAAAAGATCTCTCTTTTAAGTTTCACTTCCTAGTCTGCACAGTGTCTCTGTAACTGACAAATCATAAGTTGTGTCATAAGCCCCACCCCTAAAAGCTAGGTCATTATTATTATTATTGTGGATTTATATAGCGCCAAAATCTTTCGTAGCGCTTTACAATTACATGTATACATTCACATCAGGCCCTGCCCTGAACAACTTACAATCTAAACACATATATTTGACACATACAACCTGTTAATATGTCTTTATGATTGTGGGGGAAACTGCAGTGCCCGGAGGAAACCTACGCAAGCACGGGGAGAACATACAAACTCCTTGCAGATGTGTCCAAGGGTAAATTCGAACTCAGGACCTCAGTGCTGCAAGGTATCAATGCTAACCACTGAGCCACCATGCTGTGCTTTCCTCACTTTAGGGACAGGAACATTTTCCTTTTATGGTTTGTGGCTAGGTTTAAAAACTAGCAAGAATTCAAGAAGCTTATGATACAAATTTACAACAGGAAGCACCACCCCTTATACTGCTCTAAGTTTTGATAAAAGGCACTTGTTCCCCTTTAAACAGGGAGATACAGAAAATATCACTATTGTCCAAATGACAGAACCCCCCCCCCCACACACACACACACTGCCCAATGAAATATTGGGTTGTTGAGGGTTTTCTTTCCTTTTGATGTGCCTTTCAAATGCTTTTAACGGGTATTAATGGGTATTGTATAGTCATTTTCCTTATTGAATATGATTTTATTTCTTTTTTATATACTAAATAATTTGTTAAGTTAAAAAAAAAAATAAGTAAAAAAACTGCAGGATGCAATAAAATATTGTATATTCTTACAAAATACATTACATCCTAAATTCTATTTTTGGATAGAAATCACACAGATAAGTGTCAAAATAGAGAATTGAGATGTCATGAAATCTCAAGAAACTTTATTTTTCATTTCCAAACTGTTAGAACTCATTTAAAAAATGTGTCTCTTATGCTAATTTCATGGCACTTAGTCACACCAATGTTCTCGCTAGATCGTGTTCTTAGTCAATACAGCGAAAGACAAAACATGTTATTGCAGACCTACAGACCATACAAACAACAATATTGATTTTTATTGCTGTTAATTGCACTGCATCTCTTGAGGCTGAAATATTTGTTACCATTAAAACTCTATCAAAGGCGCATAAGAGAGCTGCGATTTAGGGAGCAGAGAACATGGCAGGGAAATGCAGCAGACGGGAGGACAGGTTTGGTGGGGTTTGATTGGTGGTTGAGGGGTCAGAAAGAGGTGAGGAGGGTAGGATAGGGGAAAAGAGAAAGTGAAACCTCACATCGTGAGGGGAGCAGCTAGGAAGCGGTCCCACCCTCCCACCCCAAATGTAAGTCTGGTTTGAAAAACTCCTTGAGCCTGGGTTAGGGTGGGGCAGAATAAGGTTTGTTTAGTGGGGGGTCATCACAGCAAATTGGGGGCAGTGGTCCAGGGGAAAAGTAAATGGCAGGTCATGGGCCAAGTTGTGGGTCAGGTGCCCTCCCCCCCCCCTTTCAGGAGCAGCCCATTCCCATGGACCATCTGGAGAAGATTATTGTTATCAAATGGTTGGCTTGTTTATGGTTACAGAGAAAAATTGGATGATGTTGTGTTTATTTTAATAAATATGCTGTGGCCTATCCATCCAAGTCACACATTGGTCTGTGTTTCTTTGGGGTGTGTGGGGGAGTTAACAGTTAAAGGATAACTGTATTGCCTCAATGCATTTTTTTTAAAACTGCTTTCAAAAGAGTAAAGGTATGCAGCCCTCCCCATATGTTTTTTTCCTGATTTCGAGCTTCTCTCTACCTTCAATTAGCCATGCTGAAAAGGGGGCATAACAATTCTGTCTGCCTGTAACTGTCACTCAAAACTAGCAGTGAGAAAACACTATTTCACCCATCCTTGATCAGCTTGATTATATAGGCTTTATCCTAGCAACCGAACAGTTCAAGTTTGTTTGACTGGCAGAGGAGGAGGAGAGAGGTTGTAACAGACATTCCCACCAGCCAATGACAAGTGATATGTTAATCATGGCCCTGGGCTGTCTAGGAGGCGGGCTTTTAGCACTCATCTTTGCTGTGTGATATCTAAGAGAGGGCAGCAAGGATGTAAATGAGAGTAAGCGATTTCAGCTGCTGGTGGACATATAATGGGGGAGATGTTGTTTTTTGGGGTATTGTTGTCCTTTAAAGGTTTAAGGTTAGCGAGTCCAGTCAGCAGTTTCACTGCCATGACCACCTTGCTCTTCTTACAAAAGAAGAGCTCATAATATGACTGCACAAGCTTTAGTGAATTGCCCAGTCAAAACTACTGATACCTGCTGAGAAGAACCAGGACACACTGCAATAGTATATTTGTTTTACTCTTAATGATTGTTATAATAATGATTATTTTGCTCTTGGCAGTGTAATAGTCACACTCATGTTAATTCCATTCCCATTTTAGTGTTTTACATTGTCTGTTTTTACAATTTCTTTTCAGTTTTGTTTGTTTTTATGTTTATAATCTGTGAAGGTAAAAAAAACTGCAATGTTTTGAATTAAGTCGTATGTTTAAGTTAAAGGGCATGTCCAGCCTGAAAATGTCTTTTCACATAATGTAGGTACCAGCTGCCCACCCCCAACACTGTAATATTTCTTTTAAAAAATGCTTAGAACGTTACACACAGAGCTTTCTCTTCCCAGACCACTCTGATCCAGTTCCCTGCTTGCGAAAGTTGCAAGCAGGGGCCGGACTGGCAGCCCCATCAGTGATTGGCTAAGACACAGCCAATCACAGATGCGGCTGATGTCATTAAAGATGCCGTGGGAGAGAAGGCTCTGTAAGTACATTTTACTCGTATATTCGTTAATTCGATATTTACTCACATATTGGTATAATAGACATTTTTAGAGACGGTCGAACTATTGAAAGTTCGGTCCGTTTTCGAACTTTCGAACTATTGTAAAAGTTCGAAAGTTCGAAAGTTTGAAAACGAACCCATTAAAGTCTATGGGAGGCAAATAGTTCGAAATGTTCGAGTCAAATACAACTAAAATATTAATGGTAACTTAATGTAAATGGCTGTGGGACCTGGGAAATGGTCTGGGGAGCATGTTCCAATATCCAGGACTTAAGTAAAATCGATTTTACTCTCACGCGCGCTACTTTCGAGCTTTCGCGTTCGAACGTTCGAGGTAACATGGACATTTTACTTGCAGATTCGATACTCGCGTATAGGCTGCAATGGAGACTTTACTCGCAGATTCGATGTTCACAACTATATACCATGTACATTTTACTCGCGGATTCGATACTCGAACGTTTCAAACATTCGATAAATCATCGAAAGTCCGGGAAATATCGAAAGTACGCGTCCGAGATAGTTCGAGAAGTCCGGGTCTGTTCGAACAGTTCGGCTCGAGCTCGGGTTCGAGTTCTATGCCATCCCTAGACATTTTACTCGTGGATTCGAGAATTCGATATTTACTCACCTATAGGTATAATGGAGATTTTACTGGCGGATTTGAGAATTTGATATTTACTCGCGTATAGGTATAATAGACATTTTACTCGTGGATTTGAGAATTTGATATTTATTCGTGTATTGGTATAATAGACATTTTACTTGCCTATTCGAGAATTTGATATTTACTTGCGTATTGGTATAATAGACATTTAACTCGCTGATTTGAGAATTCGGTATTTACTCTCATATAGGTATAATAGACATTTTACTCGTGGATTCGATAATTCAATATTTTCTCGCGTATTGGTATAATAGACATTTTACTTGCTGATTTGAGAATTCGATATTTACTCGCGTATAGGTATAATAGACATTTTACTTGCGGATTTGAGAATTCGATATTTACTTGCATATAGGTATAATAGAAACGTTACTCGCGGATTCGATAATTCGATATTTACTCGCGGATTGGTATAATAGACATTTTAATCGCATATTCACATGCCTCGAACGTTCAAACATTCGATAATTATCAAAAGTACAGAAAATATCGAAAATCCGGGATAGTTCGAGACTATGGGTTCGAGTTCTAGTCCATCTCAAGTAAGGATTATTTTAAACTACACAGTGGGGCCAGTATGGGGTTACATTTAGGTTTTGGGGGTAGACATGCCCTTTAAGTATGCCCTGTTCATTCATTACTCTTTTATTATATCTGCATATATTCATTGTTCATTAATATTTTTGTAAACACATTTCAATAAATGATAATGTATCTCCTATTGTAAAGTAAAAATGATAGTCACTAAGGAAGGGACAAGAGCCTTGAAACGTTGTGATACTGATGTGTGTGGTTTATTATTAAATTGATTTATTTAGAGTGTGACACTCATCTTTCTATTATTTCTGATAGTCACTAAGTAAGTCACTAAGTAAGTCTATGAGCACAATAAGGCTGGGTACACACCAGCTAATATTTTCGGCCCACCGACCAATTCTCGGCACTTTTGGTCGATCGGCCAAAAATATTGGCTGCTGTGGGACGGGCGGCCACGACCGGCATCGATCGTTCGTTCTGCCAAATCGGGCAAACGAACGATCAGACGTGACGGTAAATTCCTATCGATCGTGCGGTTCCCTATGGTACCGCATGATAAGATCGCTCGCAAATTCGCGGACGAAGTTGCCGCGACCGACAGACATTTGTCCCGGCTGAAAAAGTCCCTCCATGTGTACCCAGCCTAAGACTCAGGTGACTTGAAATGTCCTTATTATTTTATACTATAATATGCAAAGCCAAGGGATTTTTACACTGTTTGTGGAACTCCAAGGTGTGTTCTAATAACCTTACATGACTTACATGACATAGCTAATCACCGATTATTACTGAAAGAACCATTTATAATTCTTTCTTTTATTATTCTTTCATATTATAGATTTATAAGTTTTTTAAGTGTATTAATTTGATGTAAACATTTGTCTTTTTTTCAGTGTCTCTAGTACAGAATGCGGCTTCGACCCTTTACTAGAAGGGATTGAACATTCTTAATTTAATTGTAATATTTGAATCTTTAATTAAGAAACTGTTATGGATATTGCTGTATATTAATTTAGCCAGATTCGAATGTTTGCCTGCTAGTAGTTGACGACTAGAGATGGACCCAAAACCGAACTCGAACCCGAGTTCGAGGCTAACTTTATGAACTCAAACTATTTGAATTAGTTCGTTTTTCCGGACTCGCGGCTGCATTTTCAATAATTATCCGTTCGAACCCTAGAATGTATTGTTCGCTAACCCTCAAAAGTATCGTTCATTTTCGGTTACCCTAGAATGTATGGATCGTTTTCACTAACCCTCGAATGTAGCCTTTGATTTTCGGTAACCCTCAAAAGTATCTTTGTTTTCAGGTAACCCTTGAATGTATGTATCATTTTTGCCAACCCTAGAATGTATTGTTCACTAGCCCTTGAAAGTATCGTCCGTTTTCGGTAACCCTTGAATGTATGGCTCATTTTTGCTAACCCTAGAATGTATCGTTCACTAACCCTCGAAACTATCATCCGTTTTTGGTAATCCTTGAAAGTACCGTTCGATTTCAGTAACCCTCGAATTTATAGTTCTATTTTCGCTAACCCTTGAAAGTATCGTTTGGTAACCCTCAAATTGGCCATAACCCTCGAATGTAGCTTGTGCAAAACCCGACAATTGCCCACGTGTTTTAAAAGTGTTTTGGTGATAGTGACATATTTCCCAGACCATTTCCCAGGTGCCACAGGCATTGAAAGTAAGTTACCATTGTTAGTTTAGCTGTAAATCACCCGACTTTTCAAACTATCACTCCCCCATTGACTTTAATGAGTCTGAATTCGTACTTTCGAACTTGTACTGAAGTTTGAAAATGGACCAAACTTTATATAGTTCGGCCATCTCTATTGACGACCCATCTCTATAGAGATGACCGGATTGTGGATCCGAAACCGGTTTTGTGAAAGATCTACAAGATCCACAGATTGTATATCACGTGGAATTACCAGAGATCTGGCTTCCGAATTTTTTCCAAACGGGCATTCGGTAATCCCTAGAATGTCCAAATTCGAGAATCCTTAAACGTTTGAGGATTTGCAAATTCGACCCATTGACGCTTATCGAACGGCTGAATGTCCCGTGGCTCAAACTGGGTTAGAAGTGCCCTGACAAATACCTGTGTTGGGGGTCTTGCAGCCCATAGGGCATGTCTTCTTTCTTTCCAGCTGACGACACCAACTCCGCTGATGTCACGGACATTGGGAGGTCATTGCAGTCACCAGTGACGCCGCCAGCGACATCAACGTTGCCGGTGTTGCCATCGTCTTGATCCAAAGTCTTTCTACTCAGCCAGCGACACATGTTGCCAAAATCAGGTGATGTCACTGCGGCCACCTGTGACACCCCTGGCTCTGACGACATTAACATCGCAATTGCGGCTGATGTCTTCTTTCTTCTGCCAACACTGTTATGGCTACTGAGCTCCAAATCTAATTGTGATTGGTTAATATTTCAGTGCTTGCAATCATATGATCACACATTAACCAATCATATTTGAATAATAAAATTCAAATATGATTGGTTAATGTGTGATCATATGATTGCAAGCATTGAAATGTTAACCAATAATAATTGGATTTGGTCCTTCAGCAAGCCTATATAAAGTGGTGCAAACCCCCACGATGCTCAGAAGTCATCACAGTAATGGCAGAAAAAAGAAGGAAGAAAGAAGGTGTTGGCAACACTGACGACGTTGATGTTGCCAGCGTTGTCAGTGTTACTGGCGGCCACAGTGACATCGCCCTGTGTCGGCAACATTAGTGAAGTTGCTTGTCTCTGGCTGGGAAGAAAGAAGACATGGGCTCTTCTAATAGCCAATGGGGGGTCTGGTTTCGAGCTGCAGGACTTGTCAGTGCTACTAGGGCACTTACAAGGGCCACTATGGCACTAATAAGTGCTGGGGAGGGGGGTTTTAAGCTGTGGGACTCCTTAAGCCCCCAAAGGCCCTTCCAATGCTGCAATGGTCCTTCTAAGGACCCAGGAGGGGGTCCCGGATTGAGCCGCGAGACTTTCAGCCATTCAAGTATTCTTGAATTTGGCTGTTCAAGGATTATCAAAAATGGCCCGTGGCATGTGTGCTACTTTTGATTTTTTGCTGTTCTTCCCATAGGGACATGTTTCCAGGATCATTTCCCAGGCCCCAGAGCCATTTACACTAAGTTACCATTGCCTTTAATGGCGGATTTATGGATTTTCGAATTTACAGATCTTTTCTAAAATACGCAAATCCTCGAGCGGAATGGATTTTTGGAAGTTCAGCCATCTCTACTATAGAGTTAATATTTCAACATTAGTTTAATATATATATTAGTGTAAAGGGGAAGCAGTATTTTTTCATCCCAATGACCTTAATCTGCCAATTCAGCATTTTGTCTGTGTATAAATAAATGCAACTGAAATACTGACTTCCTGTGCAGGACCCTTAATAGAGACCGTTATGGTCTTGCCCTTGGCCCAGCGCCTGAGTTGATTTAGTTGCTCAGTAGAGATCTGAGCATCTATGACCCATCCAACAGCCAATCAGTAAAAGTTACTGTTAGGAACCTTCCAAGAAAGTGTTGCATCCTGGGAAGAAGAAGGATCGTTAGAACCTAAAATGTTACTAATATCAACAGCAGGGAACAGCAAAGGGTGTGAAATTGACTGATTTTTGAAAATGGAAGAGAATATGTAGAATAACTAAGTATGCATTACACAAACTAACAATTTAACAAATATTGGTAATTTCCACTGAACTGTCCCTTTAATAATGTTTTGCAGCATGGTGGCTCAGTGGTTAGCACTGATGCCTTGCAGCTCTGAAGTCCTGAGATGGATCCCACCCTTGGACACATCTGCAAGGAGTTTGTATGCTCTCCCCCCGTGCTTGCGTGCTCCGGTTTCCCCCACAATTATAAAGACATACTGATAGGTTGTATGTGTCAAATAAATATGCTTAAATTGTAAGCTCTTTGGGACAGGGCCTGATGTGAATGAATATACATGTACATTGTGAATACATGAAAATACATGTCATTGTAAAGCGCTACGGAAGATATTAAAATCCATAATAATAATAATATGACATTGAATGTCCTATCAATCCTTATATCAAACTTATGAGTGATTTCACTACACAAATTATTAAAAAACAAAATTATTGCCCCTGAACTTGTTGGAATGTTGCATAATATATAGGCTGCATTAGGATAAAATAGGCTTGCAAAACACTACCTCGACATTGCAATGATTTGACATTCGATATTAGATGAATGTTGAATTACTTTTAATGTCAAGTGGAACAGGTGTTTTATATGTCTTCATTCCCACAATGCTTCCCAGCCAGATCATCATTGCGATCATAATTACGATTGCTATTACCATCGTAATAACGAATGCAAAATGATTGGGCCTGGCATCACAGCAATGTCGAAAGGTAAGTTTGTAGTGTATAGCAAGCTTAAAGGAGCACTTAACAAAACATTTTTTAATCCTAATGTAAAAGCTTTTCTCACCAGAACACCTAAAATTGTAAGATTTTTCTCCAGTAAGTTATATTTGTGTACATTTAATAAATAGATTATGTAACTAAGAAGACTGCCATGTTGTTGCCAGCACAACTCACAGCCCATATAGTCTTCAAAGAGCCTTTTGAGCATGTGCAGCTACAGTACTGGCAATGCCTCTGGTCCCCAGTATTGAGGGTCTCCCTGCACAGAGTATTTTCTATACAGAAGCCTCCACACCAATATAGAAGTCCCTTTGAAAGCTGCTTGTTACACTGCAGCTTATTTTTCAGTCATGCATTGCTGATAACTTTCCAGCCTTCCAATAATGCTAAAAAGTCAGCTGATTTAAATTTATTTTGTTGTTGTTGTTGTTGTTTTGCTTCTGTTTCTAACAAAATATAAAGATTTTTTCTAAATGTACCTGTTTTCTTTGTGGTGGCTCAACATTCAAATGCTTTGTTTTTAGAAACACACACCCCATGAAGTTACAGGTTTAAATCCCCAGACTTACTTATGAAACAACACAAAATAGCTTATGTTTCTAGGAAAATAAAGTTTTAAATGTACTAACTTTACACATACAGCTCTGTTAGGACCGTGGTATAAAGTTCTGCATTTAGCAAGACAGAGTACATGTTGCAGGTTTGATTCCCCAGATTTATTTTTACTGAAAAGTTAATAGTTAAAGGACATATAAACTGTGCCAAATATTTTTTTAACTAATCACCCAGTAATTAGGATTAATTACCACCAATCTTAAATCTGCTTTTTCCCCCCTTCTCTTACCTTCCTGTCCCTTGTTTTTTTAGCTCTGGAAATTTTACTTTTAAAGAGGGCAGGACACAGCTAGTCCATCTATCCATTCTATAAAAGTAAAGCTTATTTCTCTGTTACTGCATGGCTATTTGATTTAGCATAACGATCAGAAAAAGAAATAAGCATTATCTGTTATTCTGTGCTCTTACTGTGCAGATAACACCCAATCCTGCAGTTGGCTGCTGTCTGTGTTACTGAAGTCCCAATGTAGCACTGTACCTGAAGAAATCAATTACAAAGTCCCACACACACACACTTTCAAACTCCTACAGCTAAAAAAATCTTACTTGATTCAAGCAGTGATTACAGCTCCCAGTGCTGCTTACCTTCCCATAGCAAAGCAGTTTTACTTTCACTTTCACTATAACACAAACTCACTGGATGAATGCTATTGGCTGTAGTGGGGGCACATATCATCTCCATGCTCCACACTCTAGCTGTGCCTCGATTTTGGACAGGCGTGGATACAAAGGGAGGAGACATGCAAAATAAAAACAGGGAGCACTGAGACCAAAAAACACTGAAAATATAGAAATGGATAAAGGCAAGCCATTTTTATCAGTTTACTGTCCCTTTAATATTCTGTTTCTTACATCCAAGAAATACACTGAAAAGATTACTTTTTTTTGTATGAAAAGTAAAGGAATATATCATTGTAAAGGGCCAGGATCACTTTTTTGTTTACAAAAAAAACCTGCACTGAAATCCCTGTTCTGTGTCAGAGGGAGGGATGGTCTCTGAGCTGCAACATGGCTGTCCGCTTCTAAGAAGTAAGGCTGCAGCTATCTGTAATGTGTACTACATACACTTAGTTGGGTGATTATGCAAGCTGACCCCTAGCACCCACAGGTTTATTTTCTATATCATCCAGCAGCCACAGAAAAGATATTGCTTTTGTATCCTTTTGAATGAGTACCCCTTAATCCCTAAAAGGCCCTTATCAGGGCCCCAAGGGCCCTTCCAAGGGCTGGGGAGAGGGGACCTAGTTTGAGGTGTGGGACCCTTTAAGCCCCAAAAGGCACTTGTCAATGCCCCTGCTGGAGGGTACCTCCCCCCAGCGGGCCCCTCCCTCCCCCCGTGAGCGTACAGGGAAGGGGGCTGGGAGGGGCTGCTGGAAAGGGGTTGTGCCATGGGTGGTCAGTGGGTGGGTTGGCATACCACCCACGGCAAAACTCCTTCCCAGCAGCCCCTTTTAGCCCTCTTCCTTGTACGTCGGGATTTGAACTCTTTGCCGCGATACTATACTTAGCGCATTGTGCTAAGTACAGTATCATGGCAAAGAGAGTTCAAATTACAGTCGCACATCGCCGCAGTGTAACTTTCCACAGCGATAAATGATCTCCTTTTCAAATATGGTGGTAATAGCGATTTTTCTGCGCCGATGTGCAGAGGTAATTGAAGTACGAAAATAGCGGACTTTTATAAATTTGCCCCCCAGTCTTTCATAAAAGTTCATTTATTCTATTCAACCTACTGCTATACATCCATCTAACATTGCTCCAATTATCAAAGATACATGATGAAATTACCATGATTCTCATTGCAAATTCCCTTGGTATTCTGCCAGTATGAAAATATACATTAAAAAAAAGATTTTTTTTAAAGGTTTTTTTTTTTTTTTTTTACCAATTAAGTACTGATACTTTGATAAATAAACATGTATCTTAAAAGTGACAGATCTTACATTTAAATCAAGCATAGCTTTTAAATAAAGGCCAAGTTACAGGGTTTTACAGGGTTGTAGCTTGCACACATTTCTTAGAAAGGTTGACTTTCATATGCCTCTTTTTGCTAATAACAATATATGCCATAACTGGTGTAGCCTTAAATAGTATCCTCATTCATTTTGCCAGTAAAACATATTTTTATATAAAGAGTGCCATAATGGTATGCAAAAATTGAAGATCTGTTGACTAGTTTTACATTTTCTTTTCAACATTATTCACAGATTGCTAACTACAGCACAGAAAATTACTGAAATACACACATTAAACAACACATTTATTATGCAGCATTTTGCTATTTTATGCTCTTTTCAGTAAATGATTAGCTTAAAACCTTAAAACCATCTGGAAGCTAATTTTTCAGAAAAAAAACTTTGGGCCCAATCTTAAATCTCAAATCTCAGAAGTTTTGCTTTGACTTTAAATTAGGCTTTCATTTCACTGTACACCTCTACTTTTAACAGTTTTAAGTTTTTTGTCCTGCAATTTCCTGGCATGGTGAATTACAGGTTATGTGCAGTAAAATGTTTAACTTTGTAAACATGGAAGCTGAAAAGAGTTGTTTGTTAAAGTAATAAAGTTGGCATAATAGCGTAGGACTGCTTACATTGTGCCTTGTCTCTTCATATACTGTGTTACCTAAACAGCTTACTGTACATTGTAAAACCCTGCGGCAGTGAAGGATTCATTTAAAATAATGACCTGTTCCATGCGCTTTATAGCTTGAAGGCACAAATGGATAGACTTGTTGGATTTTATTAATTAAAACTGGATGTATTGTTGAAGTTGAACATTCTTCTAAAGGGAGCTACGCAGTTATTCTGAGGTCTCATATAATTTGGCTCCCAGGGCCCACTGTGATTAGAGAGTTAAGTTATGAAAATGCCTCAGGTAATTTTATTGTGTATTATTAGTTGCAGAAAGATTAACAAACTTGACCTAGAATGTAATTTTTAAGAAAGACTATATAGTCCGTTACCTACAATTTTGTGCTTAGGGCAAAAGGCACTAAACTTAATAGTTACTAGTTAATGATACCAGCAGATGTTGAATGCATATACTGTATATGTTTTGTCGCTGACAAATAGATATTGTATAACAATGGATTACATTATACAGAGGAAATCTGAAAAAAAAAAATCTGCAATGCAAGCAAAGAAATTCATTTTTTTTTTTTAGAAAAACACTGTTTGATTAAAGAGACACTACAGTCATTTATATTACTTTATTTATATTATAATTCTTTCTCCTAGAGAACTATAGATTTGAAATAAATATGTTGGGAAAAAAATCAATTCACATACTTTAGTGTTCCTTTAAAACTAATCATGTTAATAATGATGCATTGGAAACAAATTATTGTAAAAAAATTAAGGGTTGAAAATGTTTTGTTTAGATTTTTTCCTTCTCCAATTGCAAAATCAAACAAAAATTTAAGGCTGGGTACACAATTTAAAGATCTTTAAACTATCGCTGAAAGAATCATTTTATTAAAGATCAGCCTACACACAGTCTTGAGCGTTCTCCCTATATAAAGTATAAGGGAGAACTCTGGGGAACGACACATTTCCATCAGCTGCGGCCTATTGTACTTTAGTGAAGGGGGCCACCTGCTAACGAACGAAATGTTCAGGCAGTTCTGAGTAATCCTGAAGCCGACAGTAAATGTCCATTGGTCTCAGGAACGATCGGAACTGCAGTAACAATTTAACGATAAAGGGGTGATTCCGTCGGGTCTTTAAGATTCTGTCTGTCATTTTTAAAAGATCAACCTACACACGGTCCTAAGCGTTCTCCCTAAACAAAGTATAGGGGAAACGTTCAGGAATGTCACATTTCCTTCAGCCATGGCCAACTCCCTGTTCTGTCGGATCTGAGAGAATTGTCCCATTATCAATAAAGTTTGTACCCAGCTAAAGAATTTGACTTTTAAGCTTTGACTTTTAATACTTCTTAATACCGAATATTTACACCACAAAATAATTTTGACTTTACAGTAAATAGATTCTAAAGCATCATTACTTAATGGGTATTTCCTCTGGGGAAAAGTAGTTTGGGGTTTTCTGTTTTGTTAAAGAATAGGGGGTAAAGGAGTTATGTCTTACCTCCCATTCATCAATAAATCCTGCAGGAGCCAGGAACGAACTTACCCGGTCTTGCCCTCCTTTGCTGATCTGTGTGGGTTGGTTTTCTGTAAACCTCTACTTTACCAGTTTACCATTTTCTTTTGACTTCTACCAAGCAGTCCAAGAAAGCCAGTGTGTTTTTTTGTACCTCTTCCCTTGTAAATTTGATGTTCTTGTCTACAGCATTGATGTGTTCTGTGAAGGCTTGTACTTCCTTCTGGTGGATATTAACCCAGGTGTCATCTGCATATCAGAACCAGTGGCTGGGTACTATACCCTTAAAGGTACTACTTCCTCCATGTAAAAGTTTTCCACAATGGGTGAAACTGGAGATCCCATAGCACGTCCATGTTTTTGCTTATAGAACTTATCCTTGTATTTAAAATAGGTGGTATTCAGGCATAAGTCCCGTAGGGAACACACCTTTGAAAATGTTAACATCTTGTCCAAGGAACATGACTAGTTCAAGAGAGGTGTCAAGGAGGCCATTTATGTGAAAATAAAGAAACCAAGCCTGACTAGAGGTGGTGGTGGTGGTGGGGGAGGGGGTTCAACACTATCTGCCTGCCATCTACAGTGCTGTCCTGACACCTTACCCTGGGCAGTTTCAATAACACATCCTAGCCTCAATGACTTTACATGGTTCATTCTGAATTGAGAAAAACAGTCGGATGACTAGCGAAATGTCTTCAAGAACTAAACTTTAAGTCAAGTTGAACTGAATATGTTGTATTCAGTTGAAACTGAATACAACAGATATACCATGACCTGGATGAATGAGAACCTTCACAAGCATTTTGTTATTTTGTTATCCTAACTATTGCCTGTCATTGGTCTACAAACCTTTAGAAAACCATTAGCAGACCACTGTCAACCCTTGTAAACATATTAGATAAATCTAATTTATTAACCAATGGGGATACAAATGGGCTGTATCACTGCAAACCTTCAATCAGCATTGTTGAGTGATCCACCAGGAAGCATGTTGTTGGGCACATCCACACAAGTTTGATGGTTAATTGAAATGGTCATTGTCAGCTTTTTGGCAGATATTTATTTATTGTGTGTATGGAACTTTAGGAGGATCCACTGGGCAAATAGAACAGATTTGTTTGGCACAAAGGTTTATTCCTGATGAAAGTACTAAAACATGCCACATTGAAGTTTTCCCCTCATAGCGGTAATTTAGTCATTACAGATGGATATATGGGTAGTCTTGTGTAGGCATGGGCAAGCTCACTATCTCATTCCATTCAAAACACTCATTTATACACACATTTATAGCCATATTAAATGTGATACTAAGAAAAATCTGAGAATATAAGATAGCGTCCTTTGTATGGGTATATTGTATACATGGAGACATAATGATTTCTCTGTATGTCATATTTATTTCAGAGGGCATGATAAATAAGAGTTGGAATGCTTGTTTTATATTCCAACCAGGCTGACTAGTTTCATTTCCAGTGCCTCTGTGATGGTGATTTTCCATATAAAGCAAGTGCGACTTCAGCATGTCTTTAATAAACTTGGTTCATGATACGTGGAATAGAAAGACATTATGGGAAAATGAAAAATGCTCAAGAAAGCTTAGCACTTGGAATTTGGTGTGTTTACTTTTTTAATGAATTTTAGAGATCTCCATATTCAGTCCATAACCTTGTTTGCATGCTGGACATCTTAGAATAGTTTGCCCCAGCCTTTTTCTAGGGCAGAAACCCATTATTTTTTTTATACATAGAATTACAGCTAATGACATTTTACTTTTGGTAAAATCATCAATCAACTGAACAGGGCTGGTTTCTATTTAAAGGATTTAAAGGACTGTAAAATCAAGTTATGTTCATTTGGAAGCTGCAGCTTTAAAAATACCGTTGCCATATTTTTTTTTTACCTATGCTCCTCCAGAGCCTACCTTTGTGCCTTGAAAGTTGCTGACATCTTGTTACTGGTTTGCTGAATGTTAAGCTCTGCCCCTCTGAGATTTCCTCTGCTTTCTCCTGCTTGAGCCTCAAACAGTAATGCCTGTGAGTTCCGTGCACTCTCCTGCTTCAGCCTCAAACAGTAATGCCTGTGAGTTCCGTGCACTCTCCTGCTTGACTCAAACAGTAATGCCTGTGAGTTCCATGCACTCTCCTGCTTGAGCCTCAAACAGTAATGCCTGTGAGTTCCGTGCATGTGCTTGAGCACAGAACCAACAAACATTACTGTTTGAGGCTCAAGCAGGAGAGTGCACGGAACTCACAGTTATTACTTTTTGAGGCTCAAGCAGGAGAAAGCAGAGGAAATCTCAGAGGGGCGGAGCTTAACATTCAGCAAACCAGTTACAAGATGTCAGCAACTTCCAAGGCACAAAGGTAGGCTCTGGAGGAGCATAGGTAAAAGTTTAAAGCTGCAGCTTCCAAATGAACATAACTTGATTTTACAGTGTACTTATCCTTTAAAGGCACACTTAATCTAATATTAACACTGATTTAAATATTTGCCTTTCTCTGCAATGAAATTTGGAATTCATGACACATTTAAAGGAGAATAAACGCCAAAAAAAGTTTGAGTGAGAAAGCACTTGCCTCAGCTTCTTCTCAGAATGGAAGGCACTTTCCTTGCCTCTACAAACTCACTATTAGTTCTGCTTGTTCTCCAAAGCCGAAGTTACTAAAGCTCTCATCAATTAGACCAAACTATTTTTTCTATACATGTGAGGTCTCATTCCCCACCCTGTGATGTGTGAATATATTAAATAAATAAAATAATTACAGAACATGCTGGGAGGTGCAGAGGGCTTCACTGAAATTCACTGATTTGCACATTCCTAGTAGCAGTGTTGTAGCGTGAAAGGTCTCTATCTCTTGTCAGCTGCAGCAATATTAGTGGAAAGTGTACCTTCTTAAAGGAGAATGTTGGAGGGTCGGAAGAGTGTGTCTTTGTTTATGCAACATTTTCCTCCTGCTGCATCGGTTTAATATAATATGTATTAGGGTTGCCAGATTTCCCTTCCCCAACACATATAAAAATGGTAAAAGGCTGGTCTGTATTTACTGCATAGATACAGCACTGCATTAGCCTGGTGCTTAGGGTGGCAACTCTCTCTATGACTCTTGCAACACTTTCCCCTCTCCCTCAACCCCCCCCCCTCAAAAAAAAAAACAGCAAAAGATCATTCATTCACTGCCTATACCTTAGTAATTAAAAAGAAGCCTGGAAAAGTATAAAGTACAAACATACAAATAAAAAGAAGTTAACAAGCAGTTCAACAATATGTGCACTTTAAATGGTGCTTGGTGCAAAAATAAACACAAACAAAGACACACTGATGCAGAAATATTCACAAATATAATGAGTTAACAGGTGCTTGCTTTCTAAATACATATGCAAAGGGTTAACAGCTTCCCTGCACTCTGCACTACTTTGCATGAGCACATGTAGTTTTTTTCCTTTTATATGAGAAAAAGTGGGAGGATACAGATATTTGACCATTCCTTTAAAAAATACCCTCTACTGCAGATAGTATACACTCTTGTTGGAGTACTGAATAAGCACATTCTCATTTAGGCCACATTGGACCAGACAGCAACGCGCCTGAAAAGCGTGAACGCATTGGCACATACTTCACACGTGTTACCATCCAATTCTGAAAACAGATCACGTAACATGCAATGTGGCCAACCACATTGTAATGCACTGACATGCGCAAAACATAGACATGTGAGAAACATGCTAGTGTGTCCTTAGCCCTTACTCATAGCTTAGACCTACTCCCTTCAATAATTGACTGACTGAATGGATAGATACAGAAAAAATAAATTACAATGAATTTTAAAAAATACTTTTTTTCATGTAGCTCCATATATATTATTTTTTTTGCTCATGTGGTAATCGGTATGTTTTTCCAGCCAATATAAGTAGCACAACAACAAAGTGAGTTTAAGAGAATGGTTTATTTACAAAGATTCTGAAAAGCATCAGCATTTAACTTGAATGGGGTCTTGTTCTGAACATTGATTTCAAGGGATTTTGTTTAGACCATTTTGATCTTCCAACACTGCAATGTAACTGTAGCCCAGCATAATATGAATTTGGGGTATTGTAAAAGAATATGATAAAATGTAAGCTTGGGCACTTAAAAATATGTTCATCTGCTGGGAATATAAATGTACAGTAGGAATGCTCATGAAGATTCTTATTCATCCAGGTATATCTGTGGTAATCAATTTAAGTATGAACTTGACATTGCTTTATTATATAAATTCTTTATTATCACAATTATGTTACAGGGCTGTTTTAGTTGATTAAAAGAGAATTATGTGCCCCATTTGTGTTAATATTGTGTTTATTAGGTTGTCTCATGTCTACAGCCTGCAGTATTTCCTTTATAATGAGCCAACAATCACATCTCTGGCTGGAGCCTGTGAGAAAATTAATTGGGGTGAATGTTCAAACATCCTGCTTCCAGTATGTTGAGTGACATCACATGACCTCTGTCACGCCCCTCTTCCCCGGGGGAGAAGCATGCTCAGTTAAGACTTAATGCTGGGGAAATCAGGAAGTACCTGGGGGGGAAATTGACAGTTGAGAAGGGGAGCCTATTAATGCAGGCAGGGGCTAGTCACATGACTTCAAGCTGGTCACATGACTGAAAACAGGAAGTGTTTAAGCAGGAAGTAATATTGCTGAACCTTTGCAGCAATAACTTCTCACAAATTTTATCTAGAGAGGTGATTTAGGTTTTATTTTGAAGGTATGTTGGAAAGCATTTTGTATAATTCTTACTAGTTTGGAAGAATTTGAGACCACAGTTACCCTTTAAACATATTGCTGCCAGTTATCTGCAATCAGACCAGAAAGTGTCTCATCAGGCACAATAGAATCTAACTTGCTAATGACTAAGGTGACACTGAGGCTTCTATATCTTCTATATCTAGTGCTGGTAAAGAACATCACTGTACATATATTATTTTTGATAGGGCGGTGACACTTTGCAGCACATCCAATCTGAGTCGCTCACCAAGGTTACAAATTATATAACTAGAGTCTTACCTATTGTCATAATAAAAATTTATACGTAATCCAAGTTTTTTTTACTGTTGCAATCTTTCTGCTGTGAGTAGGCCTGGTATGTACCCTGCTATTTTACCTGCCTCTGGGAAACAACAATAGGCCATTGGCTACTGGTAGCACTTTATTTGTTTTTTAGCTGGAAGTGATCAAAAGAAATCTCAGCTGCTTTGCCAGTAAATCTACTTTTGTACCACATGCCTTAGGTAAATTGACAGAAATTGCTCTCCTGGGTATTTTTGCAATTTACTTTCAATATTTTTTTTACATAGTTTTGAAGATATTTACATTTTGTGTGTGATATGGTAGCAGCATCAGCAGACCCCTGCTCTTAAACATGTAACTGTCCCTTTTCACTGTGTCTCCTCCTCCCCTCCTCCTAATTCTCATAAATCCATGCTGACTATTACTAATAAAATCAGTTCTGGAGACAAAGTCAATTATATGATCCTGTAACAAAGTTTCCATCACCTTCCCTACCACTGATGTTAGGCTTACAGGTCTATAGTTACCAGGCTGTGAACAACTTCCCTTACAGTGTAATTTAATGATATAAAGTCAGAGAGGAGTTCCATGACTGTATAAAAGCACAAGGCCGCATACCTATATATATATAAAAAATATATATTATAGCGTTATGGCACATTATTACTTATATATGATACATAAGTTATGTGATTTTAGACCTTTTTTTTTTTAGACCTTTTTTATGAATCAACTGTCTGTTGCTCTATAAAGCAAACAAGAAGTTAAAGTGCTCCCCCTCTTCTTCCCCCTCACTCATTACACACAGGCGAGTTCACAGCTTACAGCTACATACAGAGAGCAGAGTGCGCATGCTTTTCATTTATGTCATAGGATGGCGTGTGCGCACTTTGCCCAAGCTGAAGTGGAAATTTTCTTTAAAAAAGTCATTTTGCTATGAAGCTATATTTTTTTCTACAACAAAATATTCCACTGCACCTCCCATTAGAATTCCAGCCACTCAAGTGTAGCTGTCGCTGTGTTAATATCAAGAAAATATAAAAGGACATTACATCCCCTTGGAATTCCGTGACCAGTATAAAAGCCCTCAAGAGAGATTTACCCAGAGCCGTTATTGCTCCAGGTAAATCTCCCCTCCTAATTCAAAATGTGCCTCGCGCACATGGGAAGTCTCAAAAAGGATTGCTAATAGCTGGCATACAAATGTGTACAAAAGTATGTGTGAAAAACGCATATTGAATTCCATGTGCGGGTAACATAAAAGATACCTACGGATCCGAGACATGGAATTTAATATGCAGCGACATGAAGGAGTTAAAATCGCACTAACTGTTATTGAATCAGTTAACGCAACATTAACACTAATAACATACGCACCGCCTCCCCGTAAATCCAGCTCTTTGAGTTCCAGCCCAAAAAAATGAAAAACTCAAAATGCAGTATATGTTTAGATATGTGTGTGTAGGGATGGGCGGTTCGCGGATCCGAACCCGGATCCGCCGCGGATTTATACCGTTCGCGAACGGCGGATTTTTACGGCTTTTCTGGATTTTCCGCCTTCCGAACTTCTGATTCGCGGATTTTTCTCTTAATTCCATACATACGTATTTTCGAAAATTTTCGAAATTACGAGGATTGCTTGTATTTTCGAAAATACATATTTTCGAAAATACGTGAAAACTCGTAATTTCGAAAATTTGCGAAAATACGAAAAATCTCGTTATTTCAAGGGTATTTTTAATTTTAACGGGTCCGCTCGCGGATTTTCGAATTTTCGAATTTTTCCGAAAATTCGCGGATCCTCGAGCGGACCGGATTTTGCGAAGTTCGGACATCTCTATGTGTGTGTAACCAAGTTTCGTTTTCCCATAGAGGAAAGCAGCATTATAATAATTTGGATGTGTAATTTCACATTTCCGCCATAGCAGATACAAAATGTAACTGAAACCTTCTAACAGCAATTATTTAACATGCTAAAAGAGTTCTGATTAGTGACAGCCAGGCTATTTAGGATCCAGCAGCTCTAGATGGAACAGACAAGCCATGTAGAAATTTCTTTATATGAAAAATATGTTCTCTCAGCTCTTGTTTAATCCCCTTGTACAGACGGATGGATTCTCGGTATGACACACAAATCGCTTCTATAACCCATGGCAAAACACATTTTTAGGGTAACAACACTTTGTAAAAGAAAGAAAACATAACGAAAGGTACAAATTTCCAAAGGAGACTTGATTGACTGATATGGTTTCACTTTATATATTATTTTTATATATATATATATATATATATATATGTGTTTTTTTATTTCATTATTAACAAGGCATCTAATATTTTTTATTTAAGATTTATCAAGATACTATTATAATAATATATTATAATAATATATTTACTACTAATACAGATACAATAGCAGGGAGAAAAACATACAGGGAGATTCAATAAAAGTTCTTATCATTTAAAATGGTACTCATTTTGCCCCAACTAATCAGATATTATTTAACATTTGAATGCCAACATCTGATTGGTTGGAGCAAAATTAGCATCATTTTTAACAATAAGAATTTTTATTGAATAACCCTATTAGACTTCTTAGGGATAGCCACTATACAGTATTGTTTTTATTCCAAAAGTGTTATGGCAGCCAGAACACCTGCTGCCATGTTTATGTGTATGTGGTGGAATTTATACTCTAGCAGGATGCTCTGCTTAGACATGCAGATGCTTATAAGAGCCGTGCAGTTTCGGAACTCAAAATTTAGGAGGAGAAACACTTGCAGCCCTGTCCCAGCACAAGGGGAACTGTCTATAAGCAGCCTATATAGATAGTGAAAGAAAGATAGTGAAAGATAGTGAAAGAAAGAGAAGAATCACAAGTTGTGAGTTGGGAACTTTTATCAGTAGGTTTATAGCTTCCATTAAATGTAGACATATTACTTTATCATATATACTTTATTATACATTGCAAGGCGGACATAAGGTTCATACACATGCTCAATATGAGCCCGACCCACGATGGCGACGGCTACACGCAACGAATGGCCGTTTTATGCATTCAGTCGGGAGTCATTCGTGGATCCACCAGGCAGATCAAAGAACGATCCCTTACCGAACACATACACATGAACAACTCTCGTCCTAAACAGCCGTTTGTCGCGTGTACCAGTCAGTGTCGGGAGTCGCTGGTCGGAATGCACATCGTGCGTGTGTATGAACCTTACTGTCATGCAAACCCCATTATCATTGTACTAGCCTTGCGGTCTATTATTAATTCTAATTTAATAGCCATGATATTTGTTTTGCAATGTTATGAAAGGGCAAAAAAGATCAATTGCAACTGGCTCTACACATTCAGATCTGAGTTCATCTGATTTAAGCCCTTAAGCTCATTCACAGTAAAAAAAAAAATAATTTAACTCATTAATAATGATAATAATAATAAATGCTGCAAAATCTGACCTGTGTGTATCCACTGAAGTCGGTACAGTACTTTCTGCACTGTACAGAAACCCATCTGTCTCAACAACAAGAAATGATTTATTAGCTACAAAATATTATATGAAGTTATAGGATGTCCATGGCAGCAATTGTGCATTATGGGTAAGCAAACATGTTTTCTACCACTCTTCCAAGTTGTGAAATATTTTAACCCATTTTAAACTGCTCTTTAGAGAGCCCTAAACATTTTCCCTTTAGAAGCAGGGGGAGCTGGGGGAGGGGAATCAAAGGAACAAAGACAGCTGAGAGCAGCTGTCTTGCTGATGCACTGAGGTAAAAGCACAGGGGCTGGAGAGAAAAAAAGGAATGTAAGGGGGATTAGAAAACAAGTAAAGAGCAGCTGAGACATCAGATCTTGGGCAAGGATATACCAGGGGTATATACTTGCTAATTACTTAAACCTTTCTTTTTTAACTTCTAATACGTAATAATGTCCGGGAATTTATTTAAAAAATACAAATGATCAAATTCCTTAACAGCTGTCCTTTGAATCATTCGCTTCCCATATAAACCCCCCCATACTATTTATCCCAACCTAACAAATATTATGAGTCCTAAGCAATACAAGAATATTGATGTAGCAATCTATCATCTTCAAAGTCTGTTATTCCTTTGCTCCTCCTAGCTAAGCTTTAGTACCTCATGTCAAAACTTAAAATATTTTGCTCCCGGTTCTGTTAGCAATGATATTTTTATCACAACATTTTCAGGCTTATTTGAAATTTTTTTAATCAGCCATGGCATTTTACAGAGCCTAATCCTCTTCAATATTCCTACCTGTATGTATTAATGAGGTAATATTTCTGTAGTACTTCCTTAATGCTTCCATTTTATTGCCTTTAACATCACAAGTAATATGTTGGAGCCTCATAAATAAATAATGGAAATAAAATATTAATGCTTTGTAATTTACAAGACAGCTTAACCATTTATGTACTTAAAGCAGTTAAGAGAGGATAAATCTTGTCCCTCCTTCCTTGATAGTCACACATTTGTAATATCACCATATTGTTAATTCCAGTTCCATCTATAATATTTACATTATGTTGATTGTATTAAACTTTGAGAATTGTATACAATTTCTCCCAAGCAACCATACATTAACGGATATTTTGCTGAAATGGCTGTTCAATACCTAATTGTGCATCACGGGTCAGGCTAGCAATCACACATGTCTACAAGCTCTTTAGTATTTACTGTCAGTTTTGACCCAATTATTAGTTTGCTATTTGCCAGTTGGCCAGGGTGAAGCACTGTCAGTCGTGGCAAAAGAAGCCGCGGGTGACAGAACGAAAGGTCGGACATCAGTCAATGCAATCTTTCCAGCCTGATCGATCAATACACTTATCTATCATGCACAGCAAAAGTAGCCATGCCCAACATTTCACCAAGACAACACGATTGCCTGTGGTTTACTGATGCAATCGATCATCCAATTTGGATGAACGAGCGGTGGCCGATACACCAAAATGTCAGTCGTCGGGCTGAAATATTGGACGGCGTGTACCCAGCTTTAGTGAATTTTATTAGAGATCACTAAGACAATAAACAAATCTGTTAATAAGGAACAAAAGCAAAGGGTGTGACTAATCGTGCTGACTTATTGAATGACACACAATCATATGTGGTCGGGTCAATCAATTTTGCCTAAAAATTTGTAAGCTCAGAAATAAAATCTAATACTACTGACTGAACAACAATATGACGACTGCAGCAGTTGATCTGGACAAATTATTGACCTGGGTGTGCATTGATGACTTTGATGTCCATCTGTATGAGTTCTGGTATCCTGCTATAATTTTGGATCAGCATGTTATATCTTGAAAAAACCTAGGCGTATGCAGTGTTGAGGCATTTCATTTTTTTTTTTTAAATGATCTGATTAAAAATTTTAAATCCCTGAAAAGCCTTTGGTAGACAACAACTTTCTAATGTTAGCTAGAAGGCCATCTCATATTAGTGGCTATTATTCTTCAAAATCAGAGGCTTCTCCCAGGTGGCATTGTGAAAAACCTACCTTTTTAACACAGTTCTGCAAAATTGATGCTATAAGAAGGTACACACAAGGATCTGGACTGCTGGATCACTGCTAATGCCAAGTTACTATCTCTTAACTTTATTTAAATAAACAGGAAAGTGGAGAAAAGTAGGAACATACTGGAGTAAGAAGTAATGACACAATACAGAAAAGTACTCAGTCTAACATCAAGGGGCACAAATGTCATTTACAAATAAAATGTGCACACAAACAGATTAAATTTTGCTCCAGTATTGCAACCAATACTGTCAACTATTCTCTCTGTTCCAACTATACCCGATCAGACAACACAACCTACTAGATTGTCATCATAGGGAAAATTAATAAGTTTAAGTTAAACATCAAAACACATAGTGTTAACTGAAAAGTGGGGAGTGTAGAACAGAGGGACAAGTGGATACCGTTAATAATATTAAAATATTGTCTGGACTGATAGTCACATTGGTTCAAATCAGTTTTATTTGTACCTAATTGTATCTTTTTATCGTCAATGTCATGCCTCTTTCTGGTTGGGTCATTTTATTCACACGTGTGTCCTATTAAGGGGCGACTGGGGGTTATGTCAGCTTTCATTATGGTGGTCATTGTCTTCTAATAAAGAAATACAAGGTGCTGGAACCTTATTGCAATTTTTAGGTTTCTGCTTTAGGTTTCCTTTAATTACAGAATTGCTGTGATTCCAGAGATATGTGGTAGTATCATACTGAACCTGGTTTTAGGGAGGACCTACCAGTTTTAGACCCTGAAATTTAATGGTCGCAACTGCCACTGAAATTTCAAACCAAAACGTTAGAAATTTCAACAACTATTTATAGTTTCCAATGTACAAAGTTTGCGGTTTGACACAGAATTTTTTGACTGGCAAAATTTCAAGTTGAATTTTTTTTTTGTTCCACAAATCCATAGACAGAGTGAAACCCAGCGGGTTTGTACAACCCTATGCAATTCTCCTTTAATATCTTAATATGTTTTATGTAGAGATAAGTTGAACTGCATTACACCATCTTATTAACTTGTTAATAGCAGAAATGTTACAGTCTAGAAACAGCTCAGTATGTGACAAGACCAGTCTTACAGATGAACTCTGTGCTGTGCTGCAGTTTGAGAGGAATTTCTTTTTATCTATTCAACAAAGATAAAAATGAGCTGTGAGTGAATGTGTCACCGGTCTTTAAATATAAAGCTAAGAGTAACAGCTGTCACTTTTTTATAATATATATTTATAATATAGTGACAGTAAGGTCAGTGCTGTAATCACATTCACTCTGTCTCCAGACAGCTGAGTACATGATTTACTGAGCAAGATCTGTGACAGAACACATTTTAATGAGATTAATGGATTGTGTAGAGGGGTGGTAAAGCCAGTGCTGACACCTGGTGGTTACTTGTAGAAAGAGAGACACAATGTGTAACCAGATCCTTATTTACAATTTCACAATTGGGATTTTTCAATAGTGCTAAGCTTTGCTTGTAATAAACTGCGGGAGATTGGGGATCTGTATTAGTTTCTTTACACAACATAATTTTCTTTGCTATTACAGTCTCCCACCAATGTGTCTAGACTGTAAAACCATCATCTGTTGGTTTCTAGTAGCCAAGAGGCTGTGAAAAGGGGAGGAGGTGAGGAAAATTTGAAGTCAGCAAAATGGATTTTTCCTGCATTAGTCAGATGTTAACCTCTAAATGGCCTGTTTTTTGTTTGGTTTTTTTTACATTTTTTAATAAATATAAATAATCAGATTCCTTTGTGTTTTTGAAGTTTTCTGACTTTTAAACTCCTATATTATACATGTGTGTGTTGGAACTTTGAGACATTTTCAGACTTTTTTGGGTGCAAAACAAGACCCTGTCCCATTCATCTGACTTTTATTTGTCTCCCCTGCTGCAGGCACAGACTTTCAAAACAAACATGCAGACAAGGGATATTTTGCCAAGCTTCTGGAATTTAGCATCCCCACATCTCCCTGAGACACTCCCATATAAATTTAGTAATATTTTCACTGATAAAGAACTTCATTCCATTTCAGTATACTAAGAGATGAGTACTGTAGGATAAGGTGATACCTTTTTATTATGGACTAAAAGTTCATTTTTACAGACAAGGATTCGAGGGATATACTTCTCTCTTCCTCAGGTCAAGCAGTATCTCTCGAAAGCTTGTCTGTAAAAATGAACTGTTAGTCCATAATAAAAAGGTATCACCTTATCCTACAGTACTTATCTCTTAGTACATGCTACTGGACTAATATTTATACAACCATTTTATCTGCAACTATTCCATTTCAGATCAGTAATGCCTCTTGTTTGTTTATGTAGCCTTCCTTTTATTGGAGAGTTAGTCTGTGATATAGAAATATCAAGTTAGCTACTGTAATTGAACCCGTGGAAGGCAGTAACCCTTTAAAATACAGTGCCTTACTTTGCAGCACATTTATTTTGAAAACTTAAAGGAAATATTAACCCCCCAAATTGTGTTTTAAACTCTGACAGAGGACCTCCAAACCCTTAAACTGTTACACTTACAGACCAGAACTGCATATGAAATTAGTTCATTGAGCGCACATGATGCGCTCAATGAACACTCCACCAGGTAGATGCACTAGTCATAGGCTGTGACATTATCCATCATGGTTGTGACTGCAGGTCCACCCACAATAGCTAAGAGTAATTACCAGTTTGCCAGTTACTGCAGGGATTGGGCTTTTGGGAGTGGACATGCCCTTACCCAAAAGGGTAAATCAATTAAATAGCTGATTTTGATCATATCATGGTATATGTTTATATATATATATATATACACATAAGGGGTGGTGTGCACTCTACCTTCAAATGCTTCATAGGCCTGGGTGCTGCTGTGATTCATAAATATCCAACCTTGAGATAAACTGCAGAGCACTCACAGGACTTGTGCAGAAGTTCAACTTTTATTACATGTGCAACAAAACAGATAGCGACGTTTCGGTCTGTGTCTTAGACCTTAGCTTGAGAAAGGTCTAAGACAAAACGCAGCAACGTCGCTATCTGTTGTGCACATGTAATAAAAGTTGAACTTCTGCACAAGTCCTGTGAGTGCTCTGCAGTTTATCTCAAGGTTGGATATACATATATAATATATATAATATATATATATATATATATATATATATATATAATGCTGCCCTTTTAAATTTCTGATATTGTTTTAAAATTAAAGAGCTTTTATGCTTGCAGTGCTGTCCTGAAATAAACAAATATACAGTCTTCCTGCACCTTTTGTTTATTGTGTAGAAGTGAACACCCTGTCTCAATGCCAATTGTGTCTAAATTTCCATTTTGGGAAATAAATTTGTTTTGAATGCAAAAAGATATCTAGATGGTAGGTTCGCCTCTGGAATCTTTGTTGGTATTTATTTACAATCGTAGCAACAATGCGTGTTACGAGGGAAAACATACAGTAACTTCTGAGGTGCCTAAGATGTCTCTGTTGTACATTATTATTTCTATTTTGCAGACATGATGTCAGAGAGTGTAGGCATGCAGCCAAAAGCAAGCACTTGGCACTTTCATACTGATATCCTCAAAACTGACTCTAAAAGCAATAACATTACATCAAGTCACTGCAATAACCAAGTGGTTATAAAGCACAATAAAACAGGTGCTTTGTTCTGCAGTAGTCACTAAGAGAGACCTGTCCAAGAAAGGAAGTAGGGAAACCCAGACAATTTTTGCAGCATAATTTATTGGATTCAAAAGGATTATTCATGCAAATTCTCAACATCTTTTCTTGCAGAAAGGAAGTGAAAAATCTGAATTTTCTTATAGTTTCTAGAAAAACAAATGTGTAATGAATTCGGCTGCTCCTGAAATTTATGGTAATCTGCAAGCCAATATTTCTTTTCACTCTTGATTAGAAATCTATTTTTTCTGCCGGGGTTGTGCTACATGTGCAATTTGCTTCTTGATTATTTCAGCCCATGGAGTTTTTCATAAGATGGTGAGTGCTGGATGCTCTTAGATGTTTTCTTTTTCAGCAAAACAAACAGATGCCATTATCCCTGCTTGGTGGCTGTCGCCCTCGCTTTTTTTAAACAATCCCCATTGATTGCACTTAAGTCACCTGCAGTTTGTGCCAAGGTTTAACAATCTTCTGCCATATGTGTAATCTAAAAAATACTAGAATAAAAATCTGACCTAAAGCTTTCAGAAAATGACTGTTTTATCGGAATGCCTTTTTACTAGCTGGTTGTTCACATTTACTTATTTTTTATTTTATTTTCCCAATCCTTAGTCATGATAAATATATAATAAATGTAACATAGCAACAGTTTCAAATTTTTAGATTTAAGGGAAACTTTGCTACAAATATAGACTTAAAAACTCTATTCCTACCTGCTGTGTGGCTACTAATATGCATGGCGAGATGGCAAAATTGCGCTCTTGCAGCAGATGACAGCTCACCACTTGCTGCTATGTGCAGGCATAGCTAACATTAGTTATGGGAGAGAAAGTCATGCATGCAATAGAGGTAAGTTGACCACTTTGGAAAATGGACTTTAAAGGGAAAGTTCAGTGCAAGTACTGAAAATATCAGTATTTATCCATCCTAATTGTCTTAACCTGCCCATTCCGCATTTTGGCTGTGTATAAATAAGTGCTTCCGAAATACTGACTTCCTCTTTGCAGGATCCCTAATATAGAACATTATGGTCTTGCCCTTGACCAAGCACCTGGGTTGATTCAGTTCAGATCTGTGCATGTTTGACCCATCCAACAGCCAATCAGTATAAATTACTGTTAGGAACATTCCATGGTAGTGTGCTTTCTGGGAAGAAGAAGGTCCATTACAGAACCTGAAATGTCAGCTCTCTAATGTCAACAACAAGGAATAGCAAACTACAAATGGAGGTTTCAAAATGGAAAAGAATATATAAAATAACTAGGTATGCATAATATAAATTAAGATATATATATCATTTAAAAAATATCATTTAAAAAATAATGATATTTTCTACTGAAGTTTCCCTCTAAAATCTCGCTTGCTAACACAAATAACTAATTAGCCAATCATATGACAGCAGTTGATCAAAAACTGGAGATGGGATTTTCATATACAATCATTTCTAGGGTTTACATAGAATAGTCCAAAAAAGAGAAAATATACAGTATGAGGCAGTTGTGTGGTCAGGGGTCAGATTAGAATGATCAGACTGGTTCAAGAAGATTGAAAAGCAACAGCTGCTCGAATAACTACTCATAACAATCAAGGTATCCAGAATGCTCTACCATCTTTCAACACACAACACGTTGAAGCAAATGTATTGCAGCAGCAGCAAAAGAGCACTCCAGATGGCACTCCTGTGAACAGAAAACTGAGGCTACAATTGGCACATGGTTACCAAAATTGGATAATACAAGACTGTGAAAACGAGTCTCAATATCAACTGCAACATTCAGTTTGTAGGGCTTTCCTGTTGGTGTGGACGCCTCTGTGTATGTATATATACTTCCCCCCCCCCCCCGATATAAAAATATGTATACAGAGACAATACAAAGTGGCCAGTAGGTGCACATACTCACAAGGCTCTTTGAAGACAACATGGGCTGTGAGTAGTAACAAAGAAGAACTTTAAGTACAGAAATAACTTTTTACATGTACATAAATGCAAACTTTTAGAGAAGAATCTTACAATGTATAGGTGTTTTGGGGAGAAAAGCTTTCACATTAGGATTTTAAAAATATAAGTTTAGATCCCTTTAAAGTAACACTTATAATAGGTCCTAACAATGAGTTGCATATGACCTAATGCTTAAATCTTTTTGCATTTTGTTAAAGTCAACTCAGAATTTATGTTGTTCTCCTGCATTAAAGGAACATAATCACCCCCAAAAGCGTATTGACAGAAACCCCAAATGATGTGCTGGGTCTCATTTATTGCAAAATAAACACTGCATTTTATAAAGCAACTCAGCACATGTAAACACATGATTTATTTATGTCATCGGGTTGTTGTTCTCTTCCCTTTTTCTAATGTTTCGTTCATGTATCATCTATGTATTTTTCCCAGCTGCATTCAATTTATACTGTGTTCAGTCTTCCAAATCCCACATTTCCTGGACTTTAAGCAGAATTTATCAAATAAACCCAGACCTTCAATCTAACTGCAGTGTTTTCTGAACAGTGGATACTGTGTAAGCATGAGGGTTATATTTGGCCACAGTACAGCAGAGTTCCCACTGAGAGGATGTTGCTCTCGCCTTGCTCTGGCTGGGCCAATAACGCCTTGAGTGTTCACAATTAGACTTTGTTTATATCCCTCAGGAGGGACAGCCACCTCTGTAACTGGCCTTAGAGGATGCTTCACCAAAGCAGAAACTAGCCAATTAACTACAAGTTAGAATTAACCCCTTGATGCCCCATGAAGCTGCATTACCATCAATGGAATGTTAATTGGTCTAATGGGTTTAATGTCAACAAGTTCTAATGAGCACCAATATAATGAGCTCATTATTTTTATAGATTTTTTTAAAGTATACATTATCATAATTGTGGTTGATCAGAAATAAAATGTAAACAAGAAAAGATCTTGAAACTGCTGGAAAAATACATATTACAATATTGTTGGTGTTCCACATTCATAATATGTCTATATTTTTAAAATTATATTAAAATAAGTCTAGACATACATAAATTGATTAAAGGTGATATTTATAATTGACAGATTATTGGTTGAATTAAAGCATGGCTGATAGTGTAGCCTATTAAAGGATGTACAATCAGATATGACTGATATGTATGAGATGGTTGTTAAATAATTTCTTCATAATTTAAAGTAACTTATTCTTCAGTGTGACTGTACAATTTCAATACAATAACATTTGTAAAGCGCTTTTCTCCTAAAGGACTCAAAGCACATATGCAACAATGCTGATGAATTGACACCAATACAGCTTATTTCATTTATAGGTTCCTAGGCTTATTAGTTTACTTTTTAAAAAAAAAAAAAAAAGTAATTTAGAAAGTGTTCTATTTGAATACAAAATGCTTTTAACAGTTTGTTATCTTGTAGTTTACTGTCCAATAACCCCCCCCCCCTTTTTTTTACAGTAGTTTTCTAATGTACTTGCCTGAATATGAAGGCTGAAAATCCAATTTTCATTTGGTATGTCAATGAGTAAAACATACATCTGTGTGATGTGCAAAGTAACAGAAGATAAACTGAAACATTGATTCTGTAAATACATATATTTTATTGAGCCAAAGGGATTTTACAGGCAAATAGGGAATTAATGATTCACACGTACAGCGCTGGGACAGGACTTTGCTCAAGATTAAGGAATAGGAAAATTGTGCAATGCAGTAAAGTTTTTTTAAGTGATTGTATCATATTAAAGCAATTGCTAAAAAAAGCAGTAATGATGCCTTTAAGTAATTATTTCCTTCTGTGCTGATCCATAGGAGGCCACTAACATCATTTTATATTTATTTGGTAATAGAAACAGCAGGTTTTTTATTAAATAAACCATTTTCATTCTTGATTTTTAAAAATTGTTGCTTTAAATAAAACATTGACAAGAAGATGCAATAAAGGCCATTTTCCGGGCAAATAAGTGTAAAACCCATGCTGCCAGACATCATAAGCAAAACATTACATTTTGCGCTACTATATAGTGCACTGGGTACACTAATAGTACACAGGACCTAAATGGTTAGGGCTTCACCCCTAGGTTTGCCCTAAATTCAACTCCTCAAGCCTTCAAAATCAGGATTGTAATGCCAGTGTAGCCCTAATCCTTCTCTGCATCCCTCTGTTAGTCAATAGAAAGACACACTTTGCAAGGAGCCAGGGGTGTAAATACCAGGGGAACAACCACAAGGGAGCCCCATCTTCTTATTTTTTCATATGACAGATATAGCCTCCTCCCAGAAAACCACTATGGATGACGCATGGATAGGGGCCCCATCATTTTTGCTGGGGGCCAAGTGATTTCTAGTTACGCCACTGCAAGGAACATGTCCTTGAGCAGTTCTGGATGCTGAGAGGGGGCAGGACTAAACCAGTATTGTGTCTCAGACTTTAAAATCTTAGACAGTCAAATTTAGGGCAAACCTACTGTAGGGGTGAGGACCTAGCCATAAAGGTACAATCCTCTCTTTTTAGAAAGGAAATGCATATTAAATAGTGACTACCCTCATTATATCAGCTAATCCAAGGATTAGGAATTGAAATGTAAAAGGAGAAAGTATAGCTACTTTGCATTTATATGAAATTAAATAACTCAGAAAGCACTAGTAACCTTTCATTTCTAACCTAAACCTTGACATAAACCGCTAAATTTACATAGTTTCAAAAAATTATTGTAGGCACCTCCCTTTCACTTATAGGGAACTCACCACTGGTGTTTTTTTTAAACTTTTCAGCTCATTGTGTGATTGTAGCTCAATCGATAATTGTCTGTACCTTGCCTAAAGGTTCGTACACACGTGCGATCGCTGATCCCGACCCGCAACACAGGATGTGTACGAACGTTCGTTTCGGCCAATAATGTATGGGCACTTTATCTGCCGTTCGGTCGGGGATCGTTGCCCATACACGGGTCAGTTATCACCCAAAACGAACACTCGGCCACATTGTGAGTCGCGCCACATACAGCTCAGGCACATCCAGCTACATCCTTCAGGGAGGTGATAATCTATACTAAAATTGTGAGGACCAGAGACAGTTCCTTCCCCTGGACAGTATTCCTGATCAATGTTGAACTACATAACATAACACTGAAAGTTATGCTGCCACTTGTGCAATGTAAGGCAGTATACCACAGAACTATAAGGGAGATTCAATAAAAGTTCTTATTGTTAAAAATGGTGTTAATTTTGCCCCAACCAATCAGATCTTATTTAACATTTAAAAGCTAAAATCTGATTGGTTGGGGCAAAATTAGCACCATTTTAAACGATAAGAACTTTTATTGAATCTCCCTATATATTTGTTAAATAAAACCTTTACACAGACAATTTTCAACAAAGTGTTTGGGGGAAATATTATGCACAGAGAGGTAGAAGAGTTCAGGGGTAAACTCAAGTGCTACTCTCACTACTGGACAGCTGTCCTCCTGTTTGTTTGTTTTTACATGTGTCAGCAGATCAGTTGTCAGGAGGAGTAAGTGCAGCACTCACCACTAATTTTACTGCTGCACTGCTCCTATTCTACTGCACACAAGGAGGTAGGGTGTATTGAACTTGTAAAATCTGCTGCTAGCTACATTAGGCTGATTAGAGATAATGAACACTATAGGTGTCCCTGGAATTCATTTATACAAGTATCCCCTTACAAGCACTCTGCAACAGCAAATGGCAGACAATGGAATTTTGGGAGATGCAGTTTTTCAAGCCTCTGAAAAGTGTAAAGCTAGGTACACACATTACCGATAAAGCCCCGATACTGTCGGATCCGACGGTATCGGGGCTTTATCGGTACTGTGTGTACCTTCCTTTTCCTAACAAGCGCACGCCCGCCGAACATTTGGGTCAAACAAGCGCTTGTTCAGAAAAGAGGGAAATTTCCCTTGGCCGCAGCAGATTCCCTATAGGGGAGTCTGCTACGGCCGAGAGAACACACAGTCCCGAGAGTTCTCCCTATGATGTGTATAGCCTGATTTCTGAAAGATGACAGACAGGATCTTGCAGATCATGCAGATCCTGTCTGTCATCTTTCAGAAATCTGCCAAGTGTGTACCAAGCTTTGTTACACTTGAACCATATTATCAAAGGGAAAATGCTTCTTTTGTGATTAAATCAAAGGAAAAATGATAAATAACAGCTTTCTAATAATATATTTACAGTAAAATAGCTACTAGTAAACTTTAATATGCCTGCACGTTGGAAATAATTAGATATATTTAGTAGTTATTTAGATATTGTTAATAGAGTATTCCTAAATACATCATTATTCCCTTCAATTCTATTTAACACTTAACGCATGATGCGTCATTAAAAGGTTGATTCCCAATTTAAAAAAAAAACAACCACGCAAAAACAATGTCTATTAAAGAACACATACTCTACATACAGTTGTAAATTGGCTTTTTATTCATTCTTTCTAAGACCAATAACTACAATGGCACACATTATATCGTTTAATCCACATGACCTTTTTCCACTTTAACAGGGCTCTAGATGTGAATCAATCCCATGATGCAACATGTGTCCCCTGCTCCAGCTCTGACAATGATGGCCACCCAGAGTGTGCCCCCACCCCCTTACCAAGACAGTCAGCAGGTGAGTGCAGACAAACATTGAGGACAGGGCTCCCTTTCTGCAGCTTTCCTTGTTTACAATAGTATGCTACCCAACATATAACTGCTGCATGATATGAGTTGCATATGAAAAATTAATCGGACAATTTATGTACATTTCTTGTACTTATATTTTAGCATAATTTCATACACGTTTAATCTGGTAATTAGTTTTCATAGACAGCAATACTTTGTCATATAATATAATACTGAAAAACAGTTTATTAATAGAGTAACTTTTTTCATTAATTTAGTAAGGAGGTTTTAATTCATTGCTTATCAGAAATTACCGTATAGCAACTAATACATGAATAGTGAAACCCCCCTTTTTTCTGACATAGACATCATAGATCATCATGAGTGAAATATGATGATTGATCCCTTATAGCACAGGAGTAGGAGAATGCTTTATAAAGTATTCAGAGACTCATTTTTAATTAAATTCCCAACCGCTAAGTGGTAATAGCTATATAAAAAAACAACACTTTACGAACCTCACACTATTCAAAATGGGAAGAAGGCAATCCCTGAGACTTGTAACAGCTGGATGGATAAAAATGTTGTCTAGTTTGAAAACAATTACTGACACCATGTCAAGATTCTGGATTTCTTTTATATGACTCATGTTAGGCTATCAATAAATTTTTACCACCTATTGGCTTTATAAATTGCATTTTTTTAAAGCAATTTCATTAAACTCTAAATAAGATCTTTGAACATCTTTCTAACACTCTTACTTACCTTGCATAAAGAATACTCTTGCATTAGGATTAATCTGGGCTATGATTAGAAGATGTTTTTTTTCTTGGGAATGCTGGAACATATGGAATTCTGTTTTTTAAGGGCAATTAAAGCCTCAGAACAACACTGAATCACAACAGAGCACCTTGATATAAAAGTAATCTGTGTATTGCCTCTCATTTTGATGTGTGTGCTGGAAAATTTACCTTTCTAACATGGGGTTTGTTTTATTTCCCAGCATTCCAGTATCGCACAGTGCGGTCAGTGATGACTTTTTTACATGCCTAGTCATAAGCTACTGCAGGTCTTGCCTACTGGTATTCTCTAGCCAAACCTTTTACATTCCATATCTGTTAAATTACATATTTGGCAGGGGACGGTGTGACAAGTCAGGAGGTTTGACAGACAGTGCACCTAACTGTTATCTAGCTTTTCAGGGTATTACATTTACTTTAATGGAATCTACTGCAATAATAATTTAATTGGCGTTCTTGGGGGGAATGCTTTCAGATAATGGGGTATGAAAATTGTGGTTTAGTTCTCCTACAAGGAACAGTCAACTGGACAATCTGATTTCAGATTACACTTGGCATGATTGCCATGATTATTGACTTAGTTGCTTTTATCTGCTACAAATAGAGATGAATAAAATTGACAGTAGTTCCGCAGAACTTAATGAAGTTCCAAAAATCAAATTCTAAACCCAATTGAATCTGAATTTTTCAAATTTTTGATTGCAATTTTCAAATTTTCTACATAAATATTCGAAATTTTTTTTCAATGGAATTTTGAAATTTTCGATTTTCAGAATTGTTTACACTTTCTGGATCTGCGGATTTTCATTACCGGGCAGTTCTGAATGAAAACCAGGTTCCTTTCAAACTTGGATTTCTCACTAATTATCAAGAGTCTTCCATCTTTTAAGCAATAGGGTGTATTACTACATTAGCCATGGATTAAAACAAAGATATTTTGTATACAATGATGCCTAAATAAACTGTTGGGCCTTTTTATATACCGTATACCACTTCTTGTTTTAATCTAAAAAAAAAAAACAACAAAGTATTAAAATTATCACTATCATATGTTTCTCCTTGCAAGTCAATACATGTCCAGAGCAATGTTACATTGTACATATATATGTACCTGTATATATGTACCTATTGTATATATGTACCTGTAAGTCAAAAACAGCTTTTAATAACCAAATAATTGTATCTAAGCTTTTTTATTTTGCTTTTATATGGTGAAATTTGGAGCTATTAATTGTTAATTTTATTTTACAATAGCACCTTAATGTTGTCCTTAGGCTATTTTTCTCCCAACCAAAATATTTAGTTATCAACTTTATAGTAAGTAGTTGCAATGGGAATATCAATAAAATGCTTAATGCCTTAAAGAACTGAAGAGTGCAACTCGCCTCTCATAATGGGAAAGCTTAGCCTGGGTTTGAGCTTTTTATTGAATGTGGTTTTAAGAGTCATCTACTGTAATTACAAAACAAAATGGAAAGTGTTAATAAAATAACTTTTCAGCAGCAGAATCACAGCAACAAAATAATTATGCTAAACAATGGTTTATTTATTGTACAAAGGGTGTGCTTTTATTATACAAATAAGAAACATTCAAGTTGTTATTTAATAATATTTTTTTAGGAATGCATTAAATATCAACAATATTTTGCATTACTGTATACAGTGTGTATGTTCTAAAAAAAATAAAAGAATTGTTCTTGTAAAACTATTGTAATGAAGTGTAGGATGGAGAAATGATCAGTGAGTTATTCAATTTATGCAGTATGTGCACTGAAGACTTCCATCCTTGGGGACCTAAACAAATCCTCATGAATTTCAGAAATATAACTTACTATACTAACAGACCCCCACAGTGGAGACTGTATAATGTGGAAACATGTTTTTATATTCAACTGTTAATCAAATACTATAAAAAAAATATATGATGTAAAAATATATATAGATGAAAAGATAGATAATGACAGTTTACGTGTATGTTAGTATAATTTTATTTATATTGCCCCACTTGGATATGCAGCACTGTACATTATAAAATAAACAGGGAGATTCAATAAAAGTTCTTATCATTTAAAATGGTGCTAATTTTGCCCCAACCAATCAAATCTTATTTAACATTTGAAAGCTAACATCTGATTGGTTGGGCACAATTAGCACTATTTTAAACGATAAGAACTTTTAATGAATAACCCTGAAAGTTTTCAAACAACTAACAGTATTTAATAGTGCTGGTTTTCAGAAAGGTAGGCTAACAGTTTAAATTTAAAAGAGCTAAAGGATGTCACCTTGTGAAGTAAGAGAGAGAGAGAGAGAGTTCCAAAGGTAGGGAGCAACAAGAGAGAATGGTTTAAGACGGGAGAAAACAGTGTTCATAGGGGGTTTGTAGAGAAGATTGCCCTGCAAGGAGAGCAGGGCAAGTCCAGGAACATAATGGACCAAGAGAGTAGATAAGTAGGGAGGTGCAGCAGAATGAAGACATTTAAAGGTTAAAAGAAGGGTATTGCATGTGCAGTAGTTAAGACGGGAGATTATAAGGGCATGAATGAGCATTTTAGTAGTGAAGCAAGAGAGGAAATGGCAGATATTGGAGAAAATGACACGTCCTAGTGAAATTGTTAATTTGATGATGGAAGAGGAGTCAAAGATTACCTCAAGGCAGTGTGCAAATTCAACTGGGTTAATGACCATATTGTCAATAGAGATGGAGAAGAGTAGACTAGGTCCTAGTTTAGGGGGGGGATTAATTTTGTTTTAGATAGATTGAGTTTAAGGCAGCGGTGCGTCATCCAGGAGGAAATAGAGAGCGGACATTTAGAGATTTGGGATTGTGCGGGGGGTGGACAAGTAAAGTGGGTATTATCAGCTTATAGGTGATGCTTAAAGTCAAGAGAACTAATTATTTTTCCCAAAGAGAAATGTAGAGGGTAGAGGGAGAACACAAAGTGTCCTAAAATCAAGCCCCGAGGGACCCCCACACTAAGCTGAACTTGAGAGGAAGTCTTAGCAAAAGAGACAAAGAGAAAGATCTGTTGGAGAGGTAAGAAGACAACCACATGCAGATACCCAGAGAATTTAAAATTTGCATAAGAAGAGAATGGCCCACAGTATCAAAGGCAGCCAATAGGTCTAGGAGAATGAGGGCAGAGAACTGTAACTGTATCCGTATTTCATTTCTATTTTAGCTAGTTTAACTGCTTTCTTGCACTCTTCACTACAGATTTTATACTCCCTGTAAGACTGTTCGGTTCCCTCTGATTCAAAAATTTTAAAAGCCTTTTTCTTTTTTCCATTTCCCTTTTTACCTGAGCATTACGTTATGCAGCAGTGGACCTAATTTTTTACACTTGTTCCCTAAAGGTACAAATTTAGAAATGTAATAGTTTAATATCCCTTTAATAGTGGTCCACATCTGCTCAGTATCTTTACCTAGAAACAATTTCCCCCAGTCTATGAGCAGTAGTGGTTCCTTTAACAACATAAAATTAGCTTTCCTAAAAGTTAAAAGTTTTTGTTATCCCAGTGCACTTTAGTTTTTTGCAACCTTTATTAAATGACACTATATCATGATCACTATTCCCTAAGCTTCCCATTACATTCATTTCCAAAATGAGCTCAGGGTTACTAGATATCACCAGATCCAACAATGTATTCTGTCTAGTAGGAACTTCTAACAGCTGTGAAAGAAAATGCTCATATAGGAAATTTAAGAACTTTATACCTTTTGAGGTACTGGAAGTTGCCCTACTCCAATCTATGTCAGGGTTGTTAAAATCCCCCATAACCAAAACATGCTCCATACCAGCAGCCCTCGCCAACTGCATATGGAGGTTCATTTCCACCTCCTCCCCGGCATTTGGCGGCTTATAACATAACCCAACAATTAATTTACCCACCTTATGCTTCCTGTACACAGCTCTACCCATATTGTTTCTGCCATATTGTTTATATCCCCATATATTCCATCTTTTAGATTTGGCTTCAATTCCTTTTTAACATACATACATACTCCCCCTCCTTTCTTATTAACTCTGTCATATCTAAATAAGGAGTATCCTTCAATATTTACTGTCCAGTCGTGTGAATCATTTAGCCAGGTTTCTGCTATACCAATTACATCATACCTTTCCTTTAAAGCTATTAGATGTGGTTCCCCGGTTTTTCCAGGCAGACTTCTTGCATTTGTAAACGTACATTTTAGATTATCAATTGATTTACTTCCATACTTGGTCGTACATGCCTCCTTATCCTTTATGCTCCCCCCTCCCCCTTCTCCTCCCTCTGTTGTGTTATTAGCCCCCTGATCCCTAACTTTTCTATCTACACCTGTGTAGTTCAACGTACCCCCCCCTTAAACCTAGTTTAAAATCTCCTCCAACTCTAGCCATCTTCTCCCTCAAAACAGCTGCACCATCATCATTGAGGTGCTATCCGTATCTACTAAAGAGCCTGTACCCAACAGAAAAGTCAGCCCAGTTCTCTAAAAACCCACCCTCTTAGCCATGCATTTATACTCCTAAGCTCCAGTTGCCTCCCTAGCGTAGCATGTGGCTGCGGTAGTATTTCAGAAAACACTAACCTTGAGGTCCTTACTTTTAACTTGGCCACTAACTCTTGGAAATCCTTTTTAAGGACCTCACCTCTACCTCTAACTTTGTCATTGGCACCAATGTGAACCAAGACCACCGGGTAACTCCCAGCTCCACCCAATAATCTGTCTACACAATCTACCACATTTCGAACCCTAGCACCAGGCAGGCAACACAATGTTCGGCCTGTAGGGTCTTGGTGACAGATTATCCTATATACCCTTCTAATAATGAAGTCCCTATAAACCAACTGTCTCCATAAACCAACTATCAAGCCTACACACAGCATACAGCATTCAAACTATCACCATTCCAGCTAGAGTAAAGCTACTCAGAGAAGAATAGTTTTTGAGAGCAAGGAACTTGATTGACAGTTGAAATATAAGTTTTAGATTGGATATCTAAAGAAATAGGGGGCAGATCAACAAAACAAAATGATACAGAGGTGGTTGGGAAGAATTATAGTTTCTAGTTATGGTCAATTTAAAATAACCTATTTTTTGGTATAGATGCCATTTAAAGACAACAGGAAAAATCCCAGAGGTCAGGAAGGAATTAAAAATGTGAGCAAGAGCAGAGGAAAGGAATTTAGCACAGTGTCTGAGTAATAAGGAGATTATAATTTAATCTATTTAACAATTCTTTTTATGAGAGATAAAATAATATAAAGACAGACTCAATAAAAATTATAGATTATTGAAAATGTAAGGTGCTATAGAGTTAGTTTAATGAAATGCATGTATTGTTTTTAAAGTATTCAGGCACAGTGAGTCTCTGTCCCAGAGACATAACAGTTTTGGTATGTGAGGTGCTTAGGAAAGGAAATACATTTTTTATTATTGTTCCTGGGTGAATTAATGATAACATGACAGTATTCAGAAATATCATAACCTAGATCTAGTTAATGCATAGGGCATTTAGATGATGAATAGAAGTATTTAGAATTCCTCCTATTTTCTGAATTACAGGAAGCTAACTAATCTACAATCGGCATATTTCTTTACCTCTAGAAGAAAACATGACCATGGGAAATTCATTAAAAGTTCTTTTTGTTTAAAATGGTGCTAATTTTGCGTCAACCAATCAGATCTTATTTAAAGGATAAGTATACTGTAAAATTAAGTTAAGGTCATTTGGAAGCTGCAGCTTTAAAAATACTAAGCCCCTTCAGAGCCTACCTTTTTCCATTCAATGTTGCTAACATCTTGTATGACCTTAGGTGCATGGTTAGCTCCACCCCTGTGAGATTTTCATCTTCCACCTGATTGGTAAGCCTCAATAAGCAAGTGTCGGCCGCTCTGTATGCTCCGTACATGTGTGCGCATCAGCTGCACGCGCATGATGTCACGGTGCACGCTAAATCTTGTAATGCTAAAAGTTGCCTGTTGCTTTACTTATTCATTTTGAATGGCATTTTCTAAGCAATAAAACATTCTAGATAAATTCCAGCAAGTGACACACTTTTCTTATGTTAGCCTTATTTTAATTACATCCACTGGTAAAATTTGCGTTGCTTTTCAAATTTACAGTGAGATTTACAGGGCAACAGCGCCTCTTACCTGTCCAAGATCCTGCGATGCAATCATTTCTTTGCAAGAAATCAAGGTCAAATAAGAAACGCTGACTTGCACCTCCAGTCAAAAGGGTTTAAGTTTCGTGGTAGCCCTTAATAGACTTAGTGCCAATGTTCCCACAACTTTTCAGTAAAAATCTGAGAATCCTGTTATGGCGAAGTAGGAAGCAGTGCCTGGAACCAACATTTCTATCAATTCAACATTCAAGTCAAATTGAAAAGGATGTGTATGGCCGGCATTATTCACCTTGTGAATAAGCAAACATGTAATTAACAGTGGGATAGGGTAATTGGCCATTTCCAAGAAATTAAAATCAACAGCAACTTCTCATATTTATCATTCTCAATACCTTTGTTTACTTTTGTTTCAATAACCTTTTTGTTCTTATGATGCTGTTTGATAAAATTTAAACTACGTGGATTTCTGTAGGTTTCTCCATTTATTTTTAACAGTGTTACGATCCCTTGATCTTTGCTGGGCTAATTTTACTCCATCAGTGTTTTGAATGAATGTGGTATACCATATAGAACATTTCTGCGGCCCCAGAAATGGATATGCTTGCTAAATATTGGCATTTACTTGGGGCTGAATAGAGGGGGATGGGGAAGGGAAACCAAGCTGCCAGCAGAAAGCAGGCCCTGATTATTGTGTTAATTCCCTCCTTAGAGGGTTGCATAAGATAGAAGCTTATGAAACACAGCTGTTGCCCCGATCTCTGACTCTAGCTAATATGCTGTAGCGATCCCCTTTCATTTGTCCTTTTCAATTGCCATCTCCTTAGTCTGTACAAATATTCTATACAATTTATTTTTCACATTAACTCTGGTGATGGTGCAGAAAAAAAAACACCACAGCAGGATCTAAAGCTATTCTTTGTTTTATTCGTTTTATTCTGTGGGTGTAAATATCAGGCAGTTATATATTTCAGTTTGCTCTTAATGAGCTTCCTTTTTTGCTTATATCTTATGAATTAATTATAATTCTTAAGCAAAATTTCTTAGCAACAATGTTCATACTTTGTAAACAGAAGATAGAAAGACTAAACAACTCAATATATTAATAATCTGTTTGAAATACAGCAATTTATAGAAGAATGGAAGATTACTGGTGCAATCTCAGTCTGAAGTGGGTGCTAACTCTACCAGGCCTCTTTACATTTGGGGTTCATATGCAAGATCAGCAAAAAGAGTTATATTATATCACAACATTTTGGGAGGTATAATCCTCGACTCCTACCCTTTCCGAAACATTGTGATGTGTGGATTGCAATAAGCATGTCTATTTTTGAGTGTGACAACCTATTTTGTTGAGACCCCTGAAATATTAAGTTTGTACAGCACAATAAATGTGCATGGAAACTATCGGGGAGATTCAATATGGGTCCAATCCGTGTAAAACCCACGTTAACCTGAAGTAATGTTTTTGGAAATAACTCTGTGCAACCCATACAAAACCCCTTTCATTAAGTTTAGCATTACCTCGGAGTGCAAAACTTAATGGAATTCTGTAGGGGGACTTTATTCTGGCTCTACCAGAACGTCTTTCCTTCCCCAATCCCATGATGCAATACCAGATATAACCTCGCTTACGTTTGATATTGTATCATGGGATTCGTCACGGGATAACCCTCAAATGTATGGTTTGTTTTCGCTAACCCTAACGTGTCGTTCGCTAACCCTCGAATGAAGCCTTTGATTTTTGGTAACCCTCGAAAGTATAGTTCGTTTTCGGTAACACTCGAATGTATGGATCATTTTCACTATCCCTCAAAAGTATTGTTCTCTAACCCTCGAAAGTATCATCCATTTTGGTAACCCTCGAAAGTATTGTTCGAATTTGGTAAGCCTCGAATTTATGGTTCTATTTTTGGTAACCCTCGAAAGAATCTTTCAGTAACCCTCTAATTAGCCATAACCCTCGAATTTAGCTTACGCAAAACCCGACAATTACCTGCTCATGTTTAGGAAGTGTTTTAACAAGTTTTGGTGATAGTGACATGTTCCTCAGACCATTTACAGTAAGTTACCATTGTTAGTTTAGCTGTAAATCACCTGAACTTTTCGAACTATCACTCTCCCATTGACTTTAATGGGTCCAAATTCGAACCATTTAAACTTTCAAACTTTTACTGAAGTTGGAAAGTTTGAAAATGGACCGAACTTTATGAAGTTCGGCCATCTCTAGTGACCTCGCAGGGTTTTTTCTAGACTGAGTTCTTAACAATTTTGTAGGAGGTGGGGAAATGAATTGTGTACTATAATAAATATTTCAAGCCTCAAGCAAAATTCGGGTTCAGAATCTGATGTACCCTTAATGATGTACCCTTGATGTAATAAATCTATCCTTAAAAAATAAAATATACAGTATGTATGTATATTATGTGTCCCATTTATTAGTATGTTGTGTCATCCCACTATGCATCATTATTTTAACTTATGAGGTCATGAGGAATTTCACATTACGGTAAATCTTTCTAAAACTGAACTGATCATTTTTCCACCTAAACGTGGTCCTGTCCAATCTTTCTCCATCTCTGTTGACAATACCCCTATTTTACCTATTAAATCGGCATGCTGCCTAGAGGTAATTATTGACTTCTCTCTCTCCTTTTCTAACCACATTAACTATGTTGTGAAAACTTGCCACTTTTTCCTTCGCAATATAGCCAAAATCCACAGGTATCTTTCTCTCCCGACCACCGCTATGCTTATGCATGCTCTCATCCTATTGCGCTTTGACTATTGCAATCTAGTACTAACTGGTCTTCCTGATTCCCACCTCTCTTCCCTTCAGTCTATACTGAACTCTGCCACATGTATTGTTTCACTCTCTAATATACCGGATCCCAAAACTCCTCTGTACCGCATATCAATCTGGCTCCCGTTAAACAGCGCATTGTATACAAAATCGTTCTCCTAACATTTAAAGCCCTTTGCTCTGCTGCCACTTCTAATATTTCTTCTCTAGTGTCCCCATATGTACCTGCCCGTACCCTCTAGTCATCGCAGAACCAGCTCCTGTACAGACCCCCCACTCGTAATGCTTCCTCTCGCCTTAAAACTTTCTCTCTTGTGGCTCCCATCCTCTGGAATTCTATTCCCCTCTCTTTACATCAATAAAGCTCAATTAGCAGGTTTAAATCTAGCCTTACATCCTACCTATATGGTAACCAGCACAGTATATGATTGTTTTATTTGCATTGCAAACGTCTCACTCCAACACTTATACCCACTCCATTGCATCTGTATGTTTCCCACCTAACTAGATTGTAAGCTCTATGGGGCAGGGACCTCCTTTCCTCTTGTGGCAAAGCTCTAGCACTTCTATTTATATAGTTTATAAATTTATGTACTGAACTATCTTTGTATTTATCCCCCTTGTATGACTTTTTTGACTTTATTGTAGTTTATTACTGTACAACGCTGCGTCCCCAAGTGGCACTTTATAAGTAAAGTATACATACATACATGCTAGAGCCAATATTATGAGGCTCTGACAGTATTAGCAGTGTTCATTTCTTGTTTCAATTTTTTACCATAAATGTGCGTTATTGTTTATATACTTGTATTTTTTTGCTTCCTTAGTTCCATAGTTTAATCCATTATGTTCCACTGGCTTGTACATAGGGGCATATTCACCAACCCATGGTATCAGAAACCATGGATTCGTCTGATGCAGCGGCTTATCATTAATGTACGGCCAGGGTCAAACATTTACAACCGCTGAAATAAATGGTAAAATACCATGCGGCTGTAAACTACCACAATGGTATTGTATAGGGGATCATACAATTCCGATCACTATTGTAAATATAAACACTACGATCGCTGTCGTAAAATTGCCGTTCGTTAAAGGCACAATATCACTACTTAGTGATACCGCATCTTCGTAAATAGAGCCCATAAAATGAAATAGATCCTGGGCCATAATGGGTTAAGGAGGATTCAGGTTAAATAATGAATATTGCAAGACATAGAATACTTTCTACGTTCAGTAATGTACTTTGGGTGGGATATTTCTGACTTGTAGCAATAGGTTGTGGCTTTAGAATCAATTAGAAAAAAATGAACAAAGAATTGTCTCAGTGTATCTATGTTCAGCTAGTCCTTTATTCATCTTTACTGATATTTATCAGTGAATTTATCTCAATCTTCCCTGGCATTTTCAACATGATGCGATACATTACATACAGCATGGCTTTTCACTTACTCTCTTTTCCCTGCCCTTTACTTAATCTGTTATGATCCAGTACTAAAGAGTCATCTCTATCTTCTAGAAATAAAGGAGAATGTATGCATTTACATAGTACAGCCTATTGGTCTCAACGTAGACAGCTAATATCATATACAAATGCTTTGTCTCTAAATCTTAATGTTATATTTTATTTGTATTTATTTTGAGAGTACCTTTTCCTAATGATCGATGCAAGAACATCACAGCAGGTATGCAGCCCTCACTATATGTTTTTTTCCTGATTTCGAGCTTCTCTCTGCCTTCAATTAGCCACACTGTATAGGGGGTGTAATGATTCTGTCAGCCTGTAACTGTCACTCAAAACTAGCAGTGAGAAAACACTCCTCCACCCATCCTTGATCAGCTTTATTATGTAGGCAGAGTTGCCAGGCAGATTGACTGGCAGAGGAGGAGGAGAGAGGTTGTAACAGACATTCCCACCAGCCAATGACAAGTGATATGTTTATCATTGCCCTGGGCCATCTAGGAGGTGGGCTTTTAGCACTCATCTTTTCTGTGTGATATCTAAGGGAAGGCAGCACAGTTGTAAATGAGAGTAAGCGATTTCAGCTACTGGAAGTATGGACATGTAATGGGGGAGATGTTGTTTTTTGGGGTATTGTTGTCCTTTAAATTATGGAATGCATACTGTAGATGGAGCGGTTTGTGTGTTTGAATGTGAGGCCTATGACTCAAATATACAGTTCTTAAGGTGGCCATAGATGCTACAATCTATATAGGATCCGATGATCATATGATATCAGAATATCCCGATATCGTACGATAAGGAACATACAGGGAGATGCAATATCCCCCCGCTAGCGAGAAAAAAAGCGGTAAAATCACACTAAACTATGTACTAACGTATTAGCGAAGGTTTTGCACTGCCTGCGCTATGTCGCAATTTTTTTTTCTTTGCGCAGCGCAAAGCGATGCAATAAATTTTGCGCCGTTTTTTGCGCAACAATTAATGCCTCTTCAATGGTGTCTTTAAAATATGCACAAAAGGTCGCAACTTACCTCTATTGCTTTCGCAGTGTATTAGTCGCAAAGTGATTAATACATTGCGGAAACGAGTGCACGTAGGTTGCGATAGCGAAATATATTGCATCCCCTTAGCGTCAATGGCCACCATTAGTCTCAAATGATACAACTTAAAAAAAATAAATATTGCCTTAAATAGCATGTAAACAAATCTGTATACCATAGCTAGTTAAAGGATAACTGCGGTCTAAATACGCATGCCCTTTATTAAAAAGAGCTCTCTCATACCTATCCAACAAGCTTAGGATGATGTTTCAAGTTTCTCTAGATCTTAAGTTATAGGCTTGTAAAGTTAAACTTTCCAGAATGCCCTATCTCTGTGTCTCTGTGACAGACATGTGTGATAAACTGAGTCATAATCCCCACCTCTAAAATCGATAATTCTGAAGCAATCTTAATTTTTCTAAAAAACTGATCGATATAGTCGATCGGCCTATCGGAAAAACTGCTATTTTTTTTTTCAGCCTTTCAGGTAGTTAGCTTTGAAAATGATTTAGGTTTGATTTTAGTTTGAAGGCAGAGTTTATGATGCAGCAAAGATGTCCTGTCCCAGCAATCCAACCTTTAAGGACAACTCCACCCTCATAAGAACATTTTGTTAGAAAGAATGGTTTCTTTAAAATATGTAGATATATCCTACTTTGTCCTATGAATTTATTACTGTATGCCTGCTTTGCTTCTGGATGCCTGATGGAAACTGAGCAATTTAGTGACCTGTACTGAGCCTGGGCATGCTCAGAAAAGGCAGGCAGGGGATTAACATTCAGTCATTGGCTGTGATGTCAACTGTCAAATCCAATGACATTTGCTAACAGGAAGAACCAGGAAACAGAAACAGGAGAAACAGGACATTGTGCAGGATTTCAGGTTAGACTTTTATATTTCAGATTTCAAACTATTACCATTTAGGGTTTTAGGTGGAGATTTACCTGTATGTAAGTTTTTATTTTAGGGCTGGACTTGCCCTTTAAATTTGGAGACAGACTCCTGGTCCTGGTGATGTCACAGCTCACTGTGCTAGCAGGAAAAAGCACCATTTATACTGCTGTAACTTTGGATATACTGCAGCTAGACCACAGTTCCCCTTTAAAATGTCAGAAATGTAAACTTAATTGAAACCATTATAGTCAATAAGAAAAATGTTTTTAAAATTTGTTGCCACAGGTTTCTTAGCCAGGTAAAAGTAACACTTCTTTTATCTGTATTTCGTGTTAGTAAGATACAACACACGTCTGCTAGAGTGTTCACTCATCTATTTATAGCTAAATATTTATAGATCATCCAACTGCAGGCTGATTACTAATCAATTATGCTAGCAGGCTGCTCTAGCTTTCTATGTAGCAAGCAAAACACAGTTGAAATAATTATTTCTGGAAGATATTATTTGTGTTTCATTTTAAAGTGATATTGTTTCATGTATATGTAATCCTTTTAAAACTGGACATAAACAAATATAATAAATACTTAGATTATTACAAATCACAAACACTGTTGTTATAAGGCAACATTATCTCAATTTCTATATTTTATTTTATAATGACCACTGATAAAAATGTGTGGAGGATGACCATCTTAAGTTCTTCACATGTGAAGTGACCTGGTTGGACAGATTTCCTCTATTTGTCATTGGTGATGGCCCAAAGGTTAAAAAAAAGAAAAGGCCCCAATATCCTACTTTTTCAAACTTATTTTTTAAATATATAAACGTTGCATACAGTTAGTGGACCAACAGTTAATTAATACAGGCCATGTTTCCTTGTTGCTTCCTGAAGTACAGTGTCTGATTACTTGGCTCTTACTTAGCCACCCTAGTGACAAAACTATACTTTTGTTTATAAAATTATTACAAATTTTATTTCACGGTTTAAAGGATAAATATGGTCTCAATACAAGTGTTTATACCTTTCAAACCAGCCTAGAATGGTGTCTCTAGCTTCTCACTTGTAACTTTACAAGTTACACACTTGTAAAGTTACACTTTCCAGACTCTCTGCGTCTGTGACAGGATCTGTGTCATAAGCCCCACCTTTAAAAGCGATCTTTTCTGAAGAAATCTTAATTTTTCCAATAAACTGATCGATATAGTCCGGCGGTCGATCAGAAAATGGAAATATTTCTTTTCAGGCAACAAATATTATTTCACGATTTTGTACGAAGTGCTTTCTTTTTCATACCTTTCAAACAAGCCTAGGATGATGTCCCTAGCTTCTCTGCATCTTATGTCATAGGGTTGTAAAATTACAGTCCTGTCATGCCTGTCTGAGTCTCTGTGACAGTCACATGAGGTTCTATATAACAAGCCCGCCCCTGCCCACCAGAATCGATCTTTTCTAAAGCTAATTACAGAACTGAAAACATTCTCTATGCTTTCCTTACCTAAGGTGAGAAAAAGAAAAGGTTTTCTTTTCAGGCTTGTGGCTAGCTTTAAAAATGATTTAGAAGTTCAAGGCGGGGCTTATGATGCAGCTGATGATGCTCTTTCCCAGCAATGGGCATGGTCCAACGGTACAATTGGAGGCAGACCCCTAGCAGATCACTGTACTTGCAAGAAAACCTCTCTGTGGTTTTGGATAGACTAAAGCTAGAAGCATGATCCTGGAGTCATTTTAAAGATAAGAGTGTGTCCCATATAATAAAGATCACTTGAATGGAGACCACAGTTCCCTTTTAATAAGCAGTTACAAGGTAGTCTATTTTTATAGTTTAATAACAAATGAGCTTGTGAAGGTTCTCATTAATCCAGGTCATGGTATATCTGTTGTATTCAATTAGATCAACTGGACTTGAAATGTAGTTCTTGAAGATGTTTCGCTAGTCATCCGACTGGCTTTCTCAATTCAGAATGACTTGTACAAGAATCTGTGGCAATTATGTACCCTGGAAAATCCCAATTAGCATATCACAGCCAGGTGATAAGGGTGTGTCATCAGAACCCTGCAACACAGAGCCGAGAACATCCCCACTAGCACAGAGGCGAAGGCTAAAGAAATGAAACATCTCAGAGGAGCCCTTAGAACTTGTGGATATCCAGACTGGGCCTTCGTCAAAAGAAGTAGAAGGAAAGAAAAGAACACGAATACCAACAGTGAAGGGGAAAAGCAAGACAGGAGGAAGAACATGGTCATCCCATATGTAGCAGGGGTCTCCGAGAAATTAAGAAGAATTTTCAAAAAACATCGTATCCCTGTCTGCTTTAAACCGAACAACACACTGAGGCAGCAATTGGTACATCCGAAAGACCCAATACCAAAACACAAGAAAAGCGACATCATATATGCAGTGCAGTGCAGTGAAGAATGCTCTGATTTGTATGTGGGGGAGAACAAACAGCAACTGCATCAACGTATGGCCCAGCACAGAAGAGCCAATTCCTCGGGTCAGGACTCAGCCGTGTATCTGCATCTTAAGGATAAAGGACCATACCTTTGAAGATTGTAATGTTAACATAATGGCGAAGGAACGTGACTGGTTCAAGAGAGGTGTTAGGAGGCCATTTATGTGAAAAAATAAGAAAACAAGCCTAAATAGAGGTGGGGGGGGGTCGACACCAACTGTCTGCCATGTACAATGCTGTTTTAACACCTTACTCTGGGCGTTCCTATAAACACTCTTAGCCACTATCTAATCACACCCTTAAACCTGGCTGTGATATGCTAATTGGGATTTTCCAGGGTACATAATTGCCACAGATTCTTGTACAAGTCATTCTGAATTGAGAAAGACAGTCGGATGACTAGCGAAACGTCTTCAAGAACTACATTTCAAGTCCAGTTGATCTAATTGAATACAACAGATAATAACAAATGAGAAAAAGTTGTTTGTACCTGTATGAGCAATTAATTTAATGCAAAGTTAATATACAGTAAATGCATTTTTCCTTCACTGTGCAATTATTTCCTGGCTGATATATACATTCCAAGTTAGGGCATTTTTAAAAAAGGATGCACCATTATCATACCTTGCAACATTGGCCTTTAAACAAGGACACTAATGCTGGCTACACGTGATGTCACATCAATTGGATGTTCAAACGACCTGAATATCCAATTGATAGTAATGACATGGGGCTGATGCTAGGCAATAGTTTAACAATAAAGAGCCACATGACACAAACTTTATTGTGTGGTTCTTTGTTTTATTGTTCTGTAAAAGTTGTTTTATTTTTAACAAATAGGAAATTATAAAATCCAGCACAGCAAAAGTCTGCCTGTTATAGTATATTCATGTCAATATATTTTTACTGATTTTTTACAACTAAATAATAATAAGTTTGACCTCTCATCTGAGAGGTTAATAATGCTGCTTCCCTCAAGAGCATTGCTGCACTCATATAACTAATAATAAATAAGCAGCGACTAAAAATACTACAATGAAAATTTTTTTTTAATTAAAAATCACGCCAATATGAATATGCACAAATATACAAACTTCAAGTAGTAAGAACATCATCAAACCTAGTTTGTCCTTTAGCTGGAGGGAGCGCTTCATCCTCTGAATAAGCTTTAGGGAAGAATCCTGAGATGCAGGCAAGGTTGCTGGGGTAGGAAAGGAGAAAGGGGTAACCTGCACCTTTAGCCCAAACCCGCCCCATGTTACAGCATGGTAATTCGGGCTTGTCACCAGGTCCAGAAGCCAGTTCTTACAATACAACATTCTTGGAATTTCCCAAGGCGTATAATGATGGTTGGAATGTCATTTTGTCGGGTGTTTTTAATAAAGTCACAGGAACATTACAGGTAAGTAGAAAAAGTGCATGGCAATTATTACAGGAAATTATATCAGTAATTTCCTCACAAAATAGTTTTTGGAGCAATTCACCAGTTTTCACCATCTAAAGAAATTTTGTCACAAATATTTCAAGAATTCAAAGCAGAATTTTCAGTTTTGATATAAAATATCGCTGACACTATTTCAGCTCCAGATTCCAATGTTGATATTTACTAGGGTTTTGTGGACCCATTGGCAGTACAAGAAAACTATAATGAATAGTTGTAATCATTCTGGCAAACCCAATATTAAAAGGGAAATGTGTTATATGAATATTAAGACGTGCTTGCTTTCACTCTTCTTAAAAATGTCTTCTTTTTTTCAGTGTCATTTCTTTTCTTTGCATAGTAAATCTAGCCACATGTTAGACATTAAAGCCAATTTGATGTTTGAACAGACGATCGCCAAAACTAAAGCCACAGCCATTAATACCTGCCAATGTGCCCCAACCAGATAATGTTTTATGGTTGCTAATGCTGGCAGTTGTCCAGAATGTCGTAGGAAAATCTTCATGTTAGAGCTAGTGTATAGACACCTTAACAATGGGTTAAATAATGGAAAAGTGTAAATCAGGGGATTGCATCTGGTAGAGTAATATTTGTCTCTACACAGTATATGTACCCAAGACCTAGATGTATTTTACATTACTACATTTCTAGCAAAAGTTGCATATTTTTACTGCCCATTTATTTTTTTACCTGAATCCTCAGTCATTGGAATTTATTTATAGAACATTTTGTGAAAAAAAAAAAAAAGATAAAGGCGATCCTTACTTTTAAACAGGCTAAAATTTCCCTTAAAGTTTGAGGAGATTAGCACATTCTCTGCTAGCAAGAACTACTGTTTGGAATTCCTTCTATACTTAAATTACTTTAGTTTAAATACAGTGTGGCATCTGGACTCCTGAGCCTTGTAACATGTTAAATTTGCTTTCGAGTGTTTCGGGAAGTCATAATGGTTCCTAATGGCCGTTTTTAATTGTTTTCAGATTTGGGTGTTTAACAAATTGGTTTCTATTTAACCATGCTGGTGTCAGATGGCCCAGCACTACATTAGTGATCAGCATGATCTTTGGCTTTTCCAGCAGCCTGGGGATTACTGAAAGAGGAGTGGCCCAGGCCCCCCCTGATCTTTTCAGACATTAGAATGTAATGTTACTTTGTTCCTATACAGTCGGATATTCACAGCAGTTTTTATTTGGTCTGTTTAATGTAATCTTATGAGGTGGACGTATTTATGACATAATTGCTAAGGCCTTTGCAAAATAATTCCATTCTGGATATTACAACCTAGCTGAGACCCCCCCCCCCAATCACTGCAAGATAATGGGAATTACCCATCAAGAGAAGGATCGCTCTTTGCAGCTTGAAGCTGGATTCACCTCGTCAGAAGGCAGTGAGTCATATTCATCGATGTCCATCATTTCTCAGGCAAATATCCATAATTATGGTGCATAGTTCTGCTGAACTTTTAGATTTGCAGATTTTAAAATTCTATTCTTATTGCTATTTGTTGTTTGTAAGCACACCATCCAAGTTGATGTTTTCCCTTTATTTTCTTTAAATAATTATTTCAAATTAATATACTTATGAGTTTTGTTCTTTTGACCAAGCTGTGCCATATTTTGGGTTTATTGGTTAAAGTCTGAACAGCTGTTTTAAATTCGTATTACAAATTAGTTCCACACAAGAAGCATGTAACACATCATGCCATTAAGGGTTTAAGATAACATTATTGACATTTTAAAAAAATTACTGTTCATTGCAAAGACTTAAATAGATAATTGTATCATTTCAGATAAGTGTAATACAAGGAAATACTCATTATTTTTAATTTATGTTTTTTTGCATTTCCAATTACCTTTTTTGGGGGGGGGGGTTGCTGGTACTTATAACTAGATGCCCACTTTTTCATATAGGTGTCTGTTGAAAACAATGTGAGGAAAGGTTGTATAGTGGGGTGGGGGGGATGTTTCCCTTATAGCCTGTAGAGACATAACTAAAAAAATTCCAGTATGCCCGAAAAGTATCAAATTTTTTTTACAATTGGTTTGAATATACTGTGCCTTAATGCTCCAGAAAACTCAAGGACACTGTATGAAAGGTCTCGTACACATTTTTCATTTTCCAGCTTTTACTAGATGAGTAAAGGTGGCCATACATCCATGAGATTTTACTTACCCGACCGAGCGCTCACGCGATGTTCCTTCGATCCTGCCGTAGCCACTTCTCCTGATCTTACATTCGACCGACATGCGATCGCAAAATGAATGGGATTGCGATCGCATGTCAGTCAAATATACGATCGGGAGAAGCGGTTCCGGCAGCATCAATGAACATCGCGTGAGTGCTCGGTCGGGTAAGTAAAATCTCATGGATGTATGGCCACCTTAAGAAAGAACATTTGTATGTTAGATATATAGGGGCGGATTTACCCAGACTCACAAATATATGGAGTTACCGCTCCGGTTAGTGCGTCTTTAACTCCAGATTAGCATCAGATACGCAAAAATCACCAACGCATCCAACTCTTGCAATTCAATATCTAGTTTTAGTGCATGATTTAAACTGGGATTACCGGGATTTACCCACATTTGCAAACACAATATTGAATCGAGAAAGGAGCATTTACCCAGAGCGATAGCGGTATTAAAGATGTGGAATGTGTTAACCCACTTGCAATCTATGGAGAGCCACATTTGGCTTTGTAAAATGCCTTACAGGGGCATTCCTCACCAAAAATAATAAATATTTATACCGTAATCAATGAAATATTTTACTGCAGAAAACCCTCCGGTTACTTTCACTTTCAGTTTTACTTCCATCTCCTTTTAGCTTAGTGAAATGCAAAGTGACTGATTGGAGGGTTCCTCTCTCTCTGGATAAATCACATCGAGCATCCCTTATCTCGCTGAGATAGGGAGGCAGCAGTAACTGCAGGTCTTTGTGTTCTGAATAATATTAAGATGTATATTTGGTTTGGAATGACTTAAGTTTACACACTGCAACAATCTGTCAAAGATAACAGACATGTTCAGCAAGATTTTGTCTGCCATCTTTGACAGATGGAAGTAGACACAGTCACGATCATATTCCCTTTAAAAGGTATTGGAGCACGTTCATGACTGCCAAACACTCTACGATCACCTTTTCATCCTAAACGACCGTTCCAGACTATGATGCGGAGCGTTCATTGGCAATGATAGTTTGGCTATACACACAGAATCTTTTTCCTGTATTGGCGTTCATGCTTTCATTTTTATCAGGGAATTGCCGTTTCTATTAAAGTGTGCTGGGGTCCTATCAGTGGGCAACTAGTACTGTGGGGTCTAACTAACAAAATGCATATTTGTCATTAGGCTGATAAAAATAGAGAAGATATACAATTGGCTTTAATAACACTAACAAGGCATTGATATTCTGAGCAATTTGTCATATTTGACTGAATCGCGTAAATTATCTATTGATCTATTGACAATATTGAGTGTTTTATGTAAAAAAAAACAAAGATCAGGCTATAGATGGGAAATTTTCAGTCAACCCTATCTTCAAGTTAAAGTTTCAAGGTGAAATCGGCGGTGCAAGGTGGAGAACTTAGATCAGTCCTTTCGATCAGATTTCCAATTAGTTATTTCAATCTGATTTCTGATCATTTTGGTCGATCAGAAATCTGATAAAAAAAAAATCTGCCCATGTATAGGTACCTTAACTTTCCAAATCCAAAATCATCAAAACTGTTTGGATGCTTATGAAGGTTCTCATTCATCCAGGTCATGGTACATCGGTTGTATTCAGTTTTTGAAAGAACTAAACTTTAAAGGACCTTCCCTCCGCTCCTCTTCCATAGTCAGTGCTTTCTACCCAGGATGAGGACCTGAACCGCTAGGTCCTCACCCCTGGGTTTGCTTAACTTGTGGCACATACTTAGTTACACTCTGCTCCAGTAGGCTCCGCCCCCTCCTCCCCGTCAGTGACAAGGCCAATAGGAAGACACGCTCTGCAACAAGCGTGTCTTCCTATTAGCCTCGTCGCTGACGTGGAGGAGGGGGCAGAGCCTACTGGTGAGTATAATTGTCCTTTAAGTCCTGTTGATCTTACTTAATGCAACAGATACTGTATGTTTGGATAACGGTTGTTATGGGTTAAAAATGCAAAGCATTTTAATTGCCTATATTTATATTAGAGCTATAATGTTGAATATAAGAGTTTCTGTTTTAACAAGATTTATCTTTTCAAAAGGATTCCAGCCTTATACACATTAAGCCCTGACATATAGCCCAGTTACTTTTCTTTGAGGGCAATGTTGCAGAGCCACTATCAGCTGTTATAGTCTTAAAGCCATATTAGCCCCTTTTTAATCGCTTATATAAGGAAATAGTTATTTTCTTTGCATATCTGTTTAGGTATAATAGTATCGTGTTACTCACCTTTGTCTTTGGTTTTGCTTTTGCTTTATAACTAATAAATAAATGAATTAATGTAGAGATGGGAGACATTCAGGGTTATTCAATAAAAGTTATTATGTTAAAAATGGTGCTAATTTTGCCCCAACCAATCAAATGTTCTCATATTTTTTGGTTTATTTAAATGAAAATAAAGAAAACATGTTTCCATCAAACAATTTTATTTTAATTTTACCTATAATTTCCCCGTGGTGGGGACGGTAGTTAGGAAATTAAAGCATCCTTAAAATTTTTTCCCTTTAAACCCGTGAAAGCTTTTTGTTTTTTCCCTACTTCTACAAAATCCTTGTATTTTACTAAGACCGGTATATTTACTAAGGGCAAGGCCAGGCAATTGCATGTGCGATTCCAGTGCGATTTACGTGCAATTACGCTTACGATTTTACCTTTTAAGATATGGAAACGCATGCGATTGTGCAAAAAATGCATGTGTTACCCAATCTCAAATAGATACGCAATCGTAACACACCCGAAATTGCATGATTTTGGTGTGTTGTCCCAAACGCAAGCACAAACGCGCTAGTGTGGCCTAGCTCTCAATGCTTTAAATAAATGCAATTTTTTTTTGCAAGGAAAGAATGTAATTCTCACACATACAGCAGTTCTAAGCTATGTGAACAGTTTTACAAAATAGATTTTTTGTAATCATCCACTATTAACTCAGAATCTAATGTATTATTGCAACTCATGCAAGGGAAAACACATAAAAGGAAGCAGCTTTTCGATCAAACTTTATTTTCAAAATAACTAAATGGAGAAGTATTTTCAATCTCAGTGATCTGCTGTTAATGGATTAGATGTATCAGTGTTTCTACACAGGCTAGCTTTGTGGTCCTAGGAAATAGACAGTAACATGCAGACCACAGCAGCCTAAAACCAGATTAACCACAGCCCTGTCTGTACAGATTTCTCCCAAGGGGAAGAAGTTTACACTCTGTCAAGACTAACCTTAATCATCTGGGGAAACTGAAATTTCTGGATTCTGCACAGATTCATCAGCAGCTGGAAGAGGTTTAGGGCTAAACGGATTAAGCAGAGAGATTCAAAGAACTACGATGTGCAGAAATAGAAGAGTTAGTTAAGTGTGAAGAGCCTAATTAAGTTCACATTTTACTACAAATTAACTCATCACAGCTGCTGTATGGAGGGTTTCTGCCCTTCTCATGAAAGTGGTAACCATCCTCCCCTACCTTCCTTCCCTTCTGGAAAAGTAATACTTCAGCCCCTACCAGAGCCCCTGGTTATCCAGCTGTCGAGCATTTACAGCGCTTATAACCATTTTGCTAGAACTTTGTTTTCGGTGGTTTAAATTATTTTGGCTGAATTGGTAGTAGAAATGCACCATGTGTAAATTTTACAGTCTCTGGTGGTATAAAAAGGCATGCTGCACTTGCAGTGAGTCAACCTTTATTTAGGAAAGTTGTGATTTAACAGAAAGTTGTGCACCACAGGTTTAACGTGAATGGCTTAAAATAAAAATGCAAACTGCTGCTTCAAGCCTCTATACAATGAACACAGGAGAGTGGAACATGGATGAACATTACTCAAGAACATATTAGTAATTGGTATGTGCTGTAGGGTAAACACAAATAGTATTCCTTCTTTATGTTTATACAAAGCACTCAGTATCCCAAAGCACAGACATCGGTGCCCAAGTGCCTGGGTGTACCAAGGCAATGCAATGCTATAATGAAATGGAGAAATGTTACATAAAACATTTATTTAGTGCTCAGCTTGAATTTTTAATATCTCTCATTGTCTCTGGGCTTATTCCAGAACAGTAAATATGTAGTAGAAAGGAATGGAAAATAATAAAGAGACAGTAAAGTTCTACTTAATTATTTTTGGCGGTAAATCTGATATTGTAATGTTATAACAAACAATTTAAACAGTATAATGTATTTAATGCATATTTCTATACCAAATGTGATGTGATAACAGTACACATGTACAGTAATCATACAGTATATTGGTACAGAATTGGGATGTTCTCAGGTAAAGATACTGGACAAATGTATATTAAAGTGGTTTTAATAAGTCTGCACCCATGTGGCTGAGTTTTGTAAAGAGGGAAATGGAAGGGAAGAGAATGACATTTAAATTTTTAAGTTTTTTTACTAACACACACACTGAGGCACGGATGCAGGACAAATGTACTTATTTTATCCTCTGCCCACAGGTCTGTCTGCACACATGGTTGTCTATATGCAAGCATGTATGTGTATGTCTGTCTGCATGTGTGTATGTGTAGGTTTGTCCGTCTGCATGTGTGTATGTGTAGGTCTGTCTGGATGCATGTGTATATGTGTATATCTCTGTCTGCATTCATGTGTGTCTGTCTGCATGCATGCGTGTCTGTAATCATGCAAGTGTGTATGTGTGGGTCTGCATGCATGTGTGTATGTGTAGGTCTGCATGCAACTATGGATGTGTGCCTGCATGCATGTGTGTATCTGTCTGTATGTGTGTATCTGTCTGTATGTGTCTCTCTATATAGATGTCTATATGGATGCATCTATGGATGTGTGCCTGCATGCATGTGTGTATCAGTATGCATGTGTGTATCTGCCTATATGTGTGCATGCATGTGTCTCTCTATATAGATGTATATATGGATGCATGCGTGTGTCTGTATGTGTGTGCATGCATGTAAGCGTCTCTGTATAGATGTCTAAATGCATGTGTGTGTGTTTGAACTGCATAACACACTTTAAGGTCCACATTAAGTTCACAGGCTTAATGTCTAGCGCCCGTTAATTTAACATGCCTAATTGTCTAGTATAATATAAATGTCTCAGTGTTACATGAGTCTCTGTTGGAAAAGGATCTTTGAGTTTTGGTGGATAACAAACTTAAATGTAGAAAGCAGTGCCAGGGGGTAACAGCTAGAGCCAGCAAGATATTGTCTTTTGTAAAGAGGGGTATGGATTCAAGGGAGAAAAATATTATTCTCCCTCTTTATAAAGCAGTTGTAAGGCCTTGTTTAGAATATGCTGCGCAGTTTTGTAATTCTTTATATAAAACGGAGTCTTGGAAACTGAAAGGGTTTCGAGAAAGGCATCTAAATTAATAAGGGGACTGGGGAGGCTAAATTTGAAGACTGATTGTTACAATTATGCACATTGGAGAAAAGGGGGATATCTGATCACTGTGTATAAGCACATTACTAGGCCATATAATAAACTACTGGGGCATTGTTCACCAATAGAACATGTCAGAGGACACGCGGACACCCCTTAAGACTTGAAGAACAGAAGTTTAGTCTATAATTTTGGAAAAACAATTCCATTGGACATGGTGATGGCAGGTTCATTGGACAGTTTAACAAAAAAATTGGATGAGTGTCTAAAAACAAAGAATGTTGAATGTTACTGGTACAGTATTGATACATATAGTTGGAGTTCCCCCCCCCTTACCTGTTAATATGGGTATTACTGAGTAAAGATGGTCATATGTCTTCAATTTAAATACTATATATGTATAATGTATGAATGTATAATTTTATTTATAATGCACCACTTGGGTACACAGCGGTGTACATCATAAAATACAGAGTATACAAACAAGGGGATAAGTGCAAGCAATTATACAGATAAATAAAAATTAAATACAATTTCATACATTGGTTAAGAACACATGGATTTATGGATAAATTGATATAAGTGCAGCATGCCTTGACACATTAGAAATGAGATCCCTGCTCTGAAGAGCTTACAATTTAAGTCTTACTATACTACTGCCACATTCATTGTCACTGACTAGTCTCCTATCTCTGACATTGTAGAACATAATGAAGGAAGGGAAGAAGCTTTTGGAGCAAAACCAAGTTTTGACGTTTGAAATCTCTATAGTTCTGCATCAGAATTCCATCTGTAGTTTCAATCAGCATCATTTCAAATACAGAATCAGGGGTTCAGACCCGTTGCAATTATGGACATCACATACCCCTGTTCATAACTGCAATGGCTTACCTCTCAAAGCACCAGCAGCTGTGGTCTACTATGGTCTACTAGTGGAGTGCAGGACTTCCAAACAGTGGCGTAACTAGGGGTCACTGGGCCCCCCCAGCAAAACTATGATGGGGCCCCCATCCATGCTTCATACCCAGCCTCTCCCCCCCCCCCCCGGCGTGCTTCTGCTTGCTCCTGTGCCTTTTCCATGCACGTAAGCAAGTAAAAGGGGCCAGATCAGCAGCGTCCCCTGTGATTGGCTGAGGCACAATGTTAGATAATTTTAGTATTTTTTGAAGTTCTGATTAAATGTAAATATAATGTAACCTCGCAATAGACAAGGTTAATTAAAAATTTAATGTCAAACAATATGCATGGTACATTAATATTGTACATCTGTTTATCAAAGTGGTGCATCTATGTACATTTAACATTGTACATCTGTTTACTGGTACTAATGCATATTGATCTGGTTGATCCAGGGACACTTTCCGATTGCTGTTTGGAGTCAGGAAGGAATTTTCCCCCCCTTTTTAGCTGGAGTTTTTTGCCTTCCTCTGGATCAACTAATAGGTAGGGTTAAAAAAAAAAGAAAGAAAAAAAAAAGAAAGAGGGTGAATAGGTTGGACTTGATTTATGTATGTTTTTATTCAACCTTAATTACTATGTTACTATATTACTATGTAAGTATTGATCTGTGTTACGATCGCAATAACCTTTTGTAGTGTATGGCCACCTTTAAAGAGGAACTAAAGTCACAAGAAAAAACAATAGAAGACAACCAATAGAAGGTGCATATACACATATATGCAACAAGATGTACCTTACCTCTCACTTTGCTGTGACAGTTGAATTATTAAATAAACCTATGGGTATAAGGGTCCAGCTCCCATGATTTGAGTAGAGAGTGATAATCTCTTTTCACCTGGTGCAAGTGTAAGGAATTTTGCTGTGTTATCCCAATTATTATATTTTCAATATGACACAGCACTCATTCAGGTATAATCTTCATAAAGATTATTTGTGATCTGTTTCAAAACATCATGATACAAGAGATACTGACTGGTCAGTTTCTGTTCTCAATAATGGCCTGAGGAATGGGACTGTGTTTCCCCGAAATGTCGCATGATGTTTTGAAACAGATCACGAATAAACTTTATAAAGATTATACCTGAGTGCTGTGTCATATTGAAAATATATAGACATTTATATGACATAACCTTCATGTAAATAAATATTACGAAATTATGCCGTTAAAAACATGTCACAATGTATAAAATTGCAAGTATACTACTAAAAATCACATTAAAGTTTTAAGTTAAAAATGTTAGAAATGTATTTATTGAATATGAAAAGCAGACACAACTTTTGCACACATCTATGCAATAGCATCTCTGCGTGTATCGCCCACTTTTTTTTCAAAGCCTTATTAGAATCTTCAATATTAGTGTGGAGACATCTGTATATAAAATATGTGCACAGAGACAGTAAATTGTGGGGTCAGGGAGCGTGGCCAATAAGTTCACATGCTAACAAGGTTTTTTGAGGACTACATGGGCTGTGAGTTGTGCAGGCTCCAACTTGGAAGCCTTTTTAGTTCAGAATCAAGTTCTTACGTGTATGCAAATTTAGTGTCTTACAAAGTATAGGTGTTCTGGTTAGAAAAGCTTTTGTCATCAGGATTTTAAAAGTTAAGTTTAGTTCTTACAGTGAGATTGTCGGGGCTCAGTCCTTACCTGCTTTCCGTTCCCGCGACGGGTCCGTCGAGTCATGGCAGCCCTCGGCAGTCTCCGCCGCGGGTGACATCACGCATCCGTCATCGTCGTGTGTGAGCACGTCCACGTCTGCTCACGCACCCACTTACTGCTCTTCTGTTGCTGCGTGGACGCATCTCCTCCATCCCTGCAAGCAGTAGTATTGGACGAAGGAGCTCCAATTAATTCAAACTTCAGCCAATCCTGCATCAGAATTTAATCAGCCTCTTCCCCATTGGTCCCTATTTAAGCCAGTTCTGTTTATGCCTCATTGCCTGTTATAGTTTAGTGGTCCCAGCTATTGTTCTAGTAACCAATTCTAGTTTTAGTAGCCAAGTCTTGTTCTTGCCTTTTCATATTATCATTGCTCTTCTCATTGCTTATTATTATCCTGTATTATTGTCTCTGTATTATTTTGTCTTCCAGTCCCTGTTCAGCTCCATTGGTGTTCCGGTTTTCCAGAGTATACCCGACCTCAGCGTCTATACCTTTAGCTCTAAGACCTGGGGGTAACTGTGTACAGCGAAGTCTCCTGATGATCGGGGGCTTGTCTATAGGTGAAGACAGCGGATGTAGATTGGGGTATAGGCGCTGAAGGTACACTTGGGGACTCCGGACATCACAGAGATGTAATAAAAAAATTTATTGTTAAAAATGGTACTTATTTTTCCCCAACCAATCATATGTTAGCTTTCAAATGGTAAATAACTCCTAATTGGTTGGGGCAAAATTAGCAGCATTTTTAACAATGAAATTGTATTACATCTCCATGTTAATATCTTTAAAGCTAGTCCCAAGTTCTCACTGATTCAAACACATAGGTACTTGCACTCTCAAGCAACAAATATTTACATTCAGAATTATTGACAGCACAACAGTATTATGCACATCTAGAATAACACCCTATTATGACTTTTATCAACTTGTCCATTTTATCAGTTGGTTATTTCTGCAGTTTTTGACTGATTTCCGTTTGTACATTTGTTTCAAATAATCATGCTGTTTTGTTTTTAAAAATGTTTTTTTTGGTTTGTGCTAAAGTGTGTTTTTGATGTATTAAATTCATTTTAAAGGTAACAATTTATTCATGGATTTTCAAGGTGGTAAATGTTTTTTGAAATACAATTAAGTAATATATTTAGAAAAAGACAAAACTTTGAAAGAAACTTAAAGGAGAAGTCTCCAAATTTTACCTTGACTAAAGCCATATACACATGTTCCAAAATGTCATTTTAAATGATTATTTGAGGACTGTTTGTCTATATCTAACAATTTCCATACAGACATGCTGCACGAAGGATGTCTGTGCACACACTAGATTCAGAGGTGAAATCATTCTCATCATGTTTCCTCCTACAATTATTCAGCAGATATACAAGGATTTACAGACAGCATATACTCATTAGAGGGGATATGTGGTCTTCATACAAATGGCCTTTATTAAAAATAGCACAACTGTAAAATTACCCCAGGATCATGATTCTTTCTGTAGTCTTTCCAAAGTAACAGCAATTTGTTTCTTGCTAGTACTGTGTGCTGTGAAATCACCAGCCCCATCACCAGGCTGTAGCATGCCCACTGCTGGGACAGAGCATCATCAGCTGCATCATAAGCAAGCCACAAGCCTGAAAATATCTTTTTTTCATTCCCTAAGGTGCCCATAGGTAAAGGGAAAAAAAGAAAAGAGAATGGTTGCAGTTCTGTAATTGGCCACACCCCCCGACCCCACTATTCACTGTCTCTATGCATATATTTTCTACATGCTTCCAAACCAAAATAGAAATCCCTTATAAGACTTTGAATGCTGCTTGTTACCCTGAAGTTTATTTTCTGCCAGTATGCATTGTAGACTGCCTGCTAGGAACAATAGAGTCAGCTAATTTTACAGATGTTTCTTTTTTCAAAAAAATAACATTTCTAAATGTAGATATTGACATTGTGAATGCTGTGGTGGCTCAGCAGTCTAAATCACATAATTTAGAAATACATTGCCCATGATGTCACAGGTTCAAATCCATTGAGTACATCTGTCTATCAAATTGACTTTCACAGTATATGACTCCAAGAGCATCATTAATTACATGCCTGCTGGATCTTATAGCAATGCTCCTTTTGGGGTTTAAAAGTAACTCTTTAATTTATTATATTAATTTAATATTAATTTATTATATTAAAGGGGAACTGTGGTCTCCAAACAAGTTAAGTTTAAATAAAAGGTCACTTTCCTACCTTTAAAATGAGCCATCAACCACCTCTCTAAGTGCTCCACAGCCCAAGATATACAGAAATGACTGACCAGAAAGTTAATAGGTTGGAGGCTGACTTGTGACATTCCTGAGGCTTCTCCTGCACAGTGCCGCCGGCGAGCACAGCCTCAGACTCCCTCAGTGTGTGAGGGAGACAGAAAGTCCCTCCTCCTCTCTGCTGTGAATCTACAGCCCTTCTCTTTCACTCTGTGAGTTCTCACTCTGCCTAAAAAGGCTGATTCCACAGAGTTTTCTGTAGGGGGTTCTGAGTAGCCCACGGCACCTGTGAGTGGGCGGAGCCATGGCACCTGTGAGTGGGCAGGGACACGGGACCTGTGAGTGGGCGGGGCCACATGGGGCTGTAAGATAATGGGCCAGGGGGGCCTGCAACTGGAGGGACCATGGGGTACATGAGTGGGAGGGACCAGGCTTCAAAGGGGAGGAGGTGACACAGGACAGATTGACTGACAGTTTCAGAGCAGGAAGCAGGGGAACTGGTGATGCTGCTGCCATATCACACACAAAAATGTAAATATCTTAAAGACTATGCAAATAAAATTTCAAAAATTCTCAGGGGAGCAATTCCTATCAATTTACCTAAAGTCATTTTTGGACCACAGTTCCCCTTTAATTTAATATATTTTAAATTATTGTCCTAACTACTGATTAAACACTAACAGACCTGTGAGACAGGTGCTGCATTATTTTAAGGGGTATAAGTTGCACTAACTGATTTACAATTGGTTAGCGTGACTTTTACCCATAGTTAGTGGCGACTGTTCTAGTATTGCCAGAGACGCTCATGCAGCAGCCGCAAACCTATTTTTGGAGTTAAATAAGAGTATTTAACGCCAGGTCAACAGCTATGGTCTGCCACATACAAGGCTGTTTTGATGTCTTATCCTCGGGGTACTATAACACCTCTTAGCTACAAATCAACACCTTGCATTTAGGAGGTACACCTGGCTGTTATATCTGTTGCCAACAGATTGTCATTCTGAATTTGAGAAAGCCAGTCAGATGACTAGTGAAACAGATGTAAGAACTAAACTTAAAGTCCAATTGATTTAACTGAATACCACAGATATACCAAGGCCTGGATGAATAAGAACCTTATTACTATAGGTGCCTTGTAGATTTGTATATGTATATATAATATGTTGCAAACCCAACACCTTGTCAGAAATGTTCCTAGGATTTCTTTAAAGGAGGGTCTTTCTATCTATAGAGACATGGATATTTTAAACCTGCAGCAAACAGGATTTTCCTGGTGTTAATTCAATTACTACAGATGGCAGAATTGCCATACTGTAGCTTTGTTTTCCTGTTGAATTCATATGATCAATCTCCACATATTAGTTGCCTAATAGACCCATTTTGTACAGGGGATGTACTGTACAAAGTGCTATATTTAAAAAGGCGTGATATTGGGTTGTTGTTTTTTTTTTGCTAAATTGCGACAACGCCAATTTATAAATATGGCCCAAAGTGCTTAGCCAGTTCTTTGAAGAATAAAGAAGGCTATACATTTTATGCATTTATGTGCAGCCATAGATCTAGTAATAGTAAGAGAAGAGTAAATCTTTCGCCACTGTACGTGTATATAAGCAAATGAATTCCTGTAATTTTAGCATGGCTTAATTTAAGTGTAAAAGCCCCTAAAATATTTACATTAAAAAAAAAAAAATTAACTGCAATCTGTATGTGTGTTTTGTTTTTTTCCCCCAAAACGGAGCCAAATTCTTTACAAGTTTGGAACATTTATTAAAACAAAACACAAAACCATACAAAAAGTTTAGATGAAGCAACAATTTATATTGAGTATTTTTTAATGCTCCAAAATACAACATAATAAACCTACTATTGGTTTTTTTTCTGTCAAAGATGCCTAATGTCTTTGGGCTCATTTTCATAGCAATATTTTACATTAATTTATGATTTTTTTAATATTACTTTGATATCAAAGTACCATTTTAAATAAAGTAAGTGAAGTAATTAAAAAAAAAAGACAATATTCATAAATTGACAAAAAAATTTAAATAAAAATTTCTACCAAAATCACATTAGTTGCTTATATCTGTTGTGATTAGTGATAAATCATGGTTTTAAATGAACCCAGTTTCAATCACTATCAAAAATTGCTATTGAATACTTAATTTACAATTTAATTGGGTTTGAATTGGATTTTTGGACCTTCAATAGGTTTTGTGGAACCGCTGTCAGAATGAAATTTTCCGGTTTCATCAATTTCTAGTTGAGATTTCAGCAATCATTACAAAACCAAGGAAAGGACCTGATGACCAAAGGAGATGGACCGTTGTCTTTGTATCTCCGCACCATCTCCACCCTTAAATGAGAAATACTTGCCACACCTATACAATGTCATATATCCAATAGGTGTAATACACATTCACAATATAATGATATATATTTGCAGTTAGGCACTAGGGATGGCTGGTTCGCGGATCCGAACCCGGATCCGCCGCGGATTTATCCCGTTCACGAACGGAGGATTTTTCCGGATTTTCCTCCTTCCGAACCGCAGATTTCTCGTATTTTCGAAAATTTTCGAAATTACGAGTTTCTCGTAAAAAAGATACGAGGATTTCTCTTATTTTCGTAAATACGTGTTTTCGAAAATTTTCTAAATTACGAGGATTACCCGTATTTTTGAAATACATATTTTCGAAAATTTTCGAAATGACGAGTTTTTCTCATATTTTCAAAAATTTTATTTTCGAAAATTTTCGAAAATACGAGAAAACTCGTAATTTCGAGGATATTTTTCCTTTTAATGGGTCCGCTCGCGGATTTTCGAATTTTTTATTTTTTTAGGAAATTCGCGAATCCTCGAGCGAATTTCCTAAAAAAATTAAATAAATTAAAAAAATTTTTTTATTTTTTTATTAAAATAAATTTATTAAATTTATTTTAATAAATAAATTTATTTTAATAAATAAAATTAAAAATTGCGAAGTTCGGACATCTCTATTAGGCACTTGCATAGGTTTCGACTTGGTATTCATTTGTACTGTTACAGTACATTTTGAGTTATTATTAAGATATTTCTATTTTAGTTAGAAGGATTACCGGTAAATGCAATACAATCATGTTTGATATCAAACCACCTACATCTTGAAATGGTGGTTCACCTATGTAAATCACCGTATCATAAGTAAATCAGTATTATTGTTTATTTGCTAGACCATTCAGTTTTGCTAACTTCTTTGTTGCTATACTTCTTCATACATGCCAGAGATTTCCTTGAAGTAAAGGGCGTGCTTTTTATGTACCGTATGCGTGATATTGACAATATGCTTGTTATGGTTCTCATTCATCCAGGTCATGGTATATCTGTTGTATATTCTAAATTCTGATTTGAGAAAGCCGTTGGATGTTGGAAAGTGTTTTCTAGAATTAAACTTAAAGTCCAGTTGACTTAAACTTAATACAACAGAGATATTGACAATATTAAATAAAGATCTAATGTATATCTGCAAAGGGAAATATATTTAGAACTAAACACTGTCCTTGCCATTCTGACAATAAATAGCATGGTTTGCTGAATTGGCCCCCAGGAGTGCTGTATATTAGAAGAGATGCTGTTCAACCAATTCATCTTTCCAGGACAAAATACAATAACCACATCTCAGCTGGTGTTTATTTTAAAACTGAGAACTGTGTCCTGAAATTTACATTTTCATTGCATTTTGCAATAGTCCCTTTTATCTCTGCTGCTTTTCCCTTTTCAAACAGTTTCCGTTTCAGTATGTGTAAGGGACACCATTTCGGGCAGTGCATTAAGTATGTTTGGCTAGCACCTAAAAAGGTTCCCACAAAGATGATCACGCAAACAATTGGATTAATTTTCTTCTATAAATCATAGTAATAATTTTGCAGTGTTAATAGCAAATATCACAGTGGTTATGTCATTGGAAAGATTTAAATGTAGAGATTTCATTAAAGGGTAACTGTGGTCCAAAAATGACAGGAATTGCTTTCCTGAGTATTTTTGCAAATTACATTAATTATTTTTTACATAGTTTTGTCACATGCTTTCTGCTCGGAAACCCTGTGACAGTCCCTCTTGCCTGTGTCTCCTCCACCTCATGGGCCCCCATAGCCCCTTCCCTTGCAGTCCCCTTGAAACTAGAGATGACCGAAACTCACTAGTTTCGTTCCATTTTCGCATTCCCGAATCTCGAGAAAATCACGAAAATGCGAAATCGGAACAAATTTTCGATCGGAGACCATTTTCGAGTTTCCAATCGTATTTTCGAAGATTTTTGAATGTTCAAGGCTATTTTAGAAAATGCTCAAAAATAGCCCCGTACTTTCGAAAATTAGCAAAAATGTGTTCCGAAGTCCTGAAATCTGGAGGATCCATCCGGATTTGTATGAATCTTTTGAATTTCGGAACCGAGGGGTTTGTGTCAAACCCAGATCCCATCTCTACTTGAAACCCCCTGTGTCCCCTCCAACTTCTCTTTCAGTCACTGTAACTCGATCTCTTCCAGTTTTTTTCTGCTTTCTCCTGCACCAAGCATATGCCAACTGCAGATTAGATAGAGATACTAGCATTTGTGACTGCAGATTCAGAACCTCCCGCCCCCTAACTTTCTGATCAGTGATTTCTTCATATCTTGGGCTGTGCAGCACATAGAAAGGCGGATGATGGCTCATTTTTAAGGTAGGAACCTGGCCTTTTATTTAAAATCAACTTGTTTGGAGACCATAGCCCTACAAGGGTACTACTGGTACCAAATTTACATTGTAAATAGGGATGGCATAGAACTCGAACTCGAACCCGAGTTCGAGCCGAACTGTTCGAGTTCGAACGGACCCGGACTTCTCGAACTATCTCGGACGCGGACTTTCGATATTTCCCAGACTTTCGATGATTTATCGAATGTTCGAACGTTCGACTAGGCGCGAACATCGAATCTGCGAGTAAAGTCTCCATTAAAGCCTATAGGCGAGCATCGAATCTGCGAGTAAAATGTCCATGTCACCTCAAACGTTCGAACGCGAAAGCTCGAAAGTAGCGCGCGTGAGAGTAAAAACGATTTTACGAAAGTCCTGGATATTGGAACATGCTCCCCAGACCATTTCCCAGGTCCCACAGCCATTTACATTAAGTTACCATTAATATTTTAGTTGTATTTGACTAGAACTTTTCAAACTATTTGCCTCCCATAGACTTTAATGGGTCCGTTTTCGAACTTTCGAACTTTCGAACTTTTACAATAGTTCGAAAGTTCGAAAACGGACCGAACTTTCAATAGTTCGACCATCTCTAATTGTAAATCATATGGTGCAGTGATCCTGTACAGTACTAAAGAAGGAAAAATACACCTGTTACAGTGTAATATATAATGGATAATGTACCCTGGACTGTATATGTATGGATATGTTTATGTACATAGGATCACTTGGGGGTGCAGCAGTACAATACTATCATACAAAAAGATAAATATGTATGTGTATCAAAAAGTATACAAGTGCTTAATCCATGTAACATCAAGAAAGAGGTCCCTGCCCTGAAGAGCTTACAATCTTATTAAGTAGGTAACAAACCTATACATAGGAAAGGGTTGAAGTGCTATAGTCAGAACTTGTGCAGTGTCAATTTAAAGGGCATCTATAGTGAGAAAATGAATTTTTTTTCATTTCCTTTCATGTGTTCTATAATTCTCCCCAACCCCCAGAGTGTCTTCCCTTTTTTCAGATTCCCTCTCTGTTCTGAGATACACAAGTTAGAAGAATACGTGATTGGATTCCTCTACTCCTACTCGTACTGTCAATCAAATCTGTGACGTGATCCTCTTCTCTGCTCAAGTCCCTCCCTCCTCCCTGCTCTGTTTGCACAAACATAGACATAGGAACATTAGCAGGGGGGACATGTAGCTTTGACTGCAGAGATAAGGCTGCACTTGACACCCTTTCTTCATAGCTTTCACTGATTGATGATGGGTCACAAAGAGAGAGATCGTATTGCAGTAGTAACTGTACTGTTCTCCCTTCTCTTCCGTGTCTCCAGGACAGCTTGCTTTCTATTGGCCACTGTGCGTGGGTGTGTTTTTCAGGATGTTGAACTTTTAACTCCTGCTGCACATGATAATCTACAGAGGGGAGGGGGAAGGGAGGAGTGCTGCACAGAGATCTGACACCATGGAAAAACAAAGTCACTGACAGAATAAGGATAAATGCAACACAGAGTACATGAATTTAACTTTGCAATGGGGCAATGTGTTTTTTTCACTATAGGTGCCCTTTAACAATCCTATACTGTGCTGTGCTGTGAGAGATATGATGTGATATGTGTAAATTCTAAGGATATTAGAAGTCAAGAGGAATTTCATGAGTATAAAAGCACAAGGCTGCAGTCTGGGTGCTTTTATACAGGGCACAGAACCCCGAGGTGACTTCTAATATCCAAATAATTTATAGTTGGTGGTACATTATTGAATATAATCTCCCCGTTCCCCCCATAGATTTTAAACAAAGTGCAAGAAAAACTTAAAAATGCAAAATAAAGTAAATTCCCCAATACATTTTTTCTATTGTACTTTATTTTCCTATAGCACAATGTGATTGTGCATTGTGCCCCTTATCTGCAACTTAATGGTACTGCAGTCCACACATCTTTGATCTCCCGGATGTTCACCTCATTAACCCCCCACATACCAACATACACCAATAATACACACACACCTCTTCTGTTCGAACATTTCCTTCCCTAGCTTCTTCTCTGCAGTGGGACGTCCAGCTTCCTCTACTTGTTGCAGTCATGCTTTGCATATGCATCACCCGGCTCACTATTTAGACAGAGATTTGTTCAGTCGTGCCACCCATCAGCATACAGATACAAGGGGAGGTCCAATTTCTGGGTTATAATCGCCCCGCTACTATGCAGTAGCATTCCGATTTTAAGAATATTTTTTACAGCCTCGTCCCATACATTTTATATTCTTTTGATCCAATTCTACTATTAAAGTCACAGTCACAGAGGAGTTTCATGACCATATAAAAACATAAGTCCAAGTGCTTTTATACAGGCCAGGAAACTTAATCCTCAATTATAAAGTTAGGGGCATATCATTTCTTATAATACATGTGTTATTTAGTTCAGGTTTTTACTTTTTTATTTAGCTTGTGTGTTATCATTTTAAAAAACTGCTGTCTTTTTTGTTTGTTTTGTTAATTAAACTAAGCTTATTTTCTGTGTTAGTTTGTAAAAAGCAAAATAATAAAGTGACCCGAAGTAATGTTTACACAATCTCTCAAAAACTGAAGCAGACTGAGAGAACCAGCCGATTCACTGAGGAGAGGCAGAGAGCAGGTCTTATAGCACACGAGTCACACCAGCAACTCCCTCTCTCTTCTCAGTAAATCCATCAGTCTTTTAATGCCTTTCCATATAGAATAAGAAGATTGGGAACATGAAATAAGTTAGTTTACACAGGGAAAGCAGTAGGATAGTTAAAGGTCATCTATACCAAAAAATAGGTTATTTTAAATTGACCATAACTGGAAACTATAAATCTTCCCAACCACCACTGTATCATTTTTGTTGATCTGCCCCCTATTTCTTTAGATATCCAATCTAAAACTTCTTATATTTCAGCTGTCAATCAAGTTCCTTGCTCTCAAAAACTATTCTTCTGTGAGTAGTTTTACTGTAGCTGGAATGGTGACAGAGTTTTGACAGTTGGAATGCTGTGTGCAGGCTTGACAGTTGGTTTGTGGGAAAAAGGTCAGGTCAGATGGAAATGGGAGTGGTTATAACAGGGAGGGGGGATACTGATCCTAAACAAAATGTGTGCTGGATTGAAGGCATGCAGCAACACAGGCAAATCAGAGTAAGTGCTCCTTACATGTATTCAATTATACATTAAGAGGCAAAGTCATTTTTTAGTTTAGTGTCCCTTTATTGGAAGCAACAGTGGAATATAAGTTTTTATAAAAGTCATTCAGTAACATAGCCAAACAATTTTTCACTTGGCTATTTTCCACTGTTGCTCCCTTTATATAGGAATGATTATGTGTTATATAAAAATAAAATGGCACACGTTAGCACAGCTTCAAAAAAGGGATTTGCGACAGCTGTGGCAGTTTCACCAAGCAGCCACCACAGTTCAATTTTGCTCTGGATTTTTGCAAAAATTCAACCCCACCTACATAGGTCATGTTTAAGTTTCACATGTTTGGGCATTAACTAAGAGGTGCAGACAGTACTTTGAACCCCAACCTAAATGTAAAAATTTAGGTTGTAAAAAATTTCTAGAGGTCTTAAAAATACTATGGAAGCAAATGAAGTTTCTTGTATTAGATGGTGTTTTTTGGGGGTTTTTTTTTGAGCATTGATACGTGTTCCCCAGACCATTTCCTAGGTCCCTGAGTGGTTTACAGTAAGTTAACATTGCTATCTATACCTTAATTGTAGGCAAAATATTGGGGTTATTTAAACCCCATTGACTTGAATGGGTCTGCTTAGGATTTTCGGTTTTTCTAAAGTCCGCACATCTGCAGATGTACAGTAGAACAGAATTGAGTGAATTCAGATAGCGATGTACTTGCGGTTGCAGTTCTCTGTAAATGAGGCTGAAAGACTATCATAAATAGTTTGGTTCCCATAATAGTTACAGTATTAGTGAGTGTCCATTGACCAGATAAATAAATTAAAATTAATGTATGTAATAAAAATGACATATGTGTCACAATTAAGTAATAATAGCACAAAATATTATATATTGAATTAAAATACATTACATTACAAGGCAACAGTACTAATTCCAATGCAGTGAGCTCACAAAAGAGATCTGGATCCTTGTCAGCACTGGGCAGTATTACTACACATACAGTCCTCTAAATGCAAATTTCCCTTAAAGCAAATACTACATACCAGCACCACAGTAAAATGTAATTTGTTATGACCTTTGCTATTATGTTTATACTGTTAACATGTATTATTTAGATATATATTTAAAACCTGTTATTGGACAATTCTGAAATGTACCAACCTCTGGCAAAAGTGTTCATGCATTATATGTGTCAAAAAGATGTGCTTATTTACTGTATCATCTTTCTCTATCATTCAGATGACAGCTACGGCACAGCAGACTGCCAAGGCCCAGCCAGTACACCTCCCAGCATCCTCTGCAGCAGCAAACTCAGTCCCTGGTGCGCCAATTGACCCCCAGGCACAGCTAGAAGCTGACAAGCGTGCTGTCTACAGGTACTTCAAAAAGATACTTGCGGTCTCCAGAAAATACTAATGTAGATTTCTGTACTGAGGTTCCAAGGTACATTGTGAATCCAGCCTGGGGCTAACTTGTCAGCATGAATCTTCAGAGTATGTGTTTTGTTTTTCAGCATTGCTTGCAAGTGTTTCTCTCTTTCTTTCCCTTTTATTTACTAGAATTTTAAAATGAGATTAAAGCAGGAAAACTGAGATCAGTAAATCAAGTCGAAGTAGAGCGAAGTGACTTTGTACTGAGAATTCCTAATAGCAGTAGTTTAACAAAGGGATGAAATTTTTTTGTAAAAGAACAGAGCAATCTTAGATGCTGGTGCCATGAGCATTTTTACTGTGAATTGAACTTGAAAGGTTTGCTTGCTTTTTTCTGCTCTGATTTCTGTTTTGCTGTTCAAGGGACATAGTGTTTGTCTATTGCAAAAAGCATGGGCTTTAAACCATTGCATTTGTGATCTTGTTCTTGCAGGAGTTAACCCATTATTCTATTGGTCCCAATCCTGCCAGTATTTATTTTGATATTAATCTACTTGAAATGGAATTAAAGGGCATGTCGATCCTTAAAGGGACACTAAACTCCCCATAATCCATAAATATAACTATTTGCAATTCATTTCTATTATTCATGCGGAGGTGAGAACGCTTATTCTTACCTCCCTTTGAATAGCCGCTCCTTCACTGACAGCCGCTCTGTCCCGACCGCGTGCCCTATCTTAGGCGCATGTGCGCCAATACAAAAGATAGGGCGCACGATCGGGACAGAACAGCTATTCTGTGCAGTAGCAGCTTGCGAGTGAAGCACAGTAAGGTAAGTTCCAGGTTCCCCAAGCATCCTATTATTCTCAGGGAGGTGTGAATAATACCTGTGAATAATAGAAATGGATGGCAAATAGTTATATTTATGGATTTAGTACCTTTCGCTTAGTCACATTAGCTTCCATTCCATGTAATATTATGTATGTACATGTGTTTCTGGCCCCGAACCCCTCGCTCGGTTCCAAACACAGGTAAGTGTAGACAAGGGTTGTGGTGCACTCCAAAGATTTTGACAAACATCAACTCCATAAAATTAAAAAAAATTCAGAACTACTATCCATATGTTCCACTGACAAACGGCTAACATAAACGCCTTACACGTTTCGGACCATTGCTGGCCTATACCTGGTTCAGTCCCATCTTTCTCCACCTCTGTTGACAATACCCCCATTTTCCCTATCCAATCGGCACTCTGCCTAAGGGTAATTATTGACTCCTCTCTCTCCTTTTCTAACCACATTAACTATGTTGCGAAAACTTGCCACTTTTTCCATCACAATATAGCCGCAAAAAAGCCACAAAATCCGCAGGTTCCTTTCTCTCCCGACCACCACTATGCTTATGCATGCTCTCATCCTATCGCGCCTGGACTATTGCAGCCTACTACTTTCTGGTCTTCCTGCTTCCCATCTCTCTCCCTTTCAGTCTATACTTAACTCTGCCACATGTATTATTTTGCTCTCCAATAAACCTGGCTCCCCGTTAAACAGCGCATTGTATACAAAATCCTTCTCCTAACTTTTAAAGCCCTTTTTATATTTCTTCTCGAGTGTCCCCATATGTTCTTGCCCGTACCCTCTGCTCATTGCAAAACCAGCTCCTGTACAGACCTCCACTCGTACTGCTTCTTCTCGCCTTAAACGTTTCTCTCTTGGGGCTCCTATCCACTGGAATTCTATTCCCCTCTCTTTACGTCAAGAAACCTCTATTAGCAGGTTTAAATCTAGCCTTACATCCTACCTATCTGGTAACCAGCACAGTATATGATTGTCTATGATGTTTTTATGTTTTATTTGCACTGCATAGGTCTCACTCCAGCACTTATCCCCATTCCATTGTATCTGTGTGTTACCCACCTAACTAGATTGTAAGCTCTACGGGGCAGGGACCTCCTTTCCTCTTGTGACAAAGCTCTAGCACTTTTATTTATATCATTTATATATTTATGTACTGGACTATCTATGTATTTATCCCCCTTGTTTTACTTTATTGTATTTTACTACTGTACAGAGCTGCATCCCCAAGTGGCGTTTGATAAATAAACTATACATACATACCTACATCTTTGACATTGGAGAAGATATGTTAATGAAGGAGATAGCCAGTTGGCTACTGCAGGAGTATAATTCTCCTTCAAATCCATGCAAACTTATATTCTGTTTAACAAGCTAAAGAAAATCTACACAGGTATAAAATCTATAATTAAAGGTCAGCAAAACGGTTCCAAGCAAGCCCTCTCCCATTAAAAGTACTTAGGGTGGGGAACTTAACCAGTACGATTTCTAGTGAACCCAGGGGTGAGTACACAGAAGTTCCTTTTCTAGTATTGTCTTTTATCCATATAAGGAGATCTAGTACACAGAAAACTAGTAATATTGACTTTTTTCATTTTCAATCAATCAAATATTGATTTATTAATCTTCTTTTACAGTGATTCAAATTCATTAAAATATCTTATTTTACAAATTGCAACATATTGTATCTTATTCATTTTCATAAAATAGTTTCCTCTCCATCAACCTACAAATACTGTAGCTAGTATTGTTACACACTATTATCACCCTGTTTTACACGTTTACCAATGTGGCATCCAAATCATCAAGTTTAAAAAAAACTTTCTTTTTATTGGAATAATTGCCATGATGTTAATGTATTAACAATCTTAGAGATCTGCGAAGATCTTGTGTAGTTCTGCCTTATTACAATGTATTTAACATGAAACCTGCCTTGTACTTTAGCTTCATTTGTGCTAATTGGAATGTGGCATAACCCACGACCGTGCCAAAGCACATTAAAGCACCCCTTAAGAATGCATTGAGTCAGTCAACAAATAGACTTAATAGCTATTAAAGCTCTGTAACACAATTCAAAATAACACATACCAAAGCAAAGTGCAGACATAACTTAGAAACCTGTGACAGTCCCAAAACCTTATTGTTAATTTCTTGCATGCTTAATTTCCAAATTTCTTTTCCATAAATTAAATATTCTTCTTGCATAAACAGCAAAGCAAATGCAATAAAAGTCCTTGCCTGCAAAAGGGTAAATAATACAGATTGTCTGGCAAATAAAGGGTTAAATTTATGCAAATTGGGTTGAATATTTAGGCTGTTTAATTGTGTATTAACCCCAGATTTGGTTATGGTAAAACCTAGGTAGAGCAGAGCAAAAAGTGTAGTTTACAAATGCTTTTTGTGGATTACAAGAATTGGCCACTTTTGCTTGCACAACTTTCAAGATTTTCCAAATAATTTAAAGGGTAAGTCCAGCACTCAAATGAAAATGTATATACAGGATATATATATATATGACTGAATGCTAATCCCCTAGCTGCATGCCCAGGCTCAGTACAGGTCACTAAATTAAAGATTCCATGAGGCATCCAGAAGCATAGCAGGCATACAGTAATGAATTCAGAGGACAAAGTAGGATATTTCAACATATTTTTAAGAGGCCATTCTTTCTAAAATATTTAATTATGAGGGTGGAGTTGTCCTTTAAGCTAAAAAGTTAGCTATGCTGCTTAAGCTGATTAGTGATGGTCCAGTTCGCGGATCCGAACCCGGATCCGCGGCGGCTGTACCTCGTTCGCGAACGGCGGTTTTCCACCTTCTGAACTTTTCCGAACAGCGTTTTCGAAAAATTTCTAAATTACGAGAATTTCTCGTATTTTCGAAAATGCGTGAAAATACGTATTTTTGAAAATTTTCGAAATTACGAGGATTTCTCCTATTTTCGAAGATTCTTTCATTTTAATGGGTTTTAATTGAGCAGACCGGATTTTGCGAAGTTTGGACATCTCTAAAGATGATTGTAAAAAGTTGAAATCTGATGTTTTACTGTATATTTCTAACCACATTTACATGTGCATATATGCAGCAGATCTGTGGTTAAAAAAAACATGGTTTTACTTGAGAATAAAGTTTTACTAATAAAAGGAGAATTAAAGGTGAATTAAAGGCAGATTACCTTGGAAAGTCTTATTTTTCTGTTATTTATAACATCTGTGATATATCTCTGATAGATTGGAACTGCTACAGTTACCAAGCCCAATTGGCTGTGTGCCAATCCCCTTCCTACTATGTACATACCAGCAGACCTATCAGGGATGGGATCCATCATACGGTAGCTAATAGAGTGCAGTGACATCACAAATAAAGCTGTTATCCAAGTATTAGATCACTGATGCGTAATCTAATAAAATGGAGATTTTTGTGTATGCAGGAAAAAAAAGTCCTGTTCGCATTATAAACACAAGCTGAGAGTTGGGCATCTGTTTAACTTTATTAACTCTGTATATAAGCCAAAATACTTCCCCAGAGTATTTGAAACCTGTATGAGATGTCCCCTGAAAGTATGTAATCCCCCTAAATCAATGAATGTTAATTTAATGCAGATTTTTCTTGCATTTGCTAGTTTATCAGGACGAGGGAGCATATCAGGCAGGAAAGAAATCATAGCCTGCTGCCTCTATGAAAAGATAGCTTTATATTACTTTGCTTTCTGAGATTTTTTTTAATTAAAATTTCTTGCCTCTGGGTAGCATGACAGTTTGAAACCACATTGGGGATTTTTTTCATTTCATGTCAATAAATTTAACAAGGCCCCATTCAATTCAAATTAACACATGGTCTCAGAGGCTTTTATGTGCCAAAGTAGCAAACAGATAAAAAAAAAAAAGAATTTGTTGTTGTGGCTTAATTTAGAGTCTCTGCAAACTACAAAGGGAAATTTACAAACAATGTAACAATTAGGAAAACCATTTTTATCCCCTCCTCCAAGGTAAGCAAGAAGAAATAAGTTGATATTGTTTCGCTGATATAGGAACAAGAATAGGTTCATACGCATGTGTGATCCCGGGTCCGATTTGAGGTGCACAATGTGTAATGAAAAGTCACTTCATGTACGACCATTTTGTGTATGGGAGCTAGGTCTGCCAATTCGGGCATTTATACGGGTCTTGTTGATAATCCCCCAGGTCTGCACAATAGTCCCCCCCTTTTTTTAAATTTGTTATTTGGTCAGCACTGGGATTTTTTTTATTGTAATCTTTGTTATAATGTAAATTATAGGAAAACTATTGTTTGTAGAAAGTTTTTTTTTACAATACAGTTAAAATGAAAAGTACTTGGGACAGAGATATAAGACTAGTAATTCCAACCTCCCAATATTGTTTCTGTGAGGAGCACCAGCCCAAAGAAAGCTAATTCTGCCAGTCTTCCTCCTGGCTTCAGCACTATCTTTAATACATGATTAATCCAGGGCTAACCTGGCAAATGAACTGTACACGTTGTAATCAATTCCACCTCCCTGCCCCAGATACTTTCCATTTTTATATAGTTAATTTTTAGAGTATAGTTATCCTTTAAATGGACAGCAATAAAGAGAAGTTACTTAGAAATAAATATACTGCAGATATTCCATATCTGTTGTATTCAGTTAAATCAACTGGAGTTTAGTCCAGTTGAAGACGTTTTGCTCGTCATCCAACTGGCTTTCTCAATTCAAAATGACTTGTACAAGAATATGTTGGCAATATACCCCAATTAGCATATAACAGCCAGGTGTTAGGGACCTTCTGATGCAAGGCATGATTGCATTGTGACTAAGAGGTGCTTTTGTTAAGTGCAGTGATGAGGGCTCTGATTTGTATGTGGGACTATGAAAATCCCAGAGATGGAAGTAATCAAGGTAGGCTACTCATGGATGCCTAAAAATGCCTTTATTAAAACAAAATAGCACTCATGGAACAACAACACAGAATGTGGGTTCTGGCTTGACGTGTTTCGTGGCTACCAACCACTTCCTCAGAAGTTAGAAAACCCCACAAATCATCCGAACTATATAGACACCTGTGAGGGAAAGGTGGGGAAAGGTGGGACACATTTTTATGTGGGGGAGACCAAAGAGCGCTGCACCAACTTATGGCCCAGCACAAAATATCCAATTCCTTGGGTCAGGACTCACCTGTGTACCTGCATCTTAAGGAAAAAGGACATACCTTTGAAGATTGTAATGTCAACATCTTGGGAAAGGAACATGACTGGTTCAAGTGAGGCCATTTATATCAAAATAAAGTAACCAAGACTGAATAAAGGTGAGGGGTTTGACACAAACTGACTGCCATGTACAATGCTGTTTTTACACCTTACCCTGGGCAGTTTCAATAACACCTCCTAGCCACAATGCAATCAACACCTTGAAATCAGAAGGTCTCTAACACCTGGCTGTCATATGCTAATTGGGACTTTTCATGGTACTTAATTGCCAACAGATTCTTGTACATTCTGAATTGAGAAAGCCAGTCGGATGACTAGCTAAATGTCTTCAAGAACTGAACTTTAAGTCCAGTTGATCTAACTGAATACAATAGATATACCATGACCTCGATGAATGAGAACCTCCACAAGCATGTAGATATTCTAATCATTTTATTTAAGTTTTTATGAATTGGAATTTTATCAATGGTAGAATGGCCAAACCTGCAGTATGCGATATTCTACAAGAAAGTCTGCCTTGAAATCTCAACCAATTTTGTGATTTCACTAGTTAATGGCACTTTAAATTTACAGTATATTCATAAAAACAACCCATTTATTTTTAATCCAAGCCCCCAAACTATGTATTTTTGTGGCTTTTATTACATAGCTAATTTGTTGCCTTATGTAATGCTGTAATGCTGTAATAATATTTCAAATATGTCTCTGTTACCTAGAAGACCAGTGGTGCTACACTTTTCCCAGCAATATATTTTGTGGGAAACAAATGGTGGGTTCAGTTTTCTGTTTAGTAAGTTACATATACAAAAATCATAAAACATATTATTTAGAACTATGTTCATGGAGTCATACAGAAACATATTTCTCTTTGAACAGTTGAACCATTTCTGGGTTTTAATTTAGGGGTAAAACAGCTTTAGTTACTATTTTTGAGGCTTCTCTATCCTATTACTTTTGTGAATCTCTTCATACAAAATTAAATTAGGCAACATTTTTAAATATTTTGTGTTAAAACTTAGGAGCTAACAATTCAAATCATCTTGCACTTTTAAAGGTCACTTAATACAGTATTTGTGTTTTTTAGAGAAAATATTATTATAGGTAGACTTTATTGTTGCTTGGTATGTTGAATTTCATTTTGAGAGACACCCTGCAAAGTTTTAAAAATCCAGTAATCCCCCCGGGGACTGCACATAAAATAATGTTTCAAAAACTGAAGCTCAAGTTTCTTTTTAAAACCATAATACTTTTATAAAGCAAGATTGTGAATGAGTTCATTAGAGTCAGGAGACTATGTTAAATGGTTTCATAGCTCATAAAAGATGAAAAATCACTGATTAATATGCTATTACCACGCATAATCTCTGTACAATGATCTTTAATTGGTTTTGTTTTCAACATTTGTTGTTTTCGTAACACCTACAAATATAACTGATTTCTGGTGAAAAATAAGTAGTTCTTGTTTTTTTATTGGATTTTTCAACCTAAAATATTTTAAACAAATAACACATTAGCTGTTTAATTGGCCAATAGGAAACTTATCTAATGAAGTCCCTTCTACTGCAAACCTATGAAACTTACCTGGGCTCATTGATGACACACACATAATCAAAGTGCACAAATCATCAGCATTTCTTATAGAATATTTATGTATTTTACAATGAATTTAGGTTTCATAAATACTGATTCTTTATGAAATACTTTATTTAGTTTTCTTTCCAAGTTGCTGGGAAAGGCAGATGTAGCACATTTGGAAATGCTCACAGACTGTTTATTATCTTTTCACACCTATTTCTTATGTATTTTCATGAATGTCCTTGGAAAATTCTTTAAAGGTAGTTGGGAAGGCCCTACGACATTTATTACAAAATTTGCTTTTTTTAACACTTATATAATTTGGTTTTAAGCTAAGGAAATTTCAAGTGAAATGTCATTTGTTTTTATATTCAGTTAAGCTAAATCTGTTCCAAAATATTACTTTGAAGCTTTAGTTAGATTGAAACAAGTTGACTAAGATTTATTACTATGGATAAACATGGAGTCATGTTGCTTGTCATTTCCCTTTAAAACTAAAACTTTATTTACAGCAAAATATACATTACAATTATGTAAATGTTCTGTTTTTCATGGCAGATATTGAAAGAATATTATTACTGCTATAACAGTTATATCAAAATACCACATTTTTTCTTGTGTCCATGTCCACCCTCCAAAAAAATTTAGAGTTATCTTCCTCATCCCCACAAACCCCAAAACTGCAATAAGCACCCATCAGCAGCACATTCCTGATGGCAGGTTGCCTACCCCTCCAGGAGCAAGTGCAGGATTTCCAAGGGAGGGACTCCTGAAGTGGAAAGTGTTGAGCAACATTTAAACCACACCCTTTCTTAAAAGCCATCCCAAAGTATAATAATATTCTACTTGCGCCTAAACCTTTATCTGACTATATAAACGTATGAAGCATAGATCTGTATGTACCATTTTCCAAACCTTATTATAAAGCTCATTATAGTAAAAACAATATTGCCATAAAAATCCTTTTTCCTTACTGTCCTCTATACATAGTTAGTTTGTGTAAGATGAGTTGTTAGTATTGAGGGGAGGCTGTACTGAAAGGGTTAATTAATATATTGCATAAGACTTTTAGGAATGTAAGCAAGGAGACCAGAAGTTTCCATTTGTGCTACTTTGTGGCCCCTGTCACTGTCCATGTGATCAGTTTCACACCTGTCCCCAAACAGGTAATACCTACATTTTATGTCTGCATCTTGGCAATTTTTTAATCAAATATACAGTATTCAATAAACTCTGTTGAGATTCTCTCTTCCAGAATGCAAGTGAATGAGCATTGTTCACTTTCATTTAGCTGTCATGCACACTCTGTTAGAATATTCTCACATGGCAGAATAAATATATATATGGAAGAAATGTTATTCAGAGGATATTTATAAATAAATACAGTAAATCAGTGTTTTTCAAGCAGGGGTTCTTGAGTGGTTTCATGGGGGTGCTTAAGAGATTGTGACAGAAACTGTATGGATCCACCATTGTGATGAATACGGATATATTTTTCTATATATTTATCAATGTTCTATATTTGTATGAATTATGTGTTTGGTTTATTGATGTCTGAAAAATAAATAAAAATAAGTAATAATGTTTTTACGTAAGGGTTCCCTGAGATATTAAAATATTTTCAAGGTTTCCATGAGGATAAAAAGGTTAAGAAACACTGCTATAGACCCATCCCCTGTGGTGAATTTGAGTGTATTTTTTTAAATAGAGATATATTTATAGATCTACCATTTATATTTGTATAAATTATGTATTTGATGACTGAGAAAGAAAAAGATAAACTAATAATCTATAATCATTATTTTATGTAGGGGTTCCCCAAGACATGAAAATTGTTTCAAGGGTTCCCCACAGATAAAAAGGTTAAAGCTTTGGTGATTTTCTTCCATTAGATTTTGGTGCATATCTTTGGATGCACTGAAAGTATCTATAGAATGCGATGGCTGAACACATATGGATATGCCAGGTCTCTTTTTGTAGAAGTGTTAAGTGTAAGCTGACATTTTTTCCAGTATTTTGTTTTGCTTTCGGTTTAATTTCTGTCAAAGCCAGTAAGTAAGATTTTCTTTAATTAATTCTGTTCCATAATCATATATAGCATATACCCATCAGTCAGTAATAAAGCAATGCCAAAAACAAATTGTAGCCAACCAAAACATTCCTTTGTGTATTAAATTACCATAGGCATAACAGTTTGCTGGTTAAACCTGAAAAATAAAATGAAGTGTACTTGTATTGAATGAAATGATTATCAGGGATAATAAATTGCAAGCACAGTAGTATCAAGCAACTGCAATGCAAAATATGGTCATTAGTGCAAAATATTGATGCCGTGTGGTATTTTGCAACTTTGCAGTATGGCACTATTGAATACTATAGCATTATTTTTGGCAGTCGGAAAATACCATTGGTTTAGAAAAATACACCATCTAAGCTGTCAGCTTGTAGTTCATAACATAACCACAAAACAACAGACAATAGTTGTTTTGAAATTCCCCAGGTACATTGCACAGTTACAATATCTATGTTGTACATGTTTTTTTATGATGTTTTTTCCCCCTTGTGTACTCTATCAAGCAAAACTACTGCCTTTTTTAAAAATTAAATTGGAAATGAAATACAGAATCTGTACAACAAAAAGATGTTAACAGTTTTTTTTTTTAAGTAATTTGCCTTGCTCTTTCACTTTTTCTCTCTCATTTCCCCTTCTGGCTCACAGGCAGAACAGTGCTGAATGCGCTCAATTAGGCCATTAGAGAAATTCATTTTTCTTTATTAGCCTGTGTCAAATCCTTTTTATTAGTGGCTGCAAACGACCCTTCGTCTGCAGGAAAATGTCAAACTAGTTCAGCCCTTTTATTTGTATTGCACTGACAAAGATCAAGCTCACCCTACAAAATGTGTGGAAAAGAGATGTATTTACCTTCAAAATGCAGCAGATCTCAATCTAAAGTTTGGTTATTTGTTTTTAGCACCTTTTTACTAATGGGGAGGGAAAGAAATTTAACAACAGTTTTAGTTCATATACACTGTTTGGCACATTTCTGGTTGTTCTCATATAGTATCAAACAGAATTCAGAGGTGCACTCTGTTTAAGGAAAATATCAAACTTTAACTGTGTCAACTACATTACATTACACAACATTAGCGTTATTAGCGTACTGCCTCTTCCTTGTGAAGAACGTAGTGCACCTCCCAAACTTAGTGTTGTTGACACAATAAATGGTGCAATACTGTATATAAGAAGCCTGTGTATGAATCTAGGAAAGAAATGGAAAGATATGCTGTTAAAGTATCCAGACTCAAGCAAGAATAGTTAAAATATGTAAATATTAATGTCCTCTGTGCCTCTAAAATCAGTGGAGGCAGACAGTCATTGACATGACAAGACAGCAATATAATGCTAGCCATATAATACAACTTGAATTTGATCAAGTTGACAGACCTTTCAACAAATTTAATTTAATATGTCCAATATCAAGAAAATCAAATGCTGCGGTAACCGCTCAAACATATTTATAAAATGGCAAAAAGTGCTTTATTGCATTAAGTCTGAGGTGGCAAAAACACAAAAGTGGACATTTATCTCGCCAGCCAATGGGTCCATGGAAGGTGTCAGTACATTGTGGAGTGCTTCTCAATACTAATAAGTACTCGGGGGGGGGGTAGACTACTTTTCAGCATTTATTGTAATACGATCTGATTATTAAGTTGTTGGTTTTTTTGTTTTTTTAAGATCTCTTTTTTTTTTTAAGGTTCAGATTTTATTTATTTACCATAAAGTCACATAGGGTCTAAGGGACATATTTATAAAGGGGCATTGTTTTCGTTTTTCTGCCACCAGACTTCACCACACTTTTTTAAACTTTAAACTTCTCTTATAAAGTTATTAAAAAGGCAAATATTCATCAAAGGCAAAAATGATGTAGCAAAAGTACCACTAATAATGCTAAAAATGTGGGGAAAAGTTAAGTTCAGAACATATGATGGTAAATAGGTAATACTCCCAATTACAAGTGTAACTGTAAATTACAAAATGTAACTTTCATGGTTTTGAATAGAAAAATTTTTTTTTAAACTGATTTATATATTTGTGTATTTTACCATGTTTTTTTTATCAAATTGCGCATATTGTATTGCAGTATTTTAATGAGACACTTGTAATTGGTTCTTCCTAAATTAGAGGGTGGGACTTACATGAGTCACAATCTTTATATATTCCCTGAGCTGAGCACAGTTGCACTTTATCACCTGAAGAAGGGGGTATCCCCCTGAAACGTTGTGTTACGTGTGATGTGTGGTTCACAATAAATTGACTTATTATTTGGAGTGCGACCCTCAGTTTCTTACTTTCTGTGATATTGCTGGTTCCCAAGGGAAGAACCCATGAGGTGTCTGCACCCACAAGTTGGAAAGAGTGCACCTCCACCATCATTTACCTGTTTTATAAATATGCCCCTTAGGCTTTTTGATTGACTTTCAATTACCAGTTACATTCTGCAGTTTGTAGTTATGCCTTACACTGGGTACACACATCTTTAAAAGATCCTGCAAATTTGTTATCTGTCATTTGTTAAAGATGTTCGCTACACACAGTCCTGAGCCTTCTCCCTATGTAAAGCATAGGAAGAACATTCAGGACTGCCCATTTCCCTCAGCTGTGGCTGACTCCCTATACTTTAGGTACACTGAGACAACTGCAGATGAGTGAAATTTTTGGCATTTCTGAGCAATTACGTGGCCAACAGTGAACGTTCATTGGCCTCGGGAGCGCTCAGGAATGCGCTACACGAACTAACGATATAGGGACATTAAAATCTGATTAGACTATATTGTCCATTTATTGTTAATCGGTGTACCCGCCTTTACACACTGGTAGCTGTACATTGTAGAGTAGTGTAGTGTTACATAATGTGTATGTATGTACTGTATTAAATGATAGTCCCTCGTGTATGAGTTGTATAAAAAGGACATACCTCTACACATGGACATGAAGAGTTTTTGAACAAGGATATTTTTTTCTACATTGATTCTGTATTGATTCCCACATAACAAAACATTCAGGGAGATTCAATAAAAGTTCTTATCATTTAAAATGGTGCTAATTTTGCCCCAACCAATCAGATCTTATTTAACATTTGAAAGCTAACATCTGATTGGTTGGGGCAAAATTAGCACCATTTTAAATGATAAGAACTTTTATTAATTAACCCTAATTATTTTTTGATTAGACCCTGTACCCTGTTTATTTTAGGTGATGTTATTGGTTGACTATGTCATTCCAAAATAATTTCCAAATTTCAAATTTTAAGATAACTATTTTGCTCACTGTATGAGAACGAAAGGGAGATACAATTAATATCCCAGAAATAAAGTAGTCTTAATGCAAACTACTCCATAGCAACATAAAGTGATCGACATTTATTCCTTTTCTTCTATTATTTTCTCTCTGCTAGCAAGGAATTTGCCAAGGTTAACAAATTACACTTCTCCCCCACTCTGCTTATGCAGTTTAATTCCCTCCATAAAATTGGAAGAGGAATCTGTACTGCCTGCAGAGGTTGGGGGCACACCGCTGAACTCCCACCACCTGGCATTACTGCTCGGATTATTAGTTCCTGGTAATTTAGTGCCCTTGCACTGGGTCGATTTGTGCCTTTCATTTCTAATTGATCTAGTGGCTGTTTAAATGGCAGTAGGCATCTGTTGAGAGTTGGAAGGTTCATAAGGCGCAATAATTCATAACACAGTCTGGAATTTGTCTTTCATATCCCTGGGCTAAGCCCCTGCAGTGCTACCTAAATTACGGCGGCCTTGGCTGTGCTTTATTTTCCTCTTCTTCCTCCTCTTATTCTGCTCAGGGATCTGAGAGTCATGCATTAAACTAGGATCAGTGTAGATTAGGTTATAATATGCTGCAGCATTAGTGGCCACAAATTAGACCTCTCTAACAATCTTAACCCTTCCATAAAAGATTTAGTTTCTACTATTTTGTTCTTTTTCAATGCAGTTCCAGTTTTTTTAGGAGGTAAAGGGTTGTTTAAGAGTTTAATTTAAACATACTATGGTACAATGCTAATTTGCATTTACATTTAAATGTCTAAATACACAGACCATGTGCTTCTTGCATTTTTCATTATATTTTTCTCATAGGAATCTGATATTTAAACCCAATCCAAGTAGGATATACGAGTGATGTTAATTATATAGTACAATGTTTATTTGAAAATAGCTTGTAAAAACTGAAAGTCCATTTTGGACAGGACTGAAGTATTTGGCTGATTGGCTAGCTAAACTATTGAGAAGTGGGCTTTTCCATAAATTAACATATTTAAAACACATTTACCAATAATGTATGTATTTAATAATTGTTACCTACTGTATAGTAACATTGAAATGTAGCTTGACAGGGTTGCCAAGAAATAAAGATCAATAAAAGCTTATTGCAGGTATTGTTGCCTTTAGTAAAGTTTTGGATCGGTGTTTGTCTGGCCATTTGAATATTCCCAGATGGAATTATCCCTGCTTGTAAACTGAATTTTCTGCAATTTCTATCAGACATTGCTATTTACAAGAATCTACAAGTCAGTGGCATTGATGATCAACTTGCCTGTCTACCTATATCAACCTAGTGTGCTCTGCCAGTGAATTAGAGTTTTTTGATGGTCCGCAATAGTAAGAAACAATCTTTAAATCAATGGCCACCTTCACAGGCTAGAATTCCTTTACTCAGATTAGGCAATCAAGAGCAGCATAAAATAAATCAGAATACATACAGTATACTAATTACTTTTCTAAATGCTCCTAGTTGAAGAAAGCAGTGCTTCTTTGTCTAATAGAACTGAAATTTCAACGTCCAAACTCTGATATTTCTGCTGAAGAAAGAAAGTGTCACAGCTTCCCTTCCCACTTCTGGTCCATTATGTACAGTAACCTGTGTCCTATCCCTTCTGTTTTTCTTCGAAAAGTTTCATCTGCTAGTATAATACTCCCAGATACAGTATATTTAAGGTTTACAAATCATCAATAGTACAGGTTATAATTGTATAATGTAACCGTCAGGTATTAACAACTTAGGGGTTTATGTTTTGTTCAAACCAATTGTAGTTAAAATAATTATACAGATATTTACTTCTATTTAAATGCAAAATATAAGCATATACTAAACAGTAATCAATGATTTGACTTTTCACACTGAGACAAGATCATAAAGTGAACATATAACACTCAAACAACATACATACAGAGTAAGAAACACACTGTAACGAAACCATGAAAATATATTAATATGAGTGGTAAGAAGTTCAACAGCTTTCAATCCAATTCAATAATAATGTATTGAGACTGCTGTAAAAGAACGAGAATAGGACTTTTTAACATGCATGAACTGCCTGTCTGCTTGCATATTGTATTTTACACTGTATTTCAATTTCCCTGTTGGATATGGCAAAGCTAGATGTCTACTTACAGATGCCAACATCATGCTGATTTTGTATTATTGTACTTTGAATGCTGGGGAAGTAAAGCACTGCAGGATTCCAGAAAAAGGTCCACATATGTTTATAGAAATGATCTACCTTTTTGTAAATACAGTAGAAATAATACTGTATAATACGTATCTGTGCACAAAACAATCTCCTCTGTGAGAATTACAAATGTGACCTGGACATTCCTCACATTCTACAACTCACTAAATTGTTATTGTGTCAAACGACTGACAATACTGCAGGAGCGTAATCTGCTGCCCTGTACAAAGAGTGAACTAAACTCTACAACTACAAAAATTAGTATTAAATTTGTGTATACGGAATATTTTATTGTTCATATTCAAATATTAAATGAACAACTTTTTATAATCTGAAGTAGAATAGAGAATCATACCTTGCATGATAGAGAGAAGGTGATGCAAACTATGATTCTTATTGATGCCCTTTAGGTGACCATTTTTAATACTAAGCAGTAGCGTAGCTACAGACTGATGCAAAATTTGGGCATGTGCCCCCCAACACCACCGTAAACACAAATCAGCACTGCAAACCAAGTAATCATTGGTAAAATGCTTTGTATATAAACACTGGTAAAATAGTTGGCAGAAAGACTGGTTAAATGCTTGGCATGCAGACACTGATGAACTGGTTGGGAAACTGGCACTGCACACAGCCAGGCACTGGTTAAATGCTTGGCACACAGACAATGGTAAAAATGCTTTGTATACACACCACTGGTAAAAAAGTTGGCACACAGACTGGTAGTTTTGGAACTTTAGCACAAAATAGGGCCCCTTCTTAGCCAAAGGCCCTGGTGTGCCCCTGATACTAAGACATAATTATAGGTGATATGTATACAGTTATCACAGAAAGAAAACCCAGAAACAATCTTTGAATTTTCACTTCTATGGGCAGGGTATTTTTATACAGTATGTAGGATTTGTTTACCAGTCTTTAACCAGTTTAGCCAGTGACTTTGTGTCAGGGTCTTAATGACTTATTGTGTTTTGGCTCTTAATGCAATGCAAAATATATTTTCTTATGGGAAATTCAGATATATCCAGATCTGCTGAAAAAACGGCGAGTCCATAAAGTGTGTTTTATTTGATGTCCTTTTTTCTTTGATAAGCTTATAAATTATTGTGAACTGTGCACACAATTTCTTTTTATAAAAATATCATACACATTGTACTGATACTGACTAGTATATATAGTTAATATATTAGTACATCTTACATATTTAGAGCCCTCGTGGGTCTTTTTTCTCAACCATTATTTATTGTGATAACATTAACATGTTTCAACTAATAACTCATCCTCAGGATGTGACAACATAAGTGATGAATGTAATGTAATTTTAATATAACAAATGAAAGAAAGGGGTAGATTACGTGAAGCATTCTGGGCCAAGAAATTGGCCACCCTTTCCCTCAAGGGCCTTAACGAGCAGCTCTCCCTACACATATCTGTGTAGCTTGGCCTGACTACTTTGTATATGGCATTGTATTCTGCCAGAAAGTGTTTCAAACTCAGTGTAACCAATGGCTTGCCATCTATAATCAGGCCTAGGGAATATTAGGAATATTGATAATACTGTAAGTAGCATTGAGGATTGGCAGGCACAGACTGATCTAAATGTTTCAACCTAGAAGTAACTGTTTAAATTCAGCACTTTAGATACATTCTACATTTTAATGGAATTATTTTAACTAACTCAGTAGCAAGTTTTTCAAGGAAACTCCCTAGGTAGCTTTTAATAATTGTATAGATTTTTATCATCAGTACTTTATTCTACTCATAGTTAGCACCCATTTGAACTTGGTATTCCTAGCATTTATGGCAGGCTTTCAGTATTACATGTTTTGATATGTATTTATGACTTTTGTATTTATTTATTTTCACGTTTTATACTGTTTAATACTACTTCTAGCACTTTTTTTATGATATATGAATTGTTTTAACTGGTGAATGAAGGAAGAGCACTGTCTTTGGGAAGGGTTCATTTGTTCTTTTTAAATTGCATTTATCACTTATGTTGTCACATCCTGAGGACGGCTAGAGTTATTAGCTGAAACGCGTTGATGTTATCACGATAAATAATTGTTAAGTTAAAAGACCCACGAGTGCTGTGAAGATGTATGATGTATTGATTGCCCTTCTCAGAAGCACCGGGGCGTTTGCCTGTATTCGCGTGAGTGTGAGACACAGCAGAGTTTTTGTATGGTTAATATATTAGTATAAGATAGATAGATAGATAGATAGATAGATAGATAGATAGATTATGCACTGTATTTCACAACATTTAAAATAAATAACATTTAGGCATTTCATGTGTGTTACTGTGAATTTGTGCTGTGATTTAGGTAATAATCCATAATCAAAATGTGTGTGATTCTCAAACAAATGGTGAGTGCAGCGCAAACAGTGTGGCAACCCACATACACTAGCATTCACTTCTCAGGTGTTTACGGATTGCAAAACGCAATTGTTAGCACATGAGAAACATGCTAATGTGGCACAAGTAAGATAAAATATTGTTAGGTAGTTTGATCAGTTTAATAAAGTGATAAAATACAATCACTATTTACACATTAGACATGTCTGATGTTTCTGTTTTTTCCTTAGACATCCACTTTTTCCACTCCTGACACTACTGTTTGAGAAATGCGAACAGGCTACCCAGGGCTCTGAATGTATAACATCTGCCAGCTTTGATGTTGATATTGAGAACTTTGTGCACCAACAGGAACAGGAACACAAACCATTTTTCAGTGAAGATCCTGAACTTGACAACCTGGTAAATCATTTTTTAATTCAAAATAAAATACCTGTGTACAACCAAGCACTAATAACAACATCTCACTAAAACCTTTCTAGCCAAAGATTCTATAGTGATAATCAGATGGTATGCATTATGGTATGTTATAGTGGATCCAAACCCAGATCCGTGGCAGATTTCAGGGGTCCGCAAATCACAGATCTTGCATATTTTCCCGAAATCTGCTTTCCGAACTTTTTACGAACTCTGTTCGGAAATTTTCGAAAATCCTTGAATGTTTGAAGATTTTCAACCATTCGGTAAACCTCGAATGGACGGACGTTCGGGGTTCCTGCGGTTCAACCCGGGTCCTTAGAAGGACCATTGTGGCCCTTACGAGGGAACCCCCTCTCCGGCACTTATAAGGGCCCTTTGGGTCTTAATGGGTCCCGCAGTTAGAGCCAGGACCCCCTCCTCTGCATTTAGAAGTGCCCTTGCGCAACTGACAAGCCTTTGTTGGGGGTCTTGCAGCTCAAACCAGGACCCCCATTGGCTTTTAGAAGAGCCCTTGGGGGCGTGTCTTCTTTCTTCCAATCGGTGACACCAGCACCGCTGATTTCGCCAACACTGGGCGATGTCACTGCGGCCGCCAGTGACACCACTGATGCTGGCAACATTACCATCACTAGTGTTGCCGGCGTCTTGATCCAAAGTCTACTTTTCTCTCAGCCGGCCACACCAACTCTGCTAATGTCGCCAACACTGGGTGATGTCACTGCGGCCACCAGTGACACTACTGTTGCTGGCGACATCAACGTCGCTGGTGTTGCTGACGTCTTCTTTCTTCTGCCATCACTGTGATGACTTCTGAGCTTGGATCAAATCGTACCAAATCCAATTGTGATTGGTTAATTTTTAATGCAATCATATAATCACATATTAACCAATCATATTTAAATTTTACTCAGAGCTCAGAAGTCATCACAGTGCTGCAAGGGCACTTCTAAGTGCTGAGGAGGGGGGGCCTGGTGGTCTCGGCTCCCCTTAAGCCCCAAAGGGCACTTGTCTCGAGCTGCGGGACCCCTTAAGCTCCTAAAGACACTTGTCAGTGCCATAAGGGCCCTTCCAAGGGCCACAAGGGCACTTATAAGTGCCAGGGAGGGGGGTCCCGGTTCCAGCTGTGGGAACCCTTAAGCCCCAAAGGGCCCTTGTAAGGGCCACAATGGTCCTTCTGGTGACCCGGGAGGGGGTTACAGTTTGAGCCACAGGACCCCCCGAAAATCCGGCTGTGGGACTTTGGGAATCCTCGAATGTTCGGTGATTCTCGAATCAGCTGTGTGAGGATTGCCAAAAACGGGCCAGTGGAAACCGGAAGTAGCGCGCATGTGCACTACTTCCGTTTTTTGCTATTCTTCTAGTGGGGACGTGTTCCTCGGACCGTTTCCCAAGTCCCAGAGCCATTAACTGTAAGTTACCACTGCTATTTAAACTCTTATTTTAGGCAGACATTTCTAAACTTTTGCCCCCATTGACTTTAACGCAAAATTTGCGGATTTTCGAATTTCTGCATTTTTGGGGGAAATCCGCGAATCCTCAAGCGGAACGGATTTTTGGAATCTCTAGTGATAATCAGATGGTATGCATTGTCTATTATGATATAAAAGATCCGTGAATAAACTTATGATTTGCTTGAGAAGTTCAGAGGAGGGCTCCGTATTTTCTTATGTTGTACTGTATTATCCTACATCGGATGCACCCGGGCGTGTATTACAGTTGGGCAAGTAAGAGTGCTACCACTTACATATGTATGATATATATATATATATATATATATATTCTGCAAAAAACGGCGGCACTCACAGGACTTCTTAAACAGCCAAACGATTATTTATTCCAACGGAATGGAATAAATAATCGTTTGGTGTTTAAGAAGTCCTGTGAGTGCCGCCGTTTTTTGCAGAATACGTATATGTTTGGATCGTGCACCCAGGCTGTTGTTGATTAGGAGTGCCCACTGTTCACTACAATTCTATATATATATATATATATATATATAATATATAAATATATTATATATATATATATTAAGACTATATATTATGACCAATGTTATAAATTGTCTTTAATTTTTGTGTCTTCACGCTTCCTTCTTTTTTTTTCTTCTTGTTTTCTCTCAACGTTGTAAGTAATAATAAAAGCAAGGAGAGAAGGCAAGCTACTTACATGATAGCTCACTCCTTCGCCACGTAGTGTAAGAGGTCCCGACGGACTCTGTCTTCTATGCGCATCTCTCAAACTATGCGGCGGAGGAGCGAGCGATTGGTTAAGTAGCTTACCTTCTCTCCTGGCTTCTGCGGGTTTTATTGAAGAATGGGAGGTAACACACAGCTCCTTTACCCTTTCTTCAATAAAACTAAATGGCAAAAAAAATGTATTTCCAGTGGAGATGCCCTGTAAGTACCGTTTGTCACAGCTGATAATAAATAAAAAAAACCCAGCAAAAACAGCAATGGAGGCTACTGTCACATGGCACTAAACAGCTATTATACGTTCTTCAATAAAACTAAATGGACAAACTTCTTATTTTCAGTAGAGATACCCTTTAATTACATAATGACTGTACATTGGTAATGTTCATTTAATTGACTTAAATGTCCCTAAAATACAGTGAGGTTCATACACACGTGCAATCTGGGTTGCCGACCCACGATGCACGTTGTGTATGCACGGCCGCTTCGGGCGATAATTGTGCTATGTATGGGCACATTGTCATTGTTCAGACAGGGCTTGTTGAAGATCTGCCAGGCAAATCGCACATGTGTATGAAGCTTAACTGGATGAGGACATTTGATCCTCTGGCTTTATCTTAGCCAGAGGGCCTCTTACTTTGCTTTCAATGAAATTGGTTTCATAAAAAAAAAAAAAAAAACAATCCTGTGATGGCCGTGAATAAAACTTCTGTTTCTGTGTAGGGAACCTTTTGGAAATCTTTCATCTAAGTTGATATAATGTATCAAGGAGCAACTGGCTAAATGCCATTTGGAGTCTTTTTATTATATCGACATCTATATTTCATAAACCAAGTAAAGATGGTTGTCAATGAGATGCATTTACTGTATACTGATATAGTGTTGTTAAAAAGAGATAATTTGGACAACTGGTCACCCTGCATGTTTTAATGTAATCTATAAGTTTCAGCTGTAAGTACATCAAACATACATGTGGGGGGTGAACATCATGAAAATGCAGTTCTAGAAAATTAAGCAAATAATCCTTCCTGCATTGTTTTGTATTGAGTGCAGGAGGTAAAAGTCCATTACCGTATTTCCACTTGAGGTCAGTAGTTCTAAACAAAAAATCCTCTTCTAAGCCAATTATTATGGCAATCAATAAAATCGATAGAAATGTCTCAGGTATCAAAGGCATTTTTCACTATCAATTTCTGTCAGTTTCCTGTATTGGTAGCTGATACTGCTTTTGTCAGACAACATGAACATTCTCTATACACAGAGTATAGGGAGATTGGATCAGTAAAGTGTATTTGAAATTTTTAGCAGATCACAGACCAGTATATATAGTTCCAGCAACAGTATGGAACAATTTTAGATTCAAAGTATCTGATCAATGATAAGTCAAAAGAAAACTCCCCACAAATAACTATTTTATTTAATTAAGCCCTTATCTGAGGACTGCAGAAAAGACAGCTAAAATCCTTAAAATTAAATTCCTGTGTATTTTTTCCATGTTCTGCTTGATAGTACATCAGTACAGTATATGTAGCATGTTTACCTGTCACTATTTCAAAATGAATCCTGTCCATCCCTAATATATGAAAAAACAAGAAAAGAGATGATCAATGCACATTCCTGGGCTCCATATATCATAATATCTATGCTAGTGCAAACAGTAAAAACATGGGGGAGTTTAGTTACAATTTTATGCATAAAAGTGAAAAGCCTTCCAACCACGTCAAGGTAACCCCAGAATGGAAGGTCCTAACATTTTACCTTGGGTCATTTATCTGGGCTTACACTCCCTGCTTGGTTGCATTTTCTTGGGAAGGTTGTCTCCTTGACCTTACATTGGATTAGTATTAAAGGCTGTCACTTCCCCCCGCCTACTGGCTTTTAACAAGGAGGGAAGAGGCCTCTCATCCAGTGCTTAGTATTCAAGGCATAAGACCTCCAATGCCTTCAATACTGAGCACTGGATGAGAGGCCTCTTCCCTCCTTGTTAAATCTAATCTATTGAATCTAATCCAAGATTGAACACGACAGGATAGTCTTAATTCTATTTACCAATAGTGATCCCTCTCTAACACATTTACCAATAGTGATCCCTCTCTAACACATTGACCAATAGTGATCCCTCTCTAACACATTGACCAATAGTGATCCCTCTCTAACACATTTACCAATAGTGATCCCTCTCTAACAGAATCCCTGGTGACAGTTGTGAGTTAATGGGGAGGGTGAGTATTGAAAGACAGATTGATAACTTTAATTATAGAATGATCCAGTGGATCTGCTATTGATCTATTATTGGTTGGAAATTTAAGGGGGAAGATTGAATCGAGCTCTGCACAACAGTTGTATTTCACTGTGGTGTTTCTACTGAACTATAACACTCTATACAATGTTACAATAAATAGATCAAAATATTCATTTAGGGGATGTGAGACCAATAGAATCAAGATTTCATAGGATTTATTTTATTTTTAACATCTTGCCTTTATTTTTTTTGACAAATCCCTAGATTTTATAGTAGTGTGTATAAGATTTTATATCATCTGTATCCATTATATATATTATATATAATATATATAAATAATATATATTATAATATATATATAAAATTAGAGCACTCGAGGACTTTTATTCACGGAATAGAGCTTTATTCAGCATGTATCAATGCGTTTTGGCCATCTTGTTTGCAGCCGTTGTCAGGATTTCCTGACGACGGCTGCAAACAAGATGGCCGAAATGTGTTGATACATGCTGAATAAAGCTCTATTCCGTGAATAAAGTCCTCCAAGTGCTCCAATTTATATATATACAGTCTAAAGGTAATAAGGTAATAGCATACCTTGCAATGTGTAGGTGATATTTGTTTATTTGTTTTTTTTATGTTTTACTTTATCTTCTTTAGAAGGTTTCTTATTCCAGGGCAAACAAAAAAAAAACACACCAGTGGGGGTTCAGCAAACCTAAACACTGTGCAGTTTACTACTGATTTATTACGTAAATGTTTATTGTTAACTTTCCTCAAACTGTGTTGTAATTCCCAGTTTAGACAGCATACCAGATTACAAATCTCAATGAGCTCATATACAAACTCTTCAAGTGTGTTTTAGTACCTGCCATGCTTTCCTAATCACTGATCTTGCAAATGCCTTAGAAATGATGATAGAGTTTCTTTCGCAAAGCAGTCGTCTCTGATTAGCAGGCATAATCGTTTGTTCTTGCACTTTAATACGTGCATGCCATTTTAAGTACTGGGTTCTTCAAGAATACCACCCTCAACAACATCTTTAACCTGTGCTTTCACATAGTGTACCTTTTTAAATTATCTGCTCTCTTTCAAGCAAGTCTTTTGAAATATTAACAAGTTTAAATTAAAGGGCTTTGTGTGTATAACATCATTTGTGTTGGGTTTCCCCCCATTCTTTTAAGTAGGAATCTTTTTTTGCAAAAATAAAAAAGCTATTGCAGTTTGCTTTAAAAGTGACTACCGGACTATAGGTTCTAGTGTTTAAAATTGATACAAGTCGATTAACAGCTAAACATTTTTTTGGCACTGTCCCATGGCCGCCCCCAAGCAGGAGGGACAAAGGTGAGGCTAGTGGCAGGCCGCTGTCAGAGGCAGAGTTAGAGCATAACTGGTCAGGGAGTGGGCATAACTGGGCGAGCCACCAGGGAACATTTCTGGACGGGATTTTAGGACTCTGGATATTGTCCTGGCAACCCTGCATGGGACTGACATAACCAATAAAGAGGACAATGAGAAACAGAAAGAGACGCCGCATAAATGACTAGATTTTTTTGTATTTTTTGTTGTTGTTTTGTTGAGCATTGGCATTTGTTTATGTCCAAACCTACTAACAAACACCTTATTTAAAAGATATCTTTAGACTCTGACCTAAAAAAGGTGCATTAGTTTCCTTTGTTAGTGGTTCCTAACCAGTGAAGGAACAGTTCAAAATCAGTGGAAATTTCACTATAGAAAGCCCATTAGTCATAGCATACATGTATTTTGAATTTATCAGCAACTTCAAAGCTTTGTTCCTGTGCATCTTGTATGTATTTATCTGCTGCTTCCATATTGTGAACTCACTCACCAGTTTCATTACGTTTTCGGATTCCCGGATCATGGGAAAATCCCTAAGATCCGAAAATCCGAAAATGGAACAAAATTTTGAATAGCCTTGAACGTCCAATAATCCTCGAAAATATGATTGGAGACTACTTTTGAGTTATCGTATTTTCGAGGATTATCGAACATTCGATAATTATAGAAAATAGGATACGAAGTCCCGAAATCTGGACAATCCATCCAGATTCGGATGGATCATTCAGATTTTAGAACCAAGGGGTTTTGTGTCGGATCCGGGCCCGAGTCGGACCCGGATCCCATCTCTAATTGTGACAAGGTGGAACATCGTAAGTGGAATAAGCCTTTTTACTGGATACCCATGTAGAAATCTCTATTCATATCCTTTTTGGCTATACCCCTCACCTGATAAGCTGTCTGCAGTGCTTAAGAGAAACATTTTTTGTTTTATTATTGGTATAATATTATGTACACTGCTAAAACTAGTAATTGCAGAAGTTTTGCAATTAAATAGTAACGACTAGAGATGAGATCCGGGTCCGACTCGGACCTGGATCCAACACGAAACCCCTCGGTTCCAAAATACAAATGATCTGTCCGAATACAGACAGATCGTCTGGATTTCGGGACTTCAGAGCCTATTTTATATAATTATTGCATGTTCGAGGATTATAATCTTCGAAAATACGTTCGTAAACTCCATATTCTCCAATCGTATTTTTGAGGGTTATCGAACGTTTGAGGCTATTTTCAAAAATAATCGCAATAGCCTCGAACATTCGATAATAATTGAAAATTCGTTCTGTTTTTCGGATATTCGGAGTTTTGCCCATCTCTAGTAATGGCTATTTAAATAAAGACAAAACTTCACAATAGGGCAAAATGCATTGCATTTAGTTTAGAATCTGATATATCTTGCATAGTTTAGTTGTGTGGATGTGTTTGTTAGAAGCAGAAAAGTAAATGGAATAGCTTTAACCAGTCAACATAATGATCTCGCTTTCTGTTTAACTACATTTCCATCCATGTAAATTTGAAAAAATTGTTCTGGCGTAAAGATGATGAAAAGGCCAGCAACATTAGCCATCATTAGAACAAAATCATGTATTCCTCATAGCTGAGATGTGCATAATTAGAAAATAGAAAAAGGTCAGATCTTGCCATTATCAGCTCAATCACTTGCAGAGTGCCAACGCAGTCAATTAATTCAGCATCTGTGTTTTTTACAACTCTATGCATGTCCTACACTGGATTGTAACTTTTCACTGGGACATATATATTGCTCAGCCAAGCTGGAGCATAAATGAGATCTGACCACATGAACTCACACAATTATAGAATTTATGTTTGTGCATTGAGTCCCAAAAAATGAGGATGCCTTTCAAAACGATTAAATGTTTCTATTAAAAAAGAGTACCAGATATAAAAAGCATGTTTAAAACATGACATTTAAAGCTAATGTCCCTTATACTGTACATTTAAACTTGACACATAAGCCATAAATATATGCAACAAGTACCTACTGCATTCTTAACCTTTTCTTAAAGGGGAACTGTGGTCTACATACAAGTGACCTTTATTAAAAAGGGCACACTCCTAAAATTAATCCAGGATCATGCTTCTAGCTGCAGTCTATCCAAAATTACAGCAGTATAAATGTTGTTTTTCCTGCTACAACTATGAACTGTGAACATCATAAGCCCCAAGGTTTATAACTAGTTTCAGAAAAGATCAACTTTTGTGGGTGGGGCACAGCTTACAATGTATGCTTGTCACGGTGGCACAAAGTGTAAATTTAGAAGCCTATAACTTAAGATTCTGAGAAGCTAGAGACCAACCTAGGCTTGTTTGAGAGAGCTCTTTTAAATCGTTGCCTTGTATGGAGACCACGGTTCCCTTATAGCTGTCTAAAGAAGGGCCAGCAAGATCAAAAGTTCTGGTTTTTCTACATTTATTATTTCTATTGTTTAATCACACGGTCCCCCAGCAATTTTGTCAGTAAAAAGATGGACTTCATTGCAGCACGTTTGCACAAGTGCATTAGTAAGAACAATGTGAACATTAGCCCTTGCCATGTAGCCACCTTCTGTGTAGAACAAAAGTAGTATTAATTTTCTATACCAAAGAAGCCATCCCTTTATTTTTTCACATTTGTTTTATTAGTTAATGACCAGGTTTTAATGCTTCCATATGTTATAATATTAGCAAATATGAGGCTTAATCGGCCACTATGATATTCCTATACTTTCACTAATAAAACAAGTTGTCTTTTGCGCCTATGATATGTTTACCTTTCTTATATTTATGTTTAAACTTTTGCTAAATTGTTCAATACAATTGGGAATACCTAAGATAAAAGGCATTAAGTAGGTAAACATACTATATAGATGTTACGTGGCCCACCCTATGTATTACTCAACTGTTCTGGATTTTTGGCATCAATCAACAAGTTAACAAACAGGAAAAATGTTTAATGGAGAAGTTACTAAACCTTATTAATGCAAAAGCTTTTCTATTCAGAACACCCATGCATAGTAAGGTACTACTCAAGAAGCTTGCCTTTATATGTAAGAAGTTTATTCTGTAACTAGAATGCCTTCCATGTTGTTCCCAGTAAACCTCACTGCCCATGTAGTCTTTAAACAGCCTTGTGAGCTTGTGCACCTACTGCCCCCCCCCCCTTAAAATTTACTGTCACTATTAACAGAGAATTTTCTATACAGATGACTTGATGCCAGGCCCCACAAAGCCAATAGAAAGCCAACACTAACCCTATATCCCATTATAGATTTTCTATTTTTTTTTATGAAAAGCAAAGGAATGGGTAGATGTTGGGGAAAGATGTGTGCAAACACAATTGTACACTGTAAAATCCCCATTCTGTGTCTGAGGCAGGATTTCTGTGCTGTAAGATGATTGGTTATCAGTTAGTAGGGGGTCAGGACAAGTTACAGCTTCTTTGCAATAGTATAAAAGTATAGGCTAAATGCTGGTTATTAACCGTTTGGGGTGTCAATCCTCCATCAATGTAGTATTCCACCAATCTCCTATTAAATTGTAAATCCACTGGTGTGATGGAGAGAAACCAATACTTTCACAGGCTGATAACAAGGTGTTTATTACAACTTCATAGGTGTTTCGGTGGCATGCACACTTTATTAAGTGTAAAACAGCAATGCTGTCACAGCTGAGTCAATGGAAGTACTGGTTTCTACCCATCACACCAGTGAAGTTACAAGTTGCAGATTCTTTTTTTGATCTGGATTATGGGAGCTGAATTCTAGTAACAACAAGTTAAGTACATACATCAACTTACAGCTGTAACAAAGGGCGAGATGAGACACAGGTTGCTGTGCTCTAATAGGACAACATTATCTGGTCCCCTTTAAGTTATTTCTTATGGTTGATCAACTGCATTTGTCAGCTCTCCAGTCCCCAAGAGTAACATCATAATGCACATTTATTACCTTTTTTGGTTTCAACTGTCTATATGTGAATCACTGAATTAGAGCATTAATTAAATTAGGGGCTGTTCCTATATTATGGTACTTTAAACATTTTTCTTTTCAGTCGGTTTGTCATTTAATACTCTCAAGCAAATCAAATAATACACCCAGAGAAAATGTTCCACTATATTTGGGGTGAACCATGCCTTTAATCCTTGCAATTTATAGCCCCACAATAAGAAGTTATTCCTGGGATAATAACATTTATGACCTATATTTACAGAGGATGATGCTCTGGAAATATTTTGACAAACCTTAAAATCTCTCATTCATCCAAACATCGTACCCATAGAAACTAATAAACAGGAGTCTAAACCTGAGGATATTTGCTAGGGAACAAGGCATGCAAACTGTTCGCTCATATTAACGAAGCAGCTGCTGTCAAACATCTGACAGGGACTTTCAATATCCAAGGATCACATTGTTGTGCATCTAATAATGTACATGTGCACATACACATTTAATATTATCCCCATGCACTGTTTAAACATTTTTGTAAGAGACTAAAATTATTTTAGTAGTAAGATATTACAGGGATCTGATTCATATTTCTGAAAGGAACGTTAAAGACACTCTTTTGTCTCAGTAACCATTAGCAACCTACTGTATTAGATGTTTAAAATGATTATTCAAACTGCACTAGTCCATTAATAACTATCTGGTGGTTGGTTTTTATTCCTTTCTGGATTTTGGTGCATTCGCCTAAGTGGCTGATGAATACCTGTGTCGACTGTCTAAAATATATTGTGACTTTCATCATTTTTATTTAGTAATCTGTGTTGCCTGATCACTAAATCATGGAAGTCTCCCACTCTCTCCTCCTCCCCTTTCCATGGGAAGTAACAGGCTGCTCAGCAGTAGCCAAGCAGCCTGTCTTAAGAGAAGTAGAACACAAGCATGTCTTAAAAAGTAGCTAAAATACAATCTTTTAAAATACAAGCCCTTTGAATCAAATGGTTAAGTTATAATAAAAATATTGTTTTGGGCATTAAATTAATGGTTAAAATATTTATTCATACCCCTCCAAAATGAATTAGAAAACACATTCCTATCTGCCTGAAAACAAGGTCCTACATCACATTTAAAATAGCAGCATATTTACTTTTATAAACCCAAGAATAGGGATGGCCCGAACCTGATAATTGTCAATAATTATTTATTAAGCTGCGTTAGCTATTGGCCGACGTTATCGCAATAAAAAAATTTCTGTAACCACCAGGTTAAGTAAAAATAGCGCAGAGGAACAGACTAACTAACCTTCATTCCCTCGGCCTCCGCATGTATTGCTACTTCCGGGAATGGAGTTGCAATTAGGGGAAGGGCCTGCAGCCGCATCTCTGATTTGCTGCTGGCTATTGAGAGAGCCGAGGGAATGGAGGTGGGTTAGTTTATTTCTCTGTACTTTTTTAACTTATAAACCTGTTGGTTAGGGTTGGGGGTCCCTACACTACAGATTTTTTTTTCCCACTCACTGCAGAGACGAAGGATCCAGGGGGAGGGAGGTCAGCTCCCCTGGGCATGCCAGAGTACTCAAGGAGGACAGGGAAGGGGCAGATACCAAATTACTCACAGGAAGGCTCCTACTCCTACTTTAAAGGCATGCTGTGAATGAATACATTTAATTGTAAAGCACTACAGATGAGATGTTAGTGCAATATAAATCCATAATAATAACGTGATACACAGGCAACTTATGTAAAAACTGAGGTCTGTTGGCCTAAAAAAAATTATGGATAAGAATTAGTTGATCGTGTATAGATAGTTGATGTCAATGGCGTTAAAATAAGCTAAAATGGAGTGTGTTAGGGTTCTGTACTGGGGACACTTCTATTAAATCTGTTAAATGCATTTGGGGTTTAACAATCCTTGTGCCACCTACACCATAAATGACTCTGTGTTAAGTGAATCTTTGTTGGAAAAAAATTTGGGGGTTCTAGTAGATAACAGACTTAGCTGTAGCAAACAATGCCAGACAAGTGCAACGACTTGATCTAGCAAGATATTGTCTTGTATAAAAAGTACTGGCCTTTTTGGATTATGTGGACCAGTTTTGGTATTCCCTATATAAAAGGGACGTTTTGGAAATGTAAAGAGTAAAATGAAAAGCAACCTTATTAATAAAGATAATAGAGGTGCTTTACTATGCAGGCAGACAAGTTAGAGCTGTTAACACTGAAAAAGTGAAAAGGTAACGTTATACAAATATATTAATGAGCCATATAATAAACTCTCTGGTGCATTGTTCACCAATAGGTACTTTCAGAATATTTGTGGACATCCTTTAAGATTAAAAGAATATAAGTTTCATCTTCAGGTTAGGAAAGGCCTCTTTACAGTTAGAACGGTGAAACCGTGGAACTGTCTTCCAGCAGAAGTGGTAATGGTAAGTTCAATGTATAGCTTTAATTCGTGGACATCCTTTAAGATTTAAACAAAAGAAGCTTCACCTTCAGGTTAGGAAAGGTTTCTTTATAGTGAGAACAGTGAAACTATAGATCTGTCTACCAGCAATGTGGTAATGGCAAGTTCATTGAATAACTTTAATTTGTGGACATCCTTTAAGATTAAAACAAAAGAAATTTCATCTTCAGGTTAGGAATGGTTTCTTTAAAGGGCAAGTCCAGCCCCAAAATGAAAACTTACATACAGGAAAATCACCCCCCAAAACTCTAAACGGTAATAGTTTGTGCAGGAATTCAGGTTAGATTTCACATTTCAATGTCTTGTTTTCCTGTTTCTGCTTCCTGGTTCTTCCAGTAAGTAACTGTCAGTTATGGATTTGACAGTTGACATCACAGTCAGTGACTGAATGTTAATCCCCTGTCTGCCTCTTCTGAGCATGCCCAGGCTCAGTAAAGGCTCAGTACAGGTTTCTAAATGGCTCAATTTCCATGAGGCATCCAGAAGCATAGCAGGCATACAGTAATTCAGTAATTCATAGGACAAAGTAGGATATATCAACATAATTTAAAGAGGCCATTCTTTCTAAAAGAAATTTGTGGATTTGTTTCTGAAATTCTGGAAAAAAATTATCTTTTTCAAAATGGCATGACTGTATACTCAAAGTGACCAAAATAATCATTCATCTTTTATTAATAAATGTTTATGTCTTCTTCTTTCAGATGGTAAAGGCAATCCAGGTTTTACGAATCCATCTGTTGGAACTGGAGAAGGTTAATGAGTTGTGTAAAGACTTTTGCAACCGCTATATCACCTGTTTAAAAACCAAAATGCACAGTGATAATTTGCTCAGGAATGACCTAGGTGGACCCTATTCCCCAAACCAGCCCTCAAACAGCCTACACACGCAGGTACAGATAATTTTATTTACATAAATATTGTTTTATCAATTAGTAATACTGTCTTCTATCCATGCCATATCTATAATGTTTTTGTTTTGTTGTGATTTGCCAATACTGTTGCTTATTTTTATTTAGTTTAAGGGGCAATATTCATAGTACTTAAAATGATCTAGGTTATGGTGGTGTCACCTGTGACACAACTTGTTGACCGAAGAGCCCAACACCAGTGACTGACTCACCTAATCATGCTTGCTACAGGAAAGTATGGATTATATTTTTACAGGTGACAGTAGGTGACAAAATAAGTATATGACCAAATAAGAAAAGCAGTATTTGTGCTATCACACTGGTGTTTTCTAGTGCCCATACCAGTGATAACTATGTGCTGCTCAGGTAAGAATCACATGGGAAAACCTTGTGTAAGATACTTATCTCTGGTTTAGCTACATGGCATAGCTGCTCATTTTCTGAGGGCAAGTAAGAGAAGAGTCATTAAACAAGACCCTGTGATATTATTGCTGCTGTAGCATTAGTTAGATCCCCACAGTGGCATGCTGCACTGCATATTTTCACTGAAAGTTTTCCAATTTATCTTGCAAAAAACACCTTGGACAATACCTTAGAAATTGAACTCTGGCAATGACAATGCCACTGGATTCCCATGTATATATTTATATAGCACAGTGCATAGCTATGACTAGTCCAACTTTGCATCAAGACTAAGCTGCTGTCTGCAGATGTAAATACTGTATGCAAAAGCCTAAAGAACAATGGCTTCTGAAGGCTCATGAAACCAAATTTGACAATAGTTAATGCCCTGTTTCACATTAGGTTTGGAAATTTACCGCATGCATACCAAGATGGCCTCATGGTGATTCCTTCTCTTAAAAAGAGCTTCAAAGGTAATCCCGGTCACACCAGGAAAAGTCTAATATCAGCACATGCAATGGCAGGCCAAGGTAGGTGGTGTGATAGCAAAAGACAAGAATACACCATGCACATCAGTCTTTGCAACCTATGTATTTAATGTTTTAAATATATTAATGTTTCTTGTTGTCTGAAGGAGGTGCAGCATTGTACTGAAAAGTTACCCTACATAGGTTGCAAAGACTGATGTGCATGATGTATTCTTGTCTGTTTCTCTTAAAAATAAGGTGCTTATCCTAGCTAACTAATTACAATAACTTAACCTAAGATGTTACCACTTTAGCCCCTCTCTATCTCCCACAGTCCATCACCCCTAGCTACACTTAAGCAGTTTGTATGTGAAAATATATTTGTTAAGCCATTTTACAGTGTAAAAACACTCAGCAGGTTAAGGTGTAATATCCCACACTTACAGTAGGTGTTAATATATTGTGCATTGCATTCCTATGAATAGCATCTTGTTTAATATATCTTGAGGCAAAGTCTGCGTAATTTGCATGTGATTTAAATCTTTACGGACTGTTATTTTCTATCTTACATTAATTCAAACACAGCAAAGCTAATACGGAAAGGGGTGTTGGAATTAAGTGGTGTGTATGTAGTACTGATTTTAGATTTAAAATAATTTGCCAGTCTACCTCTCTCTCTCATCTTGTGGGTCACACAGGACATATATAGGCATGTGTGTGTGGGTACAGTTTGTGCATTAGCCATTACAATAAAATGAACATAAGAATATTGATTACAATTAGTACATCCTGGTGATGATTTTACAAAACACATGTATCTAAGCAACAAAACAAACAAAAGCTTATTTTACTATTTAAAACAATACATATACAAATATTTTCTACCATCTTTTCTTTGTCATTATTAAATGTTTAATCTTATTTTTAAATATATCAATAATATACCTCTATATCAGCAAAATAATCCTAGATCTTTTTAGCCAGAGTCCCCAACTTTCCAAATGTATTTTGTATGTATAGCCATTTTTCATAATGCATAAACTTTGGAGGAACTTGACTTTTCCATTATCTAGGAACTACTAGTTTCATCGCTGAACAAAATGATATATCCAAAGGGGTTTCAGCTTCAGATATTTGAGATGAAATAGGATGTACAGTATCAACCTGACAGCTAGGTTTGGGTTCATTGTCTTATTTATCATTCTAGAGATAAATAGAAAAATTTCTTACCAGCACAAGTTAATTTTGGGCATGGACCAAATCTCATCACATCCTTTCCAACATAATAGTGAGGAAATTTTGTCGCCCTGCTTTTAACACCACCTTTGGCTAGGTTTCCTGGTATCATCCCTATTTATTTCTATGGGGTCAGTCACTGGTCAAATGAGGGGATCTTCCTGCTGTAGAGAAAGATGAGGACACAATCTATAATGGAAATGTTGTTTAGAAACGTGCAATGCTTTTAAATAAATCAGTTCAAGCTCCAATTTTTTAATTGGATTGCTGAGAATCTAAGGTGGAATTTTCATTCCTAAATTATGACATTTGTCCATAAGATTGGTTATTTTGTAAACAATAATGATGCATAAGTGATGCCTTAAACATGGTGTGGCCAATTCAGGCTGTCGATGAGACAATTTTCACGGTTAAATCTTGAATATTCATATTCTTTTTTTTCAAATTTCAATTGTTGTATAGTCTATACAAACCATTTGCCTTTTCCATGTTCTGTATCTTTAAATGAGAATGCCACTTATACTGTAAATCAAATCTTTCTGAAACATTGGAATATCCTCATATGCTTATGAATATTAACTCTACTGTTCAGATCATTGGTCATTTCTAAGAAATTCTTGTGATATTTTCCAAGCATATATAAAAGCATGCTTTACCACGAGGAGCCTACATCAATTAAATATCCAACTTACTGTGTATTTATTTTACCCATTAGTCTTCCAGAAGCAGATAAGTGAGCCAAAAAGAAAAATTCTTTGAAATTACATATTTTCATGTCATTTGTTGGTGTTTCTATAAGGCTTCAGGGCCTTTTAGGTTTCTAAGTTATGAAGTGCACAGAGTTGCCAACAGAATAATTAAAATATGTGCAGTGCCTGTTATCTATATGTCAGAGTAGGAGGTGTGAAGATGAAATATGGTCTGTTTAATGAGCCATCGTTTATGACATCAATAGAAAAATATTTGCAGCAATAGCAGAAAAATGCACAGCCAAACTTTACCTTTATTTGAGGTTTTAAAATCAAAATAAGGAAATAAAAATCTTAAATGTAGCCATTGTGGAATAACGAAATTACTTAATCACTCATCTTAAAAAAGAAGAGAGAGAAAATCTTTTTTTCCCTTGTTTGTTAATATCTTCTGGAAATAGACTTATTATTCCTTCAGTGCTTTATTGCAGTTTCCCTTATGAGCAAAATTAGCAAGAAACTTGCATAAAGGAGGACAATAATTGCTCAACGAGCATCTCGTTTGTAATTTATTAGGTTCTATTATTGTGGGTCGTCATGGCAACGACTTGCATCCAGGGCGACAAGAGAGATGTTAGATATGAGCCGATGAGGCTGTGAGCTCTCGCAAATGGAGATGCACATTTTTATCAGTAATTTTGCTGAAAATAAGAAGTGAGGAGTTAATGAGATGTAAAGCTGTCCTGTGGCTGTTGTGAATATTTTTTTTAAGTGTTGATCTAATTAGAATGCAACGGTCAGAAAAAGTAATGAGGATTTAGAGCCTCACAAAGATCTGTGGATCATATCAGAAAATTAGCACTAGGCCTAAATAAAGAAATGAATACAACAATAATCAGTCCCTTGGAGAAACCTTGCTGGTTTACTGCAGACCCCTGGCTTCTTTCTCCATCTTCATCTTCTGGTATGTCAGTTCCTATGTATGTTCAGAACCATAAATTAATAGTTACATATTAATCGGAATAGTGTCTGTACAGCTAGAAATAATTACTGTAAAGATTTCCTTTTTTCTATTTGTGTTCTCATCATATGGAATGCTAATTAACCAGCATTCAGCAGCTCGAAGAATAGTTAAATGAAAACCTTTTTGACTTTAAAAATTAATTATTAATTTTTTTTTCAAAATGCATTCCGTGAATGAATGTACTTTCTAATAATATATTTTATTTGTTTCTTGACCTCTGCATTTTGAGTTATGTAGTAATGCCACTTGCTAAGTCTTAGCATAGTAATTAAACATAAGCATTCTTGTGCAGATACTGTAGTTACCCACTCAATGTCTTACAGGGCTTCTCCTACAGCATTTTTGTTCCATCATTACTATACCAAGTGTTTCCAGACATCAGAAAGTTTTTGGATAAAAGCCTGTCTGATATCTGTCTGAGTAGATTTTTCAATTTTCATACCATGAGGGCGATTCACCAACAGGCGCTAGTCGTACAAAATGCTGGAAAAGTCATTCTAAGCGATGTTAAATTACTTCATACAGTGGCTGCACCAGCATCACAAATTTGGCCCACACAGCTGCCACAAGCGATTTTATAAAGCAAACTTTTTAATGACAGCTAATGGTGGCGTAAAAAGTCCCACAAAGGTTAAAGTGGGATCATTAAGGCGTGGTTATGACTTTATAACATTGCAAAACTGATTGCACCTGCATAAGTTTGTCTCAGAGATGGTTTTAACCCTTGTTGTCCAGAATGATTGAAAGAAGTAGCTATGTATTGAGAAGCTGCTATAATCTCTGGTTAACCTTAGTGCCCCTCTCATGATCGACAAGCTTTTTTTTATGAGGCTTTAGCATTCATTCCAGCTGTAAGAGAGTGGGGGCTCAGGTATGAATGATTTGGTCTCCCTTTCTATTTCTTCCCCTGTCCGGCTCATTGCTCACTTACCTATAACTTATATAGTGTTAGCTTCTTTGCTATATCTTGCTATGCAAACTTATCCAGTCATGTGGAATCTTGTTTAACTGGGCTTGGTAGCCTGTATATCCTATTGTTTAGCAACATGCGAGCACTAGGACCCTGCAGATATACATTAAGGGAGAAGGGTTGTTTAAACTCAGAAGACTGTTGTTACAGTTAGACACGGAAGCTGAAAGACATGCTGCTTTGGGTTTGCATGCAGCACTTTCAGTGTTATGTAGAGTTTGTAGAGAAATCAGCTAACCACTGCTCCCAAGGCCGTTTCACGAATGAGGCAACATGAGAACATCTCCCTGAGCGGTACGTTGTCTGTGCCCCAGGGAAGCGGCAGAACTTGTGAGGGGAAAAGAAAATTGGGGGGGCTTACTAGTCCTCTGGATGAAGAGGGAAGAAGAACGGCACATATTGTCCATACGCAGAAGTAGGTCACGTAATGTTAACTTCATAACGTTGCGACGTCCGATGTCACTCCCAAGACTGGCCGCTGCGGCACGCAATCTGCTTGTATGGGGGCTAGGGCTTCCTCCTGAGGCATGGAGCGTTCCAAACATATTTTGTGCTGTGTTGGAGCCCTTCGAGTGGGGCTAAGAGACATTGTTGCTGTAATTTGTAATTTATTACAATTATTTTACCCATCCTTGGGTGAGGACAGATAAAAAAATTGTAATTTATTACAGATTAACTTGAATGAGTTCCTTCGTTACATACTTCCTGACCTGCCCATGTGGACTGTTCTATGTCGGCAAGATGATTACCAGTTTTCGTGAAAGATTTGTGAACCATTGCAGTGCTATATGAGCAGCTCTGCTGGATCAACCCATGGATATAAAGATTGGGAAATATGGGGACCAGTCAGTAGCTCAACATTTTAAAACAATGGGTCGTGGCTTATTGACTTTGAGGTGTATGGTGTTTGACCATGTCCTTGCTACTGAGGGGGATAGGGCAAAAATACTTTTGCAACTTGAATCTAAATGGATTGCACACTTGCAGACATTTGTACCTTATGGTCTGAATGAATTGAATAACTTGAGTTGCTTCCTGTAATGTTTATTTCATAGTATTTTATAATAATTATTTTGTGTGTATAGTTCATGTGTTATTTGTAAATGTTCGGCTTATTACGCCCTTTCCTGGAGGCTTCCGGGCCGCACTGGTTTGTATACTCGTTGAATAAAGACCAAAAGGCTATCACTTCCCATCTTTAAATAACAGTGCCGATGACTCACCTATAATACAGGTGGTGCTAAGAGAGGAACAAACGTATAAAAAGACTACATTTTAAAGGCCAATGGCAAAGACGTCCCCTCCCTTAAAGCAAAGCAACTCTATAGCACTGCATCAAATATAAGGCACTAATATTATGTGCAAATTACGCACCAAAAAATAACTTAAGCAGGAATACCAAAAACGCAAGATGTATTTTTAAATCACAACATACACATGTTACAAAAACCATTACCCCATATAAAATGTACAAACACCTAACAACAACGGCAGCAAGAGAGGTTAATCAGATTCAGAAGTCTGTCCATAGCTGATGAGATAAACATGTTTGAGTGACCAGCAACACTGTCTCCAATTCCATAGTCAGACGTAAAATCCTTTCATCATATTGTTCATTGTTGTTTGATTCAAAGTACCTGAAATGTGTTACTTTGAATCAAACAACAATCGGAACTTATGAGCCCATAGTTACCATCCTGGAACGTTTGTGTGCCTCTCGTCTGGTTCCCACTTGCTCTCCCAGGTAGGACTTTGTCTTTATTCCTCCTTAAGTCCAACTGATCACCCTTGCGAGACTTTGTTCCCCAAACATATATTAAATCCACTGCTCCATTCTCAATGGAAGTCACATGGGTGATGAAACGCGCATAGGCGGAACAGCACCAACAACAGCAACGGAGTTCATTTGCATATTGAGAATGGAGCAGTGGATTTAATATATGTTTGGGGAACAAAGTCTCGCAAGGGTGATCAGTTGGACTTAAGGAGGAATAAAGATAGAGTCCTACCTGGGAGAGCAAGTGGGAACCAGACGAGAGGCACACGAACGTTCCAGGATGGTAACTATGGGCTCATAAGTTCCGATTGTTGTTTGATTCAAAGTAACACATTTCAGGCACTTCCAAGGAGACTTTGTTACAGTATGATGAAAGGATTTCATGTCTGACTACGGAATTGGAGACAGTGTTGCTGGTCACTCAAACATGTTTATCTCATCAGCTATGGACAGGCTTCTGAATCTGATTAACCTCTCTTGCTGCCGTTTAGAGATGTCCGAACTTCGAAAAATCCGGTCCGCGCGAGGATCCGCGGATTTTCGAAAAAATCCGAAAATTCGAAAATCCGCGAGCGGACCCGTTAAAACGTATTAAAATGAAAGTTCGGCAAAATCCGCATTAAAAGTGGTCTAAATAGCCTTGGTAACGTACACTTAACCACTCAGGGACCTGGGTAATGGCCTTAGAAGCACGTATAAATGCCAACAATTCCTAAAAAGTACAGTCCGCTAGCGTGACTTTAAAAAAAAAACGGTATTTTTCGAAAATACGAGGATTCCCGTAAAAACGAGGCTTTCTGTAACTATGATAGCTGCCATTGGCTAATTTGGATCATGTGGCTTGCTCCGTCTTGAAAAATTTACACGAATTACTCGTTTTTACGAGTATTCTCGTAATTACGAGAATACTCGTAATTACACGAATCCTCGTAATTACGAGGATCATCGGTTTTTCCGGATCCCGAAAGTATCGTAGATCCTCGTAATTACGGAGATACTCGTATTTTCGAAAATTTTCGTAAAAAAAAAAAATCCGCAGTTCGGAAGTTCGGAAGTCCGGAAAGTCCGGAATAATCCGCCGTTCGCGGACGGGAGAAATCCGCGGCGGATCCAGGTTCGGGTCCGCGAACCGGCCATCTCTGCTGCCGTTGTTGTTAGGTGTTTGTACATTTTATATGGGGTAATGGTTTTTGTAACATGTGTATGTTGTGATTTAAAAATACATCTTGCGTTTTTGGTATTCCTGCTTATGTTATTTTTTGGTGCGTAATTTGCACATAATATTAGTGCCTTATATTTGATGCAGTGCTATAGAGTTGCTTTGCTTTAAGGGAGGTCTTTGCCATCAGCCTTTAAAATTTAGGGGCATATTTATAAAGGATTGTCTTTTTCGCCAAATAATTAGCGCAGCACATCGCAGCGAAAATAGCGCCATTTGGGGCTTCGTTTCGCCTTATTTATAAAAAAGCGAAAAAAACACACTTCGCGGCTGAAAAAGGCGAACGGGCACGATAAAGAGCGAAAAGTATTGCAGCGAAAACTTAGCGCATCTAAGACGACTACATTGCGAAAACCATTCGAAACCAGAAAAGCCCACTAGAAAATGATGTCAAGTTCAAAATGGCCACCTCACATTTACCAAGACGTCAGCCATGTCTTATTTAGTCAATCTTCTTAGAATTTCTCAATTGGAATACAATTTTCTTTTGCACTGCACATTCGCCTTTCTAATGTGCGTTCGCTTTTCCAAGGCATATTCCATTATAATGTGCGTTCGCTTTCCAAGGCATATTCCAATTTAATGTGCGTTCGCCTTTCTAATGTGCGTTCGCTTTTCCAAGGCATATTCCATTATAATGTGCGTTCGCCTTCTAATGTGCGTGTCGCTTTCCAATGTCTGTTCGCTTTTCCAAGGCATATTCCATATAATGTGCGTTCGCCTTTCTAATGTTGCGTTCGCTTTTCCAAGGCATATTCCATTATAATGTGCGTTTGCCTTTCTAATGTTGCTTTTCCAAGGCATATTACATTCTAATGCGCGATCGCCCTTCTAATGCGCGTTTGCTTTTTCAAGGCATATTACCCATATGAATGCCTTTTCGCTCAAACAATGACTTTTCACCACTTTCAGGGTCGCGCTAATCTATCGCTCTTAACGCAAAAACCACCTTTCGCTCTTTTATAAATCGCGTTATGCCTTTTCGCTCCCTTTTCGCTAAAATTACCATTGCGAAGTAAGGCGAAAATAGTTTAGCGATAGCTCGCGGAAACGGTTTCGCCATTCGTTAACGCTACCTTTATAAATAGCGTTAACTGTCTTTTTGGCGAAAACCCATGCGAAAAGCGAATGCGAAAACATTTCGCTACTTTTCGCTCTTTTATAAATATGGCCCTTAGTCTTTTAATATGTTTGTATACTCGTTGCCATGGTAATTGGGCCATGTGACACTAGCTACGTTGGAAGTCCTTCTCCTTATCTCCGAAGTCTTGCGGGATCTTTGTTGCCAGTGACATTCCCGTAAGTGCCTCGGACCCGTTGTTATAGATGAAAGTTAGAGCCGATACAGGTACTCCATAGCGTAATTACAGTGTGTGGGTTCACTTGGTGGCTATTTAAGAGTGGTATTGGTATAAGTATTTTAGTCCTGACGATGGCCTATGATGGGTTGAAACATGTTGACTGAATAAAACTACCCATTTTTGTGGATTATGAAGAGTCTTGTGAGTGTGTTGATTGTTGCATATGTCTTTACGTATTTTGGGGACAGCATCCGGGCAAGTATAGTGGAATAATGTAGTGCAATCTTTCTCTGTGACTGTTCTTTACATGCCACCCCTATACCTGTTGCGCACTTTCTCAAAAAAAATGTGGGCATGGTCTGTGGGGGTGGGCATGGCTTGTGGAGGTGGGTGTGGTGGGCTAACAGTGTCTAGTGAACTGGAGGGCTGACTTAACACTGGCTGGTGAACTGGAAGGCTTATTTGACACTGGCTGGTAAATTGGCCTAACAGTGGCTGCTGAACCTTCCAGCCCTTCAGTTCAGCAGACACTGTTAGTTCAGCTCTTCAGTACAGCAGACACTGTTAGGTCAGCCCTCCACTTTACCAGCCACTGTTAGGTCAGCCCTTCAGTTCACTAGACACGGTTAGCTCAGGCTCAGCCATCCAGTTCAAGAGACCCTGTTTGGTTAGTTCTCCAGTTCACCATACACTGTTAGGTCAGCCCTTCAATCCGCCAGACAGTGTTGGACTAACAGTGGGTGGTAAACTGAAGGGCTGACAGAGCAGTGGCTGGTGAACTGGAGGGCTTACCTAACAATGGCTGGTGAATTAGAGGGCTGACCTAACAGTGTCTGCTGAACTGGAAGGCTGGCCAAACAGTAACTGGAGGACTGACATAACAGTGTCTGCTTAACTGCAGGTACATACAGGTTTGCCCACAGTGTGACTGGTACATACAAGTGGGCCCATAGTGCTAATGGTAAATAAAATTTTGCCCACAGTGTGACTGGTACAAACAAGTGTGCCCACAGTATGACTGGTACATACAAGTGTGCCCACAGCAAGACTGGTACACACAAGTTTGCCCTCAGTGTGACTGGTACATAACTAGTTTGATGTTACTTACTGTGCCAGGCAGGTAGGCAGAGGCAATATCAGGACAGGAGAGGCCTACAGCAACACTCAGGGCTGCCATCATCATTTTTCGGCCCCATACTAGGAACATTTTTTGGCCCCCTTGCTCCATACTTCTAGATCCCAATTTATTGGTCATACGGTAATAATAAATTAGTTTTATTATTATACAAAGTAAGGAGGAGAGTAAGGCTGTTTGCAGATGTTTGATATTTTGGCCTGACTGACCACAGCACAATTGGTCTAGCCACGGTCTGTTACTGATGATATTTTGGCCTGGCTAAATGGTTGATAGCATTTGCCGGTTGAATGGGTTAAAATATGAGCCTGTGTGTAGCCAGTTTAAGAGATCATTGGGCCATATGTATAATCGGGCGGTATTGCACATTATAAAACAATAAAAGTTTGATGTTATTTGTGAGTGCGGTCCTTGCCTTATATTCTTCTAGATATCACTGCTTTATAGAGACTCTGGATTTTTTGTTCACACAATTTACTTTTTTAAGATTATTAGTTATGCTGTGTGATTATCACAAGCCATTTATCTGCAAACAGCATTCTGACTATATGTGTGATCTAATTTACATAGATGTCTTTCTTATATGTGGCATGTATTAAAGCGCTTGCTTTATCAGGTTTTAGGGAGATTCAATAAAAGTTATTATCATTAAAAATTGTTCTAATTTTGCCCCAACCAATCAGGTGTTAGCTTTCAAATGTTAAATAAGAACTGATTGGTTGGGGCAAAATTAGCACTGTTTTTTAACGATAAGAACTTTTATTGGATCTCCCTGGCATTAGTTTTATGGGAGATACTTTAACTGAAATGTTAATCCGTTTACAAATTCATGTTTTATTGGTAGCACAAACTACACTATTCCATTGCTGCAAATAGAAAAGCTAATCCAGAAAGACAATACTCAACAAATGTCACAGAGCAGATTATTAAAGAATATTGGCTATATATTATATTTACTGCCACCAAGAAGGACAGGCAAACAGAATATACTGCTGTCAATAACGTATGAGTTCTAGGATGATATATTGTATGACTTATTGCTTAGTGTTGTTTTTGTGATTTATAAAGATGTGTCTAATATGCCCAGTACTGCTAGTAAATTGTATCTCTATACTAAAAATCCCCATGTCACAATGCCAATATTAAACCATTTGTGGCGACTGTGTGCATTTTTTTAAAAGCACTTTGCAGCTACTGCAATACCCGAATTAAAAAACATGCAAGGTTCCACTATGTGCTTTGCGTTTTCCGTTTTGCATGCATTTTGCAAATCGCAGTGTATCTTAAAATATAATTGAAATCGCGAGAATCAGTTTCCACTATATAATCTACATTCCGAATCTATTCGGTCCATTTTGGTCCAGGTGTGTCAGAATTGCACTTTAATATTAGTCTATGGGGATGCAAAAACACACACTTTTTTTTGAGTTTTCTTCAATATTTCCTGTTGTTTTCCAAAAAATGCACAGAAACGCAAACAGACAAGAAACACAGACACAGACGGACAAATGCATAGGAAAAACTCATGTCTGTTAACCTGAACATGGACAAAATGCAACGCACATAGTAGGACCTAGCAGGGTCCTTTATCCAGGGTCATTTATCCAGGGGCCCAGCAGTATTTAAAGGGGTAAAGTCACGCCAACTGATTTAATATCATTTAGCATGGCTTTTACTCCTTCATTGCAACTAATTCAACATGTGCTTTGTGCATATAACAGCTTTTTACGCCAGCTAATTGCCCACATGCTCAAAGCTCAAATTTATGTGGTACTACTGTGGCTATGTAAATCTACCTGTGAATGTTTTTAAAGGGCATGTCCACCCCCAAAACTATAATTTCACCCGCTATTGGCCCCACTGTGTAGTGTAATAAAATCCTTACCTTACATCCCTGCTCCAAATGGCTGCCCTGCTATGCCCCTCCAAAGTCCAAAAAACTGGCCACCAGGAGCCTAGCAGAGTCCATATAGGACTCTGCCTCCTGTCTCTCCTCCGGGAGAAAAATGACATGCGCAACTGCAGCCCTCCCCCCCTCCCTCTCCCTGCAGTTTTGCTCTCCCTCCGCCTAGCACAAATCCCCTTTGTGGTATAGTAGGGCTTCCTCCCCCAGCCCCAATCGCTATAATACTTTTGTCAGAAACTCCCGCGAACTCTACTTACCTTAACTCTCTCCCCCGGCATTCTCCACTGCCGTCAGCGGTGTCCGTGATTGGCTGCCTCTCAGTCAATCACGGGTGCAGCTGACGGTCCGGCCCCCTACTTGCAGTTTCATGCAAGCAGAGGGCCAGGACAGTACGCCGGAGGAAAGAGGTAAGGTAAGTAGAGTTCAGGGGAATTTCTGACAAAATTATTATAGCGGCTGGGGTTGGGAGGAGCCCTACTATATAACAAAAAGTTCTAAAAGGGGTGGACATGCCTTTAAATTGATGCAAAATTATTAGCAAACTTTAAAAATGGGAACATACGTGGAGATTCAATAAAAGTTCTTATTGTTAAAAATGGTGCTAATTTTGCCTCAACCAATCAGATGTTAGCTTTCCAATGTTAATTAATCTAATTGGTTGGAGGAAAATTAGCAACATTTTAAATGTTAAGATGTTTTACTGAATATCTCTGTAAATAGCTCTGAAAGAGACTGTGATCTGATTACACTTTATGGCACTTTATCAATATACATCTTTTTACCTATATAATACAGTATAAATACAGTATATATATTATAACAAAAAAGTGCACTCTAGGGTCCTTCTAATGTCTTTGTGATGATAAAAGCTTTGGCTTTATATACCTTTATAAACATATATATTATAGTGCAAGTGATACACTTGCACTATAATAAAATTAGAAGGACCCTAGAGCACTGGTTCTCAAACTTGGTAACACACATTTTTCTCGAGGCACACCTGTGTTCTTAATGTTGGACTTAAAGTTATATATACCCATATTTTATGCACTTTAAAGTGTATATTGTATTCAAATAAACATTGTGTAAAGTTACACTACATTGACTAGGTTGACATTTTTTCGTAATGATTAAATTGATTAAATATAATCATACATATATTTAGAGTACAAAATAACAAAAATCTAAGTTATACTGGTGAAACTATTTCTACTACCAACATTCTGAGGCAAACCTCTTGCTCTTTAAAGTCACCCCAGCGTGCCCCAGCACACTGCCCAGCGCACTTTCATCTTTTTACCTATTTATTACATTGTTTGTTTAAGTAGCCCCAGGGCAAGAAACAACAGAAGAGTGAGTGCCCAGCCCCATACCATTTATACTGTATTATATATACACATATATCACTGGGAAACAAGTGCTTCTCAAATAAAGATGAAGACAGAGGTGCAGTATCTAATAAAATCTAAAAAGGCTTGGAAACCAGTGAGAACTGAATAATATCTGCCCTAATCGCTCAAATTTTTATGCTGGTGACACTATAACTAATATTATACAATTTGAGCAGATGCAGATGAAAACTGTGGCCACAGATTCATTACAAATATACACACTGACATGATTTCTTGAACCCCCTGATTATCCATTGTTGTCTAATCAGCACAAAATTTGGTGGACCAAATCATTAACTATGGGGTATATAATCACAAACCAATAAGCTTACTGATTTGTCAGAATTAAAATTGAATTAAAAGTGATGCTTGTGTCGCCTGCATAAGAGAAAAAATATAGGCCATTTCATATTTGTCAAGTTTAGAACAATAAAAGGATCAATCCAAGGGCTTCTTTTTTTATTGTCTCTGAGTTTTATTTTCTTATCTGCTTTTCAAGCCAGGGGAAGGGTGTTCAGATACATAGCCACTTCCTCGATCTGAAGCCTAGCGGAGGCAATAAAAGCTTTGAAAAGCACTTCTTTCCCAGTTTCACGTACAGTAGAAGGTAAGTGTCCTTATGGATAGTTACCTGGTTTTTCCAAAATAATGATGAACATTTTTTAGCACCAGTTTTTAAACTACAAAAAATTTAAATCTTACTTTAGCATTTTCCAGCATTGCAAAAACTAAACATTTGCATTAAAGCAGGCATTCCAGACACTCAGCTCACATGACTGACAAAGTAAAAACTGAAGCTAAAGAGAAAGTTAAAGCAGGGCTAACGTAGTGAAATATTTTCCTGAATTTGTACTGTCTGGTTTATGTTTAGGAATCTATAAGGAAGGCAAGTTGTGCATCATTTTAATCATTTTCTGGCCCTTAAGTATAAAAAGCTGTTTTTTTAGCTCTCCTTTAAAGGGCATGTCCACCCCCAAGACTAAAACTTAACCCACTACTGCCCCCCCCCCCCCCTTACATCTCTGCTCCTTATTGTTCTCCTGCAGTACTTGTCCAAAGTCCAGGAAACTGAAGTGTAGGAAATATCTTCATGACAAAAGTTTTCTGCCTCTTCTGTAGCCTCCAAGAGGTAGCATGACATGCGCAGGGGAGCCCCTTCCCCCCCTCCTTCTCACCATCCGGATCCATCCCTGGCTGGCCATCCACCTAGTGTAAAAACATTTTGCTGTAGTGTAGGCTACCACTGCCCAACCACAACCGCTATGTAACATTTCTAAAATGGCTCTCCATTGACGGAAGTAGCATCTGTGATTGGTTGCCTTTTAGCCAATCACAGATGCGGCTGTCATCAATGGAAAGCAGGGAGACAGATCAGTGCGCCGCAGGAGTGAGGAGCTGTAAGTAGCATTTTGAATCTTTTTTTAACAATCTTATATAGAGGTTGGGGGTGGGCAGGGATGGCCTACATTTTATCAAAAAATTTAGGATTGGAGGTACCCTTTGAGGTTTATAGATGGCTCAAATGGAAAAAATTATATATAAGGGGTGGGGACCCTGTCATAAGGCATATTCAGGGAGGTCTGGAGGGTCCCCTAGTTGGCAAATAGTTGGGCTCAACAAAATGATCATCTTTAGGATTGATTATTTACTCTGATAGGCGTGTACATCAGATTTATAAAGCCTCAATCCTTAAAATAAGGAGGCAGGCATTGTACCATGTTTGAATATTAAAGATTAAAATATATGCATTTATATAGTTTGGTAGTTATGAAGTTAACAGGGAGATGCAGTTATGGCCAAAAACTGGCAAAATTACTGTTAAACTTATGCTACCCAATGTATTGTTAGGTTGGTATGGGTTTAACAATGATTTTGCACTGCCTGGGCTATTTCCAAGACTTAGTGACATAGTGACACCTGATGAAGTAGACATAGTGATCCCCGAAACATTGGTTTATGTTAAATAAACAGAACATTCGGAGAAAATAGTTTGCGCTTCTATAACCTTATTGCTTGTGCTATAGCTTGAAGTCTGGAGGTAGAGGATTGATAGAGGCTGCACCTACTGCTATATAAGCAAGTTGCCACAGGAGTGCCTAGGCCTAAACAGAACATTCTGAAAAAATAGTGTGCGCTTCTATAACCTTATTGCTTGAGCTATGGCTTGGAGTCTGGAGGTAGAGGTCTGATAGAGGCTGCACCTACTGCTATACTGGCAAGCTGCCACAGGAGTGCCTAGGCCCAAACCAATTTACATGCAATAATAAGTCAACTGTGTGAGTATTAACATCACAATTCCTTCTATTTCTTTTTTTACCTATATTAACACATTAAGGGAGATATTGATAGATATTGATTTTGCAATGCAGTTATTAGATGACGGCAGCCTGATTCAATATATGTTAGCACGCAATTTTACTTAATCTCTATTGAATCAAGAGCATTGCACAGCTTACAAAAAGTTTTGGAAATGGTGCAGGCCCCTTTAAACCAGTAAAAAAACAAAAAAAAATCCTAACCCAATATTATATCAGGTAGTATTTTTCATTGGTCTGGGCAAAAGTGACCAGTATTACATCTCCCTGTAAATCTTTATATATTATAGTGTATAGTTCTTGAAGACATTTTGCTAGTTATATGACTAGCATTCTTAATTCAGAATGACTTGTACAAAAATCTTTTGATAATAAATATGCTGGAATGTGTCTTCATATGAATATAACAGTAAGGTAAGAATGCAAGGTAAAAGAGGGAAGGTTGACATCTTTCGTCTAATGCTGTTAAAGGGCAATTCTAGTGAGAAAATTGTTTTTTTTTAATTTCTTCTAATGTATCCTATAAGTCACCCCATCCACCAGGGTACCTTTAGTTTCTTTAAATTCTACATAGTCCCCGAGATATAAGCCTTTGAATATGCTGTGACTTGTAGGAGCTGCTACACCTCATCTGTCACTCAAAGGCACACACCCACACAATCCAAAGCTCCCATGCAGTACTGACACACACTCTCTCACCCACACTATATGTACCATGTGCAACATATAGTCAAATGCTGTAGTGCTAAACACAATCAATAAACCATTAACCCAGCAATATGAGCATAACACACTATAAAACAGCCCCTCCCCCCCCAAAAATTCTTATATACATACAAAACCAGTGACTCAAATGGAACACTAATACAGTATATATAATACAGTAATACAGACTATATACCAAACAAGACACACAGAGCAATCTATGAAATATATAGACTAAAGCAACTGAAATGTAACAGGACAACAAGCAGTGTCACTGTGTTTGTGAAGGTCTCACTACAAGCTGCTGTTACACTGACTCTCTCTTCAGTGATTATGATCTCAGCTAAGCAGGGGGAGAGATATGAACTTTAGGTAAAAAGTAAATAACAATTAGCAAAGTTAGAGAACAGGGAGAGTTCAGTAACTTACTTGTAAAGAATCTCAGCACCACTTGTCCTCCTCTCTCCCCCTCTGCCCCTCCCTTCAGCATATTGCTACTTTATCCCACACTTTGACTGCTTGCAGTCTAGCTCTGGAAGGGAGGGGTCAACAGGATGTCAGCACTTCATTTAAAGTCCTTTCAACTGACAATGCTCGGACTCTGTATACAGCCCGTCACTGCTTGAGGGGGAGTAGACAGAGAGGGGAGGGGGACTACACAGCTTGGTACAAACTTCTGCCAGTGTGAAGAAACGAAGCCACACAGAAACATGAAAGTAAGGCAGCTTATACTAAGTGATCTATACATTGTATACAGACAAAGTTTTTTTTTCACTATAGTTGCCCTTTAACTCACATAGAACAAAATGCTGTACAGAGGTATGCTGCCTTTTAGAGTCTTGAATGCTTCCCCTGGGATTCTGCCACCTGAGTCGAAATTCTCAATTTTAGAGTTGTACAATGATTCTGTTCCATCTGTTGGAACCTGGAACAAAGAAAAGTTTCAACTCAGAATTTTTGACAGTCAAAACTGGAATTTTATGTCCCAACTACAAAAATTATATGCTTAAACAGCAAAAATTTGGGATTCAATTGCCGAAATTTCTATAGTTTTGGGTCAAAATTTTAGCATCAGTTTAAATTTCAGGTTCAAAACTGGTAGTTTTGCCCCAAAACCAGGATAGAGATTAAACTACCGCATATCCCTACCTACTTTGCATAATGGAATGAGTGTTACTGACATTAAGTTAACATAAAACCAGAAACTCATTTTAACAGTGCTACAGCTATAACGTGTGCCAACGTATCTGGTTGCAGATGCATATATTTAACCAGCACAGGGTCATCCCACTGTAATCAAAAGACAAGACCCCATTATAACTTTGTAATAGCAAAATAATAGACCCCAACATTTTTTAATTTCCTTGGGTTTCTCTCCTTCCAATGGTATAAATGGAACAAATTTTAATAGATATGTGCTCTTAACTGTCAATTTGTAAATACATTTTTGTTTCTTGTCCTTTTTGCTTTTTATAATATTCTATAATGGCAAAAATTATCTTTTTGTTCTGCTTCCAGGACATGTTACAGAACTCTCCTAACTCTCTGACTGGTTTATCAAATAACCCACAGGGGATTGTTGTCCCTGCCTCAGCGCTGCAACAAGGAAATATCTCTATGACAACAGTCAACTCTTCTCAAGTTGTATCAGGTAGGAAACATCATATTCACCATTCATATTTCACAATTCATTCATGAAATCATTGTTATGAAAGGGTTGATATTTTTTTATATTTTGAAAACAGCAATCTTCATACTTGTCATCTGATAATAATAGGACCCCTTAAAAGTGCATCATATTTTCTCCACCTTGCATGTACTTTTGGATGCCTCCTCTGTTTATTTTTGTTGTTCTGGTATCCCAGATGACAGCACAATGAGAAGAGATGTGAAAGCAACTTAAGGTGCCCATACACATGCGACTTTGGTCGCAAATTCACGTCAGATTCCATCGAAATCTGAAACTCTTTTACTGTAGTTATACACTTACTCATCATGCAATGCACATACAGTTGTGTGGGGATTTTGGGGACATTGGTTGGTTGGCAAAATAGTTACACACCAAAAACGTTTTTCCTTTCATTTTATTCACTATACATTATTAAATTATTATAATAATAATAATTATTCACTATACATAATTAAATATGTAATTTATTTAAAGAGCCCAATTATCCTGCAATCGTAACATTCATATAAAAATGCAATTCTTTTTTGGGTAAAAAATATAGATTCATAATAACATTCAGTTGATTAATCCCAGTCATGATTAAATCCTGTTCAATCTTAACCTCACTATTTATTAAAATATATCATTAGAGAGTAGTAGAAAACATGTAGGCAACTGCAAATTTTTCTGTTTTCAACCTGGTGATATGGTGCCTCAAACCTGGACAACTTCCTATAATTTAAGTTAATTTCTTAAACAAAAATGTGGTCTAAACTTGAAACTAAAATATCCAAGAGCATAGAGACCCTTAGTAGCAAGCACCCTTACAGCACAAAGCCATTATAATTATTAAAAAGTTAACAAACTTTATTGTACCAATAATAAATTAATATACATGAGGAAGTGGATTGGTTTCACGACACGCGTAGGGCGGAGTTATCTGAGTGTGTCCATGGGTATGTTTGTTTCAATGGTGCTATGTTTTTATGTATGCATTAAAGTAATTTAGTTTTTACTTACCCATTCCAAGTCCGGTTGCCTGCCTCATATCACAGGGGTTTTCCCCTTCTTATCTGCCATTGTTCAACCGCTGGAGAGACGGACTATCAGTGAGGCGTATGTAGCAACAGGACATTGTGGGGTTTTAGACGCTCCCAGTCTTGAGCAGGGCGGGACTGCAGTTTGTTTACACATATAAACTACATCACAGTTATTAAAGGGCATGTCCACCCCCAAACCAATAATTTAACCCACTACCGGACCCAATTTGTAGTTTAAAATAAACCTTACCTTATATCTCTGCTCCTTATGGTTCTCCACCTATGCCTTTTCAAAGTCCAGGAAACTAAAGACTCCAAGCTGTCTTGGAGTCCACTACGTAACAAAGACAGGACTTACGGCTCCTGAGGCAGCTACAGTATGTCCACCAAAATTCTTCACCTGTCTCATCTATGTTCTTTCACTTTGATTTCTAACCCTTGGAACCAGCGGCAGCACACCTACAGATCATGGACAACACAAACAGCCGATGTCCAACAGCATGGGCTCATAACTTACGTATTTCATCCTTAAAACAGGATTTCCTCAGCAAGTTCTGTCTTAGGGATGAAACACATAGATTAGGCACCCATCTTAGTTCAGGAAATCCCGTTTTAGGGATGAAATGCATAGGTTAAGCAACCATGTCGGATATCAGCTGTTTGTGTTGTCTGTGATTTTCCTCCTTATAGAACCAGTTTGACAGACTCAGCAATACACCACACTTTTTGTGGACTTATCTCCAAGAGGCTGAGATCGGGAGTAGGAGTGGGTGATACAGAGGACACCGCATTAGTATATTCAACAGTGGAGTTATAGATTGGTTTTAATAACTGTGATGTGGTTTATATAGTAGATAATGCACCACCTACTGTAAATTATAGGGATATTAGAAGTGAGGAGTTCCGTGACCATATAAATGGGAACGGAACTCCAAGGTGACTTCTAACTGCAAAATCACCATGTCTGAGGTAGTGAAAACACATAGGTGGCCATATATCTAGCCTGCCAGTGGGTCCTTGGAAGGTGTCGGCACATTGTGGAGTGTTCCTCTATACTAATAACGGTCCAAGTGGGATGTTATAATATTTTTCTGCGCTTACTGTTATGCGATAGGCGACTTCTGATTTAACCAATGATCGTTTTTTTGAGGTTCTATTTCTCTTTTCGTGATGACTTAACACAATGAATACAGCAATGCTGCAGGCACATTTCGCAGATATATAGCAAAATAGTGGCATCCATTGTTTATAAAAATGCCCCTTGGTCTTCTGATGTCATGACGCAAGTGACGTGATGTTAGCGCGTGCTACAGCATCACTTCGGGCACACTGTTAAAAGCGTGTTCGGCGTTATGACATCATGCGCGCACTATGCCACGTGTGATGACATCACTCACGCACGGCAGGTGATGCGCGCACGAATTGAACTTGAACTGGATATTTGGACACAAGTTGGAAGCAAGGTTCAGCAAGTCTCAGGGGGCAGAGCTTACGGACTGCATACATGTTCCAAGATGGCCAGCACTTTACAAGGGCACAGGTAGGCTCTGAAGGGACCTAAAAAAAAAAAGGGGGGGGGGGGGGAGGTTAGTTAGGGATTCAGCTAAATTTATTTGTTTTTTGAGTGTACTTATCCTTTAAAGTATTAATGGTGGGGCATTCGTAATAAAAAAAAACATATTTAGAGGTTCAAGAAGATGTTCATGTGGCATTTAACCACATTTAAGTTCTATATGAGAAAAATTTAAAAAGTAAAATGTTCAAGAAACTGTAAGTTTGAATCCCATAAAGCTTTCATTATTATTTTGCTATGTTTATGAGCCAGTGCTGCTTAGTTTTCTCAGCTCTCAAGAAAAAGTCATTTTTTTATAAAAACATTAGGCTTGAATAGTGTAGCACAAATCATATACACAAGTTATAGATATACACACCAATGTTCACTAATGTAAAAGGCAAATAAATTCACTATAGGCTACATTGTTCCCTAAAGAATAACATAGAAAATCATATTACTGGCTATCTTCATTCATGAACAAAGAGCAGGAAAACTCCAAAGTACTTTGTATAATGCATTTACTTTTCTTAGAGGAAATCTAAGAGGAATTTACAATTTAGGTCTCTAAAGTGAATTCACAGTTCTAAGTTTCTTTTTATATCTATTTTTCAGGTCTAATGAAATGTTGTTGCCACTTTTCAATTTTTTTCACCTTCTTCCTTTGTATTCAGTTGACACAAACATTCTTTTTTAGACTTGGCTCCAATATATTCTTTAAATCCCAGTGTCTCTAAAAAGCAGTTTTTATGGTTTGTCTTCTTATGTGCGGACTCTTTGAGCATCAGAGATAGTTTATGTTCCTTATAACGTATTCACTCCTTATTGTGTTATATTCTCAAGAGAGAAGCGGCTAGGTAACTCCTTGTTTCTCTGCACGTGAATAATATGGCAATTCTCCTGTGGTGCAGATACATTATTCATAAAGAAGAAAGTCTGTATTTTGCCATGCTAGGGAGAATTATTAACCATTTCAAGACCAAAATGTGCTACAATTTAGAAAAGGGGGAAAGGGCTTTAATTATTCAGTCATTAAGCTAGTATGCTACTGGTAACGTTTGTTTCTTTAGTTTTCAAACTTTTTAAGATCAAATCCAAAGGCTGATATTGTAAAACTTTTAAACTTTTCGTTAGTTTTACATTCGAGGGTTATGGCAGAAACTGTACATTTGAGGGTTATCAACGAAATGCTACATTCAAAGGTTATTGCTGAAACGCAGCATTCAAGGGTTATATTGAATTTTCGACAATTATCAAAAATTTGTCCACGAGTTTGAAAAACCCGAGTTACAAACTTTCAGGAAGTTCCAAAATGTCTGATAGATCATCTGATCTATTAAAGTTCGGGTCAAACTTGGGTTCAAGTTCGAGTTCTAGCCCATCTCTAGTCATAAAGATCCTTTTGGATCCAGTGGAATTGGTCAGTTATCGATACTGTGTGTATCCAGCCATGCTGGAGATCAGATGTGTTATCCTGTTTATATGTTGTTAATATCAGCCTTAAAAAAATGTTTAGCTACTTAAAGAAGCATTTACTTTTTTAATTGAAAGTTTAAAGCAGACAAATGCTGGCCATACACTTGAAATACATTTGATTTGATTCAAAGTTCGATGGTCAAACCTTCTGAGGTTCCAGCAACATTTTGTCCTGGTACATTGATTTTTTCTAATTGACTAATTGACTTTATTGGGAACTAGTAGAGATGGACTACAACTTGAACTCAAACCCGAGTTCGAGCCGAACTATTCGAGTTCAAACGGACTCGGACTTCCCGGATTTCTCGGACTTTTGATATTTTCCGGACTTTCGATAATTATCGAATGTTCGAGGCGCGTGAATATGCAAGTAAAATGTCTATTATACCAATACCCAAGTAAATATTGAATTAACGAAAATGCAAGTAAAATGTCTATATACCAATACGTGAGTAAATATTTAAAATTAACGAATATGCGAGTAAAATGTCTATTATACCAATATGCAAGTAAATATCGAATTAACTAATATTGAATGTTCAAACGCGAGAGCTCGAAAGTAGCGCGCGTGAGAGTAAAACCAATTTTTCGAAAGTCCTGGATATTCGAACATGTTCCCCAGACCATTTCCCAGGTCCCACAGCCATTTACATTAAGTTACCATTGATATTTTAATTGTATTTCATTCAAACTTTTCGAACTATTTGACTCCCATTGACTTTAATGGGTCCGTTTGAACTTTCCATATACTTCGAAAGTTCGAAAACGGACCAAACTTTCAAAAGTTCGGCCATCTCTAGTAACTACTACACAGGGTGAGGACCTAAACTGCTAGGTCCTCACCCCTGAGTTTGATTTAGTTATGAAACACTGGCCTGTAGTGCCACACTTGTTCTGCCCCCTTGCCTGCTCCTAAAAGTAATCAATGGAAAGATGCATTCTGGAATGAAACAAAATTAATGAGCATGATACATGTCCTACTTTAATTTTCTGTCTATTTATCAAAGCCAAATTAGCCAAGTTTGAAGAACCACTAAACCTATTTTGTTTAAGTGAATGTAAATGTTTTTCTCCCCAGAATACCCAGGCATTGTGCAAATTTTGCATGCATTTGTATGCATGTAAGATATGGATACTGTAACTAAGAAGGCCATGTTGTTGCTAATACATGTCTCTGTCCACATACTCTTCAATAAGCATGGTGGCTCACGTGTTAACACTGATGCCTTGCAGCACTGAAGTCCTGAGTTCAAATCCACTCTTGGACACATCTGCAAGGAGTTTCTCCACAATCATGAAGACATACTGATATGTTGTATGTATGTGTCGAATTGTGCTCAGATTGTAAGCTCTTTGGGGCAGGGCTTGATGTGAATGTTTACATGTAATTGTAAAGCGCTACAGGAGATGTTGGCGTTATATAAATCTACAATAATAAGAATATTAATAAAACTGGATGTGGCCAACTGGTCACATCCTCTCACCTCAGGTTTCACTGTCTCTCTCTGGGTCTTGGCAGCAGATAACCCTATCCACATTTCTATTATGAGTCCCCTACCACTACCACCCAGCCTTCCTAGCCCTTGGTTCTCCCCCTATTGTATTAGAGGTGCTGGTTCCCTTGCAAATCTTTTGCGATAGACATTTATCTATCTTGTTTACCAAGCTATAGTCTCTAGTATTAATACTTTTTTGAAAAGGGGTTCTACATTTTATGTTTATGGTCATCTGGAATAAAAACTGGAGCTTGAATTGGTTAAAAGGGCACTAAAATGGTCAGACTCCACAAAAACAAACTATTTAAAATGCAAGCTATAATTTGCAGGTAGAGACAAATCCTACCTCACATTTTTACATACATGGTGTAGATAGCCATTCCAAATGTATAAAATTAGCTTTATTATGCTAGGGCTTTACCACCTAAACCAATTCCCTTACCTTGTTTTATTTGGTATCTCTAGCAACAACTTTTCTTTTGTGAGCCAATGGGGAAACAAACAGTTTCCTATTTTTGTGTAGACTTAATGCCATTTGCTGTATACCTCTTAATGTCTTGGTCAAGCACTTATTAATTTTTAATGTTGTCTTTGCATATTTAGTAAATGGATTATTAAAACTGTAATTCTACCAGTAGATAATTGTACAGTGCTCCCAATGATATAATTTTAAAATGTTCAATTAATTTTTCTCTTTGCTAGGTGGGGCTCTTTATCAGCCTGTTACCATGGTAACTTCTCAAGGTCAAGTGGTAACTCAAGCGATCCCCCAGGGCGCTATACAAATCCAGAATGCACAGGTAAGATGGATGCCCATAAAGTTTTCAATCACTTTTTCTTGAATATATGAAGCTAAAGTAAAAGTTTATACATTTCTTGAAAATGCTTAAGGTTTTTTCAATATTGAGCACTGCTGACTGCTGCATGTTTTAGTAATAAATGCCTTCAGTTTTAAAACATTTCTTTTAATAAAATACTGCATTTTGTGTTTGCCTTCCATACATTTTGAGGATCTGAGCAATGTGACTGTGTATACTTATAGTTGCATGTTGTTTTATCCTTTTTCCCCGACTGAGGCTGTGTATTTAATGGAACTTAAAGGAAAAGGAGGAATCCGTGCAGTTTTGCTCTAATTGGGCCGGTTAGCGGTGCAGTGGCATCTTTTTATCTTTACTGCTAAGGATAAACTGCTATAACTGTACAGGTGTGGTTTGTGAAGTAAAGGCACAGTATTAACTGCTCTTGTTTGGAAGGTGCTTTTTATTTGTGTGTAATAACACCCAAGTTGTACTGCAAAAGACTCCATTTACATTTGTCTTAGTGTGACATTTAAAAAAGAACAAGAAAAAACATTAATATTTCTCCTTAATGTCTCCCCTACAACTCATGCTGTGCACTGTGGATGTTCATACTACTTCGATGGTAGAGAAAAGGTGTCTCATATAACCTTTTTGCTTATCATTGAGTTACTTATATAAGGCTTCATTCCTTTTGATAATTCCACTGCAAAAATAAGTGTGTAAGTCAGATGAGGAAACACATTTTTAATAGCCTTATACAGGTAAACACAGTTTAATATAGCACAACCCATTTCATAATGTTGATGAAAAAGGTGAGCCTCATACTGTAAGTGATATTTAGTTTTGGTTTGCTCCTTTAATACACATTACTGTCTGTACCTGTCCTGCCACTTCGAACCATACTCAGGACATACAAAAATCTGATTACATTTATAATTTGTCCTGGAGAATGATCAATAAAAAGCCCTTTAGTAATATTAAGAAGATGACTGTTAAATTTTGACACTTCTATTAGTGTATGTAAAAAAATATATATTTGGTGATGACCTCATGATGATGGTGCAGCTCCTTTGAGTATTCACTGCTGCGATTTGAAAACTCTGTACAAGCATCATCAATGATTGAAGACAAATCCCATTTTTTTCTAATCACAGCCTGTGGTTTAATAACTTATCTTCTTCTGACATTTTAAGTTATAGACATTACAAACTAGCATAATTCACTTTAGCTCCTGCCACAGGATATTTTGATTTGCTGTCTGTCAGAGGACCTTGCATTTTTCAGGCAGCCATGTTGTGTCTTGTGGTTTTATAATTTATTAACCAATGACTATAAGCTGCTTAACCTTTAAATTGTCAGGATTGCCTTCCCCTATTCTGTGTAAAATATAGTTGTGAGTATACAAATAATGCAGCATTACGAGTGTCCCTCAGCACGTCATTTCTTCTAAAATGACAGGACGATGGTGATGCCACTTGTTATTAAAATGTATACATTAGGCAAGGGGGTAAAATACCATGGCTCAGAATATACTAGTTCTAATTTAATTTAAGATGATTATTGCTTTTCAAATTTTTAAATATTTTAACATTTTACATACTGTGACAGTATTGATTAAAGAAAGAAATGCAGACTGTTTAATTCGATTTTTGGGTGCAAGAAGTGAGAGTCTTACAGGGAGATGCAATATCCCGCGCTAACGAGAAAATAAGCGCTAAAATCACGCTAACCTATGTACTAACGTGTTAACGAAAGTTTTGCACTGCCTGCACCATGTTGCAATTTTTTTTTCTTTGCTCAATGCAAAGTGATGCAATAAATTTTGTGCCGTTTTTGCACTAGTTTTTTGCGTGACAATTAACACCTCTTCAATGGTGTCTTTAAAATATGCGCAAAAGGTCGCAACTTACCACTAGCGTTTCCTCAATGTATTAACGGTCGCAACGTGGTTAATACATTGCGGAAACGAGTGCACGTAGGTTGCGATAGCGAAATATATTGCATCTCCCCCTATGTGAGTGGGTGTCTAGTAGTCTGACTACTTTGGGGCAGAAACTATTAAAGGAGAACAATTGTGCAATGAAAATTGTGGGAGGTAGGACTGTTAAATCTTTCTTACAGTAAATCTCAGAGTCCTATTTCTTCAATTCTGGTTCCTGCTCGTGTGATGTCCTACACATGTCAATGGACCAAAATAGAAAGTTAAAGGCAGTACCAGGCATCAAAGCCTTTCAAATATATCTTTACACTGCTTTATTCGCACACTACATGTTTCAGACACAAGGTCAAATGTGAGAAATTTAGTGAACACACCACAATATAAACCCATAGATAGAAAGTGACATTCCTACTTCCCCTCCAAATCCTGCCCACCCCTCTGTAACCAAGTCCAATCAGAGTGAAGGTGACATAATGTACCATGTGACCATCAAACATTGTCAAGAACAAATCCATAAGTATAACTGCAGTGGATCTGGTGAAACAAAAAAGCATATACAGTATATAATATACAGTGAATATATACATGACACATGGCATTGCTAAAAACATGTTAAAAATTAGGTTTCCTTGTTAAATCTGTATAGTAAAACAGTTTCTCAAACTATACATCTATCCAAAATGATCAAACATTTCAAACATCATTTGGAAAATTCACTTGAAACAGGGTCTTGACCCAAAACATGTTGTGTGGTATCTAAAGGAATAAAGCCAAGAAACTTTTTTTTGGCAGCATTCCTGCCTGAAGCCTGAGTTTTTCTCAAATATTTACTTCTAATGATGTTTGAAATACTAAAAGTAACTAATAATATTGCCCTAGGCCTACTATTGCATGATCATGGTTCCAGGTCCAATGAAAAACAAATTATTTAACAGTGCTTCTAAAGGTAGTCTACCATTATATTAACCATATCTTTATCAATCTCTATATCAGCTATAGCAAGTAGAAAGAAGCTGTAATTTAAACCACATTTATAGGTAACATTTCAGCCGCCATGATTCGTTCAGACCTTTTGGTACTAGGAATTCTAGGAATCTAACCCAATAGACTCTCTTTGGAGCAGTAGTTTAGTTATATTACCCCCTCATCTTGAGGTAAATATGGTCTCTAATAGTGTCCACTTTGATTGATTTTGCCTTTGTCTTTTTCCATGGAAATATCTTGATACTGTTTTATCATAAGAAGTACCATGTTTGTAGTTCCTAATAACCTTTTTTTGTTCCTTTATGCATTCTTTCAGTTCCCTTGCCATTTGACCTACTTAGCATATACCACATGGGCATCTAATAATGTATACTACCCGTTTTGTATTGCAAGTGGCAAAGTTCTTGCACTTAATTGGTCTACCTTTTAGTGGATGGGTTATGGAATCACCTTTAATAATTGAAGGTCAGTAGATACAACCCATACATGGGTAGGTTCCTTCTCAATGTACGTTTAAACATAGTGTCTGTGTCTACTATGGGGCATATTTATAAAGGTTTGTTAAACTTTTTGCCTTCTTTAACGCAGCATTTTCGCCTAATTTGGCCTTTTCGCTATTTATAAAGCAGTGATAACCAGTGGCGAAAGGTCATTACCGCTACATTTCGCTTTTTCGCCATACATCGCTGCGGTAACAGCTCAAGCATATTTATAGAATGGCGAAAAGTGTATTTTTGCGTTAAGTTCAGCCATTCCAATTCGCCAAGTCTTAGGTGGCGAAAATCCCCCTATTTATAAATGGCTGTAAATAAAAAAGTGACAAAGATGACTCTGAAATTACACTAGAGAGCAATCTCTCTTTTCGCAGTGATACCAGTGGCGCCACACATCGCCACACATCGCCACAGCGATACTTTTCTGCAAAGGCGAAAATGAGTGAGTTTATAAATAAGACGAAAAAAACGCTATTTGTCATTGCGATGCCATGCGATAGCAAAATGGCGAAAATAGCGATCCTTTATAAATATGCCCCTATGTCTGCTGAGCACAGTTTGTTTGTTAGTTATTTGTCTCTTTGGTAGCTAAACAGTGGTGTCCTTTAAATAGTCCACCCAGGTCCCTGCCAATAGTGATTGATCACTTTTTCAATTTGTTGGCTTTGTGTGCAAAATAGTGTACCCGACTCTTGTTATCCTTTTCTTTGTATTGCAGGAGGTCCTCTCCACGTATTAGTCTGACCGCTTTCTTGATATTTGTCATCTCTCTCTTTGGGTAGCCTTTCTCTAGTAGTTTACCATACATAAAGTGAAGTATGTATATGACCTTCTTCTACAGAGATGTTTACATCAAGGAAATTTATTTGCTTGTCTGATATCTCATATGTGAGTTTTATCTTGGATTATGATGTATTGGCTTTATCAATCATTTCTATAAATTCAGTTTTCTTCACACTTCTCCATCACTAGAATTTCATCCACATATCATGTATATTTGATGATATGTCGGGCATACCTAGACTTTAGGAACAGTTTGTTACTATTCATGAAGATGTGTTAGCAAATGATGGGGCTACTGCAGCACACATAGATGTGCCCTGCCATTGCCAATAGAAGGTTTCATTAAATCTGAAATAATTTTTCTTGAGTACCAATAACAAGCAAGCAATTAAAAAATACACTAGCTGATGTGTATGACTAATTGCGAGTAGTGCTTCTTCCATACAGATAATTCCCTCCTCTTGGGGGATGGACGTGTACAGGCTCTTACTTCTATACTTGCCAAGAATATATTAACTGGTAGAAGGACTATTTCTCTTAATACCTGTAATTGTTCAGTTGTGTCTTTTAAACAGGTCAAAATGTGTTTTACCAGGGGTTGTAAAAATGAATCCACAAATTTAGAGAGAGGCTCCAACACTGAGCCTTTACTTGACACGATTGGGTGTGTTCTATAGAGATTTGTGAATCTTTGGTAGTATATACAGCACAGGCCTCCCTCGTGTCTGAAACATGTTGTGTGTGAATAAAGCAGTTGAAAGATATCTTTGAGAATCTTTGATGCCTGGTACTGCCTCTCTCTTTATATTTTGGTCTGTTAAATCCTACCTCCCAATATAATTTCTGACAACATAATTTCCACGAGGAGCGCCAGCACAACCAATATTGCTTTTGCCAGGATTCCTTAGTGCTTCAGCACTATACCTAATACAGAACAGCCCTGGCAGATTATAATTGTACCTGCTGGAATGATATTGGGAAGTAGAAATAAATAAAACAGCCTAGTTTTCCTATAAGTATGCTGCTTTTTTATTTTATACCATATGCTGCTTTTTTATTTAATACCATATAGTATTCTATGTTTCAAGAAAGAATAGGTTGCCGGTATAGTTTGTTTTTTTTAAATGATTAGATTTATGTGTTTGTAGTTTTAGAGTTGTACTCACTCTGGGAGGGATTATTCCTGTTGTGTGTAGCTACTGTACTATGCAACAATGTTGCTAGGTATAAATCTCAGTTGTTGGCTTGCAGTTTTGCCTTCTGGGAAGAGGGGGCTCTAATGTAGGGCACACTAAAAAAAAACAAAAAAAAACCATGGCAACTTATTTGCATTCATGTAATACAGGTTATTGTGGGTTTTAGAATTGCTTTGTGGTGGGTGCGCTAGCATCCGGTATTTATTTTTCTTATTGCAAGCTACACAATACAATTTTTAAGACAGGATTAGCTTGGTATGTGGTAGAACAAAATACATTAATCTGGGAAGGTACAGTTTATGATAGACTCAGTGGTCTGTGTACCAAAAGTACTAATTACAAAATTGAAGGGACCAGATCCATAAAAATGTAAATGGTATACAAGTAAATGCGTACTTTGATCTTTGCATTGCAAAAAGAATTTGTCAATAAACAGGGAACTGCTTGGATATCTGTTAATGGTTATGGATTCAAAGGAGAAAAATACTATTCTTCCATTTTACAGGCAATACTTAACCTGAATCAACCTGGATATGCAGTTCAGTTTTGGAGCCCAGTATACAGTAGAAAAAAGACATTATAAAAATAGAGAGGATCTGAAAAACAGCAATTAAGTTTGAAAGGAAGTTCTGCTATGACGTGAGGCTAGGGGATTGGTATAAAGGTTCTTGCAATGGATATTATTTTGTACATACTTCTAAATGGTCCTTAAACTCTCTAGGCACTTGTTCACCAGTACCTGTTCTCTGAGAACACATGGAATTTACTGTTCTATTTAAAGGGTATGTCCATCAAAAAAGTAAGTTGGTTTCTATCTGATTTACTGAAAAACAGCAGGTAAATGCACTATCTCTTACCTCCTGTTCTTCAGTAAATCTTACAGGAGAGAAGGAGACACTTACCCGCGGACCTGCTCCAGCGTAGAAATTCCTCGACGCCTCTGATGCATCTCCAGTCCTTTGCACTGTGCGCGCAGTGCGAAGGACTGTCAGTGAAGTCGGGGCTGGAGCGGGTCTGCGGGTAAGTCTGAACAACGACAATGTGCCCATACATGCCCATACTCCTCTCCTCCTGTAATATTTACTGAAGAACGGGAGGTAAGAGTGCATTTACCTCCTGTTCTTCAGTAAATCAGATAGAAACCAGCTTTTTTGATGGACATACCCTTTAAGAAAAAGTTGCAGAAAATGGTTTTTAAACATACAGTGAAACTTTACAGCTATCAGCTGCATATAAGGTTCTACTGGCAGATTTATTTTTTCAAAAATAAAATAGATGAAATAAACTATACAAAAAGAAGACCCAAAAGTGTGTGTATATATAGATTTAAAAGCTGTCCCTGATTTAATGTAACATAAACTCAGTTAAATAGACAGGAGACACGGGTGTAATAAACGATGTGTCTTTCGCTTAATAAGTTGCCATCAGGGTAAACATTATAACAGCTGATCCAGAGTAGGCTTACTCACCGCTCCCCTACGGACAGTGGTCCGGGTGCCACCAACCCCGTCACTTTAGGATCAACCAATGTATTAATCAATTTGAATTTGGTTCTTGATAGCGCACACCGGTATTCCGGATCAAGTATTACTCCATGTTGTTAAAACCACTTAATCTTTATTCAGCATTACAGCCACAAACAGTATGCATCCACACCTTACGTGTTTTGAGCCGTGCAAGCCTATGACTAAGAGCCCTGCACGGCTCTATCAAGACTCTTCTATTGATTGATACAATAAAATAGATGCCTTTCAGCATTACCATTTACTAACATAAAGCTGTTCCAGTGATAAATGCATTTGACAATCTGAGCCCAGAAGGATTTTTTTCTGTCAGGGGACAACAGATAAATGATGGAGATGGCAGCTTTTTACCTTCTTCTGCCTTTCCATCAGGGTAGGTAACCTTTTTGGGGTACAAGGGTTAAACTCAGCAATGCTATTATTCTGCTCTATACTGTAAGTCAAGTCAATTATCATCTCTTTAATTATTACAGTCTTTAAGAGAAGGTTGTGGTTCTTAATATATTTTAGGGGTTAATACATTGTAGATCTTTTTATTTGCCTTTAATTCTTGCATAGTGCTGAACATTTTACACAGTTTTTTTGTGATTATCTCTATTGACATTAGCCCTGCCCAAAAGAGCTTACACTCCCAGCACTTTTTACAATGGTATAGTTTAGCCAATGAAGTATTCTTTAGTCAAAAAAGAGGGCCAAACAGTATATGAAAGTTTCATTGAGGGACTAATGTACATTTAGTGTAAAATTCTTATTCATATTTAGGTGTGCATGCATTTCAGTGTTAGGGAAGTGTGTTAGGGACTAAGGTGTAATGTTACATCACAGCAAAGTTCACAGAAAATGTACAGCAGTAGTTATGATAAGGCAAAAATTATTTGTGTACCAAATGTTATTTACCTGTATAAAATAAATCCACATAGTTCTACTGTACCAACTATCCTTTATATTTATCAAAAACAAATAATGAGTATGCAAGCATATATCAAAATTGCATAATAAAATGTCAAAAATGCATGATGTCATAATATACATTACAATTTTTTTACAGGAACCCTAGGTTTATAGTATAGATCCAACAGAAAAGTCCAATTCACTAAATATTCCACTATTGTCATTTACTATGTTTTTATCAATAGCTTTACAATTTATTGTCCACGTGTAGTCAGATTCGCCTCCTAACCAATTTCCCTTAATATCCATGATTTCCCTTAATATCCATAATATATCTAATAAACCTAAAGTTGTCCAGATGGATATCCAATCTGTTAAATAGGGAGCCCATCCTAAAGCTCTCCCACTGCTTATATTCCTAGTGTGTGATGTAATTGCGACGTTGCCATGTTCTTCCTTCCATCCATCAAAGCATCACTGGAAAAGAGTGGAACTGGGAGGAACAGCGGGAAGAAAAAAGGAGACAAAGATGAGTCCCCTCTTCCCTCAGTCATAAGCAGCTCTGCGTTCAATATGTTGTTTTTTTTAGGCATACCTAATAAAGGGACCATTGGGCTATATTTATAAGGGGCAGTATCACTATTTACCTGACACAGTGCCTTTATAACACAAAGTAGTACAAAATAACACTATCTTTGGTCTGATTTTGCTCCCATAATAAAGACCCACCATGAAAACCAATTATTAAGCTACCTATATTGGCACTAAAGCAAGGGTTTCTCAATGTACTGTAATAACCTGATTAGAAACCCCTATATAGTGTTACCAACCTGTCCTTTATATAGATCCAAAAAAAAAAGCTTTAAGGGTATTTAGCTTTATTGCCAATTTTTTTGTTTCCCATTGGAGATACCCTTTAATTCACCATTGACCGCAACTGCAGAAAAGTGTTAAGACTATTTTACATAAGTAACATAGTAATTGAGGTTGAATAAAGTCCATCATGTCCAACCTATTCACCCTCTTTTTTTTTTTTTTTTAACCCTACCTAACAGAGGAAGGCAAAAAAAAAACAGCAATAGGGGGGGGGGGGGATTCCTTCCTGACTCCAAACGGCAATCGGTAAGTATCCCTGGATCAACCAGATCTATATGTATTAATACCAGTAATTCTCAATATTTTTTAGTTTTAGAAACTTATCCAGGCCTTTTTTAAAGCTATTTAATGAAATTGCCATTACCAAATCTGCTGGAAGACAGTTCCACAGTTTCACCGTTCTCACTGTGGTTGTAGATCATTTATCAAAGATACAGAAATATCTATTAAGCGTATTGCATTCAAGGGTCACTATACTTACTCAAACAACTTTTTGAAACTACAATTTGAGGAAAGTAAAATGGTGGTATTCACATATTTATCTGTGCTTGCTTTGTCATTAAATTATTAATGTTAAGTGCTCCTAAATCCCCCCACCTCCCTTACTCACTGCCTTCTTGTAGTGTCTGTGACACTTATAAGCTCTGTACAGCCTCACCATGGACACTGCTCTGCTTACACATCTCTCCCTTCCTCCCCCCTTGTTTCTTTTCTCTGCTAATTGTTGCAGAAAGTGTGCTGGAAGCAGCCAAAGATCCTAGTTAGGGGTCAAAAATAGGGCACATTTTATAATATCTGCTTATGGAGTGGCAAGTCTTTCCCTGTAAGTGCTGTTATTTCAAATTATGATTTTTCAGGATCTACAGATCAGATTTAAAATCCCAAAAACATTTTGGAGCAGTGGGATCTTTCTGTATCTGATGGTACAGTTTTTAAAATTTTTATTATTTTAGAGTATAGATACCCTTTCATTTGCATAATTCAGTCCCCTCTTCATCAGCCAAGATTCCTCTCCCTCCATTCTCCTGTCAACCTAATTGGCTCTACACCTTTGTATATTACATCCTGCACTCTGGAGGGGGTCAATTTAGAAGGGGTGGCATCTGGGAACTATAGTATTTGCCCCAATTTACCACTGCAATTGGTGTTTTGTTTGTTAAATTAGTATTGGTATTTGAGTATGAACTTTGACAATGTTTGTTTTTGCATAAAGGACAATATATGGAGGGGATGGTTTGTACTTTAGGTGAACACGGGAAAGCCTTGTTTATAGGGGAACTTTGGTCTCCAAACCCCCTTTCTTCATGCTGCACAGCCCAAGATATATATAAGGTTCTGAATCAGCGGGTCACAAATAGTAGTTCCTCCTTCTAATCTGTGGTTGATACATGCTCAGTGCAGGAGAAAGCTGAAGAAAACAGTTATACAGTGACTGAAGGGGAGGGGGAGAACAGCACAGCCCACAGCAGGGAATGTGTAAGGCGTGTACATTTTTATGACTGTCACAAGGTTTCAGAGCAGGAAGCAGGAAGTGCAGGGGATCTGGTGATGCTGCTACCATACCACACATAAAAATGTAAATATCTTTAAAACTATGTAAAAAAAGGAATGAAAGTAAATAGCAAAAAGACTCAAGCAATTACTGTCAATTTTTCTAAAGTCATTTTTGGACCACAGTTACCCTTTAACAGAAAAATGAATAAATACATCATATGACCCAGACCTAAACTACTTTGTGTGGTCACAGCTACATGTAGGAGGCATATCTTTTAATATTGTGTTATATGTATTATATATATAAGATCTGTAACAGGTTCTAAAATGTGTAAAATGCTCAGTATTGTGACAATAAACTGAATCTTGAATCTAAATATTATACTTTAAATAGTATATTATAAAAACTTCAAAAACAGTTTGTATTGATCCCTTCTCTATGGGCCACATGCTCAATCAGTTACATGTGCCACTACCAACAGTCCTTTATCCTGGCCTATCGGTAGCAAGTGTCTAGCGATAGGTTGGGACGAAGGATCAAAATGTGTGTATCCAGCCTTAATGCAAATGATGAAAAGAATGTTTAGAAAATTTTTATTTTTTATTTTTTTACATAATATCAGATAAATATGTAATTTACATGCTGTACAAATGTCATAAATCTTAACCCACCTGGAGGCAGTGCTTTTCTTTTTGTCATCTGTAGGGAAGGAATCATGCTTTTCAAAATTTACAAAATCAGATACTGTGCACTCTCACTTTACTAAAGTAGCTTGCAGGAGTGTTTATAGCTGAATTAACTCCAAGAACTATTTAGAGAAGATGGATGCCTTTCACAATAAAAGGATTGCAGAAAACTGTCCTTATAAATGGTTTGCTTTAACAACATGATGCAAAGTAAAATAGATTCAATGCATATTGTTTTTATAACTATCATGGCACAGTGCATGAATTAGAAGTCTCTTTGAAACCCAGAATAATTTGATCTGCAGGACATTTCTTTTTTTTGAAGTGTTCATTTTATGAACCAATGCAGAAACTGACTCAGACAAAATATAAAGACAGACAGAGAGAATACAATTTATGTATGTATAATATATATCCCTACCCCCTTTTTTTTGACTGCTTGTAGAGGTCAAATCGTACGTGTTTTTAGTTAGCACTGTAAATGCAAATTTAACCAATGTTCAGTGAGGACACATGGGTCCTCCATAACCATATATTGTGGATACTTTCCATAAAATTATTATTTATAAAATATGTTGGGCTGGATTTTTTTATGGTGTCTGGTGAGGAACTTTTAACAAAAGGTAACGAAAGGATTATACAGCGTTATTCTTTCTTAAAGTATCTTTTCTGTTCTTTATGTCCTACTGTTTTTTTATTCAAGTTCAACCATGACATGCAGTATTGGTGAGCCAGACATTTTCATAGCATGATCTGGGCCAATTATCTTTCAATTAGTAAAGTTATCATTTCCTTTTACCACACATGGCATATTTATATCAGATGACATATTGCATTGGAAGCTTCCTGTCATTGGCTATAAAAAGCACACACATTTGCAATGCTCTCACAATTCTTTGCATAGGAAGATTGTGGTCAGGAGCTGCTTTGGCTCCCTATACTGAAGTATAGGGGTCCATAGAACTACCACCATCAGCCATTGGATCATCCATTTTTTCACCACACAATAAAGGGCTAATACCATTTAGTCTGACAGGATTGGCCTTTTATTGGTACTGTGTATTCCCAGCATTATACCTCACTCAGAAAATAAAAATCCCCGGTAAACTTTCTGAAACTTTTTTCATCTTAATATATATCTGCTATGTCAGTTACATTACTCACTGAGGAAGGCTCAAACCATTAAACATTTTTTCCTATATTAGTTTACAGAATTTTCCTAAAATGGATTGAATATGTAAAATCCTTTTTTTATAAATGCAAAAACTGTCATGGTAATGTAAATGTAAACTCCATTATAACCAAATCACAATTTTCCAGAAACTCTGTTTTTGTTTACCAAAACAATATTAAATAATTCCTGTCTAAATATAAATATATATATATATATATATATATATATATGTATATATATATATATATATATTGGCTTGAGAAAGGTACCTAGAAAAGGTCCGAAACATTGCCTGTAAATAAAAATTATTGTTGAAATAAGAAGACCTGCGAGTGCACTGTTATACCCCTCTATTTTCATATATTGTGATTTGGATGGTAGCACAACATGGGCACTAAAGGGTATGTGAATTGAGTGCCTACAAATAAACATTGACTACACATGTTACACAAAATGCACGAAGCCTCTACATTTCCCATCTAAAAGTCACAATAACCCTTTCTAAATGCAGGACTACAAGAAAAGAAAATAACACTGCAGTTTAAATTCATCAACAGTAACAATATTATGGGGGGGAGGGTTGTATTATTTATGTTTTTATATACTTTTTTTTATTTTGCGTAGTTATATAAGTACATATGTGTTTGATTACAGGTATCTCACTGACCCCTAACATAAGAATAAACAAGAGACACTGGTGTCTTTTAGAAAAAAGTGACACCTATTGTGTCACCAATGTGAATTGGAATGTACTATGGCTTATGCAGCAGAGTAAAATCAGCTTTGTTCTTTCCTATTTTTCTGGTGCTTTTTAAAGAGATCATAGTGTATTTGCAGCAGCACAGTGCACTTTTTTAGTTAGTCTTTTGAGGAAGAATATACTTTTAGAATTGGCGGCCGGTGTTTCACCTCTAAAAGAAATTGAAAGATGGATGAAGAGCCATAAAAATGTCTATGAGGCTGGCTTTGTTTATGTCCATAACTGAGCTTGATGGGGTGGTAAAATCCATTCATAAATGAAACTGTTGGAGTGCAAAGTATGACTCAGGAGATCAAACTTTTCCTAGTAATAAATCAGACTATGGTTTTCATGGCAAACTTTACACTGCTCTCTGGAGAAAATAGGAAACAAAGAGGGGAAAAAACCTGAGGTATAAAAGTCCTTTCTCATACTTTATTGTAGCGGTGGACAGGCACAATGCTTTATGGACGAAACATGTCTCCTGTGTAATCTAGTAATATTTCTTGTTCAATGCTAGTTTTGAGGGATGTTAAAGCACTTGACTTAAATATGAATAAGTGTCATCCATGTAAATAATATCTAAAACCTGATATTATAAAAATAATATTAGAAGTCACCATAACCATGTTAATGCCAGTGGCTAGAGGATGAATGTCACTCCAGCCCTCTCTGGGGATTCTTGTAATTGGAACGGTGGGTATTTTGTAGTGTGAGGGTTTTTTTTTTTGTTTTGATGATTTTATTAGTTTTTTGAAGTTTTTTTTCACAAGGATGACATTGATACATTTCTTATAACCACTCAATGACCTAGTAAAGCAACAATATTTAGTATTTAATCTACTGGCATTCTCCATAATAAAAGCTTTAGGTGAAATTAAGTCACCAGAAAACACTGTCCCAATAGACAGAGCACATTCACAAAGATACTGCAAGCTGTGTCTCACCTCTCCCTTTACTGTGCACAAAAGATTAAAATAAGTAAGATGCAGCCTAGAAGCTTTACAGCAGATTACAGCATAGAGGCCAACTTCTGTTTCACACAGGAGACAGTGTTGAAATCAGTCTCTGTTTGCCCACATATTCCTTTGCAATTCATACAAAGAAAAACAATTGTGATTTATTTTATATTAAGCTTTGAGGAAGTAAGTCTGGGGACTGGAAACTGTAACCCCATAGGCTGTTTGTTTCCAAAAGTGGAGCATTAGGTTGCTGAGCTACCAAAGCTGGGATTCATGCAGACTGGAAATTAAACTTTAGGGTAAGAAAATGCTATAACATTGGCGTGGGGGCATTTGCATAGAACATAGTGGGGTCAGGGTGTGTGTGCCACATGCCACATTAATTTTGCAGAAAATAAATAAGTATTTTAATGCTGTAAAAAATAACTATCAACAGTTCTTCAATTTCTATTTACTGGTGTACATATCTTTCAACCAACATGACCTGCTTGACCATTTCTTCAAACATTGCTCTACTTTGTGTTATGCTGTATTTATTCCCCATCATTTTTGTTGTTACAATGATGACTGCAAGCTATGACCTTTGTATCTTTGCAAAAATTCTCCTTTCATTTGACTGCAAGCAGTGACCTTTGTGTCAATGGTCATAGAATTTTCTTTATAGACCTAAAAATAATTTTCCAATTTTTTCCACACTAGTTTTTTTTGTTTATGCCATCCTGCTTTACGTTAGTATTTATTAAATAGTATTTATTAAACACAATGATTAGTATATCCTTGATGTACCCCCTCCAAGAAGTATAAAGGGAACAGTCTTGATATAAGCAAAGATTTAACCAGATAACAAACGGGATAAAACTGGCAATCTATAGACTTCGTTATAAAGTGTATCCTGCTTTGCCCATTTCTTCTTGTTTTAATTTTCTTTAACTTTAATCAACTGTCATTTAAAAAATATCTTCTTCTGTCACCCCAAAAAGAACCCATCTAATGTTTACTCTTCTCTCCCATGCTAAAATGTAACTAGATAGAATGAGAGGTTCAGTTTCTGTTCTATGCTGTAAGTGTGTTTAAAAATGCAGGCTTATCATTATGTATTGGTAGCCTTATGGACATTTCGATCCATTAGTAGGTTTTTATGTTGCCTATTGATAAATATGCAATATTTGTATTACTGATACTGTAGATTCAAAATGGCAGTGTCTGTATTTTTACATTGTGGTCTTAGTGTTGAAGTGTATAGTTTCTTATTTGGTCCCCCCTTTATATCATGGATTTCCCCTGTCATGGGGTTTCTGCCACTTAAGCATATTGTTTCTAGTCTTATTTTTTGTCATTAAAAATGAGTAACTGTAATGCTAAATAAAGCATGAATGTGCACATCTAATGCAATTAGAAAATTAATATTTAACTTAATAACTATAAATCAACCATAAGGTTTTCAAGATCATGTTCTCTTTAATACAATGCAAAAATAAGCATGGATGCTGTTCATGGATTTTCTTTTCTGCCACTCTTACATAGATTTATATTCAGTTTCTACAGAGAGAGGGGTCTATATACTGCACACCAAATCATACATTTATGTGAATAACAGAACTACTATTAATAAATACTTATTATATATATATTTATATATATATATATATATATATGTCCACGTTTCTGCTCTCACTCCTGTCCCAGTCTTCACAGCCTCGGTGCCGAACCTCAAACTACTAGATACTACTCACCACAATGAGGGCACTCATAGGTTTTGCAACACGAATATTCATACCAAACTCAGTGTTCGAACTTTCGGGGATCAATGCATTTCGGCTACCAAGGAAGCCGTCATCTATATATCTATATATATATATAGATATATAGATAATAACCAAAATGGAGCGGCACTCCTTATCCACACTGAGCAACTGCCCAGGTGCTTCCACGGCAAAGTAGATATCAAGTGTTAACCAAAGAAAGCGGAGCACTCCTGGGTTTCTTCCAAAAAAGAGGAAATTATTCTATGCACTAGGGATGGCCGGTTTGCAGATCCGAACCCGGATCCGCCACGGATTTTTCCGGATTTTCCGCCTTCCGAACTTCCGATTCGCGGATTTTTCTTTTTTTTTCCCGAAAATTTTCGAAATTACGAGTTTCAACGTATTTTCGAAAATTTTCAAAATTACGGGAAAACATGTATTTTCGAAAATACAAGGATTTCTCTTAATTCCATACATACGTATTTTCGAAAAATTTCGAAATTACGAGGATTACTTGTATTTTCGAAAATACATATTTTCGAAAATACATGAAAACTCGTAATTTCGAAAATTCCCGAAAATACGTGAAAACTCGTTATTTCAAGGGTATTTTTAATTTTAACGGGTCCGCTCGCGGATTTTCGAATTTTCAAATTTTTTTGAAAATTCGCAGATCCTCGAGTGGACCGGATTTTGCGAAGTTCGGACATCTCTACTATGCACGCATATTTACGCATTTCGGCCCTTAACTGGGCCGTTCTCAAGACATTAAGTGCAGTGTAACAACACATCTATATATACAAAACAAAGGGGAGGGTTGGGTAGAGGGTGTACACTTTTGTATATATAGATGTGTTGTTACACTGCACTTAATGTCTTGAGAACGGCCCCGTTAAGGGCCGAAACGCGTCGATATGCGTGTATAGAATAAATTCCTCTTTGTTGGAAGAAACCCAGGAGTTCCCCCGCTTTCTTTGGTTAATGCTATATAGATATATATATATATACATATATAATATAGTACTTATATTATATATGTATATATATATATATACATATATAATATAAGTACTAGCAAAAGTGTGCCCATTGGTGCACAGTGGAAATGTGTGTATATTTTGCTATGTGTAGATACTTTATAAAGGGATATTTTAACTGTTATTCAAACAGTCATCTGCTTCAAGGAAAACAAAATATGATAAACTTGTAGGTCTGAGAATAGACCCAGGCAATCCTGTCACAATGTGCAGATAAACCTAAACAGCACTATTTTGTTATTGAAAGCTCAGAGTCGTGCTACGTGATACCACAAACATGCAAGTGGTTCAGGATCCATCTGCCTCTCCCTTATTCCCATAGCCGTTAAGCCATAGGACTAGAGAGAGGCTACTTAGGTCCCTTAGGCCAGTAGGCATAAAGAACCTGTCCAAACTTGTCCTTTTTTTCTGCTCCCAGCTGTCACCAGGAAGCATCCAGGGGAGGCCCTAATAGGATAAGCCTAAAGGTCCTAAAAAAGGACCCAGACAATCCAACCACAATTCATGAACCAACACACATATTCTCTTCCTTACCTATTCCACCTGCCTGCTAGTTAGAATATAGAGGATCTAAATGGAATAAACCTGCAGGTCTAAGAATAGACTCAGGCAATCCTGTCACAATGTGCAGTTCAAGCCAATCAGCACTATTGGGTTACCGAAGACTCCAAACAGTATCCAGGTTAACATGCTTGCTATGTTCATACTTATTAGTATATACCACAGCACGTTCCAGATTTACAATCACTATGGTGTTAGGACAGCACAGAATACTGATTAGCTTTATAGTTAAAGGAGCTAAAAGCTCTCCACAGAGTATAAAATGAAATATTGCCTTCTTATAACAGAAGGTAACTCACAGCCTCATGATATTACAATAGTATTGCCCTAATATTGCCCTAAACAAATATGTCTAACTCCCAGAGAAATGGGTGGGGATATGCAAAGTTTATAGCCTGTAGCTAAGGCATGTGTCCAGATGTAATACAGCTTAATGGTATAAAGCAGGGGTGTTAAACATGGGACCTTTCACATGTTTGAAAACTACAACTCCCGGGATTCTCTGTTTGCAGTAAGTTTCTTCTTAATGTCCTGTAGCTAAGGTATGTGTCCAGATGTAATACAGCCTAATGGTATAGAGCAGGGGTTTTGAACTTGTGAGCTTTCACATGTTTGAAAACTACAAATACCAGAATTCTCTGTTTGCTGTAAGTTTCTTCATAATGTCCTGTAGCTAATGCATGTGTCCAGATATAATACAGCCTAATGGTATAGAGCAGGGTTGTTAAACTTGGGACCTTTTACATGTTTGAAAACTACAATAATATAGAGCATGGGTGCTAAACTTTTCACATGTTTAAAAGCCAAATGCTGGAAAATTTAGCATCTGGAAAACCGTTTTCATACACCCTGGAATAAAGCCATTTTCGTGACTTACAGACATTTGCAGGGAGATGTAATATCCCATACTAAAGGGAAAAATAAGTGCAAAACCCATGCTAACTGATGTAATATCGGGTTAGCAAGTGTTTTTTACTCATTTTGCATCGCTTGCACCCTTTCCAAAGACTTTTGGAAATAGCTCAGTGCAAGCGATGCAATAAATTTAGAGATAATAATTGAACACGTTTTTTGCACCTAAATTAAAGCCTTTTCAATTGTGACTTTAAAGGTTGGAACTTACTCTTGCATTCACACGATGCAGTAACAGTCGCAAAGTGGTTACTACATCGCACTAACAAGTGCAGGTTAGTTGTGATGGGGAAACTTATTGCATCTCCCCCTAAAAGCCCACAGTCATGATTTAGTGATTCCTACCCAAGGGTTTGAACATGCAAGTAATCCATCTGCCCTACCCTAGTTACATCCATAACTATTACACTATTGGTTTAGGAAATGATTATATAGGTCACTTAAGGCAGAAGGAATCATAATCCTTACCAAACTTGCACTCACTTTCATATTCTACCTACCTGACAGCTATAATACATGGAGTCTACGTGGAATAAACCTGCAGATCTGAGAACAAACCTACTGCCACCATGTGCATTTCAATCTAATCAGCAACCCCATACAGGATCTAGATTAACATGCTAGGTTTATACTTATTAGTATTTACCACAGCAAGTTCCAGATTTACAGTTGCTATGGGGGCAGGATAACGATTAGCTTAAAAGATTATGGTGAGGTACCCCCATCTCTCACCTAAAGGAGCAAAAGCTCCCCACAGAGTATAAAATTAAGTAGAGCCTTCTTATACCAGAAGGTACTTCACAGCCTCATGTTATTAATATATCAATAGTGGCGGGGGAGGGGGGTAGTTTTAAGGACATGCAATTTGCAAAGTCGTTTTATCATTTACAGACATCACTTCCCATCTAGCAAACAGAAACTGGATTGTGTTATTTCTATTGAGAAGGGAGGGGGGGTTAAATGTGTGAATCTGAAGAATTTTTGATTGGCTAAGACTATCACATGTTTAAGAAACAGCAGAATCTCACTGGATGTTAGTAAAATTCCACTTCCTTTTAGTGTCTACATGGAGACCCTTTAGCACTCTTAGAGGTGTGGCTAAACCTACCATTTTGAGTTTTCCATTCAAACTTAGGGGTGTCAAGTAAAGTAAGTATACTTTATTAATTGTATATCATTTGTTTTGTAATTCAGTAGCAAGTAGTAGTACTATAGTTTGTATAGTGTTATGGAGATTTTAATTAAATAGTGATAATTACACACATACATATAGACCTTTCCTAAGTGTAATAGTGTTATGCACCCCCTCCTAATTAGTTGCTCCTAAAAACTCAATGCAATCTCTGTAAAAATATAAATATGTGTATATAATATAAAGGATATATTTTAAGGAAAATTAGGACCACAGTAATTTAGCTAAAGACATCTGTTATCTTGTATCATGTCATTGTAAGGTGTAGTACAATATTTGTAACATAGGTGCTTTTTAATATGCCAGCTTTAAAGGAGAACTAAAGTCTCCAGAAAACATTGCCCCAATGGGTCATCTCCCATAATTTACCTTATCTGGGAGCATCCAGCTAAATGTATGCAGTACACTTCACAGGAAGCTGCAGCGTTGCTTCCTGGAAGTTGGCAGCCAATCATGTTACAGCTCAGAGATCATCCCTCCCTCTAACACAGAATTCAGATTTAAGGGCAGTTTTTGTGTAAACACATTGCAAATGCTGTCTAAAGATGGGCGAAACTGCTAAAATCCATTCTGCCTGCAGATTTTTCAGATTTTTGAAAATTAAAGTTAATGGGAGAAAAAAATCTGCACAGATCCGCCTAAATATTAGGTAAAATAGCAAGTTTCTGTACGTGGCTCAGGGACCTTGGAAATGTTCTGGGGAACATGTACATATATTAAGAGCATTAAAAAAAAATTTTTTTCCTTGCAATCACACAGTTTTTCAAGCTTCCGCATTCCATTTTCAAGCCGCATTAAAAAATTTTCGAAAATTCAAAATTTCAAGGATTTTTTGAATATTTTGTAAAACTGTTGTTCTGGGACCTTGGAAATAGTCTGGGGAACAATCAGATTCTTTCTGAAAGAATCTAATTGTAACCAATTTTGATTGGAAAATAATCTTTTTAGTTAGTATACCAGTCAGATTTTTTCTGAAATAATTTAATTGTATTCAATCAAAATTGGTTACAATCAGATTCTTTCAGAAAGAATCTGATTGGTATACCTTCTGGCCGAAATTCCGAAAATCCGTTCTGCTCGAGGATTCGCTAATTAACGAAAATATTTGCAAATTCAAAAATGTAATAATGTAGTGCAATTGTGGAAGTCTCAGTAAAAAATAATTTTGTCCAGCCACTGAAATAAGATTTTTTTTTGCCCCAAAAAATCTGCTCATGTGTGTACCTGTGTACCCAGCTAATGAAAAAAAATAAACGATATATCTGTATTGGTTAACTGTCATAATAATTATGGCAAGTAGAGAATATATATAATATTATTATATGATGCATATATAATAGAATATATGGATTTATGTTAGACAGAAGGAATGTTAGATATAGAAACTATGTTAGATATAGAAACTAGGTTCTGAAACTATGTTAAATTTAGAAACTATGTTGCAATTCTACATTGATTTTTTGGTCCTTAGAAATTCCAGTAACTGCATGTGTTTATATGTTGATGTTTTCATAATTACAATGTGTATTTCATTGTTAATATGATAATTATGTATATACTAACTCTGTATATAAGGGTGTTGTTAATATGCTAATTATGTATATGCCACCTCTTTGTGTATACAGGTCGGTATCTAGTCATCTTGGTGCCCTAGTGTGATCAGATCGCAATTCTATCACGCCTAAAATCGCAGTAGTGTAGCCCAGCCCTCCCAGAGTATTGGACTCAACACTTTCAGTGCCAGTACTTTCCCAGAGTATTGACATTAACCCTTTAGTGCCAGCAGACTTACCCAGAATATTTTGATTACCACTTTCAGTGTCAGCAGAGTATTACCACTAACCATTCAGTGCCAGCAGACTTTCTTACTAATAATTTCAGTTCCAGCACTTCCCCAGAGTATTGCCATTAGCCCTTCAGTTCCAGCACTTTCCCAGAGTATTGCCATTAACCCTTCAGTGCCAGCACTTTCCCAGAGTATTGTCATTAACCCTTTCAGCTACCAGCATTGACATGATATACAGTATGTTCCTGCTTTCCATGTCTCTTTCATTGAATGGGTGGAAGGAAGAAAGAGGTAGGGATAGGGATCTCATGGCTGCTAATCATAGGTGCCACTGTTATAAAGTCTGCAGCAGCTTTTAAGTGGCATTTTAAAATTGTTTTCTGAGCTCATCCTCCCCCTTCTTCCTTCACCTTCAGTTCATTTGCCACGTTGTTTCCAAGTAGAGGTAGCTGTGTTCAGGCCAATCAGAATTGGTTACAATTAGATTCTTTCAGAAATAATCTTATTGGTATACTAACCAATTAGATTCTTTCTGAAAGAATCTGATTGTAACCATTTCTGACTGGAAAAGAATGTGATTGGTTAGTATAGCAGTAAGATTCTTTCTGAAAAAAAATCTGATTGTAACTATCAGAATTGGTTACAATCAGATTCTTTCCAATTCTTTCAGATTCTTTCCCAGGTCCTAGAGCCATTTTCAGTAAGTTACTGTATCATTTTTACAAAGTTTTTGAAAACTCGAATTCGGTTCGGAAAAAATTCATTGCGAGATCCGCAATCCGCGAATTTCTGAGATCCACCGCAGATCTGGTTTGGATCTGCGATCCGGCCATCTCTACTCCTGTGCCTAAAAATGATAAATTCCGTTGCTTTTCATACAAAAAATAAAACAAATCTTTGCAGTTTATTTCTTTGCTAGCATGGCTTATATATTTAAGTCCAAATGCACTCATCCAGTATAACATACTGCTATATCCAGGTGCCTCCAGGTCACACAGCTCCCATTCACTATGTGTAGTGTTATAACCTCAAATTCCAATATAACTCCTGGGCACACTGTTGTGAAATCAAATCACTCTTTATTCAACGTTTCGACGCCTTGCAGGACGTCTTCATCAGGACATCTACAAAGTGCAACTAAGTGAACAATTACTTAAATACAATATCATGTGACCCACCACACCCTCTCCTCATCATGTGATACAACACACCTCCCTCCTGTGTATCACTCAATCTTATTCACTTTACTACTTAGTTTTTTAAAAAACTTTCTAGCAAGTATGCACGTGATATACAGGAGGGAGGTGTGTTGTATCACATGATGAGGAGAGGGTGTGGTGGATCACATGTTATTGTATTTAAGTAATTGTTCACTTAGTTGCACCTAGTAGATGTCCTGATGAAGACGTCCTGCGAGATGTCGAAACGTTAAATAAAGAGTGATTTGCTAGCATGGCTGTAAGAAAAAGAATATTAACATTTCAGTAAAAAAGTAATTTGGGGGATCAACCTACAACCTTTTATACTGTGTCTTGATAAAAAGGAAGCTTTCTACCTCTATGCCACAAGTACTAATAAGGTGATACCTGTAAATGTAGAATCACTATCTTTTGCTAGCAATATGATAGAAACAAAACAAAAAGGTGAGCCTGGGGAATTGAACCTGTGTAATAAGGAAAGATAGGACGGCACTTGCTTCACTAAAATCACTTTTACTTTATTTCGTCATTGTTAAAATAAAGGCTCTTCTCGGCCACAAAGCTCATCAAGGCAAACAGTGTACAACCAGCAACCAGCAACCTTTATTTTAACAATGACGAAATAAAGTAAAAGTGATTTTAGTGAAGCAAGTTCCATCCTATCTTTCCTTATTGCTTTGGAGGTGTTGCTGTGGAGCCCTCGGACGTGCACGGCAAGGAACAGGGGAGATAGAGAGTGCCGGTGTATTTCCTTATTTGAATTGAACCTGTGTACCAATGGTCAGTTTGTTTCCAAACCCAGCACTTTAGCAGCACATCTTCACTGCAGATGCAATAGATGAATAGAGCCGATAACGGCTCTTTAAGACATAAACTTTAAAGTCTTGGAATGGGAAACCCCCATTCACTATGCACTGAGAGCTGTTATCGGCTCAGTGCATTGCCTAGTGGAGGCAATATAGAGCGATAATGGCTATTTATTAGCCCTTTTTATTTTTCATGAAGTCCTGAGTTCGATTCCACCCTTGGACACATCTGCAAGGAGTTTGTATGTTCTCCCCGTGCTTGCGTGGTTTTGTTCCGGGCACTCTGTTTTCCCCCACAATCATAAAGACATACAGTACTGATAGGTTGTATGTGTCAAATAAATGTGCTTAGATTGTAAGCTCTATGGGGCAGAGCCTGATGTGAATGTAATTGTAAAGCGCTACGGAAGATGTTAGCGCTATATAAATCTACAATAATAATAATAGTTAACAGATAATATTGTCCAAATAAACAAAGTTTAAAAGGGTTAATCAAGCTATCAAGCTGTGTGTCTGCTTTCCTTTTGCTTTGGTTATTGGTTGATTTACTGCATCTCACTAGAATTAGTTCCAATAAATCATCCCTCTGTGTGGGTTTGTAGACCGTACACACACATGCTCTTATACCTGCTGCAAAGCAAAGCAAAACAAGTAAGCTGCAGCTTGCTTTGTAGTTGCAGGTACCCAGGTACTGAAGCAGGAAATGCTTGTAGGCCACACTGTTCCAGTTGCCACTGTTCTGGATCAATCATCAGTTCAATGTGTCATATACGGTGTTAGCATACGATATGCACAGACCTATTGCTGTGTATAAAAGCTTTATTTAGACCAAACAAGCGTGCAACAAGCAAGACTTGAGAAAGGACCAGTGGGTCCAAAACATGTTGCACGCGTGTTTGGTCTAAATAAAGCTTTTATACACAGCAAGAGGTCTGTGCTTATCGTATTCTACACCGTATATGATACTTTAAGCCTGACCTACCCCAATAAGCGGAGAGCTAACCCACCAAAGTAGACTGATAGAAGAGAGGTACATTTAAAGACTGGTAGAGATTTATCCAGAGCCTATATCGCTCTGGCTCAATCTCCCGTAAGTGATTAAATATCGCGTTTGTGGCTGTGGGTAAACCCCAAAAGGGATTTACTACCAGTATGATTTAAATTTAAAATCGCATGCTTAATGGAGCACAAACATATTATTAAATCACCTTCGCTGGTAGCACAGGTGTCTTTTGAGAAACCTGTGCAGCCAGCTCAAAGATGAATCAGTTAGTGCAGCTTACTCAGTTAAGGCAAAAATAAGTCAGTTAATACAACTGATTAGTTTGTATTTTCCTAGGGGGTAATTTCCTTAGGGGGGTAATATTCCTGTTTTTAAGAATAAAGTTGATGTTGGTACAGGTTACATTTTTAAGTTTGATGGCTAGAAAATACTGTTAGTTTCATAGCAACCACTGCTTTCCAAGACTCAGGGGTTTCCATATTGTTGTGGAGACATCTATATACAAAATGCGTTATGGAAAATGGAGATGGTGTATACTGGGGTCAGAGGGGGCAAGGCCAATTGGTGGACATACTCACAAAGCTGTTTAATGGACTGGGAGATGAACAGGCAGCAACACAAAAGCCTTTTAGGTTACAAAATCCACTTCTCACATGAAAGTAAATACAGCTAACTAGACTAGGATCTTATACTGTTTGGGTGTTTTGAGGAGGAAAGCTTTCACATTATGGGTAGTTATAAATCAACAGTGCCTATTGCTTTCCATTGATGTGAAGAAGCTAAATGCACAGCCCTGTTCTTGCAGTTGTATTATGAATATGTCACCTTGCACATTTTAAAATCATAATCATGTGTGCAGTGCTGTACAGGACTCTTTCTATTTTTTGTACAGCTGCATATTTGACTCTTTTTTTTACATCATTCAAAACACACTGGGCCATATTCATAAAGCACGGTATCGCAATTTAGCGTTTTTTTTTTTGTTACAGCAGTCGTACATTTACACCAAACATTTGTTAATTAATGACTATTCTGTCATAGTATACCTTGTATACTATGGGGATCGTAAATCTACGTTCGTGTTATTATATATTTTTCGATCGTTATCGGTAATTTATGAACGTTATCGGTAATTCACAATTAACAATTCTAAATTAACGATCATTAAACTGATGAGAGTTTTTGGGATTTGGGGCGGGACTACAGGAGAACCATTTGGAGCTGGGATGTGAGATAATGAATTTATTTACTACAGAGTGGGGCCAGTGGTGGGGGGAATTATAGTTTTGGGGGTGGACATTCCCTTTATAGCTTTTTGACTCCAACAGGGTTATTCAATATAAAAGTTCTTATAATTTAAAATGGTGCTAACTATGCCCCAAACAATAAGATGTTATCTTTTAAATGTTAAACAAAATCTGATTGGTTGTTTATTGAATAACCCTGCAAATGTGATTTGATGCGATTGCAGAATTTTAATTTTAAAACTACTTTTAGTTTTGTTTATACCGAGTTTTACTCTTAAATGCTCAACCACTAAATTAAACACGCTGGTATGTATAGAGTTTGCATTATAGGGGAACCTCTCTGATGTGCACATGATAGTCCAAATAGTACCAAGAATTCTATTTTTATCAGACATTTTTTATTTAATGTGGGATAATATAGTAAAACAGTAGCCTAGAATTTTGAGAAAATAAAAATAATAATGCCACATTTTATTTCTGGGCACCTTGTGCAATATAATAAAAACTTTTGCTTTCAAATGTATTTTAAGAGATTAACAGGGAGATTCAATAAAAGGTCTTATCGTTTAAAATGGTGCTAATTTTGCCCCAACCAATCAGATCTTATTTAACATTTTAAAGCTAACATCTGATTGGTTGGAGCGAAATTAGCACCATTTTAAACTATAAGAATTTTTATTGAATAACCCTGCATATAAGAACCAATAGTGCTGACTTATTTACCAACAATTACATTTTAGTTTCTTATGGGAGATGGAGGACCAGGTAACACTAACATGACAAGATATTTTAGTTCTCCTGAAAACTGACCATTCATGAGTTTAAATGCAAATACTAAGGATTGACTAAACTGCCAAGCTTTATTCCACTCATGGGTTCAAAATGTTGGTAGTTCTGCATCTTAATTTTGCATCTTGTTTCCACTGATGACATTATAATACATAGTTTCAAACCCGGTATTTTCCTAATAGTTACTATTAATATTGTTAGCTTGAAATTAACATTAAAGGGCATGTCCACCCCTCCAAACTAAAATTTAACCCAGTACTGGCCCCACTCTACAATTTAAAAAAATCCTTACCATACATCACTGCTCCTTATGGTTCTTCTGCAGTGCCTGTTCAGAGTCCAGGAAACTGAAAGGTAGGAGCCGTCTTCCTTCCCAAACGGTTTCTGCCTCTGATCTGTCCTGTCAGTTGCTTCTGGCATGCATAGGGGAGCCCTTTCCCCCCCTCCCTCCCGATCCAGACCTCGCTGTCATCATGTAGCGTGAACATTTTCATATATATTGCAGGGCATCCGCTCTCACCCACAACTGCTGTATTGGAAGTGTAAAAATAGAAAAACTCAAACAATATTTAAAGATCCTCGCTCCCGCTGCGTTCTCCATTGCTGTTAGGCACGGCTGTGATTGGCTGCCTCTCAGCCAATCACATCCGCGGCTGCTGGTCCCCCTGCTTGTAGTTCTGGCAGGCAGGGAGCCGTATCAGAATGACACTGGAGTGAGGGGCCGTAAGTAGAGTTTGGATTCTATTTTTACACTTCCAATATAGCGGTTCAGGTGGGAGGCGATGCCCTGCAATATATCAATAATAATTATTGAGGGTGGAGATGCCCTTTAACCTCAGTTCCTTGCAGTGCGGCTCTCCATAAATGGGGCAATTCTTTTTTTCTGTGTGATTTGGTTCATCATGTGATGAAAAATATCAATTTGAAAAAGCGCTGTCCACATCATTCTGGCTTGTGTGTGCACATAATAGAATGTCAGTTTTCAGAGACCAGCAGAATAATATATTGCTTTACAATTACAAACATCTTTTTTTGCACACCTTCTCACCTAGCAGAAAGGCCTATGAAAGTGAATAAGTCTTTTTCAATCACAGATAATCGTAAAGGGTGGTCAGGGCTTCTAAAAGTCCTAATAAAAAAAAAAACACTTCCCCTGCATGTGCCTCCTGAACCAGGCACACAAAGTCATTTTTTTCTTCATGCTTTCTCTGTGGATTTATTTTGTTTCAGTATAGATTTCTTTACCAATAATGTTTTTGTATTGCACCATGCCTTCTCTTTTCAGTGTACAGATCTTGATGCTACTGTAGTTCCAACTTTTTTTTTTAAAGAATAATTGCAAATTCCTCAAAATAACATTTTTAGTGACCAAATACTTATGTAACAGTTCAGAATTTGTAAATGAAAGTTGTTATGGTTGTATAAATTCACTTAGCAGCAAGGGGGAAATAATGAATGGAGAGTTTGAATAAGATAGTTAGAGAACTGTGTTTTCAATTTCTTTATGATAGAATAAATTGGTCTTAGAGCCAAAAGATTGTTTTTCTTTTTAATTCACCCCCACAATCACCATAGAGATCAAGATGCTATTGTGAGCTAGGGGATCAGAGAGGTGGTCACCATGGAAACATGGGCTGTCTTTTTAAGTCTGGCTTCCTAAGAAGAAAAAGTGGCTTATAAAATGATTCTGTTCCTTCTGGACCTTCCTGTTTTATGAAATACTGCCAAAATGATGTAAATATCCAAGATTTACAGTGGTGTGCTGGTTTTCCTGCTCTCAGACAAAATGTACATTATGTGCCTTTTTGAATGTTTATTATCATAGTCTTTTAACAAATATTTATATACTTTTTTTTTTTTAAAGATTCCAATAATACTAATTGGATTAGAAATACATTTTTTAGAAAATGTAATATTCAGTTTTAAAAATTCATGTGTAAAAACAGTATATATTCTATCCTTTTTATTAGCTTATTTAGTTTATTTTATTTTATTACAATTTGTAGACCCTTGTAATTGCATGTGATAACTGAGGATTTCTACGAGTGTAAATAGTCTGTACTATTTATACTGTACTATTTACACTCGTATAAATCCTCAGTTATCACATGCAATAAGAAGGGTCTACAAGTTGTAATAGAATAAACTAAACTAAATCTTTGTTCTGTTGCTAAATACTAGCATCTTTCTTACAAAAATACACAATTATTTGCATGTACTACAAAAAGTGCATTGGAATTAATTTCTTTGCTGCCTTTTCAGTATGACATATATCTTACACCCCACCCAAAAAAATACAGATTTTTGGCCGAAATATATAGACAACTAGACTAAAATCATTTCCCAAGGATTTTCAGATTTGATCTCTTAGAATAGTACCTGCATTGATGCTCAAGCTTTTCTTTCTTTGTCTCTTTCTGCCTTTGTCTCGTTCTGCCCCTTAGGTTAACCTGGAACTGACCTCTCTGCTTGACAGTGAAGATAAAAAGTCTAAGAACAAGCGTGGAGTCCTTCCAAAGCATGCTACCAACATTATGCGCTCATGGCTTTTCCAGCATCTGATGGTAAGAAAGAAAGACAAAAGGCAACATACATTATGTAACTTCTTAATAGTTATCTTTAAAAGTACAGTAATTCAACATGCTTTACACAGTAGATTAACAAGATCCCTTTAACTTTCAGGAAATTTAGTTGTCATACAGTTCTTTCATTCTTAATGATTCCTGCTACTCTTAAGTATACAGATTGCATCAAAATATAACTCATTCATAGAAATTTCATATTTGGGATCCAGTTCTTTATTTGGTGCATTATTTTGCATGAGTATTATGGTTTGAGTCATTATTTGCAGTTTTCAGCAGAAAATGCCTTTTGAATGACAGCAAACAACAAGTTTGCCATACCCACAGATTATTTTGTATGTTGTGCTTTTAAATCTGGCAACTGGCACGCTGACAGAATGTACCCCTCAATGCTTGCATCTTGTGATACATTCTATATGTGTGATAAGGTAGGATTTAGTGCTTTCTCTATACATAGACCTCTGGGTAATAAGTGTACTAATTTTCTGTTCATCTAGCCAATGACTGGGATTATGGTATACATGTTTTAGTAAGTGGGATCCAGAACCCATAAAACTTTCATTAACAGAGATGTAAATCATTCATTGTCTAGTTGACTAGCATGGTACCTCTTCAAACATTGTCTAGATAGAGGCCAACAATGTAATATACAGTTGTGAAATTTCCTTTATCTCACATACAACATTCGAATTTTCACATGTTTACCTTTATTTTAAATCAATTGGACAACCCATTCCATTATTTTCATCAGTGGTTTACCTTGCTGTCTTCATCATCCCATAGGTATTGACTTTGCCAGCATTGTTTCTGTGTATGTCATTGAAGATTTGCAATCAGTGCTAGTTTTTAATTACCTGATGTGTCAATAACCAAATAGTTTTTTGTATAATTTACAATATATTTTGTCTTAAACTGGATCACATTTTGGTAGATCTGGCTTTAAGCATTCCATGAAATACATCTACATAGATCAGGCCATTTGCCCTTGGATCAGTGTTGCCTACACCCAGTGCATAGCACATGCACTCCTAAATATTATATACGCACAAACCAGTGGATTATCTCGTGATAGCATAAGCCTTTGCAAGGACTGTATGTTTATACTTTATATGTTAAACATAGGTGTGCATGCACTATCCACTTTAAAAGTACAGTAACTATGGAAAACATGGTCATCTGGTGGGAGTAAAGGTGGGTTCAGGTAAGTGGTGGTTTATTATTTTCAAATATTGCATTTGGTTTTGAGGGAGAATATAAATTAAGGCCTTTAAAAATAAAACTGTGGGTCTGGAAGCTAGATCATTCAAACCAATATGTTCAACAAGACTATCTGTGTTCTAACTTTTTTTTTGCTTATGCAACCTTAAGAAATCTATCCTATTTTAGCAAAAACTCTGTATAAAAATAAACAATTCCAAAATGAGAACAACTTACAACAGGGTTACCTAAACTTTACACATGTTTGATTAATCTCGTTTGGAGTTATTGCTCCACCCAATCCCCATATCCCCTGTCACAATCAGCTTTTGCTGCTCTAATGGGGGGGGGGGGGGTAGTAGGGGAGAGATCACAAAGTCTCACACAGCACAGAAGACCAATGCAATGGGTCCACCGGCATAATTAAGGGTGGTGTACACGCTATCCGCAGCTACATTCACCGCAACCTACACTATTTTGGCCTGGCCAACCAGATGATAGAAGCCAGGCCAAAAAAATTTCTGTGTGTAACAGCCTTTAGAATTTATAGCATTTCCAAAAGGGCTACCATGATAACAAGGAAATAACCCAAAAGTCCTTTTTCCTTATTTCAATAAACACATGTAAAGTAGAAGTTACACTTTAGTGTGTGTTGCTGCATTCCTTCAATCCAGCATTTGTTTTGCTCAGGCTCATTATCCTCCTTCCACTCTTAACTCCTTTCATCTGACCTGACTATTTGTTAAGTTGAGCTATCAGCCAGCACTGGTAGAAGGAATTTCCCACCATGCAATTCACAAATAACAACTGTCATAAATCCAGTTACAGTAAAACTGCACAAAGTAGAAGAGTCAATAATAATAAGGCACTTGAATGACAGCTGAAATCTAAGAAGTAACAGGGATCAGATCATCAAAAATATAGTGGTTGGGAACAGTTATATTTTCCAATAATGGACAATTTAACAAAAATAAAATGGCCCAGGAACGCGGTTATGTGCTGCTGTAGAAAACATCATAAGCATGCCTTTAAATCCAAGTATATGGTACCAAAATATTAATGTTTGCATGATTTGGATCAGGTAGTAAGAATCTCACTTTTATTGTGCATGTCTTTTAAACATTGTCTGTTGTAAGTTACAATCCCTTAACTACTGCTTGGCACTGTACTGTAAGTTAGCATCTTTCTAAGCAATGTACATTAATGGCCTCTGGAACATAAGGTTTCCACATGCAATTATGGCTGATACATTCCCATATAGTTGTTCAAGCATGCAATCAGAAAGATAATAAAACCTACACTTTGATGCAAAGACTGAAAATTATTTCTGGCTCCCAAACATGAACCATCTATAAATGCCATGATAAAAACAACTTGGTTTCAATGGCTCTCTTTGTCATCACTAAGGCTCAATAAATGCTCAAGAAATTTAAATGCCAACCTGCAAATTTTTATTAGAGCAGGCAGTGTTTCAACCTTTCTTCAACAGAGCGAAATTCATTATAGATGAATTTGGTAATTTCAGCATTACAACTGCCTTCTCCTCTTTCCTGCTTTGTCTTGAGTGCAACGACGGGTGCAGAGTTTTTATTTACGCGGCATCCTGCCTGAATGCTGAATTCTACAAGACTGCCACATGAAGAACATTATGCAGGCACATTAAAGTCAGCCATTAAATTCATCAGGAAGAGGAGCCTTTAACGAAGGCATAAATTCCCTGCTAAATTAAACTGTCGCAGACAAAAGGGAAATTAAGACTGAGCATACTTGGACCAAGCACACACAAAAAAGTATTAACTCTTTTAGCTTGAGACAGATTGGTCAACAACTGAAGCCTGATTTTGACTGCACTGTCCAAAGGCACTTAGAAATGTGTAGGTTTTATTTCTACATCTGTTGAAACATTTGGAAGGCTATTTGTTTATTCGTTGATTTTATTTTTTTTGGCTTCAAATAGCCGATAAACACCCTGAATGGTTATTTTAATACATCCAGTTAAATGTATTGTTAATTCTATAAGGCAAAAGATAAACTAACCTTTTAATAATAAAATGATATTACATAAAGTTCCATGAACCCACTTCCATAAGCACAGTCCTAGAAGTTTTTTAATGACAATTGAGGAATTAAATTTTACATTCAACATTTAAAGTTACCTTAACCCCAACTTCGCAAACATTACTCACCATCTACCTCTGCTACCCTCTTCTCAGCACAGAGATATCAATCACGCTCAAGACAGATGAGGTCACAGCCAATCAATGGCTGCTGCAGATTGAGTAAGCTCATAATGAGAATGCACATTTTAAGAGGAGGTGGCAACCACCGTGAAATAGGACAATGGAGGGCAGAATGTGTCCAGAAACACAGAGGAGTGAGGTTTCTGAGTTATAGGGGTTCAGCAAGTTATAAGTATAGAATTTAGTCAGGGGGTGGACTTGTTTTTTAAGATTGACAGTGGATTATATAGTGCATAATAAACACCCTGCTGTTAATTTAGGGTATTAGAAGTTCCATGAATATATAATGTTTGATTCTTTACTACAAGCAAGATCCAAAACCTTGAAGCTTTCACTGCCCCTCTGTAGATATGGTTTAGGCTCTCCTCTTTGGAGACCATGTTCCACATTGTATGGTTCCTGCTTTGTTTATAACTGGTGAGCTACTGGGTACTAGTGGACTGATTATAGGCATATTCCATACAGGTCAGCCCTGTATAATAATTTAAAAATTGCTAGTACACATTAAACATATGCTTGTCTTTTTGTTTAAAGGGGAACTGTGGTCTCTATACAAGTGGCCTTTATTGAAAAGGGCAAACTTCTATGTTTAAAATGAATCCAGGATCAGGATTCTATCTGCAGTCTATCCTATGCCTCCAAGGCTGGAGCATGCTCACTGCTGTGACAGAGAATCATTAGCTCCTTTATAAGCCATAACCCTAAGCCTTATAATATTTGGGGTTTTTTCTCTAACTAAGGTGTCCATGGTTAGAGGAATTTACAGAGAATGGTTACAGTTACATTTTTATGGGGTGGGGCTTATGACTCAGCTTATAATGCTTGACCGTCATGGCAGTCTGGAAAGTAGAACTTTACAAGCTCCAGAGACACTGGAGACATCATCCTAGGCTTGCTTGAAAGGTTGGAGACCACAGTTACCCTTTAACACTATAAAAAGTAATAATCTTGACAAAAAATAGAATTTACTAAATGTTTCTTATATTTTTAAGTGAAACTTCTTATTTCTTTATTATTGAATTTATGACTTTTAGACTTTTTAGTATGACTTTTAGAAATATATTTGCGAAATTTTGGCTGATCAATCAGACTAAAATAGCAGGAAATTTCAGCTCAATCAAATTGTGTGATATTTTTGGTAGCAGTGATTTTTTTTAAACCAGTTGACTACCAGTTTAACTGAAACGTATACACTTAAAGGGGAAGTTCAGGGGAAATACATATAGTTTTAAGAAAAAAAGAGCAGTATTTTTCCATCCTATTGACCTTAACCTGCCCATTCACAATTTTGTCTGTGTATAAATAAATGCTTCTGAAATACTGGCTTCCTGTTTGCAGGACCCCTAATAGAGATTGTTATGGTCTTGCCCTTGACTCAGCGTCTGGGTTGATTCAGTTGCTCAGTAGAGATCTGAGCATGTTTGACCCATCCAACAGCCAATCAGTAGAAATTTCTGTTAAGAACATTCCAAGGTAGTGTGCATTCTGGGAAGAAGAAAGACTATTACAGAACCTGAAATGGCAGCTCACTAATGTCAACAGCAGGGGATAGCATGGGGTATAAATTCAACTGATTTTTCAAAATAAAAGAGAATATATAGAATAACTAGGTATGCAAAATATAAATTAAGAATTTTAAAAATAATATTATTTTCCACTGAACTTTCCCTTTAAATGTAAGCTAAGTTGTGTTACTCTGCATATCATCTGTGTCTGTATCTCTTATTTAGTGTGCATTTTTTCAGAAACCACTACTTAAAAACTATTATAATTAGTAGTAGTAAAGTCATTACCGTATATACTCAAGTATAAACCAAGGTTTTCAGGCTTTACAAATAACCTGAAAAACGAACCTCGGTTTATACTTGGGTCCATCACTTACCTTTCAACACTGTTGACAGTGTACTGGGGGGGCTCTGGGGGGGGGCAGTAATCCCCACTGCAGATGTTTTGGAAACTACAACTCCCAGCAACTAGAGCATGGAGTTTCCAAACATCTGGGGGTTACCGTATGAGATAACTGTCCACAAAATCAGGAGGATGGTATCTATTGTTAAAAAGTTTGCCTTCTGATTCTGTATTGTTTTTTGGCTTTAGTTGCCTTTTAAATGGACAGCAGAATTCCCATACAGTAATAGCTATACTGGATTTTTTTCTTTCCCTAAATCAGGACATGTATTATCTATATTTTGAATATATAGATAAATTTGATCAGATCACCCAAAATATAAATAATGTGTGTGCCATTTTTCTGATCGACCTCAAGCAGTCTATCGGAAAAACTAAGATTGAGCATGGCGGAAAATCCGTGGGATTCCCTATTTTATATGTATGTGAGGGTTCTTTTCAATAAAAGGCCCTTGTATGGAGACCACAGTTAACCCTTTATACCATAGAAAGCAACCTTCTTTTAGTGCCAATGATCTGGCTCTGATACATGGGGATACAGCATAACACTCATAACTGAGGTTTCAATGGTAGGAAACATCAGCCACATTAATTTTATTTTTTGGTTAAAGTCTATCTTCTTTTTATTCTGTTAGTTATCTTAGTGTGCACTTGTATTTTTTACATATTGCATATGATATTATACTGTCTCATCATTTTCTTAGTTCTAACTAACTTTAATCTGCAATGAGTCTTTCATTATTCTATATCCTGTAGAATATAATAGAATTGTGCACATTTTTTTTAATTTTGTTATTCTCCAATATTTTTACAACTATGTTGTTTTAATTTGACAGAGGCTGGAATTGTAGCCAAAGGGTGGAAAACAGACCTGACTATTCTACCTTGTGGCCAGGCCACATAATCATGTTGTTTATCCATTGATATCATATAAAGTAATCACTAAATGCTGTGTTTTTTATGTAGCAGTCAGGTGTCAAATTGAAAAAGGAACCATTGTGTGCTACTCTCACGTGGGAAAAATAAACAGATTGATGATCCAGTACACATAATAATACAAAAATGTTTTATAACATTTATTATTATTGTCCATTTATTCAGATCTATTATTATTTGCTACTGACAGGCTCAGATTTTTTTAATTTACTTATACAAGTAAAGTAATTAGTATAGGTTGGCATAGATGACACAATCTTATAGCTGTGATCAAAGATGATTTATTCAGTCAAACATGTTGTGCGACATGTTTTGGACTTCAAGTCCTTTCTACTTAATTATGAATGTACTAATCTGCAATTTATTGTATATATTGTTTTGCAAATACTGTATCTATAGAGAAAGATATAGCTACATATAAATAAAATCATAATTTGACAGCCATCTTGTAAAAAATACAGATGTCAACTTTTCTAATTATATTTATATATTGTTTTCTTTTATGGATAATTTTAATAGAAAATTCTTTTTACGCTGGTACTGAACAAGATAGACATTTGAAATCCAAGCTATTTTCTGTTTGTTCTGTACCATTGTCTTGGTGTCCTCATACTGTAGCTGCTTATAACTTACAGAGCCTCAATGTGGGATTTTCTGTTATGCCAGCCGTCCACTAGTTAGACATTGGATAATTAGATGTTTGTTCAACTATCAAATATCTAACTTGTGCTTACATTCCAACATTCCTGTAACAATTCCGATAGGCCTGTTCATTTTGTGATTTCTCCTCTGACCATGCGCCAAAACTCTTTGAGCTTACACAGTGTTCAGAGGTGGTGAAGAGGTGTTGGTCATCGGGCTGACTAACTGCTTGCAGAAGAGCACAATGGCTGTTGGAATATTATGGTTTCATGTTTAGAGGTGTACTCTACTTGTAGAAGAAATGTCATTTTGAGGATGGACTTGCCCTTTAAGACAAACTACAGGGTAAACCCCCTCCTGCTGTATACCAGGGTGAGAAGCTATACCTGGAGAAATATTTTATCCAATACGGGCCTATGGCTAGGCACACTTCTTGCAGTGACACTGAATGAAAATTGCAATTTAGGCACTGGATACGAAAGAGTAGGGGGAGAGAGGGGGTTAAACCTTTAGTTGCCTTTAAAAGATAACAATTGAATAAACAAATAGTGCCCCATTTTACAACCTGGTCATGGCTTAGTTCCCTGCTAAAGTTAAACTCACAAGGACACAAAACCTGTCCTATTACTGTATTCAGTCATATTATATTCCATGCAGTAAAAGTTGATTCTTAACATTTCTGCTCTTTCCCCATGGGTGCCGCAAACGCCGTCCTTGGTAAATGTCTGTTAAATAACTGAAAATACCATTTAAGATCAGGGGATATGTTTGCATGTATTTTAGCTCTCGGTACATTTTCATCAGTAAGGCCACACAAGGATCTGATTACCAAGGATCATCTCGCCAGAATTAGTGCTCTAGAGGTAAATATATTTAGGCTTACTTTATAAGAGGTGCAACACTTTGTCTATGTTGTTATTTTGCAGCAACCAATTAGATGTTACCTTTTTTACTGGTTTACTACAATTAGAAAACATGATTGGGTTTTGCAGATTAACAACACAGACAACATTTTGAACTTCTTATTAAATAAGCCCCATTGTATTTAAGGTTCTCATCCTAAGTACAGTAGATGTGGACTCTCAAAATTTCTGTCCTTTGCTCACATAGACCATAGATCCTATCCTCAATATTTAAGATGACTTTCTGTAAATTCTCCTTAAAGGGTATCTCCACTAGAGATGGGATCTGGGTCTGACATGATCCGCTACGGAACCCCTCGGTTTCGAAATCCGATAGATCCGTCCCAATCCAGACGAATCCTCCGGATTTCTGGACTTTATCGAAGATTTTTGAATGAACGTTCGAAAATAAGACCAGAGACCACTTTTGAGTTTCCGTTCTTATTTTTTAAAATCAAAAGTTTGATGTTATTTTAGAAAATTATCGAAAGTAGCCTTGAACGTTCGACAAAATTTTAAAATACGATCGGAAACTCGCAAGTGGTTTCTAATCGTATTTTCAAGGATTTTCGAACGTTTGAAGATATTTTTGATAATTTTGACAATAGCTCCGTACATTAGAAAATCTTTAAAAATTTGTTCCGTTTTCGGATCTTCAGGATTTTCCCGAAATCCGAAAACGGAACCAAACTATGTAGTTTTGGACATCTCTAATCTTCACCCTAACCCTAAAAAAAAAACTTTTAATATAATGTAGGGCTTCCTAGCCCACCCCAAACCGGCAAGTTTGTTTGTTAAAAAAAAGCATCAGAAATGTACTTACAGTCCTTTGATCACCTGGCACTCTGTTTGCCGGAACTTGCAAGCAGGGCAGTCAATTACAGACACAGCTGCCGGGGGAACAAAGGACTTTAAATACATTTCTGATGTTTTGTTTTTTAACAAACAGACTGACATGCACTACAGGAGAAACATTTGGAGTAGCGATGTAAGGTAAGGATAACACTACATTGTGGGGCCAATAGTGGGTTAAATTTTAATTTTGGCGGTGGACATGCCCTTTAATATGGTCATTTAATAAAATTACCAAAGATCAGATTGACTCTCTGCATAGCTGGCAGCCGCGTCTGTAATTGTCTGACTCTCAGCCAATCATAGATGCAGCAGCCGGTCCAGCCCCTGTTTGCAAATTCTGGTAAGCAGGGAGCCGGAAACCGAGGGAACGTCCAGTGATAAGCCAGTTTATGAGGGTTTTCTTACAAAACGAACATTAGAGTTTTGGGGGGACTATTGGGAAGTATGAGTTACACCCTGAGAGCATAGCTTTTATTCTGCTGTTTTCTAGGGAATATTTTTGCAGATAGAGATTTTTGAATGTCTTGACTTTTCATTTTATTACCAGTTTAATACAATTTCTGCAATTAGCAATCTTATGGAGAGACTCTGGGGTAATCTTGTCTGCTTGCCCTAATTAAAATCTGAAGCTGAGTGGTTTGGAAAGAATGACAATTTGAATTCATTTTTCTTGTGTCATACTTGAGAAGTCTGGCCTGTTTGTATATTTCAATACTTGTTACAGTTTAATAATTTTTTCTCTCTTAGCTGCAATAAGCTGTAGTCTGGTTTCATTCCGACATCCTCTAAGATTCACTTGGTAAATAGCAGTTATTGGTGTTGAGGGCTGTTAAGTCCAGGTTTTCAGAGAGCTGCCAGAGCCTATTGTGGTCTAGGAGTCTATGAGAAGTATTTATTAGCTAGGTAAACCAGAACAGCTGAGAAAAGGGGTTGTTATGTTACTGGTCATTCATTGAGAAGGATTTAAAGCTTCTCAAGAGCTGCTGAAAGTAATATATTAAAAAATGAGCCCTGAGGGTTTTAGGTTTAGGCAATGAATTTTTCTACAGTAAAGAAAATGTTGTTGCTTCATAGCCCTAAATGCTGTTTTATGGTAATGTAAAGAACAGGCTTGGAAAACAGCTGAGTTAGATGCTCAGGACTGGGAATTCAGTTATATTTTTGGTAATATAAATTGGTTATTTTTTTGCAGAACTGCCATGTTTTAAATAATAAATGATGCCTATAGGTTTAATCATATTATTAATAAATTAATTAATTAATCAATCATATTATTAATATGGTTACACACAGTGTTAAAATGTCCTCCTGGTTATTGAGTTCTAGTGAAAAAATAACTTCAGTTTTGGAAGGTCTAGGCTTCTTTTTAGGTGAATTTACAGGTGAAAGTTGTTTCAGGATACAGACTATATACACATTAAATAAAAAGGCAGATAACATGTGAATAATGTTGGTTCTAAATGAACAATGAGTAAAATACAATAAGGGGGATTTATTATAGAGACCCACAGTTGTTCTCCCATTTCTCATTTAATATCACATTTGTGATATTTAGGTCTCAACCCTTGGATGACTTTAACACCACCTGTAAGCTGACTTTTAAAAATCATGCAATAAGCCACAAACACAATATTAAATGGCTATAGCAGTGACAGCATTTGTGACTTTTTTTGAAACACACACAGGGCCAAAAGTCACAGTAAGATTTTTCAAATTAGTTACTTTAAAGGACAACTCCACCGCTATTAGTTACTTTAAAGGACAACTACACCCTCATAATAACATCTTTTAGAAAGAATGGCCTCTTTAAAATATGTTGATATATCCTACTTTGTCTGAATTCATTACTGTATGACTGCTATGCTTCTGGATTTTTTTTCCTGTGGGACCAACAGGAATATTTTTATCAGACCAGTCCAGAATGTACTATTGAGATTGGTCCATGAAAGGTCCCCTTAAGTCCTTCTTTATTGCATTATATGTATCCATAACTTTCATTCAGAAGTTTTGAAATTTCCTAGAGACACAAAAAAATCCTTGTTTCCCTCACTAATATTAAAATAGTATTTGTTCCCTATGCTCAGTTTCAGATGCGGTTCTCCTTTCTAGAGGGGCATTTTGTGTATGGTACTATATACACCAGATTAGACAAAGTTCAGGAGAATTCATCTGGAAATCCTGACTTCGGTTGTACATAATTTGTTCATAGTAAATATGGGCAGATCTCACTCTTTTTACATGAGATAAACTGTCTGGTCAGACTTTATTAATATAAGGTGAAAAGGTTGCTTGTGCTGTTTACAATGTTTGCAGCAACCAATCAGATGAGTTTTTGAGCTACATTTGAGAGGATATTATTGTCAACTTTTTGGGAGTAGCAGACAGGAAGCCTCTGGGGTCAGTGGGGTGTAGTATAGTATAAAGATTTCAACAAAGCAATTACTAGGGGTGGAAAATAAAGAAATGCATCAAATTTGTACTCAATGCATAGCACAATATTTTTATAATGTTTTGCACCTTCTTAATAAATAATAGTAAAGAAAGGCTGTTGAAATTCCTTAAAATACAGAAAAAATTTATTAAAAAGCTTAAAGGAAATGTGTTTAGTTTTTTAATTATGTAAGCAATTTTTTACCTGAGAAATATGTATGTTACCTTTTCACAAACTTTGTAAAAGCAATTCATAAACTTTTTTTTTTTAGCATGGCTCCTTTTATATAAATTTAGCTTAGGTCTGTTTCAGCTTGACTTTTCTCTGCAGAACACTTGCCCTCTAATAATAATGGCATTTTATTAGCAGTTGGGGATTTGTTAAACAAACAAATTAACCAGTTGTTCACTGTAAATCTTTTTTTTTTAATTTTATTCCAAATGGCATGACATGAAAAGGAAAAGAGGAGTCAGAACTAAAGTTAACACTTATTTCTTGACATGTTGAATTAAATTGACAGACCCACATTATCCATAAATTGTGCCACTGTCCTTTCCTCTATAGTAGGATGTTTGGTATGTTTTTTCTTCTAGGAAACTTTTTGTTGAATACTGGTTGTTGTTTTTAATCCTTACTCTTTGATTACTTAGTTAGTTTAGTAATAGAGAACAGGAAATAGTAATAGAGAAATAGAGTAATAGTAATGGAGAATAGAGAGAAAGGGTTGGATAGTTTCAACCCTTTGAAAATATTGTGCTCAAAATGTTTCTCCTACTTTCAGGTATTCAAGTCTCCCTAATTTTGGGGTGGTCTCCCGTACTTCCGTGAGACCACCCCAAACTCCCGCAACCCGAACTTACCTGCAGTCTCTGCCTCCGGAATGCCTATTTTCACCTGCCACGTCCCTAACCATGCCTCTTCTGTGACGTACTTTAGGTCATGCGCCCCTAACTCTGCCCACACCCTGACCCTTTGGTGAGAAAAGATGCTTTTTTTCCTTTAATAACCTGTAGTATATGGCGCATTTCTAGGATCTTAAAAGATGCGGGGCACCTCTCATCACTAAAGCGGCAAGGGATTGTTACAATTGCACTGCACTAGTTGAGTCGCAAAATTTTTTGTTCATGTCCTTTTCTGCCCATAATTAAGCCCACACCCCTTATATATTTATTAGTTAGATAAACAGAGAGAGACGGGTTAATAATTATACAGACAGATAAAAAGACACAGAAAGACACATATTGCTTCTCCCCACAATCCAGAAGATCAAATAATACCTCCAGGTGTTCCAGTGAGGAGGCAAACCTAAAAACAGATTTCAACAGTGAAATACAACAGGAAAATTCAGCAATTTGGGAAAACTAGCAAAATCTTTCTTGTGGGATTTCCTTAAGGGGTGAAAGGCAGAGCTCCCAAAAGCATGATTTATATCTGGTTAAGAACTATGGCCCCTATTTATAAAAGATCGGTATCGTTCGGTATCGTTATCGGTAAATAACGGTCGTTATTTTACGATAACGATCGGTATTTTACGATAACGATACCGATCTTTTATAAATAGGGCCCTATGTTTGACACAACCAACCTTTCACTGGTTTTTACTATTAAGAGGGTCTTTTGTAGTCCAACTGCTTAACTCAACAAACTACAACACCATCCTCAGACTTGCCAGGTCCAAGGAGAATCTTCAAGAGCTCGGCAATCACAATTTCACCTAATCAAACTCTATAGCAGAGATAGGCAAATAGTAGATCTCCACATGTAGAAAAGTGGACCACTACCACCATTCCATGGCTTCAGAGTGCTTTTACGGGAATACTCGGGATTGTAGTTTTGGAGATCTACTGTTTGCCTATCCCTGCATAGAAATTTTTGGTCAAAATGATTAATCTCAAGGCAGACTGCAGATAGGTTGGGATTGTGGGATTGACCAATGTTTAGCCACATACAATAATTGGCAAATCTGTAATTGTGAAGGGATCTGTCTTTAAAGGGCATGTCCACCCTTCTAAAAAACTTTTTATATGTTGTAGGGCTTCCTCCCCCAGCCCCAACTGCATTATTATTATGGCCAGAAACTCACCCACATCTTTACTTACCTTCCCTCTATCCTCTGTCGCACTGCCTGGCCTTCTGCTTGCATGAAACTGCAAGCAGGGGGCCGGACCAGCAGTCGCGTCGGTGATTGGCTGACAGAATAGTTCAGAATGGCGGAGAATAGAGGGAAGGTAAGTAAAGATCGGGAGAGTTTCTGGTCATAATAATAATGCAGTTGGGGCTGGGGAGGAAGCCCTACAACATATAAAAAGGGTTTTGTGCTAGGGGGAGGGAGACCAAAACAGGAGGGAGAGAGAGGGGGCAGGGCTGCAGTGCGAATGGCAAAATTCTCCCGGAGGATAGACAGGAGGCAGAATCCTATATGGACTCTGCTAGGCTCCTGGTGGCCAGTTTTTAGAACTTTGGGGGAACATTGCAGGAGAACCATTTGGAGCTGGGATGTAAGGTAAGTAATTTTATGCACTACAGAGTGGGGCCAGTAGTGGTGGAGAATATAGTTTTTGATATGCCCTTTAATCATTCATGCATGTACTCGCCAAATAGAAAGGACCCAGAAGAAAAGTTGCACATAGAAAGAATGCCAGGAACTGGCCACTCCCCCAAACTTCCTTCCATAGCCAAAACCAAATGGAGTAGCAGTTGTGCCTCTGATACTTTTATGTGTATATGCGCTACAGTATTCTTCTTTGAAGAGTCTGTGTGCCCTTCTTCTGGATACACTTCGACTACTATTTACCAGTTATTCTTCTTCAACTATAGATACAATATTAATTGATATTTATCTCAGGAGCAACTATTCCTACCTCATTTTGCTTTATTCTGAAAGTAATTAGCTTTAGACCTTTTGTCACTGGTACAAGATTCAGACATCAAAGAAAAATCTAGTTACGAATATAAATAAGTCAGGTAAGTAATTTCCATGCCTGACTCCCCACACCAGCCAATATTTTCGGCTGATCGAACGAAAGTGCTGTGAATCTGTCGGTCAGCCGAAAAACATAAGTCCAAAAAGCTATTTTTCTTGGCTTACATTCTATAAACTGGTAAATAAAGTGAAGTTGTTGGGTTTTTTTGGTTTTTTTAAGTGTTTTTAAATGTTTTCATTATACTCTGTATATTAGTTTGTGGCACCCTGGCAGTTTACTACCTTTGGATTACGTGTGCCCATTTTATTGTCTACTTGTTATTTTTACACAGAAAACAATCACAGTTGTCGAAAATAAAACAGAAGGATTATATATGATTCTTTTGGGATCTAGAAAAACATCTGGAGGTTTCATACATATGCTTGTTGCATTCTCCCATGAAAGAACATATTAAATTTAAGAAACAGAACTGTTTAAAGGTTTTACTAATGTTAGTAGGTTTTGCCCACGTAACTTTCTTGCATTCTAGCTTTTGAATATTAGAATGCTTTATTTGTCTTTTTAGCTATTAGCCTTTCTTCAGTGTAAATTCCAAGATAACAACCCATGAGTGGCAGGGTTACATAGGGTTGGCATGGGTTTTGCACTAAATGTGGGCTGTTGCGAATGATGCTGTAGGAATTAACACAATTAGCACAGAATATTTGTGCTCATTTTTATGTGAAAAAGAAAAACAGCCCAGTAAATCACTAATCATGTATGCTCCTGTGACGCAGCACATGGAACCGAGAGCTAACAGCACCATGGGAGTACAATAGGTGTGTGTTGTGAATGCCCAATAATAAGTACTCCACAATGTATTTTTTTAACTAATTTATTTTAATTCATCATTTAAAATTCTATTTCCTTAATAATATACAGTATTAACAAAGCCAACTTTTGACTGACTACATGTTTTTTTCTATGAAAAGGGGATGGGGAGCAATTGTGAGATTCTCATTAGCTCCAGGGGGTTTATAAGTGAACTAGCAGGAAGGATCACCAAACAACGATGATGTGAGCTTTGTCACCTGACAACGATCTAAATAGCATACCTCCATGTCCCCAGACCAGCCAAGGGGTCTGTCCCAGTTAAGCCAAAATGGTTGTGGGGATATAAACTTGTGTACATAACTTAAGTCCACCTGTCAAATGATTATAGTTTGATAAAGAATTAAAAAAGATATAGTCTAGTTCAGTGATGTAAAACCGTGTTTTGAAAACTACAACTCCCAGCATGCCTGGTTTTCACAATACAACCAAGGCATGCTAGGAGTTGTAGTTTCTAAATATCTGGAGTGCCAGTGTTCATCATCACTGCTCTAGTTTCTCTGGCTGAGGCAGTCTTTTAAATCTAATACTGAGTGAGAAGAAGTAAATCAAAGGATAACTAAAGCATCTGAACAACACTGAATCAGAAGGAAGTGCACCTTAATATACTGAATAAGAAGAAAGAACACCTTAATATACAACCCATGTCTAACCTCTCATTTAGGATATGGTTGGTGGAAAATGGACCTTTCCAACATGGGCTTGTGATTTATTTCCCAACATTCCAGTATCACACAGTGTGTTCTTTACACATGCTTAGTCCTAAGATACTGCAGGAACTTGTTAAAGTTGGTCACACCCACTAGTAGCCTCTAGCCAATCCTTTCACAGGACAGATTAGGAAAGGGGAGCATGTAACTGAGGTCAGGGGTGTGGCCAGTAAGGGCTAGGCCACACTGCTGCGGTTTTTTTTTTGCGCTTGCGCTTGTGCTTTAAAAAAATCATTGAAAACGCGGCAACACAAAAAAACGCACGTTTTTCGGTGCGTTGCGATTGCGTTTTGCGTTCTGCATTTTTAATCGCAATCGCATGCGTTTTCCTATACTTATTGAAGAAATCGCAAGCGAAGCGCAAAAAAATCGCACATGAAATCACATGTGATTGCGTCTGCGTTGCAGTGTGGCCGTGCCCTAACTGTTCCTACATTTTTTTTCAGCCAGTTCTACAGAGGGTTACATTTACTTAAATGTTACAGTTTATTGGTGTTTTTAGAAGGGATAATTTCAGATTCTGGATTTAAAAATGTGGGTTTAGTTTTCCTTTTAGACTACAGTGAATAGGAGTTTAGATTGGTAAAACAAAGGCAAAATCAATTAAAATTATTTTTTTTATCATTAATAATGATATGAGAAGATATGTGAACAATATTCTGCAAGTAAACAAAGGTTTCTGCTCCCTCCCATTTTACAATCCAGGCATGTTTAGTGTTAATTATGCAGAGAGCAGCTGTCCAATCAACTACTTTGTATCCCTCTGTGTTAACAGGAGTTGAGAAGGTGATATAGGGGGTTCATTCTAAATGAAGTAACCCAGTAAAAAGCTAACATCTAATTGGTAGCTGCAAATTAATAGTATCTGCAAACTTTTGTACCTCTTATTGCTTCAGCCCCTTTGTATGTTTTTTAATGCTGTATTTTTGCAAATATATCATAACTAGAAAAGGTGAACTTAGCGAAGTTCGGTAGTTCGGAAACAAACCCATTATAGTCTAGGATAGACTGATAGTTCAGAAAGATTGAGTGAATAACAGTTAAAATAACAGGGGTAACTTACTGTAAATGGCTGTAGCACCTGGGAAATGGTCTGGGGAACATGCACCTGTCACTAATACTTGTTTTAACACTTCCTTCCCCATGATTGGGCAATTGTCGGCTTTTCTACATGCTACATTTAAGGGTTAAGGCCAATTCGAGGGTTATCGAATGCTACATTCAGCAGTAAGTCTGACAATAATTATTGTAGGTGTTGCACCTCTTTCCCCACCCTAATAAGTAAACTCTTTAAGTAAAAACTTTTTTTTCTGGTTGAATATATATCTAACATTTTATTTTAATATTAACATTGTTTAACATAATTTGTGTTGTGTGTTAAAAACCACTATTTCAGTTACACAAACATTATAAAAAAACATTTCTTGTAAGCTTTTAAGAAAACGTCACATGATAAAACTGCTGGGGCATTTAAGGACAACTTTTTATCAAGGGCAAAGTAATGAAGCCTTAAATGTCACTAAACCTTTAATATTCATTAGCCCAGCAATGACCCTCTTCCATTGCCAGTATATTTAATAATATATTCTGTTTTGCCTATCCACCTCGAATTACCAATATCTATTGTCATGCTTTTATTGCCAAGCACATTAAGAATGTATATATTAGAAAGAGTTCTTTTAACCCCTTGTGGAGTATATATGATATATATATATATATATATACATATATATATATATATATATATATATATATATATATATAGTCTGGAAGGTCCTAACGTCTAACCTTTTCAATTTCTTTTATGGATCCAGTGTGTAAGAATGAGAAATGCAAAAGTTTGCTAATCGTAATTGAAGTAAAGAATTAAAAAGGTTAGACGTTAGGACCTTCCAGACTGAGGTTACCTTGACGTGGTTGGAAGGCTTTTCATTCATGTGATCACAGTAATGTATACTAAAACCCCTTTGTTTATAAAGTATGCCAGTGTGCAGATAATATGATATTGTATGGGGCCTAGGAATGTGCATTGATTATCTTTTCTATGTTTGTATAAATGTTTGGACCAGATCAGTAGCACTTCCGCTAAATGTAGTAGTAAATTAGCCTGATTGGAGTGCTTCCACAATTCTTGTATTGTATATAAATATCCCGTGTGCTGTCCCATAGTATACAAAAATTCCAGAAAATCGGCGCACTCACAGGTCTTCCATCAGAAAAAATATTTTATTCACAGATCGACATGTTTCGACCACAACTGGTCGTCAATTACTCCCCCTACTTCCCAAGTTTAAATAGGCCCCACAGGACCCACCCCCACCACACCTAGTTACCAGCATATATAATAAATACCTACAAACACTAAAACCAAATACAAACCTTAAAACACCTACTAAAACAGTGAAGCCACACAATAAAACATACATAGATTCCTTACCCGCATTGGAGAGCATACACGGCTCCTGTTGCCCGCCGAAACCAATATCATATAAATCATTCAAGTGAGCAAAATCCCCATACACCTAACCGGGCCGCTAGCACTTCCGCAAGCCCGCAGTGACGCAAGATCACATGGTACGCGAGACCATCACATGGCCAAACAGAACTGCCGGACGTGATAGGAAAAAGGAGACAAGGGCGGAGAAGCGGAGCTCAAACAGTGCATGGGGCGTGTCAAACAGACAACGCCCCTAGCCAACCCATAACGCAAAAAAAAAATATGGCAACAGTATTTTTAAAGGGCATGTCCACCCTCAAAACTCAAATTTAACCCCATACTGGCCCCACTCTGTAGTGTACAAAAATCCTTACCTTACATCCCAGCTCCTTATGGTTGCCATGCTGTGCCCCTCCAAAGTCCAGGAAAGTGTAGTGTAGAAGGTCTGGGTGACTCATCCTGTGCCTGTCTCAGCTTCAACCTCCACAAGGTCTGAGGCATGCGCAGGAGAGTCCTCCCCCCCCTCTCCCTCTCCCTCCCTCTCCCTCCCTCTCCCTCCCGTTTTCTTCTCCCTCCCCCTAGTGTAAAATCCCCAGTATATATTATATATATTGATCCCCCAGCCCTAACCGCCGTAACAGAATTATTAGAAAGTGCCCAGATAGTTACTTACCTTTCCTCTATCCTCCGGCGTTCTGAGCAGCCGGCAGCCACGTCCCTGATTGGCTGCCTCTCAGCCAATCACGGATGCGTCTGCCGGTCCCGCCCCCTGCGTGCAAGCAGAGGGCCTGGAGAGTGCCGTGGAGGATAGAGGGAAGGTAAGTACATATCGGGGCACTTTCTAAGAATTTTATTACGGCGGTTGGGGCTGGGGGATCAATATGTATAATATATAAAAAGTTCAAAAAAGGGCTGGACATGCCCTTTAAAGCTTCAGCTTCCAAATGAACATAACTTGATTTTACAGTGCATTTACTCTTTTTGTCTTTCTGACATAATATAACCTGCAGGGGCAAACAATAAAATAAATCACATATCTGCTTGTGCAGGTAAACCGTTGTCTGATGGCAATACTGTATAGATATAGATATATATATAGATATATATATATATATATATATATATATATATATATACACAGTATGCGGGCTATAATATAGTGTAAGCTGGAAGTAATCAGAAACTGTCAAGTAAATCTATGGTGGATCGGGATCGCTGTCACACTGCGTTCCTTGTTCCAATTACTGTTCTTAATTGAAGAATGGGAGGTAAGACACAGCTCCTTTACTTCCCACTTCACACTGCAAAAACAGAGGCCTGCACTACACTAATGATAGCTCAATAAAGCCGAAACTGGTCTGTAGTTGGTGCTCTGGTTTTGCATTTAGCTTTTTAAAGACTTATAGGAAGATTCAAAAATAGTTCTTATCATTAAAAATGGTGCTAATTTTGCCCCAACCAATCAAATGTTAGCTTTCAAATGTTAAATAAGATCTGATTGGCTTGGGCACAATTAGCACCATTTTTAACGATAAGAACTTTTATTGAATCTCCCTGATAGTGTTCCAAAGAGCTTCCATGTGTAAACATGGTAAACTCCCAGAAGTCTTTCAGGGTTATTCAATAAACTTTCTTATTGTTTAAAATGGTGCTAATTTTGCCCCAACCAATCAGCTGGGGCAAAATTAGCACCAAAATTAGCACCATTTTAAACGATAAGAACTTTTATTGAATCTCCCTGTATGTTCCTTATTTGCGTTCTTCAAGTAGTAAACAAATGGATAGGTTCACTTTTTGAGTGAACCTGCCCTTTAAACCAGAAGGTACTTTACCGCCTCAAACTATAAAATAGTATTGCCTAACTAATCCAAAAAAGAAAAAATGATTCCAGCATTCTCAGAAAGGTGGGCGGGAACATGCAAAGTTTCTCCTTTAAGTCCCTGTGGCCAATGCATCTGTAACATGCATCCATCATGCTAGATTCTAACTTTGGCAGCTCACCGCTCATACTACTAGGCAAATGTTTTTCTTCTTCCCTGGGAAATGGACTTAAAAATATGAAAAGTTGTTTGCGGTCATAGTTGCCCTTTAATGCACATAGCTTTTGGCAAGATATATGCATATTAAAAACTATACTTTAAGCCTAAATATATTAAATTCCTGTTCAACATCTGGAAAACACACATTTATTTGGAAGTTATTAGTGCACAACAGAACAGAAGCATGATTTTGTAATTTACAGACAGTTAAACCAGCTGCAGTATCCCACTGTAAATATTAATATAGAGCATAGGTTACTTTAGTAAACTCACTATGGGCCCTATTGGTAAAAGCATGGCATCGCTTTTTAGTGATACCGCACCTTTAATGATCGTTAATTTCCAATCGGTTAAACGGACGTTAATTTACGATCAGTTAAGCGATTATTAGTTTACTATCGTTATCGTAAATTAAGGATCGAAAGTTACAGATAACGATCTTGTAAATCTACAGTAACGTGATTGTAGATTTACAAACCCCATAGAATATCATTGCAGTAGTTTACTACCTGCATGGTATTCTACTACCGAACGTTTGTTAATTAACAAACTTTTGGTGTAAATGTACAACCATGGCCATACATTTATGGCCGTGGTCATACATAATCGATAATGTGCAGTATTGTTAAATTGCAATACTGCACGTTAATATGTAGAGAGAGAGAGAGAGAGAGAGAGAGAGAGAGAGTGTGAGTAGAGTAGGTAGGAACTTCTTTTCTTAGAATGATGCCCGGGTGCAGACCAAAAAGCTTAGTACATACAAGTTGAAGAGTGGATGCATTCACAGGTCTTGAAATAACATGTTTATTCAAACTGTTAAGGTGTTTCCCCCTAATTAGCGGGCCATCATCAAAATGAAGGCCCGCTGATTGTGCGTAAACATGTTAACCGTTTGAATAAACTTTTTTGATTACTTCAAGACTTTGAGTGTGTCCAATATATATGTAATTGGTGTACGGTACTGTAGCTGTTACTGGGGTGCGGATTTAGATCATTATATAACCTTATATACATATAACATATGTATACGGAGCCCTCCTGGGTCTTAACAAATAATTTTATTTGATTTAAACTGCGTTAAATATTTAGTGCCCTATCCACAATCCAATGTATCCAAACAATAATATTAAGGTTCACCGTGCACTCAAGGGGGTAATTCACAATATTTTTTAGATGTAGAAATATATATATATATATATATTCTAAAACACAACCAACAGAGGTGACCATCCTGTGGCACTGCAATGGCTACTTACAATGCAGTATGAAGCCATAACAGGACAGATATATCTTTACACTTTTGTAAGATTTTAAGTCAGGATCTCAATGCACCAAGTGGCACTATTGCTTTTTTACATTAGAAGAGGGGTTCACACTCTCAGAGCATCGCCCTGTGTAAATACATATAATATTTACACCTTACATTTACAGGCTTTTGGGGCTTTTTGTAATCATAGTTTATGGTTTGAATGCTAAATATCTAGATTTGGTAAAAATATTAATAACTAGCTTGACATATAAATTGTGTTCTTTAATAAAAATAAATGTTCATTCTGAAATAATATTAGTAACACATCCTAACTTTCACTTTTACTTGCTCATGTTTATCATTCCTAACTCGCTTCTGCCATCTACAGTTGATCCACTATTGCAGCAAATGCACCATGCAGATCATCTTGTAACCCTAATAATTATTCCCTTTGTTATCTAGAATTTTATTCCTAGCTGTATCTACCTATCTATCTTTTTAATCCTAAGTGCATCTATCCATCCTTACCTACATATATTAATATACACAAAAGGCCAGTTTTCCACATATTTTGCTAGGTGATACTGTACATATATAACATATGCATCACTTAAATAAATGAAGCATAATATAAGTAATAATTACTTTTAACAGATTCCACAGCACTTTACAATTAATGTTTCCATTTACATTAGGCCTACCTAAGGAGCTTACAACCTAACACCCAATCTCCCTTTTACCGTTTGTGTCAAAACTCTTAGAACGTCTCATCTCTACACGCATTACTAATTACCTCCATGCTAACAACCTATTGGACCCATTGCAGTCTGTATTCCGACCGGGTCATTCAACTGAAATAACCCTTTGCAAAATCTTAAATGACCTACAAACTGCCAAAGCCAAGGGACAGTTCTCAGACCTCATTCTCCTCGACCTATTAGCTGCCTTTGATACTGTGGACCATTCTTTTCTATACAAATTCTATATTCTCTGGGTATCCGAAATCAAGCTACGGCGTGGTTGTCTTCTTATCTCTCTTAACAGTTCTTTCTTGTCTCTTTTGCTAATAAGACTTCCTCTCAATTTCCACTTATTTGGGGGTCTCCTGGGCTCTGTTTAGGGACCGTTACTGTTCTCCATCTACACTATCACTTTGGGAGAAACAATCAATTCTTTTGCTTTCAGTATCACCTATACGCCGATGATACCTATATTTACTTGTCCACCCCCACACTAACCCCTGAAGTTCAATCCAAAATCTCAAAATGTGTGCTCTCAATTTCCTCCTGGATGGCGCACCGCCACCTTAAACTCTATCTATCTAATATGGAATTAATAATTTCCGCCCCTAAACTAGGACCTAGTCCAACCTTCTCCATCTCTATTGACAATATGGTCATTAACCCACTTGAATCTGCACGCTGCCTTGGAGAAACCTTTACTCCTCTCTTTCCTTCCATCATCACATTAACAGTGTCACTAGGATGTGGCGTTTTCTCCTTTGCAATATTGCGAAGATCTGCCCTTTCCTCTCCACTACTAAAATGCTGATGCATGCCCCTATAATCTCCCATCTCGACTACTGTAAACTTTATGCTACTTGGGGCCCTATTTATAAAAAATCGTTATCGTTATCGTAAAATACCGATCGTTATCGTAAAATAACGACCGGGGTTTTACCGATAACGGCCGTTATTTACCGATAACGGTCGTTATTTACCGATAACGACCGTTATCGGTAAATAACGACCGTTATCGGTAAATAACGACCGTTATCGGTAAATAACGGTCGTTATCGGTAAATAACGACCGGTATTTACCGATAACGACGGTATTTAACGATTACGGTAAATAACGGTCGTTATCGGTAAAAAACGGTCGTTATCGGTAAAAACCGGTCATTATTTTACGATAACGATAACGATTTTTTATAAATAGGGCCCTTGGTGCCCCGGCCTGTAATCTCTCTCCTCTCCAGTCTACCTTAAACTCGGCAGCTCAAATCATCTCACTTTCCTCCAAAAGAGAACCTGCAAACCTGATACTGCAGTCCATAGGGTGGCTTCCCATCAAACAAAGAATCATATTCAATACCCTTCTTTTAAACTTTATATCCCTTCATTCTACTGCACCTCCATACTTATCTTCCCTCTTGGTTCCTTATGTTCCTGGAAGTGCCCCAATCTCCTCTACAAACCCCCTATGAACACTGCTTCCTCCTGTCTTAAACCATTCTCTCTTGCCGCTCCCTACATTTGGAACTCTCTCCCTCTCTCACTTTGCTAGGTGACATCCTTTAGCTCCTTTAATTCTAAACTGTTATCCTTAATTTCTGAAAACCAGCACTATTAATGATTATTAGCGGTCTGAGCAGTTTATCCCTCCCCCACTTGTATCTGTATGTTGTCCCTCCCACTTAGATTGTAAGCTCTTCGGGGAAGGGATCCTCTTCCTAATATGTCATAATACACCACACTTATTTTATATATATGACTATTTATATATATATATATATGATGCCTGCACTCAGTCTTCTTTCTTTTAACTTGCTTCTATAAGGGTGCTTCCAGGAACACAGATGCCTCAAATCTGTACATCAAACTAAGCAACAAAAAAGGGGAGGTTACAAGCACTCCTTCTTAACACAAAATTTTATTTAATAATGCACATTAAAAAAAATCCTTTTTATTGCACTTTACCATGTTGCACTAGCCATATTGCACTTTATATACTAATATTGCACTAGCCACATTGCCTTTTATGTATCAGTCTTAACATTGTTTTATCATATATATATATATATATATATATATATATATATATATATATATATACATATATACAGAGGATGCTGCCTAAATGAGACACATAGAAATTAAAATATCTTGAAATCAGTTTAAAAAAGTAATAAAAGCCTATGGCAAAAATACTTAGAAAAGCACTTTTAATTTAAGTAATTTTGGGACCAAAGTTGTCCTTTAAAAAACATTAAGTTTAGTTCTCATTTAAATGCACTGATGGTGACAAGCTTGGGAATTATAAACTTTCTCTGATATTTTAGATGTGTCATTGATGTTTCAGAAGCACAACATTTCTATAGCCTGTGGTCAAACAACCTGTTCACAGCAGTATGCATCTTCATAACTCTTCCAATATTCTTTTCAGCACCCTTACCCAACTGAGGACGAGAAAAGACAAATAGCAGCACAGACAAACCTTACACTATTACAAGTCAACAACTGGTAAGTGCCCCAGGGTGAACTTTGTTTTTCGATAATTTTAATTATGTTTGCATGGACAAAAATTGTCTCTCTTGTGTTTAAATTTACATGGCAGGGTTTAAAACATTGATAATAAAAAAAAGTACTGAATATGAATGTAAGGCATATCTGCAGTTACTTAGTATCAGTTTAATATGGTTGGCACATGGCACAACTTTTGCTTTCAAAACATTTTCATGTATTTTTTATATTACATTAAACTGAAATCAACTTAATATAATATATGATGGGTTTAGAAAATATATAGGACTATCTATATTTCTCTCACTCCTTAATAGAGATGTCCGAACTTCGAAAAATCCGGTCCGCGCGAGGATCCGCGGATTTTCGAAAAAATCCGAAAATTCGAAAATCCGCGAGCGGACCCGTTAAAACGTATTAAAATGAAAGTTCGGCAAAATCCGCATTAAAAGTGGTCTAAATAGCCTTGGTAACGTACACTTAACCACTCAGGGACCTGGGTAATGGCCTTAGAAGCACGTATAAATGCCAACAATACCTAAAAAGTACAGTCCGCTAGCGTGACTTTAAAAAAACGGTATTTTTCGAAAATACGAGGATTCCCGTAAAAACGAAGATTTCCGTAAAAAAAAGAGGCTTTCTGTAACTATGATAGCTGCCATTGGCTAATTTGGATCATGTGGCTTGCTCCGTCTTGAAAATTTACACGAATTACTCGTTTTTACGAGTATTCTCGTAATTACGAGAATACTCGTAATTACGTGAATCCTCGTAATTACGTGAATCCTCGTAATTACGAGGATCTTCGGAAGTTCGGAAGTCAGGAAAGTCCGGAATAATCCACCGTTCGCGGACGGGAGAAATCCGCGGCGGATCCGGGTTCGGGTCCGCGAACCGGCCATCTCTACTCCTTAATACTCTTTCAGGGAGATTCAATAAAAGTTCTTAATGTTCAAAATGGTGCTAATTTTGCCCAACCAATCAGGTCTTATTTAACATTTAAAACTAACATCTGATTGGTTGGGTCAAAATTAGCACCATTTTTACCAATAAGTTCAAGTTATTGAATCTCCCTGTTTATGTTTATGAACATATTCTTTTTTACTTTTAATTTAAAAATTGTCTCTTATTTGATATACCGTGAGCCTATTGGGATTTTCCCTGGTATCCTGGTGACCCAATCTGACCCTGATTAAAAACATAGAACATTAGGTATTTTCAAATAAAAAGAAAACTGCTAAGAATAAGGCTGCCATTGGCTCCTCTGAATTATTGGTTAGGGGGCAATTCTAGCTGAGAAATATATCTACATAAATAAACTTTAACCAGATTGATGCAAGATGTAAATATTTTTTAAAAATGTAAGTCTCCCTGATACATATTACCAGGCTTATTCAATAAAAGGTAAAAAAAATTGCCTGAGCTGTTAACTTCCCTCTTAATGAATAAGGCTCTCTGGGGGAGATGAATTTCTGGGTGCTATCGCGTAAAAGGAAGTTTAACAAACACTTCCCAATGTTGTATCTGTTGTATTCACTTAGATGTTAGATCAACTTGAATATGTAGAATAACTAAGAAGGCATTACACAAACTAACAATTTACCAAAAATGTATTATTTCCACTGAACTGTCCCTTTAAGCAAATATTCTGACCCTGAGACTGGCAATTGGTCTTAAACGGTAACATTTTATGATTGTGAAAATAACAGTTTGGGTTTATTTCTAAAGACATGATACTGAACCTAAACCACCATTGTAAAATACATGCATTGTATTTTATAATAAATGTACACTTGATTTAATTATAAGTCATGATACAATATACTGAAACATCACCCACGGATGGCTGCTGCAGTCTGTACCAGCTGTGCTCTTTTTTAAACCCTGCATCGGGAATTTTGCCACTGGGTTGAAATTTAGCCACTGCAGACATAAACAGCAGCTTTTCTGTAAACTATTTATAATGTTCTGCAATTTAAAACTCTAAAAACCAATGGATTTTATAAATCAGTTTGAACTCAGACAAGCACAATGTCTGCTAGGAGAAAAATCCCATTGAAACTCTTTTTTTTTCCAGCGCAGTGTAGTGGTGCCTAGTTCAAGGTAATAGACCTTGGGGAGAGATTGAAAATACACAAAGAACAGAATAGCTGTTTTATTTTCTACTTAAATGGACAGTTAATATATTTGACTTCCCACCAGGTAATACCATAATTTACAGGTAGGTGGAAGACTCTACTTCCACCTATAGTTCTTATATAGTTTACTTGTACAAAGCTTCAAAAGTTGTACATCCCCTCCCCACTCCTGTGCCTGTGGCTGTCTCTTTACTTGACAAGGAGAAAGGCAGCCGCTAGAAGGGAACACAGTGTCATTGTGCAACTTTCAGAACTTCGTACAAGTAGTTTCTCCCAATTCCCTGTAAATTATTAAAAAACCTGATGTTAAAAATAAGAGTAAAGATATCTTTTAATTTGTGTTTTGTCTATATTCACCCTATATTACTCTGTTTCTGTTATTTTTAACCTGTTAGTAAACATTGACATTGTCAATAACAATCACTTTAGAGTTAACTCCCGGGGAAGGTACAATTTGGAGAATTAATGATCTCTACATAATAAGATCTTGAAAAAATCCTTGGGGCAGACCAGTAGCAAGGGGAGAACAACAGCCTAGCACCAGAGATGCATTAAGATCGAATGTGGCCTTAGGTGATGTGATTTGGGGACTCCTTCTTTGATTTATTCTCCTTCTTGCTGCTATGCTCAAATCATGTTTGTGAATCTAGAAAATATTCTTACCAATCACATACAGTGCAAAAATAATTATTCACTAAATTTAATGGCATACCCACCTCAAACTTAAAAATCGTCCAACTTCCTCCTTCCTTTAAGCCTCAACAGCTCCACTTTAAGAATCCTCAGTGCCACCATTAGCTAGCGTGGGCACAGGGAAGTTCTGCACATCTGTTCTCAAGTTTGCCGTCCCCACTCAATTAGCCAGTTGAAGGGTAACTGTGGTCCAAAAATTACTTAAGTTAAATTGACAGGAATTGCTTTCCTGAGTATTTTTGCAATTAACAAAAAACTCATTGTTTTACTTATATTTTTACATAGTTTTGAAAATATTTACAATTTTATGTGTGACATCACCAGATCCCCTGCACTTCCTGCTTCTTGCTCTGCAACCATGTGACAACCCTCTACCCTGTGTCTCCTCCTCCTCCATTAAAAAAGACAAACATTTACACACCTTACATATCTCTGCTGTGGGCTGTGCTGTTATTCCCCCCCCCCCCCCCTTCAGTCCTCCTTCAGTCACGGTAAACTGTAACTCGATCTCTTCCTGGTTTATTCTGTTTTCTCTTGCAATGAGCATGTGCCAACCGCACATTAAAAGGCGGAACTAGTATTTGTGATCGTAGATTTAGAACTTCCCACCCCTAACTTTCTGATCAGTGATTTCGTCATATCTCATTTTAAAGGTAGGAACCCGGCCTTTCATTTAAAGAGACCACAGTTCCCCTTTAAGAGCTGAAGCATAGGCACTGCCCTTGTATGTGCATAGTGCCGTGCCTAGTGATCTACACAGTATGGCAAAAATGACTGATAACTGCTGTGTTTTTTTAACAAATGAGACATCAGTATATTCCAGCTTGCACCTCTCATTTAATTCACATTTTTTTCTTTATAAAGTTTGCTTTAAAAAGTGTATTGTTAGTTAAAACAAATAAATATTGCAAGCTATTGGAGAAAAAACTGAAAACGCATCCTTTCTTCTTACCTTCTAGAACTGGGATGTCCAACCTGCGGCCCTCCAGATGTTTGCAAAGCATTCCTAGCTGTAGGTTGGATATCCTTGAGCTAGATGGATATCAATAATTGGTTGTGCTTTAAACATATTTAAATTGAAGAAAAAACATACTTTACTGGTATAATGCCGACATATATTCCTGCTCTTACAGCCTATCAGGATGGTTATTTAATGTTCGAATAAACCTAAATAACAAACAATTCCATACGTTTTCCAACCACCTAGTTCTAGTCATTATTTCATTTTTAGAAACATACCTAGAGGCATTTTAAGTGAATTATTTAGGTTTAAAACACAATTTAGACTGGTATTAGGTTATAATTTGAGATGCAGCCTCCAAAAATAAAAGTAAATTTTATATTGGCTGTGTATAACCATTTCACTCTTGTTTGTTTTAATTTAATTGACACAAACATACAGAATATGCTATGATAAATTAAAACATTTAATGAGAGATGTCTGCTGCAGAAGTGAAGTAACAAACGTTTCTAGGTCCATCTAGTGGTTAAAATGCAAAATACCAAAAAGCAAAAACAAAATGAATCCTGTCCTATTTTCTTATTAAACTAAGTAAATTGAATCCATTCAGTGACCTTTTTTTGCTAAGCCACTATTTAAAGTGTGTGTATAATTAATTTAGATATTTGGGGTGTTTTGAAGTTTTAGGGATGGTATATATGGTATATATTCTGACCTAATTAACCAGACGTAATTACTATTGACCATAATTACTGGCATGTCCAGTAATTTTTTACTTGTAAGCAACATTGGTCAAAAACAAAGATTGGACACATTTTCATCTCGTTGTGCTGCTGTTTTCAATAGGCTGTGAAACCTAATGATTATGCCTCACTAAGATTGTGTGCGCACTAGCATTCGCACTAGCACACGCCAATGTAAATAAATGTGCAAGGCCTCTCTATATCCGTTTCCTTGCTCTGCACTTTGGCCCATTTTCGCAATGCATGCGATCACCAGTGAATCCCAGTTTCGAAATGAACTGAGTTTTACTTTGAAAATTGAAAATGCTATTAAAAAGGTAAACAATTCTGATTAAATCACATTTTTGGAACTTTAATAGGTTCCCAGGACTGCTATCACAACAAATCTCACCAGTTAAATTAATCTCTAGTTATAACTAGATGCACCAAAATAACTAGGTGCACCAATGTATGGCTAGATGCACTAGATGCACCAATGTATGGCTAGATGCACTAGATGCACCAATGTATGGCTAGATGCACTAGATGCACCAATGTATGGCTAGATGCAATGATGCACCAATGTATGGCTAGATGCACTAGATGCACCAATGTATGGCTAGATGCACTAGATGCACCAATGTATGGCTAGATGCACTAGATGCACCAATGTATGGCTAGATGCACTAGAGTCACCAATGTATGGCTAGATGCACTAGATCACCAATGTATGGCTAGATGCAATAATGCACCAATGTATGGCTAGATCACTAGATGCACCAATGTATGGCTAGATGCACTAGATGCACCAATGATATGGCTAGAATGCACTAGATGCACCAATTTATGGCTAGATGCACGAGATCCATGTATGGCTAGATGCACTAGATGCACCATGTATGGCTAGATGCACATGATGCACCAATGATGTGCTAGATGCACTAGATGCCACCAATGTATGGCTAGATGCACTAGATGCACCAATGTATGGCTAGATGCACTAGATGCACCAATGTATGGCTAGATGCACTAGATGCACCAATGTATGGCTAGATGCACTAGATGCACCAATGTATGGCTAGATGCACATAATGCACCAATGTATGGCTAGATGCACTAGATGCACCAATGTATGGCTAGATGCACTAGATGCACCAATGTAGGGCTAGATGCACTAGATGCACCAATGTATGGTAGATGCACTAGATGCCACCAATGTATGGCTTAGATGCACTAGATGCACCAATGTATGGCTCAGATGCAACGATGCCAACAATGTATGGCTAGATGCACTAGATGCACCAATGTATGGCTAGTGCACTGATGCACCAATGTCTGGCTTAGATGCACTAGATGCACCAATGTATGGCTAGCCAGTGTCACTGTCAGTAAACTTATACAAGCATTTCAAATACCGTTTTGGAAAGCCGACTTTCTAAATGATCAAATGGTTAAATATGTATTTTTATACACTAAGATATTCTAGGAACTCTTCTACTAAAAGAATAACTTTATTTAGCAAAATATGCAGCTTTAAGTGTCAATGCATTTAAATTAGAATTTTTCCATTTACCAAACTTGTGTCCAATATGCATCACTGTAAACTTCCTGGTGGGTTTTTATCTTCCTTTTCAAGCCCACAAAATACAGTTCTAACTTTTTCTGTAGTATAAACTGTACCTTTAAAATCAATCAGGCACTGTATGTTAACTGTAACAGATTCAATGGAAAACATTAATTTGCAAGAATGCCATTTGTATCATCGTGTATGTGTTAATCACGTTTAAAAAAGTCAGTGTTTAATTTGTTTTTTTAATTATTGTTTTTTATTAATTATTTTAATTTTGGAATGGACAGTAATTTTTTTTAAAAAAATTTTGTTTTTATTAATTATTTTGATCCTTCACAATGCTGAGTAAAGTAAAGCTTTGTGTGAGAACTTAGTTCATACATTCAAACAAAAGGTTCCAAATATATCTTGTCCCTATTAAAGCAGGAGCATTGCTGCCTTTTCCTCTCTAAATTGCAGTGCTGTGTACTAGACCTTTGTTATTGTCAGTGCATACTTACCATGTATCCCGATATTTGCGAAACAGGGATGATTTTTGCAGTTAAGTCCCAGTGCTCCTTTGTCCCAGACACTGTGCTGATCTGGAGCCTGCCCCTTCCCTTTACAGATAAAAAATGGAGAGGAACCAAAGTATCATTTTAAAACAGCAGTTACATTGTGAGATTTGGGCAAAAAGAAGTTAGATACAAATGTTACAACAAAATTTTCCCAGGACAAAATTAAAATATGTCCCCCTCAAATAGATAGATAGATAGATAGATAGATAGATAGATAGATAGATAGATAGATAGAAATTCAGCGCAAGCTGGGCACTTCCCATAAATCCAAATAAAACTAAAATTATGACGTTCCAGAAGAAAAACAAAAAATCAGTGCCCTTCATTCACACTGAATAATGAGAAATATACTTATCTCTGCCTGGAGATCAACCATTCTGGGAGCTTTAGGGCAGCTATAGAGACTCTGAAAGCAAAAGCCTGCCAAACCTTCTATGCCATAAGAAAACAACTGGATCACCTCAAACCACCGGTAAAAGTCTAGTCTGACAGTGTCATCTCCCCAATCCTACTCTATGCCAGTGAAGTTTGGGGCCCTGTCACCTATTCAGACCAATCAAAATGGGAATCTGGCCCACCATAAATACTCCGTCTCGAATTCTGTAAGCACCTCCTCCAGGTCCATTGCAGTACATCAAACAGCGCTTGTTGGGCTGAGCTTGGCAGATTCCCATTACTGCTTTAGATGCAAAAAAGGGCCCTATCATTCTGGGCTCCCTACAGAACAGTAGCCCCAACTCTTACCATTATAAAGCCTCAATACACAACAAAGACCAGGAAAAGCCATGTGCACTGAAACAACTCATCAGCTCCCTACTAACATCAAACCCACATCCACAGAGCCTGTCAAAAACTCAAATCATAGCCGCCATAACCAAGAGCCAATTGGATTACATACATGAATGGAAGAAATAAATTAAAAAAAAGTCCCAGAAACTAACTATATACCAGGAACTGGACAGAGACCACAAACTGGCCCCCTACCTGGAGAATATCACAAACCCTAAAGAGAGACAAGTCCTGAGTCTCTACAGACTGAGTTCCCACAGCCTAGAAATCAAATCTGGCCAACACAGACAAACATATAAACCAAGAGAGAACAGACTGTGCAAGCACTGTGATCAGGGAAGGTTAAAAGATGAGACCCACTTCCTTCTACACTGCCCCAAATACAAAGCAATATGGGACCCCCATTTTAAGATGCTATCGGACTTCATCCCAGACTTCCACTGCTTAGATGAAAAGAGAAAACTCTATATCCTGCTGGGAGAGTAGGAAGCCATAGCAAATATTGGGGCACACTATGTAACAGGATGTCACAGACTGAGAGGAACTTAAATGAACTTAATGTCCATGGACTACTTGCCCAATTATCCCTTTATCCTTCCCCAAAGGGGGAAACCCAATAAACCCCTTATAGTACTGTCCAAATATTACTTATCCATTGATACCCATTACCCCCTACTGTGAACCCCTCTATACTAATGTGTTTTATTATTTTTGTATGCTTTGGCAATGTCAAAATGTAAATTGATCCTGCTAATAAAGCTCGATATGATTTGATAGATAGATAGATAGATAGATAGATAAACACTGTATATAGATATGATAGATAGATAGATAGATAGATAGATAGATAGATAGATAGATAGATAGATGGATGGATGGATGGATGGATGGATGGATGGATGGATAGATAGATAGATAGATAGATAGATAGATAGATAGATAGATAGATAGATAGATAGATAGATAGATAGATACTGAAGATAGATAGATAGATAGATACTGAAGATAGATAGATAGATAGATAGATAGATAGATAGATAGATAGATAGATTGATTGATACTGTAGATAGACAGACAGACAGATTAGATAGATAGATCCCGGAATTTAGTTTCCTGATAAATTTAGGAGCTAGCTTCACTGGTAAAATGTCAGTGCTGAACCTTCGTTATTGGAAATTAAAGGTCTCTAATGAAAACACAGTACATCACTATTTACCAGACAATGTATGAACTATTGGTGTTTTGCCAGTGACAAAAGCTTAAAAAAAACGTAAAAAAAAGGGAAAAAAAACAAAACAGAAGTGCATGCCATATACTTGCATTGTACATTTTCCTGCTAATTAATATTTTCCTTTTGTTTGTGTCTAATATAAGGTTCATAAATGCAAGACGACGCATTCTACAACCAATGTTAGATGCCAGCAACCCTGACCCTGCACCAAAAGCTAAGAAAATCAAATCTCAGCATCGACCGACTCAAAGGTTCTGGCCCAATTCCATAGCAGCAGGAGTGTTGCAGCAGCAAGGTGTAATACCAGGGACTAATCCTGATGGTAGGATATGGCCTTTGTAAAAACTGATGGCAAGGAGATATAACTTTATATAGTGTTGGTATACTTAGTACCGGACACACAGATTTCATACCTCCATGAAAAATAGATTACTTTAAAGAAATACGGTCTAACAAATATAAGTATAATCATATACCTGGTTCCCAATGCTTACTGTGCTAGCTAAGGTCACAGCAGTACTTTTAACAGTAATAATTCTGCAGCCTTCATAATTAGATCGCATGTGATACAGTTCAAAAATGGTGATCGCATGCGCTCCAAAATGCACGGAAGTGTAGAGCATGTAGTGGGGCGGCTCCTATAGGCTACAACTGGCATGCTCTTCCACTAGCACAATCGGATCGCAAAACGTGATCTGAAATGCGCTAATAAGTTTTTCTCAGCCACCTGAGCATATGTAATATTGGGTTAGTGTGGGCTTTTTCGGAGTAGCAGTGCCCTTTCCATTAACGCTGCTGCGCATTTAACGTGTCCTGAGGGAAACTCAGAAGTTAAGTCGTAAGTATTACATCTCCCTGTAAAAGTTTTGTGGGAGCAAGCGAAATCCTTCTTCTCAGCTGCCCGGTCAGTTCTCCAATGCAAATTAATTGGTTTAAAGCCAAGAGTTCAGCAGGCAGTTGTAAACAGAATAGGCACAAAACTATCTTTCAGCTGCTGCTCTGAATGAAGACTGGATCTGGCCAAGCTACGCCCAAATCCATTCATTCTGGGATGTAGACTGCAGATCTGAAATAGCAGGACAGGTCCCCAGAACAGTTTGTTAGAAATTGTCGTGGGTTTGTGGGGTTACATTTTTTTTTCTCCATATTTTAGAGGAAAGGCAAAAACATTTTAGACTCATTAACCATTTGGTGAAAAAGCACATTTTGGTGTTAGACTATTTTTGCAAGATTGCAACACTAGAGTTTTGGCTTGGCAAATATAATGCTACAAAAATTTGCCTTCTAAATATGGCAAAAAAAATTTGTAGGGAAGCTTGGCGTAACAAAATGGCAAAATATGTCCCCTAGTACATTGCATGTTTGCATAATTGTTGAATAATAAGATATCTACACATAACAACTTGTGCCTTTATTTTTAGGTTCTGTCAACATGGAAAACCCTCAGTCTCTTTCATCTGACACCCTCACAATGCAGCAGGCCATGTTTGCTGCTCATGATGATTCCCTGGATGGTACAGAGGAAGACGAGGATGAAGAAGAAATGGAAGAGGATGAACTGGAGGATGATAGTGAGGAACTTCAAACAACAAATGTTAGCGATCTTGGTTTGGATAACAGTGACTCTCTGGAGTAGTCCAATGATGACCAGATGGAAAGATCAATTGAGTCTGAAATATACTCTGCACAAAGCTGAGCGCACATGCCTTGAACTAATGTTTTAAACAGCCTGCTCTTCCCTTTGTAAACATTCAGTGAACAGACTCTTCATTTATTATCAAAGCCCAAGAGCCTGCACCTCTTTTAAGATGGAACAAAATACTTTTCTGCACACATGGTGTAATAGCACCTGCCAAAGCAGGACAAGGTCTATCCACTATAGCAAGAACTGTCATATTACTTTATTTTCACAAGGATTTTAAAACACTTTTGTTGTACAATACAAATCCTTGTAGACTCTTCTCCAAAAACAAATGCAAATGTCCATTACTTTCATAGCCACCTGCTTGCATCTTTGTGTCATGGCAGGGGAATTTACTACATTATGGACAAAGATATTGTGCGGTTTTTATTTAAATGAAGGACACATGTTTACAGAGCCACATTGTGGCCAATTTGTTTTTGTTTTGTTTGTCTTTTAAAGAACTTAACGTGTTTTTAGGCAAAGCTTTTTTCTGTATTATAACTAAAGGCTATTTGAATGTTAGGATTCAGAGGGAGCATGGGGAACAGATATAGACATATCTAGATACCCTACACTCCATCTGTACATACAGAACATGGCATAGTGAACACACACATTTCTCCTAGGAGGTTGGTACTAAAACAATGAATGATTTTCAATAATATTTTTTGTGTAAAACTGCTTCCCTCAAACCCTCAAATAATGTAATCTCAGACTTATCTATTTTGGAAGTTACACAATTTTCTGAAATGTCCTCGTAAACGGAGTATGAAAATGCTAAAAGTACTCAAAGTGTGCACGTGTTTTTAAGGAAAGACCCTTTTCTGGATCATTTCATGGATCATTTTACTGCATTACAGTGCACATATTTTTGCTTCTCTATATCTGATAATTTGTGATTCTAACCTTTAATGTTTTGGGGTAACGTGGGGCTGTTTTGTCTATGCAATGTTTACTGGTCACTTGCTGACCCCACAGTTAAAATGCACACTTCAACTTCCCTCTTCAACATAACAATAAACAACTTAAGGCACAAATGATGGTGCTGGACACCAAAATTGAAAATATAAACAGCAGTAAACTGGATCTTCATTAAAGAATAAACAGAGAAAATGTCCAGTCTTACTTTGAATAATGAAATATGTTTTTGAAGGACAGAATATGATGTCATAAATGGCTTCCTCATGCTCATGTTAAATAGAATCCTGTTTCTGTGAATTTTCTGTAATAGGGATCTACATTTTGTGAATATCACTGAATGTATGTCCCATTTGGTCTTTGTCATCATCAAAAAGAATCTTATTGCATACATCAAAAGAATAAAACCACAGTGGTTAGATTCTAAATCTCTACCCATGCAATTTATTTAAATGGCAGTTATTCAAGAGTTTTATTGGAGAATGAATAAGGAAATGAATAGAGACATATCTGAAGAGCACAAATAAGTTGAAGCATATGTCCACTACTATAAAAGATCTGATATCACCGTGTAGTTATGAAACATATACGGGGAGATTCAGTATCTGTGAAGGCCGTGAAAACCCCACATTAACCCAAGCTACTATCCAAACATAACGGGCCTTTGTATGGGGACTTAAAATCCGTGCTATCGGAGCTTCTTACCTTTACGCAATCCCACGATACACTACCAGATGTAATCTCGTTTATGGCCGATATTGTATTGCGGGATCATGCAAAGGTACGTAGCACAACACATAGATATTAAATCTCCCCAATTGTTTGTTTCCCATTAACACCCTTTCCCAGAAATACAGCAGAACAAAAAGATATATCATGTGACAATTAAACCGACTAACGGGGCGGTTTAATTCTATTATAATAGATGTTATATGGCCGAATTAGTGTAAACCCCACTCTACCCAATGTATTAACAGGTTTGTACAGGGTTAACACTAATTCTACGGTGGAAGCTGCTTATCCAATGTAGAAAAGGCTAAGTTAGGTTTTGCGCAAAACTTGCCTTTTCTATGAAGGCGTAACCTGCACATTTTACCTGACCAGGATACAGCGTTGCAGTACTGCATCGCAATCATGCAAGACATACGTCTAAGATTATGACATCGGCCTGTTAAAGGGACAGTTCAGTGGAAATTATTAATATTTGTTAAATTGTTAGTTTGTGTAATATTTAGCTATTCTACATATTCTCTCCCATTTTAAAAACCAGTTGATTTCATACCCTTTGCTGTTCCCTGCTGTTGACATTAGGGAGCTGACATTTCAGGTTCTAACGGTCCTTCTTCTTCCCAGGATGCACCACTTCCTTGGAATGTTCCTTACAGTAATTTCTACTTATTGGCTGATGCTCAGATCTCTACTCAGCAACTGAATCAACCCAGGCGCTGGGTCAAGGGCAAGACCATAAAGGTCTCTACTAGGGGTCCTGCAAACAGGATGTCAGTATTTCGGTTGCATTTATTTATACACAGACAAAATGCTGAATTGGCAGATTAAGGTCATTGGGATGAAAAAATACTGCTCTTTTTTCTGAAAAGTACATGTATTTGCACTGAACTTCCCCTTTAAGGTCTTGTACTTGGCTCAAAGAATAAAGATTTATAGTACATCTCTGCAAAATCCTCTGGTTTATAAATCTGGCACTAGTCACTAATCTGAGTTTCTGTCGTGGATTTGAAGGTATTTAACAATATCTTAGTGGCTAAACCTAATTATTTTATCTACTTAAATTTCCTGGTATATCAAATCAAATATTGCAATAAAAAGTGTTCCCAGCATAGATACTTAGGTGACGGTCCAGCTACATCTATCCTTTTTTATGCACCTACCAGGATAATTATTATTCTGAAATGGACAGCAGGGAGTACAAAGGTACATTCAAGTCATTGAGATCCCCTTCTCTGATTTTATGTATCAAAATTACAGGATTTTGGTAAAACTGCACAAAAATCTAAAGTGATGGAGACCAATAAAAAAAAAACTGCTCAGGTTGCACACCTCATAGGTTGGTCCTATCACTTATCACTGAGGTTCACTTAATATATTTCCACAGATAAGTAAAAGGGAAACAGCTATAGTATGTAGTTTAACCTCATAGTATATTTATATTGGTTTCATCTGTCATCTAGAAAACCACTGCTAGAATGGTAGACTGAATTGAAAAAAAACCTCTACAAACTGAGCATTTTTTATGTTTAATACACAATATAAAAATGTAAAACTAGAAAGAAAATGTAATTTTATTATAAAATGGTTTATTTAACCACACCACCATTGCTGGAAACAATACAAAATGACAATTCTGCAATTGCCCAGTGTCAATATACTGTATGGCTAAAAGTTTAACAAACCAATTAGAGTCCACAGTGTAATTGAGGCATATTTATAAAGCAGTCATTTCATTGCAAACATTTTTTTGTACTTTTCAACATTTTTCTGTTAACACTATTACTTGGCAAACATTATTAGAATTTGGTAATAAAAGAAAGGGCATGTCTGGGTAATTTCCATGTTACCCTGGTAGTACAATTCTGGCAAATATTCTTGACAAAAATGTTGTACCAAAATGCTTTTCTCCATTTTTCTGTGCACATCGCAGTGAAAAACATGTTGAAAAATTAGCAAGGTATTTTTAAAGCAGAAAAAAAAATATTCAAATAATTTTAAAATTTTAAAGTCCAAGATGCCAAAAATAATTTTTTTCTGGCTTTTGTAGCCCAGTATATGCGCTTTTTGGACATCGAATGTGTCATTAATACGACTATTGTGTAAGCATAATAATTGTTTAAAAGTTTAGTTCTTGAAGATATTTTGCTAGTCATCCAGTCCTTGGAGAAGTATTATCACGCATCTTACTGATGTTAATCTAACTGAATTCCACAAATATACCATGACCAGGATGAATAAGAACCTTCACAAGCAACTTCATCACTACTCCTTATACTCTGCTGCATTCTATGTAACAGTATCATGAAATTCCCAGTTTGCTGTACCTGTGTCATCAAATTTCCAGTTTGCTTTACCAGTGTCTTTGATTTGCTAGTTTGTTGTACAAGTATCATGGAATTCCCAGTTTGCTTTAACAGTATTACTGATTTGCCAGTTTGTTGTACCAGTATGATGGAATTCCCAGTTTGCTTTACCAGTATTGTTGATTTGCCTTTTGTTATACCAGTATGATGGAATTCAGTTTTCTTTACCATTATTATTGATTTGACAGTTTGTTGTACCAGTATCATGGAATTCCCAGTTTGTGTTACCAGTATTTTTGATTTTCCTTGTGTTATACCAGTATGATGGAATTCCCAGTTTTCTTTACCAGTATTATTGATTTGACAGTGTTGTACCAGTATTGTGGAATTTCCAGTTTGCTTTACCAACATTATTGATTCACCAGTTTGTTGCACCAGCATCATAGAATTCCCAGTTTGCTTAACCAGCATTATTTATTTGCTTGTTTGTTGTACCAGTACCATGGAATTCACAGTTTTCTTACCAGTATTATTGATTTGCCAGGTTGCTGTACTAATACTAGTATCATGCAATTGGCAGTTTGCTGTATCTGTGTCATTAATTTGTGTATTTCTTATTTCTCTGTCTGTCAATCTATCTATCTCTCTATCTTGCCTGTGTTCTTAATCTGAAGCAACCAATTAGATAGTAGAGATAGTAGACAGCTAAAAGTATATATAATCTGATTGGCTAAGAAAAATTCACAGCCTGGGCACATTTTTGCACCTCCTATTAAATAAGATATTTTCAGCCCTAGACATGCCCCTGGCTTGTTGTATTTAAACTACATTAATTCAGCTGTATGCATATTTGATCTGTCTTTTAAATCTGGAGAAAAGCAATTCAGAGCGCACTCCAGTCTTAAATGTTCAAATTCATTCATTAAACACGTGACGTTTCGGTGTCCGCGCGACACCTTCCTCAGACGTACGTCTGAGGAAGGTGTCGCACGGACACCGAAACGTCACGTGTTTAATAAATGAATTTGAACATTTAAGACTGGAGTGCGCTCTGAATTGCTTTTGTTTGGATACTATTGCCATTGGCTATGGTTTTTGGAGCAGCACCCAGCGATTTCAATTATACACTGCAGGTGTGCGGGGGAACTATCTACTTCTTTTAAATCTGGAGGATTGTGGGTAAGGTTCTTGATGACATCCTGATGTATTAATTAATATAATTATCAGGGTTGCACTGATTATAGGCTGATTTTATTTAACTAATTTTGACTCAAAATTAGTCTTGCTGTGTGTCTATTTAATGTGTACATTATATAAGGAGGATTGTGGGTAAGATACCTGATTAACTGCTGATTGGAGGAGATAATTAATAAATTTAATTATCTAGGTTGCACTGAATATAGGCTGATTGTATTGAAACAGCATTATTTCTGAATTAGTCATCGTTTCTATTATGTAGCAGAAAGCTCATCCCCAACTTAACTCTATTTAGCATACATGAAACATGAAATTTTGGATCACGCTCAGCGCGAGGTAACATTGGACCCCACACCAGTGATTTGTTGAAATAAATGTTTGACAGTATGTACAGTATGTATATATACAGTATGTATATTTCCCTTTATTACCCGCAGCTCCAGATTAGGAGTATTTAATTAAAACTAAACATATGCATTGAAACCAATGCAGTCTGCAACATGCATTACAAAAGTGACTTTTAATTCCATAATTTCACATAATTATTAAATGTGGATTGAAATTTTTGCATGGTTCCCAAATAACTAAGAGTTGTATTACAAATGTATAAAAGTGCGGCTGTGGGCATAGATTTGCAGCCACAATCATACATTGTTTGTACAATACAATGTGGTAGTAGTCGACTACCACAATGGCAATTTATAGGCCATCGTAAAATTCTGATTGTAAATGTATGAAAAATAGAGAAACTGTGCCTTTATAAATATGTCCCTAAGGGCTCTAATTGTAAAGGCATGGTATCGATAATGTACGAACGCGGCTGTAAATGTGCGGCCGCGGTACAATTAAATATGTGAGTACTACCATTTTACTTTTCTCAAATTGTATTTTCAGATAATGTAAAGTCGTTTGAGTGAGTAAAGTGACCCTTTAAGTAACAGTCATGTTAATATATTTCCATTTATAAAAAGTCCCCGTTCACTGGCTGAATATTATCAGGTCTCGTAAATGCAATTTTACCATTTTGGACAAAGTATTGTTTTGCAGCTCTATAAATTCTGTGCTGTTTTTTCACCACTAAGTACAGTGCAGAGAAGATTTTTTTCGCCTCTTTATAAATAGCATTTAACAGAACAATAGCAAAAAGTACAAATAAATGTTGTGAACACTTTATAAAATGACAGTAACTGAAATAATAAAGGTTGCCATTTTTTCAGCAATAGCGTGGGCTCTAACAATTCCTAATGGTTGCACCCAGGTGGAATAATTGCCACAAGAACTGTATGTGTCTGTAAAATGTCTGTTTATGATAAGATGCATTAACGAAACATTATAACATGAAAAAGGGGAGACAAAAAAGGGGATAATAATTTATATGTCACCATTGTGGGGACTTAAGATAGTTTTGTTTGTTTTCCTCTTTGATAAATAAGAATTAAATAAGGATTAAGGAAGGAATATTAGATTCCTGTGTATCATTTTCCAATTATCTAAAGGTAATCAAAATAAAACCTAAACATTCTAAGACATAAAATTAAAGAGAAAGTTCTGTGGAAAATATAATTTTCACAAGATCTTATTTTATATTATGCATACCTAGTTATTCTAAAATATTCATTGAAAAATCCATTAAATTTATACCCTTTGCTATATTCCCTGCTGTTGACATTAGACATCTGACATTTTAGGTTCTGCAATGGTCCTTCTTCTTCCTAGAACACTACCTTGGAATGACCTTGGATCAATCATGGTCAGATCTCTACTGAGAAACTGAATCAACCCAGACTGGGTCAAGGGCAAGACCATAACAGTCTCTATTATGGGTCCTGCAAACCCGAAGTCAGTATTTCAGAAGCATTTATTTATACACAGACAAAATGCTGAATGGGCAATTTAAAGTCATTTGAATGGGAAAATACTGCTCTTTTTTCTTAAAAGTATATGTATTTGCACTGAACTTCCCCTTTAAAAGTCAAACAATTAAATATTACATCTAACTGTGGATATTTTTGGATAAGGCTTTATCAACTTTGCTAAAATTATATTATTTTTGTACGGTTTCAATATATACTTCCTACTTATTATGAGAGTAGAAGTAGGCTTTCCTGCACCACTGTCTTTTAAAATGATATATAAGCTGGGTGCTGCTATGGTGCCCCCGCCAGTGGCAGAAACTCAAAATTGAATTACAAATAGTGCACATCAGACTTATGATCACAAATATTCACTTGTGAAGTTTCTGTGTTATCTTACACCTTCTTTAGACATAACATAGTGATAGAGTGCAACACTGGTATATATAGAGTGGAGCGTTAGGGGCTATTGCTGCCATCTAATGGTGAGTAGGTGTTACAAACCAATATATTCAATAACATATTGACCAGTAAAAAGGATACAATGTACATAGTTATAGCCAAAATAAGACAAAAGTGCATGTGCTTAATACAATATTTAAAAAAGTGCAATATATTAAAACATTTTAGTAATCCATAAAATATTAAAAGTACGACTAAATAGGAGAGGAGATATAAGATATAAAAAATACATATATAGGTCTTAAATAGATAAATAGTTACAAACCTTAGCAATAATGGTAAAACCCTGTAACACATATTAGAAAACAAGTATGCTTGTGAAGGTTCTCATTCATCCAGGTCATGGTATGTCTGTTGTATTCAATTAGATCAACTGGACTTGAAATGTAGTTCTTGAAGACGTTTCGCTAGTCATCCGACTGGCTTTCTCAATTCAGAATGACTTGTACAAGAATCTGTGGCAATTATGTACCCTGGAAAATCCCAATTAGCATATCACAGCCAGGTGTTAAGGGTGTGATTAGATAGTGGCTAAGAGGTGTTATAGGAACGCCCAGAGTAAGGTGTGAAAACAGCATTGTACATGTAGAAAACAAGTACTGTACATGGAAGATTATAAATAACATTTGAGTCCTAGATTGGTATTTAAACCCTTAGGTTGTAAAGTGTGCAGTGAAACTAACAAAAGGAAGTTTCCTGTGAGTGTAATGAACTTGTGAGTGGCCCTTTCTCTTAAGGACCTTGCTCTCAAGGACATATAAAAAGAAGGACATTGAAACAAGAAGGACAATTAAACAAGGTTTGTGCGTCACTGTGTTGGTGTGGTGTATTAGAAGGGACAGTTTTGTCAGTACCATGCAGTGTGCATCGTGCCACATGTATAGGAACCTGGAGCAGACGTTCCGGGGAACCTATGTCTGTGTCAGGTGTGAGTGGGTTGCCCGTTTGGAAGCTGAGGTGGAGAGTCTAAGGGGGCAGCTTGCAGCATTGCGGGGATTGGCAGAACTGGGGGGTCAGCAGGCACTGGCTGGGGCCAGTATAGAGGTGGGTGGAAGAGGGACAAGAAAGGATGAGGAAGGAGGTAGTTTTGTTAGGGTTACTAGGGGAAGTGGGGGACGGAAGAGTAGGGGGGCTTCTTCCCAGATTGTCCATCCCAACAGATTTGCCGCCTTAGGTAATGAAGTGGAGGAGGACACCTCGGAATTAGCGTGTATGGAGGGGGCTAGTCCCTTGAGCACCCAGGGGACTGCCATCTCTGATACAAGGGAGGAGGAACGAAGGGTCAGGAATGCAAGGCAGGTGGTAGTGGTAGGGGACTCCATTATAAGGAAGGTAGATAGGGTAATCTGCCGCCAAGACCCTACATGCCGAACTGTGTGTTGCCTGCCTGGTGCTAGGGTTCGGCATGTGGTGGATCGTGTAGACAGATTATTGGGTGGGGCCGGGTGTGACCCGGCGGTCTTGGTTCACATTGGTGCCAATGACAAAGTTAGAGGTGGAGGTGAGGTCCTTAAACATGATTTCCGAGAACTAGGGGCCAAGATAAAAGCAAGGACCTCCAGGGTAGTGTTTTCAGAAATACTACCGCAGCCACGTGCTAAGCCAGGGAGACAGCGGGAGCTTAGGAGCATTAATGCGTGGCTAAGAGAGTGGTGTAAGGAAGAAGGGTTTGGGTTTATTGAGAACTGGGCAGACTTTGCTGTCGGCTACAGGCTCTTTAGTAGGGATGGGTTGCACCTCACTGATGGTGGTGCAGCTGTTTTAGGGGAGAAGATGGCTAGAGGGTTGGAGGAGATTTTAAACTAGGTTTGGGGGGGGGGGTATTAGCAGTCTGGGATAGATTGTCCAGGAGGAAAGCAGGGTGTAGATAGGCCAGTGGTGGGTGGAAAGGGGGGTGCGGCTAGCATAGGGGATAGGGAGGAATTTGTATCAAAGTGTACGAATAAATTACAGGATCATAATCTAAAATGTATGTTTGCAAATGCGAGAAGCCTGGCTGACAAAATGGGTGAATTGGAAATGATGGCATTGAATGAAAAGTATGATGTAATAGGTATAGCAGAAACGTGGTTGAACAGTTCTCACGACTGGGCTGTAAATATAGAAGGATATGCCTTGTTTAGGCAGGACAGAAAAAAAAGGAAAGGGGGAGGAGTATGTGTTTATGTTAAAAAAGAATTGAAGCCAAATTTAAAAGAAGAGATAACTGGTGATATGGATGATAAAGTGGAGGCAATATGGGTGGAATTAGGCAACAGGAAAGGGGGTAATGTCATTGTTGGTGTCTGCTATAAGCCGCCAAATGCTAGCAGAGAGGAGGTGAGTCAACTTCATATGCAGTTGGCAAGGGCTGCAAGTTTGGGGAGTGTGCTCATTATGGGGGACTTCAATTACCCTGACATTGATTGGTGTGGTGGAACTGCCATCACAGAAAAAGGCGATGAGTTCCTGAATTTGCTGCAGGATAATTTTCTCTCACAGGTGGTTGAGGTTCCTACTAGAAAAGGAGCTTTGTTGGATCTGGTAATATCTAACATTGTGGAGCGCATTATAGATATAAAGGTAACTGGAGGCTTAGGGAATAGTGACCATGAAATAGTGGCATTTGGACTTCGTTATCGAAAGGAAAAGTGCGCTGGGTTAACAAAGACATTTAATTTCAGGAAAGCAAATTTTCCCAGGTTAAAAGCAGCTCTTCAGAATGTCAACTGGGATAATGTATTATCAGGTAAAGGTACTGAACAGAAGTGGACTGTGTTCAAGGGGATTTTAAGCCAGTTCACATCTAAATTTATACCCTTGGGAAATAAATGTAAAAAATAAAATTCCTCGCCCATGTGGCGAATCTGATGTAAAAGAGGCAAATGGTAAGGAAGAAAAAGGCATTTAAAACCTTTAAGGCAGAGGAACGGAAAGGGCCTTTAGGGAGTATAAAAACTGAACAAGAGTGTAAGAAAGCAATCAAACTAGCTAAGCTGAAGAAAGCATCACTAAGCCTAAACATTTTTTTAAGTATATTAATAGTAAGAAGATGAGGACTGAGAATGTGGCACCATTAATTAATGGGGATAAGTTAGTTACGGAGAATGGCGATAAAGCAAATGTCTTGAATAATTTTTTTCCTCTGTATACACTATAGAAGATCCAAGTACAGATATCATAGAGTATAGTAGCAATAAAGGTATACAAGATTCAAGTTCACTTTGGTTAACCGAGGATATGGTACAGAAAGAACTAAATAAGGTTAATATTAATAAATCTCCTGGACCGGATAAAATACATCCTCGGGTACTTAAAGCGTTCATTTATACACAGAAATCACTAGATGGCAGATTTGGATTAGTAATTGAAATAAGAAAAAAAGGTTTTTTTTAAACGTGTGGATTGTGCTTGAATTTCCTGTGCATATTTGTTTTTGAAAAGCTGGGATAGACTACGAGCCTGATGAAATAAAAAGATATACACATTTTGCCTGAACTGCAGAAACCAATCAGATGTTTTCAATGCAACTGCAGCACCCAGTAAAAAAGTAAAAAAAAAAAATACCGTATATACTCGAGTATAAGTCGAGTTTTAGGCTGTGAAAACAGCCTGAAAACTGAACCTCGACTTATACTCGAGTCAGTCACTAACTGGTGGAGGACTCGGCTGCCGCGTCACTGATGGTCGCATCCACTGACGTCACGACTCGGCACCGGGAAATTAGACCGGCGCGAGTCGTGACGTCAGGATGCGACCATCAGTGGACGCGGCAGCGGATTCCTCCATCAAGATGTCGGGGGCCCGGACTCTCCGCAAAAAGGTAAGGCATTAGTATTAGTGTAGTGTAGTGAGGGTGAGAAGATGGGTGCAGGGAGTAGTGTTTGTACTGTAGTAGTGTAGTGTGGTAGTGCAGGTGAGAAGATGGGTGCAGGGGAGTGTGTGTACTGTAGTAGTTAGTGTAGTGGCGGGTGGAGAAGATGGGTGCAGGGAAATAGGTTTTATTCCTGGGGATGGACCTGGGGCTGGAGGGGAGAATATACCCTCGACTTATACTCGAGTCAATATGGTTTTCTCATTTTTGAGGTAAAAGGGTACCTCGACTTATTACTCGAGTTGACTATACTCGAGTATATACGGTATTTGATTGGTTCTGCAGATAAATAATATGTCCAAAATGTTGTACTCTTATTGCATTCAACCCCTAAGTATATTTACTATGGCAACAATGGCAAGTGTGATTGCCAATTCTATTATTATTTAATTTTGTTTTACATTATGGTCATATTTAAATATTTTTCATAGTATGTGGCATTTCTTAATAGGTCCTCAAGATTTATCTGAAATATAACGCCCTTCCAGACAACAGATCATTACCAGTTACCCCCAGAATAATTAATGAAACTCTGCAACCTAGAAAAATTTACTTTAGGGATAGAAAATGCATTTTGGAAGGAGTAATAAATATGGAAGTACACTTATAAAAGTCATATTCATTTGTATTTGGTCAAATCACCAAACACCTACCACTCCTGCTTAAAGGGATTGTCCAGTCTAAAAAAACTTTGCAACTTTGCATAGAAATGTTCACCACCAGCCCCATCCCAACCTAGTTTCACATATCTATCCTGTCAAAGATGCTCTTTTAGTGTCTTACCTAACCTCTTGCTGCTCACTTCATGTTTTCGGCTGTCAGTTAAGTGTGCAACGTGACATCAAGCCCCCAGTATCCTGGACAGCCATAAGGATGTTGGTTCTGGGGAGTCACATTTGTACATGGATAGGAAAATTGGTTAAGGAATAGGATGCAGAGAGTAGTTGTTATGGGGCTTCATCATTAGAAACTAAAGTGCTAAGTGGGATGCCACAGGGTTCTGTGTTGGGGCCGCTTCTATTTAATCTATTTATTAATGATTTGGAAGTGGGTATTGTCAGCAAGGTTTCTGGTGTGCTGACGACACAAAACTTTGTCGACCATTAAAAACTTCAGAGGAGGTGCAATCGTTGCAAGGGGATCTAGATAGATTATCACATTGGGCTGCTAAGTGGCAGATGAAATTCAATGTTGATAAATGTAAGGTGATGCATTTTGGACTTAAAAATACTTGTGCTACTTATACTATAAATGGCTCTGTGTTAAGTGAATCCCTGTTGGAAAGGGATCTTGGAGTTTTGGTGGATAACAAACTTAAAGGTAGCAAGCAGTGCCAGGCGGCAACAGCCAGAGCCAGCATGGTATTGTCTTGTATAAAGCGAGGTATGGATTCAAGGGAGGAAAATGTAATTCTCCCTCTTTACAAAGCATTGGTAAGGCCTCATTTGGAATATGCAGTGCAATTTTGGAATCCTGTGCACAAAAAGGACATCTTTGAAATGGAAAGGGTTCAGAGAAGGGCAACTAAATTAAATAGGGGATTGGGGGAGCTTGAATATGAAGAGAGACTGGAAAAGTTACAATTATGTACGCTGGAGAAAAGGCGCTTGAGTGGGGATATGATTACTGTGTGTATAAATACATTAACGGGCCATACAATAAACTATCTGGGGCATTGTTCACCAATAGACATGTCAAAGGAGGACATCCCTTAAGACTTGAAGAAAAAAGGTTTAGGCTTCAAGCTCGGAAAGGGTTTTTCACTGTGAGAACGGTAAAGCTATGGAACTGTCTTCCAGTGGACGTTGTTATGGCAGGTTCATTGGTCATTTTCAAAAAAAAGCTGGATGAGTTTCTGCAAACAAGGAATGTTACAAGTTACTGGTATTGATACATAAAGTAGAGTTGATCCAGGGAAATTTCCGATTGCCACTTGGAGTCAGGAAGGAATTTTTTCCCCCTTCATAAATTTGGTGGGGTTTTTTTGCCTTCCTCTGGATCAACAGTTAGGCAGGAAATGAGGATATTGCTAGATGGGTTGGACTGGATGGACGTATGTCTTTATTCAACCTCAAATACTATTTATCCAGAAGCATTACTTTTGTAATAATACATTGTTGCGTTCGCCCCCCCCCCCCTCCTTGGTGTAGGGATGTGATCAATCTCCATCCCTCTTAATTTATGTACTTGATATTTCGCTTCTATGAAGTGAATGTTTATTGGAGTGAATCCATTTTTTCTTTTTTTATATTTATATTCTCATTTGCCAATCTAATATCGCTTTTATGTCTTGTAGCATTTTCTTAAATGGGTCTATTGTCTTACCTATATAAACGAGTGAATAAGGGCACTTAAGTATATAAACACAATAGTCAGTGTTACATGTATATAAGCCTGAGATCTTGTAAGATTTACCTGTCTGTGGATGGGTAAATTTTGGCCCTGTGATAAGATTGCAGTAATAGCCCCTAGTGCTCCACTCTATATAAACCCTTGTTGCACTCACTTTATTGTGTCTGAAGAACGTGTTAAATGACACCGAAACGTCACATGTGAATAAAACACATTTGCGGTTATAAGTCTGGTGTGCGATATTTGTGATCCTACTTATTATGGGTGGTTACTGGATTCTAAATTTTTTAAATTTTTTAATTTTTTTGCCATGAAATTCACACCTGTTGCTCTAAATCCATTGACTATGAGTCAACTTAATCAAGTTTTAGTTTTTAAAGGCGATTGGTAGGATTCAGCAATCCTATATAAAGAGTTTCAAGCTGTGGGACCCCCAACAAAGGCACCTTGCAGTGCCACAAGGGCACTTATCAGTGCCGGAGAGTGGGTTCATGGTTTCAGGCAGTGGGACCCCTTAAGCCCCAAAAGGCACTTGTCAGTTGTAAGTGCCTTGGAGGAGGGGTCCTGGTTTTTGTGCGGTACACAAAAGGCTCTTTAAAGAACCCCTGGGGGGTGCAGGGTCTCTGTCTGTGGAGGTAAGGATCAATGCTGCACTTCTAGCAGGACACGCGGCTCCCCACCACGCATAGCGAGACCGTGATGCACTTTGAAAAGGCTGCAGTTATTGCAACAATTCCCTTATCTGCGCTTTATAAATATGATTGAGCGGTAGCGTCTGTGATAAGCAGCGATAAGTGAAACACCAGTCCTGCTAGGTATCGCTGTTTTATAATTAGCACTAAGTCCAATTTTGACGATAACGGCAGCCAAAAGTTAATGCAACCTTTATAAATATCTTAATTTGTCTTAATTTTCTAAAAATTAATTAATTCCATACTTTTTGCTATGCTTTGTTGTGGTCAGTAGTGAGTTGCCATTTCAGGTTTTGTTACAACTCTTTTCTTCCCAGATGCACCACTTTCTTGGAATGTTCCAAACATTATTTTCTACTGATTGGCTGTTGGATGGGTCAAACTTGCTCAGATCTCTCCAGATCAACTAAATCATCCTAGACACCATGACAGACATTGTTAGGGGAAGTCGGTACTTTGGAAGCGTTCATTTATACACAGAGAAATCACTAGATGGGCAGATTATGGTAATTGAAATAAGAAAAAAATGTTTTTTTAAAACGTGTGGATTTGTGCTGAATTTCCTGTGCATATTTGTTTTTGAAAAGCTGGGATAGACTAAGAGCCTGATTAAATAAAAGATATACAACATTTGCCTGAACTGCAGCAACCAATCAGATGTTTTCAAATTGCAGACTGCAGTCACCCAGTAAAAAGTAAAAAAAAAAAAAATACCGTATATACTCGAGTATAAGTCGAGGTTGTCCAGGCGTGAAAACAGCCTGAAAACTGAACCTCGACTATACTCGAGTCAGTCACTTACTGGTGGAGGAATCCGCTGCCGCGTTCACTGATGGTCGCATCCACTGACGTCACGACTCGGCACCGGGAAATTAGACCGGCGCCGAGTCGTGACGTCAGTGGATGCGACCATCGTGGACGCGGCAGCCGGATTCCTCCATCAAGATGTCGGGGGCCCGGACTCTCCAGCAAAGGTAAGGCATTAGATTGTGTAGTGTAGTGGCAGGGTAGAAGATGGGTGCAGGGAGTAGTGTTGTGTACGGTATAGTGTAGTGTAGTAGTGGCAGGGTGAGAAGATGGGTGCAGGGAGTAGTGTAGTACTGTAGTAGTGTGTAGTGCGCAGGGTGGAGAGATGGGTGCAGGGAAATAGGTTTTATTCCTGGGGCTGGACCTGGGGCTGGAGGGGAGACATAACCCTCGACTTATACCGAGTCAATTGGTTTTACCCATTTTTGAGGTAAAAATGGTACCTCGACTTATACTGAGTTGACTTATTACTCGAGTATATACGGTATTTGATTGTTTTGCTGCAGATAAATAATATGTCCAAAATGTTGCTACTCTTATTGCATCAACCCCTAAGTATATTTACTATGGCAACAATGGCAAGTGTGATTGCCAATTCATATTATTATTTAATTTTGTTTTACATTATGGTCATATTTAAAATATTTTTCATAAGTATTGTGCATTTCTTAATAGCCTCTAAGATTTATCTGAAATATACGCCTTCCAGACACACAGATCATTACCAGTTACCCCCACAACTAATTAATGAAACTCTGCAACCTAGAAAAATTTACTTTAGGGATAGAAAATGCATTTTGGAAGGAGTAATAAATATGGAAGTACACTTATAAAAAGTCATATTCATTGTTATTTGGCTACAAATCACCAAACACCTTACCACCTGCTTAAAGGGATTGTCCAGTCTAAAAAAACTTTGCAACTTTGCATAGAAATGTTCACCACCAGCCCCATCCCAACCTAGGTTTCACATTATCTATCCCTGTCAAAGATGCTCTTTTAGTGTCTTACCTAACCTGCCTTGCTGCTCTACTTCATGGTTTCGGCTGTCAGTTAGGTGCAACGTGACTCAAGCCCAGTATCCTGACAGCCATAAGGATGTTGGTCTGGGGAGTCACATTTGTACATGGATAGGAAATTGGTTAAGGAATAGGATGCAGAGAGTAGTTGTTAATGGGGCTTCATCATTATGAACTAAAGTGCTAAGTGGGATGCCACAGGGTTCTGTGTTGGGGCCGCTTCTATTTAATCTATTTATTAATGATTTGGAAGTGGGTATTGTCAGCAAGGTTTCTGTGTTTGCTGACGACACAAACTTTGTCGACCATTAAAAACTTCAGAGGATGTGCAATCGTTGCAAGGGGATCTAATAGATATTACATTGGGCTGCTAAGTGGCAGATGAAATTCAATGTTGATAAATGTAAGGTGATGCATTTTGGACTTAAAAATACTTGTGCTACTTATACTATAAATGGCTCTGTGTTAAGTAATCCCTGTTGGAAAGGGATCTTGGAGTTTTGGTGGATAACAAACTTAAAGGTAGCAAGCAGTGCCAGGCGGCAACACGCCAGAGCCAGCATGGTATTGTCTGTATAAAGCGAGGTATGGATTCAAGGGAGGAAAATGTAATTCTCCCTCTTTACAAAGCATTGGTAAGGCCTCATTTGAATATGCAGTGCAATTTTGGAATCCTGTGCACAAAAAGACATCTTTGAAATGGAAAGGGTTCAGAGAAGGGCAACTAAATTAATAGGGATTGGGGGAGCTTGAATATGAAGAGAGACTGGAAAAGTTACAATTATGTACGCTGGAGAAAAGGCGCTTGCGTGGGGATATATTCCTGTGTATAAATACATTAACGGGCCATACAATAAACTATCTGGGGCATTGTTCACCAATAGAACATGTCAAAGGACACGAGGACATCCCTTAAGACTGAAGAAAAAAGGTTTAGGCTTCAGCTCGGAAAGGGTTTTTCACTGTGAGAACGGTAAAGCTATGGAACTGTCTTCCAGTGGACGTTGTTATGGCAGGTTCATTGGTCATTTTCAAAAAAAAGCTGGATGAGTTTCTGCAAACAAGGAATTTACAGTTACTGGTATTGATACATAAAGTAGAGTTGATCCAGGGAAATTTCCGATTGCCACTTGGATCAGGAAGGAATTTTTTCCCCCTTCAAATTTGGTGGGGTTTTTTTGCCTTCCTCTGGATCAACAGTTAGGCAGGAAATGAGGATATTGCTAGATGGGTTGGACTGGATGGACGTATGTCTTATTCAACCCCTCAAATACTATTTATCCAGAAGCATTACTTTTGTAATAATACATTGTTGCGTTCGCCCCCCCCCCCCCCCCCTCCTTGGTGTAGGGATGTGATCAATCTCCATCCCTCTTAATTTATGTACTTGATATTTCGCTTCTATGAAGTGAATGTTTATTGGAGTGAATCCATTTTTTCTTTTTTTATATTTATATTCTCATTGCCAATCTAATCGCTTTTATGTCTTGTAGCATTTCTTAAATGGGTCTATTGTCTTACCTATTAAACAGTGACTAGGCACTTAAGTATATAAACACAATAGTCAGTGTTACATGAATATAAGCCTGAGATCTTGTAAGATTTACCTGTCTGTGGATGGGTAAATTTTGGCCCTGGATAGATTGCAGTAATAGCCCCTAGTGCTCCACTCTATAAACCCTTGTTGCACTCACTTTATGGTGTCTGAAGAACGTGTTAAATGACCCGAAACGTCACATGTGAAAAACACATTTGCGGTTATAAGTCTGGTGTGCGATATTTGTGATCCTACTTATTGAGGTGGGTTACTGAATCTAAATTTTTTAACATTTTTAATTTTTTTTTTTGTTGCCATGAAATTCACACCTGTTGCTCTAAATCCATTGACTATAGTCAACTTAATCAAGTTTTAGTTTTTAAAGGCGATTGGTAGGATTCAGCAATCCTATATAAGAGTTTCAAGCTGTGGGACCCCCAACAAGGCACCTTGCAGTGCCACAAGGGCACTTATCAGTGCCGGAGAGTGGGTTCATGGTTTCAGGCAGTGGGACCCCTTAAGCCCCAAAAGGCACTTGTCAGTTTGTAAGTGCCTTGGAGGAGGGGTCCTGGTTTTTGTGCGGTACACAAAAGGCTCTTTAAAGAACCCCTGGGGGGTGCAGGGTCTCTGTCTGTGGAGGTAAGGATCAATCTGCACTTCTAGCAGGCACGCGGCTCCCCACCACGCATAGCGAGACCGTGATGCACTTTGAAAAGGCTGCAGTTATTGCAACAATTCCCTTATCTGCGCTTTATATATGATTGAGCGGTAGCGTCTGTGATAAGCAGCGATAAGTGAAACACCAGTCCTGCTAGGTATCGCTGTTTTATAAATAGCACTAAGTCCAATTTTGACGATAACGGCAGCCAAAGTTAATGCAACCTTTATAAATATCTTAATTTGTCTTAATTTTCTAAAAATTAATTAATTCCATACTTTTTGCTATGCTTTGTTGTGGTCAGTAGTGAGTTGCCATTTCAGGTTTTGTTACAACTCTTTTCTTCCCAGATGCACCACTTTCTGGAATGTTCCAAACATTATTTTCTACGTTGGCTGTGGATGGGTCAAACTTGCTCAGATCTCTCCAGATCAACTAAATCATCCTAGACACCAGACAGACATTGTTAGGGGAAGTCGGTACTTTGGAAGCGTTCTTTATACACAGAGAAATCACTAGATGGGCAGATTATGGTAATTGAAATAAAAAAAATGTTTTTTTTAAAACGTGTGGATTGTGCTGAATTTCCTGTGCATATTTGTTTTTGAAAAGCTGGGATAGACTAAGAGCCTGATTAAATAAAAGATATACAACATTTGCTGAACTGCAGCAACCAATCAGATGTTTTCAAATTGCAGACTGCAGTCACCCAGTAAAAAGTAAAAAAAAAAAAAAATACCGTATATACTTGAGTATAAGTCGAGGTTTTCAGGCTGTGAAAACAGCCTGAAAACTGAACCTCGACTTATACTCGAGTCAGTCACTTACTGGTGGAGGAATCCGGCTGCCGCGTTCACTGATGGTCGCATCCACTGACGTCACGACTCGGCGCCGGGAAATTAGACCGGCGCCGAGTCGTGACGTCAGTGGATGCGACCATCAGTGGACGCGGCAGCCGGATTCCTCCATCAAGAAGTCGGGGGCCCGGACTCTCCAGCAAAGGTAAGGCATTAGTAGTAGTGTAGTGTAGTGGCAGGGTGAGAAGATGGGTGCAGGGAGTAGTGTTGTGTACTGTAGTAGTGTAGTGTAGTGTAGTGGCAGGGTGAGAAGATGGGTGCAGGGAGTAGTGTAGTGTACTGTAGTAGTGTAGTGTAGTGGCAGGGTGAGAAGATGGGTGCAGGGAAATAGGTTTTATTCCTGGGGCTGGACCTGGGGCTGGAGGGGAGACTCTACCCTCGACTTATACTCGAGTCAATTGGTTTTACTCATTTTTGAGGTAAAAATGGGTACCTCGACTTATACGCGAGTTGACTTATACTCGAGTATATACGGTATTTGATTGGTTGCTGCAGATAAATAATATGTCCAAAATTTTGCTACTCTTATTGCATCAACCCCTAAGTATATTTACTATGGCAACAATGGCAAGTGTGATTGCCAATTCATATTATTATTTAATTTTGTTTTACATTATGGTCATATTTAAAATATTTTTCATAAGTATTGTGCATTTCTTAATAGTCCCTAAGATTTATCTGAAATATAACTGCCCTTCCAGACACACAGATCATTACCAGTTACCCCACAGAACTAATTAATGAAACTCTGCAACCTAGAAAAATTTACTTTAGGGATAGAAAATGCATTTTGGAAGGAGTAATAAATATGGAAGTACACTATAAAAAGTCATATTTCATTGTTATTTGGCTACAAATCACCAAACACCTTACCACCTGCTTAAAGGATTGTCCAGTCTAAAAAAACTTTGCAACTTTGCATAGAAATGTTCACCACCAGCCCCATCCCAACCTAGGTTTCACATTATCTATCCCTGTCAAAGATGCTCTTTTAGTCTCTACCTAAACAGTCTATTGGTTCTCTCATGCCTTCTGGGCTATGGAGCGACTTCTGTTTTCGGCTGTCAGTTAAGGTGCAACGTGACATCAAGCCCAGTATCCTGACAGCCGTAACCAGGTAGAGTGACTGTCAGTGCAGATGCCCTCTGCTTCTGTTTTTTCTCGAAACAAGCTCGAACCAGGAGCAGGGGGAGGCGCCCAAGAGCCGAGGGACCCGGTTAGGTAAGTCACTTAAGGGGCATCTTTATGTGAAACCAATTTCTATGAACATTTATATGCAACATTTATTTTAGGCTGGACATGCCCTTTAAAACCATGATCATTTGTTTTTATTTATTTGTTATTTATGAGGTTGATGTTTTAATTAATGTTGGGAACCACTAGAAAGTGGTCACATTTCAGATTAAAGGGAAACTGTGGTCTCAAAACAAGTTAGGGTTAAATGAAAGCCTGCTGTATATCCTTTACACTGAGCCAACAATTACATCTCTGGCTGGAGCCTGTGAGAAATTACAATGGGGTGCTTCCAGTAGGTTGTGTGACATCACCTGACCTCTGCCGGCCCTTTTCCCCCGGGGGAGAAGCATGCTCAGTTAAGACTTATTGCTGGGGAAATCAGGAAATACCTGTGGAAAAAATTGACAGTTGAGAAGGGGAGCCTATTAATGCAGACAGGCTGGTCACATGACTACAAGCTGGTCACATGGCTAAAAACAGGAAGAGTTCAACCAGAAAGTTACATTGCTGAACCTTTCCAGCAATAACTTCTCACAAATTTTATCTAGAGATGTGAATTAGGTTTTATTTTGAAGGTGTGGTGGAAGGCTTTTTATATAATTATTACTAGTTTGAAAGAATTTGAGACCACAATTACCATTTAATAGGGGCCCTACTGTATGTTGTATAACATGATCTTTAGTTTTCCTGGTAGTCTCCTCGACAAGGACAAACCAAGACATATATGACTTGTACTTAACTGGTATTTAAAGGAGAAGTAAACCCAATTTTTTATACTCTAGAATCTGAAAACAACCCCCCTAAAAACACCAATAAGCTATAAAATACCACTCCAGTAAATTGTATTAAAGTAAATGTAAGCCTGTTAAGAACTGGATGAAGTATCTGTGTGTATGTGCAGTGTCAGACCACACCTCCTGACCTCAGTCACATGCTTCCTTGCTGCATCTGTCCAGTAAAAGGATTGGCTAGAGATTATTAATGGGTGTGACCAACTGTAACAATTTCTGCCATAGCTAAGGACTGAGCATGTGCAGAACATAATGGTCGTTGACCAAACTGTGTGATACTAGAATACTGAGTAAAGCACAAACCATATGTTATTAAGGTAAATTTCCCAGCTCCTGTATCAAAATGAGAGGTAAGACACAGATTACTGGCTTTATATCAAGGTGTTCTGCCTTCTGGTTCAGTGTTGTTCTGTGGCTTTAGTTGTCCTTTAAGGAAAATATCCTTTAATACAAAACCTCTCTTCAGTTTGTCGGTGTCTAAATGAATGAGCCCTGTTCACAAAACTGCAGCTAATCAAAATGCATATGCAAGATGCATATTCCCTATAACTATGTATCCCCATCACTATTCACTTCTGCTGAAATACCACAAAAATTATATTGGAATGTCTTTTTTTGGATTTAACATAAATTCTAAATACCCTGGAAAATATTTTGCAAAATCTAAGCTTCACCATCTCTTCTTTGCAGATAACGGTCAATTCAGAGTCCATTTCCAGGGGAGAAACAGCCCTAGTCAAAACCCATTAGCATCAGAAGGGCAAAAAAATCTATCCAGACTCCAAAAGGCTATTAGAATAGCCTAACCTTACATTTTCCAATTAACCTACTTATACAATATATTTAAAGGGCATGTCCACAATTAAAACAAAAAACTGTTAATTTTTCAGTTACATGCCCCCAACCCTAACTGATATTACTAACCAGATATTTAAGGATAATTATTGCCCCCATTCTGGAAGAGTAAGCTGGCCACTCCTTCTATACAGTTAATCAAGGCTGTGACAAATGACATCACAACCAATGATTCAGTGATGTAACAGCCAACCAGACGGCCAAACCCTCTGTGATCAGCTGTTTTAAAACAGCTGATCGCACATATGAAGGAAACTTATGCACGATCAGCAGTTTAAAAGACAGGAACCGAACCCGGAAGATTCCTTCATATGTGCAATCAGCTGTTTAAAAACAGCTGATTGTGGACTGGAAGAGGGGAGGGTCCCGGTCTCCAATCTTGTGGGGCAGTTACTCCCCTGCAATGATTGACTGCTCCCCCCTCCCCCCTTTGAACATGATCAAGCTTATAAAAAGCTCATTGAGCAAAGGGAGGAGGCAGATACCTTTGCCAGAATGGAATAGAATTTATTATTATATATCTGATTACAAATATATGTAATAAACTGGTAAAATTAGCAGTTGGGGTTGTCCGCAGATAACAGACAAATCCCCAGTTTTAAAGGTCGACATGCCCTTTAAAGACTTTTATGACATGATACAGTATTTTGTTAATCAATGGTGAAGAGACCCCATTCCCTGCAAATGCCTGTACTCCAGGGTAATTTAGCTTCTCTGTATTGACTGCAATTTTCCTTCATCCCTATCATTTTTTTAGTTGCCCATGTTCTGAATGCTCTGTAGTTCTGTCATATTTGTGAAGGGTTTTGTCTGCGACTAATCAACAGTTTACCTTGAACACACACTGAATTAAAAAGCTGACTCTGCAGTTTTTCAGGAACGATACAAATTTTTAAAATAGTGTGCGCCTTCCTTTATCAGTGCATACCCTCATACACTGTAAGATGTTTTGCTAGACTTTGCTAGACATATTCTATGATTACCACTAGATGGTGCACAAGTAATTAAAAAAGCATTAATTGCAAACTGATTACTCCCACATGGGGTCTTCATCTTGGTAACTACAAGGATACAAGGATTGACAGACATGCAGACATATTAAGGTAGCTAGTTTAATATAATGTTCTGTTTATTCCAAGCCACTTTCATATAGAAATAAGGGAGATTAAAGCTGACAGCTAGGAGAATTCCTAGAACACACTAAGGCTGTATGAACATTGTTACCTGTAAAGAGAGATGAATAAAACTGGCAAGTTTTATTCCATCAGCAGTTCTGCAGAATTTATTAAAATTCCAAAAATCCAGTACAAACCTGACCTGAAACATGAATCATCCTGATTTTCAGCTTTTGGATTGTAACTTCTGAATTTTCCACCTCAATTTTTTTAATCTCGATTTTCGACAACTTTTTTCAGTATTTTAATTTTCACTAAGTTCTGTGTTTTTTTTTTAATTTAAACCAGATCTGCCACCTTTCGAAGCTGGCAGTTCCACAGCTAAATCAGGTTCTTTTACCTGTGAAATAAACCCAAATTACTACATCCAGTATATTTTTGAGAAATACAGACACTTAGGGCCCTATTTATAAAGGCCTTTAACAATTGCAGTTTTACGACTGTGACTGTACATTACGCTCCTAATTGTAATTGCATGATCACCCATAAAATACCATAGCCGTAGTCTACTACCATAGTACCGCTTAGTATTGTACTGCAGTGCGGTCATAAATGTACGGCTGTACGTCTAAGATAACCCTTGGTATTGCAAATTTGCAATGTGGCGGGTTTTTAAATAGGGCCACCAATTCAAATCATTCATCTCTTTTTCTAAAAATATGGTTATACCATTTCCAAATAGCTTAATAGTATGTACAACATACAGTGCACACTACAATATCAGTTTTTACCAATAACACAACTTTATGTATAGGTGTCTCTCTCCAGTCAGTTAGGATGGTTAGTCTTTTTGGTAAGAATATTTCCTGTAAGTATTTGATGCATACTCACCGTGCATTGGCTGAGTGCCTTTAGAAGCCTATGGCCTCATGGTTGTGTGCTGAGGCAGCAGGGTCAGGTTTAGGTCTGGGGGCTTGAATAAGTGTAGGCAAAAAGGAGATTGAGAGTTCTGTCAGGCTGTGGGCTGGGTTGGTAAGTGGAAATAGGCAGGTGCCTAAAGTATAAGGGTTATAAGCAAAAAGGGGGGTAACCCGGCCCAAACCATGTATAAATAAATTGTAATATCGTGTTAATAAGGGGTGCGCCTACAACTTAAAACACATAAATATCATTAGAAGAGGAAAAACAGTGGACACAACAGGACACACCCTTATTTAATTATATTTTATTCAATTCAAAAAATCTCTTCTCAAAAGATAACTATACTCACCTTACCCACTTTCCACAGATGGTTAGTACCCAGAGGGAGAACCTAAACCCCTAGGTCCTCACCGATAGGGTTGCTTTCAATCTTCGGCAATACTTACTTAAAGTTTGTGTGGCTTCGTCCTCCATTCAGTCAGCAAGTCCAGTCATTGAGAAGAAACCCTTTGTAGAAGCGTGTCTTTTCATTGGTCGGGGTCGCAGGAGATAGAAGGTGAACCTGGCGGGGAAAACCTGGCGGTATATGTCCTCACCCTGGGTACTACTGGTTACTGGGTCCAGTGAAACGGGTGGAGGTATAGTTGTCCTTTAATATAGAGTTGAATAGCGTCTCAGTGAATGAAGAACTAGAAAGTGAAAAAAACAAAAAACAATTGACTAAAAAGATATTTAAACAGACAGCCATGCATGCACACACAGGTCACAAGTAGAGATGGACTAAAAAGGAACTCAAGCCCGAGTTCGACTCGAACTTTCATAGTTCAGACAAACTCAAACTTTTAGAACTTCCCAAACTACGAACGAGTTTGGATTTTCCGAAATTGTGGACGTATTTTTAATAATTATCGAAAATTCATGAATTATCAAATTGCCGTACCGTTCGCTAACCCTCAGTTTCAGCCATAACCCTTGAATGTACTGTTTCAGCAATAACCCTTGAAATTGGCTTTTCAGTGTTATCCCTCGAATGTTCCATTTTGGTAACCCTTAAATGTATCGCTCAATTTTGGTAACCCTCGATTGTATTGTTTGGTTTTCGGTAATCCTCGAATGTATCGTTCGATTTCGGTAACCAACGAATGTATTGTTCGATTTTGGTAACCAACGAATGTATTGTTCAATTTTTGGTAACCCTCAAACATATCATTCGGTAACCCTTGAATAGGTGACAGCCCTCAAATGTAGTGTGGAAACCCGACTATTCCAAATTGTGGGAAAAATTAATGTTTAAACGAGTTTTGGTGATATGAACATGTTCTCCAGGTTCTCCCCAGGTGCCAGAGCCATTTATGGTAAGTTAACATTGATATTTTATTTGTAATTAACTAGAAACTTTCAACCTATTTTCTCTCATCGGGCCATATTTATAAAGCCGCGGTATCGCTTTTTAGCGATACAGTGACTTTAACAATCAGTATTGTAAATTTTCGATCGTTAAACCGATCGAAGATTAACGATTGGTTTACATTCGTAAATTTACAATACCGATCGCACTAAAAAGTGATACCGCTGGTTTACATATATGGCCCATTGACTTTAATGGGTACATATCCGAACTATAGAACTTTTTCTATTTTTTGGAAACTAAACGAAATTCAGGAAGTTCGTCATCTTTAGTAAACCAAGGCCATAGTAATTCATAAAACAAATCAAGGCCATATTAATTAATTTAAGCAATTATGAGGTAGATGTAATGAAATATCACCAGGCAGTTTTCAATATACTAAGATTGCTCGTGGCCAGATGACCTAATTATTAATTAGTCAAATGCTTAATACATACTTATTACAGAGAGTTCTAATAAATCAAAGCAATATTCATAGTATATAATTATAAGAAACATGACCATGATATATGCGAGCTAAATGCTCCTTATTGCTATGTGTACTACCTGGAGGCAGATCAGCTCAGAGGTAAACATGTGGCTACTGTATTGACAGGCTGGGAAGGGAGCTGATTAAAAATGTTTAGGAGCCAAACATGTTTTGTCTGCGTCCCGGACTTATTCAACTACAAATTTGTTAAGGGCACATTTCTATCAGATGCATTCTTCACTTTTTTACACCCTAAGGCTAAAGCCCCACTACAACTCACCGAAGCGCACGCGGAATCGCAAGCAATTTCGCGCGTAATTGCATGTGCGATTCTGGTGCGTTGTCACGTATTGTTTCACCTTTGCGCATGTGATTTTGCTATTTAACATCATGGAAACGCATGAGTTTGCGGGGAAAAAAGGTGATTGCAGAACGGAAACAGATGCGCAGTCGCTGGGTATTTAATGGGTGATGGCTGCTAACATATGTGGATAGGTACTACTGTAAGCATTCCCAGGCAGTCGTGGCAGGGAATAAAGTTAATCTAAATGATGTTGGTACTTTTGTTATTGTTATGGGTCTAGGGGCCAAATTAAAAACAGGTGGTATCACAAACTGCAATCATATCGCAATGGTATTGTATAGCCGGTTTTGGATTTACGATCACAATCGGAAATTTACAACCGCAAATGTAGATTTATGATAAATATTGTAGATTATTAGAGGTGTAGCTTCACGAAACAGCGATGCCACACATTATTTTGTATGCCCTAAAAGAGTTCTAAATTACATTTGTAAAAATGGTGCTAACTCAACTATACATCCTTAACAGAACATACTTAACAGGATAGCCAAATTCAAACCAAACAGTAACTCTATGTGTCCGAAGTGTCACCTATCTCCCGGAACCTTTTTTCACTTACTTTGGAACTGCCCCAGAATACAGGGGTTTTGGAAGCAAGTTCCTACATGACCATAAGTGTTCCCATCAGATCTTGATCCCAAGACATGCCTATTAGGCATTACAGATCACCTACCTCTAGACAAATTCTTACAAATCTTTCTGTGCGAAACCCTGTTGGTCCCCAGGAAACTAATTGCCAAACCTGAATACAAGCCACCATACCCACAATCTCCCAATGGAAATCCGAGATAAACTTAACTTTTCCTACAAAAAACTAATGTACATAAATAGAGGATACCCGACCAAATATGACAAAGTATGGCATAGATGGGAAACCTCACCCGCTACATGCAATGACTAATTAATAAAATAAGTGGTGGGATTGTATGGGAACAAATTAAAGGAACAGACCCCACATTGTAAACATATCAATAACATCTGTAGTAATGCACCTAAAACCTCAACAACTAATAATAAAATGAACACTAGGTAACAAAAGTTAATGTAGTTTGATTACAGTATGGTTAGAAAACAGTGAGGACATCAACTAGATACTCTCTTCAATACCAATAATTTAAATGTTAGCCTATAAACTATTTACTAAAAATATTTTATCCAACTTAATGCTATAACTTGTACAACTATGAATCCTGAAGAAGATACTGTTTAGATTGACACTCAATAGCATGGATCAAACTATGTTTTTGTTTATACCAAATGTAAATTGATGTGTACATACTACTACTACTGTTCTGTTCTACTGTTCTAATGTTTTAATAAAAAACACCTCCACAGGGAGATTTAAAAAAAATAATTATGCTAACTTTGCCCCAACCAATCATACACTAGTTACCATTTGAAAGCTAACATCTGATTGGTTGGGCTAAAATTAGCACCGTTTGTAACAATAAGAACCTTTATTACTGTACATCTCCCTGAAAGTCTGTATGTCTTTCCTCATGTATTTCAATGCACACTTATCAGTTATTCATTTAAAGGGCATGTCCACCCCTTTTCTAAATTTTGTATATGTTGCAGGGCTTCCTCCCCCAGCCCCAACTGCATTATTATTATTTTCAGAAAGTCCCCCGATCTTTACTTACCTTACCTCTCTCCTCCGCCGCACTGCACGGCGTTCTGCTTGCATGAAATTGCAAGCAGGGGGCCGGACCGGCAGTCGCGTCCGTGATTGGCTGAGAGGCAGTTCAGTGGAGGTAAAGTAAGCAAAGATCGGGGGACTTTCTGAAAATAATAATAATGCGGTTGGGGCTGGGGGAGGAAGCCGTACAACATATACAAAGGGAATTACACTAGGGGGAGGGAGATTAAAAAGAGAGGGAGGGGGGGAGGGCTGCTCTAAGCAAGCCAAAAACCTCTGAGAGGAAGCCTCAGAGGCGGAAACAATTTCCCTCCCTGCCAGGCTCCTGGTGGACAGTTTTTTGGAATTTGGGGGGACATTACATGAGAACTATTTGGAGCAGGGATGTGAGGTAAGGATTTTTATACACTACAGAGAGGGGCCTGTAGTGGGGGAAATTATAGTTTTAGGGGTGGACATGCCCTTTAAGGGAAACATGAGTGCACATCCTAATTGAATGTTGACCATAAAAACACAAAGCCTAGAGAAAAGTGGTGAAATCTTTTATTACACTTGGTAAAAACTGATAAAAGATAAAAAATTCCAATTTTCACCAAGAATTAAATATAATTCAGTGCAATCAACAGAATGAATCTGGCCGTGTATATCCCTGTCAGTCACGGCCCTGACTGATGATTCCACTGATGATTCCACCAAGTACTGAGTGCTATTCCCTAAGATTTGTCCATTGACCTTGCACTAAAAAGGACACAGACATGCATCAGCATCGTAACTTTGTGCACTTCAAGGCTGTGTGACTATTTCAGTTTTGGGGGTGCTCTAAATATTAGAAATGTAGTTTTGGGGGTAGACATGTCCTTTAAACAGCATGTCCACCCCCAAACTAAAATTTAACCCACTGCTGGCCCCACAGTGTAGTTTAAAAAAATCCTTACCTTACATCTCTTACATTCTCCTGCAGTGTCTGTACAAAGGCCTGGAAACTGGGGAGAAGGAGCTGTATTCCTGTCCAAAGGTCTCTTCCTCCTGTCTTGCCTCCGGGAGGGATGCGGAGCTCTTTCCCCCTCCTCTCTCCCACCCTCCAGATCCATCTATGGCTGCCCTTCACATAGCATAACAATGCTAATTTATGTAGTGTAAGACCGGGATCATACATTAATGCCGAACGTTTATTAATTCATGAACGTTCGGTCTGCAGTAGTAAAATACCACAATGGTAGTCTATGGAGAGCATAAATCTAAGATTGCATTATCATATATTTACAATCGGGATAGTTAATTTACGATAACAATCGTAAAGTAGAGATCATTTAAGGTTTGGTATCGCTATAAATCGATACCATATCTTTATAAATATGGCCCTAACCACAGTTCGCATTTAAAGTGCTAATCTATTTACATTTCAATCAATCTGCTAGTTGGATATCAACAATAATGTAGGTTGGGAACATTCATATGAAGATGCAACACCCACAACTACAAAAAAATTTAATTATAGCAATTTATATTATAGTGCTATAGTGGTATTTTTTTTTTTATTTCCACACTTACAAAAATGTTTGCATTTTTCACGGTATTTATAAAAAAGGCAAGTTTTTGTAGCATTAAAAAAAATCTAGTCTAGTCAAAGGGGTCGGACCGGCAGACAAAATTTAAGGATCGCGCTCCAAGTGAACAATACAATGGTTTGAGTCCCAGCCAATCACAGATGCAGCTGCCCCCTGGCCCCTTTTGGTGTACCATGCAGAAGAATAGCAGAAGGGGCTGGAAATGAGGGAACGGAGGTTGGTATGTACCTTTAGGAGCCAATTTGGGAGTATTAAACATAGCTCTAGGTTTGGGGGGGTTCCTTCTTTATTTTTGCTTTTGGGGGTGAAGGTATCCTTTAAATAAAGTAAACAGTAAATTCTGGAGAGATTACGGACTTCTAGGATCTACAGATAGTCCTGCGATGTAATACTTAACAAGTTATGTCTTACATGAGATCCTGCGATGCTTTTAAATGCTTTCTAGCAAGACCCAATGCTTTGCCGGATCCCGGTCAGGTAAGACGTAACTTTTTTGTATAACATCGGCCCCGCACGCCACTGTAGGAATGTAAGATTAGAGCAAAATTGTTGTGCTAATCTTAACTAAGCCATTACTACATTTTTTTGGAAATAGCGTGGCCAATGCACAATTACTGCGAAACCCACACTAACCCAATATTACATCAGGTAGCGTGGGTTTTGAATTCATTTCGGACAAAAATGGCTGATATTGCATCAACCCCTTAATAAGCAGTGGTGTTTTTGAGTAGAAAAAAAATGAACATGTTTGAGATCTGCATACCAGCTAGCATCACAGAAAGCAGAGAAAGATGTAAGAGATGGTAAGTAGATTGACAGAACAAGGGGCCGTATTTAAAAATTGCTGTATGGCAACATTGCGATACTGCAGATTATTTATGACTGCACGACCAATCAGTAGTAGATTATCACTATGGTATACAAACACACAATAGTGTGGCCGATGCCTAAGCAGGAAACATACCGACTGAATGGCCACACGCATGATTATTGGCCAAAATGCACGTATGCCATTGCCATTTCCCGCTCGTGCACATTATCACACATGTACAATTCCTTTTAGAAACCCACTGTCCGTAAGGTCACTGGTTTAAATCCCCAGAAATACTTGTGTTTTTTTTCCCCCCTCCGTGCTTGATAGGAAATAAACTGCAAAGATTAGTTTTGTTTTTTGCATGAAATATAAGGTAATATGTGGGGGAACAGAGATTGTTTTTAACACTACTCAACAGTGTACTTTCACTCTTAAAAACTCTTAAATCTCTGTTCTGTTTCTAAGAGGCAGGATTTTCTGTTGCATGATGTGTAAATTAAGCTAGGTACACACAGTACAGATCATTGAAAGATGACAGACAGGATCTGCAAGATCCTGTCTGTCATCTTTCAAAGATCTGCACACACAGTCCCGAGCGTTCTCCCTATGAACATCATAGGGAGAACGCTCGGGACTGTGTGTTTCCATCGGCTGCGCTAGACTCCTCTATAGGGAGTCTAGCACGGCCGATGGAAATTTTAGGTCTTTTCCGAACGAGAGTTCGACCGAGCCGATCGTTCGGCGGCCGCGTGCTCATTCGTAAAATGAAGGTACACACAGTAGCGATAAAGCCCCATTACCATCGTATCCAACGATATCGGGGCTTTATCGTTACTGTGTGTACCCAGCTTAACAGAGGTGGGTCCCTGTGTTATTATATGATTGATTGCCAGTTAAGCCGGGCAGAACCAACAGGCACAGCAAAGAGAGAGAGAGGTGAGACACAACTTGTACAGTAGTGAGTGATTATTGCATCTTCCCATGTAATTATAGTTATTTTAATGTTAATGTGTATTTGTGAAAATGTACTGAATTAGTATAGAATGAAAATTAGGTTATGCAGATGACTTTATTTAAGTTTATTTCACATAAATAAGTTAATGAAAAAAAAGAAATGGTCTTGTCAAAAATACACAATCCACACATAAACACTTTACCAGATTTATTATGCTATAATGTAATACACTGCAAGACATGTTCTATTACACTAAAATGTACATTTCTTATCTTTAAACACAAACCACCATGCGCCAGCTGGCTCCGGTAATCCTTCTAGTTTTCAGTCCTGAGGTACTATATTGCTGCATTGTGTTAATTCATAATGGAAGTCATGAGGGATGGCAAATTATACAATGCTGAGAAATCTTTTATGACAATAATACTTAAACTGATACATGTTAAAAGCCATAAAGCAAGTTATTTGGTTTTGCAACATGAATCTTACACTAAACAATTAGCCTGAGAGCTGACCCACATTCATTCAACATTAAGAAACAAAAGTAAAGCATAACACTTCCACAATTAAAGTCTTATAGGAAAACTGGGCTTGCTAGAAACACCTTCATAGAGCAGCTATGTTAAAAATATAGTTCCTTCATTTAAACTGCAGATCATCAACCTATCAATTACAAGTTACTGTATACAACAGACATTTAAAACCAACAAGTTGATCTTGGGTCCTTAATTCTAATAAGCAAAACATTTAGGAAGAGGATCAGCTCAGGTTTTTAGGGTACAGCTTTCTACGCAAAAGATATTTTGCATTCCACATGCAGGTGAATGTGAATCTTTAATACATTGGATTATCTCGCTCCATTTCCTAAGTTGAAGGGGTAGAAAACTGTTCTTATAAAACAAGCATTCATTCTTACACTCAGCATTAAGTCTTCATACCCCAGTGCATGCTCACACAGTTCTTATACAGTTTGTTATTCTTGTGATATTATCATGCATATATTGCCATATATTTCCAACACTCTCTATGAAGATCCTGCTTATTGTGTATCCTTCCTAAACACACACCAAATTACATAATGGAAGTTTTATTTAGCGCCCAAAGGAACTATTAAAACATCATGCAGCCTTCTGCTATGCTACCTCTTGTGTCAATAAAAACACAAATAAATTATGGGTGGGTATCTTCCAGGTATGATGTTGCAGCAGATTACATCCCAGTAAACACCCTCCTATAGTCAGTCATATTTGTTCTTAGGTCTGCAGTCTCTGTCTCACATAACACAAAATATTCTGATTTCTCATATATTTTGAGATATGATTTTATTAAAATGATTTTCACAGCTAGGAATGTTTAAAGGGCATGAAAGCAATACGTAATGAAAAATGTCTTCTGAGAATCTGGATTAATGTTATGTGGTTGTAAATGTACAACTGGAAGTTTTGTTATGCCATGCAGTCCCCGGCCAATGAAAAACTTCATTATTTTCTGACATTTGTCTTCTATCCATGCAGCACCTTAAGTAGGACACAGCACTAGAAAATGAACAAGAAAATGGTTATAAACAGATATAACAAACAATTGAGCAAATTTCTAAAACTCTATGGAAAGTATTTTAGACCATGGGGGTATTTTACACTACCAGTCATTATTTAACCCTACCAGTGTAACATCATTAAGTGTAAGTATTATTCACTTATTTAATGCTAAGTGGCATTAACACTAACAGTCATTATTTAAAGGGAATGCTCAGTCATTATCTGAGGCTGACACTGTTGCAGGTCCAGCCTCTTTTGCTACTGGCATGCACAGAAAAGGCACGGAGCAGCAGCAGAAAACAGACAAGGGTACATGGGCTGGTAAATATACTAACAAGCCTCACAGGTACATTTAAATCTTTGCAAAGTCAAGGTTTGAGGTCCGAAGCATGTTGTGTATGAGCTACATGGAATAAAATTGCCACTAGCAGTTATTCCTCCTGCTGCCTGTTTGTTACCCCATCCATTACTTTTTATTGGATTTACTTGATGCACTTTGGATGGATGCATGGGGTATTATTGACATGTATCTAAGGTTAGAGGGATTGATTAGTCCATATACAATGAGGATTTCTTTGGGACTGTGAACCTATTAACTATTGCCTACTGTTTATATATTTGTTTACTCTGCTAATCGGCCTAGTGGGTGTTGTGGGTGTGGGTTGTGGAGGGCGGACTAACACTAACTGGTGAACTGGAGAGATGACTTGACAATGGCTGGTGGACTGGGGGCCTGATGTTACACTTACTGGTGGACTGGAGGGCTGACTTAACAATGACAGACAAACTGGAGGGCTGACTTAACACTGGCTGGTGGACTGGAGGGCTGACTTAACAATGGCAGACGAACTGAAGGGCTGAGAACACCGATGGACTGAAGGGCTGATTTAACACTGGCTGGTAGACTGGAGGGCTTAATTCACAATAAGTAGTGAACTGGTAAATATAAGTGCCAACAACACAGACTAGTAAATATAAGATGCCCACACAGACTTGTAAATATAAGATAATGATACATATAAGATGCCCTCATGCCCAGCTCACACAGAGTGGAAAATATAATTTGCCCTCATGCCTAGTCCACACTGACTGGTACATATAAGATACCGATAGACACAAACAAGCATATAGATAAAACATACACAGATACAGACCCATGTATACATATAGACACACACACAAATACAGACAGACACATGCATGCATGCAAGCACACATATGTGCATACAGAAGTGTAAACTAATTTCTCCACCCACTGCCATTGTGGAGATAGTGACACACAAAGAGCACAGTAGTGGATATAAATGGGCACACCACCTAAGTATATAGTAAAATATAACTCCTTTATTATCATACACATATGGGAGCAACTTTAATACATAAGAGACATACAATTAAAAACACATCCAGCATGTACAGAGTAAATAATGCATCAATATTAACAAAATAGGTTGATATACTGGTATATCAGAGAATACGAAATATAATTGGTTAAGTTGCACACATAATCAAAATATCCCATAAATATGGGGAAAACAGTAGTATACACACTATCCCTAGGATCACAATAAATCTACACAACAGTATAACCACCCAGTAGAGGAGTACGCAGATATGTGGCAGATCCTAACCCCAACAAGATGTGGAGATAGTGTGAGTATAATTCTGTCTCCTGAATAATATACCTGCTATTACTCATCTACAACAACTAACTGTCTATTCTGCTTCATTTCCTGTGCAGGCACTACTGAATGTGGAACACGCCACCTTTCTCTTCTCCTTCTAGGAATGGAACTCCCGTGAAATACAGTATTGCAAGAAGGATTTTTTTTTTACTGCTGCCATTCTAGTGGACCACAAGAGCATGAACAGTTGTTTCAGTTTGCTTCATGGTAAGTGTGCCCCTGCTGAGTTCTTCTATACTGTCAGGGCGATGTAACATATCTCCTGCACACTACTTATATGACCATGACGGTCTTGGGTAAGGTGAGCAGCCAATTAGGTTGCAGGTTTCTTTAAGTCATCATTAAAAACGCAAAGAGTTTGGAATTGAGTGTTCGACGCAGTTTCCAAAAACTACCGGAAATCGCACAGGCCTTGCAAAGCCACATATAGTGGATTATCCATGGATTTGGGCAATAGAGCCCAGTTTTACACGTCTCTGTGTATATTTATAGATATACATCCATGATTTATACATGTTCTAGAATTATTATATGATTATGTTGGGGCTCTCAATGGGTTAAAAGAGATGTGAATTTGATTTTGTGTATGTCTAGATTTTGTTAGTACTCGTAATGTTTTTATATTTAAAATTATTTACATGTACCGCCAATTATTTTCCACTGCTTTCTAGGTGTGTATGGTGTTTAAATTTATTGCGTGTGAATTGCATTGATAACAGACATTAATCTACAACTACATTGTTATTTTACATCCTATAATAAAGATAAGATTTGTGCTGGGGAGCAGCGGTTCTACACCCCAATAAAGTACGTGTTAGGTTTCATGCTACTGATTGTATGTGCGAATACAATATAACATTGGACAGCATGGATTTTACACATTTAGACATTATTGGGGGATATTGCTTCTCCCCTAATATTTAAGAGGTAATTATCATAAATGGGAAACTGGCAATTTGATTTTGTCAAATATTAGTAAACTTCTATAGTTCTCTTTCAAAAATCTTCTCCTCACCCAACATCACTTCCACCTTTGCTTTGGCAACATAATCTGTAGCCTAGTACACATACAGGGCGATGCACCAACGGGCGAATCACTCCTGACTTGCAGTTTAAGTCAAACTAACCAATGTTATATCGGTTAGCGTGACTTTAACTCCTTCCTTGCGGTGACTGCATGACTAACGTGAAAGTTAACAGCGCAGCCGCCCGCCGCAAGCGATGCTATATGCCGAAATCGGCCTTTTACTGTGGCACTTTCAACGCCAGCTAATAGCTGGCGTTGAAAGTGCCGAAATAGAACAGTGCCAGGTAGCGATGTTCCAAGCGCCGCTATCGGCATATAACATAATCGGGCTGGTTGCCGATAGCGGCGCTCGGTGCTTCCCCCTGATAGGGTCCTGAGAAAATAATAGAGCATATTCCCTGTCACCATTAAGCACTACAAGCAGATTTTTTTGTCAAAATATTTTATAAAAATCACACATTATGTTGTTTAAAGTGTATGTACACTGGAAATCCAACTTTCTATTACTAGATAGCTTAGGCTTTGAATGTAAATTGTTTTTTTTCTAGCACCCTACTTTCCTCATTGAAAGGTTCTGTCTTCCTTCTTCTGTCTCCTCCCGTTTTCAGCTCCACCCCCAAGAGATTGGCCAAATCCCTTTTTCCAAGCAAATATTGTCCCGTTCGCAGAGCGATGTGATGTCAGTGTTGTTGTGGCGAAATCTCCCAGCGAGCATGACGCTAGACACGTGCTCATCCGAACGGGACAGTATTTGCTGGGCAAAGGGATTAGGCCAATCTCGTGGGGACGTAGCTGAAAATTGGAGGAGACAGAAAATGTTCAAACATTCGATAATTATCCCATGAATGACTCGCATATTCGTCAATTTGATATTTAGTCGCGTATTGGTATAATAGACATTTTACTCGCATATTCGTCAATTTGATATTTACTCGTGTATTGGTATAATAGACATTTTACTCGCATATTCGTCAATTCGATATTTACTCGCGTATAGGTATAATAGACATTTTACTCGCATATTCGATAATTCTATATTTACTCGCGTATTGGTATAATAGACATTTTACTCGCAGATTCAATATTTACTCACATATTGGTATAATAGACATTTTATTTGCATATTCGATAATTCAATATTTACTCGTGTATTGATATTAATAGACATTTTACTCGCATATTCACGCGCCTTGAACTTTCGAACATTCGATAATTATCGGAAAATATCGAAAGTCCAAGAAATCTGGGTCTGGAATAGTTTGAGAACTATCGTTCGAATATTTCGGCTCCAACTCGGGTTCGAGTTCTAGTCCATCTCTACTGATAAGCAGTTGTTACAGCATATTGTGAAGTATGCTGGAAACATTTGTTCAGTTACCTAACACTGTTTTTTGCTTTCTGGTGTAAAATGTATTAGCGGAGATAGATTTCATCCAAATGTTTTTTGAACTCTTCTATTAGGCAGACCATTTAGAAGTTAGAAGGACGAGCAGTTTGAATGGTAGTTTCTATCCACTGGCTGTGCGATATTTAAACACAGTAATGCAAACTGTAATATTGCAGTAATTTTTGCATCTGTTGTATTTATATCTTCTATACTAATTGAGGTTGAATAACATAGTAATTGAGGTTGAATTAAGACATGCGTCCATCTAGTCCATTCTTTACACCCTACTCTTTTAACCTACTTAACAGTTAATTAAGAGCAAGGCTAAAAAAAATTGTGGGAGAGGGTGATTTCTTCCTGACTCCAAATGGCATTTGGAAAGTATCCCTGAATCAACCAGAACTACAGTATATACTAAAGGTAATGTACAGTGTAAATCAAAGTTCAGTCCATTGCAAAGTTATACCTTTAAATCACACACTATGTTACTCTTATTTTTCTAAGCAATTGGAAAAGCTTCCCACTTTACTTGCTGGCTCTTCCTGCTCACTGAAATCTCGTTCAATCCACTACTCCTGAGACACATGCTGGAGGTAAATCCCATTAGGTCAGTTAGTCAGGAATGCCCTGCTAGCTGTATATTACACTTAATAAAACGTGGACTAGATTAATACAGTGTTGCTTCTATGTACAGTGGTTTGCAAAACTATTCGGCCCCCTTGAAGTTTTCTACATTTTGCCACATTACTGCCACAAATATGAATCCATTTTATTGGTGTACACGTGAGAAGTGGAACGAAAATCATACATGGTTCCAAACATTTTTAACAAACCAATGACTGCAAAGTGGGGTGTGCGTAATTATTCAGCCCCCTTTGGTCTGAGTGCAGTCAGTTGCCCATAGACATTGCCTGATGAGTGATAATGACTAAATAGAGTGCACCTGTGTGTAATCTAATGTCAGTACAAGTACAAATATTTTTGTTCCACTTCTCACGTGTGCACCACTTTGTACTGGTCTTTCACGTGGAATTCCAATAAAATTGGTTCATGTTTGTGGCAGTAATGTGACAAAGTGTGGAAAATCATTCAGCAGATATCTGACCGAATGAGATTCACCTCCAGCAAGTCTCACTAGTGTAGTGGATTGAACAAGAGTTTCAGGGAGCAGGAATAGCCAGCAAGTAAAGTGGGAAAGGTAAGCTTTGCCAATGGCTTAGAAAGATGCCGTAACAGTGACATAATGTGAGATTTAAAGGAATAGTTCACACAAAATGTGAACTATTCCTTTAAAGCAGTGACTGAAGACTGGGAGATTAAGGACCTATTCCTTACCTTCCATTTTTCAATCACTTGACCAGGATCCAGGATCGTAGGTAAGTATATTTACCTTGCACAAGATCCACCATGGCTCAGTAAACCACTTCCTGGGGAAGTAGTGGGCAATTTTCAACTGAGCTGCAGTGGATCGTACACAAGGTAAATATACTTACCTACGATCCTGGTCAAAATTAAATAACGGAAGGTAAGGAATAGGTCCTTTACCTCCCGGTCTTCAATCACTGCTTTAAAGAAATAGTTCACTTTTTTGTGAACTATTTTCCTTTAAAGCATAAATAATTGGTTTTCTACCTCTGCACCACTTGTAATATGCTGGATAGCAGTTGTTTGTATTAAAAATGTATCTCCTTTATTGTCACAACATTAAGTATCAAAAAACAAAAGAAAACATAGTAACTTGTAACTATGTTTTCTTTTGTTTTTTGATACTTGAAGTTGTGACAATAAAGGAGATACATTTTTAATACAAACCTGCTATCCAGCATATTACAAGTGGTGCCGAGGTAGAAAACCAATTATTTATGCTTTAAAGGAAAATAGTTACTAAAGAAGATACATTTTTCATACAAACAACTGCTATCCAGCGTATTACAGGTGGTGCGGAGGTAGAAAACCAATTATTTATGCTATGAACAGAGAAGAGTACTCCAACACCTCAAGCACACTTTGTGACGTAGGAGTGAAATTGTGACTGGGCCAGAGTCTCTACTAATACACTTGAATTGATACATACATTCCTTTAAAGGTACTGTACAGCTTTGCAGTGGACTGAAGTTTGATTTACACTGTACATTTCCTTTAATACCAGTAATTCTCAATATTATTTAGTTTAAGAAACTTATCCAGCCCACTTTTAAAACTATTCAATGACCTTTCCTTTACCACATCTGCATATTCCAAATGAGGCCTTACCAGTGCCTTGTAAAGAGGAAGAATAATATTTTTGTCCCTTGAATCTATTCCCCTCTTTATACAAGACAATATCTTTCTATCTATAGTCATGTCTGCCTGGCATTGTTTGTTACAGCTAAGTCTGTTATCTACTAAAACCCCAAAATCTTATTCTATTAGAGATCCACTTAGCACAGAGTTATTTATGGTGTAGGTGGCACAAAGATTGTTAAACCCCAAATGCATCACCTTACATTTATCAACATTAAATCTCATCTGCCATTCTGCTGCCAATTTTCATAATCTATCTAGGCCTGCTTGCAGCAACTGCACATCGCAAGCTCTGCATAGTTTAGTGTCATCAGCAAAGACAGAGACCTTGCTCTCAATCTCTCAATTCCCCTTTTAACTCATTTATAGACAGATGCATGGACCCACATGAAATCTCCACCCAAGTGTACATGATTGGCTGGAACTGTATTCCGCCCATGAGTATGTGATTGGCTGTGGGAAGTATTTAAAGGATCCAACTGATACTGCTGGGCAGAATGTGCACAGTGGTAATGGTGGTGAGGCCCCCTGGGGTTGGGGGGGGTTGGTAGAAGAAGTAGAGAAAGACTTGGATTTGCGATTCTAATGTGATATTGAATAAGGAAGGGGTTTCAGTGTATAATGTAGACTTTTGTCCAAAACCTTATTTAAAGGTGTGTAGAACTTTTTTTTGATTCCAGTAAGGGACCTTGCTGTTGCAGAAGAGAGACATTACCAGCCAAGCAAGGCATTGGCAAAAAATCGCCAGTGTGTTATCATTAGCACACCCTAACCCAGGCACCCAAACTACCACCTGTCAGGAAAATGATCACTGGGGTTTACAAGCAACCTTGTGTCCTGCTGTAAAAAAATAGGTTAGTTACCTGGGAGTCTGCAAATCATGTCTCGGGGGTTGCATGCACTTGGTCTGAGAGGAGGTAATAGCGTTTTCAGAGTTGCTAGCACTTGGTACATATTTATTCAAGCATGACCTTGATTCCTGCAACTTAAATGATTTGCTCTTTGTGTCTTCCTCTATATGAGATGTCATTAGTGAAAAAAATCATTAAATCAATTTACAAAAACTAAAGCATTTGACTAAATGTTAAGATAATACCTTTTAGAATGTAATCGGTTAACAACATTGGAACCTTTTCGCTGTCTTCCTTCATGGCACAAAGAACTGAAAAGAGACACAGGATATAAGTCTTTTTAATTGTTTACATTAGTACAGTTAGTATAAGCCACTTTCCTAGACCTAAATGGTGACTAAAAAGAAAAAAACATTTTATGCAAAGATCTATGTGCTTCATTGATTTAATGGTTCCAGTAAGTTCTTAAGAAAGAGTACATTAGTGCAATAGCCATTCTCTAAATGATATAATTGGTAAAAAGCAATGCATTAGACTTTCTTTAAATATTTTATGTTCACAAACATAACAAAACAATGACTGGAAAATCCCTTGTCATGGTACTTTCGGTAGGTTGTGTAGGACACATTAAGGTCGCCACATGAACAAGTGAGAGCTGTGTTTCTATTCCAATGTAAAGCACATTACAGATCAATATGCCCATGGTCATATGTACCTCCCATAAGGAGGAGAAAAATTATATGCAGTTGATTCTAAAGGCTAAAGAAATGCCAACTAGTAAGAAAAATATATCAATTTCTGATACCACTGTGTAATGGACTCCTGCCAATGCAATCTACTTTAATTTATTCAAATTATATACAGTCAGTAGGGTAATTAAACTATATAGCTGTGGAAATACTGTATCTAAATTGTATAATCAGATTTTATTGTGTGTGGATGTATGTATCATACATGTGCAATAAACATACAGGGTTATTCATTAAAAGTTCTTAATGTTTAAAATGGTGCTAATTTTGCCCCAACCAATCAGATCTTATTTAACATTTGAAAGCTAACATCTGATTGGTTGGGGCAAAATTAGCACCATTTTAAACGATAAGAACTTTTATTGAACCCTGATAATGCCCTACAGGAAACATTCTGTAAATGGAAACAAAGTATTTCTTCACAAGAAGGCACTACAAAATTCTCACTGTTAGTCAGCATCTGCAAGTCCTCTACAGATGGAGGAGAACCTTTCTTTTCATATGGTATCACTGTGTTGAGATACTGAAACGAAACCAAATTAAACTATTAGCAATATATATCTATTTGAAGGAATGATAGTATTATCAATACTTTTTTCACAGACTGGATATAAATACAAATATATGTCTACAACAGAGTTCCTAGCAGAGACTTTAAAGAGCATGTTCACCCTCCAAGACCGATTTAATGTAATTAATAATTAAGCTAAGGCCCCTCCCAAACATCATTATACTTACCTTTGTCCCTGTGGTCCCTGAAGCTCTCTAGTTTTCCTGCTACATTCCCTATCCATGAAAGTTATTGGGGGGGGAATATCTAAGGAAAGACATACTGAATATGTGCAGTGGAGGGTATTATGCAGGCCACACACTGGCTTAATGCTAAATCAATTGAAAATTATCATTTTTTAAAACATTACAGAAATGCTGGGAGTTAAGCCGTCTGATATATGGGCACATTAATACTGAGATGAGAAATACATGCCATAATTATTGTCAACAATCTTATCCTAAGCTACTAATGTACATGACAATTCCCAATATTTATTTTCTAAAAATGTTTTTGTGAACGGCATGGAATGTGTTGGTTTTCTCTGGAACTCACCTGCTTATCATTTCCAGAGCTTCCAAATGTCTGTCTAATCCCTGTCTGAAGAATGTTGGAGAGTCCTTCTATGCTGAAACGCTAAAGAGAGGACAAATGAATCAGATGACCGGAATGACAAGATTAGTAAATACAGTCTCTGTGAATCGTGCGGCATGCTGGAAAAGGGGTGGGGGATACATTTATGTGTATTTTAGTTTTTCAGTGAATTAACACTATACCTTCATTGGCATCTGCCCATTTTTCTCTGTACGGTTGATTTGCAGACTCATGCCTTTGTCTTTCCTCCGCTTTTTCACCAAATCCCTGTGTTCCTTCTGCTTGTTTTGCACCTCGATGAGTACGGTGATAAAAGTGTTCTTCACCTCCTTCTCAAATTCCAGCTCATCTCTTCGAGCCAACTGTTGCACGAGTTCCTCTGAATAATCACATATGGCTCGTTCAACCCTATCCAACAATTCAGAAAGCTCCATACTGGTCATGTGCTGCAGACCTGCTGAATGGAGAACAACAAAGAAACATTATAAAACACTATAAAAAGAAATAGACAATATAGAGCGCCGTGGGAACGAAGGGCTGAAGTATGATGATGTTTTTTTTAAAGATCTAACTCTGCAGTTAGGGGTGGGCAGGGGGATCTACAATATATAAAAAGGAAATTATGCTAGGTAGAAGGGTGGGAGGGGGGGAAAGGGCTCCACTGTGTATGCCACTGTGCTCTCAGAGGACAAGGAGGAGGTAGAATCCTTTTGAACAGGAAAACACCTCCTACTCTTCAGTTTCCTGGAATTTGCCCAAGCACTGCAGGAGAACCATATGGGTAGAGATGTACGGTACCCCTACACAGTGGGGCCAGTAGTAGGTTAAATTTTAGTTTTGGGGGTGGACATGCCCTTTAAGATGTTTTAAAAAGCCTAATTTGTCATTTTATGTCACTTGATTTTTAACTGCATGAAAAAACCAAAAACGCATTTTAATACTGTAAATAAATTTTTTTTTATTGGACATTAACTGTAATAATAAGTCCCATGAGCATCTGTGCTACTAAGCTGTAATGTTATATCCATTTACAAAAAGAAACACTTGAAGAAGGTTGCTTTCTACAGGAATACCAGATATGTGACATTAAAACCACTGGGAGGAGCTATATGCAACAAACATTAATTCAATTAGTGGATAAACGTAGAAAACTGGTTCTTTCCTTTTTTTGTGTAAAATAAATGCAAATTAGTAAATTACATTTTAACGGCTCCAAATGTAAAAGTCTATTAAATGAACAGCAGAACAGTATTCAAAACCTTTTCTCCATTCGTATAAAGAAATTATACTTACAAGTTCACGATCCACCACCGTGGGTCCCAATCACTTCCTGCAAAGGCCATCAGTCATGGCTGTGACAGTGGTGTCATGGCCAATGGCTGACAGGCATTACTAAGTGAGCCTCCAAAAAAAATATCAGGAAGACAAAATATCATGCTTTAATAAATAAGGGTATGTCCACCCCTTAGAAAAAAATAAATATGTTAATCAGGACCCCCCAAAACCTTGGTTCCATTTTGAATTAACCCAGCAAGAGAAATTATACTTAAAGGGCATGTCCACCCTTCTAACAAACTTTTGATATAATGTACTGCTCCCTCCCCCAGCACCAACCGCATTACTTTTATTCACAGAAAGTGCCCTGATCTTTACTTACCATGCCTCTCTCCTTCGGCCCTCTGCTTGCACAGAAGTGCAAGCAGGGGGCGGGACCGGAAGCCGCGTCCGTGATTGGCTGAGAGGCAGCCAATCACGGACGCGGTTGCCCGGATTTCGGACCGGCGAAGGAGACAGGCATGGTAAGTAAAGATCGGGGCACTTTCTGTGAATAATAGTAATGTGGTTGGGGCTGGTGGAGTACATTATATCAAAAGTATTTGGAGCTAGGGGGAGAGAGACAAAATCAGGAGGGAGGGGGAGAATGGCTGCAGGGCGCATGCCAAACTTCTCCCGAAGGGGAGACAGGAGTCAGAGTCCTATATGGACTCTGCTATCCTCCTGCGGGCCAGTTTTTGGGACTTTGGGGGGGGGGAGTCCAGGAGAACCATTTGGAGCTGGGATGTGAGGTAAGGATTTTTACACACCACATAGTGGGGCCAGTGGTGGGTTAAATTATAGTTTGGGGGGTGGACATGCCCTTTAAAAGTTCATGATCCACTGCTGCGTCCTCCCTCTCCACTGCTGCTGCTATGTGCCTTTTCTGTTCACAAACAGCAGCAGTGGAGGCTTGCAAGGTAATGCCTGTCAGCCATTGGCCGTGACGTCATTGAAGGGCTTCCCAGGAATAGAGATGTCCGAACTTCGCAAAATCCGGTCCGCTCGAGGATCCGCGAATTTTTGAAAAAATTTGAAAATTCTAAAATCTGCGAGCGGACCCATTAAAATAGAAAATATCCTCGAAATTACGAGATTTCTCGTAATTTCGAAAATTTTCGAAAATACATATTCCGAAAATTTTCGAAAACACGAGAAATCGTAATTTCTAAAATTTCTAAAATTATCAAAAATACGTATTTTTTGAAAATACGAGTAATCCTCGTAATTTCGAAAATTTTCGAAAATACGTATTTACGAAAATAAGAGAAATCCTCGTATTTTCGAAAATTCTCGACTTTACGAGATTTCTCGTATTTTCGAAAATTTTTGAAAATCCGCGGTTCGGAAGTTTGGAAGGCGGAAAATCCGGTAAAATCCGCCGTTTGCGAACGGGATAAATCCGTGGCGGATCCGGGTTCGGATCCGCGAACCGGCCATCCCTACCCAGGAAGTGAAAGTGAGCCGCAGCAGTGGATTGTGAACTTGTGAGTATAACTTCTCTTGCTGAGAGCATATTTAACAAATTTAAACAAAATGGAACCAAGGTTTTGGGGGGTCCTGCTAAACATATTCAGTGGTGGACATACCCTTTAAAATGATATTTTGTCTTCCTGACATTTTTTATTAAACACATGCCCAACATCCAAATGAATATCCCTCATATTTATCTGTCTTTATGATTTTGGGGGAAACCGGCATGCCTGGGGGCTCAAATACACAGTAACAAAATCCCCATGACGTTTCTGTTACAAATATTCTATTAAAATTCAGGTCATGGTAAGACCAACCTGCAGATCGTATAAAAATAATAATGTCATTTTTAAAAAATGTATTTATTTGGGGATTGCATGAAGTTAAAACTACAAACAGTTCATGTGAAGGTTCTTATTCATCCAGGTCATGGTATATCTGTTGTATTCAGTTAGATCAATTGGACTTAAAGTTTAGTTCTTGAAGACGTTTCGCTAATTCAGAATGACTTGTACACCCAGTACGAAACACAAGAAAGCGACATCATGTATGCAGTGCTATCCAGTGAAGAATGCTCCTATTTGTATGTGGGGCCTGAATAGAGGTGGGGGGCTCGACACCAACTGTTTGCCATGTACAATGCTGTTTTGACACCTTACCCTGGGCGTTCCTATAACACCTCTTAGCCACTATTGCAATCACGCCCTTAACACCTGGCTGTGATATGCTAATTGGGATTTTCCAGGGCACATAATTGCCGCAGATTCTTGTACAAGTCATTCTGAATTGAAAAAGCCAGTCGGATGACTAGCGAAACGTCTTTAAGTCCAGTTGATCTAACTGAAAACAACAGATATGCAAAGAGTTCAATTAAAGGAACGTGATGTGCTTTTACCTTCAGTAGTCCAATTATTGTTAAAAGTATGACTCAAGGCCTGCATCTCATGAAGAAGGACAGAGTCAGAATGAGAAGAAATATCTCCTGTGTCATGATCCTCTTCATCTAAATCTTCTTCTGGATCCGGTGAATTCTGCATCATTTCTTCAATTTCTTCAATAACCTTTGAAAAGAAAAATTGCATTGATCTAAAAGATATAAAGCATAAAGCCTTGTGTCCAAAATTTGCAGAAATTCCGTAACCTGCTACAATCTCATTTCTTTTATAAAGTTTAAAGGGAATGTCCACCCCAAAAACTATTTTTTTTATATGTTGTGAGCCCATTTCCCAGCTGATGAATAAACTTTACTCGATGTAAATCCGTTCAGCGGTTCAAAAATGACATGCCTTTGTATCCAGCATGTTTCAGTAAGCAGTAAAAATCCGGAGTCAGGAGTAGCCCAATTACGTGAACAAATTTCTGTTCTTTTTCTGTTCCCACGCATGACTGTTAGGTGTACACAGCGATGGGAACAAAGGTCCATTTACATAGCGTACATGAATATTCATTAGAGGCTTGAACCTTATGTCCCGCCTTCCTTTACTACACCAACCAATCCGGAGTCACTGAAATGTGTTTACGGAACTATATACACACACACACACACACCTACAGCAGTTTCCATTTTAAAATATTTAAACAGGATGTGATCTCATCAATCACCAATTGTATTTAACATACTTATTCATAGTACACTATATAGGGTTCAATACAAATCACCTCTCCATTTTTTTTTTCTAAACAATCCATTTATGCAACATGTGGATTTAGACAATTCATTTATACATTCTACAGGGTTCATTCTGTTCTCTATGCTAATGACTTTTATGGTGTGGCTGGAGGACAGGCACATGTATAATAATGAATTTTACCAGGCCCACTGTTTGGCCTGGTGGAAATGTATTGATGATATGTTCATCATATGGAGGGGTGGCGATAATTCCCTGTCATGGTTTGGAGCTGAATAGTATACTGTGATGTATGCTGTACAGCTTATCACTTTCCTAGAGATTTTTGTCCAAATTAAACACCAAACCAATAGACAGAAATCAAAATTTACTTTAATGGGTTCCAACATCCTAAACATGTCGAGACGTCCATCACCATTAGCCAATTTTCTAGAACAATGAGATTGGTGATAAACTAACAGAAAGATAAGCGAGATATAGAATACATTTATTAAGAGGTGTTTTCCTAAAATGGTGTTGGAAGGGGTGGTGCAGAAATTACAACTATAGAATAAAAACAGTGAGAGGACAGCAGGAGAAATCCAGAGTGGTTTTGGTATCACAATATAATCATCTCAGTCAGAAAATAACATAAACAAATATTTGCATATATTTAGGTTGTCCTTGTGTTCCTGAATTAGCTAGTTTCCTGATGATGTCCTACAAACAAAATAAATAATTGGTATATGTATAACCAGAACTAGAAAGAAAAGTATCCCTAGACAGGAACTCATTGTACTATGGTTATTAAAGGATATGTACAGTGTAAATCAAAGTTTAGTATATTTCTAAGTCATTGGCAAAGTTTACCTCTTCCTGCTCACCTGTAATCTTGTTCAATCCACTACTCCTGTGAGGTAAATTCCATTCGGGCAGATAGTTAGGACTATCAAATGTGGTTAATCTTTTGAAATGAAGACTAGTAAACAGGCAACAGATGTGCCTTAGTGCCATTCATAACCGTCAGGCTATATACATACACAAAGCCGGTCTTCAGTAAAAATCGTAATTCTTTTATTTTGGAATCTTTTAAATCATCAAACCATCACATATAAAGTTGCAAACAAACGAACCAACGGGCAAAAAACATGTGAACCCTCCAGGCTCCACCCGACGCGTTTCGTGGCCAATAGCCACTTCCTCAGGGGCATGCATGACCGGCTGCCCACTTCCTTTCTGTCCCACTGGAAGTAATGCTTTGGGACTTCGCTTTGTGTATGTATATAACAATGTACCTGTATATATAGCAATGTACCTGTATATAACAATGTATCTGTATATATAACAATGTATCTGTATATATAACAATGTATCTGTATATATAACAATGTACCTGTATATAACAATGTACCTGTATATATAGCAATGTACCTGTATATAACAATGTATCTGTATATATAACAATGTACCTGTATATAACAATGTACCTGTATATATAGCAATGTACCTGTATATAACAATGTACCTGTATATATAACAATGTACCTGTATATAACAATGTACCTGTATATATAGCAATGTACCTGTATATAACAATGTATCTGTATATATAACAATGTATCTGTATATAACAATGTATCTGTATATAACAATGTATCTGTATATAACAATGTACCTGTATATATAGCAATGTACCTGTATATATAGCAATGTATAAAGACTAGTAAACAGGCAACAGATGTGCCTTAGTGCCATTCATAACCCAATAATTATGATAGGGGCACTCGTGCTGCTATATCAAGCTATAATCATATAGATAAAGACAATGATCTAAACGATCATACAGGATGTAGTGGGTTAAAACAAGAGCTTTATTCATAACTATATATAAAATATCCTACACATATCCCCAATAAAATGTCAATGTGAACATACAAACACTGTAAAACATCAATATAATGTAATAAATAACAATAAATATGACTCTAGGCGAGCTGGAGGAAAAGACCTTGTCCCAAACTGTAAGTCTGTACTTGTAAATAGAAGTCAATAGATACTAAATATATCGATAAAGAGAAATGTAGCAGCACACAACTGAATCAAATGGCAGAGTGATATACGATCTCACCCAGCCCAATGTATCTGTATATCTAACAATGTATCTGTATATCTAACAATGTATCTGTATATAACAATGTATCTGTATATCTAACAATGTATCTGTATATCTAACAATGTACCTGTATATCTAACAATGTACCTGTATATCTAACAATGTATCTGTATATAACAATGTATTAAAGCGTGAAAAAAAAAGTGCCCAGCGGGCTTGTCTGGGATTCAATCTTTTAGCGGTTTGAATGTATTCTAAATTTTTATGGTCAGTGAATATAGTTATGGGTTGACTTGTACCTTCCAGAAGATGTCGCCACTCTTCAAGAGCAAGTTTAATGGCCAGTAATTCTCGATTGCCAATGTCATAATTTCTCTCACATGGAGTAAATCTCTTAGAAAAGTAAGCACAAGGATGAAGTTTTCTTTTTATTCCGTGAGTTTGAGATAAAATTGCTCCAGCACCAATATCAGAAGCGTCAACTTCAACGAAGAATGGCAGATGGTTATCAGGATGGACTAAAACGGGTGCAGAGGCAAATGCCGTTTTAATCCTTTCGAAGGCTTCTATTGCTTCCTCCGTCCAGGCATTAGGTTTGCCCCCTTTACGAATGAGGTCTAAGATGGGAGAAATTATGGAGGAAAAGCCTTTGATAAATTGCCTATAATAAATAATTGGCGAACCCGATGAAACGTTGAATGGCTTTAGTAGAAGAAGGAAGAGGCCAATTGAGAATAGCAGACACTTTGGAGGAATCCATTTCAAAACCCTGGGCAGAGATAATATAACCAAGGAACGGGACTTTAGTAACTTCAAACAGACATTTTTCCAGCTTGGCATACAGATGATTGGCACGTAATCGGGACAGAACTTGACGAAGATGAATACGATGAGAGGGTAAGTCTTGAGAAAAAACTAAAATATCATCTAGGTAGACTACTACAGAACTGCCTAAAAGATCTCTGAAGATATCATTGACAAATTCTTGAAAAACTGCTGGGGCATTACAAAGCCCAAAAGGCATTACCAGATACTCAAAATGGCCATCACGGGTATTAAAGGCTGTTTTCCACTCATCCCCTTTTCTGATCCGGATCAAATTGTAAGCCCCTCGAAGATCAAGTTTAGAGAATATTTTGGCCCCTTTTAATTGATCAAACAATTCGGTGATCAGGGGAAGGGGATAGCGATTCTTCACCGTAATCTTGTTTAATCCCCTATAGTCTATGCAGGGGCGTAAACCTCCATCTTTCTTTTCGACAAAAAAGAATCCAGCCCCAGTGGAAGGACGAATGAATCCTCGGGACAAGTTATCCTGAATGTATTCCTTCATGGCCGTGGTTTCAGGCTGAGATAAAGGGTAAGTCCGTCCACGAGGGGGCATGGTTCCATACAGGAGGTCAATGGAGCAATCGTAGGGTCTATGAATAGGCAAAGTCTCAGCTGATTTTTTACAAAACACATCATGAAAGTCTTTATATGGTTCAGGAAGAAAAGAAGCGTCCTTTTCTGGAAGAAGAGTGGAGCAAGAAATAGTTGGTAAGGAAAGACAATGGGAAATGCAGTTAGAACTCCAAGCAACTATTTCTCCCGACAGCCAATCAATAGACGGGTTATGGAGTTGAAGCCAGGGAAGGCCTAAAATAATGGGTGTGGAGGGACAATCAATGACAAAGAAGGACAACTTTTCATTATGCAGGGCCCCAGTCTGGAAGGATAACTCTGGAGTGATTTGAGTGACATATTCTGAAGATAGGGGTCTATTGTCAATAGCCAGTACACGGAAGGGGTTAGATAATGATCGAAGGGGAATATCATGTTGTTGAACAAACGAAGAATCAATGAAGTTGCCTGCTGCGCCTGAGTCCAGGAAAGCGTCCCTGGATAGGACTTTAGCGTTGAATTTTATGGTTACAGGTACCAGAAGACGAGGAGAAGGTTTCTTTTTGCCTAGAAGATTTTCTCCTCTAACCTCTAGGCAGAATAGTTTCCCGGCTTAACAGGGCAGATTTTGGCAAAATGTCCTGAGCCAGCACAATAAAGACACAGGCCCAGAGATCTCCTACGTGTTTTTTCTTCTGGAGATAAACGAGTTCCCCCAATCTGCATGGGTTCTTCGGTAGTGGGCGTAGGAGCAGAAAAGATAGGTTTCACTGGGCGAGGAGCAGATCTGGGAGGTAACTGACGATCTCTGTTTCTCTCGACCTGCCGCTCCCGATACCGTGTATCAATACGGATGCAAAGAGCAATTAGATCTTCCAACAAGGAAGGCATGTCTTTGGAGACAAGGTCATCTTTAATACGGTCTGATAGACCCTGTAGAAAGGCCGCCACAAGAGCCTCGTTATTCCAGGAGACTTCTGCTGCAAGTGTACGGAACTCAATGGCAAAGTGTCCAACAGAACGATTGCCCTGTTGTAGTTGCAACAAACGGGTGGAAGCACTTATTTTACGACCAGGAGCGTCGAATACCTTACGGAATGTAGCAAGAAAATTGGTGATGTCAGACACTAATGGGTCATCGTTCTCCCACAGTGGAGAGGCCCAGGCTAGGGCTCCACCTTCCAACAAAGCAACAATATAACCCACTTTTGCTCTATCTGAGACAAAACGGGAGGGTTGTAGTTCAAACTGAATTTGACATTGATTAAGGAACCCTCTAGAGCCTTGGGGGTTCCCATCATAGCGAGGAGGAGAAGGAATACGGGGTTCATGGCCAACTTGCATAGCAGGTGCAGGATTAGACGGGAGAGAAGGTGCTGTGTCAACAGGTGCTAGGCGTGATGCCAGTGAGTCCATAAATTGTGCCATACGGTTCTGTTGGTGTTCAAAAACGTCCATCCGGGTAGATAAGGCTTGGAGAGTTCGGACATTACTCCCTCAGAGGCATCCATGGCCCGCTTGTACTGTAATGCTGCCCTGACTCCGTTGGGGTAGAGTACAGGGAAGACTCACGTTTTAGTTGGATGAAGGAGGAAGTAGTGGGAACTGGATGCTGGAATGCACTGGAGACCGGAGCTGGATGCTGGAGTACACTGGCAGGATAGGTGGTAACAGGAACAATGGCTGGATACAATAGCTGATAACAGGAACAATGGCTGGATACAATGGCTGATGGCTGATAACAGGAACAATGGCTGGATACAATGGCTGGATACAATGGTAACAGGAACAATGGCTGGATACAATGGCTGGTAACAGGAACAATGGCTGGATACAATGGCTGATGGCTGGTAACAGGAGCAATGGCTGGATACAATGGCTGGTAACAGGAACAATGGCTGGATTCAACGGTAACAGGAACAATGGCTGGATACAATGGCTGGTAACAGGAACAATGGCTGGATACAATGGTAACAGGAACAATGGCTGGATACAATGGCTGGTAACAGGAACAATGGCTGGATACAATGGTAACAGATACAATGGCTGGATACAATGGTAACAGGACTGTACGAGTCCAAACAACAAAAACCCTAGACGCCAGAAACAACTGACAAGCGGGCGTCTAGGGATGGACTGAGCGGACATTTAAACTTCGCGCCGGCCGGCGCCCCTGCGTGGTGACGTCACGAGCGTCGGCGTCACTGGGGCTGGAGCGCCGCCCAGCGGATCGTCGCTGGAGCGGACACCCGGGTAAGTACCTTACAAATTTCCCCCAAAATGTGGACATTTTGCAATATCCCCTTAATACAGACTATGTTGCACAACAATAGCCCCTACATTTACATGTACTGCAATCAACCAAAATTATTATTGACCCACATTGCCCTTCAGAAAACAAAATTCAGATGCCACACTCACTTTATTTGAAGTGTGCAATAATGTTCTCAGGAACATTTTAAAAGATTAACCACATATATAGTTACACATTGATAGATGACTGCTGCTCAATGCCACCAATATTCATTTGCTACAGTGTTAGCCCTATAAACACCATTGCATTATATACATAGAAGCGAAACTCTGCTAATCCAGTTCGTTTTCTGGTCCACATTTTACTTTAAGTGTTATATACAGTTAGCAGGGCAGTCCTGAATATCTGACCGAACGGGATTCACCTCCAGCATATCTCACATTAGTAGTGGGTTGAACGAGGTTTCAGTGGAACAGGAAGAGCCAGCAAGTAAAGTGGGAAAGGTAAGCTTTGTACTGTACATCTTTGCAATGGACTGGAGTTTGATTTACACTGCACATATCCTTTAAAGAAAATGTTTTTGAACATCCACAGGACAAAAGAGAAGATCAGGTTTATGACAGTGAGGGCACGGCCACACTGCAACGCAAACACAATCACATGCGATTTCATTTGCGATTTTGTTGCGTTTGCGCATGCATTTTTTCATTAACTATTGAAAAATGCATGCGATTGCGATTTAAAATGCGGAACGCAAATCGCAATCGCAACGCACCTGAAAACGCGCGTTTGGAGTGTGTTGCCGCGTTTTCAATGATATGACAAAAACGTAAGCGCAAACGCAGCAGTTTATTTCAATGTATGTAGGAGAAACCTAACAGAAAGTTAAGATTTGATTGGCCTAGCATAGATGCTTTGTTAATACCAGACAGATAAATCTGCCACTATATAGAAAAAGGACATTCCTTGAGAGATATCAAATATATAGTACTAGAGAGGATCCCTCTTTCTAATTTAGGGGATAGAGAACATAAAATAAAATGTAGAGAGGTCTGGTCTAAAAAATTGGGATCACAGTATCCACAGGGGCTTAACAAGGATTATAATTTATCTTTACTTATAATTGTACTTTAAAGCTATTGGGATGGGAGAATTTCAACAGACTGTGAAATGACCAAGCCCTGCATAATGTGTACATGAACTGTCTAAATCCACATATTGCATAAATGTAAAAAGGGGGAATATTATACCTTGGATTGGATGAAAATTTCAGCCATTAAATGCACATCCTTCTGAAATCTACCTACTAATTTGTTATCCTTCTGTTAGAGGTGCCCCTTGGGACCTTAAAATGTATAAAAGGAGAAATAATGGGGTTTATAGCTCATAGAATATCCATAAAGGAAACAACAATCTCATAGCTACATCTGATAACCCAAACACCCAACAAGCTTTTGACATTATTGACCCCATTACTAGGCAATTGAAATCCTTTGAAGACCACCCCTCAGGATCTGATTGGTTGGGGCAAAATTAGCACCATTTTTAACGATAAGGACTTTTATTGAATCTCCCTGTTAATATTAAAATTACCCAGACACCTGGAATGATATATGGGAATAGGTAGCAAAAATCTCTATTAATACTATTTATAAAGAACTCAATCCCAAGCACTCACAATGTGTGGCTTTATCATCAGTGTCTCTGGGTGCGTGTCTCCATGCGAACAGCCAAATACTCACAACAAACAGGACATAAATAAAGTGTTGCACTCCAGAATATCTTTTCAACAGCTTTTTAGTAGAAAAGTAGTGCTCACATATTACATCTGAGATGTTTTGAGTGTGTAATAAATAGCCTCTTTGTTAAGCTGTGAGCCACAGTGAGCAATTGGGTGAGCTGGCTGCACTTTCAATTCTCTCACATCAACGAGGGTGCTAATCCGAACAAGTAAATGTAGTGGAAAAATGGCGGAGCACTCCTCTGGATTTCAACACATTTATTAAACAATGAATACTTATAAATCACATATATATCCCTACATAGTCATTTTCATATATTTATTATTTGCTGTAAAATAATAACAATCCTTATATAAACAAATAATATATCTCTTCTTTTAGTCGGTTTACACATTAGGTATCTGTTTCTCTTATGGATAAAAGCCTAGAAACGTTTCCCTGGCAACAAACTATGAATCCTGCGTCATTGTTTTTTCTTTTTCCCTTTAAAGGATGCTTTGGAAGAATTACAATTGTCCTCCAAGGCAGTATAAAAAATGTATGTGCTGGATCCTGTGAAAAAATGATTACAGTTCTTGTGTAACCTTGTTTATTAACTTGTCAACATGATGGATTTATAGTTTAACTGATACTGTTCCACAAAGGTAATTACATTTTTCATGGTACCATATTGGAGAGGTTACTGAACTAAACAAACCTTAAAAGGGTTTGTAGCTTATTTTAAAATATCTGGTTATTGCTTGAAGCAATTATTTTGCCCGGTTCAAATGCCCAAAAATCTGATCATAAACGTTTCCGTGGCACTCTTTAATGGAGTTAAAAGTCACGCTTAGCGATATTGAATTGGTTTGCAAGGTGTGCATCCCGATTGCAGCGGCTGCGTGGGTATCAAAATATCACCTGGGCAGACGCCATGAGGTATTCAACACCACAACAATTTTACAGCTAATAGCTGGCCTTAAAGTAGGGCTGTGGTTAAATACCTTTTTTGAGTTACCCCCAAGCGAAATCCGGTTATAAATACTGGAACTGGGGCATTCACCCAGAGAGATTGCGGCTCTAGGTAAACGAGACCCTAAATGACTTAATGATAATCAGAACAAGCTTTCAGGTGTTTACCTGATCTGCAGTTAGCAAGGGCTCCTCATTTATCCCAGAGTCGTTTTCACTTTTCTCATTCAGTTCTTCTTCTTCCTTTTCATGGAACTAGAAAAAGAAGAGTACCGGCTTTATAGACTAGGAAACATTAACATTTTTTAACACTTTGACCATTACACTGCTGAAAAAGCATTCTAATATAATGCTAAAAATAATATATTGCTCAGCAGACTATAATCATCTCAATGGAATCAATTATATTTTCAATGGGATACAAAGGTGTATGTCAATTTACAAAACAAGGCTCATGACTTGAAGGGCATGTCCTTTTTGTCTGTTTAGAACATGTTTGATGATTGCCGGCTAAAGTGGATCACAACTGACAAACTAACATGTGTAGGCTCATCTCATGTCATCTGTGTGACCCGTCCAACATACAATGAAAATGTATCAATTATAATCACCAAATGACTGTTTGCATTTGACTTCATCATCTTCTGTTCCAGTAAATGTATTTTCTACTAAAGGTTGTTTGCGTGGTTGGAATAAATGGAATAAACATCCTGTTCATAATCAACATCATTTGGCAAGGACTTTTGCTGCTAATTATATGCAATTTACTAAATTCCCTTTAGAATAAGAAAGTGCTTCCACTAAAATCAGTTTTTACCCCATTTGCCATGATGCAGACTTGAGCAAGTCAGAGAAATCTTAAAACCTATGAACTAAGCACAGTAATTATTCTTAATATGGAATGCAACTGAATCATTTGTTAGAAAAAGAAGTCTTGTGAGGAAATCGGCAGAAAAAAACTTTTGAAGAGCATTTTTGTGGCAGAATTTGTTGCTTTGATTTAAACTCCTGTGCCCCATTGTTATTTGTGACTGCTAAATTCATATCTGGTATGCATTGCGTATCCATAGCCTTTCCGCCTGTGCCCCATTGTTATTTGTGAGCACCTGTTGCGCTGTCTGAGCGTTGTGTATTTTTATTAAGCGTGCTTAATTTTTTGCATATTTGTTAGCAGTATGTTACCTTGTTTGCACAAGGACCACTTTATATTGACTATTAGATCCCAATCAATAAAGTTAGAGTCTGGTCCAAATTATAAGTGCCATGCTGTCTTTGTTCTTTTAGTTGTAACTATCTGTGGAGTGTGAAATGCGGGCAGTGTGCGTCTGTTTCTTAATGCAGGTAATTCCCATGTAGTCCATACCACCCCACCGTCCCAGTTTGAATAGGTGGGTGGGGCATGTCTGCGATGTTGCAGTGGGTGGGGGCACGGCATTCTAGGATGTAGACAGTCTGGGTCGTGTCTGTGATGTTGTGGTGTCAAGGAGGGTTGGACGTGACATTTGGTGGTTGTGATATTTGGGGGCATGGCCACGTTGTTTCAAAGCGTGGCCGTGCCATTTAGGGGCGTGGGTGTGGTGTTTGGGGGTGTGCCTGTCATGTTTACGGGCATGGACAGGATATTTGTGTATGTGGGTGTGATTCAGGCACGGACCTGAGATGTTTGGGGGTGTGGTCATGATGTATGGGGGGGAACCATAATGTTTGGGGGGGTGACCACAATATCTGGTGACATACTCACAACATTTGGGGGCATGATTGCGATGTTTTGGGGCGTGGCAGTTATCTTTGGGGGCATGGCCTTGATGGTTGGGGTATGAGCATGACCGTGATGTTTGGGGGTGTGGCCGTGACAGCAATATCTGGGGGCATGGTCACATTCCAGGAGGCTCTGCTTTAAATTTCTTAGCGTGACAATAACCGCAAATGTGATTCATGTCAAATTTGTCTTACCAGGGTTTACATTTTTTTATATAAATGTCATTCATATCACCAGTAGTAACATAGTCTTTCCAGGGTTTATATTTGTAAATAAATGTCATTCATACAGTATCACCAATAGCAACATATTCCCTCCAACCTTTTATCTATTCCTCTGATTCCTCAATCTTGTCTGCCCTTCTCCTGTGCTCTGCTTAATGTTCGCTCGCTGGTTAACAATTCTACCCTCATTCATGATCTCTTCTGCTATAATAATTTTCACCTTCTTGCCCTTACCAAAACCTTGCTTTCCCAACATGATTCTGCTATCGAGACCTTACTTGCTCATGGTGGACTCCGCTTTTTACATTCGCCTTGCTCCTCCGGTCATGGTGGGGGTGTTGTCCTTTTACTTTCCTCCTTCTGTCGATTTACTAACATTACCTCCCTTGTCCCTACGAGTGTCCCTACGAGTATCTGCGGTGTACAGACCGCTGTCTACATCGCCTCCGTCCACATTTCTCTCCGACTTTGAAACTTGGCTTACTTTCTTCCTCTCTGTTGACCTGTCCTGTTCTGATTCTGGGGGACTTTAACTGTTACATTGACAACTCCTCCCTCTTCTGGCCCACTCACTTCCTACACTTAACCTCCTCGTTCTATCTTCAGCAATGGACTAACCCTAGTACTCACAAGGATGGTCACTTCCTGTACCTAGTATTCACTAAAAACCTCTCAGTCTTTTCATTCTAACCCCTTCCTGCTTTCAGATCACCATCTTATCACGTTTCAGGTTCAACACCCTCTTCTTCCTCCTGTCCTCCCCTCTTGTGTGTTTGTTCGTAATACTAGATCCATAGATCTACCAGCACTCACCTCATCCCTGTCCTCTAGTCTCTCTTCCCTTTTGACAGTCAATGACCCTGACTTGCTTGCCTCTCTTCCCTTTTGACAGTCAATGACCCTCACTTGCTTGCCAATTCCTATAATTCTATCCTGACTAACACGATAGACTCTTTTGCCCCCTTGCATTCCCGCAGTCGAGGAAACTCTAATCCTCGTCCATGGCTCAACCCCACTTCCCGTTTTATACGCAGGTGTGCTGCTGAACGTGCGTGGAGAAAGTTCTGTACAAAGGCTGACTTTCTCCATTACAAGTTCATGCTGTAATGTCTTGGCTCTGGGCTCCTGCTAGCAAAACAGAACTATTACTGGAAACTTATAATATATACAACTTATAATAAATAACAACAAATCAAACTCACATCACCTGTTCTCCATCTTCAACTCCCTTCTGCGCCCCTCTCCCACTGATCCTCTCCTTTCTCCGCACTCTCCACAGGACTTTGCGCATTGCTTTCAACATAAAGTGGAGTCCATACGTGTGCAGATCTCTGGTCCTCGAGATGACTCACAGATTATGTTGCCCATAACTTCCTCAGCTACTCTTGGATCTTTTGTTCCTGTAACCCATTCAGAAGTCTGTTGTCTGCTTCTATCATGTCCGCTCACAACCTTTCCACTTGATCCCATGCCCTCTGGATTACTGAAGCACTGTAATCATGTGCTTACCCCTATACTCACCCACATATTCAATGCCTCCCTTACATCTGGAATTTTCCCTTCCATCTTTAAACATGCCCTTGTTAAGCCCATACTTAAAAAGCCCTCACTAGACCCCTCTTGTTTAGCTAACTACCACCCGATCTCCCTCTTACTGATAGCCTCTAAACTGCTAGAATGATTAGTCTTCTCCCATATCACTAACTACCTCCATGCTCATAAACTATTGGATCCTTTGCAATCTGAATTCCATCCTGTGCATTCTGCTAGGAGGGCCCTGTGTAAGGTTGTGAATGATCTGCAGGTTGCAAAGGCCAATGGTCACTTTTCTATTCTTATCCTCCTTGACCTCTCCTCTGCTTTTGACACAGTCGATCATTCCCTCCTAATGCAGATACTGTACTTCACTCTTTGGGCATTCGGAATGAAGTGGCATCCTGGTTTCTATCCTATCTCTCTGACCGAACTTACTCTGTATCTCTTGCCAACCACACCTCTTCTACGGTTCCTCTTAATGTGGGGGTTTCGCAGGGGTACTTGGACCCTTATTGTTCTCCCTCTACACTATCTCCTTGGGAGATGTCATTAGCTCTTTTGGCTTCAAGTATCGTTTTTCCACCTAAACCTGGTCCAGTCCCATCTTTCTCCATCTCTGTTGACAATACCCCCATTTTCCCTATCCAATCGGCACGCTGCCTAGGGGTAATTATTGACTCCTCTCTCTTCTTTTCTAACCACATTAACTATGTTGCGAAAACTTGCCACTTTTTCCTTCGCAATATAGACAAAATCTGCAGGTTTCTTTCTCTCCCGACCACCGCTATGCTTATGCATGCTCTCATCCTATCGTGCCTGGACTATTGCAACCTACTACTTTCTGGTCTTCCTGCTTCACCTCTCTCCCCTTCAGTCTATACTTAACTCTGCCACATGTATTGTTTTGCTCTCTAATAAACAGGATCCCAAATCTCCTCTGTACCGGACAACAACCTGGCTCCCCGATAAACAGCGCATTGTATACAAAATCCTTCTCTTAACATTTAAAGCCCTTCACTCTGCTGCTCCTTCTTATATTTCTACCCTAGTTCACTCATCGCAGAACCCCCCACTCGTACTGCTTCTTCTTGCCTTAAACCTTTCTCTCTTGTGGCTCCCATCCTCTGGAATTCTATTCCCCTCTCTTTATGTCAAGAAACCTCTATTAGCAGGTTTAAATCTATCCTTACATCCTACCTATCTGGAAACCAGCACAGTCTATGATTGTTTTATTTGCACTGCATATGTCTGACTCCAGCACTTATACCCACTCTATTGCATCTGTGTGTTTCCCACCTAACTAGATTGTAAGCTCTACGGGGCAGGGACCTCCTTTCCTCTTGTGGCAAAGCTCTAGAACTTCTATTTATTTATTTTTGTACTGAACTATCTATGTATTTATCCCCCTTGAATGACGTTATTGACTTTATTGTATTTTATTACTGTACTGCACTGCGTCCCCAAGTGGCGCTTTATAAATAAACTATACATACATAAATACCTGCTCCCGAGGTGACACTGGCCCGCTGAGCTTAAAGGAATAGTTCACACAAAAAGTGAACTATTTCTTTAAAGCAGTGATTGAAGACTGGGAGATAAAGGACCTATTCCTTACCTTCTGTTCTTCAATCACTTGACCAGGATCGAAGGTGAGTAAATTTACCTCACGCACGATCCACTGCGGCTCAGTTGACAAGACACGACCGCATCCTGGTTTAGTTTTACTATAGCACGCATGCGCGAAAACGTGCGCTATAGTAAATAAACAGCTGCTAGCTGGTGTTAAATAGTCACACTAAATCAAGTGCAAAAAGCTGCGCTGGCTGCACGGTTGTATTGCAATTCCCACACAGCCGGCACAATGAAAGGGTTGAAGTCGTGCTAACTAATATTGAATTTTGAAGGAATTGAATGTAAAATCCTACCAATAAGGTAAAACAATATGTGTATGTATGTGTGTTTAACCTTTATGAACATATCCTATAAGGTTGCTAAATGTATGGTACCTGATTTTACTTCCTATTTCAGATTAATTCAACTGTACATGAATATGGTCTTGAAGGCAAGAGGGCAGTATAACCTTCCCCCCCAAAACAATTAATATGCAGCAATTAGGAGAGGGAACATATGAAGGAAATGACCCTTGTCAGCAGCCCCTCATTTATCCACAGCTAATGTATTCTGAAATTGCAAATTCATTATCTTAGGGTACGGGAGAAAATACAGTTCCAGAGCGGTGGGGTGCTATTTACTTTACTACTTTATTGTGTGTGATGTCTCCAGAGTAATAGAATGAAATAGAGCATGTCAATGTCATCTCAAGCACAAGTCTTTCCTTCTCTCAGCCTCGTAAGCAACTACATTTTCCAGTGAAAGTTGACTACCGTATGTTTTCTATTCAGATGCGATTCCTAGGTTCCTAATTACCGTAGCTGACAAAAATTATACCGTTTGCAGCAAATTAAAAGACGCTCAGTGAGATCCAGTACTACACTTCCAGGTTCATTGTTCCACAATGTAGTAGGTTTAAATAAGTCTGTCTATGAAATTAAGGAATAGCCCCTCAAAAACATTAAAATATTTTATTATAAATACCGAAGAGCAAGATTAGTTTAAATTGAATACAGTACCTACAGCCCATACACACCAATAATTATAATTGACTTATCATATAAACAACACTGGTTTGCATACAACCAAAATTAGTGTGTAGCAAATAAGCTAACTTATTAGCAAAAAATTGGAAAACAAAAAAATGAACATCTGTGCAGCCATTTTAATATTGGGGTTCAGTATATCATGGTATATGTTTTTACCACATAACTATATTTGGGATTCAATTATTAAAAAGAAAGCTACATTATATTGTGACAAAAGTAAAATATTTGAATACATGAATTTAAAAAATAATAATGTAATATAAGTAATTATACACAAGTGTTCATTTAAATCTGCAATGCTTATGCCCTGTGCTTTGAATTTGTTGTACCCTGTAATCTAATAAAAAAAACATGCAGAAACACAAAGCCCTAAGCACTGTTTGGTGCCTGGTTAATAATAGAGTTGTAGGAGTAATACAAATGTATAAAGTGACAGCACCAATTTATTTCTCCTTCTGGTACAAGACAAAACGCTGCTGTAATATTTCCCACTAACCCTGCTTCCTGCATTCCCCTCAATAAAAATAACCTTTTATGTTAGTAATTCAAATAGTATTCCAATAATAGTATGTATTTTTATCTGAGCTATCTGTTTTACACAAAGCTTAAAGGATAACTATACTCTAAAATGTAACTGTTTAAAAATGGTACCTGGGGCAGGGAGGTTGGATGAATTATTCCTACCTCACAATATAATTTAGTTAATAAGTAGCTACAGCACTTACAGTTTTCATTTTCCAGGTTAGTCCTGGACTAATCGAGTTTTAAAGATAGTCCTGAAGCCACGATAGTTATCCTTTAAGATTTTATAATATAACTATACATCTTCATTAGTTTTATGGAAATATTTAAAAAAAAAACAAAACAATGTTTTGCATATCAAAACGTCTTATTGGCTTAGTCCTGATTTAAGGTGGCCATACACATGCGATTTCCATTGCAATGTGCCAACAGATCATTGTTATCTGTCGGCACATTGCGAAGGGAAAAGACCGATACCATGCCGACCGGTGGAAATTTTCCGACTTTCCCGATCAATCGTCGGCACTCCGATCAGTCAGGAATATCCCCTACACACGAGCAATAATAGGTAAATCTTGTTGTTCCACAACGGAATTTAACTAGTATCCCTAGTGTGTATGGCCACCGGATAAAGGGGGAGGATTGGTGGTCCTAAGCAAGGAACAGTATGAAAAAATGGTTAATATAATATTGGATGACAAAAATGTATATAAGGAACTAAATGGTAATCCGATACATGAAATAAAGGATATTTTGTTGAAAGCATTAGAGAAACAAATAATAGATGGTCCATTGTTTAACTATTTAAAAATATAACACCCCATCACACCAGTAATCTATGCCCTCCCAAAAATCCATAAGAACCTTGAGGAACCCCCAACCTTGAGGAACCCCCAAACAACTCCAATTGTTGCCGGAGTGGAGTCGGTCTTTACCCCCATTGTCAAGTTTCTAGATAAACTACTCAGACCACATATACTACACCATAAATCATTTATAATGGATACTAATGATTTTTTGGAAAAGACTAAAGGGGAAGTAGTTCAAGGTGAGGAGGTGTATGTGTTCTCTATAGATATAGAGAGCCTATACACAAATATACCCCATGAACAGGGTTTGAGGGCAGTAGAGGAATGTATTCTGGAGGATGAAACTCTAGACGGTGCCCAATGTGGCTTTATCCTTCAGTTAATGAATATAATATTAAAAAGGAATTATTTCTTATTCCAGGATACATATTATGAACAGCTGAATGGGACAGCAATGGGGTCAAATGTGGCCCCTACGTATGCGAATATCTATGTAAATAATTTTGAGCACAAATATGTATATACTAATAATGCCTTTAAGAAATTCTGTACTAAGTGATATCGTTATATTGATGACGTGTTTGGAGTGTAGGTAGGTCCATATGATGCCCTTATGAGGTTTCACAGAGATCCGAATAATGCAGGAGCATTAAGATTCACAATTGAGGTGGATCAAAAAAATTTTCATTTTTGGACACTAGGGTACTGTTGAGTCAGGGAGATTGACTACGGATATATTCCAGAAGTCAAATAATAAAAATACCCTGTTGGAATTCTCCTCATCGCATCCTAACCATGTAAAATGTGCAATACCAAAATCCCAGTTTCAGAGGGTAAAAAGAATAGTAACAGATGAAACAAAGTTGGAAAAAAGGTTGGATGAGATGGAGGAGAAATTCAAAAGAAGGGGGTATCCGAGTGACCTACAGAGAAAGCGTAGGATAGAAGTATGTAGTAATAAGAAAAATATAGAAAAAACAGAGAGAGTAGTATTTGTAACCAGGTTCAATAAATTATCACAAAAAATAGCAAATGTGGTCAAAAAACATTGGAATATATTAAGGGCTAATCTCCCAGAGGTAGAATTATTTAAAGAGCCGCCGTTGATCTCGTATAAGAGGTCGAATTCGATAAGAGACCAATTGGTTATAGCAGATCTAGGCTCTAGGCTCCAAAAAAAGTGAGACTCAAATGACATTGACAGGTAAAAAAAAGAGAGGGGACTTTTCCCTGTTTATCCTGTGCCCATTGTAACAGCTGCATCAAAGGTGACATAGTATACCACCCACAAAAAGGTACTAAATTCAAAATAAAAGGGTACCATACATGTTTATCATCATATGTGATATACTCAATCAAGTGCCCTTGCGGTAAATTATATATTGGTCAGACATCTCGACAATTAAAAATACGTCTAAGCGAACACAAGTTGGACATTAAAAATAGAAACATGAAAAATCCAGAAGCAGAACATTTTTTTCAAGAGGGACCCACATTGTCACAGTTTAGGTTCCAAATCCTTGAACAAGTTGTAAAAAAACGTAGAGGCGGGGACAGGATAACAGACTTACTCACCACTGAAGCCAGGTGGATAAGAAAGCTAGATAGTCTCTATCCTAAAGGCTTAAATAAAGAATACAATGTAAGAGCTTTGGTTTAAATGTTTTTTAATTGTTTTTAGTAAAATATATCTTTTTATAATAAAATATGGATACAATATTATACAATGTTAAACTTTGACCTGTAGAGGGCACTAGCCCTAAATGGATAAAAAGGAAACAAATGACAAATGTTTGTTGGCTTGACAAAGAACCAGTGTGGTTCGAAACATTGCATTATCTTTGCTGTCTGTAAGAAAGAAAGCCATGTGTTATGGCAGAAAATGCTTTTAAAGAATTGTGAATAAAAGATTACGTTTTAAGGAAGTGCTGCTCTGGACTATTTTGTATGGCCACCTTAACTTGAGAGTGTTTTATGCACAGATAGATATGTCAATAGTTTATTTTTTTATTTATGCATCTATTATAAACAAACATGTATTGTGTTTAGTGTCTATGCCATTGATAAGAGCCCTGTTATAACTATTAGTACACATTAGAACATTTAAGGAGATGTATGTTCTTTAGATATCACCTGTAGAGCTATGTAGAGATTCATTTAGCCATTTTTGCATTCTAGCACAGCGGCAGAGAAACAAAGAAATGCAGTCTCAAGCATCAATTAACACAAGCACTATGAGACATGTTTGTGCATGGCTGATTATTTTACAAAATATGTAATATCATTGGACAGGATTTTGATACTAAACCATTAACAATGAAAATGTTAAATATTTTTTAAACGTACAGAATGTACACAACAGCAGTAAAAAAAAAGGCATGACAAACATCCTGCTACAACTGAAATTAGGGAGATTTACCTTTATTAGAGATGTTCGAAATGTTAACAATATTAAAGGGTATCTAAATTTCCCATTACCGTAAACTATCAACAGTTTTTTTTGTTTATCTGTCACCTATTTCTTTAGATATCGAATGGGAAGCATCTTACTTTTTAGCTGTCAATTAAGTGTCTTATTGTGAGAAACAATTCTGCGGTGTGAAGTAAGGGCTAGGCGTTTTTGCGAACGCAAAAATTCCCGCGATTTCCGATGCGCATGCGATCACGCGTCCGTATGCGCATGCGATCACGCGAACGCAAAACGCACTGTGTTGCAGTGTGGCCTCACCCTCAGGGGTGACAATTGTTATGTGTGAAATGCAATCGGGGAAATTCTCTCTCCCAGTCCTGGCTCATAGTGATTACAGTCCTTATATAACTATATGCTTGCACCTGGCATTCACATTTGACGCTTGTTTTCCCATGGTGCTCTTTCTCCAGACACATGGCCTTGTCCCAAAAGTCTGTAACAGTAAAAAAGCAAAAGGAGGGCACACAAACAAATCACAAATGTGTAGGGCTCTTAGCCCATTTATTTTACCACCAAGTGAACAACGTTTCGGGGGGACACCTCCTCCTTTTTTCAAACTAGGGGAGAAGCCCCCTGAAACATTGTTCACTTGGTGGTATAATAAATGGGCTAAGAGCCCTACACATTTGTGATTTGTGTGAGCTCTCTACTATTGCTTGTTTCTGATATATTCATAGTGATTACAGAGCATGCTTGCTGTCACAGTGATTCATGCCTGATAAATTGGACGTGGATAATGAGAGGGAGAGCGTAGCATGAGCAAAACAAGTACTGGATTGAAGGCATGCAGCAACATACACACCTCAAAGCATGTGCGAATTATGGGGACCTTACAACAACAAATCCCGGTCGTTCGATTGAGGGATCGTACGTTAAAAATCTTCCTGTTGAGTTGATTTAAAAAAAAAAAATCATACGATGATCTTACGAATGCCCACACATGAATGAATGATCCTATGATATCGGGATCATACAAATGGGATTTGTTTGTGTATCTATTTATTAAATGATTAAAGGCCATGTCCACCCCCAAAACTATAATTTAACCCACTACTGGCCCCATTATGTAGTGTATAAAAATCCTTACATCACATCCCTGCTCCAAATGGTTCTCCTGTAATGTCTCTGTAAAGTCCCAAAAAGTGACAACCAGGAGCCTGGCAGAGTCCATAAACAACTCCTCCTGTCTACCCTCCGGGAGAAAAATGTCATGCACACTGCAGCCCTCCATGCCTCACTCTCCCTCCCTCCTCTTCCTGTTTTCCTCTCCCTCCCCCTAGCACAAATCCCCTTTTCTGTAGTGTAGGACTCCCTCCCCCAACCTCAACCGCCATAGTTATATTTGCAGAAACTCCCCCGAACTGTACTTACCTTACCTCTCTCCTCCGATGTACTGGATAGCCAGAAATCGTGAATGTGTTTGGCTGCCTCTCAGCCAATCACGGACGCAGCTGCCGGGTCGGCCCTCTGCTTGCAGTTTCATGCAAGCAGAGGGCCGTGAAAGAATGTCGGAGGAGGGAGGTAATGTAAGTAGAGTTCGGGGGAGTTTCTGCAAATATAACTATATCGGTTGGGGCTGGGGGAGGGAGCCCTACGCTACAGCAAACAATTACAAATGGGGTGGACATGCCCTTTAAGATGAGGCAAAGTAATTTTTTTTCAGTTTACATACCCTTTAAATGACTTTTTGGATACATACATCTAACCGCTCATGTGTAGGGTATAGGTTCATTTAATAAGTATTTTTCCAGTTAAACTACTTGAATACATGTAACTATTTTTTTTTCTATGCTCTGACAAGGCGGGAAATCACATGCGACATACACTTCTCGCTCTCTCACAGACATCATATTATGTAAAAGGGAAACTGATGTGACAACTAAACCTTTCCCTCCCCGGAATGCTTGGTCTGTTATGCAGTGTAAAAATTACAACCCTTTTCCAATAAATGCAATGACTCCAAGAAAGGAACTCAATCTACTGTAGGTCCATGAGTCTTTAAATATCATTATGTTTAAAGGAGAGTGAAAGATGAAATCTTAGACAATTTTAGGAAGGAAAAGTAATGACATGCATATTTTTTTCATATGTCATGTTATTTTAAAGGGCATGTCTACCCCTTTTAAAAACTTTTGATTTGCGGTAGGGCATGCTCCCCCAGCCCCAACCGCATTAATATTATCCTTACTTACCTTCCTTTTTTCCTCCGCCGCAGTGTTCCGGCCCTATGCTTGCATGGAATTGAAAGCAGGGGGCGGGACCGGCAGCCGCGTCCGTGATTGGCTGAGAGGCTGCCAATCACGGTTGCGGCTGCCAGGAGTTCTGAACAGCGGAAGAGAGAGGGAAGGTAAGTAAAGATTGGGGGACTTTCTAACAATAATATTAATGCGGTTGGGGCTGGGGGAGCATGCCCTACCGCATATCAAAAGGTTTTAATGTTAGGGGGATGGAGAGAAAAACGGGAGGGAGAGGGAGGTAGAGCAGGGAGGGCTGCACTGAGCATGCCTCAAACCTTGACGAGGTTGAGGCAGACTCAGGCACAGCATGAGTCACACACTGCTCCTACACAGCAGTTTCCTGGACTTTGTAGGGGCACAGCAGGGGAACTATTTTGAGCTGAAATGTATGGTAAGGCTTGTTTTAAACTTCTTAATGTGGCCAGTAAGGGGTTAAATTTTAGTTTTGGGGGTGGACATGCCCTTTAAAGAAAACCTACTGTAATGTGCTGTCGATTGATCAATAAAGGGTTCAACCTTTCTTTACCTAAAGAAACCCAGAAGGGCTATCATATTATTTTAATAGGCCCAAGGAAGGAAATAGTTAAAGGAATAGTTCACTGGAATCTATTTTTAAACTTCTAACATAGCAGTTGGGGATGGGAGGGTATGCTCTGCAATATAGGTGAATTACTCATGCTGTCTGTAAAGTACTTATTTCTGGCTACACCCACAGTCATTGTCACTGACAACTCTCCAATCTCTGTAGAACACACGTTAATGAAAGGAAGCTAGAAAACTGTAGGTTACTGCTTAAGTATTATTGGCTTTTACAGCATCAATTGATAAAGCAAAACAAGGAGTGATTGTCTGTTATACTTGTTTTCATGATTGTCATAATAGTAGAAAGGCAAATATTTGGAGATAAACCCATCCATATGGTGGCTTTGAATTTATACAATAATATTCCACACATTCTGCATTCTGGATTCTGCTAATCACAATTCAGGGTGATTTACTACTATTAATCTAAGAATCTGCCAGAAAATGATTGAATATAGGGTTACTAGATCATCAAATGGCTGGAGAAAACACGTAATAAACGTGATTTGCAGTTGCTGCACTGATTGTAGTTAAACTACTGAAAATTGTGCCTTGTATGTGGAAACTCTTTGCACAATGATAAATGTCTAACCCAGTTAGATGTGCTGCACATATTTTTCCCTTTTCAATTACTGGGCAGTTGATGACTTAAAGGGTATGTCCACCCTAAAAAAACATTTTTGATATAAGATTCCCCCTGGTCTCCCAGCCCCAACCGCTATATTTATATTTTAAGAAAGCTCCCCAAACTCTACTTACCTCCCCTCTTTCCTCCGCCACGCTCCCGGCCCTCTGCTTGCGAGAAAATGCAAGCAGAGGGGCGGGACAGGCAGCCGCGTCTGTGATTGGCTGAGCGGCAGCCAATCACGGATGCAGCTGCCGGCAGCTCACTTCGGCGGAGGAAAGAGGAGAGGTAAGTAAAGTTTGGGGAGCTTTCTTAAAATATAAATATAGCGGTTAAGGCTGGGAGACCAGGGGGAATCTTACACATTAAGGGTTTAAATCTAGGGGGAGGGAATCGGGAGAGGGAGGGAGAGGGAGGGGGAGGGAGGGGGAGAAGGGCTGCAGTATGCATGCCAAACTTCTCCCGGAGGCCAGGTAGGAGGCAGAGTCCTATATGGACTCTGCTATCCTCCAGGTGGGCAGTTTTTGGGACTTTGGGGGGGGACTACAGGAGAACCATATGGAGCTGGGATGTAAGGTAAGGATTAAACTACACTACATGGTGGGGCCAGTAGTTGGGGAGATTATAGTTTTGGGGGTGGACATGCCCGTTAATTTTTGCATTCTTTTTTGCCAGCATGCCTCCACCAAAATCAGTACCATGTAATGCTTCTTCCATGTGTATATGAAAGTAGATCTACTGGCAAAAATGTATTTTCTTTACATATAGGTCAGAATCTGATGATTAAAACAATGTATCATTTCACATCAATTTTGCTCATTAAATACTGTTCATATTTGAATACCCTTAACTGCTCCCTGATTAATAGGTGATATCAAACTATAAATATTTATCAGAACTGTCTTCTATAAAATATTGCAGTGTTCTCTAATTTTCTTCTCAAATTAAGTGATTAATGGAATCAAAATTCAAGGGAAGGAAAGAATACCAGCGACGACAAGAAGGAGGGGAGGTGAGCCATGGCTGCATCACCAAGAGGGGTGGGAATTTTCATATCGCCCACTACAGCGTGATTGGTTCCCCCCCACCCCCTTTCCCGCCTGTCCCCCCCTCCATCACGTATGGCGTCACTACGCTTTCCATAGTTTACAAAGCACCTCTCTAGGTAGTGCTGCCAGTTGGGATTTGACAGAGCCAGGTAGCAGCTCCCTATCCCGCGCACCCCTTTTGTGGTATACAGCAATGTTTGTTATCTTTAAACGGTATTTGCACTTTCCTGTGAGTACATATGCTCTTTGTATTTTTCAATTAAAAAAAAATTAAATAAATAAAAAAGAAATACAAACTAAACATTTTATTGTCATTTGATTCGAATTTTACAGTTTTTACACTTCAATGTTTTTACATGTGTTGTCAAGCTTTTTGGAGGATCATTGGATACAGGATGGTGGTAAATGGTTAATCTTTGGTGATTTACACTGCAGGGAGGGCAGCAACCTATGGTTTGCCTGAGCTGTAGCTGGAGACTCCTGTTCCGGTTGCCACTGTAGTGCAGCCACAGGCAAATGGTGTTTTGATATTTATAAATAAAGCTGTGGCTTTTATTTCTTCCATATCTGGCTCCTAACTCCTTATTTACTAGGCAAACATCTCAGGGAGAAAGTATGGGCCCTAGGTTATACAATCCTATATGGTAATCCAGGTTACATCCCATAGGTAGGTGGGCAGCCATGAAGGCCATCCAATCTGGAATGGCTAAAACATACCTCAGAATCTGACATGTTCCCATTTAGCGATTCAAGACTGCGGTCTCGCCACTTTTCACTTGTTAAAGGGATATAATTGTCAGTCAGAGCATCCCAGACCCTGCAAATAAAAGAGTTCTTTGTTAGTAAATACCAGTTGGGAACAGCCTAAGGATAAAATGGTGATCTCTGTGTCCAGAGATGAGGTCACACCCTCTGAGACAATTTGTCCTCAAAAACAAATGAAACTATTATAGATCTGGATTTGGATTTTAAAGCTTCCCATCCCATTATTTTTTTCTGGCAAAATAAACATTTTGTGACCTATATCATATTAAATCTCCCTGTATGTGTATAATAAACAATATATAATATATGACAATAAATATAAAAACAGCTTAAATATTTTCAGGGAGATTCAATAAAAGTTCTTATCGTTTAAAATGGTGTTAATTTTGCCCCAACCAATCAGATCATATTTAACTTTTGTAGGCTTACATCTGATTGGTTGGGGCAAAATTACACCATTTTAAACGATAAGAACTTTTATTGAATAACCCTGTTTATTTTTTGTAAGGAGAATTACAAATTCTTTTAAAAAAGCTTCCATGTTTTCAAGGTAAGTGACCTATGTGTCACTTATTTAGACTTTTTCATAATTTTTTCAAATTATTAGGGGATTTATCAGCAAGAACATTTATGCAGCGAAGTTTATCAATGAAAATTCAGAAAATGTGCCGAAAATCAAGTTAAGGCAGTGAATTAGACAAGAAAAAACAGAAGATTTCTGTTTGGGGCATACTAATGCCATCTTGGACTTGGCAAAATTATTGTTTTATGACATGATACTACAATTACGACTGCGGTTGTAAAATTACCATAGCGATTGTACAATTATGGTCTTGATTGTATATTTATTATCACCTTTACAATACCATTGTGGACGCACATCGGAAGTTTCTGATACCACGAGTCATTAAAAATTGCCCTTTATAAATAACTTGCTGGTTTTTCCCTGTTTTTTACCAGAAGGTTAAGAAAAACATTTTGAATTGCTGCAACAATTTTTGGTGAGAATTTTTGCCTTGATTAATAGTGTTAAAGGAGAATTATTGAGCATATTTAGTTGTTTTTTTTTTTAAAAAACCTGTTAAAATAAAAAGTACCTAGGGCAGGGAGGTGGATTGGTCATTCCTACCTCCAATATTGTGGAGTGTCAGCACAAAAATTTTTTAATTCCCCGGCTTCCTTCTGGCTTCAGCACTATATTTAATAGAGAAATTACTTTACCCTGGCAGGTGAAAACTGTATGTGTTGGCACTCCTCAACAAATGATATTGAGAGGTAGGAATAACCAATGCTTCCTACTGCTGCAGGTATTTTTTATTTTATTTTTTTAAAAGGTACACTTTTACAGTGTCTTTGTCCTTACGTAAGGGTTAAATAAAAGCCAGTCTGTGTTACCTTTTAAAATGATCCCTGGATCACTAGTTAAACTTGTGTAAGTTATATTGCTGGAAATGTTTAAGGGCATGTCCAGTCAAAAAAATAACTTTCGCTATAAATGTTCTCCATCCCCACAAACCTCACTTTCACATTATCAATAATTTCTAAATATGCCCCAGATGTTCCTTACCTGACCTGGTCCCTCTGCTACTGCTCTCCTCTGCTCTATGGCTGACAGCCGCTCCACTTCCTGGTTGTGGCTGTCAGTAAAGGCGCAATGTGATGTCACGTCTAATCACCAGATAGCCATGACTAGGAAGTGGAGCGGCTGTCAGCGCTGAGCCCTCTGCTCCTGTTATTGCTCAAACAGGTGCAGGGGGCAGTGTAAGTCCCTTCAGGGGGAAATTATTGAGAATGCGAAATTGGGGTTGACCAGGGCCATTTTTAGATAGCCACCTAGGCAAAGAACTAGGGCGCCTATGTTAATCCAGCGCCCTATTCTTCTTCACAGCATCTCATTGTCAGCTTTTACTTGCTGTGTTAGATCTACTCTCCTTGTTCAGCTGTAACCTGCAACATTGTATCTAGTACAGAGCAGAACTCCACACACTCTACATAGCAACAAATGTTGCAATTTGCAAATGAACTGAAGGTGAAGGAAGGAGGGGGGAGGATGAGCTCAGCTAATAGTACTGAGGGGAACAGATCTAAAATCAGGGCCGGATTTCCCACTAGGCCACATAGGCCATGGCCTAGGGTGGCAGAGTTGATAGGGGCGGCACAAATTGGCTGCCCCTGTAACAATTAGCAGAAAGCACTCACAACCCCCCCCACCCAAACAAACAAAAAAAGTCCTGGTGGTCTAGTGGAGGAAGTGAACTTGAAATCGACACTGATCACAAGTTCACTTCCTGCTATAGTAAACCAGTGTTAAACTGAACACCAGCTTACTATATAGTATTTATGAATAAATCAAAGAGATCCATTCAAATAGAGTGCAGGAGCACCCTGGTGGTCTAGTATAGGCACTGTACTGTGATCAGCTGCACCTGCACTGTCACACTGACAGTTTACTATAGTATTTGTAAATGGATCAAAGAGATCTATTCACAGATAATTAGTTAAAGACTTTGATCAGTTCTTGTCATTGATCTTTGCCAATAAAAAAAATGGCAACCATGGGGAATAAGAGGAAGGAGAGGGGAGTGGTACAAAGTTCAAGCTAGCTGGCCTAGGAGAGAAAAAAGTATAAATCTGGCCCTGTCTAAAATGCCAGGTAAAAGCTGCTGCAAACTTTATAACAGTGACCCTGTGACTAGCAGCCATGAGATCCCTATCCCCGCCTCTTTCTTCCTTCTACCCAACTCTCCACTTAGAACTTAGAGTGGGTGAGGAGTGAACAATTCAATGGAGGAGACATGGAAAGCAGGTACATACTGTATATCATGTCAATGCTGACAGCTGGAAGGGTTAAAGGTAATACTCTGCTGGCACTGAAAGTGTTAATAGGAAAGTCTGTTGGTATTGAATGGTTAATGGTAAATCTCGTCTGGCACTGAAAGTGTTAATTGCAATACTATGGGGAAGTCTGCTGGCACTGAAGGGTTAATAGCAATTCTCTGGAAAGGTGCTGGCACTGAAAGTATAAATAGTAAAGTCTGCTGGCACTAAAGGGTTAATGGTAATGTTCTGCTGGCACTGAAATTATTAATGCCAATATTCTTGGAAAAGCACTGAAAGAGTAAAACATCTTAGCTCTAACCAAATTTCCCTGTTCTGTCCTACCCGGCTGGAAACAATTTCTGGGGAGAACACTGGTGCCACATACCGCACATCCACTGAAACCTTTCATTGGTGGCCAGAGTCGCTGCATTCATACAAAAGTATGTATACTCACCTGGTACAGTGTGTGCCTCTTACTAACTAGTAAAGCCATCCCACTATAAAGAACAGTCGCAGTTGACGGTGTCAGAAGCAGAAGGAAGAAACCCAGCTGTAGTTTGACAGTTTGTAGTTTTTGGGGGTTTTTTTCTTTTTTTTGGGGGGGGGCACGCAGGTAGGTGGGAGGGCGCCTAGGACACTAAAATGTCTTGAAACGGCCCTGGGTTTGACAACGCATGCAGTGACATCAAGCGCACGTCATGCAAACAGGAACACTCTTTAACTGGCAAAGGAATTTGGACAATCTCATGGGGCGGAGATGAAAACAGGAGATAACAGAAGGAGAAAGACAGAAACATTTAAGGGGTATCTCCACTGGTAATGTCATTTTTTTGCCATTCTGTTTTATTGAAGAACAGGAGATAAAGGAGCTGTGTTTTACCTCCTGGTTTTAAATACAACGTTCAGGAACCAGGAAGGCATAGGACAGAGTCCGTCAGGACCTCTCAGAGGACGTGGCGAGGGAGCGAGATATTCCTTACCTTTGTTCTCGGATCCTGAACATTTTACTGAAGAACGCGAGGTAAGACGCTGCTCCTTTACATCCTGTTCTTCATTAAAACTGAATGGCAAAAAATTATTTTACCAGTGGAGATACCCTTTAAAGACTAAAGGTAAGGTATAGGAGGGTCCTAGAACAACAACAAAAAAATAAACTTTACATTTAATGCCTAAACTATCTAGTATTACTAAGCTATATTTACAGTGTACATATCCTTTAAGCTGGATCACCCAAAACCCAAGTTCCATTATTGTTAAAGTTGTTTAATAGAAAGAGAAATTCTACTTACAAGTTCACAGTCCACCACTGCATCCTCAACTGCTGCTGCTACAGGCCTTTTTCGTTCAAGAGCAGCAGCAGTGGAGGCTTGTCAGTGACTAACTGCTTACTTGGAAATGGCAGAGAACCGCAACGGTGGATCGTGAACTTGGAAGTAGAATTTCACTTGCTGGGAGGATACCGTATTTAACAACTGTAAACAAAATGGAACTTAACATATTACTTTTTTTTCTAAGAGGTGGACATACCCTTTAAAGAGAAATCATTAGTGCCACCTTTGTGGAGAACAAACAGTCATTCTTTATTACAGAGAGATATCCTTTTCAATAACTGTGCTGTACAATTAACAACATATTCTATTCATTGCTGTTCAGAAAAAAAAGAATGCATTTTATTTCTTGGGGGAAAAGGGTATTTTAATTACGCTTATTTTTAAGACACAGTTATCAATGTAAAAAAAGGCTGACTACAGCTAAAGAGGCTGCTGAATCATTTATGAAAATGCTTTCTAGGTGTGTTTTAGGTTTGCAAGTATCCTGTCTTCATAGCAAACAATCTTGGAATATGGGAGTTGAACAAATGAAACCTTGAAGCTTGAAAGCCGACTACAATGTTTTTAATATTAGACAATGTTGGCCCAGCTAAGACTTAACATAAAAGAAAAACTGCTAACTTAACTAGTATAGATAAAGTAGAATGGTAATGTAGGGTTGTATATAGAAAGAATTGAATTATTTGGGCATTTAAATAGAGGTTCTAGTACACGGTACTTGTTTATCGGTTTAGGATTGAATGAGAAATCCTTTTTCTTTACATAGTTTACATTTTTTACATAGTTCCCCCCTGCTGACTTGCGACCACAAAAAGTGGGGCATCCAATACACTTTAAAGAAGAATGAGATCTAAACTATATCCCCCCTGCCTTTGGCTGTACCCAGGACCTAACATGTCAGATCCTTACCCCTAGGATCAGTATAACATTCTTATTTCTTGAATATCCTATGGCTTACTGATCAATATAATATTTGCATTATGCAAAAAAAATGATCCATCTATAGCTATTGAACTGTCCATAGTTTTACAACCTAATAGGAAGATAAAACACTCAGACATTTCCTCTCCCTATAGGGAGCTATATGTCAGATACTGGGAAATAAATTATAGTGATCTGACCTTATATGGGGTTTGCTGTAACATGTTGAACTATTAAAGGGAAAACTAAAGTCACTAGAAAGCATTGTCGCATTGTCACAAAGATACAAAAAGCTGTGTCTCACCTTTTTCTTAGTTGTGGCTCCTGGGTGATTTATGAAATTAACCTGTTGGTTTAGCTCCCATAATCTCCCCTTTTTTATTTTGGTGGCCAATAGTTGCCCATTCTCAAATGGCTCTTGTTCAACTGGCAACAACACGGATGCCTTCTTAGTTACAGAATTTACTTGTAAATGTAACTTACTTTATAAACAAGTATCTTGCAATGTTTAGGTTTTCTGGAGAGAAAAGCTTTCACATTAAAAAGTTTAGATCTCTATTCACTGAACTATTGTTCAGTGAATGTCACCAAGCTTCATAGCATAGTGTATATTATAAGAATTTATTCCACTGCTGTTCTTATAAAATGAAAAGATGACAGTGTCCTTTTTTCATCTGTACCTAATCTTTGTTTTAGTGTTAACAAACATTATTTCATTAAAGGAATAGTTCACTCTCAAAGTGAACTATTCCTTTAATATATTGATTGAAGCCTGGGAGGTTAAGGAGCTATGTTATGAAGCTTGGTGGCTAGTATAAAATGACTGTTGCTCCCTGTGTGTACCTATAACCATAGCAATGCAGCAGAGCATATTCCACATGTGACCTACAGAGCACATGACATTCTCAGTGTATGGCGTGAGAGTGCAGAGCGGAGTGTAAACAGGCCACACCCCATCCTGAACACATGGGCCTTGGTGTCGGGAGGTATGTGGTGTTTTTTTCTGCATGAGAATATAGCCTGACTCCTAGGTACACATCCAAGGGACCAAGCAAAATTATATCAGAATGGTCTGTACAGCCACTATAAAAGGATGATATGAATGTATTTGTATAGTGGATATATTATTCTCCCCATTTAATCCACTCATATCATGGCTGATTGCTAAGGTGTATGTTATAGGGCAAGTCTACCCCTCAAATGGAAAGTTGTATATAGGTAAATCATCTCCCCAAACCCAAAAACTACAATGGTTAGAAATATGACAGATGTAGGACTAACCTGTTATATATGAACATTTTCTTTTACCCCTTTCCTTTGCCTCTGAAAAGGATTCTGCCTCCTGTCTAAGCTCTTTTACAAGCTTGCAAATGCTCAGAGGTGTCAGCTATGGGAATAGCATTCAGTCATTAGCAGTGATTGTAGTTTGGGTGTTTGAGGTGTGATTTATCTGTATACAATTTTTATTTGTAAAATATTTTGTACTTAAATATATACTTTTAATATACCCAAAATCCTGAGATTGTTATTGTTCTTTACCTCCCAGTTGTCCCTGAAGCACAGGTCTCCGTGGTTCTCACTTCCTTTATAAGCTTAATGAGCTTTGTAAAAGCTCACCCAGCTGCAGAGGAGGACCCATAAATCACCATCCCGGAAGTGATTGGCAGCTGCAAAGAGGAAGGAACCAGGCACCAGAAGAAGACTGCAACAGAGATTGGGGGTATAGAAAGCTTCAGTGACCAGAAGAAGCAGGTGAGAAAGATATCAGAGCTGGGGGGTGCTGAAGGTAAATGTAGATATAAGTGGTGGAGGTTGGGAAAAATATTGCCACAGATTACATTGGAACAATCTGTATATAAGATAGGATTTTGGAACAGAGAATATGTTAAATGCTAGTTTTCAAAAGTGCAGGTGCAATAATGTTCTGACAGCTATGTGTGATCTTGAAACTACAAAAAGAGAAATCAAACTTCAATGCTGAACTGTATTGACTTCCATTAAGACAAGGTTTTTTAATGAATATTCACTGAGGAGTTATATATTTTCAATCCAATCAATAATGTGAGTGATTCTGAGAGTACAATGCTTTGCTATGTAGTGCTTCATCCATTATTAACTTAATAGAGATTGTATTTCTTAGCTCTTCCAGCATATACATGATTTCATTCTTGATTTGTACCAACACAGTTTCACAAAATCATGTCAAAGGACCCTTTTCAACTTATCAATTTGTGATAATGAATAAACCAGTTTCCAGATCTGTTACCCTTTCTCATTAGAATACAGCACTTGGTTGTTATTAACTTGTTCTAAACAGTATGACATAATCCCTATTCATGACTATTGGGCTGGTGCCAAATGAAGAAAAAGATGTTTCCATCATCATCAAATCACTCTGATCATTCAATTACCTGTACATTTTTCTCCTTTTAATAAAAAAACATTGCCAAATATAAAATGCTAACAAATGCATTGTCGGATGACACAGTAGGGCACATACTAGTATTTCTTGTCCTTGAAAGAACCCCACAGGGAAAGAGAAAACAAGAAGGAGAATAACAAGGGGCACAATATAAAAGAATCAGGAAAATAATATTCAATCATGTACTTTACAGAAAGTGCTGCTTGCTCAAGATGAACCCTGTAAAAGACTTAATGTACTAGGCATGAATATATTTGCTGTAAGCTTTGTGGATAGATAGCATAACATATTATCAACTGACATGTATTACTATAGTTTTTTTTCTAACTTACTCTTCATCCCTGAGGCGCTCTTCCTCTTCTTGAATCTGCAATTGATTCTTTACAGGTGCCAAGTTCTCTGTTTTTGCATTGTAATTCCGAAAGCACACATTAAGTTTTTCATCAAACTCATTCACAAGATCTTCCATGGACTTGAAGCTAATTATCTCTGAGCTAAAGTTTTCAAGCTCTGACAGAGATGCATCATCAATTTGTCTTGGAGACATGTAGATTCCCCTTGACTTCTCCTGCCGATCATCAGAATAAGACCGGATGTCCTCAAATTCTTCATCTAGGCACACCAGAGGGGCCTCCATCTCTGAGTACCTCAGGGGTGGAGGTAAATAAGAATGCTTGGCTTTCAGTTTGCCTGTAAAGACAGGAAAAAGGAACAGATTCAAACAGTTTGAACTAGTACAAATGTGCTTTTTTCTTGCACGTGAGAAATGTGGACATGCACATGACATATCTGCAACTCTTTTGATACATGTTAGGCCAAAAATGTATATTGTTCCCCACCAGTGGCCTTTAATCTGTATGTGTGTAAAACATGTTACCTTTAATTGGGGGTCCATTTAATAACAAAAATGGCCTTGAGCTAGTTGGAAGTCTCCGTTTTTGAATTTGGCAGATTTTGCAGACAATGACAGATAATGCAGATTATTTTCAGCTATATAGATAGTACTTTAAATTAATTTAGTTTTCAATGCTAGTATCAAAGGAGGGATGTGGCCTCATAAATTTGCAGTTTTCTGTGCATTTAAATTTAATTTAAATTCTGCCCATCTAAATATTAACTTTGGGACCATCTGAAGTAACAAACATGGAAAAGGAATTAAGAAAGTAGCTTTACTGCTAAAAAGAAACATTGTACAATTAAGTCATTTATCTATTTCCATTAGGTACTCCTTTACTTTTGAATATATTATTATATATTATATGAACTAAAATGAACCCTTTTATAAATTACTGCCAACCCAGAATGCCCCTAGTTTTGGTAAAGGCAATCTAGGACCCTTTTAACATACCAGTGAGCTAAATAATCTGTCATGATGTCAGTCAAACAGAAGAGATGATTATGGTCACTGGGGAACTCATTTGCATTTAGATGACAGACCTTGCAATATCTAGGCTTTAGTATCTAGGCATAATGATCTTTTTTTCAGTTTGCTACAAAGCTGAATTTTGGCACAGCTTTTAAAAAAAACGTGTTTAAAATTACATTATGAATGCTACAGGATTAAATTCATTTACAACAACATTTACAACAATGTACAGGGCACCAGACAGAATGAACGGGGAAGAAATCACAATAGGTTGACCAGAAAAGGCCAAAAGGCAAAATTAAAAATAATTAAAATGCATTTCTGGTCAGCTGCCTTGTCTAAGTAATTATGATTGTGAAATAATGAAGTGACTAGGCAAAATAATATAATTTGAACACTCAACCATATTACCGTAAAAAAGCGATATTGATCCAATAAAAATATCACCCATTAATGCAGCTGTCTATTACAATATGTAAATTGTTTTTGCCTCAAATTATACATACATGTGTAGGATTACAGAATAGAGTGAGATTTGGTGAGACATCATTTCATGTGTTTAAATGAGACACCAGCTATGAATTATTCTCATTTCCACCTACAAACACTAGTATGACAACTGTAAAGAAATGTTTATAGAAGACACTTATCTAAATCAAAGCTTTCTATGGCGCTAATTTATTGTTAGAATTATTTAGCTTTCAATATTGTCTGGTTTTTTTCTCCTGGTCTATCTGCCTTCTTTCTGCAGACACCTGTCATTTTTCAGTTTAACGTATATAGATTCTTCTCTGAAACCCCACCTTTTCCATCTAAACCAACTATATGCAGTCACTATATATGTTCAGCACTTTAAAGTATTATTAATATCCTTGTGGTGCTACAAAAAAAACAGACCATCTACTTCATAATGGGTCTGTCCTAGGCAAACTGGGATGGTTGGGGGTATCATCATTTCCTGTGTGTTCCTGTGCTCTGCTGGCAAGCTGACATGAAACCACTGTACCAGTGCAATCCACCACACTCACATTCTGATATATTTGTAAAATTGCTCACTGAAGCACAATAAGCAAGGTACAACTTTCTTTCCATATTCTCTATATTTGCTATTCTACAGTTTATAATTTATTAAACATTAAAATGATGTAACAACCGTTAAATATTATTTTTCTTTATTGTCAAATTCAAAGGGTATTGTTTTATATACATTTTGTAGGACCTTAAGAACGTTATTAGCTCATTTGAAAGTATATGATTCTACAATAAAATATAAAATAAAACAGCTTGATACGTTTGCAAATGAGGAAAGTTTAGTTACTAAAATAATAAAATGATCAAAATCAGCAATAACAAATGTACGTATTGCAGGTTACTTAGTTACTTAGAAATGCATCAATTCGTTTTCATTGGCTTAACTAAAACTTTCTTTTTATGAGTCTACAAGTTTATTGTGTTAAGGGACAAATAAACCCACAGAACAACATTGAACCCGAAGGCAGAACACCTTGATATAAAACCAGTAATCTGTGTTTTATCTCTCATTTTGATACGGGCGTTGGGAAATTTACTTAAAGAACATAAGGTTTGTGCTTTACTTCACAGCATTCTAATATGACACAGTTTGGTCAACGACCATTATGTTCTGCACATGCTCAGACCTTAGCTATGGCAGAAACTTGTTACAGTTGGTCACACCCATTAATAATCTCTAGCCAATCCTTTTACAGGACAGATAAAGCAAAGAAGCATGTGACTGAGGTCAGGAGGTGTGGTCTAAAACTGCACATACACACAGATACTTCATCGAGTTCTTAACAGGCTTAAATTTACTTTAATACAATTTTTTAAAGTGATATTTTATAGCTTATTGGGGTTTTTAAGGGGGTTGTTTTCAGATTCTGGAGTATAAAAAATTGGGTTTAGTTCTCCTTTAAATAACTTTTAATCTTAATTAAACAATTACATAGATGGAAATAGAAAATTAGATTTAATAGCTGGACATCAGAATCCATTTAAATTATGGGTACATAACAATAACTTCAACAAAACAAGCATATTAGTAGAAAGAGTAAGCTGTGCCACAATAAATTAGATTAGGTCAACCTGTGACAGTCTTTTGGAAGGAAAAGTTAATTAAACTTTCCTTAAACCCACAGTGGCCTTTTTAATTTAGTTAGTAACCATATCAATGTATGCATGTATTTGGCTAAATGAAAAAATGTTTTTGTTTGCAGGGATCAGAGCAAGGAGATGATTGTTGCAGCTCTAAACTTTTCCATCATACATGAAGAGTGGTACATGTGTGTGCGTGGGTTTCAGCAAGTCTGATTTAGTCTAATGTGGTCACTTCTAATATTGTAACTTATCAACATACATGCATGTGGGGGTCATAAGCCAACAAAGTATGTTGGTTTACCTGAAAGGTGACTATTGTTTAAAGGGCAACAATAGAGTAAAAATTACTTAATCTATAATTACATGTGTGGTGTGTGTTTCTGCATGCCTTCAATTCAGTACTTGTTTTGCTCAGCACAAGTATTCCTCTACCACTCTTAATTGACTCCTCCTTCCATCTGACACGACTTCCTGAGAAGTCAAGCATGCTCAGTAATCACTATGAATCAACAATGGCAGGGGGGATTTCAAACCTAGTAATTCTCACTTTACAACTGTCACTATTTTTAGTTACTGAAAAACTGCACACAGCACAAGAGTTTATGATAATAAGGCACTAGACTGAGAGCTCAAATATAAGATATCTAAAGAAATAGGGGACAGATTAATAATAAAATGGTACAGTACAATCATAGTTGGGAAGAATTATACAAAAAAATTTTTTCAATATATTTGGGTTTTCAGAGTGTAACGCTCCGGATTCCCAAGTATTCCTTCAGTCTGAATACCCCAATCTACAACCACTATCTTCACCAATAGACAAGCCCCTGTTTGCTGAGATGCTAGATGCGCCTCATCGAACACGGTTGCCCCCTGGACTTAGAGTGCAAGGTATTCGAACTAAGGCCGCAGAGTCAAAAACAGAGCAAGAGGTCTGGGCAAGAAGTCAGGCCGCCAGGCATGGTACAGAAGGTTGAGCAAGAAGCGTTGTCAGGAACGAGCAGAGTTCAGGGCAGGCAGATACGAATCGAGGTCAAAAAACAGGCAAGGGTCAATAACAGAGAATATATGAAGAGAAGCACACCACCAGCAAGTTAGATAAACTAACCGCTATATCGGGCAAGGACCAATGGGCTAAGGGGTTTAAAAAGACTAGAAGGACCAATAGGACAACAGCCAAGAAGAAAAAGAGGATTTCGAATAAATGAGAGCACTGTTACTTTAAGCGCGGGACACGCTCTCGCAAAGTATAAGGCCCATTCGCAAACGTTCGTGAAACCGTGAAGATCGCCGAATGGGAAGTCGCGCCAAACGAACCACGGACGCCGCTGAAGATTGAGTGCCAAAGATTTGGGATCAAAAAATTACCGGGCATGTTCATCTGCCATACAAACCTTTTCACTGGGATCTGTTTTTAAAAAATGCAAAGACATATTTTTGATCGGACATCCATAACAACTTTCGCACTAATGCATTCCAATCCAATGTGTTTTGCAAACACACTGCTGCATGCATTTTAGTGAAAAAAACACACTCTAATGGCTAGGCCACACTAACGTGTTTTTCACGTGTTTGCGATTGCAATTTTGGAAATCGCAGGAAAGTGGAAATCGCAGGAAAGCAAAAATGTCTGCAATATCCGATGCACATGTGTTTGCGCGTGCGTTTCTTATTCCACAAACCTCTTCAAGCACAATGTTTTGGGGGTAACACTCCAAGAGGTTGTGCTTGATGCGGTATGTGTAATAAAAGTTTTATCCACACTACACAATGCAAATGAAAGTTAAAACACAAACGTGTAAAAAAGTATTGTTTCTGTACCTTTTTCACTTCAAATTTTGTACTGTACACATAGCCTTAAAGGGAAATAAAACACTTGTAGGCAGTGGCATAACTACCACCCCATCAGTCACAGACGGTAAGAGGGCCTTCCAAACCCTCTTAACACAGCTGGTCGCGTGTGTTAAGAGGGGAGGGGCCCGGCCTCCAATCTCATGGTGCAGTCTACCTTGTATCTTTTGAATACTCTGTTCCCTCTGAAGTAGGGGTATTGAACTCTTTGCACCCACCTGGGGATAGTGTACATATGGACCTTTGTTATATATAGTAAATTTTATCACTTTTTCCAGTTTTAGGCTATATAAACTCATTGGGATCCTTCATCCCGATCGACCGTTCAACACTTGCGACTGGTTGGCCAGGAGGAAGGACTGTCGATTGCCCCAGAAGTAGCCATGGCTGACAGTTCGCTGTGACCAATAGTTTGCCGTGACCGGGTCCTCTATGGACCACACAATCACCCATAGTTTTCCAACCAGTCCAATTTGGGAGAATGAACAGTCGAATATCAGATTTTTCTGCCAAACAACCGATTATTCCATTCTCTTGGTCGGTCAGGCCTAACAAATTTACAGCGAATAGACGGTCGAGGCAAAAAAAAAATTCTTCAAAACTGGGGTTACCTTGACTTGGTTGGAAGACTTTTCGTTCATGTGACCACAGTAATGTATACTAAAACCCCTGTGTTTATAAAGTATGTCAGTGTGCAGATAATATGATATTTTATGCGGCCTAGGAATGTGCATTGATAATGTTTGCCTTACTTCCTCATATAGTAAGGATTCTCACCACACTAAATTTCAGTCAGTATAGTGTCTTAGTTGCTTGATCTGCTCAGGTGTCATAGGTTTTGTATACCTAGGTACACTACTGAGAAATGCATTGCAGGGGGAATTAACCAAAAACATTGTGCACCAATATACCACAATAAAATATTCATAATATTAATTGCACTGTGAGCATCTCTGTTAAAAGGCCTACCCTAATACCATTATCAGCATGTATCAAGATTTTAAGTGTCCAACTATGATAGCCTGACTAAACTATAGTCCCAGAGACCTTTGGATTCCTTTAGATTCTAATAAAAAAAAATCCTTTATTAGAATCTAATTACTGAATCAGTTAAAACCAAATGTCCTTCATGGAAGGTTAGAGCAACCTTGCTGCCAGGGATCATAATCAGCAAAGATAACTGAAAAAATGGAGAGGGGGTGGACAGACTGTTACTTTTAATATTATCTGTATATATACATACTGTTACTTGTTGTAATATTGGCTGTACGTAAACACACATGCATTCATACAAATACACACATACTGTATATTTTTTTTTTTTTATTTACAACTGTCTACATTTCATGACATGTTTAATTGTTTATGTCCTAGGTCCATTGGAATGGACAAGCAGGAAAGCATTGTCTGTTCTGTTTTCTTCTGTCAGATTACAGTGTACATATACAATTAACAACCCTGCTTAACAATTCAACAACTGCAGAACAAATTACAATATAAAATAAATGTCTGTTTAATAGACACAGAGCAAACAACTGGGTGAAATTAGTGATCCCTTTCTCATGTAATGCCCCCAGAACACCTATCAAAGTAAGACAGCAAAGTTTGACATGTTAATGGCCCCAGAAGATGGAATTAAATCATATATGACCCTGGAAAATATAGCAAACTAAGACAATGGCCTCTATTACAGCAATGGCAGAGAGAAAGACTAGTTAAACAACAATTTGCAATCTTTACATTCCGTACAAGTGATTCTGCCTTTAGGAATCAAGAACTGCAAGCTTCCAAACTGTCACTGTTCTTCAGTAGTGATTTGAAAGGATTAGAAAGGAACCTGGTTTTGATCTGAAACTGCAGGTTTGATTGAAAAATGTAAAATTGAGTATGAAAAAGTTGAAACTTCAATCAAAATATAATTTGTTTGAAAATCGAAAATTCTTATCGGAAACTGCAATAGAAAATTCAAAGGGGTTTAAAACGGATTTTTGGAACAATAGGTCAGTGGACCCACAGTCAGAATAAAACTTGCCAGTTTCGATCATTTCTATTGTTCAGATGCTTAAGCACCAAAAGATGCATAATCTGTTGAGATTATCATTGGATAATTTCTCTTTATTTAAAAAAAAAAAGTTCCAGTTCCAGACCTTTCCAATCCACAAATAACTTCATGCCTTGAATTAGCGCAATCCAGCTGATCTTTTGGATGCTCTAAGATGTTGGACTGTATGTCCCACAACATTCTTTTGCTTTAATTCTACAAGGTGGAGGTATAGGATTGACTTTTGACTGTAAGTTATAAAAAGAGAAAGCAGGCTAAAATATAAATAAGCCTAAAGGGATTCTATAACTCCTAACAAAAAGAAAGCTGTATTTATTTTGTCTAAAATCATCAGCACTATGTAAGAATAATCTCCTTATTCTGCAGATTTCTATTTTTTCCCATAGCAGTCACAGACAAAACAAATAGATGCACATGCTCAGTACACATGCTCTTCCAAACTTTCAGTGACTTCCTGTGTAATCTGCCAATGACATCCAGAAACAACTCTGAGAAATCAATAACTATATATTTACTGTGGAGAAGGGCTGTAACAAGTAATGACATTCCAGATGTTTTTCCTACAATGCTACTGTTTAGTGACATTTTGAATCATTTTTTATTTGTAGCCTTTAATTGGAAAGGCATTGGGTCAACCATTACTTCTGATGCTACAGTTATACATTGTTGTCTACAGATTTTATAAAAGCACATTGAGCACTGACAGAACATTAATATATTAACTTTAGCTTTGGAAAGTTCCTAGCAAGCAAAATGCATTGACTATTGAAAACACTACATGAAATGGCAAACATTTGGAAGCACTCTGAAAAAATCACCCCAAATGCTCCTCCATTTCATGGCAGTTACCGGTATACATTATTACACAATACAGTTAGAGGCCACTCCACCATTATAGTCAGTAGACTTTTGAAGAATCGCACACCTTGTAAATGTGAACAAACTTTTATTGAACCATCAACATAACACGTACGTTTTGGGGGGCTCCTCCGCCTTCATCAGGAGACCCCTGAAACATTGTGCGTGTTATGTTGATGGTTCAATAAAAGTTTGTTCACATTTACAAGGTGTGCGATCCTTCAAAATTCTACTGACTATATTGGATATCATTAACTCTTTAGGGGTAAGGGTTGGAAGAATCTGAACCCTCTGCTCTTGGATGTGCTTAAGGACATTTCTTTTTTGAGTTTGGCCACTCCACTATTCCACATCATCACTTTCAGTTCAATCTGTCTACTTTTAAAAGTTGAAGCTCTGTTATCCTGACTTAGCTGATAAAGAATAAAGATCATTTGTAAACCTCAGTGAACGAGCCAGTCTTCAGATTCCTTTGAACATGGTTCATCCAATAATTGCAAAGATGCAGTGATCTGTGTCCAAGCCAGCACCAAAACTGCAGCTGCAGATACTGTAGAGACAATGTGATAAAGATTTGTATCCTGACTTGGCTTTGCATTGGTTAATATCCTGTATCTTGTCAGGATGCAACTGCAGTGTGAATGCAAAAGGCCTTCCTGCCTGCCAGAGCCATTGCTGTTCCTATTTCCATTGAATCAATTCAATCACAGATGATGGGCATATCTGAACCCATGAGGTCTATGCTATACTTTACCCACATCAGCAGTCCAATCGCTGGATCCTTCTATGACACATCTACTATATATACAGTATCTACTGATGACTGGGGAATAGGAACAAACAAAACAATTACAGAGACAATAAAGGGAAAACCTTCACCTGAGTAGACGAGGGACTGCAGCCAAGGAAGGAAGTAAAAGGCAGCGATGCAGTGTTCCCTCTAGCTGGGCATCCTATCCCACAAACAGGTCCAGTAACAGGGTGATGATGAGGCAGCTAGAACATCGCCAGGAGAAGCTTCCAATTAGGAGAATGGCTGATGAGATTCTGCCTTGACTACAGCAGAGAGATCCAGAAGCACAGCCCTACCTCAGCTGATCATGAATATTAATGGCCCTGGAACACTGTTGACAACCCTATAGCCACGCCCACAGTGCACAGAGGCTGCTCCCAGGGGATAGTCAGTTCCATCTAATCAGCATGAATCAGTCAGTTAGACGTGGGTAATACATTCAGCTGGCATCGCAACTGCTATGATCCTGGGTGGGGACTAATAAATAAAAGGAGGGTAAAGGTCACTTACAGGATCGACCTTATTTCACACACAGTGCAGCCATGGCAGCATCAGGGCAAATACATTCTGCATAAATAGGAAAGCTCTTTATTTCTTTATTATTAGTGTGTGATAGGGAATGTCGGATACTTCCAAAGACATTAAATTAGCAACAATCACATACATTTAAAGGATGACTAAAGCCTCAGAACAACATTCTTTCAGAAAGATGAAGACCCTAATATAACATACCCTCCAACGTTTCAAAGACAAAAAGAGGTACACTTGGACATGCCCCTTATACCACCCAAACTCCTCTCACAGCCCCACCCCCAAACTATATATGGCTCCCCCTCAAATCTAGATATTAATATTGCCAATTATTTCCAAATGTAAATAAATAGTTAAAAGTTGTTGTTGGCTGACATGTATATTTAAAGAAGGGTTAATGATAGCAGTTACTGGCCCCCAATAAATAGAGCTAGATAGATAGATAGATAGATAGATAGATAGATAGATAGATAGATAGATAGAAAGATAGAGTTAGATAGATAGATAGATAGATAGATAGATAGATAGATAGATAGATAGATAGATAGATAGATAGATAGATAGAGTTAGAAAGATAGTTAGATAGAGTTAGATTGATAGATAGACAGACAGACAGATAGAGTAAGATAGATAGATAGATAGATAGATAGATAGATAGATAGATAGATAGATAGATAGATAGATACGGATAGATAGATAGATAGAAATAAATCTGCCAGTATACTATACTATATATAAGTCAAGTACTACTATATAGCAGTAGTAAGTACTTACAATAATATGGGCAGAGTCTATCTCTCAGGCACCAGGATGAGAATAATCTGTCTCATGATATGATTTGGATCCCGATGCAAAGGACTGGCTGCAAAATGAAGAGAACACACAGTACCGCAGAGCAGAGGCAAACCTAGTCTGCCTCTGAGTCAGTGTGTAGGGCTTAAAGCGGGCGAAGTGTCACATGCAGTGACATAACATTGCGCACTCTCCTGTTCCCCTCTCAGTCTCTCATGTGTACCGCATCCGGCGGTACACATTCCAGGCACCCCGTACAAGCCGGTACTTCCGTTTATAATAAAGGTTTTTATTTGTGTCTCACCTCTCATTTCTATGCGGCTATTAGAAAATGTACCTTTCTAACATGAGGTTTGTGTTTTATTTCCCAACATTCCAGAATCACACAGTGTGGTCACTGACCATTGGGTTCTATACAAATGCTCAGTCCTATGATGATGCAGGAACTTGTTACAGTTAGTCACACCCACTAGTAGCCTTTAGCCAATCCTATTACAGGACAGATTAGGAAAGGGATCATGTGACTGAGGCCAGAGCTGTGGCCAGTCACTGTACATACACACAGTTATTTCATGCAGTTCTTCAGTTCTTTATTCTGGAGTGCAAAAGTTTGGGTTTCGTTCACCTTTAAGGGATAATAAAAGATATTAGATATATATACACTATCAGTGGCGTAACAATCGACGGAGGAGGGGGCCCCAAGGGTAAGGAGGGTATGTGTTGTGTATTTAAATTGAGTACATTGTCCTTTTAAGAATGTTTTACTATGCCTACTTTAAGAGATAGTAGGAGGAGTTTTACCCTGTGTGTACCCACCTGAAAAGTTTCTGCAATACCCTGGGAAGCCTGCCGTGCCCTGGAATCTCTGGTATGAACAGTTTTCTATCTACTTAGTAGCTTTTGGCCTGGATGGGGCCAAACCAGAGAGAAAGAGGGCCTTATTACTGAACTGTTTAGGTGCAAAGGGCTATACGATTTTTACAACCCTGGGAGCAGAATCTACATACCCATCTGCTTTACAAGCACTGGAAATTTATTTTAAACCGGCCTCAAATGCTTTAGTGGCGTGCGTTTTCGCAGGCGCTGTCAGGCTGAGGGAGAACCAATTCGCCAGTATGTTGCTGAGCTACGTCAGTTAGCTGCACCCTGCAGATTTGGACCCCTACAGGACAAAATGATTAGGGACCAGCTTTTTGAAAAAACTGACAATCCTAAACTTAGAGAGAGACTGGAGCCAGATGCACTGACTTTGCAAAGAGCCATGGATTTGGGCTGTCAAATGGAAATGGCTCTGCAGGAGGCAAATAAAATTCTTTGCCCCGCACAGAATTGTGAGACCCCAGTTCAGGTACAGAAACTGACTGACAGCACATCAAATGTATGTTTTAACTGTGGTGGTAACCGCCATAAGGGGGGCATAAAACTGTGTCCTGCACAAGGAAAACGCTGCAGGCGCTGTAACAAACTGAATCATTTCAGAAAAATGTTGCCGTTCTACCCCAAATGCATCTGTTCATAACTTAGAGCAACCTGATCAGACAAGTGATGGCATGCAGCTTTATGCAGTCGGAAAGGATCAGACAAACTTAAACACCTGCCAATGTCACTCGACAATGTCACAATTCCACTGCTTTTAGACACAGGTGCAAAGGTTTCCATTTTGAATGCAGCCACTTATAATGTCTATTTTCGTCAATACCCACTCGAACAGACTCTGACTACCCTAACTGGATACAGTAACAGCAAAATTTCTGTCTTAGGTATGGTGACATTGCCTGTCACACACCAAAACAAGCATTTGGGCAGTTTTACATTTTATATCACTGAAACCGGAGCCAATCTATTGGGATTAGACTTGTTTCATGCCCTTGGCTTTAAAGTTCTGGATCAGGTGCATGCTGAAATATGCCTAGTCGACAACGTCTGGAAAGCAAAATACCCACAGACCTTCAGTGGACTTGGGTGCATTCACAAATGTTCTCATAATCCTATACCTCCAGTAATGCAACCCCTGCGCAGGCCCCCATTAGTAATTAGGACAGCAGTTGAGGAAGAGCTGCAGAAACTCCTGCAAGAGGATATTATAGAACCTATTGACTCATCCCCATGGGTTTCCAACTTAGCAATTGGCAGCAAGAAAGGTGGGCAAATTAGACTATGTGTTGACCTTTGCATGGTAAACAAGGCAATCACTCGTGACTGTTACCCACTACCTACTACAGAGGATTTAATATCCCAATGTCATGGATCAAAAATGTTCTCTAAATTAGACCTCCTTAAAGGCTATTTACAAATCCCTCTCACACCACAGGCCAGAAACCTGACAGCTTTTATCACACATCTGGGGCTCTTCTGCTTTAAACGTATGCCTTTTGGTTTGTGCTCTGCTCCAAGCTGTTTCCAGAAAATCATGGTCACTGTTTTTTCAGGACTCCCTGGTGTCACAATTTACATGGATATTATCCTTATTCATGCACCCTCTCTGGAGAAACATGATACAACCCTTAACAAAGTTTTCCGCAGATTGCTTGAATACAACCTCACCCTCAACGAACAGAAATGTGTCTTTGCACATATGGAAGTTGATTTTGTGGGCCACAGGCTCTCTGCACGAGGCATTCAACCTTTACAATCTAACATTGATGCGATACATAACTTACCAGAGCCACAAGATAAAGCACAGCTTGCTTTATTTCTAGGATTTACAAACTATTATTTACGGTTCGTAGAAGACTATGCCGACATCACAACTCCTTTGTGGGCATTACTTAAGAAAGATGCTGAATGGCAGTGGACACCTGCCTGCTGTGAGACTGTTCATGCCTTGAAACAGTGCATAGCATCTGCACCTACGCTTGCACATTTTTCACCACAGGCACCAACCTTTGTCTCCTGTGATGCTTCCACTGTTGCTTTAGGTGCAATTTTATCACAAATCCAAAATGGTGAGGAGCACCCTGTTGCTTTTGCCTCTCGAGCTCTCTCATTATCCGAACAAAAATATTCTACAAGGGAGCGTGAAGCATTAGCCTGTATATGGGCATGTGAACGATGGCATCACTTACTATATGGTAGGTTTACTCTGAAAACAGATCATCAAGCCCTCACATCTTTGCTGTCGACATCAGGATCTGGTCACCGCCCACTTCGTATACATCGATGGTCAGATAGGTTGTGTCAGGAAAGTGTGTAGTGACTTGGCAAGAATGGGTTAACTATTGGTATTAGTTCTTGCAAAGAACCAATAAAAATACCATTTCACCCTGGAACAGTCCTATTGTTTATATTACGATTAGTGAAGCATGGAACCAGATCTCCTTTTCCAGACAATGTGGGGCCAAACCGTGTGTCTGGAATTCTCTTCAGCTAGGGGTCTGGTGGGTACTAAGAGGTCATTTTAAGGACAGTCATACATGCAAAATAAATGTATTTCAGTATTGGAATGTGTAAGATAGAAACCAATATTATATTTATGAATGGAACAGAAGGCCCCTCAAAATGATACCCAACATGGAGCCCTTATTCCCTTGCCAAGGCGAGTTATTAATATCTTGGGAAATATGGATTACACACAGGTCATGTTTGGTATTGGAGGAATTGATAATTAATACTGGAGAGGAATATGTGGTCAATATCCCAATACAATGTACATATCTACATTTATATGGAATCTGCCTAACTGAGGGGGAATGAATGCTTTTGGCTAGTCGTAAATCTGGAAATTCCTAGACACTCCCACCTCATGCATACCAGGATGGGGGTTGTTCATCAAATGGTTTAAAAATCCTTGTAGCCCCTATAACTGTGTTCATACATGCTAAAAACCTGTGTATGGACCCGATGTTTCTTCCCGCCCCGGGATACAGGACTTCTTCTAGTGAGTAGGGTCTGTGAATATTTTTATCCTTTTTATTTTATATAACTGTTGTACCTATTGTATGTCATTTTATTGTAACACCATTTTCTTTTATTTTTGTATTATATGCACTGTCCACCTTTTGGAATATTAAATCTAAAATTTAATAAGTTTTGTCTTTGATGCTCTGATAAGTTTATATGTGGTTAAATGGAATGGAAATGGAATGTTTTGCAGTGTAAATGCTAATTAACTCTGTGACTGCTTGTGAAGGACTGATGCTAATTAACCAGTTGCTGGAGTGAATGGTGTAGTGTTAACCATTTAGCTGCCAGGACAGGGGTGTGCATAGTCAGTGAGAGTCAAGAGTGTTTTTGGGGCGTCTTTAAGGCCGTAACTTAAAGTGGTGGCAGTGAGTATCGATTGATTGGTCAGATCACGTGCCCAGTGAAATGGCGTTCGTGACAGGTTGTTTCAGTACAACTTTGAAATCCGCTATAGGCCCGGAAAGTTAAAGCAAGTAGCAGATTTTTTGTCCCGTGTTATCCTTAAACCAGCAGAGGGTATAAATGATCAGGAAGAAGACCAGGCCCTCATGATAGCTAATTCACCAGTCTTGATGATTGGTCGGGATCTACGTACACCTCTGACAAGCTTAAGACCACCAGTTGAGGTTGCCGAACCAGTAAACCTGCGAGCTAGAGTAGAGAGGTACCAGGTCAAAGCAAAAACTTACAGTGATGCTAAACGAAATGCCAGGACCAGAACCTTTGCCAGTTCAGAATCCGATGATTAGGCAAGATACTGCTCCCAACTGGCCTATGTGGGATGATACAACCCACATTACAAGGCAGCCACAAACATCAGAAAGCCCAAACAATATCTCACACTCTCATGATCGGGCCAGTGGTGTTCAAAGGAATTCAGAGCGTACCAAAACTTTGCCAAATTACAATATAAAATAAATGTCTGTTTAATAGTTGCAGAGCAAACAGCTGGGTGAAATTAGTGATCCCTTTCTCATGTAATGCCCCCAGAACACCTATCAAAGTAAGGCAGCGAAGTTTGACATGTTAATGGCCCCAGAAGATGGAATTAAATCATATATGACCCTGGAAAATATAGCAAACTAAGACAATGGCCTCTATTACAGCAATGGCAGAGAGAAAGACTAGTTAAACAACAATTTGCAATCTTTACATTCCGTATAATTGATTCTGCCTTTAGGAATCAAGAACTGCAAGCTTCCAAACTGTCACTGTTCTTCAGTAGTGATTTGAAAGGTTTAGAAAAACTTGCCAGTTTCGATCATTTCTATTGTTCAGCTGCTTAAGCACCAAAAGATGCTTAATCTGTTGAGATACAGACAAAATAAATAGATGCACATGCTCAGTACACATGCTCTTCCAAACTTTCAGTGACTTCCTGTGTAATCTGCCAATGACATCCAGAAACAACTCTGAGAAATCAATAACTATATATTACTGTGGAGAGGGCTGTAACAAGTAATGATATTCCAGATGTTTTTCCTACAATGCTACTGTTTAGTGACATTTTGAATCATTTTTTATTTGTAGCCTTTAATTGAAAAGGCCTTGAGTTAACCATTGTTTCTGATGCTGCAGTTATACATTGTTGTCTACAGATTTTATAAAAGCACATTGAGCACTGACAGAACATTAATATATTAACTTTGGTTTGGAAAGTTCCTAGCAAGCAAAATGCATTGACTAATAAAGACACTACATGTAATGGCAAACATCTGGAAGCACTCTGAAAAAAATCACCCCAAATGCTCCTCCATTTCATGGCAGTTACCGGTATACCTTATTACACAATACAGTTAGAGGCCACTCCACCATTATAGTCAGTAGAATTTTGAAGGATCGCACACCTTGTAAATGTGAACAAACTTTTATTGAACCATCAACATAACATGTACGTTTTGAAACATTGTGCGTGTTATGTTGATGGTTCAATAAAAGTTTGTTCACATTTACAAGGTGTGCGATCCTTCAAAATTCTACTGACTATATTAGATATCATTAACTCTTTAGGGGTAAGGGTTGGAAGACCCTCTGCTCTTGGATGTGCTTAAGGACATTTCTTTTTTGAGCTTGGCCACTCCACCATTCCACATCATCACTTTCAGTTCAATCTGTCTACTTTTAAAAGTTGAAGCTCTGTAATCCTGACTTAGCTGATAAAGAATAAAGATCATTTGTAAAACTCAGTGAACGAGCCAGTCTTCAAATTCCTTTGAACATGGTTCATCCAATAATTGCAAAGATGCAGTGATCTGTGATCCCAGCACCAAAGCTGCAGCTGCAGATACTGTAGTGACAATGTGATGAAGATTTGTATCCTGACTTGGCTTTGCATTGGTTAATATCCTGTATCTTGTCAATTGTAGACCTGATGCAACTGCAGTGTGAATGCAAAAGGCCTTCTTGCCTGCCAGAGCCATTGCTGTTCCTATTTCCATTGAATCAATTCAGCCACAGATGATGGGCATATCTGAACCCATGAGGTCTATGCTATACTTTACCCACATCAGCAGTCCAATCACTGGATCCTTCTATGACACATCTACTGTATATACAGTATCTACTGATGACTGGGGGATAGGAACAAACAAAACAATTACAGCGACAATAAAGGGAAAACCGTCACCTGAGTAGACGTGGGACTGCAGCCAAGGAAGGAAGCAAAAGGCAGAGATGCAGTGTTCCCTCTAGCTGAGCATCCTATCCCACAAACAGGTCCAGTAACAGGGTGATGATGAGGCAGCTAGAACAGGAGAAGCTTCCAATTAGGAGAATGGCTGATCCGATTCTGCCTTGACTACAGCAGAGAGATCCTGAGGCACAGCCCTGCCTCAGCTGATCATGAATATTCATGGCCCTGGAACACTGTTGACAACCCTATAGCCACGCCCACAGTGCACAGAGGCTGCTCCCAGGGGATAGTCAGTTCCATCTATTCAGCATGAATCAGTCAGTGAGACGTGGGTAATACATTCAGCTGGCATCGCAACTGCTATGATCCTGGGTGGGGACTAATAAATAAAAGGAGGGTAAAGCTCACTTACAGGATCGACCTTATTTCACACACAGTGCAGCTATGGCAGCATCAGGGCAAATACATTCTGCATAAATAGGAAAGCTCTTCATTTCTTTATTGTAAGTGTGTGATAGGGAATGTCGGATACTTCCAAAGACATTAAATTAGCAACAATCACATACATTTAAAGGACGACTAAAGCCTCAGAACAACACTCTTTCAGAAAGAAGACCCTAATATAACATACCCTCCAACATTTCAAAGGCAAAAAAAGGTACACTTGGACATGCCCCTTATACCACCCAAACTCCTCCCACAGCCTCACCCCCAAACTATATATTGTACCCCCCTAAATCTGGATATAAATATCGCCAATTATTTCTAAATGTAAATAACTGGTTAAAAGTTGTTGTTGGCAGACATGTATATTTAAAGAAGGGTTAATGATAGCAGTTACTGGCCCCATATAAATAGAGCTAGATAGAGCTAGCTAGCTAGATAGATAGATAGAGTTAGATAGATAATAGATAGTTAGATAGAGTTAGAAAGATAGATGGACAGATAGATAAAAGATAGTTAAATAGATAGAGTTAGATAGATAGATAGATAGATAGATAGATAGATAGATAGATAGATAGATAGATAAATAGATAGACAGACAGACAGATAGAGTAAGATAGAAGGATAGACAGACAGATAGATAGATAGATAGATAGATAGATAGATAGATAGATAGATAGAGTTAGAAAGATAGATGGACAGATAAATAATAGATATATAGATAGATAGATAGATAGAGTTAGATAGATAGATAGATAGATAGAGATAGATAGATAGATAGATAGATAGAGTAAGATAGATAGACAGCCAGCCAGATAGAGCAAGATAGATAGATAGACAGCCAAATAGATAGATAGATAGAGTAAGATAGATAGATAGATAGAATAAATCTGCCAGTATACTATACTATATATAAGTCAAGTACTACTATATAGCAGTAGTAAGTACTTACAATAATATGGGTAGAGTCTATCTCTCAGGCACCAGGATGAGAATAATCTATCTCATGACATGAGTCGGATCACAATCGATGCAAAGGACTGGCTGCAAAATGAAGAGAACACACAGTACCGCAGAGCAGAGGCAAACCTAGTCTTCCTCTGAGTCAGTGTGTAGGGCTTAAAGTGGGTGAAGTGTCACATGCAGTGACATAACATTGCACACTTTCCTGTTCCCCTCTCAGTCTCTCATGTGTACTGCATCCAGCGGTACACATTCCAGGCACCCGGTACAAGCCGGTACTTCCGTTTTGCCCGGTACTGCAGTTTCAAAAATGGTACAATACCGAGCAAATCGGTACAGTTGGAGGGCATGTATAAGATATCTAATATATAAAGCTAAAATCTTGTATGTATGTGAGCGGCAGACAGTGTGAAACTCCTCCTCCACCCACTGCTACACTTCCTGGATTCCTGGAGGAGCACACATCAATGAACTACACAGCAAAATCTAGCCAGTAAGCCTGCTTTCTGACAAATGTGGACAGAGGATTGTGGTCTTCTGACACTGCAGAAATCCCACCCTGCCAAATGTGCCAAGCAGAAGGGGGCGTGAAGGGGCAAGGAGGGGGAAGTGATGCGGGCGGAAATGGAGAGTGGGTGTGGCAGAGGCAGAATTAGGGGCATTACTAGGCAAGAAGTGTGCGTTCTGTGGCGGGGCTGCCAGGTCCGTACCTAGGAACAGATTTCAGCCCTGTTCAGGGGAGTTTGGGGTGGTCTCGCCGGAGTGTGGGAGACCACTCCAGAATTCTGTATAGGTGGGATGCCTGCTGTCACAAATGCTTTACTAAACATTATTATTACTATTTTTTTGCATGGACCCGTGCAGAGATCCATTTATGAACCCGTTTATACATTTACAAGTTTTGCTATGAACATATGTGCTATACCTCCCTCAAACAATGTCACCTCCTCAACTCATAACCATGAAATAAGCTGATGCTGGAGTTAAATACTTACGTGATGGTAAGATTCACACAAAGACGCACAGACCCTGGTAAATCTCAGTGTAAAAGTGTTCCTTCATTGCTGCCTGTTTCTTGGTAAAATAAGCAGGGAGAAGTTTAAAGGAGAAGTTAAGATGTAAACTTGAACCCCATTAACTTTAACTTTTGGGTATTTCGCTGGAATGGCACTTGGTTGTTCCTCTTACTATTACATGTGGCAGACTTTAAATATTTCCCACTTGTATCCCTCTGTTGCAGCACTTATCATGGTATGACAAAACATGAGTATAGTGGCAATGAATTCATATTTTATGTTTTGTCTAGATCAGTCACATTTCTGTATGATGCTATTTTTTTTTGACTTATGTGTATGAGGTGTATAAGACCAAATCTCATAGATCAATATAAAATATATAAATGATTACAATTACAGCTCTCTTACTGCAACTGCAGAAGAACAATCATTAGTACTTATTGGCTGTGCAAAAAAAACTGTCAAAATGAAATATAAACGGTAGATATATCACAAAACCTAATGTAAATTTCAACTTATGGACTTCTACACTTCTAATATGCCACTCATAGACAGATAAACAAACAAATTAACCTCTACGAGTCTGAGCCAGCAAATCAGGAGGTCAATCTTAGGTTTTTAGTAAACTTTCTTTACATTTGTATCTGGCTATATTGCTTTTCAAGTTATTATTTCTTGACCACCCTTTATACTAACTTTCTTTCTTTGACATTGACCTGAAACCACATTTGTTTTCAGCATGCCTAAAACTTTGTATATACGGAAGACTGAGAATATTGGGAATAAGTTTGTTTCAAAACAAACCTGGTTGGTTGTGGAACAGCCATTTTTGAAAAATAGTGCATCCAGTGGGATTTTCAGAAATTTGAAAAGTCTCCTCATCCGAGGCTTCTGTCCTGTCCGATCATGACCTTTCCCCTTGATCCAATGCCCTCTGTATTACTGAAGCACTGTAATCGTGTGCTTACCCCTATACTCACCCACATTTTTAATGCCTCCCTTACATGTTAAACCCATACTAAAAAAGTCCCCGCTAGACTCCTTTTGTTAGCTAACTTCCGCCAGGTCTCTCTCTTATAATTATTATTATTATTATTGATTTATATAGCGCCAACATCTTCCATGGCGCTTTACAATTACATAGTCATACATTACATACAGGGTAATACATGTTATACAAAGTCATACATATTACATACACAGGTGATACATAATATATATATATTTATATATATATATATATATATATATATATATATATATATATATATATATATATATATATATATATATAAAGTAAACAGAGTGAGGAGTTTCTTACAGTCTCTTACCGATAGTCTCTGAACTGCTAGAACGATTAGCCCTCTCCCATATCACTAACTACCTTCATGCTCGTAACCTATTGGATCTTTTGCAATCTGGATACCGTCCTGCGCATTACACCGAGACAGCTCTGTGTAAAGTTGTGAATGATCTTCAGGTTGCAAGGGCCAATGGTCATTTTTCTATTATAATCCTTCTTGACCTTTCCTCTGCTTTCTACATAGTTTCTTTGGGCATTCGGAATGAAGTGGCATCCTAGTTTCTATCTTTCTAACCAAACTTACTCTGTATTTAATGCTTACAACACCTCTTCTCTGATTCCTCTGACTGCCACAGGGGTCAGTTTTTGTACCCTTATTGTTCTCCCTCTACACAATTGCCTTGGGAGATGTCATTAGCTCTTTTGGCTTCAAGTATCACTCATATGCAGATGATACACAAAGCTATTTATCCATCCCTATGCTAACTCCTCACATCCAATCAAGTGTCTCCGATTTCCTCCTTGCCATCTCCTCCTGGATGTCGCAACGCATTTTCCCACCTAAACCTGGTCCTGTCCCATCTTTCTCTATTTCTGTTGACAATACCCCCATTTTCCCTATTCAATCGGAATGCTGCCTAGGGGTAATAATTTACTCCCTTCTCTCCTTATCTAACCACATTAACTATGTTGCGAATCCTTGCCACTATTTCCTTCGCAATATAGCGAAAATACGCAGGTTCCTTTCTTTCCCGACAATGCTATGGTTAGGTATGCTCTCATCCTATCGCGTCTGGATTATTGTAACCTAATACTTACTGGTTTTCCTGCTTCCCATCTCTCTCATTCAGTCCATACTAATCTCTGCTACATGTATTGTTTTGCTCTCTAATAAACAGGATCCCAAATCTCCTCTGTACCGGACAACAACCTGGCTCCCCGTAAAACAGTGCATTGTATACAAAATTCTTCTCCTAACTTCGCTCTGCTGCTCCTCCTTATTTTTCCACTCTATGTTTCTATATGTTCCCGCCCACACCCTCCGATCATTACAGAAGCATCTCCTGTACAGACCCCCCACTTAAACCACTTCCTCTCGCTTCCTCTCATGTGGCTCCCATACTCTGGAATTTTATTCCCTTCTCTCTACAACAAGAAATCTCAATTAGCAGGTTAAAATCTAGCTTTACATCCTACCTATCAGGTAACCAACACAGTATATGTTTTTTTTCTTTGCACTGCATATGTCTCACTCCAGCACTTATACCCATTCCTTTGTATCTGTGTTACCCACCTAACTAGACTGTATGCTCAAAACATAACAAAACTTACAGAGCACTCTTGGTTCTTGTGAAATAACTTTAATTCCCTGTAACAGTTAGCGATGTTTGGGTCCCCTCCTTGGACCTTTATCAAGCTATGCTCTACGGGGCATAGGAGCTCCTTTCCCCTTGTGGCAAGGCTCTAGCACTTTATATAAATTATATATAATTTATATATTTATGTACTGAACTATCTATGTATTTATCCCCCTTGTATGAATTTATTGCATTTTGTTATTGTACAGTGCTGCGTCCCCAAGTGGTGCTTTATAAACAAACTATACATACATACAAAAGTATGTATGTTGAAGATTCAAAAATTGAGATTGAAAAGTCTAAAATTGTTTCAGAAAAATTTGTTCGAATTAGATATTAGGAATTCAAATTTGCAGAATTGCTGGTGGAATCAAATTCAGTGAATGAAACTTTCCACCAAACTGGTGGAATGAAACTTTATTCCTTTCTACTTGAGTATATCACTCAAGGAACAAAAGTAAAGATGTCAGATGCATCTTGAGGGAGGGATGTCCAACATTAAAGGGTAACTGTGGTCTCCAATTCTTCCCAACAAGTTAGGGTTGTTTGGGAAAACCTTCTTTGGTACTTTCAAAATGAACCCTAAATCTCATCTCTAGATAAAATTTGTAAGACATTATTTTTAGAAAGGTTCAGCTAGATTACTTCCTGCTTGAACCCTTCCTGTTTTCAGCCATGTGACCAGCTTGTAGTCATGTGGCCAGCCTCTGCCTGCATTAATATGCTCCACATCTCAACTGTCATTTCCCCCCCCCAGGTACTTCCTGTTTTTCCCAACCAAGAATGCTACTTTCCCGGGGGGGGGGGGGCAAAGGTCAGATGATGTCACTCAACCAACTGGAAGCAGGAAATTTGAACATTCATCCCAATATATTTCACACAGGCTACAGCCTGAGATGTGATCTAGTGCTCATTTTAAAGGAAAGACTGCAGGCTTTCATTTAACGCTCACTTGTTTAGAGACCACAGTTGTCCTTTAAGGTAGGCATTCACAGGCTGTTTTTTTCCTGATTAAATTTTCAATTGTTTGGTTTGATTGAAAATTCAATAGGAAGAACCAAATGAAACTTCCCACATTGCACAGACGAGCCTCCATAGATTTCAGCTTGGTATCTGCAGGGGATGGGGGTTGATTGAAAATTTTCCACCTAATTTTTTCAATTAATATTGTTAATTGGTCGATCAAAAAAATAAAAAATCCGTGTTAAATATTTTGATCAAATTCGCCGAATCAGTGTAAAGGTGTATGGCCAGCTTTATTGCAGTCCTAGGGACATATTTATAAAGGTTTGTTAACTTTTCACCAACGTTATAGCCTCCGCTTTTGCCAAATTCACACTTAACACAATTTATAAAGTGGCGATCCACAGCGTAGAAAAGTTATTACGCCCACCTGTCACCCTTTCCATTATCACCACGGTAACCGATCAATCATATTTATAAAATGCCGATAAGTGTGTTCTGAGGTGGCCAAATATCATATATCTAACCTGTCAGTGGGTCCTTGCAACATGTCATTACATTTTGGAGTGTTTCTTACTAATAAGTACTATTAAGGCTCGGGGGGGGGGGGGGGGGGGGGCATTAGACTATTTTACTGTAAAAGGATTTGCAAAAATAGCTATCTCTTATAAATATGGCCCCTAGTCTTACTTTGTTTTTAAGCATCAGCAAAGTCTGTAATTAACTAGAATACATGAATTTAACTCAATTGGTAAGTCCATGTTTTCTCTTAAAAGTTATTTAGTAAATTATTCAACATTGTGTCCTTTGTACAACAGTGGATTTAAAAAGATGCCTTTATGATTTCAAATTAAAATCTGTTTTATCAACTTGCTAGGGAATTGAAATAAATATTTTTTGTTAAAAAGAAAATCTGCAGCAAAGGATTAAATCTAAGACAGGGTCTTACAGATTCTGTCTCTCATCTTTGAAAGATGTGGTTACAGACAGTAACACAAGTGTTCTCCCTATATAAAGTACCGTATATACTCGAGTATAAACCGAGCCGAGTATAAACCGAGGTACCTATTTTTACAATAAAAATCGAGTAAAATTGATTGACTCGAGTATAAACCGAGGGTAGGAAATATGACCACTAATTCAAATCTGTAATTAGCAAAAATGATTCCATGGCATTTCAGATGTGTGCCACCCCCCTTTCCTCCCACCCACCTACTGCATAAAGTAGGTAGACTTAAAAGTCCACCCTAAACATAAGATTATATCCTTCCTTATCGAGGGCAGATACCATAATATAGTAATAATTTTAATAATTAAATAGAGTGCCACCCACACCACCCCCCTTCCCCCCCCCACCTACCTACCCACCCACAAACCCATTGCATTACCGGTAGGTAATGATGTACCGTAGGTAAAGGCTGACTGGGAGACTGTTCTGTTCCATCCTGGGAGACTGTTCTGTTCCATGACACTGCCGACACTGCACTGTAATTTCCAGCAAGGAGACATGTATTTACAAAAGGAGACCAGGAGCGGTAGGAGTGGAGACCGGAGCAGTCTGAAGCAACGGAGAGAGCAGAGGCGAGGCACGTTGGACACGCAAGTACGCACGCATGTTACGCACGCTTTGCTTACCGGTACATCAGAGCTGCGTAACATGCGTGCGTAACTTGCATGTCCAACGTGCCTGCGCCTCTGCTCTCTCCGTTGCTTCAGACTGCTCGGTCTCCACTCCTACACGCTCCTGGTCTCCTTTTTGTAAATACATGTCTCCTTGCTGGAAATTACAGTGAGTGTCGGCAGATGTGAGGTAAAACTTTGCCGGTGTATTTTTAAACAGATTTTCGGGTCTATTTTGTGTATGACTCGAGTATAAACCGAGGACAGATTTTTAAGGTCTTTTTTAGACCTAAAAATCTCGGTTTATACTCGAGTATATACGGTATAGGGAGATCACTTGGGACCATGTACACCTAACAATCTTGGTCAACTTCCCATACTTTAGTACAGGGAGCCAACCTTGTCCAAGGAAAATTTTCCATTCATAAGAATCATTTCCGATGACAAGCCGAACATTTGTTGGCATCAGAAACACTTGTTACATATGCCCTTTATTGCTAATGTTTGTATCCAACTTTAGTACAATACTGTATGTATGGATTAATTTTTTAAACATTAATCATGCAATTAGGCAGCCATTACAATTTACAATAAAGTATGCTGCCAATATTTAGTTTTGCTATTGTGTGAGGGTGACATTTATTGCATGTAACATGTAAGTCAAGTTACAATTGAACACTGTGATTTTCGTATTTTCGTTTTCGATTTTTTGTTTTCGATTTTTTGCTGTAGTGAAGGGCTTGCTCCTCAGCCCCAACTGCTATAAATCCCCCAATCATTACTTACCTTGTCTCTCTCCGGCGTACGTCCCGGCCCTCTGCTTGCATGAAACTTCAAGCAGGGGGCCGGACTGGCAGCCGCGTCCGTGATTGGCTGTGAGGGAGAGGGAAGTAAGGAATGATCGGGGGAGTTTCTGCAAATGTGTTTAGTGGGACTGTTGAGGCCCTTAACATTATTTATAAGTATAGATAATTGTGTGGTTATAGGTTTCATGTTGGTGGCAAAAATAGTGGCATGTGCTTACCTGTCCAGCAGGTATATAGAGGTCTTGAGGTCGGGAGGAGGCAGACAATTTCTTGAGTTTGGTAGGTTATTGTCAAGGCGTCGGATATAAATTCATTTTGAATAAAAGGTTTTAGGGTCCATGTAATATAAATGTATCCTCTACTTAATATCACACACCCCTGCTGTAAACCAACCAGCATACATGAAACTTACCTTTTAACACTTCACACACCCAGCCGGTAATACATATTCAAAATTAGTAAAGGTAACTCTTGGGGGTCTCCTGACTCTCAATGCAATGCACATAAAGGGGATTCGATTCATAGAAAGACATTTTTGTTTTTAGCAGCAGAAAGTATTTTTTAATGTGAGCTGTCTATTGAAACAACAAAAGCCTCTCCATTTTGGGGTCTTCACTAGAAGCATAGCAGTACTGCTATCATGGTATTTACATTATATGTTACATTTCTGTGTGCAAAATAATAAGTACTGTCTATAATGCTTAGATTACCACAGATTGGGCCGTTCGGGGCTATTTAACGTTTTTGCAGGCATTTCAGTTTTTGATTTTTAGTGTATTTTTTCCTATTGTCACAATTCAATTTATCTCTATTGAATATTGAAGGAATGATAAATGACTTTACTTCATTTCCCCACAATATGGTGTGATTCTTTTCTCAGGCTCTCTCTGGTTGCCATGCTAATACAGTTTCCATGGTTACCAACATCCAGCATTCCCATGGGTGTGAATAGTCTTGAATGATTCGGTAAGTAATGTATGGTGGGAACAAAGGTATAAAAATAGAACCAAAGGCTGTGTGTGTTGGGGGGTGTAACTCACCACAAAAGAGATCTAAAGGCTTAGATCAGTATTGGACCTAAAAATTGCTGTAGAAAATAAAACTTAAGGCGATCTTGATAATTACATTAAACACTGCTTTATTCCTTTTGCCAAGATAATAGCTATTTGTCTTTTTTTATGATTTCTGCATCTGTAAATTGCTTTGATTCTATTTCTATTTTCTATGAGTCAATTTCTTATAATCTACAGTATGTTCTTACATTTAGACTCATTAAACTAATACACATGCACATATACCCCTAATGTTTTCCATTATTCTTTTTGAGTACTGCAAGGTAGCAAGATCTGTAAAGCACCTGCAAGACACATCCTGTGACTGACATGCACTATCCTGTTCTCTCTCCTCACAGTAGATGTTTTGCTACACCTACATTCCCCCGTGTTTTCTTATTACTGTGTATAATTTTTTCCTCCTTGTAATTTTGTTTCCAAAAGCCAACTTGTTAATATAAGGTTTCTTAAAATAATAAAATTATAAAAGCCTATAATACTGATTTAAAGGGGCCCAAAGGTCTGGAGTGCTCCTCTGATTATATGGGCAGGCATATTTGCAATTCAGTGCATTTGATAGTTGTGGGGGTACTTACTGTACTAGGGATGCTTCCCATTGTCTGTGAGTTATAAGGAATTAGGCTGAATCTGAAGGGCAGCACAAGATAATTGTGATTTTTGAAAATGGCACATAAATGGCCCTCTAATTCGAGGTAAATATGTACTATCAATGGAGAAAGTGCAAAGAGGCAGAAAAAAAAACTTGATCATGGACAGAGGCATAACCACAGTCCAATCTCCTCCTGCATGGAAAAAACAGGTTCAAACCCAAACTAGTTTGAATAGTTAGATGCAGAGCAAATACGATGGACGGCATCTCGCAGAGAATAAAACTTAAACTTTTATTAGTGATTAGTTAAAATCAACTCACAGTAACATTGTAGCGGTCCGACACACAGGGTAGGAGAGGTGGGAAGGAAGGGTAGCAGCCTGACACGTTTCGTGGCAACATCACTTCCTAAAAGGAAGTTTGAATAGTTCTAGTTCATCCGAACTCATAATGTTCGGCTCGAACTCGGGTTCGGTTTTGTGTCCATCACTACTGAGGACTGAGACATGTAATATGGTGTTAATCTTGTTCATATAAACTGGAAGGTACAGTTGAAATACCACAGAATTATTAAAATGTTTGACAGAGAAAGGATGTACAAAGTTAGGCCCTAAGTCCTAAATTGTTAGTGGTTTACCAAACCTTATCTTCCATCTTGAATTCAGGACTTTTCCTCCTTGTAAGCAGACTTATGCGCTTTCAACCTGTAAAAGAAAATTTTGAACTGGTCACTGCTTTTTTGATTGTAGGCAATCAAATAAAAATCTGGAATTTTTCTGATTTAGGAATGAAATCAGGCAGAGAAGCAGGATGATGACAATCAGATTAAAGGGACATGTACATTTTTTCCCACTCACCTTATGTCTTTCTCCTAACTTCAAAGTTTTAATTTCTCTTGTTCATTTTTTCCCTGTTATTTGCAAATTGTAGTTTTTATCCCTAACTTCATCATAGAGTAAGGAGTCTCATCACATTAATTTTTAGTGAGCTCTCATGTTAGCTTTCATTCTAGCTAAGTTGGTATACTAATATAGGTACACTAATAAGAAATACATTGCAAAGAGCTGAGCTAAGATCAGGTTCAATTTATTATCAGCTCTGTACTATGTTATTTCTATAGTTTCTAAGTGTAACTATTAAAACGGTATGCAGATGGATGGCAATATGTAAGAGGCTGTGCTGTACCTGCTTATGAGAAGTGGGACAAGTCCAATTTAGAACCTCAGACACTTTGGATTAATAGTTACACCTGTAGAAGAGAAAATAAAACCAAGAAAATCAGTGGACTCCTTTTCAAAATCACGTTTCTCCAACTTTGTGTATAGTCCAACCTCTCTAAACATATGTTCCTGTAGAGAGAGAAAAATGATAACGTCATCAAGATTAACCACCAAGAACTGACCCACAAGATCTTAAAAATGTCATTCACAAAGTGCTGAAAAGTTGCTGGGGCATTAAAGAGACTAAATCACATGACATTATCTTTTCATCCCCTTCCCTGATGCAAATAAGGTTATAGTCTAATCCAAGTCTAATTTAGCAAGAACAGTAGCAGAATATTACCTCTGAAAAAGTTGAGGAAACAATGGTAATGGGTACCTGTTCTTGGTTTTAATTTTATTGATACACTGAAATCAATGCACAGGCAGAGACAGCCTTCTTTCTTTTCCAGAGCATCCAGGAACAAGCAGGGAAAATAGAGACGATAAGCTTAGTTGGATCACAATCACAAAGTTAAGGCAGGCAGGAAGGTTCAGGAATGTTCAGGAATGTTTAACAATCCATATTAAGTCCAATTGCCAAACAGACAGGTCATAATCAATATATTTGGAATTAAAGTCACCAGACAACATTGGCCCAATAGACTCAGATTCACAAGGACAAAACAAGCTTTGGCTGTTGGTTCATTTATGTAATTAACCTGTGGGTACAAGGGGGTCAGCTCCCATAATCCACCTCATAATCCACATCCACACTTTGTAAAATAACAAAATTATTTTAAAAGCAAGGATTCCTTTTTAGGCTGAAGCCACAATATGCCAGAAGGCAACACGCATAAAAAGTGTCCATTTGCACTGCAATCCGTGCAATACACTGCAATATGAGTGCAAGCGATCTGCAAAAAATGGTGATCGCAGGCACTCCGAAAAGAAGCACAAATGCAATGTGGCCACACACATTGACACCACTTCTCTGTAATTGTCACGCACGGATTGCAAGCACGATCGTTAGTGTATGAGATAAGGAGGCAGTGTAGCCTAGCCCTTACATAACAATAAACCATTTAGATTCTTCTTCATGTACCAACTGCAGCATTTAGCATCTAGAGAAACAAATGGGTTTGGGAATTAATATCATTCATAATGTGCTATGCCATACATTATTACTCATTCGCTTTTGGCCTATCATATTTGATTTAATCATAAACAAAATGTAACCAATGATATTCTTTTAAATAGCAATGCTTCAATTCAATACACATGAACATACCAAAAAACGGGGCTACAAGGACGAGCTCCAAAAAAGACTCTCAACATCAGCACAGTATCATATACCACTGTAATACCATATCTAATTTAATAACCTTTTTATTCATGCACAAACAGCTTTAAACCTAGTGTGGCTATCTTTGACATACATAATACAAAATATAAAGTGCACAATCAATAATTAGAACTGAAACCAAAAGCCAATAACATGTGTGGTCGGTCAGGCAACTTGCATTTATGGAACCCAAATACCAAAGTCTCTCGATCCAGCAGATGGATGTATTTCCTATAAGCGAACATAATCGATCAGGCGTCCGCATGTATAGAAATAAATGTTAAAGTCATCAAGGGTACACTCCACTTATCCAAAAGCCCTATAACTCATAGGAGGGGGACCTTTATAGATTCCAAAAGACTGAGGTCCATATATCATATAAAAAACAAAGTGAACTGTATACTATACCCCTACTGGAGCAATAAGGAGTCCAATCATCAAATGATCCCATATATCCAGGAATGGCTAGGTACCCCAAAGACAAGTCCAGTGGGACTCTGTCTTCTATGCGCATGCGCAAGTATGAAGCGCATGCACATAGAAGACAGAGTTTGCCAGGACCTGCTGTCATGGTCCACACTTAAGCATTCGCTGAGGTGTACCAAGATGTACCTTCTTGCAAAACCATACACTATGAAGGTCACAACAACTGCAAAAATGTTATTTTTGGCACGGGGAATGAGCGTTCTGCCCTATCTCTCTTCACTCCTATGCTTAGCGGTCAGAGGACAAAACACTGTGTCAGCTAGCTGTGCTGCCTTACTATGTGAGTAAGGTTCATCAAGTCTAGATCTGTGATTTGGTCAGACATATTCTAATGTCCTTTGCTTGTGTTTTATTTATTGCAGGATCATCATAATGTTCCCATAAGTCAAGGAGTGCTAATTCAAGGGGATGAGCAAGAGTTCTTAAAGAGAGAGCACATATTTTTTGATTTTTAATTTTTTCAACATATTTTTTTTTAGCTCCAGACACCAAGAGGATCAACATTATTATAAAAGCAGAAGGGAGGAATTTTCCATTTGCATTCAACCTGCTTTAAGAGGGAGCAAGTTACGTGAGGATTGTACAGACTCCAGGTCCCATTCAGAGACTGAAGGCTCATCCCGAGAAATATAATTGGCACAATATAGCTCCATTATAACTCCCTCTGACTTTATGTTAGTGTTGTAAATGTTAGGGATGGAAAGTTTGGGTTGGAAAGTTAGTGTTGGAAAGTTAGGGTTGGAAAGCTAGGGTTGGAAATTTTGGGTTGGAAATTTTGGGTTGGAAATTTTGGGTTGAAAAATTTAGGTTGGATTTTCAGAATCAATGATTGGTAAAAATGTCCCCTATGATGAAGAATCAACCTCAGACAGAACCTGAGCCTGTGGGCCAAACTCAATTGGGGGGACCTGGAGCCAGGGGAAACTATTGGCTCAGATTGTGAGTCTATTGAGCACAGACCAGAGGAAAGTGCTCTCATCCATTATATGTTGAATGCAGAAATGAAGAAATCCTTACGTATATCTTAGCCGATACCATCTACATCATCAAACCTTTTGTTTTCAAACAGATTCTAATATTGACGATTTTCATGTCCACGACCAAATCCATGAAATTATCAATAGCATAAAAGATTCTTAACATTACAGAACTTTAGCAAAACCTGCCTCATATCTCATCAAAATGTGTTTTTTGGGGATACTTCTCCCAAGCACGAAACCACCAAATGAACAGTCCTAGCAACCAAGGATGAGAAGGATTTTCACATCCCAGGGATTCTCAATATGAAGGGAGACTTCCTCAGGCAAAAGAATTTGCACCCAGGAGCTCCACCCATAAGTTTTTACGATGATATACCTCAAGTGTGATGACATACCACATGCGTGTATATCCACACGCATGTGGATCTAATGGCATCCAGTGCAATTTCCCAGTTGAGGAGATTTTACTCAAGGTAAAAAAAAGGACAAACGACCCCTAGGAATAGATGCTTTCCCAAAGGAATGGTCGAACAGCCTGGCATACATGTTTCCCACATTTCCTATAATCAGCAAAGTCCTGAGGAAAATCCAGGATGAAGGGGCCAAAGTAATAGTTATTCTTCCCTGGTGGCCCAAGAGGTCTTGGTTCAGTTGGGTGCAACAACTATCCATAGACCAGCCATTTAGACTCCCTCTCCGACAGGATCTTCTTCAGCAGGGGCCTTTTCTTCATCGAGAGATACTGAAATGATCTCTGACGGCCTGGTTGTTGAAAGCTCATTGATGGTGTCCAGGGTACTTTCAGATGAATCCATAACAACCTTGCTGGCTTCCAGGAAATTTTCCACTTCATCTCCATACTACAAAATTTGGAAAGTATTCTGCAAATGGTTTGCTCCAAAAATATTTCTCCTCTATCTCTTTTGGTTGATGTTTTGATAGAATTTTTACAGCATGAGCCAAAAAAACAACTTAGTGTGACCACCCTGAAGATGTCAGCCATTTTTACTCTTACAAATACCAGGTGGGCTCTAGATCTACTTGTGGTCAGGTTTTTTTCAGGGGGTAAAAGGATTAGACCTCAATTTGTAAGGCAGCTTACTTACCTTGCCCGTCGCTCCGGTCCTTCCAACATGGCGGCGCCCAAGGTATTGCCACGCTGACGTCAGCGCGCCATGTTCCTGTGGTAACCATTTCCTCACTGGTCCCGCCTTCTCCTGTCTTCAGTACAGGTAAACCTAGCACAATTTAAACACAAGTCTAAAGTTCCTAATGGGATCTTACTTTGGTTCTCAAATTTATTCAAGGACCACCATTTGAGCCTTTGAATTATACTAAGCTAATAAGCAGTATTTCTAGTGGCCATCACATCAGCCAGATGGGTGAGTGAGATAAGAGCTTTACGAGCATCTTCTCCTTACTTATTATTTCTGGAAGACAAAGTCATTCTCAGGACACATCTGACCTTTACACCAAAAGTGGTGTCTTCTTTTCATTTAAATGAAGACATTGTCCTCCCTACCTTTGAATTCCAGGATTCTGCTACTTCTTCTATTCATTCACTAGATGTAGGAAGGATCTTCTGAGCATACCTGAAACAGACCTCCACCTTTAGAAAATTGGACTCTCTGTTCGTTATCTTTAATGGAAGTAGGAAAGGTCTTTAACCAACAGCTAACATAGCCTCATAGCTTTTTATTTTATATAACCGTTTGTGCCTATATTGTATGTCATTTTCTTTATTGTTTTATTACTGTATATACCGAATATAAGCCAATCCGAGTATAAGTCGAGGTACCTATTTTCACCTAGAAAATGAATAAAAAACGATTGACTTGAGTATAAGTCGAGGGTACAAAATATGACCACTACTGCCTTCTGATTCCGTAGACTTGGCTATTACTGTAGGGGACGACTGTATGGGAATTCTGCTGTCCATTTAAAGGGCCTCAAAACAATACAGAATCAGAAGGCATCTTTTTAACATTAGATAAAATGCTCCTGGTTCTGTATTGTTTTAAGCCATTACTTTCCCTTTAATCTCATACAGTAACCCCCATTCCTTGGAAATCCAGATGTTTGAAAAAATACAACTCCCAGCATGCTTTATTTGCTGGGACTTGCAGTTTCAGAACATCTTCAGTGGTAAGAATTGGGTTTACTGTATGGGACTACTGTACATGTACTGTACATGTACTGTACATGTGCAGAGAAGGCCGTTGGATTAGTGCAGTATGGTGCAGTACACTAATCTCTTATCCTGTAAGCCAGCGTCCGCTCGATCTGCTCCATTCCACTGCTCTGGCACCTGACATCACTACTTGGCTCCGGGTAATGGGACCGGTGCAGGGTATTGACTTCACCCGTCAGAACAGTGGAGTAGAGCGTGTGGATGCCGGCTTACTGGATAACAAGTTAGTGACACGAGTACAAGTCGAGGCTGGATTTTTAGGCTTTTTTTAAAGCCTAAAAACCTCAACTTATACTCGAGTATATATGGTATATGCACTGTCTACCTTTTGGAATATTAAATCTAAAATTTAATACGTTTTGTCTTTGATGCTCTAAAGAAACCTGCACAATCTGAAATAAACCAAAGGGGAGCACCAAAACTCACCAGGACGCCAATAGGTACGGAGCTCTAAAGAAACCTAACCTCTCAAAGTTATATGTGTTTGGATGGTCTTTTAGGTCTATTCTGTGTAAATGCTAATTAACTGCTGGTAAGGGAGTGTGAATGCCTGATTAACCCTTTGGTTGCTGGAGTGAGTAGTGTAGTGTGAACCATTTAGTTGCCAGGACAAGGTTGTGCATAGAAAGTGAGAGTCAAAAGTGATTGTGGGGCATCTCCACAGCCTTAAACATGGAGAAGTGGCAGTGAGTACCTATTGATTGGTCAGATCACATGCCCAGCAAACTGGTGTTCGTGGCAGAGGCCTATAACAGTAAGGCAACAGTGTTACCCCAAAGGGTCACAGCTCACTCCATCAGGTCCATGACAGCTTCCTGGGAATTCTCTGCTTGGGTTTTGCCAAAAGAAATCTGTAGAGCGGCTACAAGCTTGATTTAGCTTCATCTTCTCAAACAAACTTTGGGAAGTTAGTTCTCTCAGTGTCTTGTGAATAAATATACAGGGTTATTCAATAAAATTTCTTATTGTTAAAAATGGTGCTAATTTTGCCCCAACCAATCAGATTTTAGATTTCAAATGTTAAATAAGATCTGATTGGTTGGGGCAAAATGATCAAAATTTTAAACGATAAGAACTTTTATTGAATCTCCCTGATAATCTTTTTCTTGCATACTTTTTGTATCCCTCCCATTATTTAGCTACTTAGATCCCAGGAGTAACCAATGACGTGCAGGACCATGGGAAAACAGAACATTTAACATTAATTACCAAAATGTTCTTTTTCTGGTCTATGGCACGGCAGTGGTTAGTATCCCACCTCTTGTTCCTGTTTAAAGAGTTGCATTTCTCTTGGACAGTCAGTACAAAGACAATGGAAAGAAGGGGAGGACCCTTTTTCTAATGCTGAGGGACGCCCGGATGAGGGGGCTGGGATTAACCCATGAGCCACTGCTGTGTCATGGACCAGGAAAAGATAATTTTGGTAAGTAATCTTAAATTTTCTGTTTTTCTAAAATACTCAGATAGGCTCTTCTGGCACCAACAACCATGCCACATTTAAAGGCACTTACCGTATATACTCGAGTATAAGCCGAGAAATTTTACCTTTAAAATCATGCTGAAAGTCCTTCAGCTTATATTAGGTTATGAGCTGATCTGGATGCTTGAAGGAGCACCTGGACAAAATTACATAACCCTGGGAAAACAAAGATGTACCCTGTAACACACAGAATACTTTTGATTTCGGTGAGATAGACAATTGTTGTCCTGCTTACTCAGATCAGCCCAGGGAAAGAGGGAAAGGGGAAAAAACTAAAGAAGTAACAGGATTCAACAAACAGGCTGCACAGAAAGGTATGAGGGCACATATGTGTATGGGGCTATGTATGAGACTTTCTATGGGGCTGTGTATGGGACTTTGTATGGGGCTGTGTACTGGACTTTCTATGGGGCTGTTTATAGGACTATTTATGGGGCTGTGTATGGGACTTTCTATGGGGATGTGTATAGGACTTTCTATGGGGCTGTGTATTGGACTTTCTATGGGGCTGTGTATGGGATTTTCTATGGGGCTGTGTATGGGACTTACTATGGGGCTGTGCATTGGACTTTCTATGGGGCTGTGTATGGGACTTTCTATGGGGCTGTGTATAGGACTTTCTATGGGACTGTGTATAGGACTTTCTATGGAGCGGTGTATGAGATTTTCTATGGGTCTGTGTATGGGATTTTCTATGGGTCTGTGTATGGGACTTTCTATGGGGCTGAGTATGGGACTTTCTATGGGACTGTGTATTGGACTTTCTATGGGGCCACGTATTGGACATTCTGTGGGACTGTGTATGGGACTTTCTATGGGGCAGTGTATTGGACTTCCTATGGGGCTGTGTATTGGACTTTCTATGTGCTGGATGGATTGGACCTTTCTATGGGGCTATGTATAGTGCTTTCCCATGGGACTGTGTACGGGACTTTCTATGGGGCTGTGTATTGGAATTTCTATGGGGCTGTGTATTGGACTTTCTATGGGACTGTGTATTGGCCTTTCTATGGTGCTGTGTATGGGACTTTCTATGGGGCTGTGTATGGGACTTTCAATGGGTCTGAGTATGGGACTTTCTATGGGGCTATGTATGGGACTTTCTATGGGGCTGTGTATGAGGCTTTCTATAGGACTCTCTGTGGAACTCTATGGGAGAAAGTCAACCCTTAGCTTATACCCAAGTCAATCAGTTTTACTTGTTTTTCAGGTAAAAATAAGTACCTCAGCTTATACTCGGATTGGTTTGAACTCGAGTATATACTGTACATTCCCTTTCTTTTCTATTGAGGTGATTTTTTTGAACTTGTAATTATGTCATGAAGGTAAGTAGAGTTTGGGGGACTTTCTGAGAAATCTTTTATAGCAGTTGGGGCTGGGGGAAGGAACTCTACAATGTGCCAAAAGTTCTTTACAGGGGTGGACATGCCCTTTAATTGGCCAAGAAACTTCAACGGATAACAACTGCTGGGGCAATAGGCATTACAGCGGATTATTGGAAGGTTGAATAGGCTGCAACATCTTTACTAATAAATGCCACCTTTTACATATTCCAATAAAATAGCTTGTTGCTTTTTACTTGATTTGAAAATTGGGCTGCCACCTGGTGGAAGCAATTTAAATGAATTAATTGTTTGCATGTGCACGTTGTACGCAGATACAGTGAACTGTATCATAATTAATTCATTATCATAATTAATTCATAATATTATTATTACAAACGCAAAATCCTGTAGAATCTCTTTGAGGCATGTTTATAAAGCAGTGAAGTTTACATTTTGGAGCCATTTTTGGCAACAATAAATTATTACGTTATAATGAGGCAAACATTTTTCAACTGGTCAACAAAATTTTATACATAAACACAACGCAAAGACACTTTTTGCTGAGTTCAATAAAGTGGTGAAAAATTGATTTTTGGTGGAAACTTATCTAGAAATTGTGATCTGAGATGGTCAAAATGCATTTTGGGACTTTTCTTGCTTGGAAATAGTTTCTTTTACTTACTGAAAAGTTTCATTACATAACCATTATTAGTCTGTTCTGATATACAAAATAACATTAGTGTCCATTAGTGTCCAGCTGAAAATTCAACTTTGTTTGTTAGACCTGTTTCCATATGTACATAATTGCCTCCTGAGTGTTTTAATGGTAACTGTGGTCTTCATACAAGTAACCTTTATTTTAAAAAAGCACACTCTCACCTTTAAAACAATACCAGGGTCATGCTTCTAGCTGCAATCTATGCAAACTTACAGTAGTATTAGCTTTGACATCACCAGCACTGTTGCTCTGCGGCCCTGCCATGGGCACTGAGCATGTCCAGTTTTATCAAACTGCTGTAACTGTCTTTAAATAGCTTTAGAAAATATTGTTGGGGTTTTTTTTTGGGGGGGGGGGTTCTTCTTACACAGCACATCATGTGACTATCACACTTCTTAAAGGGCATCTATAGTGAAATGTATACATTGCTCCAATCCAGACATAAAAAAGGTTATTGTATTCTGCATTATTCTTACATTCCTCTGTGGCTCCGTGTTTGCACACTGTCTGATTTACTGCAGAGCTCCCCACTCCCCATTCCCTCTCTGGTCATTCCCCCATTCAAGTAGTCTGGCTGTAAATTAATCCTGTGAAGCAAGTCACTCATGCGCATTAATCCTCCTACACATGACACATCACATCTTTGTAAAGAAAAAAAGGAAGAAGAAAAAAAGAGGAAGTTTCTCCATTGTTCTTAAAATAGTGCTAAATAAGGTGTGTGTGGGGGGGTTGGAGAGACTGAGTCCTGCCTTATCACTGCAGCCGATCTCCCTTTGGTGAAAGCTTGCAGAGGAGGGGGACTTTTTCTTCCCTTTACTTCTGTTTTTAACCCAGTATTTGCCAAGCATTTTAGTGAGCAGAAAAGAGTCATTGGGAGACTTGCTGTAAAACTTGTGTAAGCCTACACACTATACTGGCATGCTGTTAGGGGATTTGATTGACAGCTCAAGCAGAAGTGTTGAATTGAAATCTTCACTTCTTTTACCTTATATATCTCAGGACAGAGGAGGAGGAAACTGAAGAAAATAAAGGTACTCTGGGGGTTGAGGGGAATTACAGAACACATACAACGAAAAAAAAAGAAATAACATTTTCCCACCATATATGCCCTTTAATCCTGACTGTCTAAATGTAACTTTAAAAGCCTATAACTTAAAGGGGAAGCTCAGTTAAAATCCATAGGCTTTTCAGAAAAAAGAGCAGTAATTTTTCATCACAATGACCTTGACCTGCCAATTCAGCATTTTGTCTGTATATAAATAAATGCCACCGAAATACTGACTTCCTGTTTGCAGGACCCCTAGTAGAGACCGCTGTGGTCTTGCCCTTGACCCAGTGCCTGGGTTGATTCAGTTGCTCAGTAGAGATCTGAGCATGTTTGACCCATCCAACAGCCAATCAGTAGAAATTACTGTTAGGAACATTCCAAGGATGTGGTGCATCCTGGGAAGAGGAAGGCCATTAGAACCCGAAATGTCAGCTTACTAATGTCAACAGCAGGGAACAGCAAAAGGGTATGAAATCAACTTATTTTTCAAAATGGAAGGGAATATGTAGAATAACTAAGTATGCATTACACAAACTAACAATTTAACAAATATTGATAATTTCCACTGAACTGTCCCTTTAAAGGAGAACTAAACTTTTTTTAAATCCTAAAATTAAAGCTTTTCTCCCAAGAACACCTTTACATTTTAAGATTTTTCTGTAGAAAGTTGCATTTAGTATTTGTAAGTAATAGATTATGTAACTAAGAAGGTTTCCATATTGCTGCCAGTACAGCCCACAGCCTATGTAGGTTTCAAAGAGCCACACCCCCTGTCTCTATGCACAGGAGTATTTCCTATAAAGATGTTTCTACACCAATATGGAAGTCCCTGATAAGACTTTGAAAGCTATTTACCAGTCAGTGTGAGTTGCTAGAAAATAAACTGCAGGGTAACAAGCAGCTTTTAGAGTTTTGTCAGGTACTTGCATTTTGGTGTGCAGACATCTGTATGACATTTTTTCATTTATTATTCTGTTCCTAGCAGAAAAAAAAGCTTCTAAAATTTGCCTGGAGTCTCCACTTAAACTGACTGATCAGAATAGATTCCATGAACAGGTCAACGTTTCCATGAAAAGGTCAACACATTATACCCCAAGATTAAGTTCTCAATGCAGTCTAGTGCTACAGAGATATGTTTTCTGGGTGTAAAGATAAAAGTGGATAAGGGGAACACTGAATTGTATAGCAAACCGACTGATCGGAACCAGATCCTGGCATATGGGAGTTTTCACCCTTCCCATATCATGAGATCTATTCCGATCAGTCAGTTCAAGAGGGTCAAACGTATTGTTAGTGATCCTGACACACGGACAAAACAGGTGAACTGGATGTACACAAAATTTTTGAACAGACAATACCCAAAAAAACTTGCTACTTTAGAGAGGGCCAGTGGGAAAAAGACTAGAAAGGATAAGGCCCAATACAGATGTTTACCTTTAATAATGGATTTTTCCATAGGTAGCAACCTCATTGAGGAAGCTGTACGTAAAAATTGGCATACACTACATCAAACCTATCCAAAGATAGAGGAATTCAAGACTACTCCACCATTATTTATTTATCGGAAAGGATACACAGTAGGCAACAGTTTAGTTCGATCGATGTTTAAGCAGGAGGGTGGAGGCAGGGCTACATTTCTTGGTAAAATACTTCCTATACTGTACACAATGTCGATTTGTGTATAAGGGTCCAGTTTTACACATCCAAGAACAAGCAAAGAATATCAAAACAGGGAATTCTGTTCGTGTAAATCAACTTTTGTTGTATATGATCTCTGATGTCCCTGTGGATTTATCTAAGTTGGGGAGACCACCCAAATGATAAAATCATGTATTTCCCAACACCGTTTCAGTATACGGAAAAAGGAAGTAAAGCTGCCTATCAGTTGCACTCCACCTTGCGTTCTGTTCAGGTGCCTGGAGTCACAGGGAATGCTGTATTACCCCAAATATGTAGTAAAGAATATTGTTCCACTCTGGCACACAGTAAATGGTTGCTGTAGAATCAATATTTTATTGTCATATCAATTCAGCCGTGACAATGTTTCAGAAACACGTGTTTCCTTTATCAAGTCTAGCTGTTAATACATCCTCTCAGTAAATGTATTAAACCTATGGTACCCAAGCTGGAGAAGCAATCTAATAAGAGCATTCCCTTTATTACTAATTATGGTATAGGAAGTAAATCCATTAAGAGCATTTTGCTCAAACACTGGCACATAGTTCAGAAAGATTATCCAGAGGTTGAAAGAGGGACAGATGTGCTCCTATACAGTAGAAGGGGGAGAACTTTAGGGTCACAGTTGACTCATTCATTTTTCCAATCTGTAAAACCCATTTCTCATACCTTCATGGGTCCAAGGAAAACAGGGATGTACCCCTGTTTGGGGGTGCACAATGCCAATATGAACACAAAGGTGAGACGTTTATTCACCCAGCCACACAAAAAAGATATGAGATCAGGGGCCACTATACATGCAATACCCAATCGGTTGTGTATGTATTTTGGTGCCCTTGCAAACTATTGTATGTGGGAGAAACTTCACAGGCAGTAAAATAAAGGATCTCGCAGCATAGGCTGCCATCCCACCAGGACTCCCAGGTACAGTACATGGTACTTGAATCAGTGCCCAAACCTCCAAGGAGAGGTGACAGGACCCTGAGGAGGAAACAACGGGAAACCTGCTGGATATATGAGTTACAATCTTTATTGCCGAAGGGTTTGAATAAAGATTTTGATTTATTTTTGTTTATATAATTTTTATAGGCATGTTCCTGGTTGATGGATGTATCTGTGGCTTGTTTCCATGACAGGGCGAGAGACAGGATATTGGAATTGCACTTCCTGTCTATATCTATTTAAGAATGGAGGATGTATTAACAGCTAGACAGGAAACACGTGTTTCTGAAATGTTGTCATGGCTGTATTGATATGACAATAAAATATTGATTCTACAGCAACCATTTACCGTGTGCACATTCCTAGGCCCCATACAATATCATATTATCTGAACACTGGCATACTTAATGAACAAAGGGGTTTTAGTATACATTACTGTAAATGAAAAGCCTTCCAATCACGGGAAGGGCGCTCCTATGCATTAAATATAAAGCACTGGATGGATGGCCTCTTCTCTCATTTTAAAAAGTCAAAGGGCTGGGGGGAAGTGAGAAAGCCTGTTATATGGATCCAATGTGTAAGAATGAGAAATGCAAAAGTTTGCTAATCGTAATTGAAGTAAAAGAAATTGAAAAGGTTAGATCTTAGGACCTTCCAGACTGGGGTTACCTTGATGTGGTTGGAAGGCTTTTTATTCATGTGATAACAGTAATGTATACTAAAACCCCTTTGTTTATAAAGTATGCCAGTGTGCAGATAATATGATATTGTGTGGGGCCTAGGAATGTGCATTGATTATATTTTCTATGTTTTCTATGTTTATATATATATATATATATATATATATATATATATATATATATATATATATATTAATACAAGAACTCTAACAACCCATTAAGTAATGTTTTCAGTGTACAATTACTTTAAATACTCTGCAGGTGTGTGACTCCACCCCTGATCCTATTATCAATTTCTATACCAGTGCTATTACAATACAGTGCAAAACATTAAAATACAATTATAATTAAGTTTACATATAGTAAAGTACAAATATTTTAAAAATTCGACCTTTTTCCAAGTAATTCTTTATCTAGTGCTTGAAAGATACAACACACCTACTGTATTACAACAATTGAAGTATGTACTTTTATTAGGTAAACCGAGATTACTAACAAGCATTGATGTATCAATTACATGTAGGAATTACTTCTTACCAGGGCCGTCTCTCTAATGAGGCAATGTGAGGCAAAAACCCTAAGGTGGCACATTAAGAGAGGCAGCAGCCAGGCAAGTAAAAAAAAAAACTGCACAATTTTTTGCTGTCTGTTTACTGTCACTGTATGAGACCTTTACTGTCACTGTATGAGACCTTTACTGTCTGTTCACACTAAATGGAAACTTTACTGTCTGTTCCCACTAAATGGAAACATTACTGTCTGTTCACACTGTATGGGACCGTAACTGTCAGTTCTCACTGTATGGGACTTTACCATCAGTTCTCACTGAATGGGACCTTTACAATCTTGTTTCACTGTATGAAACATTTACTGTCTGTTCTCACTGAATGGGAACTTTACAATCTTTTTTCACTGTATGAAACATTTACAGTCTGTTTTCACTGTATGGAACCTTTACCATCTGCTCTCACTGTATGGGACCTTTACTGTCTGTTCTCACTGTATGAGACCTTTACCATCTGTTCTCACTGAATGGGACCTTTACATTCTTTTTCACTGTGTAAAGGTGTAAATGTAAGAAAGTCATAGAATGGTTTAAATTGTGATATAGTTTGCTTTACTGTGGCCTGAGACACTAATGGTAAATGGTTTCAGTGCTGGTCCAGTCTAGTTTAGATCAATTAATTCCCTGTGGCTGGAGCTCACTGATTAAGAGGGCAGGTGTAGCCTGTTTTTGAGGAGAGTTTGATCAGGCAAGGAGCCTGTGGGTCTGCAAGCAGGCAGACCAGTACCTCTGAGTGTCAGAGTTGTAAACCCCAGTAGGAGACTGGGTCCAAACAGTCAGGAACACTTATTTTGTATTAGTTAGGCCAGTGTGGCATAGGATTTATTATTTTATTGTGTGAGCTAATACACTAAATAAACCTGACTGAGGTCTGACTCTGAAAATCAAACCAAAGACTGTTGCCTGCTTCTGTATGTTAAATTGTGCCCAAAGGCTGTCTTTCCTGGGAGACAACGGTCCGTGCTACCTGGAAATGTTACAACTGTATGAGACCTATACTGTCTGTTCTCACTGTATGGGACCTTTACTGTCTGTTTTCACTGTATAGGACCTTTACTGTCTGTTCTCACTGTATGGGTCCTTTACTGTCTGTTCTCACTGTATGGGACCTTAACTGTCTGTTCTCACTGTATGGGACCTTTACTGTCTGTTCTCACTGTATGGGACCTTAACTGTCTGTTCCCACTATATGAGACCTTTACCATCTCTTCTCACTGTATAGGACCGTTACTGTCTGTTCTCACTATATGGGACCTTTACTGTCTGTTCTCACTGTATGGGACCTTTACTGTCTGCTCTCACTGTATGGGACCATTACTGTCTGTTCTCACTGATTGCACTAGATTCCTCAACCAAACATATACTTTGCTGCAGATGTTATTTTTCATATTTTCTTTAATAAATCTGTTATATATTGTAAAAAGACATTTCATACGGTGGCAGGTTCTTTTGGGCAAAAAAAGCCCACCGCATTTCGCTGGCATACAGGCGGCAATCGATGTTTGGCTCAGGTGGCAAAAACCCTAGAGGCACCCCTTCTTACTACTGATACATCACATGATATATTTTATAATAGATTGTCTGACTTATGTCCTAAAAAACGGATTTGGAGATACATTTGATTGGCAGGGACAGGGGACCTCAATGGGTTCTTTTGTGGCTCCTGCCTTTGCCAATATATTCATGCACATTATTGAAACCAAACTGTTTTTGAATGTGAAATATCGCATCTCAAGGATGACATATTGGTGATATAATGAAACAGAATATGTTTCAATAGTGGAGGAAGCAAATGTGGCCCACCCCACCATCAAATTTACTATGAAAAAATTTACGCCCAGGATACATTTCCTGGAAGTGAATATCATCAAAGAAAACCATACACTACAGATGTCATTGTACACAAAACAAACAGGAATAATAATCTATGCGCTGACAGCTTTCAGAATTCTCAAAGCCATCCCTCAAAGGCAGTACATTAGAGCAAGGAGGATAGCCTCAATTCTAATTATTTAAAAAATTATAAAAAAAAAAACCTGACACATAAAATATTGGCCAAAGGCTATAGGCAGACTACAGAGAATAGAAAAAGATATTCTGAAGATACCGAGGGAAGAATTTTTCAAGTATAAAGAAAGGAAAATTAACAACAGACTGCCGTTTGTTTCCCAATATACTAATCTGAGCAGTTAAATTGATAATACAATTCAGAAATTTTGGCCAATAATAGAGAATAATACGAAGATAGGAAACTTGTTCCAAGAAGTTCCCCTGTACAAGAGAGGAAAGACAACAAACGACTATGTCCACCAGACATAAAAAAGATGTCAAAACAAAAATGTTTACTTAGAATGTACTTAGAATGTATTTGTTGTACATCAATTATCAAGAGTAACACAATTTTACACCCCTTAAAGGGATAAGATTGAATTTATATGCTACATTCCTTACAGAGCAAGTTGTGAATATGTAAGCGCCCGTGTGGCATGTGCTATGTGGGACAGACGAAGAGGGCTGTGAAAGATCGGACCAAGGAGCATAAACAAGACATAAAGAACTTAAAATTATACCCCAGTGACTAAAAATTTCAATATGCATAAACACACACATAGTCATCTGAGATGCTTGGTAGAAGTCAGGGAGAAAAGTAGAGGTTTACAGAAAACCAACCCACACAGATCAGTATTTGATGTTTGACTCCCACCACCCTTTAGATCATAAGCTGGGTGTCATCAGAACCCTGCAACACAGAGCTGAAAACAGCCCCACTAGCACAGAGGCGAAGGCTAAAGAAATGAAACATCTCAGAGGAGCCCTTAAAACTTTGGTTTTTGGACCTAACAAAAGGAAGTTTCCTGTGAGTGAAACGAACTAGTGAGTGTCCCTTTCTCTTAAGGACCTTGATCTCAAGGACATAGAAAAAGAAGGACATTGAAACAAGAAGGGCAATTAAACAAGGTTTGTGCGTCACTGTGCTGGTGTGGTGTATTAGAAGGGACAGTTTTGTCGGTACTATGCAATATGCATCGTGCCACATGTATAGTTGCCCGTTTGGAATCTGAGGTGGAGAGTCTAAGGGGGCAGCTTGCAGCATTGCAGGGATTGGCAAATCTGGGGGGTCAGCAGGCACTGGCTGGGGCCAGTATAGAGGTGGGTGGAAGAGGGACAGGAAAGGTTGAGGAAGGAGGTAGTTTTGTTAGGGTTACTAGGGGAAGTGGGGGACGGAAGAGTAGGGGGGCTTCTTCCCAGATTGTCCATCCCAACAGATTTGCCGCCTTAGGTAATGAAGTGGAGGAGGACACCTCGGAATTAGCGTGTATGGAGGGGGCTAGTTCCTTGAGCACCCAGGGGACTGCCATCTCTGATACAAGGGAGGAGGAACGATGCATCAGGAATGCAAGGCAGGTGGTAGTGGTAGGGGACTCCATTATAAGGAAGGTAGATAGGGTAATCTGCCGCCAAGACCCTACATGCCGAACTGTGTGTTGCCTGCCTGGTGCTAGGATTCGGCATGTGGTGGATCGTGTAGACAGATTATTGGGTGGGGCCGGGTGTGACCCGGCGGTCTTGGTTCACATTGGTGCCAATGACAAAGTTAGAGGTGGAGGTGAGGTCCTTAAACATGATTTCCGAGAGCTAGGGGCCAAGATAAAAGCAAGGACCTCCAGGGTAGTGTTTTCAGAAATACTACCGCAGCCACGTGCTAAGCCAGGGAGACAGCGGGAGCTTAGGAGCATTAATGCGTGGCTAAGAGAGTGGTGTAAGGAAGAAGGGTTTGGGTTTATTGAGAACTAAGCAGACTTTGCTGTCGGCTACAGGCTCTTTAGTAGGGATGAGTTGCACGTCACTGATGGTGGTGCAGCTGTTTTAGGGGAGAAGATGGCTAGAGGGTTGGAGGAGATTTTAAACTAGGTTTGGGGGGGAGGGTATTAGCAGTCTCACTGGGATAGATAGCCCAGGAGGAAAGCAGGGTGTAGATAGGCCAGTGGTGGGCGGAAAGGGGGGTGGGGCTAGTATAGGGGATAGGGAGGCATGTGTATTAAAGTGTACGAATAAATTACAGGATCATAATCTAAAATGTATGTTTGCAAATGCGAGAAGCCTGGCTGACAAAATGGGTGAATTGGAAATGATGGCATTGAATGAAAAGTATGATGTAATAGGTATAGCAGAAACGTGGTTGAACAGTTCTCACGACTGGGCTGTAAATATAGAAGGATATGCCCAGTGACCATGAAATAGTGGCATTTGGACTTTGTTATCGAAAGGAAAAGTGCGCTGGGTTAACAAAGACATTTAATTTCAGGAAAGCAAATTTTCCCAGGTTAAAAGCAGCTCTTCAGAATGTCAACTGGGAAAATGTATTATCAGGTAAATGTACTGAACAGAAGTGGACTGTGTTCAAGGGGATTTTAAGCCAGTTCACAACTAAATTTATACCCTTGGGAAATAAATGTAAAAAAAATAAATCCGCGCCAATGTGGCTGATTTCTGATGTAAAGAGGCAAATGGAAAGGAAGAAAAAGGCATTTAAAACCTTTAAGGCCGAGGGAACGGAAAGGGCCTTTAGGGATTATAAAAACTGTAATAAGGAGTGTAAGAAAGCAATCAAACCAGCTAAAATTAATAATGAAGTTAGGATAGCTGAAGAAAGCATCACTAAGCCTAACATTTTTTTTAAGTATATTAATAGTAAGAAGATGAGGACTGAGAATGTGGCACCATTAATTAATGGGGATAAGTTAGTTACGGAGGATGGAGATAAAGCAAATGTCTTGATTAATTTTTTTCCCTCTGTATACACTATAGAAGATCCAAGTACAGATATCATAGAGTATAGTAGCAATAATGGTATAAAAGATTCAAATGCACTTTGGTTAACCGAGGATATGGTACAGAAGGAACTAAATAAGGTTAACATTAATAAATCTCCTGGACCGGATAAAATACATCCTCGGGTACTTAGGGAGCTAAGTTCAGTTTTATCTAGTCCATTGTTTCTTATTTTTGCTGATTCCCTCATGTCCGGTGGTGTGCCTCTGGATTGGAAAAAGGCTGATATTATTCCAATATTCAAAAAGGGTAGTCGTTCACAGCCGTGTAATTACAGGCCTGTAAGTTTAACTTCAGTGGTGGGGAAGATCCTGGAAAGTTTAATAAGGGAACATGTTCTAGAGTATGTTTCAAGGACTGACATTATAAGTAGTAACCAGCATGGATTTAGGAGGAATAGATCTTGTCAAACTAACTTGCTTGGCTTTTATGAGGAAGCCCCATAGGCGACTAATGAATAAGCTAAGGTCTGTTGGTCTGGGGAGTCACATTTGTACATGGATAGAAAATTGGTTAATGAATAGGATGCAGAGAGTAGTTGTTAATGGGGCTTCATCATTATGGACTAAAGTGCTAAGTGGGGTGCCACAGGGTTCTGTGTTGGGGCCGCTTCTATTTAATCTATTTATTAATGATTTGGAAGTGGGTATTGTCAGCAAGGTTTCTGTGTTTGCTGACGACACAAAACTTTGTCGACCATTAAAAACTTCAGAGGATGTGCAATTGTTGCAAGGGGATCTAGATAGATTATCACATTGGGCTGCTAAGTGGCAGATGAAATTCAATGTTGATAAATGTAAGGTGATGCATTTTGGACTTAAAAATCCTTGTGCTACTTATACTATAAATGGCTCTGTGTTAAGTGAATCCCTGTTGGAAAGGGATCTTGGAGTTTTGGTGGATAACAAACTTAAAGGTAGCAAGCAGTGCCAGGCAGCAACAGCCAGAGCCAGCATGGTATTGTCTTGTATAAAGAGAGGTATGGATTCAAGGGAGGAAAATGTAATTCTCCCTCTTTACAAAGCATTGGTAAGGCCTCATTTGGAATATGCAGTGCAATTTTGGAATCCTGTGTACAAAAAGGACATCTTTGAAATGGAAAGGGTTCAGAGAAGGGCAACTAAATTAATAAGGGGATTGGGGGAGCTTGAATATGAAGAGAGACTGGAAAAGTTACAATTATGGACGCTGCAGAAAAGGCGCTTGCGTGGGGATATGATTACTGTGTATAAATACATTAACGGGCCATACAATAAACTATCTGGGGCATTGTTCACCAATAGAACATGTCAAAGGACACGAGGACATCCCTTAAGACTTGAAGAAAAAAGGTTTAGGCTTTCAAGATCGAAAGGGTTTTTCACTGTGAGAACGGTAAAGCTATGGAACTGTCTTCCAGTGGACGTTGTAATGGCAGGTTCATTGGTCAGTTTAAAAAAAAAGCTGGATGAGTTTCTGCAAACAAGGAATGTTGCAAGTTACTGGTATTGATAGCAGTAAAGAGAGTATAGTATAGTACCTAAGACAGGTGCACCTGAGTTCTCCCATTCAGGTAAAACTACTCCAGGTGGGTGCACCAAATAGTAAGGAAACTTCCAGCTTATCTTAGGGATACAATGGAGGTTTTGAATACTTTGAATAATGTTAAATGGGAATCCAATTATATTCTATTTACTATGGATATTGTTTCTCTATATTCCATCATACCCCATAAAGAGGGAAAAGCTTCAGAGCATTTCCTCAAAAAAGAGGGGAACCACAGTAGCAGTACTATAGAGTTCATTATGACGTGTATAGATTTTATTCTAAACAATAACTGCTTTGCATTTGAGGGTAATTATTATATCCGGCGTACTGGGACAGCGATGGGTACTATTTTCGCGCCCAGCTACGCTGGCTTATTTGTGGGCCTCTGGGAGGAGAAATGCATCTGGGGTGCCCATAGGAATGGAGATTGTCTGTACTGGAGAAGATATATAGATGATATTCTTATGGTATGGACGGGCACCCCAGATGCATTGCAGAAATACCTCTTGCTCATTGGTAAATCAAATGAACACCTTCAATTCCAAAGTACTTATAGCACCGAAAGCGTGATGTTTTTGGATCTCCACATACAGATTAAGGATGGGGTATTGAAAAATAGTACCTCTTTTAAAGAGGTTGACAGTAATACATATATTGACTTTGAGAGTGCTCATAAATCATCGTGGTTAGAAAGCATCCCGGTAGGGCAGATGCTTAGAGTTAAACGTAACTGTTCAGATGATAACACATTTGTAGAACAAACTGAATTTATAAGAGATAGATTTAGGGAGAAGGGATACCCTGAGACCTGTATAGACAATGCAATAGACAGAGCTAAGAAAACTGATAGGAATTCCCTTCTAACCCCAAAAACTAAGTTAACTAAAAATAAAATCAAATATAGAAATAAACCAGCTATTATTCTGGACTTTAATAAAGATAGTCAAAGAATCTTTAGAATTCTGAACAAACACTGGTCAGTGCTGCAGCAGGATAAGGATTTAGTGAACATCGTGGGAAAGAAACCGAACGTGATTTTTAGGAAACCCATGATTCTGAAAAATATCCTTTCCCCAAGCCTATTACCTAGGAAGATGGAAAAAGGAAATATTAGGGATATTAGTATGTCAATATAAAAAAGGGATGTTCAAATGTGGGAAATGTGTAAATTGTAAATATGTGGGTAAGGGTAGGGATTACACTATGATAGGGAATAATAAACATGTGTGGACCACTCTGTATAATTGTCAATCACAGGGTGTTATATATGGAATTAAATGTCCATGTAATAGATGGTATATAGGTAAAACTATTAGGAAACTTACGGTTAGAATTGGGGAGCACAGGCGGATGATGAAGACACATAAGAATGATTTGAATGATACTGGGAATACACTTGTGAATAAACCCCTGTATTACCTTAGGGGAAGATATCCATATATATACGAGCACTATAAAGAGGGACATTACTCCTCATTTGAAGGGAGTATGTTCATGGCACTAGGGGTTTGAATGACAACTTTTATGTGAGGGGAGGGAACATGGATCAAGAACTCTTGAAGAAAGAACAACGTTTTATTTTTATAGTAAATGTTTACAGGGAAACGCACTCATCAAACTTCAATCAGTTTATTTGTGACATTGGTTCAATATGTCACAATAAACTGATTGAAGTTTGAATGAGTGCGTTTCCCTGTAAACATTTACTATAATAGTATACTACTGCTGGTGGTGAGCAGAATCAGGGGAAACAGCACCATCAATAACTGAAATTAACCGGAGTGCGGGGAATAATAAAACGTTTTATTTTTACATACCAAACTATGCAACCCAGTGGTTTGAATGATCAAATAGAATTGGCCCCATTCTTATAGATACTTAATGGGTATGTTAAGATGTAACATGAAAGGGGGGATAGGCCAGCATCAATGTACCCAGCAAGATAGGAAATATGTTGCTTTAGGTATCTGGTGGGGGGGAAAAAACCTTGTTGGAAAAAAAACTTGTGGTGAAACTAATAAAGTTGGATCAAATGGATTGCTCTATAAAAAAGAGGGAGGATCATCATGATGTCACTACCTGAGGAAGCTCCTATTGGAGTGAAATGCGTAGTGGTGATACTCCCACGCCAGGCACGCTTGGAACTGCGGGAAATTCATACCTACGACATTCAGGTTTTCTGTACTTCTGCTAAGTTCTCTGAGGATCTCAAGAGCCAACGGCCACTGTCAGCGATTTTGTCAAACTGCCAGGGAGATCGAGAACATCTTTGCTGTTTTTATACCAGTATCGGAAACTGCAAAAATTCAACTGTACCTCCGTGAGAACCTGAGAGGAACTGGGAGCCGTAGCCTCAAACTCTCCTCACCATATATCGGAGGATTCGATAGGGCATTCGGAACGGTGCAGTATAAAGTTTTTTCTATTTACATTCTATCATATTCCATTGTAGCCGGGCTAGTGGAGACTGTGTTTTTTAGTGTGCGCACACTCTTTGTTATATATAACCTTTTTTGGTATTCGATTTAACTCCTCCTACAATCAAGCTTTGATACGAGGACTAAGAACTGTCTATTTGGATCAATATTTTGTATGAGATTGGGGCTAGACCCCTGGATTTCTATTACGGACTGAGCTCCACGAATTTTTTCATATATATATTTTTTTTTCCATATATTTATTTTCAGGTACATTGCTGGTTTTTATCCCCCCGTTTTTAGCAAATTGAGATTTTATTCGGATATTGAGGGATATATTTTATGTATGGTTAAGCTGGCCAGCTATATGTTAATATCTCTGCTTTATTTATGTGTATTTATTGCAATACATTTTTGGGTTTCTGAGATTTAATTACTGTATCGCTCCCTCATTCAGTGTGCGTATTATATTACTGGTATTGATACATAAAGTAGAGTTGATCCAGGGAAATTTCCGATTGCCACTTGGAGTCAGGAAGGAATTTTTTCCCCCTTCATAAATTTGGTGGGTTTTTTTTGCCTTCCTCTGGATCAACAGTTAGGCAAGAAATGAGGATATTGCTAGATGGGTTGAACTGGATGGACGTATGTCTTTATTCAACCTCAAATACTATACTATACTTGTGGATATCCAGACTGGGCCTTTGTCAAAAGAAGTAGAAGGAAAGAAAAGAATACGAATACCAACAGTGAAGGAGAAAAGCAAGACAGGAGAAAGAACATGGTCATCCCATATGTAGCAGGGGTCTCTGAGAAATTAAGAAGAATTTTAAAAAAATCTGTATCCCTGTCTGCTTTAAACCAAACAACACACTGCAGCAGCAATTGGTACATCTGAAAGACCCAGTACCAAAACACAAGGCATAATATACGCAGTGCAGTGCAGTGAAAAATGCTCTGATTTGTATGTGGAGGAGACCAAACAGCAACTGCACCAACATATGGCCCAGCACAGAAGAACCAATTTCTGTGGTCAGGTCGTGTACTGTGGTCCAAAAATGACTTTAGGTAAATTGATAGGAATTGCGCTCCTGAGAGTTTTTGCAATTTACTTTCATTGTTTATTTTGCATAGTTTGGGAGATATTTACATTTTTGTGTGTGATATGACAGCAACATCACCAGGTCCCCTGCACTTCCTGCTCTGAAACCATGTGACAGTCCCTCTGCCCTATGTCTCCTCCTGCCCTTGCAGCCCCCCTGGTCCCTCCCACTCATGGGCCCCATGGCCCCTCCTTTGCAGGCCCGCCTTGGCCCTGTCCCTTATAGCCCCATTTGGTCCCACTTGCTGGTGCATTGGCCCCATCCATTCACTTCCTGTCTCCCTCACACACTGAAGTCTGAGGTTGTGCTCGCCGGTTGCAAGGTGGAGGAGCAACCTTTGTAATGTCACGTCATCCTTCCACCCATTAACTTTCTGGTCTGTAATTTCTTAATATCTTGGCCTGTGGAGCACATAGAGAGGTGGTTTAAAGGTAGGAAACTGGCCTTTCATTTAAAATGAACTCGTATGGAGACCATAGTTCCTCTTTAAGGGAAAGGACATACCTTTGAAAATTGTAATGTCAACATCTTGGCAAAGGAACATGACTAATTCAAGAGAGGTGTTAAAGAGGCCATTTATATGAAAATAAAGAAACCAAGCCTGAATAGAGGTGGGGGGTTCAACACACTAGGTGTCTACCATGTACAATGCTGTTTCAGCACCTTACCCTGAGCAGTTTCGATAACACTTTTTTTTTTTGCTTAAAAGGGAAGCAATAGGGATAAAAGACTAGAAATATTGAACCACCCTTTGGGGATGAATGAATATTGGAGTGTCAGTTGTTTACTTTAGCCATTTTTAATTATTGGATTTCCCTTTTCAGATATTAAAGTCTACTGGGAGTGGACATCTTGGGAAAGAAGCATTATGGACACTATTATTTTGGTTTGGTTCCATTGACTCACACGTTATATGGCAGTATACTGTATGTACCGTTCTATTTTTTTTTCATGTAATATGTTTTATTATGCAATGTGATGTTGTTTTATGTAATTTTAACTTTCTGCAGACGTCCAAGGTATCTAAACAGTATCGATAAGAGACACAAGCAATTTGTTATAAGAACTTCTGTAATAACATTTTATTACATTGAAACATATTCTATTTTATCTTAAAAGAGAAAAAAGCTCTCTCTAGTGGACTTCATTGAATATGAACATTCATTTGTTTTAACAACACTGTAACACTGGATACACCTTTGAAATGATGGAGATAAGATTTTTTTTTTTTTTTTTTGGTATTGGACAGACTAATGTATAATTTAACACATTTTATATTTTTATTCAATGAACTGTTTCACTTGTTAATTATGTTAATTTGCACATGACACTCTCTTGTAGGTGGGTCATTTCACAATAGAAATCTGTATAACAGGTTGTGGAATCCAGGCAGGTAAAGTGTGAGGTGCATCTGTGCCACATCAGATAATTATCAATTATTAAAATTGGAGGGAGGCACACTCAACAAAGTAATTTAAAAAATGAGTGCTTTATGTGAGTGCTAAAATGATCCACACAACATTTCAGGGAGTCTAGGCTCCCTTCCTCACACCTGAGGAAGGGGCCCAGACTTGCCTGAAACGTTGTGTGGATGATTTCAGCACTAAAATAAAGCACTTATTTTTTAAATTACTTGTTGAGTGTGCCTCCCTCCAATTTCAATCATTTCACAATAGTTTAGTGGGTATTTGAACCCTTTGGGTTGTTGTTTTCACATCACCAGAGAAAGGGGGTTTATACACCCGAATGTGTGTGTTGATGATTGGTTTTAAATAAATAACTATTTATCTGGGAGTGTGACTTCTTGACTTGTTTACACTTAAAACTTAACTTCTCTTGGAAGCCAGCACCCACATGGACTATGTGCACTAGGACTATCTACTTACCAATCACTGTGGTAAACTTATGTGCAATCACTGCAGGTCACATATCCAATCACCGTTGGCAGACCTTTGTCCAGTCACTGTTGGCAGACTTATGACCAATCACTGTTGTCAGACATGTGTCCAATCACTGGAAAATATATGTACCACCAGCCAGTGTTAGTGAATTCCACAAACAAGCAATTTGACCAGCACAAGCTTTTTAGGAAAACAAACAACAGCAGGTACGCACTTATATACTCACCTTACAGAACAGTGATTGTAGCCAGTGTTAGTCAGCCCACTTTTACAGACAAAGCCTCGCCATGGTTGATGCAGGTTTTTTATCTACAGATGGTAGGGTAAAGTTATAATGGCAATACAGTGAAGGCACTGGGGTGGTTTCCCAATCCCTTAAGTCAATCCAAGATTTTCTATGAGGTTGGGCTTAAACAGTTGCACCTGTAGTTCCTTGAAGTGGGTGTTCCAGATCTGTATTTGTATGGAAATTCTCACAATTAGAATCCTGAGATCTAAAAGAGGACCCAGATTGTCCCTACCCAATATGATATTTTTCAAACATGTTTGATTGTATCAGTGCAAGAAACATGTTAATTGCTTTTGAGGGATTACCACAAGATACCAGTCAGCTAAATAGCATAAGGTGAGGTGGGCTTAAAGGGGCAAAAAGCTCTCTACAGAGCATAAAGTGAAAGAGTCTTCTTTAAACAGAAGGTACTTCACGGCCTTATGCTATAAAAACAGCATTGCTTAAATAATAATACATTTATTAAAATGTTTTCTCACTCCCAGCTTACCTAGAGAAATGGGTGGAGACTTGCAAAGTTCCTCCCATGAGTCCTGTGGCTAATGCATGTGTCTAGAACCACTGGCATAATAACATGCAATAGTCTAATGGTATAGTGCCATTCTCCTGACTTCATATGTATATGTATATATATATATATATATATATATATATATATATATATGTGTGTGTCTGTGTATTTCTGGCTCATATGTAATATCCTTCCAGCTGCACCAACACCTATGGCGGGCATAGGTTCGGTGTTCGCCCCAATGGCCACCTAGCTGGACAGGGTCCTTGCGCCATGTGTTCAGTGCAGCCGGTCGTACCTCAGGGACACCAATGATTTTTTAGAAGAGTTTAATAGATGTGATATACAAGATAATGATGATCTCATTTTTGCCACATTGGACATGTCATCTTTATACACATCCATACACCATGTAGAAGGTGTTGGTGCGGCTGGAAGGATATAACGCACGAGCCAGAAATACATGGATGCACAGATTTCGTTCTTTATGGAGGCCCTACAACTTATTCTCAATAACAGTTATTTTGCCTTTAATGAGTGTTATTATTTACAGCGTAGAAGTACTGCCATGGGCTCCAATGCCGCTCCGTTGTATGCCAATGCCTTTTTGGCTTGGCAGGAGGAGTACGTCTATGGGTCTCCCATCTTCACCAGGCACTGTTTGGCCTGGTGGAGATACATAGACAATGTCTTTCTTCTATGGCGGGGAGGCATTGGAGACCTAATGGAGTTCCTTTCTTTTCTGAATGCTTTACATCCTAATATAAAATATACGTTAAATTGGTATAAGAGATCTGTAGACTTCCTGGATGAGAGTGATGTGGGAAGGTTGAATTTAAACTCAACTCTACTGTAAACCCACGGATTGCAATCAGATACTTATGTATCAAAGCTTCAATCCCTCACATATTAAGAAGTCGATTCCCTTCTCACAATTTCAGCGGGTGGACCGCATAGTTAGTGAGGAAAAAGATAAATCTGATGCTTTTGCAGATATGAGATGCAGATTTTGAAGGAGGGGTTATCCTCAGGCCGTCATTGATACAGCCTTTAATAAATGTGTAGAGAGGAGAGACCGTGAGAAACAGAAGAAAGGGATATTAAAACGTATTACCTTTGTGATAAACTTAACACTATATTACGTAAACATTGGCACATTCTGCATAGTGCTTACCCAGATATAGAAGAATTCTGTAATCCCCCACTAGTGTCATATAGAAGGGGAAGAACATGAGCTAACGCATTCAACATATAAAATGGCTAAAAGCAATAAGAGTATATTTTTGGGGCCATCTAGGAAAGGGATGTTTCCTTGTCTGGGTTGCGCTCAGTGTAACTTTGTACATTAGAGTGATAGGTTTATACATCCAGCCTCAAAGAGGGAATATGTGCTAAAAGAAACACATGTTTCAGGGTTTGTAATGGGAGGTGTGGGGACAAGTCATTTCCTGTCATGCTCTATTTAAAGCTTTGGATTGTTGAATTATTTGTATGCTGCACTTGAGAAAGGGTACAGGAGTTTCCGAAACGTTGTGGTATGATCTAATAAATGAATTGTTGCATTGAGTGCCAGAGTCCATATCTATATGTATCAAGAGCTGTACAGTGTTGCTCAAGTACTCCAGGCACCGCAGAAGTTAGTTGCAAGCAGGGGCCGGACCAGCATGCATATCTGTGATTGATTAAGAGGCAGCCAAACACAGACACGGCAGCCGGCTATGCAGACAGCTGAGAGAATGAAGCAATGTAAGTACATTTGTGCTGCTTTTTTTTTTACAAATCTAACTCAGTGGTTGGGGGATTTAAGGTATTTAAAGGTATAAATTTCAATTGCCTCTCAGCCAATCACGGACACGGCTGCCGGTCCCGCCCCCTGCTTGCAGTTCCATGCAAGCAGAGGGCCGGTACAGTACGCCGCAGGTAAGTAAAGATCGGGGGAGTTCCTGTAAAATCTTTTATGGCGGTTGGGGGAAGGAAAGCTACTATTGGGCAAAAGTCCGAAAATGGGGTGAACATGCCCTTTAAAGATAACCCCAAGTAAATTCCCTTTTGCAGAAATTCCAAAATAATGATATAGGAAACTGTCATAGAATTGTTCCTCTACAAAATCAGCAATTTTTTTTCAAACCTTACAATAAACACTAAATTCCTTTTTGTCCCTGACTAAGTATGAATTGACGATTCAGAAAAAACTAAATACTTTAGTCTCTTCCTCTTAAAAGCCATGCAGTCAGTTTTGTGCACATTTGGATAATAAATTGGACCCTGACTTATCTAATCCCTTATACACGGTAAAGTCCATGGGGCTTGAATAGATCATTTTATTAATTTGGGGAAACAAGTTTTCCTTGTCCAAGCTGGAGCTATTAGAATCAATTTTGATTTTTCCAGTGGACTTCCATGTATAAGGTATGCTGTCAAACCTGATAAATTTCTCTCTGCCCATGTAAAATATGAATTTGGTCTGGTCTTTCTGCTTCTGGTTCCCCCTTGCTTGTTTATATAAGCTACAACTGTACGATTGTCTAACATTATCTTGATACATTTGCCAGTTACATACTGTAAAAATGCTTCTAGTACTAGGACTAGGACAGCTTCTAGTTCTAATAAATTAATATGTACTTTTCTTTTCCAGACCAACATCCTTGGATTGAATGACGACTTCCTAGAGTTGCTCCCCAGCCTGTCAAACTTGCATCTGTAAATTCTTGGGAAACAAATGATTTTCCTTGGCTCAAATTCCTCTCTCCTAACCACCAAACTAGTATTTTTTTTGGTTCAAAATAATTCTTTGAGTATGGTCTTCTGGGTCTTTGTTGCACCACAGAAGAAATTAAAATTGAAACTTCCTTGAATGGAACAGGGCCGAGGGGGAATATCTTCCATGGCCGCCGTCATAAGGCCTAGTAGTTCCATGCAGGTTTTTGCTGAAACAGACTCATTAAACAACTTTTGACAAACTTCTGAATTTTTAAAATTTTTTCCCCCGAAGGAGAAACAATTTTCCTTTAGGTATCTATCGTTAGACCCAGATGAATTAATGTTAATGGTAACAGGACACTCTTTTTCTGAGCCAAGTTTTATTAGAATAGATCTTGTGAATTCTAAAGCCTCTGTAGTTTATGAAAGAGTTTCCCCAAACCAGCGAATCGCCCAGACATGGAGCCACCAGGTAACCTTTCTCTCCAATATAGGGTGCCACTATAGACATTACCTAAAAGTGTATGTATAGTGAAAAAAATGACTGCGTCATCTTAATCTATAAATAAATGTGTCGTGAGGTGTGTGTATTGCTACGTGCCTTCAATAAAGTACTTTTTTTGCTCAGGCTCTGACCCGACAATTTCCCCCCCATACCAACTGTCAATACTGCATACAGTATACAGCACACCAACTGTCAAACCATTCCAGCTACAGCAAAACTGCTTACAGAAAGCTAAAATGTAAGATGTTTCAGATTGGATATCTAAAGTAATATGGGGGCAGATCAACAAAAAACGGTACAGTGATAATTGGGATAGACACATCTGGACTTAAGGAAACATGACCTTTTTTACATCTTCTAGTTTGTCTAGTCACATCACCTCTAATTGAATTACATGTATCATTTAAACCAAAGGATTCTGACATGGTGCAACCAATAAATTTATGACAGATGGCCGTAATAACCCAAAGAACCCACACATACAATTAAATCAACACAGAAGTCCATAAATGAAGTAAAATGATACAGGCAATAAGTATTGAACACATGAAAAAAAAGAGAACATTTGCAAAAAAAAAAATAATAATCAGATATTAAATAACTGTAGTAAAAGGATATTTTTCTGATTGATTGAGGCAAATTCTTGGATAAGCCTGGGTGTGTGCAAGGTCATACAAAAAGTTAAATTTTAGTCTCATCTAACCAGACTATATTTTCCTAGTCATTTATTGGCTTAACCAAATATTGTGCAGAAAACTTTAAATGAGCTTCACCATTTTTTATTTTTTTTACCAGCAGTTGAGCCTTATACAGTGAGTGTGCACAGGGACTACCTCGGTTAAGAGCATTACTTCTTTCTTTGAAACAGCTGCACCCGATGGGTCTTTCTGAAGGTGTCCATGAGTGGTACTTGGGCAAGTCCAGTGCCAAATGCCATCAGTACTTTTTACAATAAGGCCGCAAAGGAATTGTCAAAGGTATTGTCACTACTTTGCTTTTAACCATAATGTGATACCTTGATAATTAGAAACCTTTTTATAAGCCATCAACTAGTAGACCAACTGATATTATTCTGCACTTACTTCTAAATACTGACAGATCATTTAGCTGGTTTCTTGGCTTCCCATTCCTTAACTTGGTTTATGGACTTATTTGTTTTAATTGCTTTTTATGTGGTGTTACTTTGGTTGTTACAGACAATTAGTGTAAATTTCATGTCAATAACCCCATTGGAAATAAACATTGATATGTTCAATACTTATTTTCTGCCCTGTATGTTTTGTGGCACTTTGGTTCTTTTATACAAATAACATTGTAAGGATTTAGTTTTTTGACTAAACTGTTTCCTATTTGTGCAGGGACATAACTACCAGGGAAGCAGACCCTGCAATCGCCACTGTATATTTTTCTTCTTTCTGTAGAATTTAATTTTGCAAAAGGTGATCTGGTTCAGTTTTCATATTTTCATGAAGTTGAAATCTCAAGCTAACATGTTTTGCCATTTTTGCAAATAAGGATACAACACATCTATGATTTTCTTATTTTTCATCTTTATCAAGAAAAAAAATGAAGATGCCAGAAAAATGTAAATATACCAAACTGTGCAATTACAAAAACAAAACACAGACATAAACAGAACCATCACATTATTTCACTCAAAAAATTCCAAAATGTAATTCATTTAAAAACTTTTCATTTTCATTTTAAATCACACAGATGACTTTTATGGTATGGGTCTGAAACATTTAGTAAGACACCAATCAACAATATTAACATTCAAAAACTGTAATTAACCCCCTTTTCCCTGAGTGTAGTAATTGTGATGCTCAGCAATGTATCTGGTATATTAATATTCCTTGGTTCTGATTTAAGCAATGCAATGTATAGACCAGTATAGAACTGGCATAGACCAGTTTTTCCTTCTTAATTCTAAAATCTCTACAATAAACACCCCAATTTTAATGTTGCTGCAGTTAACTCATACACATATTTTAGTGTTACTGAATGTACATAATCAGTATTGTATAGCTTAAAGGAATAGTTCACTTATAAAGTGAACTATTCCTTTAATGTATTGATTGAAGCCCGGGAGGTTAAGGAGCTATTATGTATTACCTCCCAATCTTCAATCAATAGCTTAGGATCTGGTTCTTGGATCCTGAGCTATTGATTGAAGAACAGGAGGTAAGGCATAGCTACTGAACCCCCTGGGCTTCAATCAATACATTAAAGGAATAGTTAATTTTGGGATAGAACATTTGGGTGAATTACTGTGGTCTTCAAACAAATTAGGGTTAAATGAAAGCCTTCAGTCTTTCCTTTTAAAGGAGCTCTAGATCAAATCTAAAAAAATATATTTGGGTGAATGTTCAAGTTTTCTGCTTCCATTTGGTTAGTGATATCACCTGACCACTGCCCTGCCTCTAAGTGGAGAAGCATGCTCCGTTAAGTACCTGGGGGAGAAAATTGACAGTTGAGATGGGGAGCCTATTAATGCAGTCACATGGTCTGGTCACATGGTTGAAAAAGTAATTTAGCTCAACCTTTCTAGCAATAGCTCCTCACAAAATGTGTCTAGAGATGTGATTTAAGGTTTATTTGTAAGGTACAGCAAAAGGCTTTCCCAAACAACCCTAACTGGAAGAATTGGAGACCATGGTTACCCTATAAAGTGGGTAAACATTTATGAGTTGACTAATTATACAAGCACAACCAGATGGAAAATCATGTTACTAAGCAGGGGAACATCAATACATCTTTCTGGTCATAATTTCAACCAGTTGCCCAGAACAAAGGCATAGGTGATAGGTAGGCAACCCATAGATATCTTTATTCCTCCCTTAATTCTCCTTTAATTTTCTTACCAGTGTTAATATCAATATAAAAGCACTCATTTCCAAAGATGCGTTTTATTAAAAAAAAAACAAAAAAAACATTTTTTTCTCCTATGTAGCGCTTTGTGTGACTGTAAAACTTCCTGCTGACAACACACAACATTAAAGTGAACTAAAAACATTGCCACAAAAGCACAGAATAACTGATGAGTATTTTTCACCAAATAATAGGGGGGTGGTGAGGAAAGGTTAAAATGTTATTTAGAGACTTTTCATTAGGGGTGTACAAACATGGGCCCTGTTAAGAGTGTGCAGAACTGTTGGGATTGAGAAGTTAAGTGTGAGTAGGCTCTAGTTAAGACAGAACTGTGTGTGTGTGGGGGGGGGGGGCATGTGTGCACATGTAAAGATGGAGTGCCCAACCTTCAGTAGTACATCTCCTGTAAGTGTTTTGAAACAATGAGTGGAAACAAGATACAAGGCACCATACTCAGTGCTTGGCAAATAGTTATTTTCTTTTGAAAAAACATAGAAATGGATTTTTATATTTCATTTTAAAGGGCATGCCCACAAAAAAGTGGTAATTTACTTGCCCCCAATTCCAACAAATGTAACACATAATATGTATTGCTAACCAGATATATATAGATAATTATTGCCCCTATTCTCGCAGAGTAAGTCACTCCTCCCTCCATGCAGTCAATCATTGGTTATGATGTCAGCTCTTTCTCCCTGCTGCCTCCTCTGCACATGCTCAAGTTCCTAAAAGCTCCCTGAGCGATGGAGGCAACCTCTGCCAGAAATGGAGATAACGGGGTAATACTTATTAAATATGTGGTTAGAAATACAAATAATAAAGTCAAAATACATGATAAGTGACCAATTTTTTGTTTTATGGGTGGACATGTCCTTTAAAAAATTATGAATATATTGGCAGATGAATAACAAATTTATGTGCAGAACACCTTAGCTGTGATTAGCTTATTAATGCTACTGTTGTCTTCACCAAGACAGATTTCATTTTAGGTACACTCAAATTGTCCTTATCCATCTACCCACTAATAATTACCTAATAAATCATGAAAATAGAATGAATACCAGTAAACACATGTTCTCTTCAACAGCTGCTTGAAGCTGTGCCCAATCACAAGACCCACCCTCTGCCTAGCACAGTTCATGTGACCTGCTAATCCAATGAAGTTATTTGGAGCCAAGGAATTAAAATTTGACAGGGTAGAGGTGTATCCCCCTAACCAGTCAGAACTCTGAGCAGATGTAGAAGGGGAGCCATCAAACAAGGGGAGTCACATTGTCCGTGTCCATCAAAGCGAGTAGCCCATTCCCCTGTTTATATGACTAAAACACTATGTTCCAGTTCTGTGCTTACTTCTTTTGTGTGTATATGCATGTGTATACAAATCCGTTTCCTGTGTTTTACATTTAGTAATCAATTTTTTTTGACAATTATAAAAGGTCTATTTCTGCTTGTTGTAGATAACAGGACAAAAAGCAGTCTGCTAATAAGAACCATTATGGATGAATTGTTTCTTCTTTATTCACAACCTCACTAGTACTACATATCTAACAAATTATAAGTTTATTAAACTTTAATGTCCCATGTAACCTTACGGTGTCTTTATATTTCTAGATGGGGAATCGGAAAACAAGGCTTACCAACAGCCTATGATTCTGCACAAATTCAACTGGAAATGCCAAAAAAACATTTTAGAAGAAATGGCATAAACAAGTATGCCATGTACAGGAACAGGCAAAAGGGTGGAAATACTTTTTATAATGTAGGTAATAAATACATGGGTTACTATTTGACGTTCAGTTCAACTTTAACAATCAGAGCTTAAAACAGATCTACACAAAAAAATGATGTGTGGATGTATAGATGTCACTATTTGTGGTCATTTCCAATACTATACAGCAAAAGGCACAATCAAGCTTTTCATTCACCCATTTATGTTTCTGTAATGTAAATCATACATATTCATATTATTTTACAGCCATTTATAAGTTTTTTAAAGTTTTCTTCCAACAGATATTTCCTTGTACCAAACAGATGTCTCTTTTTACCCTAAAGAAGAGACACACATTTAAAGGGCAAGTCCAGCCCTAAAATGAAAACTTACATACAGGTAAATCACCATCCCAAACTCTAAACGGTAATAGTTTGAAATCTGAAATAAATAAGTCTAACCTGAAATCCTGCACAATGTCCTGTTGCCCCTCCTGGTTCTTCCAGTTAGCAATTGTCAGTTATGGATTTGACAGTTGACATCACAGCCAATGACTAAATGTTAATCCCCTATTTGCCTCTTCTGAGCATGCCCAAGCTCAGTAAAGGCTCAGTACAAGTTTCTAAATTGCTCAGTTTCCATAACACAGAAGCATAGCAGGCATACAGTAATGAATCCATAGGACAAAGTATGATATATCAACATATCTTAAATAGGCCATTCTTTCTAAAAGATGTTCTTATGAGGATGGAGTTGTTCTTTAAGTATATATTTTATTGAACAGTCAGTGCATTTGTGTATTAATATAAACAAAGAATAGCTCAGAGAATTAGAACAGTGCTTTTTGAAGCATCATTCACATTTCCTGGATTTCTCTATTTGATACATGTGGTTTCTGGGTGTTTAAGGTAGAGACACAAAAGCTTGTGTGTAACACCACCATTAATTGTTTAAGGGGAGCTCAGAATCCTGAATTATTACTGTTCAAATGTCTTCATCAAACACACATTTAAACATTTTAAATTCTCTTTAATTAAAGCAAATATTGTTTTAACAATTATAGATAGTTAAGATTAAAGGGCATGTCCACCCCCTAAACTAAAATTTAACCCACTACTTGGCCCCACTCTGTAATGTTAAAAAATCTTTACCATACATCTCTGCTCCAAATGGTTTTTCTACAGTGCCTGTTCAAAATTAGGAAAAGTGAAGAGTAGGAGCTGTCTGTGTGTCATCCTGTCCCTGCTTCCCCTGGCATGCGCAGGGGAGCCCCCCCCCTGGATCATTGTTGGTACCTTCATCACCTACCTATAAAAGCTTTTGCTGTAGTTCAAGCCCACCCCCAAATGCCAAGTTTGTTTTGTGAAAAAAGAAATGTACTTGCGCGCCTTCGTTCCTTCAGCTCTCTGCATTGCCAGCAGCCACGTCTGTGATTGTCTGCCTCCCAACCAATAACAGGCGCCGCTGCCGGTCCAGCCCATGCTTATGAATTACGGAAAATGGAGGGCCGGGAACATAGTGCCGGGGGAACGAACCAGTGTAAGTACATTTCTTCAGTTTTTTTTTACAAAATAAACTTGGTGGTTGGGGGTGGGCTAGGGTGCCCCAAACTACAGCAAAAGTTTTTATTCTGGGTGGAGATACCCTTTAGAGATGATGATCTGCTTTCGCTATAGGAAGTCAATCAAACGGTTTCCAAAAGTACAACGTAAAATAAATAGACAAAATTAAGCTCCAGATTTTGCAATTTTCTTTTTAGGGTATCGGCTAACAATCCCATTGTCAGTTTTCAACTTAAATGTTTCTTGAATAAATCCAAGGACTATATTACAGTGCTTCCTAAAGTGTCTCAAGAAAGCAAATGGTACATCTTATTTACATTGTTACTAAACTTGGAAATCCTCCATTATGGACAAACATGGCAAATACAGCTTCTACATATTCCAAGCAAAACAAATAGGACATTGGTGCAACTGGAGGACAGGCAGTTTAAACAGTGGGTGGAGGGTTGCTTGGTGGAACTCTTAAACCAACAAATGCAGACCTCATAACCAGGAGTCATGGCATTTACAAAAAAATTAAAAACAAGTGAGGTGATAAATTTGTATTGTGGACAAAGTTGGTTCAAGATTAGTGCCCCACAACAACTTTCTGTTTGGCAGGTGATGGGTTTGGACTGGGCAGTTTATCAGAGGATACAGAGCCAGTAAGAGTTGACTGAAGATAGACTGTCTTGTGAAAAAGTCTGTTGCTAAGGAAGACCACCAGAGAAAAGAGGCGCAGCTGGAAGTGGCTGAAAAAAAATAAATTCATCATTTTAAAAGTGTTTACAACATAAATTACACATTATATTTAAAATGATGTTTTGGATGCGGTCTTATTTTCAGCTCTCTAATCTGGAATTTTACCTCTGCTGCTACTAGGAAATAATAAATTAAATAAAAAACTTACAGCATAATATAAAGTGTCACATCATCTCAGTCAGGGAAATTATCTGTGAGATAATATTTTCAGATCTCACTGCAAGGGTTGCATCATTACTGTTGGTTTCATTATCAAACTTACTTATGTAAAAATGGATTTAAGTATGATGTAAACATACACTTCACAACCTACTAAAGTAATTATAGGCGAGTTTCCTTTTAAACATAAAGGGGGTTATTCAATAAAAGTTCTTATCGTTGCTAATTGTGGTAATTTTGCCCCAACCAATCAGATGTTAGCTTTCAACTGTTACATAAGTTCTGAGGCTGGGGGCAAAATTAGCACCATTTTAAACGATAAGATCTTTTATTGAATCTCCCTAAAATATATAAAAGTATAGTATGGGATCATCTTTATTTGCACTAACAATAGTATTCTTAATCGATTAGCTTTCGGGAGCTCATTCATATCTTTACATTATCTGTATGGATTTGAAATAATGATTTTTATTGGTCTTGTTACTTACTATGCTTTCACTGGTGTTTTGGCTTCATTAGCACTGATAATGAAAAGTGGAAAAAGAATGGAGAACAGACAGCCACTGCAAAAGAAGCACCACAATTTGTTTTACATTAGTCTCCCAAAAAACATTTATGCTAAAGAATTGTATTACTCTCAAACGGCTTTACAAAAGTACAAAATAATGAGGATAAAGCATATTCGCAGAAAATTCCATTCCAATAGCATTATACATTTCCACCCAAACACATGGTAGCTGAGCTGCCCTGAAAACTGCTTCTACCCCTTTTACCAAGAAATCAATTTGACATGGTTGTAAAGTAATTATACCCCCTAACATGTACTTTTTACCCAAACAGCTCATACTTGATTTCTGTCAGTGACAGTTTCCTCTAAAAAATAAGGACTTTTAAGTTTCATTTCCAGCTTTGTCCCTTAGAAACACACAGTAGAAATCACCTTTTGTCATCGTCCTAAACCAATACCATTATTTTAATAGAAGGATTGAATTTGTTATGTGTATAATGACATACAGTATCTACCTACATATTTTTTTTTTTGTTAAAAAATCTTTTCAGAGTAAACAGTGTCCCTGATGGGGATGCAGTTGATTTTGCACAATTATTGATCCCATTATCAGATTGTATTTGGGACTGGTAACACACTTAAAATAAAGGAAATAAAGGAATTAATTCAGGTTTACAAAACACAAATTGAAAAATCACCTCCCCTTTTGCTGTAGCTCTGCAAGAAAAGCTGGTACTGACCCTGTGACTTCCCTATATGATAAGGCTTTTCAGGGGTAATCCCCTGCAAACCCAATGGGGGATCAAGGGGGAAACTTGAATGCTTTTTTCAATGCGGTTTTCTTTTCATCCTCCATGTACTACATAATGCTGGCTGAGATATGCAAAAGTACAGTTTTGAAAATGTAATCTAATAAGCATGGTAGGAAAAAGAACCTATTCATTTACTTATGGTTACATTTTTCTAAAAATGGATTTGAACATTATACATATGCACATTATAATGAAAGCAAATTAATTTTTCCTATGCCTGTCTTTGAGACAAAGAAATTCTGTCAAACATGAACTGATTTGCTGCACTTATTTGCTGCTTCATGTAAGTTAAAAAAAAATTAGCTTTGTAAAAAAAATCTTGTAAAATGTGCTTTCCAGTCTGTGTGTTCTCTATAGAATCTGGAAACTAAAATTACCTGATTATGTAAGATGACTGCATGGCTGTTATAGACGCCAAGGGTAAACCAAAACCAAAGTAGTAAGGCCAGTTCCTTTCAATGTTTGATAACCGTTGATGCATTTCTATCCCTGAAAATGAAGATCAAAAATTTATAATACAAAATATATTATGAGCAACAATATATTATTTCCGCATGCTATATTCTGACTTGTTGCTTTCCTGTCCTACCAAGCTCTCTCTGCTCCACTCTGCTGTTAGATCCATCCAGACAGTGGTATAAATATTACCACTGCATTCACAGCATTGCCATCAGTGGAGGGAAAACAGTTGACAAAAACCGGGAGAAACTAACATGTTTCCCTACCCTAAATAAGAGAAGGGATCACAGGAGCAATAGATTGCTAAAAGAATAAAAGTACTGATCCAAGCAGCAGGTAGGGGATGACAGGACTTTACAACAATGTAAAGTCTACAAATTCCAATTGAGTGGGGATAGGTGATAGAGCAGCATGATAATAGAAGAGAACTATTAAAATATGTATTTTTAGAAAATACACTTAAATCCTAAAACCCTAAATAAAATAAAAAACTATGCAACCCTTATAATGTTTTTGTTTTATATACATTAAAATAAATCATGAATGTTTACTTTAACTCAACTTTAAGTTACATTAATACTTGTGTAAAAATGGTTCTGTAAAATAACTTGAAACTAATGCAGTATTTTGCATATTATGGATTACCATACACTGCTTTGCTCAGAAGTAGTATTAGAAGTATATTTACTTTACAAACATTTTATTCACATTATACAATAACACAATACAGCATAAAATGTACTGGCTGCATATATAGATTCTCAATATAGCAATACTCTTCATTAATTATTAATAAAGCTCTTGTCCTCCAGTCTATTACTACTTGGTGACTGCTTGGCCCACCCTCTTTGGTGAACCAACAAACAGGAGAGTATGATTGCGAGCTGAAAGCAATTCCTACATGTGCTGGCCAAGTGAATCAATAAGAGTAGATAAGAAATGCAGAGCTCATTAAAAAAATGAATATAGATAGACTACACAAAAGATCTTTCAGCACATGTTATGTTGTATTCTAATATATGCATCATAAAACATTCTAAATAACTATAGAGGCCCTTTCTAGAGCTACCAGTACACTAAATGCCAAATGTTCATCAGTAAAATATTTGCTTATTTACCTTTGTTGAACCACCGATACTCAAAGCAATACAATGAGTAGAGTAAAGACATATGCAGGAGGCTAATGAGCTGGCCAATTATGTCAATGGGAAACAGGCTCACAAACATTCCCTTAATGAGGAAAGAAAAAACAATCACATATTACAATTGTTAACATGACCAAAATGCAAAAAGCAAAGTAGGAAAATATTAATACCTGGATTAAGAAAAGTGCTTGCAGAAGCAGGTTAAATAACATGTCTGCTATAATTTTACTGACACTTGAAAAAGGCTGAGGCTTTCTACCAGACAACTCAAAGGCCAGATCCGCAATGTCCTAAAGTGGGAAGAGGGAAAAAAATAGGTAACTGCCAACGTCAATATTACGGTAAGCTTGCCTTTGAAGTAACCATTTACAAATTATAAAAAAGCCTAGAAAACAAATACTTGCATAGCGCCTCCTCCCTCTACTTAGTTTTATTTTTCTTCCCGTTTGTTGGCTGTGTATGGTGTGTGTGTGTTGATGCTGCCCTCAAGTCACCAGATGTGGTCTAAACCTGGGGGAATGTGTGTGTTTGTCCTTACTTGACATGGCAGCCCGAACGAGAACAACATTTTACTGCAACTCTATCATTCTGCAGCCTATTTAAATGTCATTGTGTGTCCTTCTAATGCTTTCTCCTTGGTCTGTTGGGGAATTGCGGATTGTTTTCGGTCTTTGCAGTGCAGCCTGTTTCTTTTACATCAGCCTTCATGTCAAATGTTTTTTTATACACCGTTTCTATTGCCTGCAATTTTTTTTTTTTGGATGGGAGTCTGTTAGTGCCTCTAAAAGGTCCCCCAAAGGGATCTAGGCAAGCAGGGTGAGCATAGAGTAAGATAGTGGGGGGAGGTGCATGATTTACTGATGGTATATTTATCGGCAATTTTAGCCTCTCTACAGCAGAGAAGACTTCTAAAGAGTTTGAAAATATCATTAGACAGGCTATTACCATTCTAAATTCACAGACTGCATTCTAGAAATAGGAGTTTTCCCAGATACAGACAAGCTATCTAACAGTCCATGCAAGAAACTCTAGAAAACATGGAATGTAATTGGAATGAATTGTCAGATAAAATGTCTATGATGCATGAAAGAACATCTACTCTTGAAGTGAAGTGAGGAGGTTGAAGTTGAAATAACTTTGATCCTGTTATAGTTAAACCTCAGATCAAGACTGTTAAAAATTCCGTGCCTTTGACATTGGTCCCACCATACCTGTAGACAACACTGTGGTGTTCAGGGACACTATGGAGAAGAGAGTGGAATTTATGCAAAAGAATGGAATTTACTTTAAGAAAAGCGTGTTATAGTTGGAGCAACCTGCTGATCGGCAGTGGCTGTGACTTTCTACAGTTATGAAATTGTAGTATATAGAAGACACAGTTAATTCTAATGTGAAGTGATCACAATTACTAGAAATGTTTGGATATTTGAGTAGGGCAATAGAGTTCTTTTCTGACCTGGTACGTTTATCTGCAAGATCTATGGGCTTATCGAAGGCAGTCCTATTTACTTAATTTACAGACATAACCTTTAAAATTTAATTTTTATGCTGTCTTTTGATGGTGGAATGCTATTTGGAAACAAGTTGGGTTCTATCATTAGTAAAGAGTCTAGTATATCTAAAAGAGAGACGACAAAGGAAGTTTTCTTTCATAACAGTAAAAACAGTCTTTTATATTCTACAAAAGCCTAAAGACCAAATAGAGAACATCAGAAAAGACTCCTGGTGTGCAGGGAATCAAACAGTGGGAAAAACTGGAAAGAAAAAAAAACAACAACATCAACTTCATACTCCAGTCCTATAATCAACAATGCCAATATTGAGAAATTTGCTACCTTTTGGACCAAAACCATTCCAGATGTTTGTGTAGCCCAGGTAGATTAGCTGGGTAACATCACTTTGTAAAAAACAGCTCACATACCAGTATGTCAATCCGCTTTTTTCATCTGAACAATGGAAGTATTTCCTTATTCAGAAAGAATAAATGGTTTTAACTTTTTTCTGGTCAGGAAGGCATCAAAGAAGATGAGACCAAAAAATTTGTGTCCTACAACAGTTCAAAATTTAATCTTGTAGATCCATCCTAATTTAATATGTGAGGCAGAACCCCCCAAAACCTAGGTTCTGTTTTGTTAAAACAACAGCAAGAGAAATCGATTTTCAGTTTAAGTCCTAGTCCAAAGATTTTTTTTTCCAGCTTTGTGAATAATATATATATTTGAAATTTCCTCCCTGGAGTCTTCCACTGGTGTTACATGTATTCATGGAATCTCAATTGAACCAGAAGAGCAGACTTTGGATTGGTTATTAACCTCGGAAAGTGACCCTACTGGCAGCTACTAAAGTAAAATTGAAACGGGCCTTGAACTTTTTGCCCAAAGTGATTTCATTTTTACTTTGATTTAGAAAGCAACACTTTCTCTCTTTCGGAACACAATCATATAACCTTTTCTACCACCTACTCTCCCCTCTCCTCTGATTCGCAACACCCGAGTAATAGATCTTCTGGCTCTATCCTCTTCATACATACATTTGTAAAACTATCTTATCGGCTAATATTGACTCCTTTGCCCCCCTACAAACTCACAATCATCGCCCCACTAAGGATGGGGTCCTTAGCTTTATTCAGAAACCAAATTCCTACGCTACAGAGCGGCTGTGGAAAAGTCACGCAGTCAGGTAGATTTATACCACTACAAGCTCATGTTGTTGTGTCTTAATTCGACTCTTTCAGCAGCTAAACACTCTTACTTTAGCACACTAATAAACAATAACACAAATAACCCACATCATCTATTCTCGCCTTTTACCAATCTCTTGCAGCCCTCGTCTACTGACACTCTTCATTCCATTAATGCTCCTCAGGATTTTGCCGACTTCTTTAGAACTAAAGTAGATGATATCCACACTCTAATCCCTTCACCCCAGGACAACTTACACTTTCTTCTGCCTGCCCCAAAACCTGCAGGTCTGGAATCTTTCACCCGTCACCCATTCTGAAGTCTTCTGACCTTCTGTTGTCCTTGCTACTCAATGTGTACCCTTCATCCAATGCCCTCCTTCTTATTCAGACAATGTGCTAAAATCCTTTCCCCTGCTCTTGCTCACATTTTAATTCCTCCCTGACCTCTGGGATTTTTCCTGCTGCCTTTAAACATGTGTGCATAAAACCCTCTCTGGACCCTACCTGTCTCTCAAACTACTGCCCTGTCTCCCTGAACATCTTGTCTCCATACGCATTAGTAATTACCTCCTTGCTAAAAACGTATTGGACCCATTGCAGTTAGGATTCCAGCTGGGTCATTCAAATGGAAATTCAAAGTCTCAAATGACCTACAAACTGCGAAAGCCAAGAGCCAGTTCTCCGTACTCATTCTCCTAGACCTATTGGCTGCCTTTGATACTGTGAATCATTCTCTTATGCAAATTCTAAATTCTCTAGGCTTCCGAAATCAAGTGCGGCATGGTTGTTATCTTTTCATTCTAACAGATCTGTCTCTTTTGCTAATAATACTTCATCTCACGTTCCACTTAGTGTGGGGGTCCATCAGGGCTCGGTTTTAGGACCCTTGCTGTTCTCCCTCTTCACTATCTCTTTGGGAGAAATAATCAGTTATTTTGGTTTTAAAGGATAACTATACTCTATACTATAAAAATGGAAAGTAGCTGGGGCAGAGAGGTAGGATTGATATTCCTACCTCACAATATTGTTTTCTTGAAGAGCTAAAGCACGTATAGTTTTCATTTGCCAGGTTAGGCCTGGATTAGTCCTGTATTAAAGTGCTGAAGCCAGGAGAAAGACTGACAGAATAAGTTATCTTTGGGCAGGTGCTCCTCACAGAAACAATATTGGAAGTAGTACCAGTCCAATATACCAGTGGATATTAACCTCTTAGTTCAATCCCAAATCTTGAAATGTCTATTCTCTATTTCCCCCTAAACTAGGACCTAGTCCACCCTTCTTCGTCTCTATTGAAAATATGATAGTTAACCCAGTTGAATCTGCCCACTGCCTTGGAGTAATCTTTGACTCCTCTCCTTTATTCCATCATCACATTAACAATGTCACTAGGATGTGTTGTTTTCTCCTTTGCAATATTGCGAAGATCCGCCCTTTCCACTCGCTCCACTACTAAAATGCTCATACATGCCCTTATAATCTCCCGTCTAAAATACTGTAACCTTCTGCTTCTTGGTCTCCTGGCCTGTCATCACTCTGTCCTCTCCAGTTTATCTTAAACTCGGCAGCTGGGATCATCTTACCTCCAAAAGAGAAACCGCAACCCCGATACTGCAGTCCATAGGGTGGTTTCCCATCAAACAAATAATCATATTCAATACCCTTCTTTCAATCTTTAAATCCTTTTACTCTACTGCACTTCCCTACTTCTTATCTTCCCTCTTGGTCCCTTATGCTCCCGGACGTACCCTGCGCTCCTCACAAGGCAATCTTCTCTACAAACACCGCTTCCTCCCGTCTTAAACCACTTTCTCTTGCGGCTTCCTACCTTTGAAACTCTCTCCCTCTCTCACTTCGCCAGGGGACATCTTTTAGCTCTTAACCTTTGAAACTTTATTTAAGTAAATTGAATTTATCTGTATAATGGTTTGCACTTATCCCCGTTTGTATTTTATAATGTACAGCGCTGCATACCCAAGTGGCGCTATATAAAATAAAATTATACATGCGATCATTTTTTTTTTTAATCTCTATCTTTATAAAGTTTTTAAAGTTTTCATTGAGAGAACATAAAGTGGTAAAAGTCATTAATTTGTTGTTTTTGGAGGTCAAATAGCTGTTGGATTGTGGCATATATCCAGAAAGCTTACCAATTAAGAAGCAAACAGATCCCTGCAGGTCTTAAGGCTCATTCTACCAGAATGTTATGTGATGGCCCCATTATTTACCATACTAAAATGAGCATTGGCCAAGTCTTTTAAAAGACATACAATGATGTCTCAAGATTCTAAATTTGCCACAAAAATGTATCTGCCGTTTCAAATTTAGTGTGCATTCCCTATGTATTTTCTTCCTTGGTTATTATTCATTTAGTTATTTGCTGCCATGGTGGCATGAGTTCACCTTGTTTTATGTACATTTGTTACTTCCATTGTAAATAAAGAAGCAATGTACTCAGCTGAAGGAGTACTTTATCAGAGTGCGCTACCTACAATATTTTCATTAAGTTCTGGGTTTGGACGTAGCCGAAGCAAAGGGTTCGGCGGACGCACCTGGGCCACACAAATGACAGTGTAGGGTATTAACTCCATGATTATAAGAAGTAGTTAGTTGGGAAGGTTCCACCGGACTGAACAGGAAGCGCACAATATAAAAAAAAAACTCTCATACTCCGTCCCTTTGTCTTCGTTATAAATCTGTACAAGGAATAATCATAATAATAATAACACAGAAAGGGGGGGGGAGAATTCTGGTGAATGCTGCCATGGAAAGTGGAAAGTGTCAAGAAACATAAATTACTGGTAAGTTGATACAATTTCCTGTTTTCTCTGTCACTCAATTGGCAGCGATTCACCAGACTGGGAATAACCAGAGCTAAAGAAAGGGAGGGATGAATACACTGAAATGCAAAAACAATTTATTAACAAACTAGTGCAAAACTGCTTCCAGGACTTTGTTGCTTCGCAAGTCTTCTTTAGAGGTGTCTTGGCCTGCAATGCCCACGATGTGGGAACTAACCTCGTCAAGTGAGCTTTTAAATCTCGTGGAATTGCCTCACAATCAAATACTTAAGTCTCTTTGTAGGTGCTTCACCTTTTCTTTTCCCCACTGGAATGACAAACAGCCCGTATGTCTTTCTCCATGACTCTTTATATAGGCCAATGCTGAAGCATTGTCCAGAATTATCTTTATGTGTTTGTTCATTATGTCTGGTACAAACAGATCTATAGCCTTCCAGAATGCATTTATTTCCAGGGCATTTAATCTGGCCTCTTTTTGGTCTTACCAATAGACTTGAGTATATCGATTCACCAAATGTGCTCCCCAACCTGAACACTATGCATCCGCGGTTATTGTTATTGCCACTGGGTCTTCCAACAATCTTCTTCCCGACAAGTTCTCTATTCTTGTCCACCATTTTAGCGTTTTTTGTTTTTTTTTTTAAATCTCCACTGGCATTGTTAAGGTTCTTTTTAAGTTGAATTGCTGTTTTGTTTTTTTTATGGTCCTCAAAAGGAAATTCTGTAGAGGTCTCATTTACCATCTCGCCCATTTGACGGCCCTTCTGGCTGTTGTTTGTGGCCCCCAGTGACTGTACCACATCCAAGACATAATACACCTATTTTCAGTCCCAAGTAGTGACGTAACTATAGAACTGACGGGATCAGCTCTTTTTAAACACCTGATCATTCGTACCTTTACCAAGATAGGTGTGTTAAGTTGTTTAAAAACAGCTTATCATGGTATCTAGCAGGCAGATGTAGAGTAACAACACTGCTTGTGACTGCACAAATGGGACTTGCACAAATGGATAGCAGCGTAGTAAGGCTTGGATGAAGTCACTGCTGTAACAACTGATCGTATATTCAGACCAACACTTAGCCTGTCTTTTTGATTATGGCCCCTAAAGTGATTGAGTTTGACACCCCTGTCCTAGAACCATCTTGTATACTTCCAATGGCCTTCCACATTGGGAATATAGAAATAAGCATCTTGCAGATCGATCTTCCCATCCAATAGTTATTTTGCATGGCTTGGACTATTGAGGCTAAGGAATCCATTTTGAATTTTCTGACATTCAAGAATTTGTTAAGAGCCCTTAGATCTAACACCAGTCTCCAACCGCCTGAGGCTTTCAGTACTAGAAATATTCTTGAGTAGAAGCCTTGCTTTTGTTGTTGCAACGGAACGTCTTCCACTGCTTTTAACCTTAGCAGCTGTTGCAGATAAAAAGAAAACACTCATTTCTCTTCTGGGTTTCTTGTTTTTTTTGTCTGTACAATATGATCTACCTTTGTTTTTTTCAAGAACGCCAAGGAATAACTTCTTCCTATGGTGTCTTGCACCCAAACATCCGAAATTGATTTTGTCCAGATGTGAGGGAATTAGGCTAGCCTTCCCCCTAGGCCCTGTGTCTGGACTTGCATCGCATCATTGGTGATCGACTTGCATTTTTGGGAGAGTAGAACCCCTTTTTGAAGGATTATGCTGCCTTCCAATTTTCAAGGTAGGTTGTCTGTACACCTCCTTGCCTGGGCAATATTGCTTAGGGTTTTGAAAAAGGTTTTCCCTTCCCCTTGGAAGGATTCTAACCTTTGCCTCTTGAATCTCCTATCTTTGGGAAGAAAGACACACCCATTAATAAGCTCCTGCATAATCTGTATGTATGTATTTTATTTCTTATATAGCGCTACATAGCAGCGCTTTACAATTATTTTACTCAATTCACATCAGGCCCTGCCCCGAATCACTTTTTATGTACACATACAACCTATCAGTATGTCTTTATGATTGTGGTGGAAACCGGAGTGCCCGGAGGAAACCCACACAAGCACGGGAAGAACATACAAACTCCTTGCAGATGTGCCCAAAGGTGGCATCGAACTCAGGACCTCAGTGCTGCAAGGCATCAGTGCTAACCACTGAGCCAGTCTGTGATACAGTGTTCTTGATAAGACTCATAAGGGAGTCCATAGACCATAGATATGGCAGATATTCACAAGCGTACTCACAAGCAGCAACAGAAGGCTGTGTATAAGCAGCAATGGTAAGCATAGACCAGTCCCGGGGTTTCTAAAACAATAATAGCGAAATTAATATTCAAAAAATACTTTTTTCCCCACTCACATGTTGCCGGCGTGTGACGTCACTTTCCAGGGATGCGAAACCGGAAGTTTGATGTAGCGTAAAACCATTTATAGGGGAGGAAGAGGATGACATTCCAGACCTAGCCATCAAAAATTGCGCTCTCCGATGACATCACCGCCGCTCAAAAAAAAAATTTGGGATACAAACAAAAATGGGGGTGACACAGAACTGCTTGCTAACAAGAAAAACTAAAGGTTTATTATCCCAGCTCGGTCACTAGGCTCTCCTCTAGGCAACCACCTGGTGCAACTTTAAGAGAAGCTACAGAAGGAGAGTGAGGGGAAAAAACTCCTTCTGGCATGCCACATAGGCAGGTAAGCAACAAAATTATGTGATTCCTAAGTCCACCACGTGCGAAAAACAAAGGGTCAGGGTATGGGAGGGTTTTTTATATGGTGCGCTTCCTGTTAAGTCTGGTTAAACCCCCCAGTGTGGTAAATCCCTGCCAATGGAGTGACAGAGAAAATTATCTCTTCTGAAGCTTTTTAAAGTATCCTTTCCGATACCTATGGACACTTTATGGTGAAAAAGTTTTTTCAGGCTTGTGGCTTGCTTTAAAATGATTAAGAAGTTTGGGGATGCAGCAGATGTATACAAGTGGGCATGGGGGGCGGAGCAATGGTGCTGGTGATGTCACAGCTCACAGTGCAAGCTGGAAACACCACCCATTATACTGCTTTAAGTTTGCATAGATTGCAGCTAGAAGCATGATCACTGAGTTGTTTTAAAAGGTAGGAATATGCTAACTATACTCTATACTATACTAAAAATGGACTTTTTAAAAACGGAACGTACATAGGCAGAGAGGGAGGAGTGATTATGACAGTGACTGGCACATCGTGGGGGATACAAACCCTCAATAGCAAGATGATAAGAACCCTTGATACCATACCATTTCTCCAGTACACCCCCCTGTATCAAGTATAAAGGAATTTAAAAATGTTTAGGAAGGGTTTTTATAATATGGTCCACATAATCTTTTTTTTTTTTTCAGTTAGTCCCCTTATCTCCAAGACAAACTGTGGGAAATGGTGCAAAATGGGGGTTACCAGGGGTGCCATATGTAACAAAGAAAAGGTACAGGATGAGAGTAAATTGATTTTTAATATAAGCACACTGGTCCCTAAAGAGTTGAATGAGTAAATTTGTTAATCATTTTTGAAATGACTGAATGTAGGAAAATACAAGGTGTTAGGTTTTTATATATTCTGTATAATCACGTAGCCTAATAGCAGCCATTTTGTTTTCGACTCCATTTTGTGCACATATTACTTAGTCTGTTTTTCTCAAAATGTACACAGCTGTACCTAGCCCAAGCTGTTTCTCATGGCCATAATAATACGTTATCTCAAGGTCTTCTGCCTCCTATTCAACTTGTCTCTATTCTCGCATTCCAAGACATGTTTTTATATATTGTTTACAGACATAAAGTCTGGTAAAGCCCCTTTTCGTCATGCAGGTTTTTCCTTTGTTTCATATATGCCAATGTATGACCCAAATAAACTGAGATAGTTTTCAGTCATGCCCTGTGTGTGTCTCAATTCTATCTTCCGCAGCTGTGAGGCTTTTTCAGTGTTCTAAGACTAGGCATCAAATAATGGTTGGACCAGTGTAGGATATATTTCTTTACAATTTGGTGTCAGAAGTGGGATACAACCTACAGGACCGTAAGTATTGAGCTTATTGATTTTAAGTTCTGTCTTGCTTGTTCTGTAACTTGTATCAGCACATTGGTATAGATTTTAAAACGTGGGTCTGGAAGGGCGGACGCATGCCCCACGTCTTACAGATAGGTCTGTAAGTAGAGTGTCTGTAAGTAGAATGCCCGCAGGCTGGGACCTGTGATCGAGTTCTCTTAAGAAGTTGCTTCGTGGGTGGAGTGTTAAATTCTGAAAGAGTTTTTTATTCCCTGAGTGGAATTAAAAACTTGGTGCTGGGTGTTCTAGAGAGTTAAAGAGTTAAGTTAGACTCCCGCAGGTGGCGATCTGCATTTTTTAGTTTTCTCTTGGAAGAGGTACTGGGAGCCGTACAAGAGATATATTTTCCCCTTGATGATAGGATCCCTATTTGCGGGTTGGACTCGCAACTTGTGGTTGGACTACAAGATAATACTCCCGCAGGCGACGACCTGCACAGAGAGTTAATGTTTTCTCTTTAACTAAAGTTTCTTCACGTGAAGTGAAGTGTAAACACGGGAGTTAGGGACGGGGACTTAAGAGTTAAGCTTAACCATTTATAGAACGGACATGTGGGTCCGGTTCATTTGAAGTTCGACTTCTGAGTTGTGTTTCTTTGCTAGCTAGCATTATACGGAACATTGAGAAACCCTACTATTTGTCTTGTCTGTCTTCATGCTTATTGTGTCTGATTTATTAGAGTATAAGTTTTTTTTTTTCCCTTCCCCTCCTTTTGCTTCAGTGTGATTTGTTTCCCTAATTGTATTCGCTGTGCTACTGTTAACCTTTGTTTGCAGGATGGTAAGTCCAAAGTAAAAGAACTGATTCAAATATGCCAGATGTTTTATTTGTAAAATTTAAAAGTTTTCAGCATGTGCCAAGGTCGGCCAACAACAGAACGGCCCGAGCTGGTTCCTAAGAACATGCCTGAGGAACACCCAAAGATTATGTGATTCGCATAGGTGGTATTTTTTACGGCAATCCTTTTGTTGATAATATGGCAGGGTGGACAGAAGGTTTAAAGAGTTCTGATCCATTTCCCAGGGCATTTTCTTTTAGTGATTTTCATTGTAAAATGATTAGGGGGTTATGTCTTGGAGACACTAGGAATCCCATGGTATTCAGGGGATCCAAAATGGGCAAAAAGTATATGAAGAATGTGGGCAATTATGGCTACAGCTAGCACCCACATGGACAATACCCGCCGCCTGCTCCCTATTCTGACTTTGAACCTTTATATCCATCTGTCGACATTAGCCCTGTGTATTGGAAAAATGAGACTTAGAATTAGCAGTTAGTTGTTCACAACCCCCAACCACCTGCACAGATGGGAGAAGTTCAACTGCTGCCCCACCACACGTAGCTCCCACTGCCCCAGTACAAGTAATTTATTGATGCATCTGGGAATGTGGGAAATCAGGAGGGAGAGAACCTAGCGCAGGGAACTGAACAGAAAATGCCCCTGGCACGACATACAGTCTTAGATCACAAATTCCAGTTCGGTCACAGACTCCCCTGACCCACCTTTAGAAATGCCTTTCATTACGATTGAGACCAAATAATGATTAAGCCCATGGAAGTGTCCGTACTGAATGATATAATTAAAAATGCCCCAAATCCACGGAAAAATCCGAATGCAGCTGTAAACTATTTGGAGGGTTACTAAAGGACAGCAGTGTACTGTGAGGATATTAGGTTAATATTAGAAGGGGTAACAGGATACGACGGGGTTCTGGATTCGATTTTACTAAGTTATTCCCTAGAAATTCCACCTCCCTCCCCACTCATGCAGATTACCCATTAAGAACTGAAAAAAGCTTAACATAATGTGGAACAAGTTTTAACTGAGTTTAAACGGTTACATGGAGATGTTAAATCATCACTACTATGCAATGGCATGTAAGCAAGGAAACCAGGAAGAGGTGTCCGAGTTTGTCCGGAGGTTCAGGAAGGTTTGGTTGGAAAGGCCGGTTTGACTGTTAATGGAGAAATGGCTATTGTTTATACTCAGACACTAGTAGGCAACCTATTACCTAGGCTACTATTGTGAAACAGTCGGTGGATAGTTGGGATAAGAAAACTCCGAGGGAGATAGATGAGGCTATATTGACCAAGGATGCTGCAGGCTGTTTTGACTTTCTTAATACGGCTAAGGCTAATTTAATTGCATATCAGGATGATGGAGGGCAATTTCAGGATGGTGGCAATAGGCAGAATCAAAGGGGCAGAGGTGGTTATAACAACAGAAATAGCAACCGAGGGAGAAGTGGTAAGTGGGAGGTAGAGGCAATTGAGAGGACAGGGACGAAACAGCAATTGGAATAATGATAGAGGAATGATAGACAGGATAATTTTCTTGATAACCAGCACTATGATAATCCTCAAAATTCCTTCAATGATTAGAAATAATCAATCTACTCAACAAAATAATGATAGGTTTTTCAATTGTAATGAAACAGGTCACTGGAATAGAAACTGCCCGCACCTACAGGAGACCGTGGTCCAGGACCAGACGCACCTCGCTCCAGGAGATGGCAACCGTAATGGATTATTCCCCTTCAGGTGACCCCCTCACTTTGGTACAGTTGACAGGCAATACATTTGATCCTCCATGTGTTTTCTTCATATCAAGGTAAGCCTCTAGATTTTCTTGTTGATACCGGAGCTACATGTTCCTCTATCAGGGCTTCCTTATATGAGGGTCCCTCAACTCAAGTGAGCCTTCCATAGTATTAAGGGGGTACCTGTAGAGACTGAAAAACTCCCCTTTTATTTGTAACAAATTCGGAGGGTGTCTTTATAACAATCACTCTTTTAAATTGTTAACTGAATGTCCTGTTAATTTGTTGGGACGGGATTTAATGAGTAAATTAGATACACGCATTCATGTAACTCAGACAGGGAGTTTGGATTATTCTATCCCCTTTTTTCTTTAGTGATACGTGGATTGGAAACAAGAGGTTAATCCTATGGTATGGGCGAATGGTCCTTATGATGTGGATTTATTCATGCACCCCTTACTGGCCGATTCTTAATCACATAAACCTGTATATTTAAAACAGTATCCGATTGCCCAGATAAAATTGACAGTATTCGTCCAGATTGAGGCTTTTACTAAACAAGGAGTGTTAGAAAATTGTTTTCCTTACAATACGCCCATTAACCCTGTTCTCACAACCAGATGGTACTTATCGTTTCACTCAAATTTACGGGCTATTAATGAATTAGTGGGTGCCATTGCCCCCATAGTTTCTGACATTAACACTATTCTCACTAATATTCCCGCTGATACCCAATGTTATACAGTAGCGGATTTGAAACACGCATTTTTTAGCGTTCCAGTTGATGTTACGGCGCAGCCACTTTTTGCCTTCACATTTGAAGGGTGTCAATATTCCTGGAAAAGAATGCCCCAGGGATATTTGGATTCACCAGCTGCTTACTCTATGGTTCTCCGTGAGGTGTTAAAAGTTTGGGTTTCGCCGCATGGTTCCAGGTTTTGCAATATGTTATGATTTATTGTTGTGTTGTAAGAGTAAGGAAGCATGTCGGGGTGACACTATCTCTCTCCTCAATTTCTTGGCTGATAAAGGTATCAAAGTGTCAGAAAACAAAATACAATTCTGCAAAGACTCTGTACACTATCTTTTGTTTATTCTCACTAAAAGTGAACGTCTGGTCAGCCCCGCCAGAGCTAAACATTTATGCACTAAAAACACCCCGTGATAAGCTGAATTGCTCAGCTTTCTTGGTATGGTGAACTTTTGCAGACAATGGATCCCAGATTGCTCCTACTGGGACCACAAACTACGCAAAATACCCCAAAGACTGTCCTGATATTATTCAATGGACACCTGATATGCGAAATGCCTTTAAACAATTACGTGTCACTCTGGCCTCTGCCCCTGCTCTAGGTCTCCCAAACTATGAAAAACTGTTTCATTTGTATTGTAGAGAAAATTGTAAAACCATGGCGCAGTTTTGGCACAATATCATGGAGACACCTTAGGCCATTTGCTTATTTTCTAAAACGTTGCCAGTTCCGGTTCAAGGTATGCCCCCATGCCTGCGCATACTCTCCGCCTGTGCAATAGCCGGGAGGCTTCCGACTCTATCACCTTGGTAATCAGACTATTTTGTATACATCGCACCATGTGTTACATATACTCAGAAATATAACTACACAGCATATGACTTCTCACGCGTCTAACAGGCTATGAAGTCATTCTAACATCCACTGTAGGCTTACAGGTTAAATATTCCAGCCCCACACAGGGCCCCCTCCCTATTCTAAATGCCTTGTTAGGGTTAAAGATGAGTCTGATGTTCCTGGAGAGGAACATTCCTGCCTAGATCTTATTCATTTAGACACCTCCCCCAGACCGGACTTGCTTTCTGATCCGTATCGGGTAACTTGATATTTTATAGACGGTTCTTGTTCCAGGCCCAATGATTTTATTTTCAAACTGGATATGCAGTCGTACAGTTACCTGACATTATCCATGAGTCTGGTACTTTACCATACCCGTCTGCCCAAGCTGCTGAATTGTTTGCTTTAACCCGTGCTTTTACTTTGTTTCGAGGGCAAGATGTTAATATTTACACGGACTCCAGATATGCTTTTGGTGTAGTTTCGATTTTTGGTAAGATCTGGCAGCAAAGAGGGTTTGTTACTGCGGATGGTAAGCCTATCGCCCACTCTTCCATTATACGTGATTTATTATCTGCTTTACTCTTTCCCCGTGTTTTGAGTATAATAAAATGTAAGGGTCACTCTACAAGTTCAGAGCCCATTGCTAAAGGTAATGCTCTCGCAGATGTTGTTGCTAAACATGCTGCGATACAGACAGTTAACTCTGTAACTCCTGCTCACTCCAACTCCTTTTATGTTTCATTCTCCCCCCCTTTTCCAGAGGATTCGCTTCTGTTAGAATTGCAGGCTTTTGCAACTGCAGAGGATATATCCTTTTGGAAAAGCCAGTTATTGTCCCCAGACCGTTTCGGTCTGTGGTCAAAAGAGAGGATAGTGGGTCTTCCAAAGGCTACAGCTCCCATGTTTATTGCCCAGATACATGGTATATCCCACAAAAGTATAAAAGCAACCCAGACTGAGATGGGAAAGAGATTTTGTGTACAGGATTTAAACAAGCTCGTTCATTGTCAGGTTTCTAGATGTCTTATTTGTCACCGAAATAACACGCAATGTAAAACCCATGGTAAACACCACATTTACCTCACCTCCACCGCAAGGTCCTTTCCAAGACTACAGATTGATTTTACTCATATGCCCAAATCATCCACAGGATGTGGATATTTACTGGTTATTGTGGATAGATTCAGTAGTGGCCAGAGGCATTCCCAACTAGAAAGGAAGATGCAAAACTGTTGCTAAAATTTTATGTAAGGAAATTATTCCTAGATGGGGTTGTCCCGTTAGGATAATTCAGATAAAGGACCAGCCTTTACTTCTAAGCTAATACAAGATATTGTGAAATTGATGTTGATTGATGGAAAGTTTCATATCCCTTATCATCCACAGAGTTCAGGTGTTGTTGAACGAATGAACCGCACAATAAAAGAAAGCTTAGGAAGGCTAACCGCAGGTTCTTTCAGTAATGGATATTTATTTACCACTGTATTAGCAGAGATTCGTATGGCCCCCAATTCTACATCCAAGTTGTCTCCTTTCGAAATTTTATGGGCAGACCATTCCCTACGCCTTGGGCAGTTAAGAACGGGACATTAATTACAGTGACCTGGAATTTATCCAGGAAGCTTATGTGGCAAAACTAATTGAGAAATTGAATAGTATCTATGGTGATGTTTCTTTGTCTTTCCTTTACCTTCTAGTGCTCCGACGCACCCGTTCAAACCAGGTGATGTGGTCTTGGTAAAGGCGTTACATCAACACAAATCTTTAGAGCCTCCATATGGTGTTCCGGTGACTGTCGAAGCCGTGACCGTACAGCTATCCTGGTCGAGGGCAATCCATCGTGGATACATGCTTCCAGAGTAAAGCGCGCACCAAATCTGTTGATTGGAGAACGAGATGACCACCGAGATGACCACCCAGACGACTTCAGAGATGACAACGCTGCCAACCTCGAGGAGAAGGAGTAAGATGAGCCCAGACCCCAAGCCGGTGGGGAATTGTGAAATCCAGATGAAATATTTTCCTGACATGTTCATTTTTCATCTTATTCTGTGGTTTTCCCCACTTTGAAGCTATTATAATGATAGAAGCTTCCGCTCTATTGCTCCCCGTGTTCCATTGCCCCCAGGTAACATTTGGGAGTATATTTCAAAAAGACTCCTAAACACACTGATTTCTGTTTAGGAAATGTAAAAAGTGCACGGGACATTATAAGTACTTGTTTGATCGCTATTCCAGCTTCAGTTCCAACCTGTCTCCATACTATCTGACTGATCAGCACTATAAGGTAGTGGACCCCAATTATCCGGGAAGATGGTGTAACCCGCTTAAATTTTCCAGACTACCTCAAACAAACTTCCCGCGAACGAACTGTAGATAGGTTATGATTCGGACTCAAAATGTTACTGATGCTGAAGTTTGTTTTATTTTTACTTGTCCTGCGCTACACAATGTGTTTGTGTGAATAATAATATGAAGTGTAATCTCACCTATCAAACGACATCAAATTATGTACATATTGTTTTTTCAGAGGGATGGGTCATGGCCTGTGGGAATGTTAGCTACACTTATTTACCTGCTAACATTTCTGGAGGTCCTGTGCTATCAGTAGATTAAGTATGGTGATAGTGCCAAGCACACATTTGCAATCTTCTTCTTTCTCTCTTGCAGGTAAACGTAATCGCAGGGATCTTATAACTATGCCAAGGATTGTAAGTCTAATGTACATCCCCTATCTGAAACTGAAGTTGTTGCTTTAGGTGCTAGTATCGTAGGCGTTCAGGTCTAGCAATATATACTGGTAGACAATTGCTTTATCTTGCATGTGTAGTAGCTAAAGAATAAATATAACTAGCTCTATCCTTACCAATATGCTAACTGACTATAATACTCTGGAACATGCTGTTCTCCAGAATCGTCTGCTATCGATTATCTACTTTTGTTGCATAGTCAAGGATGTGAAAGTGTTGAAGGTATGTGTGCTTCTTTAACCTTTCGATCATACCCTCACTATTAAATATCGATCAGTACTTTGCAACAACTTAGTAATCACATCAAGGTAGATGATGGTAAATTTTCTTTATGGAACATGCTTTTTTGGTGGCTTCCTCCTGGGTCACTTCGCAATATTTGTGTACAATTATAATAATCTATGTGTTCTGATTCTCTGTTGCTGCTGTATTCAATGTGCCCCAGGATGTTTTCTATATTCGCATCTGTTTGCAATTTTCCTACTAATCGTAAAACTATTGCTCACGCTGCAATGTATACTGATGTAATCGCTATGAATGATATTTCCACTGATAATGTTGCTATACGTTACATATAATTTCCGTTTAGTTATCCTTTGGGATAAAAGGGTGGAACTGTTAGGTTTTTATATATTCTGTAAATCACGTAGCCTAATAGCAGCCATTTTGTTTTCGACTCCATTTTGTGCACATATTACTTAGTCTGTTTTTCTCAAAATGTACCAAGCTGTACCTAGCCCAAGCTGTTTCTCATGGCCATAGATAATACGTTATCTCAGGTCTTCTGCCTCTCTGTCAACTTGTCTCTATTCTCGCATTCCAAGACATGTTTATTATATTGTTTACAGACATAAAGTCTGGTAAAGCCCCTTTTCGCATGCAAGGTTTTTCCTTGTTTCATATATGCCAATGTATGACCCAATAAACTGAGATAGTTTTCAGTACATGCCCTGTGTGTGTCTCAATTCTATCTTCCGCAGCTGTGAGGCTTTTTCAGTGTTCTAAGACTAGGCATCAAATAATGGTTGGACCAGTGTAGGATATATTATTCTTACACAAGGTTTATAAGTTAGTTAGGTGGATTTACTATGGAATTTTGTATGTATCTTGTACAATTAAGATGTAGTAAAATTTCAAAACTGTGAAAAAAATAACTGGATATTTAATTTTAAAGGAGAATGAGAACCATGGGAACATGGTCATAAAATGAAACCTATGTAAAAAATGTTTTATAGGAAGCAAGAAAAGAGCTACACAGAAGGTGTGGCTGGAGCAAACAGTGAAAATAAAATAAAGACATTTTTTAACCTATCCTTGCAAAACCCAGATGAAGTCCTGATTAAAGATGAAAATGCGTATCAGCTGGCGTACTACTACTCGACCGCCAAAGACACCATATGTGTAATAACAGTGGTGGGAGGGGTATGCTGGAATGGGAAATGGCACTGCAGTGGTATCTAGCTAAAATCTTCTATCAAAGACAGTTTGATTTTTGGGGGGTGGGGCTTTCCACAGCTCATCATATGAGAATTATAGAGACCCAGAAATACAGGACAGACTAAATGGTAACTTTAAAAGCCTATAACTTAAGAAAACTAAACCATCATTTTTAACTCCAGAATCTGAAAATATTCCCCAATGTATGGTAAATTTCCAAGCAACCTTATTAAAATGAGGTGAGACACCATTTCTTTTTAAACAAAGGAACTTGTATAGACACCATAGTAACCTTTAATGATTGGTTGCAAGTGATAAGATATTCATATTGACTATGTGAGTATTAAGAATAATTTGAATCAAACATACCTGAAACCAGATGGCATTAACCACTTTACTAAGGACAAACAGAGGAAGAACCCACAGGGCACTAAATACAGATGTAAGAATAAACTCCAGCCAGGACCATACATCTCCATGTAAGGATGGATCTCCTGAAAAAGCAAATGAGAAAACTTAAAAAGCAGACAGTTTTTGATTTTACCATGGTATAGAAAACAATCTTGTAAAGTAGCTAGACTACAGTCTCTTAAACATTTCATACCATGTAAAGTTTCATATTACATAAATAACGCAATATACAGATTTTTTTTCCAATTAATCTTAAGCGAACCAAAACACAATAAATATGCATCATTAAAAACACTTTATATAGGTATTTGTTGATACACTTACCAATGATTCGTGCTGTAACTGTTTGAAGAAGTGGGATAAACATTCGGTAAAACAAGAAAAGGCTCAGCTTAAGAAATCAAGAACAAAATAAAGATATCAGTAGAGCAGGAAAAAACGCAAATTTAACTGCTACAGTTGATGTACTATGCAGAATAGATGCATTTAATGAAATTCATGAATTTTTTGAGAGATTGAATTTTTTAGTATTCAAAAGAAACATTTACTTACCCAAAATACTCCACCATTCCATGCACAGCACTGAAATATCCTGGTAACAATGCTGGGCTCACTAAAGATAGAAAAATGTTGAAAGCTTATAATATTCTTTGAGGTTTATTATGCTAAATGATAAAATATTAAGATATTCATCAAAATATAAACTACAGATCTCAAAACTAGAATTGGCACAAGGTTTACACAGTAGGGTGGGCTCAGTGGTTAGCACTGATGCCTTGCAGCACTGAGGTCCTGAGTTCGATTCCACCCTTTATACATAAAGTGATTAGATTGTAAGCTCTTCGGGCAGGGCCTGATGCGAATTGAGAAAATAATTGTAAAGCGCTGCGTAATATGTAGCGCTAGATAAGAAATAAAATACATACAATACATACATACAATGACTAATGCTGGCCAAACAAATCCATTGAAACCAACATTTAATCAAACGTCAAATCGTTGAGACAAAGTAATCATGTAACATCAAAGGGATTTCTAATAAATGTAGGGGCACCTTATGAAAACTACCAAAACCTCCTTTCTGTAAGGCAATTAAAGACTGCATCTATAACTAGGAACATTATAGATTTGAAATTATGGATAAAGTAATGTTCTACCTAGCCTATTTTAGCAAGGCATTCTGCCAGTTTAATTTAGGTTTGTGCCCAGCTGTCATCTCACAAGTTGGGAAACAAGACAATCGTCTTGCTTCGAAACCGCTGCTGCCCGCAAGAGATGAAAGCAAGGAAACAAGTAATCATGTGCCACACATTGCTCAGCCTCTAAAAGTTATGTGCTGTAAACGAAGGCAAAGCAGGGAAACAAGTAAGTAATGTGTATAATAAGAAAAATAGAAAACTGCCTGCATTCGTTATGTAGTGAAGTATCTGTTGTATTCAATTAGATCAACCGGACTTGAAGTTTAGTGCTTGAAGACGTTTCGCTAGTCATCCGACTGGCTTTCTCAATTCAGAATGACTTGTACAAGAATCTGTGGCACTTATGTACCCTGGAAAATTCCAATTAGCATCACAGCCAGGTGTTAAGGGCGTGATTAGATAGTGGCTAAGAGGTGTTATAGGAACGCCCAGAGTAAGGTGTCAAAACACATTGTACATGGCAGACAGATGGTGTTGAACCCCCCCCACTCTATTTAGGCTTGGTTTCTTTATTTTCACATAAATGGCCTCCTTAACACCTCTCTTGAACCAGTCACGTTCCTTTGCCAATATGTTAACATTACAATCTTCAAAGGTATGTCCTTTATCCTTAAGATGCAGGTACACGGCTGAGTCCTGACCCGAGGAATTGGCTCTTCTGTGCTGGGCCATACGTTGATGCAGTTGTTGTTTGGTCTCCCCCACATACAAATCAGAGCATTCTTCACTGCACTGCACTGCATATATGATGTTGCTTTTCTTGTGTTTCGGTATTGGGTCTTTCGGATGTACCAATTGCTGCCTCAGCGTGTTGCTCGGTTTAAAGCAGACAGGGATACGGTGTTTTTTGAAAACTCTTCTTAGTTTCTCGGAGACCCCTACTACATATGGGATGACCATGTTCTTTCTCCTGTCTTGCTTTCCCCCTTCACTGTTGGTATTCGTGTTCGTATTTGTATTCATAGCACATCCGTGTTTTTGCTTATAACTTATCCCTGTATTTGAAATAGGTGGTATTCAGGCACAAGTCCAGTAAGGCACACACCTGTTCTGGGTTGAGATCAGGAAGGAAGGGGCACCACTAAGACCTATAGTCAGCAGCATCAACTCTGCAACATACAAGGTGGCAAAATACCTAGCCAACATCTTAGGACCATTGGTGGGAAGTTCTAAGCATCACATCCAGAACTCTCAGGATTTCACCAACAAGATTGAAGATATAGTACTCGGTGCAGAAGAAACTATGGTGTCCTATGATGTGACATCTCTCTTCACCTTTATACCCACCAAGGAGGCTGTTGTCATGGTGAGAAAACGCTAGGCCAAGACAGCACTCTCACCAGCAAGACTGATCACAACCCAGAACAGGTGTGTGCCTTACTGGACTTGTGCCTAATACCACCTATTTCAATACAGGGATAAGTTCTATAAGCAAAAACACGGATGTGCTATGGGATCTCCAGTTTCACCCATTGTAGCCAACCTTTACATGGAGGAGGTAGAAAAACTGGCACTTAATACCTTTAAGGCATAGCACCCAGCCACTGGTTCAGATATGTGGATGACACCTGGGTTAAATCCACCAGAAGGAAGTACAAGCTTTCAAAGAACACATTAATGCGGTAGACCAAAACATCAAATTTACAAGGAGAGGTACAAAAACAACAAACTGGCTTTCTTGGACTGCTTGGTAAAGTCAGGGAGAATGGTAAACTGGAAGTAGAGGTTTACAAAAAACCAACACACACAGAATATTTTGATGTTTGACTCCCACCACCCTTTAGATCACAAGCTGGGGGTCATCAGAACCCTGCAACACAGAGCTGAGAACTCCCCACTAGCACAGAGGCGAAGGCCAAAGAAATGAAACATCTCAGAGGAGCCCTTAAAACTTGTGGATATCCAGACTGGGCCTTTGTCAAAAGAAGCAAAGGAAAGAAAAGAACACAATACCAACAATGAAGGGAAAAGCAAGACAGGGAAAGAACATGGTCATCCCATATGTAGCGGGGTCTCCGAGAAACTAAGAAGAGTTTTCAAAAAACACCGTATCCCTGTCTGCTTTAAACCGAGCAACACGCTGAGGCAGCAATTGGTACATCCGAAAGACCCAATACCGAAACACAAGAAAAGCAACATCATATATGCAGTGCAGTGCAGTGAAGAATGCTCTGATTTGTATGTGGGGGAGACCAAACAACAACTGCATCAACGTATGGCCCAGCACAGAAGAGCCAATTCCTCGGGTCAGGACTCAGCCGTGTACCTGCATCTTAAGGATAAAGCACATACCTTTGAAGATTGTAATGTTAACATATTGGCAAAGGAACGTGACTGGTTCAAGAGAGGTGTTAAGGAGGCCATTTATGTGAAAATAAAGAAACCAAGCCTAAATAGAGGTGGGGGGGTTCGACACCAACTGTCTGCCATGTACAATGCTGTTTTGACACCTTACTCTGGGCGTTCCTATAACACCTCTTAGCCACTATCTAATCACGCCCTTAACACCTGGCTGTGATATGCTAATTGGGATTTTCCAGGGTACATAAGTGCCACAGATTCTTGTACAAGTCATTCTGAATCGAGAAAGCCAGTCGGATGACTAGCAAAACGTCTTCAAGAACTAAACTTCAAGTCCAGTTGATCTAATTGAATACAACAGATATACCATGACCTGGATGAATGAGAACCTTCACAAGTATGTAGTGAAGTATAAAAAAAAGTCCTGTATTATAATTACTACATAAGGAGTGCAGATCGTTTTCTTTTCTATTCTCTTTATTATATGCCATTTATACTGTAACTTGCACCTACCTTACTTTAGGTTACTACGCTTGGTTAGTGAACTTGAACTGTATATAAAATAAGTAATGTATTGCAAATTGCTATAGTATATGAATCCCGTCCTGCCCCACCCAGCTAAAGCACAGGAGTCATTTTTTTAAAAAAATTACTGGAACTTTTTAGATTTTTCTTCATGGGTGTTTTAAAAAATACAGAACATGCTTATGAGCACTACACTGCAATCATATATACAAATTACTTTTCTGGCTTCCTTTCTTCACTTTGGGCTCTCCTCTGTGCAAGTGCACTACTAGCACGCCTCTTCCTCTGTTCCTCTCTTTTCTGCTGAATTCTGGCATCCAGCTTTGATATTGTGCATATTCCCCAAATGGAATCTTTAATTCCCTTTAATAAAAAGAAACAAACAGAAAATGTAGATGACAACTTCAAATGCAATAGATACAATTAATAATTAAAGAGTACAACCATTAGAAGACATTAGTAAAAACCAAACACATAGAATAAAGCCAGCCATAGGTACATAAAGATGTTTGACTTAACAAATAACCGATGACTCCTGGTCAGTTATCAATCATTTGTACTATTGGCTATCACATAAGGAAAATCATATTTAATCATATTTTAGCAAAAATCTGATCAAAAATAATGGAGGCATACTTTGTAATGGTTAATGCAGTACAAAAAATGCACCCATACAGCCCTTAAATGCTGCCCCCCTCCCTATTATCGAACTAAAAAATCTGTCGTTTTTAACTGCAAAGCAAAATGATTGGGGACAGAAAGAGGAAAACAGTGTAAAAGTAGAGCAGCTGATGTCACTGTAAGGACTGTTGTGTGAAAAAAGCAGACCTGTACTTAGGATAGCAGCATTCGTCAATGTTGATTTCATTTCTATTTTAGAAATAAACTAAAGTTTCTTCATCAACAGAAAAATAACATCAGAAAATTAAATACAACAGAAAGGAAGTAATTTGTTATTCTCATTGGTAGCATGCAACGGCAACATTTGCATTTTTCAGTGAAAGAAGTAGTCTACATATACACACAAAAAAAACCAACTTACTTTACTAAGGTCATTTAGAAAACTTCTCAAGCTGTCTGCCATATTCTACAACCTTACTCCTTCAGGCATTCAAACTATCAACTACATGGACAATGAAAATATAGCGCAGCAGAAATACTCATCATGGAACAAAATGGCATACAACGGAGCCTGAGGAAAAAAACATAGATAATTACCAATTAACATACACAAAAATACAATAACGGTAAGGTATAATCCTTATTCACAATACAAACTCTTTTTTGTAAAGAATACTGATTTAGAAAAACAATACTTTAAAGGAGAACTATAGTCTCCCCCAGCAAAGTGTTGCTGTACATGCACATACTCTGTAGTGCTCAACAGATCAAAACAAGGAAGTTGCAGACTTGGTTCCTGGAAGCTGACAGGAGGCATGACTCTATGATAACTACATGGGCTGTACGTTGTACTGGCAACAACATGGAAGCCTTCTTGGACACAATGTCTCAGCCAATCACAGGTGCCACTGCTGGTCCCTTCTGCTTACTTTCACGGAAAGGTGCGGAAGCAAGCAGAAGACAGCTGAGAGAACTAGGGCTGGTAAGAAAGTTCTTATGTGGAAATGAAAATTCTACCAGTTGTTCAAATACTGCTCTCTTATCTGAAGAATCACAGCATGTGCTACCTAATAGCAATTGGCAAACATTAATAAATATGCATATGATGAATTATGTGAAACTTGATTTGATGGCTCACAATATTTGAAGAAGAAATGCTAACTCAAAATTTTGGGGGTCAGTCAGTCAATAGTTTTTAAATGATTTTTATGGCAAAATAAAGATTACATTTACCTTATGACTGTGGGGAATTGTTTTCTTACCTAAAAATAAAACAAATTTTCTTTTTAATCTTAACATCCCTAATAAATTAAATAAGATAGGGAGAGTATAAGGCATTACTGCTCCCCTTCAGAATATGCAAATAAGAAACGGAGACTTATTAGTAATTTCTGTTTAAAGGTTCCTTTAAAGGTTTTAACAGAATTCAAGATGAAGAATAATATTCTTTATTTACCCAAATGCACTGAACTATTTAATTCATGTTAACTTGACTTTAAGAAAGGATTTTTTTTTTTTGCGAAAATTTAACACCAGCCTTGAGGCTCTCTAAATCTAAGCAGATTTACAGCATAAGCTGTATTGAATCCGCACACTAGGCTGAGCATAGTGATAGTGGCTCTCGGTAAATGAGGCCAAATATCTTTCTAGTTCTAGCCCTTGGTGCCCTAACCAGTATTCTACAGCTAAAATTCCAGACACGCACCAATACCAATGGTACGATTGTGCAATTATACGATCTTTCAGGAAAAAAATAACCGAATGAAGACATTATTAATCTTTCCTTTGTCATGAAATTCAGTTCTGCATAGAGCAGTCATCAGCTCAAAAGCTCAACAGTAATAAAACATGGTGATTTTGCTGCCTAGGCAACTCTTTATGTTCTATTAGTGGTGGACAGAACAGTTGGGGCCCACCAGGAAATCTGAACCAGTGCTTTATCCCACACGTGACAGCACGGGGAGCCTGTATTTGTCCCAGGGAAAATAAGAATATAGAGCCCCCCTGGCTCCCGGCAACCCCAGCAGTTGCCGGGTCTGTTCCTCTGTTAGTTACCCCCCAGCCCCAAACCTATATATTTTTAGAACATGTGACAGTGTAATTCTTTTATTCATTCTGCACACCCAGGTATACCACCTCTCCCGAATTGTCCGGGAGTCTCCCTCATTCTGGGATGGTCTCCCGCACTACCGTGACTGAGAGAAGACATTTTTGTCTCCTCCTCAGTCATGCCCCTCTTGTCCAACCAGGCCCACAGAACGCCCCGAAACCTGCCAACCTCCATCCCTGGGACACTAGCCATGCCTCTCCGTGACATCATACCCCGCCCCCACATGATGTCACGCCCCCTCGCCACACCTCCCTTTCCCAGAAGCCTAAAACGGCAGGGTGGGATGGCTGCACACCGTTCTTTAGAAATTTGCACCTTTTGCAAATTTTCTTGGTAAAAAGCAGAAAAGAAAGTTTATACTTTGAAATCTTGACCAAACCCCCAGTAGAAATAAAAAAAAGCCCTCAATATTGTTCTGCCACATGTACTCAATAAAACAGTACTGCACTTGCCGAGACACTGAATGGTGTGTACCCAGCTTAAAGGATAACTGTATTGCCTCTTTTTTTAAAAATTGCTTTAAAAAGAGTAAAGGTATACATCCAACCCCATACATTTTATTCCTGATTTCAAGCCTCTCTCTACCTTTAATTAGCCATGCTGTGAAGGGGGCATCTGTCTGCCTCTAACTGTCACGTGAGAAAACCCTCCTCCACCCACCCTTGATCAGCTTGATTATGTAGCCTGTATCCTAGCAACAGGACATTTAAAGTTTGTTTGGCAGGCAGAGAAGGAGGAAACCGGTCATAACAGACGTTCCCACCAGCCAATGACAAGTGTTATGTTAATCACTGCCCTGGGCCGTCTAGGAGGCTGGATTTTAGCACTCATCTTTGCTGTGTGATATTTAAAGGAAGGAAGCACGGCTGTAAATGTGAGTAAGCGATTTCAGCTGCTGGAACTGTGAACATATAATTGGAGTGATTTTTTTTTTTTTATATATATTGTTGTCCTTTAAGACATAGACACATTTGATGTTCAATATCAAGTCATCTATCTGTCACTAAAAGGCAATTAAACACTAGGAAAAGACCCCACCTCACAGGGTCCTCACCCCTGTGTCTTTCCTAATTATAAGGATGAGCCTTCCAAAACCCGGGCTCCCGTTAATAGTAAGTTTTGCTAATGGTAAGATATGTTCCTATCATAATGTGCCTTTCAACTGATCAAATGACAGGTTGTGGTGAGGATGAGACCAAAGCTGGCTTCACAAGGTGGACTTCAGCAGGCTGGTCCTACGTTGGGCCAAGTAACATTCAAGTCAGAATGAATATAAAATGATTTGTCTCATTTGAACCGTCACAAACCTGAGCATGCCACAGTACCTTTACAGTTGTGTAGATATCATTTACATTGAAATAATTTACTCTGGTTAGGTCATTTATAAACTTTTTCAAGCTGAGATATTCAACAACATTACGTCTTCTGGAAATGAAAAGCAACCAATACAAAAATGTACACTTAAATGATATGTAAGTCTTTAAAATATTTCTCTACATAGTAATGCTAATGTGCTTTTCAGCCACACACATGCGATTACGTTGTATGGGAATCACTCTGCTGTGCGGAAATACACGGGCCAATCAGATCAGCTTCATCTACTTAACGTAAAGCAGATGACTCCCAGCTGTCCGGGATTGCTCAGTAGATTCACAGATGTCTACCTGCGTCTCGCTGTCCCGGATCGCTTCTTAAATATTCCGGATTTTAAGCTAAGTCCTGCATTTTCTATTGTGTCCCAGACAACAATGTCAGATATGAATAAAGTTTTTTTTTAAACGGAAGTTCCTTCAAAAAAAAAAAACTTTACTCATACATGACACTGCAGACAAGAAGCAATTTTCTAACAGGCAGGGACCTCCTCTGCTGCTAACTTTACTCTAGTAGGAGAGGAATGCAGTGGAGGAGGAGTAACAGGTGCAGAGGGGCAGTCTTGGGGAACCTAAGTATAAGGATCCAATTTCTGTTTGGGAGGAAAGGTATGGACACTGGTCATTGTATGTGGTCTGGGAGAAACAGCCTGTCACTGTATAACTAGTAAGGCAGCTCATAGTTAAATGCTAAATAGTGACTAAGGGCAAGGCCACACTGCAACGCAAATGGATGCACCAGCGCAATCGCACACAATTGCACTTGCGATTTCCTTGCACTGCAACAAGTTTGCAATTCCCCAATTCTGATATGGTGGTGAGGGTTCTTATATCTGCAACCCCCCATACATTGTTCTGTTTTTTCTTCCTGGTCCTTCCGGTCCCCAAAGTAAAGTAAAAACCATTAACTGATAAGTTACACGCGCATGCACGCCACACTTGGGGATCACCCTGCAGGACATACAGACATCCCAGCCTGCCATTTGAGGCTTCCCGGCATGGTGGGGAAAGGGTGTGTGGCAATGTGACTTTACTTAAGGGTGGAGGGAGGTAGCGTTAGTGGCCTAGAGGGTGGAGGGAAGGGGGTTAGGGGCAAACCTGGGCCATTCCATGGGCATAGGTAGCAAAAGGGGGCATGACCAGGGACGAGACCAACCTTGTATCAGGGAGACACCCTCAACTCCTGGGAGGAGAGGGATACCTAGATATGGGAGATAGTTTCCTCGTGAAACTTCTTCTTACTGTATTACATACCCTCCAACTATGAGATTGTCATTGTTTCACTTAAAGGGGAACTGTGGCCTCCAAACAAGTTGATGAAATGAAAGGCTAGGTCCATACCTTTAAAATGAGCCTTCAACCACCTTTCTACGTGCTGCACAGCCCAATCTATTAAGAAATCACTGATCAAAAAGTTAGGGGGTGGAAGGTTCTGAATCTGCGGTCACAAATACTAGTTCCTGTTTCTAATCTGCAGTTAGCACATGTTCACTGCAGGAGAAGCAGAAGAAACCAGGAAGGGATCCAGTTACAATAACTGAAGGAGTGGGAGGAGCCATGGGATTTAAAGTGGACTACAAGGGTAGATGCCATGGGGGCCCATAAGGAGGAGGAGATATAGGGACACATGGTTTCAGAGTAGAAAGCAGGAAGTGCAGGGGATCTGGTAAAGCTGCTACCATAGCACACATAAAAATGCAGAGTGGCTCAGTGGTTAGCACTGATGCAGGTATCCCACCCCTCCCGTGAGCGCAGGAGTCTCCCTGATTTAGGGGTGGTCTCCTGCACACCCGCGAGACCACCCCAAACATCCGCCTCTGGAACGCCTTCTTTATTCTGGCCACGCCTCTTATGTGACGTAAATTAGACATCCCACCCTGCCCGGAAGCCAGATTTGGCAGTGTAGGATGTCTGCTGAAGTCCTGAGTTCAATTCCATCCTTCCTCCAGGCACTCCAGTTTCCCCCACAATCACAAAGACATACAGATAGGTTGTATGTGTTAAGATGTTAGCGCTATATGAATCCGCAATAATAATAATAATATCTTGTAAAACAAAATAATGAAAGTAAATTGCAAAAATACTCAGTAAAGCAATTCTTTTGCTTTAGTTACTTAGTCGTTTTTGGACCACAGTTACCCTTTAAGAAAATGTTGAAGTTTTGCTTGGTTGAAATAGTGATAATTTCTTGGTTGTGTATGGATCTCTGTCTTCCTCCTTGCTTAATAATTCCTGTCTGTAATAAAATTATCAGGGAGATTCAATAAAAGTTCTTATCGTTTAAAATGGTGCTAATGATTTAACATTTGCAAGCTAACATCTGATTGGTTGGGGCAAAATTAGCACCATTTTTAACGATAAGAACTTTTATTGAATAACCCTGATTATCCTTTATTCCAGCCAGCAGGCATCCAAGCAGCAGGCAACCCAACCACCAACAGTGACCACAATGATCCCTCCACCATTGGAGGGATGGAGGGATCATTGTGGTCACTTGTGGTTGGGGGTTGCCTTCTGCTTGGCTGAAATATTGATTTTTTGTGGTTGTGCGTGGATCTCTTCCTGAAAGCTTTACTTTTTTTTTTACTATTTTACTGAAGAACAGGAGATAAATGCGTTATGTCTTACCTCCCGTTCTTCAGTAAAACTTGCAGGAGTGGAGGAAGCTGGCACTGGTTTTCTCATGTAAGTTCTTCCTCTGCTCCTGTAAGTTTTACTGAAGAACGGGAGGTAAGACATAGTGCTTTTACTGCCAGTTCTTAAGTAAAACAATAAAAAGAAAAGCAATGGACATACCCTTTGATAATTCCTGGCTGGAATAAAATGATGTTGGATGTGGTAAATGTTGGTGGTTGTGGGTGGCTTGAGTAGAATAAGAACTAAACTTTTCTAAAAAAATAAAAATCATTTATCTGCTTTTCTCATTTGCCTAGCTTTGGTGTACATTCCTCTCTGACTTTGAACTTGAAACTTGGCTTACTTTCTTTCTCTCTGCTGACTGTCCTGTTCGGATTCTGGGGACTTTAGCTGTCACATTGACGACTCCTCCCTCTCCTGCCCCTGGTCACTTTTCAGGCTCAACACCCTCTTCTTCCTTCTGTCCCTCCATCCATAGATCTTCCGGCACTCGCCTCATACCTGTCCTCCAGTCTCTTACCGTATATACTCGAGTATAAACCGAGGTTTTCAGGCTTTAAAAAAAGCCTGAAAATCTTACCTCGGTTTATACTCGAGTCAACCTGTCTCTTACCTTGTCCGGCGGCCACGCGATCCGCATCCTCAGTGCGCATCCGGATGATGTCACTACCCGGCGCCTCTCACTTTGCGGCGCCGAGTAGTGACCTCATCCGGATGCGCACTGAGGATGTGGAGCGAGGAGCGAGCGGCCGCCGGACAAGGTAGGAGAATACTACGGACGCCAGGGAGGGCAATATTTACAAATAAGGGTAAAACCTTCTTTATTTGTGCATACTGTATGCACAAATAAAGGAGGATTTACTGTATTTGCCACTTAAGATATTTGAAAACTACAACTCCCAGCAATAAAGCATGCAAATACTACCCCCTCGGTTTATACTCGAGTCAATGCGTTTTTCCTCCTTTTTTACCTAAAACTAGGTACCTCGGTTTATACTCGGGACGGTTTATACGCGAGTATATTTTGAGAGTTAGTGACCCTAATTCCTATAATGCTATCCTGACTTACACGATAGACTCTTTTGCCCCCTTGCATTCCCTCAGATGGGGAACCTCTAATCCTCATCCGTGGCTCAACCCCACTTCCCGTTTTATACGCAGGTGCACGCGTGCTGCTGAACAAGTCACTTGCAAAGGCTAACTTTCTCCATTATATGTTCATGCTGCAATGTCTCGGCTCTGGGCTCCTGCTGGCAAAACAGAACTATTACCCCACCCTGACATCCCCACCTGTCAGGGTGGGGATGAATGTGGACCATTTGCCCATAATAGTGTTGGTGCCTTCTGTGATGTGTCTGCAGTAGCGAGGTGTATAAATTAGAAATTAGTCGCCTTTCTCCATGGGTTTTTATCAATCTAATTATCGGGTGCCCTGTAACTGGAATTGTTGATGATTGGGATTCTGCTATAAGGCAGTATCTGAGTTGGAGATACCGGAAGAGAAAATTGTCTGGTGTGTTGAAGGTCTGTTTAAATTTGGCATATGGGATTAATTGTTTGTCTTGTACTATATGTGCAAAGGTGGTAACTTTCTGTTTTTCAAGTTTGTGTGCGTCTGGGAAAGAGGCGAGATTGGGGAATTGGGGGTTATGCCAGAGGGGCGTTTCTTCGGGAATATCGGTGAAGACCAAATATTTGTTGACTCGCTTCCATATCTTGAATTGCTGCACATGAAGAGACGTGCCACCTACTGGGATATCATTGGTGTGTTGAAGACTAAGAAGACTAGAGGGTGCGTTGGTAAATATGTGTGTAAAAGGATATCTGCGTCATATAGGGTAGTTGGTGCGTTAGTGGGGGTGTCTGGGGGAGGTAGGAGCCAGGATTTAAAATATTTAAGCTGGTAAGCTAGATAGTAAAGGTGAAAGTCTGGTAGGGCCAGGCCTGCTTGGGTTTTGGGTTTTTGCAGGAATTTTAGTCGGACTCTGTTCCGACCTGCGCCCCAGAGGAATTGGAGCATTAAATTGTGTAGTTTTTTGAAGAATTGATCCAGTATAAAGCTCAGGCTGTGTTGAAAGATATATAGAAGTTTAGGAAGCAGAATAATTTTAATTAAATTGATTCGACCTATAAGGTTGATGGGAAGATTCTGCCAAATTCTTATTTTGGATGAGACTAGGTCCAGTAATGGGTTAATGTTTAGTCGGAAACATTGTGCTGGAGAACGTGTTATCTTAATCCCCAAGTATATGAAGGAGTCAGTTATAGGAGCTTAGGTGTCTGGCGAAGGGTGGGAGTACACAATTCTGGTCTATTGGAAAAAGATAAGATTTACTCCAGTTTATATATAGTCCGGATGGGGGGCCAAATTGTGATATTATAACATATGCTGTGTGTAATGAGCGGTCGGGATCTGCCAAATATAGTATGATGTCATCAGCGTAGAGACTTAGAAGTGATGTATGTTGACCCAGAGTAAGGCCGGTGATATCAGGGTGTGTACGGAGTTTAATTGCCAGGGGTTCGATTGCAATGGCAAACAAGTAGGGGGATAATGGGCAGCCCTGACGAGTCCCTCTGGTGAGGGAGAAGGAATTGGACAGAGTACCGTTTATTCTGATTGCTGCTGTGGGGTTAGAATATAGAAGCTGAATCCATTTAATAATCTTGGGGCCAAAGCCGAAGTGCTGTAAACATTTCCAAAGGTATGGCCATTCAACTGAGTCGAACGCCTTTTGAGCGTCAAGGGCTAGCATTATTCGTGTGCCAGAGTTATCATGGTCTACCTGGGAGTGTATCAGGGTTTTCCTAATGTTGATAGAGGAAGATTTACCCAGCATGAAACCGGTCTGGTCGGTATGTATTATTTTCATAATAATTTTTTGGATACAGTTAGCTAATATTTTGGCTAAGATCTTATAGTCGGTGTTGAGTAGGGATATCGGACGGTAGGAGCCACAGTCGGTGGGGTTCTTTCCAGATTTTAGCAGTAGAATAATGTGCGCATCGTACATAGAGGGGGGGGGGGGAGACTATTACTATGGAAAGCTGAGTTAAATGTGGTAAGTAGGTGTTGGGGGATGTGTTTGTTGTATCTCTTGACGGTATTCCGTCGGGGCCAGGTGTTTTGCCGGTAGCCATGCTTTGTATGGCTTCGTTTATTTCAGTTAGAGTGATATCTAGTTCAAGGGAGAAGGGCGTCTTGTCTCTGCAGCCTAGGGAACTCTACTCGGTCTAAAAAGTGCCGAGTCGTATGTTCCTGTGGGGGCAGTTGGGATCGATATATTTTAGCATAGTATGAGGTAAAACATTGGAGAATCTCCTGTGATTGAGTTACCCTGGGGGTCAGTGATCCTGGTGTATTACATTTTGGTCCGTTGGACCATGTACTATTCTTGCGAGTAATTTAGAGGACTGGTGTCCATACTCGAAATAATTTTGTTTGGTGAAGAATTCTTTCCTAGCGTTTTTCTCCGTTATAACCCCGTTGTATAGATTCTGTGCTATCTGCCAGGTAGTTTTATTCGTGAGTGTGGGGTCATTTAAATAGTTGGACTCAGCATCTAGCAGGGCGCGGGACACCTCTTTCTCTTTTTCGGAAGCGGTCGTTTAATGTGCGTGATATTGGATTGTAGATGTCCACGTAAAGTTGCTTTAAAAGCGTCCCATTTATTGTTCTGGTTGGGGTGGTTGTTGTGGAGGTGAAAAATGTTTCTATTTGGTCTGGGATTTCATCATCTGCGGGGATAAGTGTGAGCCAAAAGGCATGAAATCGCCAGGGTTGGTTGCTAAGAATACTAGTGGATGGATTTTTAAGGTTAAGTGGTACAGGGGAGTGGTCCGATATACCACGCGGTAGATGCAGTACGTCTAGGATATTAGGGGTTAAGCCTTTATAGATAAATATATAGTCTAGCCTAAGCAGCGAGTCATGCGTTTTGGTATGACAGGTAAATTCTTGTGTATATGGGTGTTTTGATTTCCAGGCGTTAATCCAGTTTAGCTCATTAATCAAATTATAGAGTGGGGAGGGTGTCGGGTTATTAACCTCGGATTGGGTTTGGGACCAGGAGCAGCTCAGCTACACGTCTTACTCCATGAGTGTTCAGGCTCTGCCCCCCCGGAGTGAAAAGGTTTAATAAACTTTTAATTAAGCTTACCATCATTTACAATTCTCCTGACCCCAATAGTTAAGTGTCTTGTGAGAGTTGTAGTTTCAAGCTGTCACTTGCATTGAACTAGCAGCCATTTTGTCCCAAACTGAGAAGACCCATCAGATTAGCAGCATACAGATGAGCAGTGACAGTGCTGAGTGAGTCCAGCAGCCAGACTACAGGAAGCAGGAAGGAGTGTAAAGGCAAATCAGCTCCTGTAACTTTCTATGCAGGTGAAGGATTTTTAACACAGTGCCACCTACTGGTTACTATCCTCAATTGCAGCATTTGGATCTAAATTAGGACTTGACCAGAGTATAAGCCGAGGTTAGGTTTTCAGGCTAATTTTAAAGCCTGAAAATCTCGACTTATATTCAAGTATATACGGTAACTGTTAGAGGCTGAGCAATGTGTGGCACATGATAACTTGTTTACCTGCTTTCATCTCTTGCGGGCAGCGGGTCCACATAGTAACGATTGTCTTGTTTCCCAACTTGTGAGATGACAGCTAGGCACAAACCTAAATTAGACTGGCAGAATGCCTAGCTAAAATAAGCTAGGTAGAACATTACTTTATCCATAAGTTCAAATTTATAATGTTCCTAGTTATAGATGCAGTCTTTAATTGCATTACAGAAAGGAGGTTTTGTTAGTTTTCATAAGGTGCCCCTACATTTATTAGAAATCCCTTTGATGTTACATGATTACTTTGCAACCAACATTTAATCAAACGTCATCGTTGAAACAAGGGATGTGTTTGGCCAGCATTAGTCCTTGCTTTGGGTTTTTTATGTAAGCCTAGTGTCAATTCTAGTTTTGAGATCTGTAGTTGATATTTTGATTTAGTCTTATATCTTAATATTTTAGCATTTAACATTATAGCATATTATAACCTTTCAGCATCTTTCTATCTTTAGTGAACCTAGCATTGTAACCAGGATATTTCAGTGTTTTGCATGGAATGGTGGAGTATTTTGGGTAAGTACTGTTAATTTTTCTTTCTTTTGAAAACCAAAAAAAAAAAAAAGCATGTGCATTCAAATACATGCAAAGTTCATCTATTCTGCATAGTACATCAACAGGGTTATTCAATAAAAGTTCTTAACGTTTAAAATGGTGCTAGTTTTGCCCCAACCAATCAGATGTTAGCTTTCAAATGTTAAAAAAGTTCTGGTTGGTTGGGGCAAAATTAGCACCATTTTGAACTATAAGAACTTTTATTGAATCTCCCTGCAAATGTGTTAATTAACTGCAGCAGTTAAATTTTCCTGTTTTCCTGCTTTACTGATAACTTTACTTTGTTCTTGATTTCTTAAACTAGCCTTTTTTTGTTTTACCGAATGTTTATCCCACTTCTTCAAACAGTTACAGCACGAATCATTGGTAAGTGTATCCACAATGAAGTGTTTTAAATAATGCATATTTATTAGGTTTTGGTTCGCTTACGATTAATTGACAAAGAAAAAATTATTTGTGTAATCTGAAACTTCACATGGTATGAACCTTTTAAGAAACTGTATTCTTGCTACTTTCTAGATTGTCTTCTATACCATGGTAAAATCAAAAATTGCTGCTTTTTAAATTTTATCATCTACTTTTTCAGGAGATCCATCCTTACATGGAGATGTATGGTCCTGGCTTGAGTTTATTCTAACATCTGTATTTAGTACCCTGTGGGTTCTTCCTCTGTTTGTCCTCAGTAAAGTGGTTAATGCCATCTGGTTTCAGGTATGTTTGATTCAAATTATTCTTAATACTCACATAGTCAATATGAATATCTTATCACTTGCAAACAATCTGAAACTATGGTCTCTATACGAGTTTCTTTTTTTAAAAAGAGAAGTTGTCTCACCTTATTTTGATAAACTTGGAAACTTACCATACATTGGGAAATGTTTTCAGTTTCTGGAGTGTAAAAATTTGGAAAAGCTCACCCCCCAAAAAAAACTTTTCTCCCAAACTGCCTACACCCAGTTAGCTGGACACCACTGCAATGCCACTTCCCATTCCAGCATACCCCTCCCACCTCTGATATTACACATGTGGTGTCCTTGACAGTCTAACAGTACACGAGCTGATACACCAATGTGTATTTTTGCCTTTCATCGGGACTTCACCCGTCTTTTACAAGGATACAGTAGGATCTTTTTTATATTCACTGTTTGCTCCAGCCACACATTTCCTTGCTTCCTATAAGACATTTTATACATAGGTTTAATTTTATGACCATGTTCCCATGGTTCTCATACTCCTTTAAAATTAAATATCCAATTAGTTTTTTCACAGTTTTGACATTTTACTCCATCTTAATTGTACAAGGTACATTTCAAAATTCCATAGTAAACCCACCTTTTAGTAACTTATAAAAATTGTAATTTCCTACATTCAGTCATTTCAATGAGAAACAAAATTTACTGATTCAACCCTTCAGGGAACAGTGTGCCTATATTAAAAATCCATCTACTCTCATCCTGTACCATTCTTTGTTACATATTGCCACCCCTGGTAACCCTCCTAGTTGCCCACATTTTATACCATTTCCCACAGTTTATCTTGGAGATAAGGGACTAACCGAAAAAAATTGATGTTTACGATATTATAAAAACCCTTCCTTAACACATTAAAGGGCATGTCCACCCCAAAATTTAACTTTTGATATGTGGTAGGGCATGCTCCCCCAGCCCCAAACGCATTAATATAATTGTTAGAAAGTCCCCCGATTCTTACTTACCTGCCCTCTCTCCTCCGCTGCAGTGTTCAGGCCCTCTGCTTGCATGGAATTGAAAGCAGGGGGCGGGACCGGCAGCCGCGTCCGTGATTGGCTGAGAGGCAGGGAGGGCTGCACTGAGCATGCCTCAACCTTGATGAGGTTGAGGAAGTCTCAGGCACAGCATGAGTCACACACTGCTCCTACACAGCAGTTTCCTGGACTTTGGAGGGGCACAGCAGGGGAACTATTTTGAGCAGGAATGTAAGGTAAGGATTGTTTTAAACTACTTGATGTGGCCAGTAAGGGGTTAAATTTTAGTTTTGGGGGTGGACATGCCCTTTAAATTCCTTTTTACTTGAAACAGAGGATGTACTGGAGAAATTAGATAGGATCAAGAGTTCTAGTCATCCTAAGAACCATTAATATTGAGGGTATGTATCCCCCATGATGTGCGAGTGACTCACATGGCAACGGTCACCAAATAAATAACCTCCACGTACTGGATGTTTATATAGGAAGAATAAATCCTTAAAAGCATGTCCATCCTTAAAACAAAAACTGGCTACTTTTCAGTTACCTGCCCCAACCCTAAATGACATATATGATGCATAGTCAACCAGTAATTTTAGCATAATTATTGTCTTCATTCTGGCAGAGTAAGCTGGCTCCTCCCTCCATGCAGTCAATCAATGATTGACTGCTATTTCCCTGCTGTCTACTCTGCACATGTTTAAGCTAATAAAAAAAACTCACTGAGCAGAGTTAGGAGGCAGATTCTCTTTTCCACAACAGAAGAGAAATTATTATTAAAAGGGAACTATGGTATCCATACAAGTGTCCTTTATTAATGGAGAACTATAATGTGTATATAAAAAGAGCACACTCCTATCTTTAAAACAACTCCTGGATAGTGCTTCTAGCTGCAATCTATGCAAACTTGAAGCAGTATAATGGGTAGTGTTTCCAGCTAGCACTGTGAGCTGTGACATCACCAGCACCATTGCTCCGCCCCCCATGCCCACTTCACTTGTATACTACTGCTGTAACAGCCCCATCCCCAGACTTCTTAAACATTTTTAAAGCTAGCCACAAGTCTAAAAAACCCTTTTCTCTCCCTAAGGTGTCCAAAACTTTTTCTCTCCCTAAGGTAAATTATAGAGAACTAGACATTAAGCCCGCTACAATAACGGGCACTAGAAGCCCAGAGTGCCCCCTTAGTGTCCCAAGGCCACAGTCCTCCTCCATGTCCCAAGGCCAGAGTACCCTCTTAGTGTCCCAAGGCCAGAGTCCCCCCTCTGTTCAAGGCCAGGGGCCCCCTCTGTCCCTAATCCAGCCCCCCCCCCCCTCTGTCCCAAATCCAGCCCCCCCTCTGTCCCAAATCCAGGGCTCCCCCCTGTACCAAATCCAGTGCTCCCCCTCTATACCAAATCCAGGGCCCCCCCTCTGTACCAAAGCCAGGGCCCCCCCTCTGTCCCAAATCCAGGGGCCCCTCTGTCCCAAATTCAGGGGCCCCTGTCCCAAGCAACCTTACCTGCAGTCTGTTTAATTGCTGTTCTCCCTCCGTGTGTTTCCTGTGTTTCTCCCTCTAGTGGTGAGTCAATAGGAACTACATGCAACCTCCCTCTAGTGGGGAGTCAATAGGAAATGCAGAGACTCTCCCTCTAGTGGTGAGTCAATAGAAACTGCAGAGACTCTCCCTCTAGTGGTGAGTCCATAGGAACTGCAGTGACACACACACACGGACACAGGGTCGCACACTTAGGGTTTTATTATATATGTATGGTTATTATTATATAGGATGGTTGCAGATCTTTAAATAGCTTTAGAAGAGAGATTTTTTTTTGGTGGGGATGGGACTTATGATGGCATATCATGTGACTATCATACACATCCTTGTTTATCTTGACTAATTTTACAGGCCTATAACTTAAGATCCAGAGAAGCAGGATACATCATCCGAGGCCTGATTGAAAAGTAACAATTTATACTCCTAACTACTATAATTTTTTTTTGTTAGTGTAGCAACTAATTACTTATTATAATCATAGAGCGATTAACCCTACACTGTTATTCGCGTGGCCTAGGTGTGTGCTCCTCGAGCCCTTCGCTTCACCTACATACAAATCCGGAACTTAATAATATTGTAGGTAGCGCATTCTGATAATTTTCAGGCTAAAAAAATAGCCTACAAATCGAGTCTCGGTTTATACTCGAATCAAGCACTTACCTGCTCCAGCGGCCGCACGCTCCGCATCCTCTGCTTGCTGACGTCACTACTCAGCGCCGGGAAGTGAGGCCGGTGCCGAGTAATGACGTCAGCCAGCAGAGGAAATTGAAGCATGCGGCCACCGGAGCAGAGAAGAGGATCCAGAGAAGCCTGCAGGGGAACATGTGTAGGAGAAGGCACCTGGGAAGGAAGGGGGGAAGGCACAGTAATTCCTGCAGTGGCAATTCTTTGCTACTGCAGATGTTTGGAAACTACAACTCCCAGCAACTAAAGCATGCTGGGAGTTGTAGTTTCCAAACATCTGCAGTGGCAAGGAATGAGACATTAGTTGCCTTTTAAATGGACATAAGAATTCCCATACAGTAATAGCCAAATATAGTATAGCTATTACTGTAAAGGACTTCTGATGTTCATTTAAAGGGCAACTAAATCCTAAAAACAATACAGAATCAGAAGGAGAATGTTATCTATTGCTGCCTTCTGATTCTGTATTGTTTTGAGGCTTTAGTTGCCCATTAAATGGTCAGCAGAATTCCCATACAGCAATAGTCATACTGGATTTGGCTATTACTGTATGGGACTACTGTATGGGAATTATGCTGTCCATTTAAAGGGCAACTAAAGCCTCAAAACAATACAGAATCAGAAGGCAGTTGTGGTCCTATTTTCTACCTTCGGTTTATACTCGAGTTAATCACTTTTACTCCTTTTTAAAGGTAAAAGTGTGTGCCTCGGTTTATACTCGGGTCGGTTTATACTCGAGTATATACGGTAAAACAGGGTGAACTTACCAAACGCATGTGTTAAAAATTGCAGTTGGCGTTGTCGGCACATGGCAGATAAGTTATCGATTTTTGTTTTAGCGGTAGACGTGCTCTTTAAATAGCACCTCCTCTTCTTATCATTTTTTGCCTTGCAAATACTAGAGTATAAACTGACCCGAGTATAAACCGATGTACCTAATTTTACCTTAAAAAGGAGTAAAAGTGATTGATTCGAGTTTAACCCAAGGTTAGAAAATATGACCACTACTGCCTTCTGATTCTGTATGGTTTTGAGGCCGATACAGTAGTCCCATACATGTAGTCCTATTACTGTATGGGAATTCTGCTGTCCATTTAAAGGGCAACTAAAATCTCAAAACAGTACAGAATCAGAAGGCAATCTTTAATAAAAGATACCATCCTCCTGATTCTGTATTGTTTTGGGTTAGTTGCCCTTTAAATTCCACACAGTAACCCCCAATTCCTTGCCACTCCAGATGTTTGGAAACTACAACTCGCAGCATGCTTTAGTTGCTGGAAGTTGTAGTTTCCAAACATCTGCAGTGGCCAATACTTGCAAATAGGGGTAAATCCTCCTTTATTTGTGAATATAACAAACCAACCTTTTTGGTTGGTTTGTTATATGCACAAATAAAGGAGGTTTTACTCTTATTTGTAAGTATTGGGGACTCCAACTCCTTGTTGCCTTATCCTACCTTGTCCGGCGGCTGTTTGCTCCTCACCCTCTGCGCTTCGGGAAGACATCACTATTCGGCGCGGCCACTGGACAAGGTAGATGGGCTGACTTGACTTGAGTATAAACCAAGGTAAGATTTTCAGGCTTTTTTTTAAAGCCGAGTATATACAGTAAATAGAAAAGGGGAGGGATTTGGTAACTGCTGCCATGACAGTGACTGGCAAATAGAAATCACGGTAAGAAATTGTTTCCTATTTTCCCTAGACCACCATGGCAGCAAATCACTACTTGAATATTATCCAAGGAAGAAAATACATAGGGAATGCACACTAAATCTGAAATGGCAGATAACTAAAATTTTGGGGCACCTTTAGAATCCTGAGACATCAATTTATAATGCCTTTTGAAAGACTTGGCCAATGCTTATTTTGTTATGGTATACATACAGCTGCCCAGTAATGAGCCTTAAAGGATATGTACGCTGTAAAAAAAACTTAAGGTTAGTGGAAAGCTGTGACTTTAAAACTAAAGTTGGCCAATTTTTTTTGTTCTATCCCCCCCAGAGCCTACCTTTACTGCTTGAAACTTGCTGGCTTCCTCCTCCTGTATAACGGCATCTGGAGCTCCGCCCCCATGAGATCTCCTGCTCCCTCCAGCTTCCTTTGTCTCAAAAGGTAAGTTTCGGGTGTCCCATGCGTGCGCATCCTCGCTGCATACGTGAGACGTCAGTGAGCACGTGACATGATGGCAATGCTTGTCCGTCGCTGCTGCAAACGTGCACATGTGCCGTCACCACGCCATGCTTGGTCATGGCATGATGACATCACACGTGCGCAAGTTTGCAGCAGTGGCGTGTGCACACTGACGTCACGCACAAATAGAAAGTTTGCACTCACGTGGGACATCCAGAACTTTTCCTTTTGGGACCAAGGAAGCTGGAGGGAGCAGGAGATCTCATGGGGGCTGAGCTCCAGATGCTGTTATACAAGAGAAGGAAGCCAGCAAGTTTCAAGCAGTAAAGGTAGGCTCTGGGAAGGGGGGATAGAACCAAAAATTAGGCAACTTTAGTTTTAAAGCCACAGCTTTCTACTAACCTAAATTTTTTTTACAGTGTACATGACCTGCAAGGATCTGATTTGCCATGAAATGTGCATCCTGATGCATGTATGGGACCTATGTATGTGTCAGATGTGAGTGAGTTACCCATTTTGAATCTGAGGTCCAGAATCTAAAGGGGAAACTTTCAGCATTGCAGGGCTTGACAAATCTGGGGGAATTGCAGGTACTGGCAGGGGCCAGTAAACTGGAGGGTGGAAATGGGGCAAATAGGGTGGTAGATAGATTTGTAAGGGTCACCAGGGGAAGTAGGGTACGGAAGGATAGGGACGCTTCTTTCCAGCTGGTTGATCCCAACCAGCTGGATCTTCGCCGTTTTAGGCGAAGATGTAGAGGACGATGGCTCGGAAGTAGCATGTATGGAGCGGGCCTTTCTCTTGAGCACCCAGGGGACCGCCATCTCTAATACAAGGGAGGGAGAACTGGGGGCTAGGAAGTATAGGCTGGTGGTAGTGGTAGGGGACTCCATTATTAGAAGGGTAGACAAGGTAATCTGTCGCCAAGGCCCTACATGCCAAACAGTGTGTTGCCTGCCTGATGCTGGGGTTCGGCCTGTGGTGGATCTTGTAGACATATAATTGGGTGGGGCTGCGAGTGACCTAGCGATCTTGGTTCACATTCGTGCCAATGAAAAAGTTAGAGGTGGAGGTAAGGTCCTTAAAAATTAGTAGTAAGGCAACAAGCGTGCCTTCCTATTGGCCTCGTCGCCGACGGGGATGAGGGGGCGGAGCCTACCAAAGCAGCTTTGCTGCAACAAGCTGATGTAGGTTTCGTGAATCCCGGGGTGAGGACCTAGCGGTTCAGGTCCTCACCCTGGGTAAAAGCTACTGCACGAAGATGTGGAGTGGAGGGAAGGTGAGTATAATTGTCCTTTAATAAGAAAGGAGGGATAGTATGTATGTATGCTAAACAGGAATTGAAGCCAAATCTAATAGATGGGATAGGGGTATAAACGATATGGCAGAAACAATATGGGTAGAGCTGTGTACAGAAAACAAGAAGGTGGGTAAATTAATTGTTGGGGTATGTTATAAGCCACTGAATGCTGAGGTGGAAATGAAGCTCCATATGCATTTGGCGAAGGCTGCTGGTATGGGGCATGTTCTGGTTATGGGGGATTTTAACTACCCTGACGTAGAACGGAGTAGGGGAACTGCCAGCACCTCAAATGGTATAAAGTTCTTAAATTTCCTATATGAGCATTTTCTTTCACAGATGGTAGAAGTTCCTACTAGACAGAATGCATTGTTGGATCTGGTGATATCTAATAACCATTACGCTCATTTTGGAAATGAAGGTAATGGGAAGCTTAGGGAATAGTGACCATGATATAGTGTCATTTAATATAGGTTGCAAAAAACTAAAGTGCACTGGCTTAACAAAAACTTTTACTTTAGGAAAGCTAATTTTATGCTGTTAAAGGATTTGCTCCTGCTTATAGACTGGGGGGAACTGTTTCTAGGTAAAGATACTGAGCAGATGTGGACCACTTTTTTTTTTTTTTTTTTTAACTTCGTTTTATTCAAGTCATCACAGTTAGATATATATCAACATGTATATTTAGTTTGTACATTGTAGGTTTTAACAGTATTCTTTATACATTTATTTAACATTTATTTATTAATAGTTGTATTCTTTTTCCTTTTATGTCTTTCTGGATGACATTTGTTATTATACAAAACGATTGTTACAGTTGATAATAAACATTTAACAATAAACAATAAACAATAAATATGCTTTTGTGACCTTAACTCTTGCCTTTTCGTTTGTCTACATATATTTTTTAAAGTAGTGTTTGTATCCTTGGTGCACTACTCATTTAGTTAAATGTCTCAGGTGAATTACACCATATATCCCATATTTTGTGAAATTTTAATGGACAGCCTCTATTTTTATACAGAACTTTTTGGTATGGAACAATTGCATTAACCAGTGTTAACCATTGGTTTATAGTAGGTGGGTCGGGTGCCATCCATTTAAGGGTGATTGTTTTCCTTGCTAAAAATATTGTTTCTCTAAGGAGGGTAGATGTATATCTATTGATAGTATCCTCTTCTATTATTCCCAGTAGGAGCAGTTTAGGGTCCACACACATCGGCATCCCCACTATTTTAGTTAGTTTTGTAATTACATTTCTCCAGAATTGTGATATTTTGGGGCATTTCCATATAAGGTGCCAGAAGTCTGCCTCATCTATATAGCATTTTGGGCAGGTTGAGGGTCTCGCCTGGTTAATATTATGAAGTTTCATTGGATGCATATATGCCTGGTGTATTATAAATAGCTGTATTAATCTGTTGTTAGCAGCTGGGGATACCAACATGTGCGAACCCGCCACATCCCCCCAATCTTCCTCCCCCAGGTTTGTCACATACCTGGTCCATTTTTTCATTGTGGCCTCTCTGTAAGGCAGTACCCTACATTGGATTAAGCAATTATAGATTCGGGACGTGAGTCCCTGTAGTCCCTGGGTGCGCAGTATTCCTATAATAGGATGTTTAGATAGGCTTATCTCAGTTGTTCCAAATTGTGCTGTCAAGCAGTGCTTTAGCTGGAAGTATCTATATCTATAGTGTAAGGGTAGATTGTATGCTTGTTGCAGATCATTGTATTGTATTATATGATCATTTTGGATTATGTGACTAAATTCGGTGATTCCAAGTCTAGACCAATCAGATGCACCCGAGAAAGCCGCTAGTTCAGGGTATTCCCAATTATTCCATAGGGGTGTAATATTTATGGGGCCTTTGACATTGACTAGTTTTTGCGTTTCTTTCCAGATTCTCCAGAACTGCGTGTGTAGTAAAGTACCGCTTCCAACAATATGTCTGGTGGGTACATTCAGGTAGGCCAGGAATTGTCCTTTTAGGTATTGTGACAGCATATTTTCAGATATTGTTAGGTTATCTGGGTTTGTTACCCAATTCTGGATATATCTTGTCTGGGATGCTAAGTAATATAGTTGCAGATCAGGCAGAGCTAATCCACCATTTTCTTTTGTTTGTTGTAGTGTATGTAGTTTAACTCTAACCCTGCCTGGTCCCCATAAAAATCTTGTAATCATAGTGTTGATTGTGGTGAAAAAGTGTTGTGGTACATAGCATATTGAATGTTGTAGTATGTACAGCAGTTTCGGGAGCAGAATTATTTTGATTAGATTTACTTTTCCAATCAGGTTAATTGGTAATGTTTTCCATGCCTGTATTTTATTTTTGACTAGGTTTTGTAATGGTGTGATATTATGTTCATAGAATGTATTACTGTTTGCTGGTATGGTTATTCCTAGATATTTAAAGGAGGTACGTATTTGTATAGGGCATGGTAATGGTCTAATATTTTCAGGGGTGATGTCAAGGGGACATAATACAGATTTTTGCCAGTTCATTGTCAAGCCCGAGTATTCTCCGAAGCTCTTTATGGTTTGCATAGCTGTATGCAGAGATTCGTTTTCATTATCTAAATAGAGGATTACATCGTCTGCATACAAACCAATGCGTTCTTCATATCTGCCTAGCTGGAATCCATGTATAGAGGGGTGTATTCTGATTTGTATAGCTAATGCCTCGATTACTAATGCAAAAAGATATGGTGATAAGGGGCAACCCTGTCTTGTACCTCTCGTTAAAGCAAACTGCCTGGATGTGGAATTGTTCACCACAAGGGTGGCAATAGGTTTATTATACAGTATTTGTATCCATGTAATGAATGTTTCCCCAAATCCGAATTTTTTCATACATGCCCAGAGAAATGGCCATTCGACTGAGTCAAATGCCTTTTGGGCATCTAGGGAGACTATAATTCGTCTTCCTGAATTATCGTGGTCTATTACGAGTTGTGTGAGGACTTTTCTAATATTTGTTGAAGTGGATTTGCCTGGCATAAAACCAGTTTGGTCCTGGTGTATTATGGAGGTGATCACTCGTTGTAGTCTGTTAGATAGTATTTTAGCTAGTATTTTGTAATCGTTATTTAATAACGATATTGGTCTATACGACCCACATTCAGTTGGCTCTTTTTCTGGTTTTAGCAGTAGGATTATGTTTGCTTCATATAATGTGTAGGGTAGCAATTTTGTTATATATGATTGCTGGTACATATTAAGTAATTGTGGAGTGAGTATTTCTTTGTATTTTTTATATATTTCTATTGGGAGGCCATCTGGTCCTGGTGATTTACCAGATTTTAATCCTTCAATAGCTGTTTGGATCTCTTCAATAGTAAGAGGGGTGTCTAATAATTGCTTGTGGTCATTAGATAGTTGAGGGAAGGGGATATTTTTTAGATAACCGTCTAGTTCTAATTGTGTTTTAGTCATTTTAGTTGTGTATATATCTTTATAGTATTTTACAAAACATTGTTGGATCTCTGGTGTGTTGGTTACTACCACATTTACAGGGTTTTTTATTGCTAAAATCGTCATTTGTTGTGTATCATTCTTGGCTAAGTATGCTAGTAGTCTAGCTGATTGGTTAGCTGCTTCGTAGAACTTTTGTTGTGTGAAGAAGTATTTACGTTTGGCTTTTTCGTGTAGGAGAAGTTCGTATTGTCTGGTTGCGGTTTGCCAAATTTGCCTATGTGTTTCTGTAGGGTTAGCTGTGTACGTGTTTTCTGTTAAGCGAACTTTATTTGCCAATTGTGTTTCCTCTTTGTTAGTTAATTTTTTTATATGCGATACGGTGGCATGTAGGCATCCTCTAAGGAATGCTTTTAGTGTATCCCAGTATACTTGATGTGATTCTGTTTCCTTATTGGATTCCAAAAACATATACAGTTGTTCTAGTATTGCGTCTGGGTTAGGGAAAAGTGTTATCCAGAAGGGGTTGAATCTCCATGGTTTAATTATTGGGGTTGTATTCGGTTTTTCTAGTGTCAGATATATTGGTGAGTGATCAGAGATTCCTCTTGGGAGATGTGTGACATCCCTAACAAGTGGCATTGTATTTGCATTGATCAAGAAATAATCTATTCGCGAGAGGCTATGGTGTGTGGCAGAGTAGCATGTATATTCCATTTTGTCAGGGTTTCTCGCCCTCCATGGATCCAGTAGTCCCATATCTTTTATCACTTGGGAAAAAGTTGTGCAAGGTTCTGGAGTTAAGTGTATGGGTCTTGTATATAGTCTATCTAATGTATTGCATAGTATTAAATTAAAGTCTCCCATACAGATAGTATGGGCTCTTGGGTAGTTTGATATGAACAGAGCTGCCTTATGTATAATTTGCATTGTCGGTGGTGGGGTATTATATATGCCCATCAATACGTATTGTTTATGGTTCAATTCTAGGGCCACAAATACAAATTTTCCCTGATCATCTGTCTGGGTTTTAAGTATGTGGTATCTTACCCTCTTATGTATAAGCAGCGATACCCCACGTGCGTATACAGAAAAGCAACTGTGTATAGCCCATCCCACCCATCTTTTTTGCAATAAATGGGTTTTCTCTCTTAGTAGGTGTGTTTCTTGGAGACATATAATGTCTGGGTCTTGCTTTTTTATATTCGCAAATACCAGAATTCGTTTCATTTTGTCATTTAACCCCCTGACATTCCAAGACATAATTTTTAAGCTGTCAGTCATATAGTATCTTCATGCTTTTATTGAACTCTAATGGTCTTCCATTTTTGTATTTGCAGACATGGGTATTGGTTTTGCACATTTTAAACATAGCATCAAAGTCACAAACATATAATGATAACAGTAACTTGTCCCAACTCCCTCCCAACCCGCCCTGGAGACGACTATAGGTCTCTCTCATCCCTTTAACCAAACTTAGAACCTAAAGAAAAGGGAAAAAAGAAAAGTAAAAAGAAAAAAGTATATAAGGGAGCACTCAGGTGCTATATACGTGTCAGACGGTTAGCGTGACAGATATATCATCTGGTTTTAGGCTCCGCATCTACATGTTATTTCTTTAGTATTTATTTATAATGAACACTCTTATTTGTTCCTACTGGTATTTGAGGTGGGAGTTGATGTTTATCTATTAAAATATAGTTTAGTTATTTTATAGCAGAATGTCGTTCATAGTATTGATACAGTCAAATATCTATTTATAGGTTGTTTTTTTTTTTTTTTTTTTTATATTAATTCTCTCCCTCCTCATCTCTCTTCCACCTTCTGTCTAGGAACAGCATTTTTACACATTTTTACACATATTGTTTTAAGCGATATATTTAATATTACATAAGTATGCATTACCTTTATTTCCTATTTTTCATTAGGGTATATTTATACTGCAACCATTAGGTGTCTGTTTGGTATATTGTTTACGTTATGTTCCTTGTGTGCCCTTCAGTACATATACAGTAAGGGGTCTACTGTGTTGAATAGTGTGTTTGGTAGTGTATATAGCCCTTTCTTGGTATTTATCAGGGTGTAACTTAGGTACACATATATTTTGTATTTAATCAATTTCAACATCCCAGTTTTGACATGAATTTAAATTATTGTACAGTAGTTCTCTGTATCTTATTGGATATACTTTATAACACACATTATTAATATTTAGGTTTAGCTAGACATATTGTCTGTTGTGCACACATTATACTACCTTCAGATAAGAGAGTTCTGGTTGAGATAGCATTTTCTATAAGTATAGCGAGGGATGCAGTTCATCTTTATAATCCATATTTGTATCCATTATGGCTTTTTTCGGTATCCCACTTGTTTAGTTCTTGTTGAGGGTACCTTCTGCATTGGACATGTTATAGTAATTTCCGGTGGGCCAGGTTTAAGCATTGCAGTACATATTGTGTAGAAAATGCAGAAAACGGTATATGGTATATACATAGTATTGGTAGTTGTATGCATCCAGTTTTTAGGAAGTGGTCTTCTGTTTCATGGTGGTATTGGCTTATCTACTAGGCCTGGATTCAAGCCATTCCATAGCAGCTGTGGGGGTTTCAAAAAATAATGTCCGGCCGTTTTGTGCTACCCGCAGTCTTGCTGGGTATGCCATAGCATATTGAATGTTGGCATTTCGGAGTCTACGTTTTACTTCCAAGAATGTAGCTCTACGTTTCTGGAGCTCAATCGAAAAGTCCGGAAAAATGGATATGGTAGTATTCTCCAGATTAAGAGTTTCTTTTGTGCGGGCTAGGCGCAGGATATGGTCTCTATCTTTACAGTTTAATAATCTGGCTATCATGGGTCTAGGCCTTGCCCCTGGAAGTGGGGGTTTCGCGGGTGTCCGGTGGGCTCTTTCTATATTGAAGGTTGCTGATAAGGAGGTAGCCCCAAATTGGTCGCGTAGCCAGTTTTCCAAAAAGGTTTCTGGTTGTGGGCCCTCCAGTCCCTCTGGGATTCCCACAAATCTTAAATTTTGTCTGCGAGCTCGGTTTTCGAGATCGTCTGTTTTAGCTTGGAGGTATTGGATTTGTTGTTTGAGTTCCCCCACATCGGTACCTATTGTGGGTATTTGGTCCTCTACCTCTGATATTCGGTGTTCGGTGTCTTTCACCCGTTCCCTTAGGTTTTGCATGTCTTGTCGGATTAGTCCAACTTCTACTCTCATCCCCTCAATCAATGCTGTCAGGGCCGCCCTAGAGTCATTAATAGCCAGTAACAGTTGGGTTTGTACCTGGGGTAGCGAAATCTGAGGATCTGCGTCGGATTCCACATCCACCGTTTCAGTTTCTTGAGTTGCAGTGTCAGTTTTTACCGGCATGTGTATTGCTGCTGAGGGTATGGCCTTGCCTCGTGGTTGACTGGCTCCATCCTGCGTGGTGACTCGCTGATATTTAGCAAGCCGTTCTGCCATTGTAGCTGTTTCCCAGTTTCGTGGGGTGGTTATGCAGGTTCTCATCTATGGTTTCGTCGTTTGGAGAGTGTTTTTTGTGTAGGGTTATGTCCGGATTAAGCAGCGGGTTCTGTGTAGATGCGGAGCTCTTGGAAGGTGCGACCGCTCACGCCGCCATCTTGCCACGCCCCGGATGTGGACCACTTTTAAAGGGATATTAAACTATTACATTTCTAAATCTGTACCTTTAGGTAACAAGTGTATAAAAATGAGGTCCACTCCTGCATGACTTAATGCTCAGGTAAAAAGGGAAATGGAAAAAAAGAAAAAGGCTTTTAAAATTTTGAAAACAGAAGGCACCGAACAGGCTTACAGGGAGTACAAAAGCTGTAATAAAGAATGCAAGAAAGCAATTAAACTAGCTAAAATAGAAAATGAAATACGGATTGCCGAACAAAGCAAGTCCAACCCCAAAATGTTTTTTAAGTATATAAATGGTAAAAAGATGAGGACTGAGAATGTGGGACCATTAAATAATGGGGCTGAGATGGTTGTAGAGGATGCCGAAAATCTGCTAAACCGTTTTTTTACATCGGTTTTTACTGTTGAGAATCCTTGTCCTTACAGTAGGGATTGTAATAATATGCAGGGAAGAAAGGAAGAGTATGCACATTGGCTAACAGAGGATATGGTACGGAAACAATTAGGCAAAGTTAATATCAATAAAGCGTCAGGACCAGATGGATTGCATCCTCGGATTTTAAAAGAGCTAAGTTCAGTTCTATCCAGACCACTGTTTCTCATCTTTTCAGATTCACTTTTGTCTGGGCTTGTGCCGCTGGATTGGAAAAAGCCAATGTAATACCAATATTCAAAAAAGGTAGTCGTTCACAGCCTGGAAACTATAGACCTGTAAGCCTAACATCAGTGGTAGGGAAGGTGATGGAAACTTTGTTAAGGGATCATATCCTTGACTTTGTCTCCAGAGATCATCTTATTAGTAGTAGTCAGCATGGATTTATGAGAAATAGATCATGCCAGACAAATTTAATTGGTTTTTATGAAGAAGTGAGTAAGAAGTTAGATTCAGGCACAGCAGTGGATGTGGTATATTTGTATATAAACTGAGGACTGTTGTCCTTGAAGAAAACATTTGTTCATGGATAGAGAACTGGTTATTGGACCGCAAACAGAGAGTGGTGGTTAATGGAGCTACATCTACGTGGGCTAAATTTCTAAGCAGAGTGCCTCAGGGTTCTGTACTGGGGCCACTTCTGTTTAATCTGTTTATAAATGACTTCGAAAGGGAACATTGAGAGCAAGGTCTCAGTGTTTGCTGATGACACTAAACTATGCAGAGCTTTGGAAACTTTAAATGATGTGCTGCAAGCAGACCTAGATAATCAAAATGGGCAGCAGAATGGAAGATAAGATTGAATGTTGATAAATGTAAGGTGATGCATTTGGGATTTAATAATCCCTGTGCCAACCTACACTATAAATAACTCTGTGTTAAGTGCATCTGTAATGGAAAAAGATTTGGGGGTTCTGGTAGATAACAGACTTAGCTGTAGAAAACAATGCCAGGTAGCAACGGCTAGAGCTAGCAAGATATTGTCTTGTACAAAGAGGGGAATAGATTCAAGAGAGAAAGATATTATTCTCCCTCTTTACAAGGCACTGGTAAGGCCTCATTTGGAATATGCGGTGCAGTTTTGGAATCCCATATACAAAAGGGACATCTTGGAAATTGAGGCGGTTCAGAGAAGGGCAACTAAATTAATAAGGGGAATGGAGGGGCTTGAATATGCAGGCAGATTAGACAAGTTATGGCTGTTTACATTGGAGAAGCGATGTTTGCGTGGGGACATGATAACCTTATACAAATATATTAATGGGCCATACAATGAACTCTCTGGTGCATTGTTCACTAATAGGTCATATCAGAGAACACGTGGACATCCTTTAAGGTTGGAAGAATAGAAGTTTCATCTTCAGGTTAGGAGGGGTTTCTTTACAGTGAGAACGGTGAAACTGTGGAATTGTCTTCCAGCAGACGTGGTAATGGCAAGTTCATTGAATAGCTTTAAAAAAGGCCTGGATAAGTTTCTAAAACTAAAAAATATTGAGAATTACTGGTATTAATGCATATAGATCTGGTTGATCCAGGGATACTTTGCGATTGCCGTTTGGAGTCAGGAAGGAATTTCCCCCCCCTTTTTATCTGGTTTTTTTTGCCTTCCTCTGGATCAACTGTTAGGTAGGGTTAAAAAAAAAAAAAAAAAAGGGGGTGAATAGGTTGGACTTGATGGACATATGTCTTTATTCAACCTTAATTACTATGTTACTATGTATGCCTTGCTATCCAAAAACCGAAGCGTTAGTTTTTGCGCTTGGTAGCGCCAGAATTAACGCTAGTGTGTGGGAGCCGTTAAACCCACGCTCTTACCTTAGCCCGATCCCGCGATGTAATACCTGACGTAATCTCGTTTACGTCAGATATTGTATCGCAGGATCAGGCTAAGGTAAGTAACGCCGCTGCCTGTATTGAATCTCCCCGTAAAACTCCCAGCAACTAAAGCATGCTGGGAGTTGTAGTTTTCAAACATCTGGAGTGCCAAGGAATGAGGCTTTAATTGCCTTTTTAAATGGACAAAAGAATTCCCATACAGTAATAGCCAAATACAGTATGGCTATTACTGTATTGGACTTCTGATGTTCATTTAAAGGGCAACTAAAGCCTAAAAACAATACAGAATCAGAAGGAGAATGTTATCTAATGCTGCCTTCTGATTCTGTATTGTTTTGAGGCTTTAGTTGCCCTTTAAATAGACAGCAGAATTTCCATATAGTAGACCCATACTGTAATAGCCATACTGAATTTGGGTATTACTGTATGTGACTACTGTATGGGAATTCTGCTGTCCATTTAAAGGGCAACTAAAGCCTCAAAACCATACAGAATCAGAAGGCAGTAGTGGTCATAATTTCTACCCTCGTTTATACTCAAGTCAATCACTTTTACTCCTTTTAAAAGTGGGTGTCTCGGTTTATACTCGGGTCGGTTTATACTCGAGTATCTACAGTATTTGTTGCTTGTCCTGTTCTGTGACCTCCAGAAACCACAAACAAATGACTTTTAACACTTAACACTTTCTGTTCTCTCAATGAAAACTTTAATAGATTTATGAAGATCAAGATTATGAGATTTTTTTCAATAATGATTCTGGGTTTTGAAAAAATTAGCATAAGGTAAATTCTAAATCAAAGTAATAATGAAATCACTTTGGGTAAAAAGTTTGGGTTTCAATTTTACTTTATTAGCTGCCAGTAATGTCACTTTCAGAGGTTAATAGCCAACCCAAAGTCTGCTCTTCAGGTTCAAGTGAGATTCCATGAATACATGTGAAACCAGTGGAAGACTCCAGGGAGGAAATTTCAAATATGTATATAATACATAAGGCTCCTATACTTTCAATGGGGAGGTGCAGTGGCGAGAATCTATATTACAGTCACTCAGGTGCGTCACTGAGTGACTGTCATAAGAATTCTTGCCACTGCACCTCCCCACCTCCCCCCCCCCCCCCCCTCCATACTCCATACAAGAGAATTTGATTTCCAGGATATAAAGGGTAAAGATTCCGTTTTGTATTTAAATGTACTGACCAGGTTACACTCGGTTCTCTTCCGTCAGTTTCCTGTCACTGATTGAACTGCATGGAAGATGCAGTGTCGCATTCCAATGAGTCATAAATGACTGGACACTGCTGCTTATCTTCTGTGCAGTTCAATCAGTGACAGGAACCAGACGGGAGAACCGAGTGTAACCTGGTCAGTACATTTAAATACAAAATCTTAACCCTTTATATTCTGGAAATCAAATTCTCTTGCATGGAGAATGGAGGGGGGAGTAGAAGTAGATACAGGGAGGGAGGGACAGGGGGGTAGATACAGGGGAGGGCAAGGAGGTGGGGGTAGATGGGGGTAGATACAGGGAGGTGGGGGTAGATACAGGAAGGGGTGACGGGGGTAGATACAGGAGGGGGGTGACGGGGGTAGATACAGGAAGGGGGTGATGATGCAGGAAGGGGGTGAGGGGGGGTAGATACAGGAAGGGGGTGACGGGGGTAAATACAGGAAGGGGGTGACAGGGGGGGGTAGATCCAGGAAGAGGGTGATGGAGGGTAGATACAGGAAGGGGGTGACGGGGGGTAGATACAGGGAGTATCAACAGGAGGGGGTAGATAAGTAAGTGTGCCGTTGGTTGTTTGTGTGCTGCCTGTGCTTTTTTTCTTCTTCTAGGTATTATGTGCCTTATGTATTATATGGAATAATACGCTACCTACAGAATAATATACGGACATTACTTCACCTTGGAGTTCCCTGACCTGTATAAAATGGTTCTATATGGTCAGGGAACTCCTCGGTGGCGTAATCTCCTTATATTACACTGTAGGTAGCGTATTATCCCTTATATTAGCTTATATTACCCTGGGCGTTCCTATAACACTTCTTAAGCACTATGCAATCACGCCCTTAACACCTGGCTGTGATATGCTAATTGGGATTTTCCAGGGTACATATTTGCCACAGATTCTTGTACAAGTCATTCTGAATTGAGAAAGCCAGTTGGATGACTAGCGAAACGTCTTCAAGAACTAAACTTCAAGTCCAGTTGATCTAATTGAATACAACAGATATACCGTGACCTGGATGAATGAGAACCTTCACAAGCATATAGCAGACATGTTATTTAACCTGCTTCTGCAAGCACTTTTCTTAATCGAGGTATTCATATTTTCCTACTTTCCTTTTTGCATCTTGGTCATGTTAACAATTTTAGTATCTGGTTGTTTTTTCTTTCCTCATTAAGGGAATGTTTGTGAGCCTTGTTTCCCATTGACATTGCGAGCTCATTAGCCTCCTGCATATGTCTTTACTCTACTCACTGTATTGCTTTGAGTATCGGTGGTTCAACATATATATATATATATATATATATATATATATAATAGTTACAATGATCCGTTGCACTCCGGTCTAACGAACAACTGCCTGGGTGCTGTAGGTAAAGAGTATATATCTCACAGGGACTCTAAGCACTCCAAGGACAAATAAATATAGTTTATTGGACAAAAGTAGGTCAAACGAACGCGTTTTAGCCCAGAAGTTCTGGGCCGTCATCAGGGTTACAGACCTATGGACGAACAAGGTTAAAAAGGCAAGGACACCCCCCCTACACACCCCCAGCCCGTCCCCCACACGTGCATCTCCATTACCAAAGTGGCCTGTGCGCAGCTTCACTTGTCAAACTTGTGAAGAAAACCAGCCCAATCAGGACTGCAGCGTAAAAATGTGTCAAGTACAAAACAGTCACAGAGCCAGTGACTTATTAAAAAATATATAAAGCGCATCCAGAGTTAAAGTGCCAGGTGCAATCTAGTATATGAATCACCAAGTGATAAAAAGCATGATAAAGTGCTACAAGATATACAAGTGCTAGACAGGAAACAACATGTTGCAATAAAATCGAATATGTAACTAATCTTAATGGCTATATGTAGTAGGGGGAAACACTAGTAATAAATAGCTAAAACCTGCAATTAGAAAAATATAGATACAATGTAAAAACTACTAAAGACCTAGTGGTATATAATGGTATGGTACTCATGTAAAATAGAAAAATCCCTCACAAGGGGAACAGATGGACTTAACCAAGGGGATAATAAATAGCTACTCTGACTGAATTATAGGAAACAATTAAGGGCAAATAGTTCGTTCAAGCCCCGAGGGGATAGGGTATCTAGTCTCTTTATCCATCTAATCTCACGCTGTAGTAGAGCTCTTTTGCAGTCACGGCCCTCCTGTTCTGGTTCAAAGTCAATGGCCATCCATCGCATGGTAGTAATGTCACTGATTGTTCCCCAAATTTATCTGTGGTTCCGTGGACGGCCTCTGTAGCTGACTTGTTAGTTTGTAGGCCCGATCTTATAGCCAGTCTATGGTTAGCCAGACGTTCGCGGAGCGTCGTGGTGGTTTTACCCACGTAATATTTCCCGCAAGGGCAGGTGATGATATAGATAACAAATTGGCTCAAACAACTGAGTTTGCTTTTGATGTTGATCCTCTGCCCATGATGGGGGTGGGGAAAGTCTGGCCCAGTCAGGGCACTTCTGCATGCCACACACCCCTGGCATTTGTAACAACCATTCTTACGGGCTGGAAGCCACGTTATCTTTGATAGGTGTCAACTCCCTAAAATCTGTACGCATTAAGATATTACGCAAATTTCTGCCTCTTCTATAGGTAAACATGGGAGCACTGTTTTTAAATGGTAAATGGTGGTCATTGGTGAGTATGTCCCACCTAGTGCGTATGCTATTTTTTAAAGCGCCACTCATGGGGGTATATGTACTAATAAATGGTATAGAGCAGTTGGCACTTTGCTTACCCTCTGTGTTAACCCTTTCTGTCTGGATCTAATTAGAAACAGCGCGTTCCACTTGTTGGTTAATCACATCTCTCTTGTAGCCCCTCTCAATGAATTCCCCAAGGCTCCTATAATCTACACAGCTCCTACAATACACAAATCCACTACGGCTCCACGTGGTAGGCCCATAGTGGCGGCGTGTGGTTCTATATTTAAAACCATAACTACTTACCTAGACTACTTACCTAGACTCTTCAGGTGATGCGATTGCATCACCTGAAGAAGGGGGCACGTTCCCCCGAAACGTTGTACTTTGATGTGTGGTTTTCAATAAAACACTTTGAATTCAACGAAGGTGTGCAACTCCAATAATCCAGAATTGTTTGAATTTACCTCCCTTGGAAGTGGGGAGTTTTCAGGAGATCAGCACCCATTTAGGTTTGTGTGCATAAGGAACCTGTATAACATAAACCTCTCGCAGTACACTGTTACCCCCAGGTTTTAAGGATGCAAGGCATAGACTCTGAGGCCGGGTATACCAAAAAAACAGACACAACTAAACAAAAATAGCAGACTGGAGCAAACTGTAAGAGGCAGGAACTGGGGACGAAAAAAGCAGTAACTAGAGAGGAATAAAAGGCAAGGATAAGGCAGGAGACCAGGGGAGAAAGATAATATGAACCAACAGCAAATAGGGACAGAACCTAAAGCTATAACGGGCAGGGAAGTCGTTAGAGGAGAATATAAAGGGACAGGAAACCAATAGAAAGAAGAGTAGAACAGGAGAGAATGACAGATAGGGTAGTTTGAATCTAGGGGGAGGAGTCACTGTGGCAGCTGAACTCATTTGCAAAGTCTATAAGACATCCTTCTAGATGTGGCACATGTTGGCTGAACTGAAGGACCTGAACAAACAGAGAAGGAGGGAGCAGGTGAGTCACAGTGAATCCGGACAGGTATTTTCTTGCATCACTTTGTATTTCATTTGATGACTATTTAGGATTCTGAGCTCCCCTAAACAATTAATGGTGTAGTTACACACAAGCTTTTGCATCTTTACCTTAAAGGGAAACTGTGGTCTCCAAACAGGTGAGGGTTAAATGAAAGTCTGCAGTCTTTCCTGAAATGAGCCCTAGATCACATCTTGGGCTGCAGCCTGTAAGAAAAAATATTAGGGTGAATGTTCAAATGTACTGCTTCCAGGTGGTTGAGTGACATCACCTTACCTCAGGGGATGTTCCTCTACCATATCAAATGCCAGTTCCTTGACTCTGATTAAAACCTAGCACTGAATGGCTCCATTGCATTAGTAGGTCATATGTACTATATGTACTATGCTAAGCAGAAGGTGGGTCTTGTGATTGGGCACAGCTTTAAACAGCTGTAGAAGAGAACATATGTTTACTGGTATTCATTCTATTTTGATGATTTATTAGGTCATTATTAGTGGGTAGATGGATAAGGACAATTTGAGTGTGCCTAAAATGTAACATTTTGCACATTATTATTTGTATTTCTAACCACATATTTAATATATTATAGTATTGCCCCGTTATCCCTATTTCTGGCAGAGGTTACCTCCCTTGCTCAGGGAGCTTTTAGGAACCAGAGCATGTGCAAAGGAGGCAGCAGGGAGAAAGAGCTGACATCATAGCCAATGATTGACTGCATTTAGGGAGGAATGATTTCCTCTGCCAGAATGGGGGCAATCATTATCTTTATATATCTGGTTAGCAATACATATTATTATGTGTTACATTTCTTGGAATTGGGGGCAAGTAATTGACCACTTTTTTGTTTAAGGGTGGCTATGTTCTTTAAAATGAAATATAAAAACCCATTGCCACATTTTTTCAAAAGAAAATAACTATTTGCCAAGCACTTAGTGCCTTTTATATTGTTCCTACTCCTTCTTTCAAAACACTTTTACAGGAGATGTACTACTGAAGGTTGGGCACTCCATCTTTACATGTGCACACATGCCCCCCCACACACACCACACAGTTCTGTGTTAACTAGAGCCTACTCACACTTAACTTACAAAATCTCCATCCCAACAGTTCTGCATCTCTCTAACACTGCCCATGTTTGTACACCCCTAATGAAGTCTCAAAATAACATTTTAAACTTTCCTATTATGTGGTGAAAAATACTCCTCAGTTATTCTGTAATTTTGTGCCAATGTTTAGTTCACTTTAATGTTATGCCTTGTCAGCAGGCAGTTTTACAGTCACACAAAGCGCTAAGTGGAGAATGAGAAAAAAGGTTTTTTGTTTTTAATAAAACACATCTTTGGAAATGAGTGCTTTTATATTCATATAACAATGTACAAGAAGAACACTGGTAAGAAAATTAAAGGAGAATTAAGGGAGGAATAAAGACCTCTATGGGTTGCCTACCTATCTATCACCTATGCCTTTCTTCTGGGCCACTGGTTGAAATTGTGACCAGAAAGATGTATTGATGTTCCCCTGCCTAGTCACATGATTTTCCTTCTGGTTGTGCTTGTATCACTAGTTGGCTCATAAGTTTTTACCCACTTGATAGTGTAACCGCGTTCTCCAATTCTTCCAAACAAGTTAGGTTTGTTTGGGAAAGCCTTCTGCCGTAACTTAATAATGAACCCTAAATCACATCTCTAGATACATTTTGTGAGGATTAATTGATAGACAAATTGAGCTATATTACTTCCTACTTAAACACTTACTGGTTTCAATCATGTGACCAGCCTCATTTATTGGCTCCCCATCTCAACTGTCAATTTTTTCCTCCAGGTACTTAAAGGGCATCTATAGTGAAAAAAACACATTGCCCCATTGCAAAGTTAAATTCATGTACTCTGTGCTGCCTTTATCCTACCTCTGTCATTGACTCTGTTTTTCCATGGTGTCAGATCTCTCTGTAGCACTCCCCCCTTGAGCACTTCCCCCTTCCCTCTCCCCTCTGTTACTTCCTCCATGTCTCAACTCCGGCTAACCGACAAGCTTCTCATGTGCAGTAGGAGTTAAAAGTTTAACATCCTGAAAAACACACCCACGCACAGTGGCCAATAGAAAACAAGCTGTCCTTTCAATCAGGGAAAAGAAGGGGGGGGTCAAGTGCAGCCTTATCTCTGCAGTCAAAGCTACATCTCCCTCCTGCTAATGTTCTTATCTCTATGTTTCTGCAAACAGAAGAGGGAGGGACTTGAGCAGGGAAGAGGATCACATCACAGATTTGATTGACAGTACAAGTAGGAGCAGAGGAATGCAATCACGTATTCTTCTAACTTATGTTTCTCAGTACTGAGAGGGAATCTTAAAAAAATGAAGACACTCTGGGGGTTGGGGAGAATTAGAGAACACATGGAAGGAAAGGGAAAAAAAGTTCATTCTCTCACTATAGATGTCCTTTAACTGAGTATGCTTCTCCATTGAGGTGGAGGGGCAGGGCAGTAGTCAAGTGATACACTTAACTGACTGGAAGCAAGAAAACTTTAACATTCATCCCAATATCACTTCTTACAGGCTGCAGCCAGATATGTGATCTAGGGCTCCTTTAAAAGGAAAGACTGAAGGCTTTCATTTAACCCTAATTTATTTGGAGACCACAGTAACACTAAAATATGTAGTATGAGTTAACTGCAGCAACATTAAAATTGGGGTATTTATAGTAGAGGTTTTAAAATTAAGGAAAAACTGGTCTATACCATTGCATTTCTCAAATCAGAACCAAGGAACATTAATATACTGGATAAATTGCTGAGCATCACAATTACAACACTCAGGGAAAAGGGGTTTAATTACAGTTTTTAAATGTTAATATTGTTGACTGGTGTCTTACTAAATGTCACATTCCCATACCATAAAAATCATCTGTGTGATGTAATTGTGATGCTTACAGTTTAAGTGAATTACATTTTGTAATTTTTTGACTGCAATAATGTCATAGTGCTAGTTTCTGTTTTATATCTGTGTTTTTTTTTGTAATTGCACAGTTTGGTTATTTACATTTTTCTGGCATCTTTTTGGATAAAGAAAAAATAAACACATTATAGATGTGTTCTCCTTATTGTAAAAATGGCAAAACATTTAGCTTGGATTTCAACTTCATGATAATAAAAAAATCTTTTCTGAACCAGATCACCTTTTTTTGCAAAATTAAATTCTACAGAAAAGACACACACAAATACATTGGCGGCTGCAGGGTCTGCTTCTCTTGTAGTTATGTCCCTGCAAAAATAGAAACCGTTTAGTGGGGGGAAAACGAATCCTGACATGAAAGGCGAAACAGATATGGTAATGGCAAGTTCATTGAATAGCTTTAAAAGTGGGTTCAATATTTTTCTAAAACTAAAAATATCGAGAATTACTCTTATTAACACATATACTGTAGTTCTGTTTGATCCATGGATACTTTCCGATTGCCATTTGGAGTCAGGAAGGAATTTCCCGTTTTTAGCAGATTTTTTTTTTTCCTTCCTCTGGATCAACCATTAGGTAGGGTTAAAAGGAGGGTGAAAAGGTTGGACTTATGGATGGATTCATTCAACCTCAATTACTATGTAATATATGTTATTTGCATAAAAGAACAAGAGGGCCACAGAACATATACAAGGTGGAAAATAAGTATTGAACTGTCAATGTTTATTTTTGATGGGCTATTGACATAAAATTTACACAATTGTCAGTAACCCACACATAAAAATCAATTAAAACAAGTCCATAAATCAAGTTAAAGCCCACGTCCACCTGAAAAAAGCCTTTAAATATATTGTAGGGCCCTAGCTCACCCCAGCCGTCATGTTCATTTCTTAAAAAAGAAGCAAACTCTACTTACGATACTTCATTCCCGATGCTCTGCTTGCCAGAAGTTGAAAGCAGGGGCCGGAGATGGCAGCCACGTCTGGATAAGCTAAGAGACAGCCAATCAATGCAGAACGCCGGTAACTAATCGTATCAGACGGTATGCCATATGCTTGGGTGCACATGCTATGGCCCACCAATTAACCATATCCACATGGGATGCATTCACAAGTGCAATTACAAGAAAAAAATCAGTGTTCTTTAATTTAAACTGAAGAATTCCAGACACTAAATCCACAGAACTCTGCTCTTTTAGGATATGTTGTGAAAAGATTAAATAAGATGATTCAAAGGTGAAACCCTACCTAAACCCACTTGACAGTAAAAAAACAACTAAATGTCATCTCTCGAATGTCATAAATAATCTGTATGCCATATGCGTGGGTGCACACAGACACATGGCCACCAGCTAACTCAAATGGGATGCATGCAAAAGTGCAATTACAAATAAATTAAAAAAACGTTACAACCCCATACCCACACTAACCTTTTTAGTGGTATTTTAGTGAAAACCGTTTAGAACTGAGAGATACACAGTTTATGCACTTTCAAAAATTCAATTTGCTCTCTTTTTGGTACATCTGCCAAAGTCCTTGAAATCCGTGAATAACATCTGTGTTTACTTTACCACCAGGGACATTGGTCTGCTTGAAGAAGCCGGATTTTTTAGCTAATTATAGCCATATTGTGTAAAAAAAAAAGGGTGTGTATCATTAAAGAATTGTACACTGATAAAATACTTCATTTCAATCTTTTAACAAATATGTTTAACCCAGCACTTTGTTTGTGTTGCTGCATAACTTAAATGCAGTACTTGTTTTGCTCAAGCTTAGTCCACAAGAAGACGTTAGGGCACTAGTGGAAGTATAAATATGGTAACTAGGCGCTCTCTAGGTGCCATCACAGACATGGCTGACGTCCTGAGAAAGCACAGTGGAATGAAGGGCTGTAAATATATTCAATTATTATTTTTTAACAATAATAGGTTAGTTCTGGGCAGGGGCATTTGTCATATCCTAAAAGGATTTTACGCTAGGATGTAGGGGGACCAAGGATGGATCCGGATGGTGGGAGGGGGGCGCAAAGGGAGGCTGAAGCATGGAAAAGGCTTGAGGTGAAGTCAGAAGCTTGGATTCAGTGACTGCTCCTGGTCTGCGAAAAGCATGTTGAAAAGCGTACAGTGGTTGGCAAAAGTATTCGGCCCCTTGAAGTTTTCCACATTTTGTCACATTACTGCCACAAACATGAATCATTTTATTGGAATTCCACGTGAAAGAGCATTACAAAGTGGTGTACACGTAGAACTGGAACGAAAATCATACATGATTCCAAACATTTTTACCAAATCAATAACTGCATAGAGGGGTGTGTGTAATTATTCAGCCCTGAGTCAATACTTTGTGAGAACCACCTTTTGCTGCGATTACACCTGCCAGTCTTTTCGGTATGTCTCTACCAGCTTTGCACATCTAGAGACTGAAATCCTTGCCCATTCTTCCTTGCAAAACACGCTCCAGCTCAGCCAGATTAGATGGACAGCATTTATGTACAGCAGTTTCAGATCTTGCCACAGATTCTCGATTGGATTAGATCTGGGCTTTGACTGGGCCATTCTACACATGGATATGTTTTTTGTTTTAAACCATTCCATTGTTGCCCTGGCTTTATGTTTAGGGTCGTTGTCCTGCTGAAGGTGAACCTCCGCCCCAGTCTCAAGTCTTTTACTGACTCCAAGACTTTTTCTTCCAATATTGCCCTGTATTTGGCTCCATCCATCTTCCCATCAACTCTGACCCGCTTCCCTGCTCCTGCTGAAGAAAAGCCCCCCCAGAGTATGAGCTGCACCACCATATTTTGACAGTGGGGATGGTGTGTTCTGAGTGATGTACATTGTTAGTTTTTTTCGCCCACTAGCGTTTTGCATTTTGGCCAAAAAGTTCCATTTTGGTCTCATCTCACCAGACACCTTCTTCCACATGTTTGCTGTGTCCCCCACATGGCTTGTGGCAAACTGCAAACAGGACTTCTTATGCTTTTCTGTTAACAATGGCTTTCTTCTTGCCACTCTTCCATAAGGGCAACTTTGTGCAGTGCACAACTAAATAGTTGTCCTAGGGACAGATTCACCTGAGCTGTAGATCTCTGCAGCTCGTCCAGAGTCACCATGGGCTCTTGACTGCATTTCTGATCAGCGCTCTCCTTGTTTGCCTGTGAGTTTAGGTGGACGGTTACAGTTGTGCCATACTCCTTCCATTTCTGAATGATCGCTTGAACAGTGCTCCGTGGGATGTTCAGGCTTTGGAAATCTTTTGTAGCCTAAGCTTGCTTTAAATTTCTCAATAACTTTATCCCTGACCTGTCTGGTGTGTTCTTTGGACTTCATGGTGTTGTTGCTCCCAAGATTCCCAACCTCCCAACCTCTGAGGCCATCACAGAGCAGCTGTATTTGTACTGACATTAATTACACACAGGTGCACTCTAATTAGTCATTAGCACTCATCAGGCAATGTCTACGGGCAACTGACTGCACTCAACCAAAGGGGCTGAAATATTACGCCACCCCACTTTGCAGTTATTGATTTGTTACAAATGTTTGGAATCGTGTATGATTTTTCGTTCCACTTCTCACTGTCAGGGGTGTCCCTAGGGTTTTTGGCACCTGAAAATATTTTTGAATGCCGCCCCTAGATTGAGCGGCGGCGCGCCGCCGCGGCAAAGTGGGCGTGGTTTAGTGTGTGGGCGTGGCTTTGTGTGTGGGTGTGGCTTGGTGTGTGGGGCGTGGCAATTTCATAATTTTCCCCCCCCCCCAAAATGGTTATTTATACGCTTCTCTATTTTTAGAAAACACTAAAAACATGTTGGTGCAACTGGTACATTACATTAGAAAGCCCTACTTTCTAATGTAAAAAAGATGTTGGCCAAAAGATTTGTAGCCCTGCGCTACCACGTCAAGGTAGACTCTTTCAGCAGGGCCCTAACTATATCTAGATTATTATTTTTATATATAGATTATATATAATTATATAGATTATTTATCTATCTCTGCTATCTATCTATATTATCTATCTATCTCTGCTATCTATCTATCTCTTCTATCTGTCTGTCTATCTATCATCTCTGATATTTATCTATCTATCTATCTATCTATCTCTGATATTTATCTATTCATATATCTATCTATCTCTGATATTTATTTTCTATCATCATCTATCTATCTATCTATCTATCTATCTGTCTCTGATATTTATCTATCTATCTATCTATATATCTATCTCTGATATTTATCTATCTCTGCTATCTATCTATATTATCTATCTATCTATCTATCTCTGATATCTATCTATCTATATTATCTATCTATCTCTTCTGTCTATCTCTCTGCTACTATCTATCTCTATTATCTATCTATCTATCTATCTATCTCTCTATCTATCTATCTCTGCTATCTAATCTATCTATCTCTGCTATCTCTATCTCTGCTATCCATCTCTCTCTGCTATCCATCTACTTCTCTGCTACCATCTATCTCTGCTATCTATCTATCTCTGCTATCTATCTATATTATCTATCTATCTCTTCTATCTGTCTATTTCTCTCCGCTATCTATCTATCTCTATTATCTATCTATCTATCTATCTATCTCTGATATCTATCTATATTATCTATCTATCTCTTCTATCTGTCTATTTCTCTCCGCTATCTATCTATCTCTATTATCTATCTATCTATCTATCTCTGCTATCTAATCTATCTTCTCTGCTATCCATCTATCTCTGCTATCCATCTACTCTGCTATCCATCTATCTCTGCTATCTATCTATCTCTGCTATCTATCTACTCTTCTATCTGTCTATCTCTCTCCGCTATCTATCTATCTCTATTATCTCTCTATCTATCTCTGCTATCTAATCTATCTATCCTGCTTCCATCTATCTCTGCTATCCTCTATCTCTCTTTGCTATCTATCTATCTCTGCTATCTATCTATCTCTGCTATCTGTCTTGTGTAACTATCTATCTCTGCTATCTATCTATCTCTGTCTGTCTATCTATGTCTCCATCTATCTATCTATCACTCCATCTATCTATTTAGCTACTACTATCTATCTAATCTATGTACCTATCTATCTCTGCTATCTATCTACTATCTCTGATATTTATCTATCTCTGCTATCTATCTATCTATCTATCTATATTATCTATCTTCTCTGCTATCTTCTATCTATCTATCTATCTATATTATCTATCTATCTCGCTATCTATCTATCTATCTATCTATCTATCTATAGTATCTACTTATCTCGGCTATCTATCTATCTATCTATCTATCTATCGCTATTATCTATCTATCTCTGCTATCTATAATCTCTCTGCTATCCATCTATCTCTGCTATCCATCATGTATCTATCTATCTCTGCTATCTATCTATCTCTTCTATCTGTCTATCTATCTATCTACTATCTGATATTTATCTATCTCTATTATCTCTCTATCTATGCTATCTATCTATATATCTATCTATCTCTGATATTTATCTATTTATCTATCTCTGCTACCTTCTATCATATATCTATCTATCTCTAATTTTCTATCTCTGCTATCTATCTATCTCTGCTATCTATCTATCTATCTAATCTATCTATCTCTGCTATCTATCTATCTATCTATCTCTGCTATCTATCTATCTATCTAATCTATCTATCTCTGCTATCTATCTATCTCTTCTATCTGTCTATCTCTCTCCGCTATCTATCTATCTCTATTATCTATCTATCTATCTCTGCTATCTAATCTATCTATCTCTGCTATCCATCTATCTCTGCTATCCATCTATCTCTGCTATCTATCTATCTCGCTATCTATCTATCTCTGCTATCTGCTGTGTAACATCTATCTCTGCTATCTATCTATCTCTGTCTGTCTATCTATGTCTCCATCTATCTATCTACACTCTCATCTATCTATTTAGCTACTACTATCTATCTATCTATCTATGTACCTATCTATCTCTGCTATCTATCTATCTTCTATCTATCCTGATATTTATCTATCTCTGCTATCTATCTATCTATCTATCTATCTATCTATCTATCTATATATCTATCTATCTCTGCTATCTATCTATCTATCTATATTATCTATCTATCTCTGCTATCTATCTATCTATCTATCTATCTATCGCTATTATCTATCTATCTCTGCTATCTAATCTATCTCTGCTATCCATCTATCTCTGCTATCCATCTATGTATCTATCTATCTCTGCTATCTATCTACTCTTCTATCTGTCTATCTATCTATCTATCTGATATTTATCTATCTCATTATCTATCTCTGCTATCTATCTATATTCTATCTACTCTGATATTTATCTCTATCTATCTATCTCTGCTACCTATCTAATATCTATCTATCTATCTCTGATATTTATCTATCTCTGCTATCTATCTATCTCTGCTATATATCTATCTATCTATCTAATCTTTATCTCTGCTATCCATCTATCTATCTATCTCTGCTATCTATCTATCCATCTATCTCTCCTGCTATCCATCTATCTAATCTATCTATCTCTGCTATCCTTATCTCGCTATCCATCTATCTCTTGCTATCCATCTATCTATCTATCTATCTTCATATCTATCTATCTCTCTATCCTCTATCTATCTGATATTTACTATCTCTCTATCTATCTACTCTATCTCTCTACTCTTATCTATCTATCTTCTGTTTATCTCTACTCTGCTATCTATCTATCTCTGCTATCTATCTATCTATCTCTGCTATCATCTGACTCTGTATCTAATATCTTATCTCTGATATTCTCTATCTCTGCTATTCTATCTAATCTCTGCTATCTATCTTCTCTGCTATCTATATTCTTCTCCTGATATTTATCTATCTCTGCTATCTATCGTATCTCTGCTATCTATCTATCTATATTATCTATCCTATCTATCTCTGCTATCTATCTATCTAATCGCTATTATCTACTATCTCTATTATCTATTAGCTCTGCTCATCTCATCTATATCTATCTCTGCTATCTAGCTATCTAATCTATCTCTGCTATCCATCTATCTCGCTATCTATCTCTTCTACTATCCTATCTATCTATCTACTATCTATCTATCTATCTATCTCTATTATCTATCTGTCATCTATCTCTAGTAGCTCTATCTCTATAATGCTATCTCTCTCTATTAGCTATCTATCTATATATCTATCTATCTCTGCTATCTATTATCTATATATCACACAACCACAACCTTCAGTGTCTAATGTCCAGACACAATACTAAACATGATTAGAAGTCCAGCAGATCTTCAGAACAGTCTTCTTGACTGCACAATGAATCAAATTGCTTCTTTTTCACATGATAACTAAAGGGAACTACTTGCTCCCTCATATGAAGTTTTGATGTGCAGAAGTTAAAAATTACTTTTGTGTCCATAACATACCTAGTGGCACTACCCCCCCTGTCCACCATCAAATAGCACTTGGTACCCCCCTAATATTGTTTGTAACAGAGGCCTGCATTCTGGTGAAACTTTTTCAGGAGTTGAGCTAAAACACACACCACACCCACACCCGACACACACACACACCCCACACACACACACACCCACACACACACACACACACACACCACACACACACACACACACACACACACACACACACCACACACACACACACACACACAAAAACACCCACACACACACACACACACCACCACACCCCCCCCCCCCCCCTCTACCTCCTCTCTTGCAAGGCGCCTTACCCGAACTTCCAGCGCTGCGAGTCCTGCATCAACCTAGCGCGCCACACCTCTCTACCTCTTCCTGCGCTGCTTCAGGCCGCCTTGCCCCGAACTTCCGGCGCTGCTAATTCCCGCATCAACCCAGCGGCAGCTCAATTGCCGAGGGATTTGCCGATTTTTTTTTTTAAAAAAAAACAGACACTAATGTGCCGCCCATGAGCAACTGTTTCAAGTTGCTCATGGTAGGAGCGGCGCTGCACTTGTACACCCACTTTGTATTGGTCTTTCCATTTGGAATTTCCAATAAAATTGATTGTTTGCTTGTGCAGTAATTGACAAAATGTGAAAACTTCAAGGCCGCCGAATACTTTTGCCAACCACTGTATGTATCTTCAAATTGACTAGAAAGGATTTTAATGGGGGATGGCTTGTTCAAAGCTAGAATCATGGCAAATAAAATATAAAATTATAGTTTGGGGAGGACTTTCCCTTTAAATGCTATAAAACGGTTTTTTTATCAATGCAGCAATATTTTAAGTAGATGCCCCCCATAATTATATAATATAGCAAATTATTATATTCTTAAACAGTATTAGCTGATTACATATAGAGAGTACAAACTAAAACTAAACTACTTTGTCCTATCCCTGATATAAACAGAAGCATGCCGACAGGCAGAATTAAGGTGGTATAGCTTACTATACTGAAAGTCAAGTCAATGATTGGAGTTTTTTTTTATAGTGTTTAGGGTATCTCCCCCCCCCGCCAAACAAAGTTTTTCCATAGTGTAGGGTACCCCAGCCCACACCCCAACACCATGTTTCATTTTGTAAGAAAGGCCTCAGAAAAGGTCTTACCACTGGTCATTCCCTCGGCTCCCTGCTTGCCGGAAGTTGCAAACAGAGGCTGGGACTGGTAGCCGTGTCTGTCATGGCTAAGAGTCAGCCAATAACAGATGCAGCTGCTGGCTATGCAGAGAGCCGAGGGAACAAACAGAGGTAAGTCTGTTTCTGAGGTTACAAAACGACATGTGGGTGGCTAGGGTCCCTACACTTTTGAAAAGTGTTTTAAATGCTTCAGCTATGAGATCTGAGGGTGGGGAGAGGTAGAGCTTCCCTATCATGCCAGAGTCCTCATCCCGGAGGACAAGGATTGGGAACAGGGACCGGATGACACACAAACAGCTCCTACTCTTCACTCTTTTGAATTTGGACCAAGCACTACAGGAGAACCATAGGAACAGAGAGTAAAGTAACGTTTTTATGACACCTATACAGTGGGGCCTAGTGGGTTAAATATTAGTTTTGAGGTGGACATGCCTTTTAACTAATTGACTTTTCAGCTGGCAATAATCACATAAAAATATCTTTAAAACCCTGTAAAACATATTTATTGATGTATATCGCAAAGTCATCAGTAGAGAATTTGATGTGCATTTTCTTTTAATTGTGTCAAGCTTTTCATCTCCTAAAAGTGATTAGTATTTTTAAATGTGCTGTGCTGGCTCCACTTGAGTGTAAAAAATCCTTACCTCTTGGCTTTCCGCAGCTGTGTCTGTGATTGGCTGCCTCTCTGACAAATCATATCAGATGCCACAATAGATGATTAATAATAGATGCCTGCCACAGAACTGATTATATACGATGCCCCCCACACCTGGTAAATGTCAATGCCTACGACTAGTAAATACCAGATTCACACCAGACTGTTAAATATCAGATTCCCACCACAGACTGGTCAATTAGAGCCCCACCATTACACGGTAAAGTGACATATGCTTACCAGACTGGTAAATTCAGATTCCACACCAGATGGCTAAAGTCTCAGATCCCACCCAGACTGGTCATATATCCATCCGATGTCCACATATCAGATTGCTCCCAACAGACTGGCACACTAGCGTCAATCGTGCCACCACAGATCGGCTCAATATCAGATGCCACCACAGACTGGTAATATCAAGTGCCACACACAGACTGGGTCCATATAATGCCCACCACAGACTGGTCAATATCAGATGCCCACCACACACTGTGTAAATGCCATTACTGCTTAACCATGACTGGTAAATATCGAGGTTCAAACCAGACTGATAAATATCAGATTCCCACCGACAGAGTGGTTTAAATATCAGATGCCCACTACAGTAGAGTTAGATATACGCTGGCCCCCCAGATGGTTAATGATCAGATGCCCACCAGACTGGGTAATAAAATGATCACACAGTCTGGTTAATATCAGATGCCACCATAGAATGGTTATATACAGATGCCAACAGTGCATATTAATATTAACCGTCTGTGTAGTGATCCGTATTAACCGCATGGTAGGCATCTGATATAAACCAACCACAGACTGGTCACTATCAGATGCCCACCACAGACTTGGTCAATATCAGGCCCACCACAGACTTGTTAATATAGTGCCACACAGACTGTTCAATATAAGATGCCCCACACCACTGTAAACCCAACTCCGAGTAATGCATATGATTACAGCTGGTAAAGTATCAGATTCACGACCCAGGAGTGGATAAAATATCCTTCCACACAGAGTGGTTAATATCAGATTCCCCACAGAGACTGGTAATAAATCATCACGATGGTAAATACAGTGCCCATCACACTGGTAAGTATTGCCCACCAGACCTGTAAATCATCGCTGGCCCACCAGACTGTAAACATATCAGCTGCCCACCATAACTCAGTAAATTTCCATAATGCCCACCACAGACTTAAACGATCAGATTCCACCACCACCAGACTGGTCAATAAAAGATGCCTACCATTTAGAATGGAAAATATCAATGCTCACCCAAGACCTGGTAAATGTTGGATTCCTTTCACAGATTGTTAATATCAGATTCCTACCACAGTCGTGTAATATCCAGCACCCATACAGAAGTAATATATAGATGCCCACACCGCCGTGCCCAATTATAAAATGACCACCACAGCATTGGTTAATTTCATAAGATTCACCACAGACTGGAAATAATCAGATGCCCACCACAGACTCGGTTAATATCAGATGCCCACACAGATGCTCAATATACAGATGGCCCACCACAGATGGTAAACTATCGATCACATACTAGTGGAATTTCATTATGCCCACCAAAGACTTTTAAATATCAGATTCCCCACAGATTCTGCAATTAAAGAATGCCCACATAGACTGGAAATATAAGATGGCCCACCAACAGACTGGGTAAATATCAGGGCCACCACAGGACTGGTTAATAAAGATGCCCGAAAAACTTGAGAGTGTGATTGCACTGCTAACCATTGGGGATTATGTATTGATTTACTGGGAATATAAAAAAAACTATAAAGTTAAAACATAGAACCTATCCCCCTATATGTAATCAAGCCCAAAATGTGTATGTATATATTATATGAGATAGAGAGAGATAGAGCGAGAGAGAGAGAGAGAGAGATAGAGAGAGAAGAGAGAGAGAGAGAGAGAGAGAGAGAGAAGGCGAGAGAGATTAGAGAAAGGATAAAAACATAACTAGTAATTATGCATTGAAAAATCCTTCAATGAAGGGACAGTTCAGGTGGAAATTATCTTATCAAATTGTATCAAAATGGGTAATGCCAAATATTTAGTTATTCTAACATATTCTCTAATACCATTTGAAAACTCATTGATTTCAATACCCTTTGCTGTTCTCATTAGTGAGGCTGCTACATTTTCGGTTCTAAAACGGTCCTTCTTCTTCCCAGGCTGCCACCACATCCTTGGAACGTTCCTAACAGTATTTCTAGTGATTGCCTGTTTCGATGGGTTCAAAGATTCCCAATCTCTACGAGCAATACTGAAATCAAGCCAGGCGTCTGGGGTCAAGGAAAAAGACCATAATGGTCTCTACTAGGTATCCTGCAAACTGGAAGTCAGTGTTGGCTCTTTTTCTGGTTGTAGAATCAGTTAGGATTATGTTTTGCTTCATATAATGTGTAGGGTAGCAATTTTGTTATATGATTGCTGGTACATATTAAGTATTGTGGAGTGAGTATTTCTTTGTATTTTTTATATATTTCTATTGGGAGGCCTCTATGCGTGGTACTCTGGGATGTGCTTTACCGATTTTAATCCTTCAATAGCTGTTTGGATCTCTGTGCGATATCTAGTAAGGGCGTCGAGTGGTCTCATAGATAAGTGCATGGGGGGTCTCATTCTTTTGCCGGGCTTGTAGTGGGGGTAGAGATACGCGTGAGTTTAATAACTGCGTTTAGTCAATTGGTCAGTAGGTTATGCATATCTTTATAGTATTTAAAAAACATTGTTGGATCTCTGGGTGTTGGTTCTAACCACATTTACAGGGTTTTTTATTGCTAAAATCGTCATGTTGTGTATCTTCTTCTTGGCTAAGTATGCTAGTAGTCTAGCTGATTGGTTAGCTGCTTCGTAGAACTTTGTTGTGTGAAAAGTATTTACTTTGGCTTTTTCGTGTAGGAGAAGTTCGTATTGTCTGGTTGCGGTTTGCCAAATTTGCCTATGTTTTTCTAGGTTAGCTGTGTACTGTTTTTCTGTTAAGCGAACTTTATTTGCCAATTGTGTTTCCTCTTTTAGTTAATTTTTTTTATATGCGATACGGTGGCATGTAGGCATCCTCTAAGGAAGCTTTTTTATCCCTAATACTTGATGTGATTCTGTTTCCTTATTGGATTCCAAAAACATTCAGTTGTTCTAGTATTGCGTCTGGGTTAGGAAAAGTGTTATCCAAAGGGGTTGAATCTCCATGGTTTAATTATTGGGTTGTATTCGGTTTTTCTAGTGTCAGATATATTGGTGAGTGATCAGAGATTCCTCTTGGAGATGTGTGACATCCCTAACAAGTGGCATTGTATTTGCATTGATCAAGAAATATCTATTCGCGAGAGGCTATGGTGTGGGGTGGCAGAGTAGACATGTATATTCCATTTGTCAGGGTTTTCTCGCCCTCCATGGATCCAGTAGTCCCATATCTTTTATCACTTGGGAAAAAGTTGTGCAAGGTTCTGGAGTTAAGTTATGGGTCTTGTATATAGTCTATCTAATGTATTGCATAGTATTAAATTAAAGTCTCCCATACAGATAGTATGGGCTCTTGGGTAGTTTGATATGAACAGAGCTGCCTTATGTATAATTTGCATTGTCGGTGGTGGGTATTATATATGCCCATCAATACGTTATTGTTTATGGTTCAATTCTAGGGCCACAAATACAAATTTCCCTGATCACTCTGTCTGGGTTTTAAGTATGGGTATCTTACCCTCTTGTATAAGCAGCGATACCCCACGTGCGTATACAGAAAAGCAACGTGGTATAGCCCATCCCACCCATCTTTTTTGGCAATAAATGGGTTTTCTCTCTTAGTAGGTGGTTTTTGGAGACATATAATGTCTGGGTCTTGCTTTTTATATATCGCAAATACCAGAATTCGTTTCATTTTGTCATTTAACCCCCTGACATCAAGACATAATTTTTAAGCTGTCAGTCATATAGTATCTTCATGCTTTTATGAACTCTAATGTCTTCCATTTTTGTATTTGCAGACATGGGTATTGGTTTTGCACATTTTAAACATAGCATCAAATCACAAACATATAATGATAACAGTAACTTGTCCCAACTCCCCCCCAACCCCGCCCTGGAGACGACTATAGGTCTCTCTCATCCCTTTAACCAACTTAGAACCTAAAGAAAAGGAAAAAAGAAAAGTAAAAAGAAAAAGATATAGGGAGCACTCAGGTGCTATATACGTGTCAGCGTTAGCGTGACAGATATATCATCTGGTTTTAGGCTCCGCATCTACATGTTATTTCTTTAGTATTTATTTATAATGAACACTCTTATTGTTCCTACTGGTATTTGAGGTGGGAGTTGATGTTTATCTATTAAAATATAGTTTAGTTATTTTATAGCAGATTGTCGTTCATAGTATTGATACAGTCAAATATCTATTTATAGGTTGTTTTTTTTTTTTTTTTTTATATTAATTCTCTCCCTCCTCATCTCTCTTCCACCTTCTGTCTAGGAACAGCATTTTTACACATTTTTACACATTTGTTTTAAGCGATATATTTAATATTACATAAGTATGCATTACCTTTATTTCCTATTTTTCATTAGGGTATATTTATACTGCAACCATTAGGTGTCTGTTTGGTATATTGTTTACGTTATGTTCCTTGTGTGCCCTTCAGTACATACAGTAAGGGTGTCTACTGTGTTGAATAGTGTTTGGTAGTGTATATAGCCCTTTCTTGGTATTTATCAGGTGTAACTTAGGTACACATATATTTTGTATTTAATCAATTTCAACATCCCAGTTTTGACATGAATTTAAATATTGTACAGTAGTTCTCTGTATCTTATTGGATATACTTATAACACACATTATTAATATTTAGGTTTAGCTAGCATATTGTCTGTTGTGCACACATTATACTACCTTCAGATAAGAGAGTTCTGGTTGAGATAGCATTTTCTATAAGTATAGCGAGGGATGCAGTTCATCTTTATAATCCATATTTGTATCCATTATGGCTTTTTTCGGTTCCCACTTGTTTAGTTCTTGTTGAGGGTACCTTCTGCATTGGACATGTGTTTAGTAATTTCCGGTGGGCCAGGTTTAAGCATTGCAGTACATTTGTGTAGAAAAATCAGAAAACGGTATATGGTTATACATAGTATTGTAGTTGTATGCATCCAGTTTTTAGGAAGTGGTCTTCTGTTTCATGGTGGTATTGGGTTATCTACTAGGCCTGGATTCAAGCCATTCCATAGCAGCTGTGGGGGTTTCAAAAAAATGTCCGGCCGTTTTGTGCTACCCGCAGTCTTGCTGGTATACCATAGCATATTGAATGTTGGCATTTCGGAGTCACTCGTTTTACTTCCAAGAATGTAGCTCTACGTTTCTGAGCTCAATCGAAAAGTCCGGAAAAAATGGATATGGTAGTATTCTCCAGATTAAGAGTTTCTTTGTGCGGGCTAGGCGCAGGATATGGTCTCTATCTTACAGTTTAATAATCTGGCTATCATGGGTCTAGGCCTTGCCCTGGAAGTGGGGGTTTCGCGGGTGTCCGGTGGGCTCTTTCTATATTGAAGGTTGCTGATAAGGAGGTAGCCCCAAATTGGTCGCGTAGCCAGTTTTCCAAAAAGGTTTCTGGTTGTGGGCCCTCCAGTCCCTCTGGGATTCCCACAAATCTTAAATTTTGTCTGCGAGCTCGGTTTTCGAGATCGTCTGTTTAGCTTGGAGGTATTGGATTTGTTGTTTGAGTTCCCCCACATCGGTACCTATTGTGGTATTTGGTCCTCTTCACTCTGATATTCGGTGTTCGGTGTCTTTCACCCGTTCCCTTAGGTTTTGCATGTCTTGGGGATTAGTCCAACTTCTACTCTCATCCCCTCAATCAATGCTGTCAGGGCCGCCCTAGAGTCATTATAGCCAGTAACAGTTGGGTTTGTACCTGGGGTAGCGAAATCTGAGGATCTGCGTCGGATTCCACCATCCACCGTTTCAGTTTCTTGAGTTGCAGTGTCAGTTTTTACCGGCATGTGTATTGCTGCTGAGGGTATGGCCTTGCCTCGTGGTTGACTGGCTCCATCCTGCGTGGTGACTCGTCTGATATTTAGCAAGCCGTTCTGCCATTGTAGCTGTTTCCCAGTTTCGTGGGGTGGTTATGCAGGTTCTATCTATGGTTTCGTCGTTTGGAGAGTGTTTTTTTGTGTAGGGTTATGTCCGGATTAAGCAGCGGGTTCTGTGTAGATGCGGAGCTCGGAAGGTGCGACCGCTCACGCGCCATCTTGCCACGCCCCGGATGTGGACCACTTTTAAAGGGATATTAAACTATTACTTTCTAAATCTGTCCTTTAGGTACAAGTTGTATAAAAATGAGGTCCACTCCTGCATGACTTAATGCTCAGGTAAAAAGGGAAATGGAAAAAAAGAAAAAGGCTTTTAAAATTTTGAAAACAGAAGGCCCGAACAGGCTTACAGGGATACAAAAACTGTAATAAGAATCAGAAAGCAATTAAACTAGCTAAATAGAAATGAAATACGGATTGCCGAACAAAGCAAGTCCAACCCCAAAATGTTTTTAAGTATATAAATGGTAAAAAGATGAGGACTGAGAATGTGGGACCATTAAATAATGGGGCTGAGATGGTTGTAGAGGATGCCGAAATATCTGCTAAACCGTTTTTTTACATCGGTTTTTACTGTTGAGAATCCTTGTCCTTACAGTAGGGATTGTAATAATATGCAGGGAAGAAAGGAAGGAGTATGCACATTGGCTAACAGAGGATATGTACGGAAACAATTAGGCAAAGTTAATATCAATAAAAGCGTCAGGACCAGATGGATTCAATCCTCGGATTTTAAAAGAGCTAAGTTCATTCTATCCAGACCACTGTTTCTCATCTTTCAGATTCACTTTTGTCTGGCTTGTGCCGCGGATTGGAAAAAGCCAATGTAATACCAATTTCAAAAAAGGTAGTCGTTCACAGCCTGGAAACTATAGACCTGTAAGCCTAACATCAGTGGTAGGGAAGGTGATGGAAACTTTGTTAAGGGATCATATCCTTGACTTTGTCTCCAGAGATCATCTTATTAGTAGTAGTCATGCATGGATTTATGAGAAATAGATCATGCCAGACAATTTAATTGGTTTTTATGAAGAAGTGAGTAAGAAGTTAGATTCAGGCACAGCAGTGGATGTGGTTATTTGTATCTAAACTGAGGACTGTTGTCCTTGAAGAAAACATTTGTTCATGGATAGAGAACTGGTTATTGGACCGCAAACAGAGAGTGGTGGTTAATGGAGCTACATCTACGTGGGCTAAATTTCTAAGCAGAGTGCCTCAGGGTTCTGTACTGGGGCCCCTTCTGTTTAATCTGTTTATAAATGACTTCGAAAGGGAACATTGAGAGCAAGGTCTCAGTGTTTGCTGATGACACTAAACTATGCAGAGCTTTGGAACTTTAAATGATGTGCTGCAGCAGACTAGATAATCAAAATGGGCAGCAGAATGGAAGATAAGATGAATGTTGATAAATGTAAGGTGATGCTTTGGGATTAATAATCCCTGTGCCAACCTACACTATAAATAACTCTGTGTTAAGTGCATCTGTAATGGAAAAAGATTGGGGGTTCTGGTAATAACAGACTTAGCTGTAGAAAACATGCCAGGTAGCAACGGCTAGAGCTAGCAAGATATTGTCTTGTACAAAGAGGGAATAGATTCAAGAGAGAAAGATATTATTCTCCCTCTTTACAAGCACTGGTAAGGCCTCATTTGGAATATGCGGTGCAGTTTTTGGAATCCCATATACAAAAGGGACATCTTGGAAATTGAGGCGGTTCAGAGAAGGGCAACTAAATTAATAAGGGGAATGGAGGGGCTTGATATGCAGGCAGATTACAAGTTATGGCTGTTTACATATGGAGAAGCGATGTTTGCGTGGGGACATGATAACCTTATACAAATATATTAATGGGCCATACAATGAACTCTCTGGTGCATTGTCCTAATAGGTCATATCAGAGAACAACGTGGACATCCTTTAAGGTTGGAAGAATAGAAGTTCATCTTCAGGTTAGGAGGGGTTTCTTTACAGTGAGAACGGTGAAAACTGTGGAATTGTCTTCCAGCAGACGTGGTATGGCAAGTTCATTGAATAGCTTTAAAAAGGCCTGGATAAGTTTCTAAAACTAAAAAATATTGAGAATTACTGGTATTAATGCATATAGATCTGGTTGATCCAGGGATACTTTGCGATTGCCGTTTGGATCAGGAAGGAATTTCCCCCCCCTTTTTATCTGGTTTTTTTTGTCCTTCCTCTGGATCAACTGTTAGGTAGGGTTAAAAAAAAAAAAAAAAAAGGGGTGAATAGGTTGGACTTGATGGACATATGTCTTTATTCACCTTAATTACATGTTACTAGTATGCCTTGCTATCCAAAAACAAGCGTTAGTTTTTGCGCTTGGTAGCGCCAGAATAACCTAGTGTGTGGGAGCCGTTAAACCCACGCTCTTACCTTAGCCCGATCCCGCGATGTAATCATGACGTAATCTCGGTTACGTCAGATATTGTATCGCAGGATCAGGCTAAGGAAGTAACGCCGCCTGCTGTATTGAATCTCCCCTAAAACTCCCAGCAACTAAAGCATGCTGGGAGTTGTAGTTTTCAAACATCTGGATGCCAAGGAATGAGGCTTTAGTTGCCTTTTTAAATGGACAAAAGAATTCCCATACAGTAATAGCCAAATCAGTATGGCGATTACTGTATTGGACTTCTGATGTTCATTTAAAGGGCAACATAAGCCTAAAAACAATACAGAATCAGAAGGAGAATGTTATCTAAGTGCTTGCTTCTGATTCTGTATGTTTTGAGGCTTTAGTTGCCCTTTAAATAGACAGCAGAATTTCCATATAGTAGACCCATACTGTAATAGCCATACTGAATTTGGGTATTACTGTATGTGACTACTGTATGGGTTTCTGCTGTCCATTTAAAGGGCAACTAAAGCCTCAAAACCATACAGATTCAGAAGGCAGTAGTGGTCATAATTTCTACCCTCGTTTATACTCAAGTCATCACTTTTACTCTCTTTTAAAAGTGGGTGTCTCGGTTTATTACTCGGGTCGGTTTATACTCGAGTATCTACAGTTTTGTTGCTTGTCCTGTTCTGTGACCTCCAGAAACCACAAACAAATGACTTTTAACACTTAACACTTTCTGTTTCTCAATGAAAACTTTAATAGATTTATGAGATCAAGATTGAGATTTTTTTCAATAATGATTCTGGGTTTTGAAAAAATTAGCATAAGGTAAATTCTAAATCAAAGTAATAATGAAATCACTTTGGGTAAAAAGTTTGGGTTTCAATTTTACTTTATTGCTGCCAGTAAGGTCACTTTCAGAGGTTAATAGCCAACCCAGTCTGCTCTCAGGTTCAAGTGAGATTCCATGAATACATGTGAAACCAGTGGAAGACTCCAGGGAGGAAATTTCAAATATGATATAATAACTAAGGCTCCTATCTTTCATGGGGAGGTGCAGTGGCGAGAATCTATATTACAGTCACTCAGGTGCGTCACTGAGTGACTGTCATAAGATTCTTGCCACTGCACCTCCCCACCTCTCCCCCCCCCCCCCTCCATACTCCATACAAGAGAATTGATTTCCAGGATATAAAGGTAAGATTCCGTTTTGTATTTAAATGTACTGACCAGGTTACACTCGGTTCTCCTTCCGTCAGTTTCCTGTCACTGATGAACTGCATGGAAGATGCAGTGTCGCATTCCAATGAGTCATAATGACTGGACACTGGCTGCTTATCTTCTGTCGTTCAATCAGTGACAGGAACCAGACGGGAGAACCGAGTGTAACCTGGTCGTACATTTAAATACAAAATCTTAACCCTTATATTCTGGAAATCAATTCTCTTGCATGGAGAATGAGGGGGGAGTAGATACGGAGGGAGGGACAGGGGGGTAGATACAGGGGAGGGCAGGAGGTGGGTAGATGGGGTATACAGGGAGTGGTGGTAGATACGAAGGGGTGACGGGGGTAGATACAGGGGGGGGTGACGGGGTAGATACGGAGGGGGTGTAGCAGGAAGGGGGTGAGGGGGTAGAACGAAGGTGACGGGGGTAAATACAGGAAGGAAGGTGGGGGGGGTAGTCCAGGAAAGGGTAGGGGTAGAGTAAACGGGGGTAGTCGGGGTGGAGTGAACAGGAGGGTAGAGGTAGATAAGTGATAGATAATAGTTGCGTTTTGTTTGTGTCTGCTGTCTTTTTTTCTTCTTCTAGGTATTATTGCCTTATTATATAATGGAATAATACGCTACCTACAGAATATACGGACATTACTTCACCTTGGAGTTCCCTGACCTGTATAAAATGGTTCTATATGGTCAGGGAACTCCTCGGTGGCGTAATCTCCTTATATTAACTGTAGGTAGCGTATTATCCCTTATATTAGCTTATATTACCCTGGGCGTTCCTATAACACTTCTTAAGCACTAGCAATCACGCCCTTAACACCTGGCTGTGATATGCAATTGGGATTTTCCAGGGTACATATTTGCCACAGATTCTTGTACAAGTCATTCTGAATTGAGAAAGCCAGTTGGATGACTAGCGAAACGTCTTCAGAAATAAACTTCAAGTCCAGTTGATCTAATTGAATACAACAGATATCCCGTGACCTGGATGAATGAGAACCTTCACAGCATATAGCAGACATGTTATTAACCTGCTCTGCAAGCACTTTTCTTAATCGAGGTATTCATATTTTCCTACTTTCCTTTTTGCATCTTGGTCATGTTAACAATTTTAGTATCTGGTTGTTTTTTCTTTCCTCATTAAGGGAATGTTTGTGAGCCTTGTTTCCATTGACATTGCGAGCTCATTAGCCTCCTGCATATGTCTTTACTCTACTCACTGTATTGCTTTGAGTATCGGTGGGTCAACATATATATTTATATATATATATATATATATATAATAGTTACAATGATCCGTTGCACTCCGGTCTAACGAACAACTGCCTGGGTGCTGTAGGTAAAGAGTATATATCTCACAGGGACTCTAAGCACTCCAAGGACAAATAAATTATTTTATGGACAAAAGTAGGTCAAACGAACGCGTTTTAGCCCAGAAGTTCTGGGCCGTCATCAGGGTTACAGACCTATGACGAACAAGGTTAAAAAGCAAGGACACCCCCCCTACACACCCCCGCCCGTCCCCCACACGTGCATCTCCATACCAAAGTGGCCTGTGCGCAGCTTCACTTGTCAAACTTGTAAGAAAACCAGCCCAATCAGGACTGCAGCGTAAAAATGTGTCAAGTACAAAACAGTCACAGAGCCAGTGACTTATTAAAAATATATAAAGCGCATCCAGAGTTAAAGTGCCAGGTGCAATCAGTATATGAATCACCAAGTGATAAAAAGCATGATAAAGTGCTACAGATATACAAGTGCTAGACAGGAAACAACATGTTGCAATAAAATCGAATATGTAACTAATCTTAATGGCTATATGTAGTAGGGGGAAACACTAGTAATAAATAGCTAAACCTGCAATTAGAAAAATATAGATAATGTAAAAACTACTAAAACCTAGTGGTATTAATGGTATGGTACTCAGTTAAAATAGAAAAATCCCTCACAAGGGGAACAGATGGACTTAACCAAGGGGATAATAAATACTACTCTGACTGAATTATAGGAAACAATTAAGGGCAAATAGTTCGTTCAAGCCCCGAGGATAGGGTATCTAGTCTCTTTATCCATCCTAATCTCACGCTGTAGTGAGTCTTTTGCAGTCACCGGCCCTCCTGTTCTGTTTCAAAGTCAATGGCCATCATCGCATGGTAGTAATGTCACTGATTGTTCCCCAAATTTATCTGTGGTTCCGTGGACGGCCTCTGTAGCTGACTTGTTAGTTTGTAGGCCCGATCTTATAGCCAGTCTATGGTTAGCCAGACGTTCCGGAGCGTCGTGGTGGTTTTTACCCACTAATTTTCCCGCAAGGGCAGGTGATGATATAGATAACAAATTGGCTCAAACAACTGAGTTTGCTTTTGATGTTGATCCTCGTGCCCATGATGGGGGTGGGGAAAGTCTGGCCCAGTCAGGGCACTTCTGCATGCCACACACCCCTTGCATTTTAACAACCATTCTTACGGGCTGGAAGCCACGTTATCTTTGATAGGTGTCAACTCCCTAAAATCTGTACGCATTAGATATTACGCAAATTTCTGCCTCTTCTATAGGTAAACATGGGAGCACTGTTTTTAAATGGTAAATGGTGGTCATTGGTGAGTAGTCCCACCTATTGCGTATCTATTTTTTAAAGCGCCACTCATGGGGGTATATGTACTAATAAATGGTATAGAGCAGTTGGCACTTTGCTTACCCTCTGTGTTAACCCTTTCTGTCTGGATCTAATTAGAAACAGCGCGTTCCACTTGTTGGTTAATCACATCTCTCTTGTAAGCCCCTCTCAATGAATTCCCCAAGGCTCCTATAATCTACCCAGCTCCTACAATACACAAATCCACTACGGCTCCACGTGGTAGGCCCATAGTGGGGCGGCGTGTGGTTCTATATTTAAAACCATAACTACTTACCTAGACTACTTACCTAGACTCTTCAGGTGATGCGATTGCATCACCTGAAGAGGGGCACGTTCCCCCGAAACGTTGTACTTGTGTGTGGTTTTCATAAACACTTGAATTCAACGAGGTGTGCAACTCCAATAATCCAGAATTGTTTGAATTTACCTCCTCCTGGAATGGGGAGTTTTCAGGAGATCAGCACCCATTTAGGTTTGTGTGCATAAGACCTGTTACATAAACCTCTCGCAGTACACCTGTTACCCCCAGGTTTTAAGGATGCAAGGCATGACTCTGAGGCGGGTATACCAAAAAAACAGACACAACTAAACAAAAATAGCAGACTGGAGCAAACTGTAAGAGGCAGGAACTGGGGACGAAAAAAGCAGTAACTAGAGAGGAATAAAAGGCAAGGATAAGGCAGGAGCCCAGGAGAAAGATATATAAACCAACAGCAAATGGACAGAACCTAAAGCTATACGGGCAGGAAGTCGTTAGAGGAGAATATAAAGGGACAGGAAACCAATAGAAAGAAGAGTAGAACAGGAAGAATGACAGATAGGGTAGTTTTGATCTAGGGAGGAGTTCACTGTGGCAGCTGAACTCATTTGCAAAGTCTATAAGACATCCTTCTAGATGTGGCACGTGTGGCTTAACTGAAGGACCTGAACAAACAGAGAAGGAGGGAGCAGGTGAGTCACAGTGACGGACAGGTTTTTTCTTGCATCACTTTGTATTTCATTTGATGACTATTTAGGATTCTGAGCTCCCCTAAACAATTAATGGTGTAGTTACACACAAGCTTTTGCATCTTTACCTTAAGGGAAACTGTGGTCTCCAACAGGTGAGGTTTAAATGAAAGTCTGCAGTCTTCTCGAAATGAGCCCTAGATCACATCTTGGGCTGCAGCCTGTAAGAAAAAATATTAGGGTGAATGTTCAAATGTACTGCTTCAGGTTTTGAGTGACATCACCTTACCTCAGGGGATGTTCCTCTACCATATCAAATGCCAGTTCCTTGACTCTGATTAAAACCTAGCACTGAATGGCTCCATTGCATTAGTAGGTCATATTACTATATGTACTATGCTAACAGAAGGTGGGTCTTGGTGATTGGGCACAGCTTTAAACAGCTGTAGAAGAGAACATATGTTTACTGGTATTCATTCTATTTTGATGATTTATTAGGTCATTATTAGTGGGTAGATGGATAAGGACATTTGAGTGTGCCTAAAATGTAACATTTGCACATATTATTTGTATTTCTAACCACATATTTAATATATTAAGTTTGCCCCGTTATCCCATTTCTGGCAGAGGTTACCTCCCTTGCTCAGGGAGCTTTTAGGAACCAGAGCATGTGCAAAGGAGGCAGCAGGGAGAAAGAGCTGACATCATAGCCAATGATTGACTGCATTTAGGGAGGGAATGATTTCCTCTGCCAGAATGGGGGCAATCATTTCTTTATATATCTGGTTAGCAATACATATTATTATGTGTTACATTTCTGGAATTGGGGCAAGTAATTGACCCTTTTTGTTTAAGGGTGGCTATGTTCTTTAAAATGAAATATAAAAACCCATTGCCACATTTTTTCAAAAGAAAATAACTATTTGCCAAGCACTTAGTGCCTTTTATATTGTTCCTACTCCTCTTTTTCAAAACACTTTTACAGGAGATGTTACTACTGAAGGTTGGGCACTCCATCTTTACATGTGCACACATGCCCCCCACACCCACCAAACAGTTCTGTGTTAACTAGAGCCTACTCACACTAACTTACAAAATCTCCACCCAACAGTTCTGCATCCTCTAACACTGCCCATGTTTGTACACCCCTAATGAAGTCTCAAAAATACATTTTAACTTTCCATTAGTGTGTGAAAAATACTCTCTCAGTTATTCTGTAATTTTGTGCCAATGTTTAGTTTCACTTTAATGTTATGCCTTGTCAGCAGCAGTTTTACGTCACACAAAGCGCTAAGTGGAAATGAGAAAAAAGGTTTTTTGTTTTTAATAAAACCACTCTTGGAAATGAGTGCTTTTATATCTTATAACAATGTACAAGAAGAACACTGGTAAGAAAATTAAAGGAGAATTAAGGAGGAATAAAGACCTCTTGGGTTGCCTACCTATCTATCACCTATCCTTTCTTCTGGGCCCCTGGTTGAAATTGTGACCAGAAAGTGTATTGATGTTCCCCTGCCTAGTCACATGATTTTCCTTCTGGTTGTGCTTGTATCCTAGTTGGCTCATAAGTTTTTACCCACTTGATAGTGTAACCGACGTTCTCCAATTCTTCCAAACAAGTTAGGTTTGTTTGGAGCCTTCTGCCGTAACTAAATAATAACCCTAAATCACATCTCTAGATCATTTTGTGAGGATTATATAGAACAATTGAGCTATATTACTTCCTACTTAAACACTTACGGTTTCAATCATGTGACCAGCCTCATTTTTGGCTCCCCATCTCAACTGTCAATTTTTTCCTCCAGGTACTTAAAGGGCATCTATAGTAAAAAAACACATTGCCCCCATTGCAAAGTTAAATTCATACTCTGTGCTGCCTTTATCCTACCTCTGTCATTGACTCTGTTTTTCCATGGTGTCAGATCTCTCTGTAGCACTCCCCCCTTGAGCACTTCCCCCTTCCCTCTCCCCTCTGTTACTTCCTCCATTTCTCAACCTCCGGCTAACCGACAAGCTTCTCATGTGCAGTAGGAGTTAAAATTTACATCCTGAAAAACACACCACGCACAGTGGCCAATAGAAACCAACTGTCCTTTCAATCAGGGAAAAAGGGGGGGGTCAAGTGCAGCCTTATCTCTGCAGTCAAAGCACATCTCCCTCCTGCTAATGTTCTTATCTCTATGTTTCTGCAAACAGAAGAGGGAGGGACTTGAGCAGAAAGGATCACATCACGATTTGTTGACAGTACAAGTAGGACAAGGAATGCAATCACGTATTCTTCTAACTTATGTTTCTCAGTACTGAGAGGGAATCTTAAAAAAATGGACACTCTGGGGGTTGGGGAGAATTAGAGAACACATGGAAGGAAAGGGAAAAAAAGTTCATTCTCTCACTATAGATGTCCTTTAACTGAGTATGCTTCTCCATTGAGGTGGAGGGGCAGGGCAGTAGTCAAGTGATACACTTAACTGACTGGAAGCAGAAAACTTTAACATTCATCCCAATATCACTTTCTTACAGCTGCAGCCATATGTGATCTAGGGCTCCTTTAAAAGGAAAGACTGAAGGCTTTCATTTAACCCTAATTTATTGGAGACCACAGTAACACAAAAATATGTAGTATGAGTAAACTGCAGCAACATTAAAATTGGGGTATTTTAGTAGAGGTTTTAAAATTAAGGAAAAACTGGTCTATACCATTGCATTTCTCAAATCAGAACCAAGGAACATTAATATACTGGATAAATTGCTGAGCATCACATTACAACACTCAGGGAAAGGGGTTTAATTACAGTTTTTAAATGTTAATATTGTTGACTGGTGTCTTACTAAATGTCACATTCCCATACCATAAAAGTCATCTGTGTGATTTAATATGAAAATGTACAGTTTAAGTGAATTACATTTTGTAATTTTTTGAGTGAAATAATGTGATAGTTCTGTTTATATCTGTGTTTTGTTTTTGTAATTGCACAGTTTGGTATATTTACATTTTTCTGGCATCTTAATTTTGGATAAAGATAAAAAATAAACACATTATAGATGTGTTGTCTCCTTATTTGTAAAAATGGCAAAACATGTTAGCTTGAGATTTCAACTTCATGATAATATAAAAAAATCTTTTCTGAACCAGATCACCTTTTTTTGCAAAATTAAATTCTACAGAAAAGACAACACAAATACATTGGCGGCTGCAGGGTCTGCTTCTCTTGTAGTTATGTCCCTGCAAAAATAGGAAACCGTTTAGTGGGGGGAAAACGAAATCCTGACATGAAAGGCGAAACAGATATGGTAATGGCAAGTTCATTGAATAGCTTTAAAAGTGGGTTCAATATTTTTCTAAAACTAAAAAATATCGAGAATTACTCTTATTAACACATATACTGTAGTTCTGGTTGATCCATGGATACTTTCCGATTGCCATTTGGAGTCAGGAAGGAATTTCCCGTTTTTAGCAGATTTTTTTTTTCCTTCCTCTGGATCAACCATTAGGTAGGGTTAAAAAGGAGGGTGAAAAGGTTGGACTTGATGGATGGATTCATTCAACCTCAATTACTATGTAATATATGTTATTTGCATAAAAGAACAAGAGGGCCACAGAACATATACAAGGTGGAAAATAAGTATTGAACATGTCAATGTTTATTTTTGATGGGGCTATTGACATAAAATTTACACAAATTGTCAGTAACCCCACATAAAAATCAATTAAAACAAGTCCATAAATCAAGTTAAAGTCCACGTCCACCTGAAAAAAGCCTTTAAATATATTGTAGGGCACCCTAGCTCACCCCCAGCCGTCATGTTCATTTCTTAAAAAAAGAAGCAGAACTCTACTTACGATACTTCATTCCCCGATGCTCTGCTTGCCAGAAGTTGAAAGCAGGGGCCGGAGATGGCAGCCACGTCTGTGATAAGCTAAGAGACAGCCAATCAATGCAGAACGCCGGGGTAACTAAATCGTATCAGACGGTATGCCATATGCGTGGGTGCACATGCATATGGCCACCAATTAACCATATCCACATGGGATGCATTCACAAGTGCAATTACAAGAAAAAAATCAGTGTTCTTTAATTTAAACATGAAGAATTCCAGACACTATAATCCACAGAACTCTGCTCTTTTAGGATATGTTGTGAAAAGATTAAATAAGATGATTCAAAGGTGGAAACCCTACCTAAACCCACTTGACAAGTAAAAAAAACAACTAAATGTCAATCTCTCGAATGTCATAAATAAATCTGTATGCCATATGCGTGGGTGCACACAGACACATGGCCACCAGCTAACTCAAATGGGATGCATGCAAAAGTGCAATTACAAAATAAATTAAAAAACGTTACAACCCCATACCCACACTAACCTTTTTAGTGGTATTTTAGTGAAAACCGGTTAGAACTGAGAGATACACAAGTTTATGCACTTTTCAAAAATTCAATTTGCTCTCTTTTTGGTACATCTGCCAAAAGTCCTTGAAATCCGTGGAATAACAATCTGTGTTTACTTTACCACCAGGGACATTGGTCTGCTTGAAGAAGCCGGATTTTTTAGCTAATTATAGCCATATTGTGTAAAAAAAAAGGGTGTGTATCATTAAAGGAATTGTACACTGATAAAATTACTTCATTTCAATCTTTTAACAAATATGTTTAACCAGCACTTGTGTTTGTGTTGCTGCATAACTTAAATGCAGTACTTGTTTTGCTCAAGCTTAGTCCACAGAAGATACGTTAGGGCACTAGTGGAAGTATAAATATGGTAACTAGGCGCTCTCTAGGTGCCAATCACAGACATGGCTGACGTCCTGAGAAAGCACAGTGGGAATGAAGGGCTGTAAATATAGTTACAATTATTATTTTTTACAAATAATAGGTTTAGTTCTGGGCAGGGGGCATTTGTCATATCCTAAAAGGATTTTACGCTAGGATGTAGGGGGACCAAGGATGGATCCGGATGGTGGGAGGGGCGCAAAGGGAGGCTGAAGGCATGGAAAAGGCTTGAGGTGAAGTCAGAGAGCTTGGATTACAGTGAGCTGCTCCTGGTCTGCGAAAAGCATGTTGGAAAAGCGTACAGTGGTTGGCAAAAGTATTCGGCCCCTTGAAGTTTTCCACATTTTGTCACATTACTGCCACAAACATGAATCAATTTTATTGGAATTCCACGTGAAAGAGCATTACAAAGTGGTGTACACGTAAGAACTGGAACGAAAATCATACATGATTCCAAACATTTTTACCAAATCAATAACTGCATAGAGGGGTGTGTGTAATTATTCAGCCCTGAGTCAATACTTTGTAGAACCACCTTTTGCTGCGATTACACCTGCCAGTCTTTTCGGGTATGTCTCTACCAGCTTTGCACATCTAGAGACTGAAATCCTTGCCCATTCTTCCTTGCAAAACAGCTCCAGCTCAGTCAGATTAGATGGACAGCATTTATGTACAGCAGTTTTCAGATCTTGCCACAGATTCTCGATTGGATTTAGATCTGGGCTTTGACTGGGCCATTCTAACACATGGATATGTTTTTTGTTTTAAACCATTCCATTGTTGCCCTGGCTTTATGTTTAGGGTCGTTGTCCTGCTGGAAGGTGAACCTCCGCCCCAGTCTCAAGTCTTTTACTGACTCCAAGACTTTTTCTTCCAATATTGCCCTGTATTTGGCTCCATCCATCTTCCCATCAACTCTGACCCGCTTCCCTGCTCCTGCTGAAGAAAAGCCCCCCCAGAGTATGATGCTGCCACCACCATATTTGACAGTGGGGATGGTGTGTTCTGAGTGATGTACAGTGTTAGTTTTTCGCCACACATAGCGTTTTGCATTTTGGCCAAAAAGTTCCATTTTGGTCTCATCTCACCAGAGCACCTTCTTCCACATGTTTGCTGTGTCCCCCACATGGCTTGTGGCAAACTGCAAACAGGACTTCTTATGCTTTTCTGTTAACAATGGCTTTCTTCTTGCCACTCTTCCATAAAGGGCAACTTTGTGCATGCACAACTATATTTGTCCTATGGCCAGAATTTCACCTGAGCTGTAGATCTCTGCAGCTCGTCCAGAGTCACCATGGGCCTCTTGACTGCATTTCTGATCAGCGCTCTCCTTGTTTGGCCTGTGAGTTTAGGTGGACGGTTTACAGTTGTGCCATACTCCTTCCATTTCTGAATGATCGCTTGAACAGTGCTCCGTGGGATGTTCAAGGCTTTGGAAATCTTTTTGTAGCCTAAGCTTGCTTTAAATTTCTCAATAACTTTATCCCTGACCTGTCTGGTGTGTTCTTTGGACTTCATGGTGTTGTTGCTCCCAAGATTCCCAACCTCCCAACCTCTGAGGCCATCACAGAGCAGCTGTATTTGTACTGACATTAGATTACACACAGGTGCACTCTAATTAGTCATTAGCACTCATCAGGCAATGTCTACGGGCAACTGACTGCACTCAGACCAAAGGGGGCTGAATAATTACGCACACCCCACTTTGCAGTTATTGATTTGTTACAAATGTTTGGAATCGTGTATGATTTTCGTTCCACTTCTCACGTGTACAGGGGTGTCCCTAGGGTTTTTGGCACCTGAAAATATTTTTGAATGCCGCCCCTAGATTGAGCGGCGCGCGCCGCCGCGGCAAAGTGGGCGTGGTTTAGTGTGTGGGCGTGGCTTTGTGTGTGGGTGTGGCTTGGTGTGTGGGCGTGGCAAATTTCATAATTTTCCCCCCCCCCAAAATGGTTATTTATAACGCTTCTCTATTTTTAGAAAACACTAAAAACATGTTGGTGCAACTGGTACATTACATTAGAAAGCCCTACTTTCTAATGTAAAAAAGATGTTGGCCAAAAGATTTGTAAGCCCTGCGCTACCACGTCAAGGTAGACTCTTTCAGCAGGGCCCTAACTATTATCTAGATTATTATTTTTATATATAGATTATATATAATTATATAGATTATTTATCTATCTCTGCTATCTATCTATATTATCTATCTATCTCTGCTATCTATCTATCTCTTCTATCTGTCTGTCTATCTATCTATCTCTGATATTTATCTATCTATCTATCTATCTATCTCTGATATTTATCTTTCTATCTATCTATCTATCTCTGATATTTATCTATCTATCTATCTATCTATCTATCTATCTGTCTCTGATATTTATCTATCTATCTATCTATATATCTATCTCTGATATTTATCTATCTCTGCTATCTATCTATATTATCTATCTATCTATCTATCTCTGATATCTATCTATCTATATTATCTATCTATCTCTTCTGTCTATCTCTCTGCTATCTATCTATCTCTATTATCTATCTATCTATCTATCTATCTATCTATCTATCTATCTCTGCTTCTAATCTATCTATCTCTGCTATCCATCTATCTCTGCTATCCATCTATCTCTGCTATCCATCTATCTCTGCTATCCATCTATCTCTGCTATCTATCTATCTCTGCTATCTATCTATATTATCTATCTATCTCTTCTATCTGTCTATTTCTCTCCGCTATCTATCTATCTCTATTATCTATCTATCTATCTATCTATCTCTGATATCTATCTATATTATCTATCTATCTCTTCTATCTGTCTATTTCTCTCCGCTATCTATCTATCTCTATTATCTATCTATCTATCTATCTCTGCTATCTAATCTATCTATCTCTGCTATCCATCTATCTCTGCTATCCATCTATCCTCTGCTATCCATCTATCTCTGCTATCTATCTATCTCTGCTATCTATCTATCTCTTCTATCTGTCTATCTCTCTCCGCTATCTATCTATCTCTATTATCTATCTATCTATCTCTGCTATCTAATCTATCTATCCTGCTTCCATCTATCTCTGCTATCCTCTATCTCTCTCTGCTATCTATCTAATCTCTGCTATCTATCTATCTCTGCTATCTGTCTGTGTAACTATCTATCTCTGCTATCTATCTATCTCTGTCTGTCTATCTATGTCTCCATCTATCTATCTATCACTCCATCTATCTATTTAGCTACTACATCATCTAATCTATGTACCTATCTATCTCTGCTATCTATCTATCTATCTCTGATATTTATCTATCTCTGCTATCTATCTATCTATCTATCTATATTATCTATCATTCTCTGCTATCTATCTATCTATCTATCTATCTATATTATCTATCTATCTCTGCTATCTATCTATCTATCTATCTATCTATCTATATTATCTATCTATCTCTGCTATCTATCTATCTATCTATCTATCTATCGCTATTATCTATCTATCTCTGCTATCTATAATCTCTCTGCTATCCATCTATCTCTGCTATCCATCATGTTATCTATCTATCTCTGCTATCTATCTATCTCTTCTATCTGTCTATCTATCTATCTACTATCTGATATTTATCTATCTCTATTATCTTCTATCTATGCTATCTATCTATATATCTATCTATCTCTGATATTTATCTATTTATCTATCTCTGCTACCTTCTATCATATATCTATCTATCTCTGATATTTATCTATCTCTGCTATCTACTCTATCTCTGCTATCTATCTATCTATCTAATCTATCTATCTCTGCTATCTATCTATCTATCTATCTCTGCTATCTATCTATCTATCTAATCTATCTATCTCTGCTATCTATCTATCTCTTCTATCTGTCTATCTCTCTCCGCTATCTATCTATCTCTATATCTATCTATCTATCTCTGCTATCTAATCTATCTATCTCTGCTATCCATCTATTCTGCTATCCATCTATCTCTGCTATCTATCTATCTCGCTATCTATCTATCTCTGCTATCTGCTGTGTAACATCTATCTCTGCTATCTATCTATCTCTGTCTGTCTATCTATGTCTCCATCTATCTATCTACACTACTCCATCTATCTATTTAGCTACTACTATCTATCTATCTATGTACCTATCTATCTCTCGCTATCTATCTATCTATCTATCTATCTCTGATATTTATCTATCTCTGCTATCTATCTATCTATCTATCTATCTATCTATATTATCTATCTATCTCTGCTATCTATCTATCTATCTATATTATCTATCTATCTCTGCTATCTATCTATCTATCTATCTATCTATCGCTATTATCTATCTATCTCTGCTATCTAATCTATCTCTGCTATCCATCTATCTCTGCTATCCATCTATGTATCTATCTATCTCTGCTATCTATCTATCTCTTCTATCTGTCTATCTATCTATCTATCTGATATTTATCTATCTCTATTATCTATCTCTGCTATCTATCTATATTCTATCTATCTCTGATATTTTCTCTATCTATCTATCTCTGCTACCTATCTAATATCTATCTATCTATCTCTGATATTTATCTATCTCTGCTATCTATCTATCTCTGCTATATATCTATCTATCTATCTAATCTTCTATCTCTGCTATCCATCTATCTATCTATCTCTGCTATCTATCTATCCATCTATCTCTGCTATCCATCTATCTAATCTATCTATCTCTGCTATCCTCTTATCTCTGCTATCCCATCTATCTCTCTCTATCCATCTATCTATCTATCTATCTATCATATCTATCTATCTATCTATCTCTGCTATCTATCTCTGATATTTATCTATCTCTGCTATCTATCTTCTATCTCTGCTACCTCTTATATATCTATCTCTCTGATTTTATCTCTACTCTGCTATCTATCTATCTCTGCTATCTATCTATCTATCTCTGCCTATCATCTGATCTCTGCTATCTATATCTTCTATCTCTGATATCTTCTATCTCTGATATTTATCTATCTCTGCTATCTATCTATCTCTGCTATCTATCTATCTATATTATCTATCTATCTATCTCTGCTATCTATCTATCTATCGCTATTATCTATCTATCTCTATTATCTATCTATCTCTGCTATCTATCTATCTATCTCTGCTATCTAGCTATCTAATCTATCTCTGCTATCCATCTATCTCTGCTATCTATCTCTTCTATCTATCTATCTATCTATCTATCTATCTATCTATCTATCTATCTCTATTATCTATCTGTCTATCTATCTCTAGTAGCTATCTATCTCTATAAGCTATCTCTCTCTATTAGCTATCTATCTATATATCTATCTATCTCTGCTATCTATCTATCTATATATAACACACACACACTTCAGTGTCTAATGTCCAGACACAATACTAAAACATGATTAGAAGTCAGCAGAATCTTCAGAACAGGATCTTCTTGACTGCACAATGAATCAAATTGCTTCTTTTTCACATGGATAACTAAAGGGAACTACTTGCTCCTCATATGAAGTTATGATGTGCAGAAGTTTAATAAATTACTTTTGTGTCCATAACATACCTAGTGGCACTACCCCCCTGTCCCACACATCAAATAGCACTTGGTACCCCCTAATATTGTTTGTAAAGAGGCCTGCATTCTTGGTGAAACTTTTTTCAGGAGTTTGAGCTAAAACACACACACACACACACACACACACACACACACACACACACACACTGTGTTTATTATAATAACTACTGTAATGTGTTTATTATCATAACTACGGTAATGTGTTTATTATCATAACTACAGTAATGTGTTTATTATAATAACTACTGTAATGTGTTTATTATCATAACTACGGTAATGTGTTTATTATTATAACTACGGTAATGTGTTTATTATCATAACTGCAGCAATGTGTTTATTATCATAACTACATTAATGTGTTACACAAATTCTGGAATAGATTTTTGGCTTTGTTAGTGATGTATGCCCTTTTATATAAACCCTGCAAAACAAATACTTTTGTACAGCTTAAAGGGTATGTCCACCCTTGAAATAATTTTTTTATATGTCATTCCCCCTGTCCCCCCAGCCCCAACCGCTCTATTTATTTTATTAGAAAATGCCCCAAACTTTGCTTACCTCCCCTCTTTCCTCCGCCATGCTGCCGGCCCTCTGCTTGCGAGAAAATGCAAGCAGAGGGGCGGGACCGGCAGTCGCGTATGTGATTGGCTGAGCGGCAGCCAATCACGGACATGGCTGCCGGGAGTTCATTGCGGCGGAGTAAAGAGGGGAGGTAAGTAAAGTTTGGGGCACTTTTGAATAAAATAAATAGAGCAGTTGGGGCTGGGGGGACAGGGCGACGCCCGACCGAACACATACACACATGCCATTATCGTCTGAAACGCCATTCATTTCGTCAGCGGTAAGACTTTAAATGTGTACGAAGCTTTAGATGGCTTCATTGTTGTTACCAGTACAACTCACAGCCCGTGTAGTCATCAAATTGCCATGCCTCCTGACCCCAGTATTCATTGTCTCTATGCACCATATTGTCCAGACATCCCACCCTGCCCTTCCAGGTTTCCAGGCAGGGTGGGAAAGGAGGCGAGGTGGGCGTGACGTCACGTTGGGGCGGGGGGGGATGTCATATGAGGCGGTGCTAGCCTTCTAGGGGTGGTGGGAGGCGGGGTTAGGTAGGAGTCAGGGGCATTCACAGGGAGTTCCAGGGGCTCTCAAAAGAGCGTGACTGAGGAGGAGACTAGAGTCTCCTCTCAGTCGCGGGAGTCTGGGGTGGTCTAGCAGGAGTACGGGAGGCCACCCCAGAATGAGGGAGATTCCTGGAGACAGACTCCCGGGAGAGGTGAGATACCTGAATTGTCTATACAGATGTCTCCACACCGAAATGGAAGTCCCTGATAAGACTTGTTGCTTGTTACCCTGCAGTTTATTTACCAGCCAGTGTGAATATCTGGGGCTATACAAAATTGTCAGCTCATTTGCAATGGTGGCAAATTGTGGTAGAGTGTTTTAGAAACTAACAGTCCAGAAAGACAGGTTAAATACTCCTTTTTTTTGTTTCATTATGTTCCTAGCAAAAGCTAAAGTTTCTACATGTACTTGGACTCTATGCATCTATTATGGTGGTTACCTGGTAGATAGCATGGTGTAGACACAAACAGCCCAAAAGGTCACAAGTTCAATTCCCCAGTCTTTTTGTTTTTCATTATGTGCCAGTTTCTACATTTACCAGAGGACCACATAGAGTCTCTGATGGGTAAGAGACACATGAAGTTGCTGGTTCAGTTCTTCAGACTTACTTTTAATTTTTACTAAAGGGGAGCTGACCCCTAGTACCCACAGGTTAATTTCATAAATCACCCAGCAGCCACAGCAAAGGGAGAGGCTAGACACCACATGTTGTATGTTTGTAAATGTGTGTCTATTGGGGCAATGTTTTCTAGAGACTTACGTTCTCCTTTAAAGGTAGGGTTGGATATTTGACTTTCTCAATGCCAAATTAAAGGGGAACTATAGACTCCAAGCAAGTTAGGGGTTAGGTAAAATGCTGCTGTCTCTAAATGCACCCTGTCAAGAGCTCAAAAAGTTAAAGGGTATGTCCACCTCCAACATTTTACTAAATGTTACTCAGGACCCCCCAAAACCCCAGTTACGTTTTGCTTAAAATGTGTAAGAATGCTCCCAGAAAGAGAAATTATACTTACATCCTCCATGATCAACCACTGCGGCTCTCTGCTTTTTCCTGGTAAGGCCAATGGCTGATGCCCATTACCGGGCGATTCTCCACTGCTGCTGCTCGTGAATGGAAAGGCACGCAGCATCTTTCCTGATGTATGTTCTCATTACTGTGTGCTTAATTCGACAGCTATATAGTTATCTGCCGGTAATTGCCTTTTTATGCTGTTGAATAGTGCATGAAAAATGAGAAATATCTCATCGACACAGACGATAGTGATCTCACGTATCTTATCTTCTACTGTAGTAAAAAGTTGTATTTGTTTTTCTTACTGTTTTACTCTTTTTCCAAGATAGAAGCAAAATATATACAATATATGTGTGTGTGTGTTGCCTTGCAACTACCTAACGTAAGGTTTAATATTTTTTGTTAGAATAACATATTCTGTATGGTATAAACCATCTATTCCATTTGTACTGATATAATTGGCCCGTTGTGGGCTCATTTACATTATCAATGTGATGTAACGCACAGTGTCATAACTAGTAATTACCGCCCTACCCACCTGACCTAGCAAAACTATATTGGCCCCCCTCCCTGATTTATCTACAGCGGTTTTCTGCTGTTTTTGGTCGCTGCAAATTAATAGGTGTCGGATAAAGCACTTCCTGGTTTTAAGTATATTATTGGACAGTTGGGTCCCATAGGGATCCATTAATGGGGTAAATTATATGTTTATTCTGTGTTTGCTATGTTTAATATGTTTATTATGTGTTTAATATGTGTTTACAATGTTTAATCTTTGTTTGTTTTGTTGATTTCAGCTTATTTCTTTACCTGAAATGGATTGATTGGTTCAGACGTAAATTGCTTTCTGTCCTGAAGTAGACAGAGACTTTGCTATGATCTTTCATGCACTTTAATAAAATTAGCAAAGAGCTTCAGACATGAGTTCGGAAGAAAAAGGAATATCGCCGGCTCACAAAACCTCCACTCCCACGCACAAAAGTGCCTCATCTTCATCATCATCACAGAGGGACAGTAGACAGGTAAGTGCTCCATACAGCTCTTGGCATGATCCGGTATCTGAATGTCTGGATGTTGGTATTGGTAAAGCAAAAATGGAAAAATGCAGGGAGGACTAGAGAAAAACACTTTGTCTACATACAGCTAGTATCCATTATTACCAATGAGGTGCAGATTATTAAAGGAGAAATAAAGTCAAAAACACCTGCTCCACAGGTACACTGCTACATGCAGCCCTAGAATTGCAACCAATATTCTGGTTTCTTCTAAACCTTCTTTTTTTTCAGCCAACGCCATTTTCTGTTCATCTGAAAGTAGCCATAAGGTTCCTCATCTAGAAGGTTACTGAGCAAAGTTGTAATATCTCAGATTGTTAGACATATACAGGGAGATTCAATAAAAGTTCTTATCGTTAAAAATGGTGCTAATTTTGCCCCAACCAATCAGATGTTAGCTTTCAAATGTTACCGTAAATAAGATCTGATTGGTTGGGGCAAAATTAACACCATTTTTAACGATAAGAACTTTTATTGAATCTCCCTGATAATGTCTGGACATATAACACCTAAATATGTCTAGACTCCCTTTCCCCTTTCTAATTATGAGGGATTATCCAAAGCAGAGCCACACTCTCTGTTTAAAGGGTATCTCCACTGCTAAAAGTCACCTGGGTTGTAAGGATAGATATGTGTAAGGTGGAAATGTTCCTGCAGTATCCTGTGTCTGTGAGCAGTAGTTTAGAAGAAATCCAATGAGTTTGTCCCAGAACGCTGTGGATGGTGCAGGTCCGCCCACTTTCATTGACTGCCTGCATGTAAAATGTCCGACGCGCGGTTTCCTTTAGTGCATGCGCAGAATGTGAGAGGATCCGTCGGGACTGCTGTCTGGTCGACTCCACACACACACACACACACACACACACACACACACACACACACACACACACACACACACACACACACACACACACACACACACACACACACACACACACACACACACACACACACACCCACACACACACACACACACAACACCCCCCCCCCCCCCCTCTACCTCTCTTGCAAGGCGCCTTACCCGAACTTCCAGCGCTGCGAGCCTGCATCAAACTAGCGCGCACACACCTCTCTACCTCTTCCGGCGCTGCTTCAGGCGCCTTGCCCGAACTTCCGGCGCTGCTAAGTCCCGCATCAACCCAGCGGCAGCTCAATTGCCGAAGGGATTTGCCGATTTTTTTTTTAAAAAAAAACAGACACTAATGTGCCGCCATGAGCAACTGTTTCAAGTTGCGTCATGGTAGGAGCGGCGCTGCACGTGTACACCACTTTGTATTGGTCTTTCACATGGAATTCCAATAAAATTGATTGTTGCTTGTGGCAGTAATGTGACAAAATGTGGAAAACTTCAAGGCGCCGAATACTTTTGCCAACCACTGTATGTATCTTCAAATTGACTGAAAGGATTTTAATGGGGGATGGCTTGTTGCAAAGCTAGAATCATGGCAAATAAAATATAAAATTATAGTTTTGGGGGAGGACTTTCCCTTTAAATGCTATACGGTTTTTAATCAATGCAGCAAAATAATTTTAAGAGTGCCCCCCAATAATTATATAATATAGCAAATTATTATATATTCTTAAACAGTATTAGCTGATTACATAATAGAGATGTACAACTAAAACTAAACTACTTGTTGCCTATCCCTGATATAAACAGAAGCATGCCGACAGGCAGAAATTAAGGTGGATAGCTTACTATACTGAAAGTCAAGTCAATGATTGGAGTTTTTTTTTATAGTATGTTAAAGGGTATCTCCCCCCCGCCAAACAAAGTTTTTCCATAGTGTAGGGTACCCCAGCCCACCCCCAACACCATGTTCATTTTGTAAGAAAGGCCTCAGAAAAGGTCTTACCACTGGTCATTCCCTCGGCTCCCTGCTTGCCGGAAGTTGCAAACAGAGGCTGGACTGGTAGCCGTGTCTGTCATTGGCTAAGAGTCAGCCAATAACAGATGCAGCTGCTGGCTATGCAGAGAGCCGAGGGAACAAACAGAGGTAAGTCTGTTTCTGAGGTTACAAAACGAACATGGTGGTGGGCTAGGGTACCCTACACTTTTGAAAAGTGTTTTAATGCTTCAGCTATGAAAGGATCTGGAGGGTGGGAGGAAGGTAGAGCTTCCCTAAGCATGCCAGAGTCCTCCCGGAGGACAAGGATGGAACAGGGACCGGATGACACACAAACAGCTCCTACTCTTCACTCTTTTGAAATTTGGACAAGCACTACAGGAGAACCATAAGGAACAGAGGAGTAAAGTAACGTTTTTATGAACACTATACAGTGGGGCCAGTAGTGGGTTAAATATTAGTTTTGAGGGTGGACATGCCTTTTAACTTATTGACTTTTCAGCTGGCAATAATCACATAAAAATATCTTTAAAACCCTGTAAAATAGTTTATTGATGTATATCGCAAAGTCATCAGTAGAGAATTTGATGTGCATTTGCTTTAAATTGTGTCAAGCTTTTCATTCTCCTTAAAAGTGATTAGTATTTTTAAATGTGCTGTGCTGGCTCCACTGTGTAGTGTAAAAAAATCCTTACCTCTTGGCTTTCCGCAGCTGTGTCTGTGATTGGCTGCCTCTCTGACAAATCAATATCAGATGCCCACCATAGACTGATTAATATAAGATGCCTGCCACAGACTGATTAATATACGATGCCCACCACACACTGGTAAATGTCATATGCCTACCAGACTAGTAAATACCAGATTCACACCAGACTGGTAAATATCAGATTCCCACCACAGACTGGTCAATATCAGATGCCCACCATACACTGGTAAATGACATATGCTTACCAGACTGGTAAATATCAGATTCACACCAGACTGGTAAATATCAGATACCCACCACAGACTGGTCAATATCAGATGCCTACCACAGACTGGTCAATATCAGATGCCCACCACAGACTGGTCAATATCAGATGCCCACCACAGACTGGTCAATATCAGATGCCCACCACAGACTGGTCAATATCAAGTGCCCACCACAGACTGGTCAATATCAGATGCCCACCACACACTGGTAAATGCCATATGCTTACCAGACTGGTAAATATCAGGTTCAAACCAGACTGATAAATATCAGATTCCCACCACAGAGTGGTAAATATCAGATGCCCACTACAGAGAGTTAAATATCAGCTGCCCATCACAGACTGGTTAATATCAGATGCCCACCAGACTGGTAAATATCAAATGATCACACAGTCTGGTTAATATCAGATGCCCACCATAGAATGGTTAATATCAGATGCCACAGGCATATTAATATTAACCAGTCTGTGATAGGAATCCGATATTAACCAGTCTATGGTAGGCATCTGATATTAACCAACCACAGACTGGTCAATATCAGATGCCCACCACAGACTGGTCAATATCAAAGTGCCCACCACAGACTTGTTAATATCAGATGCCCACCACAGACTGTTCAATATAAGATGCCCACCACACACTGGTAAATGCCATATGCTTACCAGACTGGTAAATATCAGATTCAAACCAGACTGGTAAATATCAGATTCCCACCACAGAGTGGTTAATATCAGATTCCCACCACAGAGTGGTTAATATCAGATTCCCATCACAGACTGGTAAATATCAGTTGCCCATCACACACTGGTAAATATCTGCTGCCCACCAGACTGGTAAATATCAGCTGCCCACCAGACTGGTAAATATCAGCTGCCCACCATATACTAGTAAATTTCATATGCCCACCACAGACTTTAAATATCAGATTCCCACCACAGACTGGTCAATAAAAGATGCCTACCATAGAATGGAAAATATCAGATGCCCATCACAGACTGGTAAATGTTGGATTCCTTTCACAGACTTGTTAATATCAGATTCCTACCACAGTCGTGTAAATATCAGCAGCCCACTACAGACTAGTAAATATTAGATGCCCACACAGCCTGTGCAATTTAAAATGACCACCACATATTGGTAAATTTCATAAGATCACCACAGACTGGTAAATATCAGATGCCGACCACAGACTGGTTAATATCAGATGCCCACACAGACTGCTCAATATAAGATGCCCACCACAGACTGGTAAATATCAGATCACATACTAGTGAATTTCATATGCCCACCAAAGACTTTAAATATCAGATTCCCACCACAGACTGGTCAATATAAGATGCCCACCATAGACTGGAAAATATCAGATGCCCACCACAGACTGGTAAATATCAGGTGCCCACCACAGACTGGTTAATATAAGATGCCCGAAAAAACTTTGAGAGTGTGATGCACTGCTACCATTGGGGATTATGGTATTGATTACTGGGAATAAAAAAACTATAAAGTTAAAAAATAGAACAGTATCCCCCTATATTGTAATCAAGCCCAAAATTGTGTATATACAGACACCCGGTGCGGAAGGTATCTGTCCACACCCAGAAGCTTGCCTAATAATCGAATAGCAGCCCTAAGCACTCTGTACTTCTCCTAGATCATATTTAATGCAAAATTATTAAAAGTTATGTTTTATCTTCCCCACTGGGTGTCTGTATCTACACAATTTTGAGCTTTATTTCAATATAGGTGGAAACTGTTCTATTTTTTCACTTTGTAATTTGTTTTATCCCCAGTAATCAATACCATAATTAATGCATCACACTTTCTAATTTCTCTTTTTAGCTAGCATTAATATGCAGAATATATGGCATTTGGGGGTTAGCACATGCTAAGACAGGTGCATCATTGTGCATTTTCTTTAGTTCATTGAATGCTTCTTCACATGCTGCTATCCATCTCTCTCTCTCCCTTCTCTCACTCCCCATCTCCTCTCCTCCTCTCTCTCTCTCTCTCTCTCTCTCTCTCTCTCTCTCTCTCTCTATCTCTCTCTCTCTCTCTCTCTCTCTCTCTATCTCTCCTCTCTCTATATATATATATACTACACAATTTTGGGCTTGATTACAATATAGGGGGATACTGTTCTATTTTTAACTTATAGTTTTTTTATTCCCAGTATCAATACCATAATCCCCAATGGTAGCAGTGCATCACACTCTCAAAGTTTTTTCGGGCATCTTATATTAACCAGTCTGTGGTGGGCACCTGATTTTACCAGTCTGTGGTGGCATCTGATATTTTCCAGTCTATGTGGGGCATCTTATATTGACCAGTCTGTGGTGGGAATCTGATTTTAAAGTCTTTGGTGGCATATGAATTCACTAGTAGGTGATCTGATATTTACCAGTCTGTGGTGGGCATCTTATATTGAGCAGTCTGTGTGGGCATCTGATATTAACCAGTCTGTGGTCGGCATCTGATATTTACCAGTCTGTGGTGATCTTATGAAATTTACCCAATATGTGTGGTCATTTTAAATTGCACAGGCTGTGTGGGGCATCTAATATTTACTAGTCTGTAGTGGGCTGCTGATATTTACACGACTGTGGTAGGAATCTGATATTAACAAGCTTGTGAAAGGAATCCAACATTTACCAGTCGTGATGGGCATCTGATATTTTCCATTCTATGGTAGGCATCTTTTATTGACCAGTCTGTGGTGGGAATCTGATATTTAAAGTCTGTGGTGGGCATATGAAATTACTAGTATATGGTGGGCAGCTGATATTTACCATCTGTGGGCAGCTGATATTTACCAGTCTGGTGGCAGCAAGATATTTACCAGTGTGTGATGGGCAACTGATATTACCAGTCTGTGATGGGAATCTGATATTAACCACTCTGTGGTGGGAATCTGATTTAACCTTGTGGGAATCTGATATTCCAGTCTGGTTTGAATCTGATATTTACCAGTCTGGTAAGCATATGGCATT